>OW569335.1:8747135-10224635 GCA_937595015.1 Polyommatus icarus | reverse complement strand
ACCCCTCAAACATTGCGCTCTGATTACATTTACTAAATCATTTTCAGTTTATTTTGAAACAGGAATTAAAGTAAAGTATTTAAGGAAATAAGTAGTTTTCAAAATTTTTAAACCAACTTAGATTGTCATTTTACAACATCAATGTACAATTAAAACATAATCACTATACACATAAACATAATCACTAAACGTAATCACTAGCTACAACAATAATTGTTTGCCATAAATTAGTGTGTGCTTCAATAAAGATTGTTGCTAGGGTATAAATTTGAACGTTCAAAAAATTTGAATTTCTAACAAATCCAGCACAATCTCCAATATCCAATAGTAATTTCCTGCATGTAGCCGGTGCAGTGCCGGTAACTCATAATAATCCTTATCCTAGCGTTCTTAATTCGTTTCAATTAAATTTTCACATGCTCCAATACGCTGCATTTAAAAATAATAGGATTTTACGCCGCAGATGCTCCAATTTTCCTAGATTTATTGGTTTCAGTTGCGTTTTCAAAGGTTATTAACTCGTTTATGGCTATTTTCCTATCCTTTTTGTTTTGTCTGAACATCTTTATAATTTTTGTAAGTTTTTGTCAGCTTTCGTGCTCGTAATTAGTTAGTTTCTAAATGTGAAAACGTGCAAATGGTGTCTAGATTTTATACAGCCTTCTATACATTAAATAAACACTGTACCTTTGTTTTCCAAATAAATAAAAATAAATAAAACAAAATAAAAATTATAATTTAAATGGCAAACCTGATTGGCTAATAGATCACCACGAAACAAATAGATAGCAGGCTAGAACCATAGAGTTTTTCCTTAGTCTATGCTAGAACTTTATAATTAATAGAAGCATAAAACTTTTCACAGTTGAAACATTTTTTTTTAATTTTACCCCAAAGGGTTGTCAGAAAAGGGCTCAAAGTTTTGCATAATAAATTACTAACAATATTATATTAAATGCAAAAGTGTGTTGCTTGTTTAAAAATGATTTTACAATTTAGATAGGATTCAGATTTTAGCACATTGCCATCATATTCAGAACATGACTTTGTAAATTAGACTTGCTTTCTCGCTGATTGCTATTTATAAAGTTCAATATTCGAGCTAACTGTAGCATACCGTTTTAATAAACAAAAGAAAAAGGTATAAGGAACAGAACGGTGCTACGGACGTTTCGTACAAAGAACCGTAGCTGGTCCCAGCATCAAAGTGTTGCATGTGTTGTTTGAAACCTTTATGGAACTTTTTAAAATCTTACTGAACCGTCATCAATTTTTCTTACCTTTAAATAAAATTTTATTTTAATGCTATTGATACGAGTTAGGTAATATACAAGAACAAAAGGAATGAAAGAATGTATCTAGATTCTATTTGATACATGACGTATGTGTACGTTTTTTTTTACGTATCACGTATGTTATAAATTATAATAAAGGTTGTGTTTGCTAATAATTACTACTTAGTTTGCTTAATTTACGCATAAAATAGATTTAAATTATTAGTTAATCTCATCTCCGTACCAAATTTTATTCCCTCGATCGTGGAAAATCGAGACACAATAGCCTCTAGTGATGAGCAAAGCAAGACCAAGACCAAGACTCGACCAGTCTTGGTCTTGGTCTTGTTCTTGCTTGTGCAGTCTTGGTCTTGGTCTTGTTTAAATCTGTCTGGTCTTGGTCTTGGTCTTGGTCTTGCACGCCTAGTCTTGGTCTTGGTCTTGCAAAAAGCAAGACTCTTGCAAACATTTTTCAAAACTTTCTGTAAACGTTTTAATTTTCTCGAAAAATCATTTTCAAACCTAAATTATTAGACCAGCTACTACGAATAACAAAACTAGCTACATATTATTATAATCTAAACTTGCTAAGAGAATATTGAAAATACTAATGAAAAGTCGAGAGCCAACTCAGCATAAGCTGATCTTTTAGCGGCAATAATTTGCTTAAGAAAAATGAACATTTTGAATTTTTTTTAATTTTTAGCAATTGGCAAAAAACGGAACCCTTAAAGATAATAATAATAATAATATCTATGGATGCTTCACACCACGTCAGTCTGGCCCCGTGCTAAGTACCTGAAGGACTTGTGTTACAGGTACCAGACAACGGAAATATATTATATAATACTTTTATACTATACATATTATACTTAAGATTTTTATTATATCATACACATATTTAATACACATCCAGACCCGGGAACATTGAAAAACTTTTTGTTCCGTCTCGGCGGGATTCGAATCCGCGACCCCCGGCTTGAGCTACCACACACTCAACCATTTGAGCCACTGAGGTCGTCAATAGATTCGTCATGTCTGTCTGTCTGTCTGTCCGTCCGTATGTCACAGCCACTTTTCTCCGAAACTATAAGAGCTATACAATTGAAACTTGGTATGTAGGTGTAGTCTATGAACCGCATTAAGATTTTGATACAAAAATAGAAAAAATATTAAAAATTGTAGGGGTCCCCATTGGTACAACTGAAACAAAAAAATTTTAGGAACGAAGTTCCTTATCGCGCATTGCGAAAGGGGACTAGACGGAAAAACGGACAGTCTGGCCCCGTGCTAAGTGCCTGAAGGACTTGTGTTACAGGTACCAGACAACGGAAATATATTTAATACTTTTTATACTATACATATATTTAAAATTTTTATTATATCATACACATATTTAGTACACGTCCATGACCCAGGAACATTGAAAAACTTTTTGTTCCGTCGGCGGGATTCGAACCCGCGACCCCCGGCTTGAGCTGCCGACAGTCCACCCACTGAGCCACAGAGGTCGTCAAACCTCATCATACCTTAATGATTTAATAAAACCTTAATAATTTAACTTTCATTAAATGAACTGAAATATAAATTTATCAAAAACCTTTTTATTTCATAAAATTAACCTTTTTGCTGCTGCGGAGTCGGAACCCTTTACGGGCGAGTCCAACTCGCACTTGGCCGGATTTTCGGATTCTCTCTCGGTTGAAAGATCTTCCTTTTCGGCCGCCACGTATTACGTATATTTCCAAATTTTTAGTTTAAATGCATGTTTACATAATAAAAAGGGCAAAAACGGGACCCAATTACTTAAACATCGCTGCTTGTTCGTCTGCCTGTTTCCAGGCTGTTTCTTTCAACTTGAAATTAATGTTAAATAGATATTATATTATTACAAATATTTTATCTCATGAATATTATTTTAGTTACTGCGACTAAGTAAAAAATTTTTAGCAAGAGTCTTGCATGGAGCAAGACTCTTGCATAGTCGGTCTTGGTCTTGGTCTTGTTCTTGCACACCTAGTCTTGGTCTTGGTCTTGCTAGTCTTAGGGTAGTCTTGGTCTTGGTCTTGGTCTTGCAATTTTTGCAAGACCAAGACCAAGACTGCAAGACCAAGACTAATTTTGCTCATCACTAATAGCCTCTCGTATTGCTATCGCGGTCGCATGCGACCGCTTGGGGCTCGAAGGATTATTAGAATCAGATCAGAATTTTAAGCATGACAATCAAACGGACAGACAGATATTTTGGAATTTGTACAGATTTCCGTCTCGCTTCTAACGGCTAACTTTTATTTGTATAGCAAACATTACTGAAAGCTATTTTCAAGAGCTTTAGCATTTGGGTCAACTGTATGCATTCGATGACCGACTTAGGTTGTGTCGGAATGAGATCTCTAGACCCCTTAACCGGATAAGTGGATGAATTTTTCAGAGCTGGCTTTAAGGGAGCTAACTTTACAGGATATTTTGTAATGTTTTTACTAGATATAGCCTGTAATTTATTTTTTTAAGAAATTGACTTATTTTGCGTAAGCATTGCCCTCTTGTCCTGAAATCCTTTCTCGGGGCTAGTAATATTTCATATCATCAAATTCAAGCAAAAGGTAACAGGCGTGAAGAGGTAACAGGCAGACAATTTAGCTAAAACCTCTGTAAGTATTGGATATTTTTAGAGTTTAGACAACCACCTTCAATCCCTAGATCATCTTTCCAATCATAAAAAAAAAACATAAAAAGACCTTCAACTCAGATAATTATCATTTATCACGATCAGAGGAAAACAATACAGAATCTTAGACAATATTCTGTTCGCAAGATGCAATATAGGCGGCCGGGGCGGCTCCATTAAAATAAGACGAGCGCCATTGTCCTTACCTTATTTCCGACCGTCTATAATTTTGATAATAGGCTAGAAAATATTCCTTTGTCTTAAACAGGCTATCTGCGACGCCTCCGTCCGATTTCAAAGGTGCTTTGTGTTTTCGCTGCGTTAATATTTTTTAATTTTATCGCATATGTCCCTGCTGCTTCTGATTTTTAAGTTTAATTCCGGTGAACACAAAAATATTGTGAACTAAAACTTTGTTGCGTAAAAAAAATTTAGTTTTTTTTTTCTCTTGGAAAGTTTAGAGTACTTTTTATACTCAAAGTATCATAATTCTTTTAATGAAAATTGATTTAACGGCTTAACGTTCTTATTGCACAAGCAAGACAGACAGGCCGAAACTTAAAGAAACGACAGTATAGAGTTATGGACCAACTGGTAGACACTGCACTCTCGCGTTTAATGATGTAAGTTTGGATGTTGGTTTTTCAGCACAACTTAATTTATTATAGTTCTAAATATTTTACGTTTTTTTACGTTAAGCCTAATCACGTTCAAATAAAGCTTGATTGGATGTTTATCTCTCGCTCAGCAAAACCGAAACGTGCAATTTATTCGGGCACAATGGCTAGTTTTTAGCCAGTTTTCCGCTCAGCAATTAGCCAGGTAACACGGTAACGCACTGCAGCTAACAGCCCTTAACTATTGTTAATGACCTGGCGAGGGTATAATTGCATTTTTTCACACCTCTACAAACAGCAATTTCACTAATTCCGCACGAGCAAAGTTTTGCGGAAATTAAATTAAAATTTACGATTGCGACGGATTTTCGCGAGCTCTTCACTATTTTAAAATAATTTATCAAATTACACATATTTTATCTCGTAAATAAAATGAGACATCAAATATTTTTAGTAGATAATATTACTCGCACGTTTTCAATTAATATTGCCACGAATTCGTTAACATAAATTAACATGGAAATGGCATATTTTTCCGCCTTAAAAAAAACATAATATTAGTCACATGTACTTCTACCGCTAGTTTTGCTTAAATTAATTAAATAAACGAACAAACGTACCATTTTGTAATTATCTTATTATAAACATTTAATTTTTTTCTAAATTAATTTTGTAAATAAACTTACTACTTGCAATTATATTAGTATAGTCAATTTATCTTAGAATTTTCTTAGCACGAACCCTATAAATTATACTAGCTTTCTCGAAATCAATTTCATTTTATATCGAACAACGCCAACACTGATAAGACTAAACTCAATTACGCCGTATACGAGGGAATCAAACAGTTAGCTTCATTTATAAACTTTTCTAATACTGCAAGTCTTTTGAGGGAAAACGAAGGAGTAAGTAGAAAATATCTGTCCCTGAAAACGATTTCAGGGTTCGAGGATTACTCCGTAATAATTGGACTGCAGCGGAAAGTTTTAATGAAAATATGTTACGGTTACGGTACGGTACGGTTACGGCCATTTAGAGAAACAGAAATAGTTTAATCCTGTGTTACTATCCACGTACGTTACACAGAATTTTGACTTTTGACCATGTTGGACGCTTTATAACTCACTTTCAAAAAGAAGATCGTAATTCGACAGTTGATCCATCCATACTTCCATACTAATATTATAAATGCGAAAGTGTGTCTGTCTGTATGTCTTTCTGTTACATCTTCACGCCTGAACCGCTGAACCGATTTGGCTGAAACTTGGTATGGTGATACTTTGAGTCCCGGGAAAGGACATAGGATACTTTTTATCCCGGAAAAATGTACGGTTCCCGCGCGATAAACGAGTTTTGGCGCAACGGAGTTGCGGGCATCATCTAGTTTTTTATATCTCCAAAACATGAACTAAATAATTATTACTAGCATGATTTAATATTATTTGGATGAATCTTTACTCTGATGGATCATGTCTTGATTAACTAGTCAAGCGTCACCTGCCGATAGTCGGCACTGGGGAATGGCGCGAGTGCGACGCGCGAGTGGTTAAGTAGATCTAAGTAGTAGATCTAAGTAGTAGATCTAAGTAGATTAAGTAGGCCTAACATAGCGAGCGTCAGCAGTTGGTAATGATGACTTGATCGAAATAATGTTTAATTTCGTACTGAATACATACGGTACTATTGTCAAATGGCAAAGTATGCTAAAACCAATAAAAAAATCAACCGTCTAATATCAGCTTTACATTATATTTTTGTTTCTCATTTTACACAAGAAAGATAACTATAACAAAATACAGTTGTAAGTTTGATAAGTATTGGACATTTTCTCCATCTGTGTCCAATAAACCTCCGTTATGCGACTCAATACCAACTTTTTCGATAACAGTAACAAACAAAAACTGTCCAATAGGTATTGGATATTTTTAAAAGTTCAAAGGCTACACTTGTAGAAAAACTTTTAATAGGAATTTACAAATATATCATGTTTTTTCCATATTAAATAGAAGTGGTTAAAATGTAGTAAAATCAAGGCGAGCGAAGCGAGCCCTAGTATATCCCACAACCTACACATTTTGTGGTACACTTTACGACAAAACTATCACCCCTATTGATTTGTTCTTTAACATAGTTTTTTTATTTCTTTATAATATGTAGATGTGCTATCATCAGTCAGTCAAGCTGTGACGACGCGAGCCCTCACAAAGCTAGGCTTTTATCTAGTAATATTACCATGTATCTGGCAATTAAGAAATTTAATGAATTACAATCATTATATTTCGTCGCTCCATTCTTCAGATACAGTAATTAACATGTAGTTCTTCTACCTAACAGGCATTTAGAGACTCGATTATGAGGGTAATCGAAAAAAAAAATCTATGCACTTTGCTTACCGCCATACTGTACCAGCCGGTTTGACCTCATTCTTTTTCCGAGCGTGGCAGCGATCGCACGTATTTTCAATAGTGGTTTATTTAATAACTATTTCATAACATCGTCTTGCCGAAAAGAAGCAATGAAGATAAGATACATCGCTACAAGCGTAAGCTTCGAAAACTCGAAGAAAAATGTAACAAAAGTTACAAGAGAATAATTATGTCGGAGGATTCCGAACAATCAGGTCAGTATTTCGATTTTATCATTACAATCTTTATGCGGTGGTACAACTGTACATTCTGTACATTCAAAACTTAGCTTGGAGGTCGACCGTGTGTCGTCACGAAAGCTTATTTTAGCCCGTGAGGTTAACCGAGTGTTGACACGTTGGGTATTTAAACTATCATATTATTATTATTATGATAAAATGAAATTTTGACGCCGAGAGAAGGATCGTGTATCCTTACGCTGGCTCTATAATAATTTGTAAAATACGTATAACGTAGATAACCTAGTGTAATAAAAATGTGGGTACCCACATGGTTATTTTTATGAAATATTATTATGCTATTTGCATCATAACTGTAACGATTGTTACAATAATTTATTTGTCTAATATATTCAGACTAAAATGAGATTGATGAGAGAGAATCTGTCTCGAGAAAGTGCTCAGGGCACTTTCTCGAGACAGATTCTCGCGAAAAATGTATCACACCCGGACTAGACAGGAACTTCCTAAGCTTAATGTAAGACGTCGAACACGACGAGTTATTATTTGGAAATCAATTTCCCGAAAAAATCAAAGCCTCGAAGACTATAGAAAAACAAGGCTTACAGATAAAGAAGCCGCCAAACCCCAAGGCGACGCCTTCCCAGTCTACGTCTTCGTCTTACGTTGACCAGCCTTCGACGAGCTGCTCCCGCCAGCCGGGAAACTGGGCCGGCCTTCCTCGCTTCCCGTCGACCAGGGGAGGGGGAGAGGAGGGTAGAGAACAAGAGGGACTCCAGTGAGCCGCCGATCACAAGTTTCCATTCCATCTCACCAGAGACCTGCTCAGAACAAACAGCCGCGTGCAATGGCGCAGCAATAGAGGTACACGCTGGACGAATCCAGCACTTTATTAACTGTTGGCGTAAAGTAACAGATAATTCCGAAATACTGAATTAGGTCGCAAAAGGTTTCTCTATTCCTTTTTCTAAAAATGTTAAACAATTTTCAGTGCCTTTAAATAATAATATTTTGTCAATAAATGAGCGACCACTTATGTTAGAATCCATACACAAACTTTTAGATCTAGGCGCAATTTCACCATGCCAAAAATTTTGTATCGACTACTGTTCTAGTATATTTTTAGCCCCCAAACCTAATGGGGATAAAAGATTTATTTTAAACCTTAAAAGTTTAAAATTTTTTATTCAAAAATTTCATTTTAAGATCATAGAACAGCAGCTAGGCCCGTATCTAGATCTGGTTTTATGGGTAATATCGATCTAAAGAAGGTTTATTTTTTAGTTACTATTATTAAATCACACTGTTAACTTAAATATTTACGTTTTCATTTTGATGGTATTTTTTAGGAATTTAATGTCATGCCGTATAGATTATGTATCGCACCGAGTGTCTTCACAAAATTAATAAAAGAAGTTATGAATTATTTGCCTAATCTAGGTTACATATCGGTGATATACCTTTATGATATACATTATGTGTAGGACAAACGTATACGGAATGTAAAGCAAATGTTAAGAAAACAATAAGTTTATTGCAGTGTCTGGGGTTCGTTATCAATAAAGATAAAAGTAATATCGAGCCCCGTCAAGTCTATCGGTTCTTAGGTTTAGTTTTAACACAATAGATATGTCCTTAAGTTTACCAGTCGATAAACGTAACAAAATTTTGCAGTTAGTTTATAAGTTTATTTTATTACCTAGATGTTCTATACGAGAACTTTCACTATTTATCGGGACCCTTGTCGCCGCTTGCTAGCGGTTTGACATCAAAATTAGACCTACTTTGGTGGAAACAAAACATTTTGTCTACGAAAAATTTATTAAGATTAGATACCTCCTATAAATTAGAAATTTTTACCGATGAATCTCGAACAGGTTGGGGCGCTTTTTGTGATGGTAAACGAGCCTTTTTTTTTTTTTTTTTTTTTTTTTTTTTTTTTTTTTTTTTTTTTTTTTTTTTTCAGGAGGGGAAATGCATTACGCATCCGCCGCCCTCTCAGGGGAAAGGGCAGGGGTATGTCGGACTCCCTCCGTTTACCGACTAAAACCCCCCCATGCCCTCGTCAACGCTACACGCGGAAGGAGCGGGAACGCGATGCATTCTACCGCGTCCTCCGCAGCGCTTGCCGTTTGCGGCACCACAACATTGCAGCAGCCTATGCCGCCGCCTGTCTTCATCGAGAGACTCCCCGGGCATCGAGAGAGCCTTTCTCCGCGGGGCCTATAATATCGTGGACGGTGAACCCCCGAACAACCGCCCACAGGCCTAGGCTTCTACCTCCATGGCGGGGGCGTTTTGACTCGCCCCTGCCTCATCTGCTCCAGGCCGTTTACGCGGCCGAGCCTTGGAGGGAGCCTTGCGCTTCTTCCTCGTGCTAGACGGCTTACTGGCTACTGAGATGCAGCCTTTAGCCCCCAGCACGTGGTTGCTCTCCTTGCCGAGCTCGGCGCAAAAGAAGCAACTGGGCTCCTCCGCGCACTCGGCGGCCTTGTGCCCCGGCTTACCGCATCGGAAACAATTCCCGCTGCGGTCCACCGGGGACTGGCAGTTCGGCGCCAGGTGGCCGGTGTCTAGACATCGGTAGCACCGCATTGGCCTCGCGGCCAGCAGCACCACCTTCGTCATGACCCAGCCTACCTGCAGCCGCCCAGAAGTTACCAACTTCTTGGCGGCAGCCGAGGGGACGTGAAGCCACACGCTCCGCGCGCCCCTAGGGCCCACCGTTATTCTACCCGACCGAATGTCGGTGGCCGGGCAGCCGCCTTCTTTTGCCGCCGCATTGGTGACATCGGCGGCGGTTGCTGCGTCGTCCATACCGGAGACGAGCACATCCACCCTTTGGACAGGGCGAGCGATCTTCACCGCATCCCTGTCAAGGACCTCCCTCAGTCTATTCGCGAGGGCGTCCGCCCTCTGCTGGGCGTCCTCCCCGGACACTTCAAGTATCCGGGCGCCTGTCCTCGCCTGCCGGAATCGAACCTTGTGCCTCTGGTAGATCCCTACCTCCTCAAGGTCGATCCGGCACTTCGCTTCCTGAAGTATGGAAGCGTACGTCACGCTCTGGTCCACCCCCTTCTCCAACGTGAGAGTGATGGCGGCTGACTTGAGTGGACGCAGCTTCCTCTTCTTCTTCTTCTTCTTCGGGGCGGCTGTAGATGGTGTAGCCGCCCCCTTCTTCTTCTTACCCTTCGGACCCACCGTAGTCCAAGGGGTCTCTGTACGGGGGGAGCTGGTGTTTGCTCCCCCTTGCGCCGCCTCCTGAGCGGCCATTGACAGCCGCTTCTTCTTTTTTTTTCGGGCATTTTTGCCCTTGGGCACCGTCGACGCGGCAGGGGCCTCTTGCGGGGCAGCTGCTGTCACAGGCGGCTGAGCCTTCTTCGCCTTCGCCTTCCCGTCCGACGCCAGCGGTGGCCTCCGCCTTGGCTCCGGCAGAAGTCGGTTCTCCAGTCCGGCGAGCCTGGCGTTGAGCATATTGCCGAAGGTCTCCACGTTCGCACGGGAGACCTCGTCCAATAGCTCGCGCAGGCTTCCATCTCCGGCAGGCTGCGAACCCTGTTTGCGCATCTCGTCCAGCTCCTGACGTAGAACCGCCACTTGCTTTTCGAGACGCGCGTTCCGGGCCTCGAGCCTCTGTATCTCCTCTGATGAGGAGCGACTCCTCATCTCGTCGAAGACCATTGCGATGGTCGACACCGACTCCCTCAGGTACTTCTGGAAGGTTCCCTTAAGGTTGGCGGAATTCTTGCCGACCATCTCAATGGTCTCCAACGCCTGCTCCACAGTTTTGGCCAAGTCAGCGCCTGCCGTCTCCAACGCCTCTTCTCGCGCAGGAGATGAAGCGGGGAGCGCGGCGAGGGCGGAGCTCGTGTCCTTCCACGTCCTCCTAGCCCTTCGCGCTGCTTCGGCAACCTCTTCTTCGGCTTCTAGCCTGAGGGCCTCCTCCTTCTGCCTGTACTTGGCCTGCGCCTTGGCGTAGCCGACGTACTGGCCGGTTGTTGGTGGCCGGCCACGTCCCCTTTTAGGTTTAGGTGCCGTCTCCTTACTAGTAGACGGCCCTGCTTCGTCTTCAGCCAGTAATCGCCTCTTGATAGGCGTCCTCCGTCCGGTAGGTGCGGGCCGTCCCACGTCATCCAGCGACATATTGCTGCCGGACGAGTAGGAGACCTCTCTGTCATAGTTGGTGCGGCGAAAGCGGGATGGAAGGTCGGCAAGCACCTCATCCATCCGACGCACCGATTCCCTTAATGCCGAATCCGTATCCTCTGTGGACAACGCCACTTCCTCAGATGAACAATCCCTAGCCGGCGCGGTTAGGTGCGCCGGCTTGGGATCCACGCGCTTTTTAGCGCCACCCTTCTTCTTCACCGCCTTAGCGGCCCCCTCGTCATTCCTCGCAGAAAGTGGCCTCTCCGTATACGCGGACCGCCCGTCACCCGAAGGCGACGTATGGGATTCTCCGGCCCCATCGGGACCGGGACCCACCCGGAGATTATTTTCTTTGCTGCATGGTAAACGAGCCTACGGTAGATGGAAAGCAGATGAATTAACTCATCACATCAATTATTTAGAACTGTTAGCCGTTTTCTTAGGTCTAATATTTTTCGCTAGCGCTTGTTTTAACTGCTCAATTCTTCCAAGAATTGATAATATGACGGTCATACGCTATATCAACTGAATGGGCGGAACTCAGTTTCCCCATCTAAACAATTTAGTAAAAGAAATTTGGCAGTGGTGCGAGATGCGACAGATATTTTTGTTCGCATCTTACATTAGCACGAGCGAAAACGTCGAAGCAGATCAAGAATCCCGGAGGATAAATATGGACACAGAGTGGGAACTATCCGAGGAGGCCTTTCCAGAAGATAGTTCAAACTCTGGGTGAACCACAAATCGATCTGTTCGCATCTCGCATCAATGCCAAAGGATCTCAATTCGTCTCCTGGAAACTGGATCCAGATGCGTTTTCAGTCGACGCTTTTACAATAAGTTGGCACCCCACCTTCTTTTACACTTTCCCTCCCTTTAGTCTCATTTTAAAATGTTTGAGGAAAATTATCCAAGACCGAGCGACTGGAATTTTGGTTTTTCCTTACTGGCCCGGGCAAGCTTGATTTCAACTTCTCCTCAGACTGCTCATATCAGATTTAATAATTTATTGATTTTTGCGTTCAAAGTGCAGATCCAGTCACCCGCTCTGTCGCAGCCTTTTCCTGGGGGCCGCGACGCTCTCAGGGAAGCATTCACTAGACTGAATACTCCCGCTATAGCACTAGACCTTATGCTAGCTTCGGTGTCAGATAACACCATGAAATAGTACTCGGTGACGTATAAATGGTGGTGGTCATTTTGCGCAGAAAACTCCGTAAATACCTTTGAGGCGTCAATATCTTCGCTTATAAAGTTTCTCGTCGATAATTTTAACAAAGGTGCCTCGTACGGCACTCTCAATAATCATCGGTATGCCCTATCTTTACTCCTAGGGAATAATGTCGGTTCAGACGAAAGGATTAAACGGCTCCCTAAGGGTATTTACAGACAAAAGCCTTCTCTTCCTAAATACAGTTCTACGTGGAACCCGAAAATTGTTCTCGACTATGTATCCTCGTGGTTCCCACATAGTGATATAAGCTTAGTTAAAATAACTAAAAAATTAACAGCTCTATTAGCTATTTGTACCTCCCATTGAGTTCAGACTTTGGCATCGATTAAAATATCTAATATCCGTACGACAGATTCAGGTATACGAGTAAGAATACTGATAACCGACATGATTAAGACTTCGGGAGCTAACCGAGACCAACCTATTTTATTCTTACCTTACTTAACTAGTAACCCCAGAATATGCCCGGCTAGAACCCTAGAAGATTATTTGCGGACCACATCTAACTTAAGAACCGACGAGACCGCAGATAATCTTTTACTCAGTTATAAGAAACCTCACAAGAGGGTAACCTCACAAACGATCAGCAGGTGGATAAAACAGATGCTCGAGGAGAGCGGCGTGGACGTGGGGGTGTTCGGTGCCCACAGCACCCGGCACGCCTCCACCTCGGCGGAGGCCTCCACGGGCGTCTGCGTCGACACTATCAGGAGGACGGCCGCCGGCTGGCTGGACTAGCTCATCCGCCGTCTTCGCGCGGTTCAGCAACCGCCCTGTACTCGATAAAGGAGCATATGCTCGATCTGTTTGTGGGGTTACCGATAACACCAATTGAGTGTTATGATTGTTAATTCATCACATAAGACTGGTTATATAAAATTTAACGTCAATTTGTTATGTTGATTTAACCCTAAAAAGAATAAATAGTGTTTTTCCTACTTTGTACTCGTATCTTACTCACTCTCTGAACATCTACATGTTAATTACTGTATCTGAAGAATGAAGCGACGAAATATAATATAAGATCAAACGAACTTCTTGAAGTGAAGTTCGATCATTATTATATGAGTCGCTTCATTCGAAGATACAAAGTTCCCACCCGCCCACAGCCAAAAGGGAAAAAAATCAGTTCTCTAAAAGAATGAGGTCAAACCGGCCGGTACAGTATGGCGGTAAGCAAAGTGCATAGATTTTTTTTTTCGATTACCCTCATAATCGAGTCTCTAAACGTGCGAATTAATGCCTGTTAGGTAGAAGAACTACATGTTAATTACTGTATCTTCGAATGAAGCGACTCCTATAATAATGATCGAACTTCACTTCAAGAAGTTCGTTTGATCTTATATTATATTTATAAGATAATTTCAGTTCTTCCTGTATAGAAAGTCGCTGTATAAAAGTGATTAGAATATAGAAATCACATAAAAACATTTTCATCTGTAATTGATAACAATTATAGATTACTGTAATCTAGGTTAAAAATACAACTTTTAAGTTTTAATTATATTTAAATAATTTAATTGAACAACAAAAACTTAACCACCACCAAGATCTCATTACGTAAAATCTCGGAGGAGGTTTAAAGCATTTTTGAAAGCCACAAACATAAAGCGGGAGGCTTGAACCGTTTCAGCCACTGCCAACTATTAAACCAGGCCGACAAATAGTAAATAGAGAAGCGCCGTAGGATCAATTACGTTTTTAAAGATGGAAGCCCTTTATTATATTTTAGAGTCTTTCATTAAAATTTTCTCCCAAAGAACCGGCTTGTCTTATTATAGCGCGCTCGGATATGATTCGAGATTCCATTATTGCGTTCATTCAAATTGTGAACAAATTCCGTTAATTAATTTCCTAATCGGCTGTTTCCAGGTGCTTTTATATTGTGTTTATTGTGTTACGTTATTATTTCCGTTAATTTCTTGGTTTTGAGGTTAAAATACTATAATAATAACAGAGCCAAGTTGTCAAAATCCTTAGCAGACCGAATTTTAAGGCTGTTGCGGGTCTATAGGTGACGGTACTTATGCTTTCCATCGGGTCACCTGCTTGCTCGTTTGCCCCTAGTTTTTAATCTAAATTAGTAATTTAATCGCCTATTAGTATAACTAGACTGCTTAAATCATTGCACGCACCAGAATTGCTGAATTGCTATTCATTTCTTTTTCGCTACCAGTTCCTGATCAATTTTTAAATTTCTCTTATATTTCTCCGAAATTTCAGATTACATTTCACTACGTTGCCTATCTTTCATTAATTTTATGGCCCCAATCGGAGCCTCGTCTATTGAGGTTATATTATGGGCTGTCTTTGATGCTTTAATCAGTGGTGTCAGCCACGCCTGCTGCCGTAATTAGAACGCCTACCAGAGTCGCCTACTTCGAATCTTGCACCTTCCTTTCAATTAACTAATAATACTATGGTCAAAATAACGAGGCACAAAATTCAAACTTTTGACATTCTACGAGTATACATATTATAAAACAAAGTCGTTTTTTTTCGCTCATGTCCCTTTGTTCCCTTTAATCTTTAAAACTACGCAACGGATTTTGATGATTCTTTCAGTGTTAGATCGCCCATTTATCCAGGAAGGCTATATGCTATATTTTATCACGCTAAGACCAATAGGAGCGAAGAAATAGAGAGAAATGTGGAAAAACGGGGGAAATTATTTGAAAGGGCTAACTTGAACGCGCTAATCTCAGGAACTACTGGTCCGATTTGAAAAATTATTTCAGTATTAGATAGCCCATTTATTGAGAAAGGCTATAGGCTATATTTTATCACGCTAAGACTAATAGGAGAATGTGGAAAAAACGGGGGAAATTATTTGAAAGGGCTTATCTCGCGAGCAATTTTTATGTTATTTGGCACAGATAAGAAGTAGACCACGTGAAGGATCATAGGCTATCGATTTTAATATATATTTTTAGTGGCTATATATTTTATACCCGTGCGATACCGGGGCGGGTCGCTAGTTAATTTATATTCCGTTTTTTACCTCGATTCACCGTTTGGACTTAAGATGCCTTTCAATAATATTTGTAAACCATGTTTTCTTAAGATTTTCTTATTGAATTTAGGCTTAATTTCTTTATGCTATTGATATTTAAAACTGCAAAGTAAATCTCTGTAAAGGTAATGTCGTCGTTAATTTTCCTTTCATCTTTTTAAACAATTGATATCATAATTTTACATGACTTAAGCGCCCTTCATTGAGGCATCTTCTTAAAGATATAGTTGGTTAACCCTAGTGTACTACTCTACGCCTCAAAGGCGCCAACGAAACACAAAAATTCTTGCCTCTGTTTTGTTTTCGCGCATATCGTATCATGCTTCTCGCACATCTCCCATTTTATAGATACGGTCAGAATAGCAACTAAGCCAAAACGGTAGGATTAATAGTTTTACTAATACAATCATCCTGTGCGCTCCATAAGCGTATGAGTAGTTTAAGTGCAACTTTTACGCTAAACAAAGATTTGCGGCATTTTGATTTATTTCAATATTTATGTACTTTTTATTTAATATTTTTATTTTATAGGTAACATTTTATTTAAATTATTATATTTTTATACATTATATTATTATAAAACCTCAAAATAAATAAAAACATGGCGTGTTGTAAGAATGTTGCCCTCCAACGACTATTTGTACGATAATTGTGAAATTTAATATTATTTTAACGAAAATTGTCTAAAACGAAGATTTAATGAAATAAATAACAATAATAAAAATGTCGGAGTCTAAAAAATATTGAGCTAAGTGCGAAAATTCTAAATATTTGAAACATAAAATTGATTACTGTTTTAAATGCTTTTAAACTTCGTGAATTATTCTACAAATTAGATTTTTAATATTTACTTTTTTCATACTAATTTATATCCATGAAAAAAAACATTGGGCTAGACTGTATTATTTGATTTAAAGGACCTTGTTCAACCACTGCAAAATTAATAAGTTTTCGTTAAGGGCTATGGTATTTATTCGTTTATGAAGTGAAAATATTTTGAATTTGATAATGTTTTGTGTTTTTATTAAAGAAAACATCCGTGATCATGTCCTTAATAAAGAAAAACAACTTAGCTTTTTCAGTTTTGCAAAAAATTGCTTTACAATCCGATGCGCCTTTAAAGCGTATGAGTAGTTCGTACGTAACTCCCAAGAAGAGTAGTTCACTAGGGTTAAGTATACAATGACTCTATCACGCTATGGACAACATTTTAAAAACAAAAATGATACAGTTTCGAAATGTTCATTAAATACGCTTTGACATTGGAACAGAGGCCTGAGTAGGGAGACTAACAATAAGCGCAAAACGGGCCCGTCAAATCAGACCGTACAAACGAGTGATCCAATAGACTTTTTGTTTCTCGCCCAATGATGAAAAATGCAGATTTCTTTCCAGAGCATGAGACAGGAGCTCAAAGGACTCAAATTTATTAGCTGTAAAATCAACATGTGGACTAAAGACCACTTGCTAGTAAATGAACTGGGTTCATTTTGAATCGAATGACTTTTGAAATTTCTAAATTGCAGAAATCGTTGGCGTTTCTTTCTAAGTACGTTGCTTCATTCGTCAGTACGTTGCGGTGGCTTGCCACTGCGACATTTTGCAAATATTATTATTATCAGTAGATGATGCTCGCAAAGTCCGTTGCGCCAAAACTTGTTTATCGCGCGGGGACTGTACATTTTTTCGGAACAAAAGTATCCTATATCCTTTCCCGGGACTTATATTTTATGATATAATGCACGTTGATACTTGGCATTGGTTGCGATGCGAAGTAGAAGGGTGAACGTCGCACTAGGCTTTCTATCTTGTGTTGTCATATTGCGTCGATACAACGCACACCAGTAATGTTAGACCTGGATCCCAAAAGCGTAAGACATAACTTACTTTCTGATGGATGAAACTATAGGTTCTTGGTAGTGCCTCGTGTACTTAGAATACCTGCGAATTTGTGTAGCTCTAAGTGTGACACCTGGTCAGCTACCAGGTACCAAAGTGGACAAAAAATGAGTTTTACTTTACTTATTTTCTGATGGCTAATATTTATATATAATTTGTAGATTATTGTTCTGAACCAGTATCAACCAGTAGTGTAAGACACTTTTCAATGACCAAAACTATTATCAGACGTTTTAAAAATAACTTTGTTGCTATTTTTTCTTCAAAGGCTTTATTTTTATTTTATAAATTAATATAACACCTAAGAAAATAATACGATATTACGAGAATTCATTTTCTACTAGCTGTTGCCCGCGACTTTGTCCGTGTCAGCATACTGCATAGTATAATAACAATGAGGGATAATTTTCCCCTGTTTCCTTAACCAAAAGGTAAAAACGGGACCTGATAATAAAGATATTTCAGCCTGTCCGTCTGTCTGTCTGTCCATAGCCAGACTGTGCCGCCCCTTTCTAACATGTAGTGAATATTATTTAAGTTTGTGAAGCTCTACATGGAGCTATACTCACTCTTACTCACTCACTCATAATATTGTGTAAAAATGTATGTCTGTCTGTCTGGAACCTCTTCACGCCCAAACCGCTTAACCGATTTTGCTGAAATTTGGTACAGATAAACTTTGAGCCCTGGAGTTAAAGTACTTATCCGTTTTTTCCGGGATAAAAAGTATCATGATATAATTATGTCCTTTCCTGGGAAAGCACATATTATTATAATATGATACTTTTTGTCTTGGAATTATTTTTTTTTTTGCAACAAAGTTGCGGGTATTATCTCGTATTCAATAAAATATATTGAAATAAAGGGGTATGGGCGGAATTGTCCCCACCCATCAACACAAGTGTAATGTAGCTCAATGGATAGATCTTGGCAAGATGATATTTTTATACAATGGCGACTTTGCCCAAATGCATGGGGTTCTCATGGTATCTTATGTTTAAACAAATATTTCGTTAACGTACTTATTGACAACTAATTCCAAAATACATGCTCATTTATGTATTCATTAGTGCACAGCACCGTGGGAGAGCCATGCTTCGGCACGAATGGGCCGGTGCGACCGGAGAAATGCCACGGGCTCACATAATATGTGCTTTCCCAAGAAAGGATAAGTATACTTTAACCCCAGGGCACAAAGTTTATCTGTACCAAATTTCAGCAAAATCGGTTAAGCGGTTTGGGCGTGAAGAGGTTCCAGACAGACAGACAGACATTTTTACACATTATGAGTGAGTGAGTGAGAGTGAGTATAGCTCCATGTAGGGCTTCACAAACTTTAATAATATTCACTACATGTTAGAAAGGGGCGGTAAAGTCTGGCTATGGACAGACAGACAGACGGACAGGCTAAAATATCTTTATTATCGGGTCCCGTTTTTACCCTTTGGTTAAGGAAACAGGGGAAAATTATCCATCTTTGTTATTATACTATGCAGTATGCTGACATGGACAAAGTCGCGAGCAACAGCTAGTAGAAAATAAATTCTTGTAATATCATATTGTTTTCTAAGGTGTTATATTAATTTATAAAAAAAAAGGCTTTGAAGAAAAAATAGCAACAAAGTTATTTTTAAAACGTCTGATAATAGTTTTGGTCATTGAAAAGTGTCTCACACTACATGATACTAGTTCAGAACAATAATCTACAAATTAGATATAAACTAGCTGTTCCGCGCGGCTTCGCCCACGTTATTTAGGAATTTCACGCAACTGTAAATTTTTCCGCAAAAAATAGCCTATGTCCCTTCTTCTATTCTTCACGTTTGCCAAATAAATGTTAAAATTGCTTTGCAGTAGTTCTTAAGATAATAAGTAATTTCATATAATTTCCCCCGTCTTTTTCACATTTTCCTGTATCTTTGCTCCTATTAGTCTTAGCATGACAAAATATAGGTAGCCTATGGTCATCCTCAATAAATGGGATATCTAATACTGCAAGATTTTTTCAAATCAGACCAGTAGTTCCTGAGATTAGCGCGTTCAAACAAACAAACAAACAAACTCTTCCGCTTTATAATATAAGTATAGATATTAGCCATCAGAAAATAAGTAAAGTAAGACTCATTTTTTGTCCACTTTGGTACCTGGTACCTGACCAGGTGTCACACTTAGAGCTACACAAATTCGCAGGTATTCTAAGTACACGAGGCACTACCAAGAACCTATGGTTTCATCCATCAGAAAGTAAGTTATGTCTTACGCTTTTGGGATCCAGGTCTACGTGGCCTAAGGGCTGCCTTAAACCTACAATAACATTGAACAATATTTTATAACACATTTTATTTTACAATAAGGCGCGGCCTTAGAAAGGCGCGGCAATGTTCAATACTAACCCGTCAATAATATTGCACAATACGTGATATTGGGCAGTAAAATTGATCGTCTAGACTCTAGAGTCTAGACGGTCAATTTTATTTGGCGGGCCCCTAACTCTAGACTCTAGGGGCCCGCCAATACTAACACAGTAAACTATCAGTTCTGTTGTAATGCTATGACAGAAGTTAGTGCACATTGGTGCAATCTATATCAATTTATCTTGTTCCTGACTGTATATTGAGAAAAAATAAATAACATATTTTATGTTGTTTCAGATACTATGACTACATAAAGCACATGGGCGAGAGAGACTCATCTGCAAGAGTCATGGCTCTCCTGTGGATCTTCTCTTGGATGATAGCAGTGGATGCTGTGAAAATAGTCATTGAACCACTTCCTAAAGGTAAGTTGCTAACCTTCTTCAGTGTCATACATACTTTTTCGTCAAATACATTGAATGTATTAGTAACACCCTATGACCAGTAAGTACATTTCTTTGTTAAGAACACGTATAATATGAATAGGGGATGATATTATAAGAATAATGTCACACCCTCAATTTCGAATTTGCATTGAAAAAACTCAATGGAAATTAAAATCAAGGGACTGTAAAAAGTGCCTACAAAGTTTACAGACAAAAGGAAGTAACTTTTGGACGTGTCGCTCACAGCAAGGTAAACAGAATGCTCCTAATTTGCTTTTTTGACACAAACTTCTTCCCTTCGACTTCGTTTTAGCTTCGTTCAATTTCCCCCACCCTCCCACCCTCCCCTCCCCCAGTCACTCACACTAACCACCTTTTGTTCATCGCTAATAATCATTTGAAATATTTTCGCCGACTCCTCATCTTTTTTCGGTGGCTTTATTGTATTCACATTAATTTAGTCCGCGGCTGCAAGTAACGCGGATTCCCAAGGAGTTTTTATCTGCCCGCTCTTTCTTTTAAGTGAGAGCTTCTATTAATATTAATTAAAAGTTTGAATAATTGAATGAATTCGGAATTGTTCCTCCTTGTTGGGATTCCCAGTCTGGAAAAAATTTAAACTTAGGGAAAATAGGTTCGAGTCTATTCTTCGTATTTAAACGAACAGTTTCATTAAACAACACGAACGAAAATAAACTTTTTATTTTGTGGAATTCAGAACTCTCGAAGATTTTTGTGTTATTGGAAACAATTTTTATTATTTTTGCATAAATAGAAATAAATCAGTAGCTGAGATATACTGTATAAACCTAATGTATAATAAAATATGCAATAGATTAAAATATGATAATGAAATATTATATAATTGATATTGAATTGATTTAAGTATTTTGGAACGAATAAAATAAAAGCAATATATTTACTCGTTCCAAAATACTTAAAAAAATATCTTACTGCTGGATGAATACATTTCTTCCACATTCCTATAAACTCATAAAACCTTAAAAATGGAAAATTTAAAAACATTTGCAATAGTTTTGCTGATGCAAGTCACGAAGTTGAAAGTGATGCAATTATGAGTGTCACAGGGACGGCATACTAACATACCTTTACAATGTCTTGTTTCAAGAATATGCCACTTCCAGACCACAACACCGCTTACTTGGGAATGTACCGTTGCTTGGAAAATATTATTTCTTCCATAGATTAAAATTAAAAAAAAAAAAAAATTAATCCTAAATAAAAATATTCGAGGAAGTCCAGCAGCCTTAGCATGGCCACAGTGGAAATGTGAAAGTATAGATACACTGCGGAGATAAACTGAAGGTGCCGTTCCGATCTTTACCGCGGCTAACCGCGACCGACAAACATTCTAATAAAATGCCTCTTTATGACATAGAGTCATAGACTATAGACTATAGTCCATATTATAATAAAGAGTTTTTGTCAGTCGCGGTTAGCCGCGGTAAAGATCGAAACGGTACCTTCAGTTTATCTCCGCAGTATTTCTATACTTTCGCATTTCTACTGCGGCCATGCTAAGGATACAGGGCAGGTTTGTACAGTGAGAAAATAATATGTTAGAAGGGAAGTGGTACGACGAGTTAGCATTGCATCGCAATATCATTCTTAGTTTTGTTGCAGATTTTTGCGATGCGATGCGTTTTTTTTTTTTTTTGTGGGGATTTAGGGGGTTGGGTTGTGCGGGTGTGTGATTTTGTGTGGGAGCCCTAAAGTATTATATTGTTTACAAGTGTCAAAATTTCGTCACGTTTTAATCTTTACAACGGGATTTAGTACGAAGCCGATGTTTTTATAAGATTAGCGTGGCAATAAACTAGGTGGGGCTAAGCCCGTACTACGTTTCTATTGGCCATGACCGTTAATACGGGTTTATGGCTTCAGCTGATGTAGTGCTATAATGAGGCAGCTCTAATCGCCTTACAGCTTACTATTACCCGTATTTATTACGCTGAAATCCGAAAATTTCGTGTGAAATTTCGACAATAGCAGTTTTACCAGCAAATTCGCCTTTTGTGCTTATAAGTTGGAGAGCTTGTAAATAACTCAAAAATCGAGGTTTTCCAAACCCTATCCATACATACTTTAAATTGAAAAATTGTACAGTGTAGGTACTTATATAAAAGAATGGCTCATCTATGGTGTAAGATGAATTATAAAATTAATCCAAATGACTTTTAAGTGAGTCCTGAAAGCTTCCTGAATTATTTTGTTACAAAAAGTAGCATGCTGTAAGTAGTACAACATAATAAAAAGCAATATGGCCACAAATGACACAAAGTATAAATACACCTAGTTCGTTCGTCAATTTAACAAATAAATAAAGCTTTTCAGTTTCGAACGCATGAATATTAGTCACAATGGATAGATATCCAGTAAACGAAAATAATGACCTATTAATATATTTGCTTCGTTTATAGTCTGTGCTAAAAAACTTTGAACTACCGACCAATATGAAACAAACAAATAGATCAAGATAACAAATGGTGCCACAATATAAATAGTACAGTACACCATGTCTCTAAACTAGACTTTTATAATCGAGCGCACGGCGCACGCACACATTTGCGTTATTTCAGTAATCTTGAAATAGTTAACGACGTATTTTAAAAAATCACGTCTAAGCAGGTGCCTAAGCCTACAATAATATTGAACAATACTTTATTGTACCATCGAGGAAGTTGATTCCTATGCAGTTGAGAGACCAACGTCATTTGGTCGATTATGTCAATTCAATATTAATTGTGATCTGTCGGCTGAGTTTGACGTAATGCGACCAAACTACGTAGATTCCCCATTTGCATAGGAATCAACTTCCCCGAGTGTACATTGTACAATTTATTTGACGATAAGATAGAAAGGCGCGCGATGTTCAATAATAACCTTAAACGGTCAATTATAATGCACAATACGTGATATTGAACAATAAAATAGATCATCTAAGGGCCCGCTAACGGCGAGTTCAGACGTGCGCGTTTTCTGCTGTAGCGTTTGGGAAAACACGCAAGCTGAATCCGCGCGCGTAGAAAACGCGCCCGTCTGCACGCACCCATTCGCGGATAACTTGTGTAAGTGTGAGTCTGATTTCAAGGATTGAGTTATTATACTGTTTGCAATTTATACTGGTATTGGCGTACTTGTTACTGCCTACGGCCGTAGATCTACGGGTGCCAATTAAAAGTATAGATGTGCACGTCCGATACAAATGGTATGTTCCCGGCTTTGTGAGCCAGCAATAAACATGACTATGTATTCAATTGAAATGCTGAAATAAATGAATGTATTTAAACATATTGGCATAGGTGCTATGATACTAATTTATGAATCGTATTTATTCCGAACGGAATTTAAAGCACTTTCATACCGAAGTTTTCAAAATTTATTCAGCGATTTAAATGTGTATAATATATTACAAACAGATAGACACGTACAGTAACGTATATTTGGTATCATGATTATAATATCATTTCTTTTCCAAACTTTGTTGCTAGTACAACAACCTTCCATAATAATATTATAGTCATGCAACAACAGTATACATTATTATTTATTATTCACAGAGTAGGAGTAAATTTAAAAAAAATATATTAAAAAGACAATTGTAATTGACTCTATACTTCTGATTTAATAGGACTATTTAGGATTCTTCTCAGAAATTAAAAAGTTAAGAGTTACGCCAGGGGTAACAAAAACTGCGATTTCTGCGAACAATTTATTTTAGTAAATTTCTGAGGGTGGCTTTGTTATTTGGGTTGCTTAAAAATAGGGTTGTCGCATTAAAGTTTTTATTCAATATTTACACTTTTTAAAGATACAAAAAATTGTACAATATCACTTTTATTCATTACGAAGTAGCATCGGACTTGATTGGTTTCCACTTCATTTGGCCGAATTAAGTCAAGTCAATATTATTTATCTCACATCCGGGCGGAAAGCGTCAACTTTCTTCCCGCTGCGCTTACCGATGTTGCCGTTTTTCGCCTCCGTCGATGAGAAAAATAGTACACGCACCACGGGCAGTAAATAAAAAAGCCTCAGATCACATGTTTGTTACACAATTACATGTGATCTGAGACATTTCTTATTTTCCTGTTCTAGGTGCGTAATGTACTATGCTTAGTATCGGTTGACATAACTCTAACAAATTACGTAGGTTTGTTTGACACACCTCTAGCAAATTACGTAGGTTTGCCATATGCCTGTAAATCAAATTCTCAAATAGTATTATTTCCCAACTGTGACACAAGAATGATAGAAAAGCGATACTGGGTACACCAAAACACTTAACTTTTTAAGCAATGATTCATTGACATAAAGTCTAAAGACGTAGGATACTGTTTCCAACTTGTACTATAATTTATTTCTTTTCGTCTATTTGTCTGTGGTTTATCAACCCTTCAAAGGGTTTGGGCTATTTACCGTGGGGTCTGATCGGGATCTGTGACAGTGAAACAAATGATGCGAGCTCCATGCGCGATTGACTGGGGTAAGTAAGACTGTTTAGTTTCACTTCGAAACTTTATCTGACTGGAAGATTCAGTGTAAGTACGCGCACATTGTGCTGACCCGTAGTTGGGCTGGTTGTATTTTCTGGATAAAAGACTCACTGCAAGAACGCGCACATTATGTTTATTCGCCGTCAGGCAGGACTTAATGCATAGTTTTGGACCAGTTCTGATTCAGGAGTGTCTTTTTATTAATTAAGGGCATTCCGTCCGGAGATTACGTAATTGACCGTATTTAAAACCTTATAAACTCATAATCTGAAAGCTACAAAGCTATAATAAAAATACAGCAATAATCTTCAGTATATAAACATTCCTTTTGTCGTTTTAAATTTTCTATTATTGTTTCTTATACTCATGATGTCAGCTTCCAAAGTAATACCAATTTGTTAAAATTCAAGCATACATTCAGCATCTCCTTAGGATTTACAAATTACTTTTGTTTGAAACTCACGCCAATAGTTCGACAATATCATAAACTACATATTGGCCGTTTAAAATTTTTTTTAAGACAATTTTGAACTAAGATAAGTAAAAATAATAGGGTTTTGGCGCGATCTCGGCAACGCGGCAAATGTATGGCCAAGGTCGTTTGCTCGGGGGACGGCCTTAACACCGAGTTTTTGAAGTGATTTTTAGTTATTTTGACTGAGCTTATTATTTTCCACCTTTTTTCTACGGGGTGGGTCTCTGTACTTTTTCAGGATAAAATCGCTTCCAAAGTTTTTGCATGTGGTAGTAATTCACACTCGCAAACTTTTCATACAAGAAAAATAGTTATTAGCTTCAGAATATCTTGCCTAACAATATGAATCAACCTAATATAAGAAGCATTATGCGAGTGCAGCTAAGATCTCTCTTTAGAAGGTGGAAATGAATGTCATTGTCAGATAACGCCTCAGCTCTAACAAAATGTCCTCGAGGTAATTAGGGGAAAGAACTTTGTCCCACGGGAATACAGGTGATTAACGTCTTTACAAACATACACAACAATACTTGTTGGTTTTGTAATATTTACTACAATACTTCCTTGAGGTCGTGATTAACGAAGTTTGTTACAATATTGTATTGTTTAAGTTATACTACTTAGCTTAACGAAGTTCGTTACAATATTATTATATTGTTTAAATAAAAACATTATTAATTTGTCATAATTTAACTTTATTATGCACTAGTTGATGCCCACAACTCCGTTGCGTCAAAATTCTTTTGTCGCGCTATTTTGCTAAAATACTCTTCAGCAAAAGTGGAAAGCCATTTCTCAACTATGTATGTACTTAATGTTTGCAAAATAATAACACAGTAAGATACTATACCTAGTTACTCTAAAAATTTGAAATGATATGTTTACATAAATGTAATATGTCTACGGATTTCGTTTTATTCTAAAATTATTCTGTGTATGACAAAAAACACAGAAATAGTGGTATCAAACGATTTTATATCGGTACAAAGGAAATTAGCCGTCAAACTTCAAAGATGAAGTTGGACCCCAAAAACAATCGGTGTATCCCGTTTCTACCCCAAATACGTTTTATTCAATAACACGGAGTCAAACAAAATAACGAGACGAATATAAATATCTATATCCAATATCCATACTAATATTGTGAATGTAATAGTATGTCGGTTTAAGCTTGCATAGGTAACACAGAAATATTCAAGCTAATCGACTTTGATGAGGTGTGAAAACTCTTTAAGTTCCGGTAACGGATACCATTTACCTATAGTATAATTTAAATTATAAAAAAAAAATTCAGCGCAATGAAGTTTCCTGCAGGCAGGATCCATATTAGTCATATTTCAAAATATGTTAAAATATGTCTGTCTATTCTCCTGTTTTACATTAAATTGAGCATAAATAGATGGGATAGGACGAAGTTGCAGGCAACATCCATACTTATAAAAATAATAATACCCCCCACACCGGTTTCGGTGACGGTGGCCAGTTTCATTGAAACCAAGCCAGGTACGCAGTAGTAATTTTTTATAGTGCCCAAGTGTGTGCGCAGTACACAAGAGCACTCTAGTCTATTCCTTCACTCTCATAAGTCATAACCCAGTGGGACGGACGACCGACACAACTGGCGAGAGATCAGGCGCAGGACCGACTTTTTACATGCCCATCCGACGCATGGATCATCTTACTAGTGGTAGTTCAATACCACGGAGGCGTTCCATCCACACTGTTATAAATTCGAAAGTGTGTCTCATATCTGTCTCTCTATTACCTCCTTACGCCTAAACTACTGAACTTATTGTGGTAAAATTTGCTAAAGAGATACTTTGAGACCAGGGAACGGGCATCTAGATACTTTTTATCCCGGAAAAATTTACGGTTTCCACGTGATAAACGAATTTCAACCAGGCTAGTACTATATACTAAGGGCCAACCCACACGTACCACAACCACATGACAACCACAACCACACCACGTGGTCGGGCGTATATTTCGTATTTTAAATGAACTGGACCATTCACACGTACGTACCATATTTTGCAGTCGTTGTTGACCACTTGTCTGATACCAACCACATCGCAACCACATTGCAATCACATCGCAACCACAACGTTGCGTTGCGTCGATGCAACAACGCGACAGTGCGCGCATACCGCACGTGCTCTTTCCCCTCTCCGTTTCATTGACTTTCGTACGTAACCACATCGCAACCACTGGCGACTACGCAACTACGTCGGCATTTGTTTGTCGGTACCACAACGCAAAAAGCTGCAGCGACACCATTCACACGTAACCACTGCTCGACGACATTTTGTCGTTGCAATGTCGTGTGGTTGTGACTTGTGATACGTGTGGGTTGGCCCGTAACCACTGCTCGACGACATTTTGTCGTTGCGATGTCGTGTGGTTGCGGTACGTGTGGGTTGGCCCTTAGATACATACCCAAAGAACTCGCGAACTAGTCGTTCGCTTCGATTTATTTTCAATTTAACAGCCATGCAATGGTAATAGCCAGACAAGTGTACTTTTTCCTTTTTCAATGCTCGGTCGTGGCCGAACGGCAGTCTTATTTTTAAGTTATTGTAGTGAAAATCGTTTGTATCGTCCAATGTGTATGAAATGTTCATTTAAAATTCTATCTTGTGACTGTCGAGCATCGATGTCCCTGTGACTGCAGAGATGATGTTTAATAACTAGGTGTTTTTTTTTGCGTTAACAAAATCGTGATGGAACCGCGGTTTTTTGGAAGTAAGTTAATTTTTTGAATCGATCCAGCAGTTTAGGCGTATAAAATATCATATAAAAATCATTCCTTATTGACCAAGGGAAATAAGGAATGATTTTTATATTAAATTAAGATTTATAAATATTATATAGGTTAGACTAGCCAAAAAGACAAATATTCTCACTAATACTTTTTACTTTACTAAGAATACACCCTACTTTGTTGTGCGAGCTAAGTGAATTTACCAAAAGAATCACATTTCCCATATCACTGTTAGGGAAAACTGTAATTTTATATTTTTTCCCAAACTGTAGAATGAGCGAAGTCCTATAAAACAGATGTTAAAAGTAAACAGAAATAAAATACAAAATAAGCTTCTTACGATTTCATTTGAGCACGAGAAAAACAAAAATTTTCCGACGGCTAAAGTTACTGATCATAATATTTCGGTTGTTAAAGATAATATTTTATTACTTGTCTTTTCATGCCTGTATTACGATTGATAAGATCAAATGTTTTTTATCTAAAATGTTGTATAATACTGAATATCTGCGGACCTAAAATGGTCATATTTAGTATTATTCCTCTCGAAAATAAATCCAGAAAATGAATTATCAAAACTGTCAAACTGACGAATGTTAAATTAGTCTATATGAATTGTAATCAGAGTGATCATTTTGCAATTTCAAAAAATGAATCAAATGGTTCATAATATGATTCTCCAAAGCGACCATCTTAGCCCCGCTGTGCCCAAACTTAGTATACTTATCTACCAATTCATTATTGTTATTATAGTGATAGAGTTTTCTTTTTTGTATATTATTAGAACGAATTATCCTCTTTTATAATACGTGAAAATTTTATATTTATTATCAGTTATGTCGACATCGACTAGCTGATTCTTTTTCAATTATTAATCGATATACTTATAATCCAACTTTCTTCTCTCTCACAATGCAGAACTACCCCTAAGATAGAGCTATAATTAAAAGAAGTCTTTATAAAACTTTTATCTTATTCATTCTATCGGGCAGTAGAATTAAGGCCATATTGGCTGGACCTTTGTTGACATTCGTAACGTATTCTGGTCAGCGGCGCGGCTATTCAATATCATTCTAAAGGAATCGTTTGCGTGGAAAAAGACCACGATTTCCCTGTTTACGCACAAAATAAAGTTTTCTTCTCACTGACTCCGAGATAGGATAAGGCTTAGCACAGACTCGTGTAGTCTGTTTACTATGAGAATGAGTTGCGGTGTTCAATTGTTTTGAACCGACTTTCCAAAAGGAGGAGGTTATCATATGTTCGGATATGTCGGATATGGATATTCTTTTTTATTGACTGAACAGCGCTTTTGCCAATTTCATCACTCAATATCACATAATTCATATATATATTTGAAATTATTGCTTTCCTTTTCTTCCTATGTTTATAATAAGGCACTATATTATCGTCCCAAAGGGCTGATGCCGCTAGAAAATTTTCAGTGCTGGCTACATTAGTGCCGCACAATCAACACAATCTATACTAATATTATAAATGCAGAAGTATATCTGTCTGTCTATCTGACTGTCTGTCTCACTTTCACGCCAAAACAACCGAACCGATTGTAATGAAATTTTGTACACAAGATAGTTTAAAGCCCGAGAAAGGACATAGGCTACTTTTAACTGGAAAAAGTAGTTGTAAGCGGGTGAAAATGCGTAAATTTGTTCAAATTAAGTTAGTTCCAAAAAATCATAATAGATGGCGACGTGCCGTCTCCTACATCGCGCTGACGCTTGCTCAAACGTCTTTCTATAAGAGGTGGTATCACCTTACTTTTGATTTTCGATTTTTTCGATTGTTTTTTCTTTGTCACGTTATTAAATAACTCGGTACTTTATGATTATCTATGCAGTGACGTAACCTTATACTTTATTTGGCATAAATAAAGTTTAATTTTAAAAAATGGTGCACACTGCACCGCTGTTTTTGGGTGTTTTGATTTAAGGGGTACTAGGGTTTTTTATAAAAGCTTTTGACACCAATTTTATTGACATCGCGCGCTATAAACTGAAGTCCACGCGGACGAAGTCGCGGGCAACGGCTAGTAGGATATATTACTACAATTTTTTGACGCTAGAGGCAGCACCAGCGTAAACAGAGAACATAAAGTTTTGTTCGATGTTTTACATTTCTGTCAATATTCTGACATAACGAGTGCACTGTGCAACATGTCAGATTTTGGTCGGATTATTTACTGTATGTGTTAGTAGCGCCCTCTGCTCAGACTTTTGCGTAGTGCTCGATTTACACGGGTGACTATAGGGTCAATTTAAAATTTTAGTCGCGTGGCAACTGGCAAGTCACCAGTCGAATCGCCTGTCCAACTCGAATCGCCACCCCATTTACACATTCTACAAAAATCGCCTGTGACTAGTGCCGACAAACTATGTATTTGCAACAAGCGATCGCTTGCGACTGAGCGTTTACACGGTCGATTTTAGTCACCAGCTGCATGCGGCCATTGGCCGCACGACTTTGGGGCTTGTGGCTTTAGCCGCATGCGGCGTAGTCGAACTGCCATTTAGACGGTCGATTTCGCCGTGCGGCGTAAATCGTGCGGCCACAATAGACACAACTACCAGTAGTTCGACTGCAAAGAAACGGACAGGTTTCAATATCTGTCAAATTCGTCGGGTTTCACTAGGATTATGAACGGTATGTGCCTCGCGCTGGCTGATATAATTTATTTTTAAATATTTAAAATAAAGATTTCAAAATTTAATTCTGACAATTTTAATCACATGTGCCAAAACACAAACAACAATACGACCAAAGAAGAACACGCCCAGCGAATATGTCAGAGTTTTAAATTCGTAGGTAAGAAGTCAACGGGTTGTTGACTTGTTAGCGACGATTTTCGTCATAATACGTCAAATTTAAAAATTTCAACATCAGTTCTAAGTCGGCATCTATACTATCTATACTAATATTATAAATGCGAAAGTATCTCTGTCTGTCTGTCTGTCTGTCTCGCTTTCACGCCAAAACTACTGAACCGATTATAATGAAATTTTGTACACAGGTAGTCTAAAGCCTGAGAAAGGACATAGGCTACTTTTTAACCTGAAAAAGGGGTTGTAAAGGGGTGAATTTTTGGAACTAACTTAATTTGGTCAAATTAAGTTAGTTCCAAAAATTCATTATAGATGTCGCCGTGCGTCTCCTTCATCGCGTTATCGCTTGCTCATGCATCTTTCTATAAGAGGTAATACCATGTTGAGTTACGTTTTTCGATTCTTTCGATTGTTGTACACGTCGATAATGAATAGCTCACTAAATAATCTTTAGGTTTAATTTTAAAAATGAAACATTTTGATTTAAGGGGTACCAGGGTTTTAAAAAGCTTTTAAATTTGACACCAATTTTGTTGAAACCGCGCGCTATAAACTGAAGTCCACTCGGACGAAGTCGCGGGCAACAGCTAGTACTCTATATTTCTGTCTACTCTGGTGCGGCTTTAGTCACCCGTGTAAATCGAACATTATAATTTATATTCCCTATTGCTGATTACTTATTGGGGTATATAGACTACTATTGGAGGTGTATGAACCCAGCCTTAAAGTTTTCTCCTCACTGAGTCGAAGATAAGGGACAGATTAAAGGCGATGTTTGCAGGGCCAACCTGTAAATGAACTTACGGACCAAATATTATTTCGAATGCCGTAATGGCTTCGTAAACTTCCTTTTATTTCGGGGACTTGTAATGAGTTTTGCGTTCGCAACATTGCTTTGAAGTCAAGCTATTTTCTGTACCTGGTTTACTTAATTATTATCATTCCAATGATAATTTGATCCCATAAGATTACTTTTCTTGGATTATAAACATTAAGTTAAAGTGCAAGGCAGAAGCCCCTTTGCAATTAAAAAGTTAAAATAATTCTTGGAAGTGCTATTGTATTCTATTGTTGTCGCGATTACCTGTGCTCTTATGGGGCTTGAAGGATTCATAATTTCCTTTTTATTTTTAAACAATTTTAACTGAAATTTAAATAAACTTTTATAACTTTAAAGCTCACTATGCGAAAGTAACATTATTAAGTATGTATATTGAAAAAAAACACTACCACCGTTCACATCGGCTCCACATATTTTTCGAAGTAAAAAATCAAAAAGAGGGATTTGGACAATAATTAAGTGATAGCAGTTTAGTTTTCTACATAAAAATTACGGACCAAATAAAAGTTCAATCGAAAATAAGTGCTTAGTGACTATATAAACGAAAGAAGTGCTGTGCTTAATCAGTGACTGTTTATCGAAAGTATTGTTCCGGGCGCAAAACAAAGTGAATAAAAATCGAATATACCGAAGCTAAAACATTCTGAGCAAAAAACTAGAAGCAATCAGGCCTGTTCAAAAAGTTTTTTAGTTTTGCGGACACGACATAACCTACAAAGAAGACAATCGAAATCGCCATTGTCATATTTTGTCATCACTATATTACCTGGCAACGCCATCTAACGAAAGAACGCGGTACTAAAAAAAAAAAAGCTCCATCTGGCTGCAAGTAAAAGAACCTGATCAACAGCGACCTCTATACGCTATACCAAGAAAATCAATAGTGCAGATATTCACCGTCCGAGGGCGTTACTTGTATGTAAACATTGCAAAAAAATTAAGAAGGTTATAGAATCCACTGAAATCTTATAAACTAAACATGGATGAAGTTTTAGCTACTTTACGATCAATCCAAAGGGAATTAGACAACCAAAAAAATACGATAAGAGAAAGTGCTGCGGAAGTGACCGAAAAGGTTACGGAAAATGTCAACAAAATTATTGATGCCAGACTCAACGCTTGGGAAGAAAAATATGAAGAGTTAAAACAGAAAGTATACAAGCAGGAGCAAAGGTTAGACTTATTGGAAAAACAAGCGAGAAAACGAAACGTGGTGATTTTTGGAATTAAGGAACAAGAATTTCTCTACAGAGACCTAGAGAAAACTGTTATCGATTTTCTAAATGACCATTTGTCATTACAAATATCTTCTAAAGAAATTCAAGAAATCAGAAGAATCGGAAAAAAGAGTGGAAATCCTAGACCAATAGTTCTAACTCTTACAACTTTTGGCAGGAAAATAGAGATTATGAAGCAGAAAAAACTATTGAAAGATACAACCTACTATATAAAAGAAGATTATCCGCAACAGATTTTGGAAAAAAGGAGAGAGCTGCAAAAACAAATTGAAATAGAGACAGAAAAAGGAAATAGAGCAATTATCAAATACGATAAACTGGTAATTTTGAAAAAGTCCGAACATAATACGAAAACTCCGGAAAATAACAAAAAGAGAGTCCTCTCTGCTTCACCTCAGGAAGTAGAGAAGTTTTCAAAGTCTATTACTCAATCAAAGAAAAAAAATAAAACATCTTCCTTGAACACTGCACCATCTTCTGATCGCCCTGAAGGGATGTCAAGACCTGGTCTTCTTAATTATTTAATAAACAAAGCTCCCACTACTAACCAAACACCACAAGACAAAAATGAATCCAATTAGCAACCAGAAGCCCCTCTCACTACTTCAACATTAAGAAACAAGGAAAAATACAAGAAAAAGTATCTTCCAAGCCGGCTGGTCACCGTGGAGGATTACGACCACAACCTTCCAAACAACACACATCAATTCTGTCCCATCTCCATGAATAATGAAAGGAATATAAAAGGAAAACCACTATTATATATATGTACTTACAATGTTCGGACACTATCAACACAGGATAGAATTATCGAATTAAAGGAGGCCCTGACAAACATAAAATACGATATTATTGGTATATCTGAAGCCCGACGCCTCGGCACAGAAATAGCAGAATTTGATGAGTTTATTCTTTGCCACACAGGAGAGACACCAGGTCTGTATGGAGTCGGCTTCATAATTAAGAAATACTTAAAACAATACCTAACAAGTTATATTGGTATTTCAGAAAGAGTGGCTCTGATAAACTTGTCGTTACCAAACAAAAATCTCACAGTTATCCAAGCATATGCTCCCACAGAAGCCGCAAAAGAAGAGGAAGTCGACAAATTTTATGAAAATATTAATAAAGCCATAGAAATGGCTCAAAAAGATTATATTCTTATGGGAGATTTTAATGCCAAAATAGGAAACCCACTAAAAGACGAGCACCTAATTACAAAACCAAATGGCTTTGGAGAGAGGAATGCCAGAGGTCAAACACTTATAGACTTTGCCTTAGCGAATAAACTGGCGATTATGAACACTTTTTACAAGAAAAATCCGAAAAAAAGGTGGACTTGGCGCTCCCCAAATGGTAAGCACAAAAATGAAATCGACTTTATTATGACAAATGTGCCACAAATATTTCAGAATATTGAGACCCTGGATATCAATTACCCATCAGATCACAGGCTGCTCAGGGCAACAATCACACCCAAGAGCCTAGTAAGGAGCAGAGCGAGTTATAATAACAACAACAAATGTAGCGAACTTCAAAGTCAACAAGAAATAAGTCTATATATAGAGTCACTAAAAAAATATGTACTCTCGCTTCCAGATCAAAACGATGAAACGACGGTACAGATATACTACGATAAAATAATAAACGCTATACAATTGAGCTTGAAAAACGCTTCCAGAGAAAAATGTAGAGCTCGGAAAGAAAGAAATGTACTCACAGAACAAACCAAGAACTTAATCAAAAGGCGACAGCAAATAAAAAACACCAGCGAAAAAACTAGAGCAATGAAGAACGAATTGAGGGCTCTATATAAATTGATTAGCAAATATATCCGAAGAGACTACAAAAAACATAGAGTCAACACTATCAAAAAATATCTGCAACAAAAATCAAGCTTAAAAAGAGGATATAAGGAGCTGCAAACAAAAAGAAATTGGATAGAGAGTTTAAAAAACAATGAAGGGTGCAAGTACAACCGGAAAGAAATCATAAATATTGCAACTGACTTTTACGAAACATTGTATAGCACAACAGAGAAGCAAAATACATATACATATGCGATGCAATCAGAAATGCTAGTCAAACCCCCAAGCCATAACATAAAACCTGTAGAGTATGATGAGGTAAAAAAAGCAATAAGAAAACTAAGAACTGAGAAAAGCCCGGGGGCGGATAATATAACAAACGAAGCTATTAAATATGGCGAGGAGGTACTAACTCTACCAATCACAAACTTATTTAATATGATAATGAAAACCCTAGAAACCCCATGTCAGTGGTCCGACTCTGTTATAATTTTGTTATATAAAAAAGGAGATCCAAAAAACATCGGTAATTATAGACCTATAAGCTTGCTGCCTACTTTATATAAGCTCTTTTCTACAATTTTAAACAACAGACTGAGTACATTACTTGAGCAAAAACAACCCATCGAACAGGCGGGCTTTAGGAAGGGATATTCGACAATAGATCACATTCATACGGTGGAGCTAATTATAGAAAAATATCAGGAGTTCAGCAGCCCACTATATATTGCTTATATCGACTACCAAAAAGCCTTCGATACTGTATCATATAAGAGCATATGGGAAGCTCTCGAAGCACAGGAGGTAGAGTCAGACTATATAGAAATACTTAAAAAACTTTACAACAAGAGCACAAGCAGAGTCAGGCTGGAATCGCTGGGACCAACGTTTGCAATTGCAAGAGGTGTGAGACAGGGGGACCCCATATCGCCAAAGCTATTTAGCGCTGTGCTAGAAAACATCATAAATAAGCTGGATTGGAAAAAACAAGGCTTATACATACAAGGTAAAAACCTTAGTCATTTAAGATTCGCAGACGATCTAGTTGTATTTGCTGAAACCAGCTCACAACTACAAAAAATGATCACAGACCTGTGTAGAGCTAGTAAAAATGTAGGTCTCGAGATAAACATAGCGAAGACAAAAATAATGACCAACTATAAAAGGAAAGAAATAAAAATAAACAATGAAAGCTTAGAATATGTAGATGAATATATATATTTAGGAAAACAAATAGGATTTAAAAGAAATAATTATATACTAGAAGTTGATAGAAGAATCAGAAACACATGGAACAAATATTGGAGTTATAAAGAAGTGTTCAAAAATGATATGATACCTATAAAACTAAAGAAAAGGGCAATGGATACATGTCTTATCCCATGTTTAACATATGGAAGCCAAACGTGGAAGTTCACAAACGCTCTAAAAAACAAGATTATTACCTGCCAGAGGGCTCTGGAGAGAAGCATGATAAACGTTAAAAAAATTCAAAAAATAAGACATGAAGAGATAAGATCCAAGACTAAAGTAATAGACGCCCTTCAGTACGCACAAAAACTAAAGTGGAAATGGGCCGGACATATAATCAGGCTTAAAGACCATCGGTGGACGAAAACGGTCACAACTTGGAGAGGACCACAAGGAAAACGACCCAGAGGCAGACCACACGCACGCTGGGATGACGACATTAGAAATGTTGCAGGGCCAAACTGGCAAGACGTGGCCCATGACCGGGAAAAATGGTCAGGTTTGGAAGAGGCCTTCACCCGAGAGGGGTTCCTCATTAAATAATAACTTATATTGCATAAAATACTCACTTTTTCTATTAAGTTTAAAATTTATATTACGTGTACCTAAAGATTATATAATATTACATAGTCAAAAAGAATAATATCGTTTGTTAACGCACTAGTTGGTAGTTATATAAAAATTGATAAGCTAGCTTAAGTTAGAGGAAATAAAAGGCTTTTTTATTTTTTTATTTATTTATTTTATTGAAAAAATAACAAACAAATCTATAGGATCAGAGGGGCTAACAAAAAATTTTGAACGCAGATGGCTACTTACCGTCGCATCTTTCGGGCCCTTGCGGTGATCCCGTCACTTCGAGTTTGGCGAAATACCAAAATCCCAAACCGCAATACCATGTTTTGCCTACTTTACGACGCGCGACTAAACCGAGGAAAGCCTCCTACAGACCCCCGCTCCTATCGCATAAAGAAAAGAATTTATGTGTGGGAAAATTCCTAACAATCCAACAATGTTTTTGTTGGCACTAAAATTTCACCTTTTTCATATTATATTCTGTATTGTTCAATGTATTTGTGTGTCATGAAAAGTTTAGCGCGGACCTTCGTCAAGGAGTTTCGTGAAAAGGATTCTTTAATATTATGTAAATCGGAGTGACATCTCTTGATTTCATTATTTACTTTATGGCATTGTCGAAAAGTATTTTTTTTTTATTTGAAATCGCTTTAAACATTCACGTTTATGAGCTACAAGTAGTAACAAATCTTTTCGCATTAAAAAATAATAGTCTTAGGAATTTTACAGTTTTTTAGATCGATCTGATAAATATTTTAAGCTAATTTTCCAATAGAATAAAATTTATTTCACTTAACAATAAAATTAATAACTTACATTTAGTTTTGTTATGTCCATAATATTATTAATTAAAACGAATTAAGTGGGATTTTAATGCAATATTTTCTTTTTCAGGTAAGTTTTGCATATTTTTTTGCTTCATACACCTACGGCAAAGGTAAGTTCGGAAATCTAGTTAAACATAACACCAGTCACCAGCGATTTATAAGGACAAAACCTTATTTTATCGCTTTGATGAAACTATGTACATATAAGGTAGTTAAACGTAGAACTAGTTAAAATAATTAATACTGAAGTTTTTCTAGGGCTGTCAAAAGAAAAATTTACTGCGGCATTAGCATTAATTATACCATATCACATTTTTATAATGTCAAAACTTACAACCTCCTTTTTCGAAACCAGTAAAAAGGTTGATTGATAAAAAATAGTCCACCAGTGACATGGTACGTGAACATAATACGTGGCCAGCCCGGGATGTGATCCTGCGTCCCCCGGGACCTCGGTAATTGGACGTGGCCAAACTCCACAATCGCCCAGCCCTTAAACATTACAAACATAATATTGTATTTCTTTGTGTGAATTAAGATACGTATACGATTGTTTATTTCAGTACAAGTTGTGTTAGTGACAGACTTAATAAATCCTTTTGAGGGTGTAACAAAAATCTGTATTTTGTATCCCATAATATTTTAGTATTACCAGTAGTTTTACTTCAAAAAGCTTATGCCTATTTGTCAAATAATCCATACCATAATCCTTAAACATAAACAGCGGTACAATGAATAATCAATTCTGAGACAATTGTTCTAGTACATTCAACTTCAAGTCAATTGTGGCTTCGGATTAACTACTCAACTCACCAACGAAACTCCAGCGAAGAGATCATTTCGCTCTAATATTCAATTTAACTTTGACACTTCGCCCATCCGACGAAACCTCTAGCTTTTTACTTTAGGAATTGAAGATTTGAGTGGATAAAGTGAATAACTAAAATTTTACAGCATTACATCAATTACTCATTTTTTCCCAAATAATTTAAACAAACCATATAACTTACCTGCTTCATAGGCTGGCTAATACATGGAATCAACTTTTTTTATTTTAAATATTTTTCCAGGTCCTAAGGCTTCCTTCACACTAGCGTTTGTCCAGCGTAGGCGTTCGATGAACGTATGCGCAGCACAGACACCGCGAAACGCGGCGCGTGCGTTACGTTGTAGTAACGTTTCCTCTGCAGAATTAATTAAACGCGCGGCGCAGACGTTACACAATTTCTTTAGGAAAAATCAGCACGCGGCGCTAGCGCAGCGTACTGATTGTTCCAGTAGAGAAGCGGCGACAACGCGACGCACGCGCCGCGCTGTCGCGGCGTCTGCGCTGCCCATACGTTCATCGAACGCCTACGCTGGACAAACGCTAGTGTGAAGGCAGCCTAAAGTTTCCATTTGTGCAGAAAAAGAAAAATTTAGAATTGTTTGTTACCCATTTCATCCACTCACGTACTCAATTATAAATGATAAAATTTCGTAGACTTTGGTTTTTATCCGCCAAGTTCGGTGGCTCGTTGTTTTGATTCATTGTTGCCATATTTTATGTTATTTGTCTAAGCTGGCAATAACTTGAGTTTATGACGTTTTTTACAGGAGTTTATCTTTTAAATCGCTTTTTCGATTTGTAAATAATATGATAATAATTTAATTAGCCAATTGAAGGCGCTAACGAAAAGAAAAACCACAGTTTATTTTGAACTTATAGTGGCTTGTAATATTATGCTATTTCGTTCACAATTTTGTCCGGTTAAGAAGATCTCGCGGGTCAAACCTTGCATACGAGCATACAGAATGTAACAAAATAAAGTGATATAGTTCTTGAATAAATGTTTATTATTATTATGTTTGTGTAAGGTATTCCTTGCTCACGGGCAATTAAATCCCGGACCATTGGAAGGCATGCGTGGGGCCGAAGCCAACACGTAGAGGCCCGTAACACAGTTTTAATCTAAATGTTGTGTGACACCGGCCGGCGACTCTCCCTGTCCGCACTATGAGAGTACGACCAAGGAGAGCCAGCGGCCAGTATAGGACTATTACAGGGAATGGATATTAGAAATGATACCGGGCTATGGGGGTGAGGTGCTAGTGGACTGGGTAACTTAGACTATGGAAGGACTATGGCGTCTGCCGATACAATGTTGTAACATGTGTAAAGTTGGCAGACGGTGACTCGCCAACTCTTTGAATGGGCCCCTCAAAATGGCCGCACGCACGGTGCACCGAGGCGGCAACATTGACAGAGCGGCTTGAGGCAGGAGATGTGTCGCTGGACTTTAAACGCCGATCATTTGCACCCTCAGAGGGTCCCATCACGTCGCCCACTCGCCACTTACGCTTCACATCCCCCCTCCGAGCCGAAACTCTCGCGACTCCACTCTGACCGGCCGGTTAAGTCAAGGTAGAGGAAGGGCCTGATTCTCCGTCAGTGTTCACTCCGGCCGGCCGGTGAAGGCAAGCCGGAGATGGTGAACAGGGGCTTCCCTGGGAGCACTCGGGTTCGTGGGGTCGCTACACCCCAACAGCTCGCCACAAGCTGCCCTGCGGGCTTATTATTATTATTATATATTTTATAGGATGTGTATGTTTTCTTTACATAAAGTTTACTGAAGAGCTGAAAAACTATTTTTTTGTGATTTATACAGTATATAGGCAAGTGCCCCAGCGTCATGGGCTTCCCCGTACAAAAGTGTAAAACAAAAAAATTCTCTCTCAGCAGCGCTGCTATTTTCACAGTTAACAACTATATAGGGAACATATAATACACCCTAAAGTATTATCAGCTAGTTTTTATACGCTCTATAGATCGAGCTTAAATCACTTGTTATTTTACTGTTTTTTTTTATTAGTGTAATTATTTAAAATGTCAGGCTAAATGTAAATAGTAATATTTTTTTGTCATTAAGATGCCAATAAATACGGGCGACTGCCAACGCTCCAATATCTTACGAGTATTAATCGCCTGAAAGGCTCGTAACAAAGTCAATAAAGTGATTATTTAGTAATGAAATAAGATAAACACTAAACCAGTTGGCAGCCATCCAGCTGGCAAACGCGCGAGTTTATTGAAAAGATCCATGTCAAACACCAAACAATCGTACATTTAAGTGGTTTTGTATTTAATTCATATACGATGAACATTGTTGTTCTTTGACATTATTTACTAATGACCTTGGTACTATCCAACTATCTTTATAAATACCAGATGAAAACAACACAGAATACTAAAGCGCAATAAAAAAACCTTTTGACCTTCCCTGTGGTTTACTCTATATTTTATGCTAAGTAACATCTCCATCGGCCCAGTTGAGCATAACCTCTACAAAAAAAAACAATGGTTGCCTGTAAAGTCGGTTTTACGGGCGAAGATTTTACGTGACAACGTCTTTTTCTCGGTAGAATATTTATTAATATGAATGCGCGCTGCGCGCGCGGCAGACCGATCATAGTTGAGTGGGAGAGAGACGCAAGGCATTCGGCGGGCCTCTCTCTCGTTCGGTGACTCATCGTAACGTTACCGAGCGTTACACTTTTTCATAAGTGACTCCCAGCCGCAACCTAATTTAAGACGTTGTCACGTCAAAATAACATTATGTTTTATTTCATATTACTGTTAAGTTAAGACTCATATCATATTCCAAATATTTTTATTTTCGGATTTCTACAATTATGATAAATTAAGGTATATTTGTTACGAACCTTGAACTCATCACATAAGCTTCCAGCAACACATTTGCAACGTAAGGTGGAAGTTTACGTTTTGTTACTTGCAATGTTTACAAACCAATCCAGTTGTCGTGAGTTAAAATTCGAAAAATATAAACACACAATCTTTCAAGTTCCATGAGTGATTCGTGACCTAGATTCTGAAAAAGCAACATGGATTGCACTGCTTTTCAGTCATGGCCAAAAATCGAACGTGTTTCTGAGTAAAAAGGAAAACAACATCACTGAATAATATTCTAACAAATTTCTTAATCTTTCATTTGTATTTTTTTAAAGTACCTATTCAATAATTTTTAAAAGTATTGTAATAAACATAGAGGTAAAAAAATAATTTAGTGCACCCTAAAAGTGACAGTAGACACGTCTTACATAATATTAATCCTTCGATCGGGGATTCTAGGAAATGCTATTGTATTCTGTTGTTGTCGCGATCACCGGTGCTCGTACGGGGCTTGATGAGCTAATTAAAAAATATTGAATGCTTCAATTAAAGAGCTTTGAGACACAAGAAAACTTTAGGGACAAAAGCTTGCAACAGAAAGCAGGTATAGATTTAAATAGTGTTTTAAAATAGTGATTTCTTATCGCGTTTCAACTATCTAAATGCATAGCGTTTCATAAATGATATTTCACTTCCGATACACTTTATTTTAACATTTAGAGGTCTAAATGTTAAAATAAAGTAAAGTATATGTATCAATTTTTAACTTTATAATCACAGTCATAAGGTTATGACTGTGATTATAAAGTTCAAAAGTGATAGGTACATAGGGTGTGACGGCCGTACACTATACGGTGTACCGTGTACATTCGACTATTGTTAAGTGAATGCGGAGAATTTATGGAAATAGTTTTAAATCTGACAACGTGGAAATCGAATTTTGACATTATGGAAATAGACTGTCGGTTTTCAACTTTATCTACATTTTATTCTGAATTTAGATTCACGTTTTGACCAAATTAAGGTATTAAATTATAAAGGTTTTTATGTTTTACTTTAGAATGTTAAAAAGGCAAAAACAATTCCAGTTCGCCCAAGCAATCGACTACTACCTGATTTTTAACCCACTTCCAAAAAGGAGAAGATTATTTGTGCGGCTGTGGATATTTTTTTTTATTACAGTTGTAAAAGTGATTACAACTGTACCTACTCGAAAGTAAGTGAAATGTAATGTGACTTTTGTATCCCACCTTATTAACTTTTAATAATTTAATTAACAAAGTCATAGAACATTTAAAATTAGTACAAACTAAACCTGACACCACAGCTTGGGGCAGTATTAACAAAGAAGCGTAGTTTTATATATTTTATAACGAGTTAATACCTTTGAGGCGCCTTGTGTCTGACAGGCAAATTATAAGATATAATTCTTAATAAATTCTCAAAAGAAAAGAATTAATTTTGTATTACTTAGAAGTTTTATGCAATATTAATTTGTAATACTTAAAGTTGGGTTTAAGAGTTTGTTTTAATATCTTAGGGCTCCCACACAAAACTACGAATTAATTAATAAAAATTATTAAGTATAATATATATTATTATTATTATAAAATAATTAATAAAATTATTATGAATATTGTCGCAGATATTTGCGATGCGATGCGAATTCGCATGTATGTGTGGGAGCCTTAAAGATTGGTATTAGGCTCCCAGTACGTAGTAACATATTTTAACATAATATTAGGGCGTGTTTCACCACTTTCTGATAAGGCTATCCACCACTTAACTTGATAGATAGAGTATGGAGAATCTATCAAATAAGCCTATCCGGCACCTTATCAGGAAGTGGTGAAACAGGCTCTTAGTAAAGCAAATAATCAGTACAATTATGAAACTATCTCAATACTCTTTGCTGAAACCTCATTAAAAATAATATAAACATTACTTTTATTAATACTTGTCACTGCTTATATTTTCACTCCGGTTTTATTTTAAGCACAGCCTCGAAATCACATTGTAATTCCTAATAATCCTCGGTACTAAAACGAGGATTATCCGAAAAACTTGGCCATTTTCGATATGAATAATAATGGGGAAAATATGAAAGTTTTTATAGTACTTACATTTAATGAATATTGTTTTAATAGCAATAAACTGTTCCGAAACAGAGGCAAGTCCGCGGATTTCACGTTTCCAACAATAATATAAAACTCCTAAAAATGTTTCCCTTTTTAAATATTTACAAACCCTCTTTTACTGGCGTTTAAAACTTGATTATGTTTAAAGTTTATAATTAGCAAAGTATCTAATCACGGCACGTGGAAGGATTAGTAGAACCTTCGCCAATTCCTCTCGATTGCAGTTTAATGCTATTAACTACTTTGCGAGTTGAAATTTAAGGCTTTAAGAGTAAGCTTGAAAATAAATGTAGAGAAAAAGAAACGACACTTTTTCTATTCTTCGATTTTAGGTGTTATTATGTAGCATATAGTATAAATAATTGTTTTTAATTGTGATATTGTTAGCATTGTAATAAATGAGTTATAATATACTAATAGTTATTAAGTACCGTCACAAGAACTCAAATTTTAAGTGACCAAAAGTTATAGGTAGCCTTTTCTGCAGCGCACTGCGTATGCAATATTTAATAATGCTAAGTAATTTTTTTCCGCTTTTCTTAATAAAAACATCTTCAGCCCAACATATTGTGGTCGACTGTACGAGAGAAACACAATTGTATCCTCTGATTGATGTCTCAAGCCGAGCCACGTCGGGCGGAACTCGAACTAGAGTTTTGGTTTCGTGATTTCATTGCTATTAGACGCCCGGCCCGAGCAACGTTTATTGCCAAAGATACGAGTGGATTTCGTGGAAGCAATTTCCTTTATACATTTTGTTTTGTCCTTTTGCAACAGTTTGATGTCGGGTTCGAATACGGGTAGGCATCGAAAAGAAAAATAATTATGAAGTCGGCTCACGCGGTGAAAACTAATTTAGAGGGCGCTTACGTTCCGTTTTGAAGGGTCAAACGTTTAACGCCGAATTCCTTTGTACAGGAAGGGTTTACTTTGTTAGGTCCAAATAGGATTGATTTGTTTGGAATTTCGTTTGCCAGTTTTTATTTGGATCTATTCTGTACGCGTTGACCGCTTGAATTTTTTGGTAATCTAATTCGAAAAAAACTCTTTTATTACTTACAGTATAAAAATATTATGTACGAGTAAAGGTGAAAGGTACCAAGGTATTCCTGCTGAATACAGCATCCTAAAATAGCTAACCAAATTATACTCGAGAATTTATGAGTTCCAATCAACTTTATGCCCCGCGCAGCAGACACTGATGAAAAAACATAAATTTTACATAATTCGCCCTTATTTTTTAATCAGCTGTAATTTCTGTGATTTTAATTTTATTGCATTCACTTCTGCATCTTTCTCATTTTAGTAACATAATATAACCTGCATTTTACTGTGGAATTGAGGAAAATGCTTTTATATTATATTCCCAATGAAAGGTACCTTTAAAGTTCTCTAGGAAGCTTAGATCATATTAATCCTTCGACCGGAGGTTCTAAAAATTCCCATTGTATTCTTTTGTTCTCGCGACCACCGGTGCTCGCGCGGGGCCTGAAGGATTAATACTCGTACAATGATAATTCTACAAAAAATTTCCACTCTCGATGACGATGTTACTGGAATAATAACCCAGTATCGAAAGAGATGTCAATGAAAAGAAAATAAAAAAGGAAATTCGCTTACAAATTCGGTGTTGTCATTCAATTTAAATACATGATCGAAGATTACACGTTCAAAGATTCATGGTACGGCTCCTCTTCAAAGTACATTTCAGGGAAAACGTAGAAATAGTCTCCTTCGAGTCAAATAAACAGGCGTCATTCAGCGCCAACATCGGGCCTCGGCGTCCTCTTTATTCAACTTTGCGTCACTTACCCTCTTTTTGTGCCTCGAGTTTTGTTAGGACAAATACTACAGTTTATATTCGAGAAGGTATTTGTCGCGATCGGAAAGTGAGCGAACAGTTTGAGAAATCAATCCCACAATCGCTAGGGCTAATCAAACTAATAGTCGGCCCAGCGAAGGGCGGAGGGGAAGGCCAACAATCACAATAATATCGCCCTGATTGATTACACCTTCGGGTTCCGTAACACTGATATACTGACCATAACTTTTTGTATCCTCTATGTTAACTTCGTTGCTTATCAATTTATTATTCAACGGTTCCTTATTCGATAGGCCTTTGTTTATTTCAATGTCGAAATAAAAATATGCAATAGTATTTGACGTGGGATGCCTTATGTCAAATACTATTGTAGGTACATTTTTATTGAGTTGCAATGCTTTATTTCAAATTGTATATTTTTAATTTTTTAATTTCGATATTACAATTATCGAAATCATATTGGCTAAGGGTAAATTGTAAAACGTCACAACTAGCTGATATTTCTTGCGACTGGTGCGGAAAAAAAATACTTCATATTTTATTTTTACATGATTTTGTACACAAATTTTAGTATACATGATACAACAAAGTATGTTCTAAGCTTTAAGAACCCCACCTGTGATTTTAAGCATGGCTTTGTTACACTTGGTTAAATTCCACCCCAATGATGGAAGATGTAAACCTATTTGTTTGACGTGAAAAATCTAATTAATATTGTTTGAATAATCACAAAAATAAACACGTGATTAAGCTATATTTTGAATATTAAATTTTCAAATAAATATTTTATCCAATAAGATACAAACGAAAAGCTTCTTTCACAATCTGCTTACAAGGTGTATCAACTATCATGTACGTTAAACTTTTAATATGTCATAGCCCATAAGGTCTGAGAACGTATTTAAGTATTTTGCTGTCATTGCTTTATTTTTTGTGCGTAAAAGGAAACACAATCAAAGCTAGCTAGATGTACAGAAGTAACTTTTCCTTAGTACTATATTTTGATGACGATAAGACCATGCAATGATGAAATACACTGGCACATTATACACGGCACTGGCATATGAAATACACTGGTACACATTAATTTGGCCATTTTTGTAAGGATTGTCGGGGAACCAAGAATGTAAGCCTTATAAAAAATCAAGATTCTACACTTAATAAAATGCAAATACAAGTTACCCGTCAAGGCTAGCATTGTCGGTTTGGACACAAGCCTTAAAATAAAGAAAAACAAGTTACCCATCCTACATTATTTGCATTAATATCGAAACGAATTGAAACGGTGCAATAATTTGTGCACGTCCCACCGCCGCACCCCCGCCAAGTGGACGTCGAGTTAGCGTCCGGCTCCGTCCGTCCGACACGCCGGACGTTTATATACCACGAGAAAAGCTACTTCAGGTTCGATACTCAAAAGATTTCTCGTTTAAGTCCCATATTCTTTGATTTTTTTAGCTAAGGTAGGAATTTCTGCTATGGTCATTACGGTAGAAAGAATAGACTGGCAAATTTTGGGAAAAAATTACAGATTAATAATAATTATTTATGTATAATTATCAATTTGTCACTTCTTGTTTTACCGTAGAAAGATCCATTCTTGTGGGGCTATAATGCTGGTAACTAGATAAGAATGCCCATGCGACTCAATGAAAAGAAAAGTCAACTCCATAATTGGAAAACGCTAAGAACCTATTAGGAGTAAACAAAACTAAAACTCTACACAATGCCTCCAATTAGCGAGTCGAAATTCAGCGAGCGGCATTATAAGTACTATACCATCGCCGTACTCGCCAAAATTCCGCAGCAAACGTTGACGTGACAGCCAGACTATACAAAACTTTTTGTCTTTTTGTTCTGGCGTGAAATCTAAATCAATGGTTAGCTCGACCACTTTTGTCATCGCTGCTATTATATCCTGGCCTTCGTGGCAGGCGCAGTGCGACCGCATTGAAGCCGGCCGATCGCTCGCGGCGGCGCATAAAAATTCATAGAAGTACGTGAATAATGTGATAGTACTATCCGACGCCGTCCGGGACCAGTGACTTATATTTTGCTCGATTTTCTCCAGTCTAAATTCATGGACGTTTTACTATAGCTATAAAATGCGACGCGCTCGAAATTTCTATTTCGAAGTTTGTTCGCTCTGAATAACTTAAATAATCAATATGCTTGCTAATTGAATGGGATTTTCAAAATGCAATTATACTCGTAGTGTCGGTGACGTTCGTAATTGAACTCCACCAAAAATATTTAAAAACAAATTGATAGGTTGACATAATATTAGATAAATTCACCTTTGTTAGATAACAGACAATAATAATTAAAACAACAAAAAACTAATGATTTCATTATTTTATCATCAATATACGGAGAAAACTTTACCAAAACATAAAGATATAGTTCTCGCCATGAAAACAAAATTCTGGTATTATTCAAAAATATAATCAATACCTGCACATAAATTAAGCCACACAATGGACCTTATCATACCGAAACATCTCATTACCGCAAAATAATTTAAAATCTGATACAGATTTACCGATATTTTTGCCTCTGTACTTTGGGGGTTTATTTTTATTGAAGTTATAGCCTGATTTATCTATCATACAATTAAAATTCTAGGAAATTTCAGTTCTTGGGTTAGAATATAGCAAAGACTTTTAAATTTTTATCCTAAAATTATCATTACAACACAATCACTGATTATTACTGATTTGTCTTACCAGTTAATTATTCCAATAGGTTATTAAGGGTGGGTTGCACCAACTTACTTTAACTATAACTGTAACTTTAACCATAACTTTAACTATAACCACAGTACAAAATGTCAAATCTTTGGTGAAGGACGCCATATTTAACGATTACCATAACCGCTCATACTTATATCGAAATTTTTCGTGAAAATTTACTATGGCTCAAAGTGTTGTTATAACTAATATTTTTCCTGACGATTTTTAGGGATAATGCAATTTTTTTAACACTCAATCCCATTAACTGTAGCTTAAAAAATAAACGCAACAGACATCTGTCAAATTCTGTGGTCAAAGTTAAGGTTAAAGTTAAGTTAGCCTTAACTAAACCATAACTTTGACCAGAACTGTCATAACTATAACCACGCCTCTGGTGTAACCCACTCTTAGTCTTAACTAATACATACCATAAAAATCGTATCAGTTTAGGTGCTAACAGTTGAACAGAATTAATATTGCAACAATTATTACACATCATTTTCGTCTTCACCAAAAGCTTTACCTTTCCTCGGCGTCGTCGATGTAAAAAGTGTAATAGACATTGGACAGCTATGCCATACATCTTAGTCTGCAGAACAGCTGCTTATTGTATCCCTGACAGCAAAGCCGTGTATTGTACTCCTTAGAACATAATAGCGACTTACTACTGAATGCCACAATGCTGTCATTATACCTGTGCTCTATTCAGTCAATTTCTCTGGGCTTACGACTTATCTAAACATTTCTACCACTGTTGCTCCTTGAACTTTATTAACCGGTAAAATATTTACAGCTTCCAAGTGAATTTGTTTTATGCTGACAAGATAAAATTCGTGAAAATCGAAAATATTTTGTAATACTAAAAAAAGAAAACCCATTTCTTTTGATTTTTTTGTGAATGGATTGGAAAATATTGTGGTGTCGATTAAATTTTTAACGTCACTATTACTACAGTATTATTTTAATTTTTGTGATACATAGGTCCACTTGCACCAATGTATGTTATTTTTGATCTCATGTCATTGAGATTCAAGATATAAGTACTTGCTACGTATGTCTCACGTATTAAAAATGTTACTTCCTTTGTTCAAAAACACAAAGAAAGGTATTCACGAGGGAGAAAGTATTTTGACAAACTATTTATAGGAGACGAGTGAGTGATGAAGTAACATAGTCTGACAACTTCAAGCAAAGTTTTTGAAGAGACTTTTTATATTTCTAATTCTAGCTATTCAGACACCTCGAAATATGATATTCGTTAGAGTTAGGAGTTTAAAAACTTCATTGTGTAGAGAGTTCGGGTCTAATGAAGTGTACGGACACTTTACCCGTATCAAACTGTCAGAAACACGTCATATTTCATGTGTATTTTTGTGTTTTTATCGCTCCGTCGCGCCCGATATCCGAAATTCCCGTGAATCCCAATATAAAGCCGTCACTTCTCGTATGAAAAAGATATAAGGAGGTGTAAAGTTATACTAATTTGTGGGTATGTTACGGAGAAACAACGTGTTGTGATACGTTGTCCGGCCGAGTTAGCGTCAGACCACCGGCCGTCTCGGATTTCGCAGAAGCGTTTTCCCCAAGCCGCTCTGGCACCTATAGTTTTTATGCATAACTACTAGGTTTTGGGTATTTTTAGCCTTTTTTGTCATTCCGAGTCGACATTAAACTTGAGCTTGTCTATTACTGTCACATTCCATTATGTAACTTGATTAGGAACTTGAGTATCTTACACGTGCTGTTCTTTGATCCCATTTAATGACGACATTTGCTTAATTACAACAGTTAGCTGTATATTATTATAGCAAAAATATATTTTATTTTTGTTGTCCTAATACATAATATTTTCTTAAAAAAAAACATAATTATTATTATAACTTGCAACTCTAAGTCGAAGTTTAATCTGACTAACAGTAAGAGTAGACTAGACTAGCTTTTCGAATAAAGCCTATTTTAGCAGGAGCTAAAGTGAGGATATTTCAGGAAATATCCATTGCATAGACATCAGAAAGCCCAGTCAAATGGCAAAAGATAGTTTATCATTGGCAGCGGGACGTCTATCACGCTAAGTGAAATAAAATGTCAACAAGGTGCACTGTCTATAATAAATCTATTTGAGCTCCCACTTTGCAGGGAATAAGCACCTGACGGGAACTATGAACCAAATCATTAATCAGAATATTTACCCTTAGTTCTTGCCGTAGAAAAACACAACAAGTAAGAAGCTTAAAAACTTTACTTAACTTTACAAGACTTCGTAAACAGTACAACATTTTGAATGAAAAAAATATAGGTATAGCCTATGCCATATGTCTACAGCGGCATCGTTGCCAATTTATCGATATCTCTTTTGGTACAAATCGGGCCAGTAATTTTGTAAGGAGTGCACATACATACAAGCATATACTCTGACTGTCAAAATCCCTTCTTTTCATGGAAGTCGGGTAAAAACAAAATAAATATTCATGTCCAAAGAAAACGCAATATTTGAAGATACATCATTTCAAGGCAAAGTGTGAGGTGAGTCCATGGATAATTTTAAAAGTGTCATGTTATAGAAAAGGGAAGAAAATTTGCATTTGAAAAGGAGACTTTAACTAGAGCAGACATATTCATAGCATTCAAGGCACTCTAGCCCCGGCATCTTGAGGCTAATGTAAAAAGCCGCGGCCGAAATTTGCAACATGTTAGACCTTGCACTACCTGCTACTTTGTGAGTTGTGACATCTTGACGTAGGGCTGTCTCTACTTCTTTGCATATCTTAATCTTAATCTTTTTCTTATCTGCCTTATTAATCTAAATTACACTTTCTAGTACTTTAATTCCCTTGGTTTGGTTTTATTTTACTGTACTAATTAAAACAAAATAATTAAAAAAAACAAATTGAATATTATGTATTTCGATAAATTTCAAAAAAGTATTCAATTAGATGAAAGTATAAACTAAAATCTACATAATTATTTTGTATAGATTTACTTACTATGTGTGGGGGACCAGCTTGCGCCAATTCCCCTACTTAGATCGCCTAGGTCAGCGATGAGATGTCTGTGGACTGTGGGTGATGAATAATAACAACACTTTCACTTTTGTTTCAGAGGTCAAGCACACAAGTTGTTCCGAAGCTGGGTAACGTTGTAGAGCGAGTGCCGCAGTATGGCGGTCGACCTATATTTATATGGGTCCTGGTACCGAGCTTCTAGAACATTCTGCGCCTCACCCCCTCAGATGAAGTTTTTTATTTAAACATCAATAAATTACAATTTTTTACAAAATAATCATTTGTTTCATTTACATATTCGTTAATTCTACATAATTTGCTATTTTACAAGTTAGTGCCGACCTCCGTAACAGAAATAAATGCAAAAATCTATTTTTTCTATATTTATACTACCTCGCCGCCCCCCGATATAACGGTCGTCTCCGGCTGTCCCTCTCGAGCGGGTATTCCTTGTCTGGGACAAGGATAGCCCGCTCGAGATGTACACTATCTCTCTTACTTTTTCCGTTACGGAGTTCGGCACCACCACATGGGTTTAAGACCCATTAATTCGCAAGGCACTGTTTTCACGCACTATTTTACACTCTATTGCCCATACACTTTTCACTGTTTGTCTGTCGTGCACATTTCTCCCGCCGGTCGCGCAGGCGACACTCCCGGTAGCACGACGATCTTCTTCGTGGGCCGCCGGAGAACGTGGCCGTTCGCGGTCTCCACGTCCACGACCCGCACCACGCCGTCCTTGCCTGGATACGTCCTCTTGATCTTCCCTCGCGGCCAGATGTTGCGCGGCAGGTTCGAGTCGCATATGATAACGACGTCACCCACCGCGGGATCGGAGCCTCGGGTGCGTGGCTCCCGCCGGTGATGCAGGAGCGGGATGTACTCCTTCACCCACCGTCGCCAGAACACGTCCGCCAGGTGCTGCGCGCGCTTCCACAGCTGCCGCGCCGATGTCTTCTCCTCCTCGAATCTTCCCGGTGCAGGTACATGGCAGCCCGACCCCAGCAATATATGGTTGGGGGTCAAGGCCTCGGGCTCCTCGGGGTCAACCGAGACATATGTAAGTGGTCTCGAGTTGATGATGTTCTCCGCCTCTACGAGTAGCGTGTAGAGGGTCTCGTCGCTCGGGCGTTTCTCGTGCAGTGTGACTCGTAGGGACTCCTTCACGCTCCGCACCAGGCGCTCCCACGCCCCGCCCATGAAGGGCGCAGACGGTGGAATGTACCGCCAGCTGATGCGGCGGGCGTTGACCTCGTTCTTGTACTTCTCCCATTCTTCTTGTAGCTCCTTTTCGGCGGCCTTGAAGCAGGTCGCGTTGTCCGACCATAGTTCAGTCGGTTGTCCTCGTCGCGCGACGAACCTCCGCAGGGCTGCGATGGCGGAGTCGGCGCTGAGAGATGTCACCACCTCCAGGTGGACGGCCCTCATTGTGAGACAGGTGAAGAGGGCCACCCATCTCTTCTCTCGGTGTCTGCCCACGGTGACCTCCACAGGGCCGAAATAGTCAAGCCCCGTGAAGGTGAACGGCCGCGCGTGGTGCGTCAGCCGGGCGACGGGCAGATCGCCCGTGGCCGGACGCGTCGGCTTGGCTCGGCGTATGCGGCAGGCCAGGCAGGCCCGGACCACACCCTTGACTGTGGGGCGTATCCGGGTCACCCAGAACCTCTGCCGGATCTCGTTCACGGTAGCTTCCACCCCGCCGTGATGCATTTCTTCGTGTACCTGTTGGACATATAATTTCGTGTACCTGTGACTGCCGTCCAGGATAACCGGGTTGTTGGTTTCCCGGCTGATGTCTTCTGCGGCTGCCACTCGACCCCGCAGCTTGATGAGGCCCTCGTCAAGGTGGACACTCAGCGAGGCGAGCCGATCTCCCGCCGCTGGGGGACGGTTTTCTTCTATTCGTTTTCTTTCTTCATTGTAGGATTCTTCTTGCATTTGGCGCAGCCAGAGTGCCTCGGCACGAATGAGGTACTGCGCGTCGAGTGCGACGTATTTTCTTTGCGCCGACGAATTTATTCGCGGCGCCGATTTTTCTTTCTTCGTTCGCTTCGAGTCCCAGGCCGCATCCTTTTCTTTATTCTTCTTTGTTCGTTGTCGTACAGCTGCCACGGTTTCTCGCGGGCGACGACAGAGGTCAATGAACTGCAGTACACGACCTGTAGCTCGTATTAACGTCTTCCATTTTCCTATGCGATTGATATCGGGTAAACTGTCTTGTAACGCGATGTGTTGCGTGACAAAACATTTTTCTTCACCTGTGTTCGTTTTCTCCGCCGGTTTTCCTTCTTCCGGCCAGAATTTTTCTTCTTTTTTCAGGAATTCGGGCCCGCTGAACCATCTGTGGGCGGCGCCGAAGTCTGTCGGGGTGGCGCGCGTCGCGTCGTCGGCCACATTTTCTTTCGTCGGCACCCATCGCCACTCGCTAACTTTCGTCGTTTCTTCTATCTCGGCGAGGCGGTGCGCGACGAATGTTTTGTAGGCTCGCGGCTCGGCGCGTATCCACGCCAGTACAGTGCGGGAATCGCTCCAGTATGTTTTCCTTACCAGTTTGACTTCTAGTTCTCTCTCCACAGTCTTCGCGAGGCGGGCACCCAGCAGAGCAGCTTGCAGCTCCAGGCGCGGGATGGATGTCGGTTTCAGCGGGGCTACGCGGCTTTTGGCTGCCACGAGCGCCGTGTGTACGGCTCCGTCCTCGCGCGCCGTGCGAATGTACACGGCTGCGGCGTAGGCCTCTTCACTCGCGTCGACGAAAGTATGCATTTCACTCACCATTTCAGGTTGCAGGTTGTAGCAGCGCGGAATCTTTAATTTTCTTACTTGTTGCAGGTCTCTTGCCCACGCCGTCCACTTGGGGACGAGCTGCTCGGGTATGGGTTCGTCCCACCCGGTGCCGTACCTCCAGGTCTCCTGCATGAACTTCTTGGCTGGCATGGTGAGCGGTGACAGCAGTCCCAGTGGGTCGAAGAGGGACATGACCACACTGAGGGCTTCGCGCTTCGTGGGGGCCCTCTCCTCGCTCATGATGGCGCGAGGTATCTTCGCCTCGTTCAGGTTGAAGCGCAGCAGGTCTTCACGCGCCTCCCACCATATTCCCAGCGTCTTGTCTGCACAGTCTTCTCCCACAGGAACCTCCTTGGAGTCTCGGTCGTTCCCGAGATGTCGGCGTAGGGCTGCGCTGTTCGATGTCCAGCCGCGCAGCTCGAACCCGGCGTGCCGATGGACCACATCGACCTCCTGCGACGTCTTCAGGGCTTCTTCTTCGTTCGGGAAGCTGGATATGAAGTCGTCCATGTAATGGTTTTTCTTTATTTCTGCTACGGCACGCGGATATTTTACCTGGAATTCTTCTGCGTTCTTGTTTTTCACGTACAGAGCTGTGCACGGCGACGACGTGGCTCCGAAGATGAGCGACGCCATCTGGTACTCTTGCGGCTTTTCTTCTCGTTCGTTTCCTCTCCACAGGAAGCGGAGTGCGTCCCGGTCTTGTTCCCGGACGCGGATGCGCATAAACATTTCTTTGATGTCCGCGGTTACCGCCACAGGGTGTCGACGGAACCGCATGATGACTCCTGGCAGCGACTGAAGAAGGTCAGGGCCGGAGAGCAGCATGTCATTGAGGCTGCGGCCATGGGATCTGGCCGCCGCGTCGTGTACTAACCTTATTTTTTGTTTCGCTGGGTTGCACACGGCGAAGTGAGGTAGGTACCATGTCCTCCCTGCCGTAGGCGGCCCCTGGGCTGGCACCGCGTATCCAGAGTCCAGCAGGTTGCTTATTCTTTCTTCGTATTTTTCTTTCAGGCCCGGGTCTCGGTCCAGCTTCTTTTCCAGGGACCTGAGACGCTTCCAGGCGTCGTGGTAGTTATTGGGAATGACTTCCTTCTCGTCCTTCCAGAGCAGCGCGGTCTCGAAGCGCCCATCGGGAAGTCTTCGACTGGTTTTCTTGAGTATTTCCAGCGCACGCTCCTCCGGGTCGTTCTTCTGTTTTCTTGCTTCGATCCCGAGTGATCCCAGGTCGAAAAACCTCTTCATCATGTTTTCCATGTTATCTTCTGTCTTTTCCTCCTTTGTGGCTACTGTGTGGCCACAGAAAGCTACAGTTTGCGTGTGCGACGACCTGTAGCCGTGCAGCACCCAACCGAGTCGCGTATGGGATGCGACCGGCTGGTTTCTTCTCCCTGTCTTCGTCTCGAGGGCCAGCAGCAACTCCCAGTTGTCTTGGCCCAGTAGTATTCTCGGGCGCGCATTTTCATACATGAGATGGTCTTCGAGGCCCCTCAGGTGCGCGCAGTCGTGCAGGTCTTCCTTGCGTATTTTCTGCGGCGTGAACAGCAGCTTTTTCACTGTTCTGGCACTGCCCACGCCGTACTCCTCCTTGCAGTGGCGCCCCCTTATCTTGAAGCTTACCTTCTTGCTGTTTTCGTACTTCTTTGTGTCACTGAGGCCCTGCACCCACATGTCGTGGCGAGGCCCGTCCAGGTGGAGGAGTTCCGCCAGGTCTTCGTCGATGAGTGTCACCGTGCTGCCGTCGTCCATGAGTGCGTAGGTGTCTATTCTGGTGCTGTTCTTCCCGAGGACCGTGACCGGCGCAACCTTCAGAAAGGCCTGTCTTTCCTGGATGCAGTTGGTGCTGCTCACTATCTCCACGGCTGCTACTTCCTCCGGTTCCGTGGTCTGTGGAGGTGCCGTCGGCTGTTGCCGGTCTGCCGGTGGCCTGGAGTGGTGCAGCAGGCGATGGTGCGCCATGCCGCACCCGTTGACACTGCACCTTTTTGCCCCGCAGCTCCCTCGGCGGTGATTGCTCCGCAGGCATTGGAAGCAGATGCGGTTCTTCTTTGCCATGTTCCAGCGCTCGTTCACAGGGGCCCCGATGAACTGCTTGCACTCGGTCAGGTAGTGCTCGTTCTGGCACATCGGACACCTTTTCCTGCCACTTACCTCTGTGGCGAAAGCTCGTTCCAGTCTTTTTCTCTGGGGCCTCTCCGGGTGAGGCTCGGTCTCCTCGGGCAGCGCGTACGCACTACATTTGTCGGCTTCTTCATTGAGGAACAGGGTCATCTTCTTCAAGTCCGACGTATCCTCTTTTCTTCCAGCGGCAAAATCGTACCACTTGTTGCGCAAAATGGGCGGCAACTTTTCTACAATACTTTTCACTAATTCAGGATTAAACATATAGTGTACCTTTTTAAGTGTTTCCAGCGTGGCCACCACATTTGCTATTTTGTTAGCAAATATGCAGAGTTCGCGCGGGCTGTCGCTCAGCCTGCCCAGCGCCTTGATTTTTTGTATTTCGCCCATCGCCAGCGTGTCTGGGCGGCCGAATCTCCTCTCCAGCGCCTGGATGACTGCTCGCGGCTCCGGTTGGCTGATGAGTAGACTCTCGACCGCTTCGAGGGCTGCTCCTTTGAGGCTTCTTCTTAACCTCATAGTATTCTCGGTGTGCGAGAACATTTCTTCTGTTTCGTAGTACGCCGCCCTGTAGCCGAGCCACCCCGTCGAATGTCCAGCGAACGGGGGAAGCTCCTGCAGGAACCTGGGGGCGTCTCTTGACATGCGAACGGCCTGTGTGAGCGCCGCCGCCAGCGAAGTGATGTCGCTGCTTTTCTGCTTTTCTTCAGTTTTTCTGTGTTCCGGTTCATTTTCCGAATTTTCATTTTTCTTTTCTTCATTTTCACATTGTTTTCCCTTTTCCTCGGCCGCCGGGTTACTGGTTTGCCCGTGCAGCCATTCTTCCACCATGTCCGTTTCCTTTTCTGCTACCTCGTTTCCCTCCTCGTCTTCGCAGGTCAGCATGGCCTTTTCCCTGGCCAGCTTAGCCTCTGCGAGCGCGAGCGATGCACGTACCTCTGCCAGTTTTAGTTCCGCCAGCTTTTCCTCAGCTTCCAAAATTTTCCTCCTGCTTTTCTTTCCCTGGAGCACACGCTTCTTCTGTCGTGAGTCCTCTTCAATCGCTGTTTCCTCGCTGGTGGCTGTAGAGGTCTGTTCCGTCGAGGTTTGTTCTGTTTCGGACGTTTCGGCGGTTTCCATGTAGTTTTCCATCTCTGCTATGACCGGTGGAGGCGTGGGGCGTGTCGATGCTCCGCTCCTCGTCTGGACTCCGGTCTGACTCGCTCCTTCGGCCCCATCGGCGACGCTCGATGCTCTTGATTTGGACATTTTCACTGACCGCACTGGCTTCTATTTTCCTGGACGTAGAATCCGGCTTTGCGAAGGACCATGCAATGGTCCGTGGCGAACTATCCGGCGATACGAAGGACCATGCAATGTGGGGGACCAGCTTGCGCCAATTCCCCTACTTAGATCGCCTAGGTCAGCGATGAGATGTCTGTGGACTGTGGGTGATGAATAATAACAACACTTTCACTTTTGTTTCAGAGGTCAAGCACACAAGTTGTTCCGAAGCTGGGTAACGTTGTAGAGCGAGTGCCGCAGTCTCTTACGTCTTCTCACACCTGGCTCTAGATATGGGCCTGGGTGGGGAAACATGACCAGGGGCTGGGCCCCTCTACATGTGGAGTTCCATTGTAAATGTGCCAGGTATCCCTGGTGTGTGATTTGCTTTTTTTTTTGGGGGGATAAGGCCCCGCGGAACGCAGGGCAAACCCGGGGGCCTGGTATGACCAGGAGGGTGTATGGCTACGGGCCGAGCTCAACCGGGACAGGTACTGTCCCAGGAGTCAGGCCGAGTTGAGAAGGGGGGGAGAGTAATTTCCCGAACCCTGGCTTTGGATACCGAGGGGGGAATGGGCACCGAGGGGTCGCCGGAGATGGCAATAGGGCTGCCACTCGTCAGGCCCCTGGTGTCACTTGGAAAATAAAAACGGGAGGGCGCGCTGGGTTTTAAGGGCCCAGTGCGGGGGGGGCTGCATCAGTGGATGCGGCTGTCGGAGTGGTGCGGGGCGCTGTGGCGCTCACCCGCACGGCTCCTCCTCTTCGGGGGCGCTGCCGAGGGCGGCGCGTTTCTCCCTCCTCCGTGGGGATGGTATCACGGGGGAGCAGCAAGCGGTCGGGTGGGCGTGCGTGCCAGGGGGCCAGGTCCTCCAGCTCGACCAGGCTCGAGGCATCAGCACGCCTGAAGAGGTTGGAGGAGAGCCTAGATATGAATTGCTCTACACTCTCCATCCTGAGGTCTCGGGCAATGGTGGCGTTGCGGACATAGCGCGGTGCGCCAACTACGCGGCGCAGCACCCTGTTCTGCTGCCGCTGGAGCAACTCTCGTCGCGGCCCAGACAGCAGCTGGTACCAGGCAGGGGCCGCGTATGTCAGGCGGGACCGCACATATGTCTTATACAACGCCAACCGCATGTTGATGGGGATCAAGGGGGCAGCGAAAAGGCTGCGCAGGCAGGCCGCGGCGCCACGTGCGCCAGCGACGACTTTGTCACACTGGGCGTTCATACTGAGGTGCCGGTCAAGTGTGACGCCCAGATACTTGGCCGTCCTGCACCACGGGATCTCTTGATCGTCAAGCTTGAGAGGAGCCGGTAACCTCAACTTCCTGGTAACGGCGAGCGCTTGTGACTTGCTCGCGTTAACTGAGAGGCGCCACTTACTCAGCCACTCAGGAAGGAGGTCAAGCGTCCTCTGTACTTTGATGGCAGCATGGTCCAGATTGATGGACGAGGCGATGAAGGCCGTATCATCGGCGTACAGCGCTGCCGTGGTGGCAGGATGTGTGGGCATGTCGCTCCCGTAGAAATTGTAGAGCCCAGGGGAGACAACCCCCCCCTGGGGGACGCCTGCGGTGATAGGGTGCTCCTCCGACAGCACTCCGTCGACCCTGACCCGAAAGGTCCGGCCGGTCAGGAAGGAGGCCAGGATCCGGACGATGAAGGCTGGCACTCCCGCTTTGATAAGTTTGTAGAGTAAGCCGTCGTGCCAAACTGAATCAAAGGCCTTCTCCATGTCCAGGAAGACGGCCACGCTGGAGTTCTTCTTGTTGGCGGCGACGGTGAGTTGGTGGACCACTCTTACCAGCTGAAGGGTCGTGCTCAGCTGGGAGCGAAATCCGAATTGTTCCTTCCGAGGAGGAAGGTAGGGATTGAGGTGTTTAAGGAGAAGAATTTCGAATGTCTTCGAAAGGGTGGACAGGAGAGTAATGGGGCGGTAGCCTTCAGGGCGTCTGAGGTTCTTGTGGGGCTTCGGTATGGTGATAATGAGCCCCATCTTCCAGGATTTGGGGAAGTGGCCGGTCCTAATGATCCCGTTGTAGAGTCGGGTAAGGGCGGCCACTGTGCGGAAGGGGAGGTGCCGGAGGGCGGAGTTGGGGATTCCGTCCGCTCCGGGGGCCTTACGGGGCTTGAGGTGAGAGATCACCTTTTTAACTTCTCGAGGTGAGAAGGAGAAGTTCGGTATGTCGGAAGGGGAGGGAGGGGATTGAAGGAATTGCCTTACCTCCTCGGAAATTGCTGCAGCGTGGTCCGTCGCCGTGGTGGGTAAGGGGGAGAATTGCCGTTCCAGGTGGACTGCATGTATCTCTGCTCGGTCTTCGGCTCGATATCTCGGGTTTCCGTCATCGTCTAATAGGGGTCTTGTCGGGGCTGTGGTGTGGGTGAGCGAGCGGCATAGGCGATGCAGGGATTGCCAGTCCTCACCAGCTTCCAGGATGCGCCGGGTCCAGTCGGCGGCATTGTGGTCGCGCATCGCCGTCTTCACCTGCTCAGTGAGGCGGTTGAGCTCTGTCTTTAAGCGGGGGCATCGGGACACCTGCCATCGCCTACGCAGCTGTTTCTTCTCCCTTATGAGGTCGGCGATATGGCGTGGCAGTGCGTCTCGCTTGCGGCTGTGGCCCGTGGTCGTCCGTGAGGCCGCATCCATGGCCGAGGTGATAGATGCGGTGACCTGCTGCGTCAGGTTCTCCACGTCTTCGGCAGTGGTCACCGGAAAATTGGGAGTGGAGTTATGGAGGCGCTGGGCAAACACTTCCCAGTCCCGAGCTGGGCGCGGCGGCGGCGGCGGTATGGCCACGGGCGCGGCGCTAATTATCGCAAGTACCGGGAGGTGATCAGAGCCTAAGGCCTCTTCGAGTACCTCTTGTTCAAAGTTACCCGGGAGGCGGTATGTGATGGCTATGTCCAGCACGTCCGGGGAGTAGGTGGGGCAGTCTGGGTAGTGGGTTGGTACGTAGGTACCCACTACTTGGTACCCTATGCTCTCGGAGTCGGCCATCAGTCTGTTGCCATCTGTGTTGGAAACCCTCGAGCCCCAGCCAGGATGTTTGCAATTTAGATCCCCCGCGATCACAGTCGGCTCTTCTGATAGGAGCCGGTGGATCTCGGAGGTATCTAAACGCTTCTGCGGGGGCTTGTAGCAGGCGTAGATGTGTGTCCTTGAGGTGCCGAGCATTATCTCTATGCCGAGCGCGTAAAAAGATGCTACATCAGGATTCGGGAGTAGCTGATGGAGAAGGCTGCGTTTGGCAAGGACCGCCAGGCCTCTACAGGCAGCGCCTCCATCCAGGTAGTCCTGTCTGTATACGTGGTAACCAGGTATGGACAGGCGGTCATGGGGGGTAAGGTGGGTCTCTCCAAGGAGGGCAACATCTACTTCATACGACCTGAGAAGGTGCTGAAGGAGTTGCCTCTTCCCCTGGATCCCACGGGCGTTCCAGTGAACCACCCTTAGTGTCTTGGAGGCGGACTGGTCCATCGGGAAATCATGGTAGAAATGATGGCAGCTCCTGCAGGGAAGGTCTGCAGGAGGGTGGTGAAGGTATCCTCCCCGGCTTGGATCCTAGAGAAGGCGTCCATAGCCAGGGAGAGCAGCTGTTGGATCAGCTGGCAAGTTGTCATCTCTGCTAGGTTGTCCTGGGCGGACATCGGGGCGCTAGGGGCACGCACTGGGCGGGCAGTGTCGCCCCTGCCGGCGGACCCCGTAGCGCGCCCTTGAGAAGGCTGGTGATGGGTAGGTACAGGGGCAGCCACAGGGGCTGCTGGGGCAGCGGGGGCTGCGCGAGCTGCGCGAGCTGCAGGGGCAGCGGGGGCTGCACGGGTTGCGGGGGCTGGGAGGGCAGCCCCGCTTCCGGCCCCGGTCATGATGAGATCGCCTTCAGGCACCCTGGGGGCGCGGGGCGCACGAGGGGCGCGCGGAGTGCGCGGAGTGCGCGGAGGGCGTTGTGGCCGCGGTGGGGCCACAGCAGCGTCTTCGCGATCAGAAGCAGGGGGCGCCGACATTTCCAACTCCGAGTCAGTCGGGGCGGCCGAGGAGTGCGTGTGCCTCACCCTCTTCCGGATGCGCACCCTCTTCGGCTTGGGACGCTGTTCCTGGGCCATCGCGGGGGTGCGGCGGGGGGTGGGGTCGTTGGCCTCCGCCATCAGTGAGGTGGCGGAGGGCGGTGGCGGGGGCCTCTCCTGCTCGGGAACAGATGGGGCAGGGTTTGGGCGGGTAGGGCGGGCGGCACCAGTTCTAGCAACCGTGCCAGCCTGCCTGTTGCGTGCCTCCGCAATGTACACGGGGCACTTCTTGCTGTTAGCCGCGTGCGGCCCTTTGCAATTGGCGCACAGCGGCCGCTCGGAGCGGGGGACGGGGCAGTCGCGCGCCAGATGCGAACCGGCACACCGCACACATGTCAATGGGCGGTGACAGTTCTTACTGGAGTGCCGGAACTGCTGGCATCTGTGACATTGGGCGGGGTTTCCTCTGCCCCGCCAGGCGGTGATTTTGATTCCCGGCATACAGAGTAGCTCAGTTACGTCATATATGCCGGGGGTGAGGTCTGGCGTCCGGGTTAAGAGGGCGAAGAAAATGCACCCTGGTCTGTCGGCCCTCGCCGACACCCTGGTGACATGCTCTGCGGTGTAGCCAAGCTCCTCAAGCCCGGCTACTACGTCCTCCGGGGTGGTGTTAGTGGGCAGGCCGGAGATGCCCACCTTCAGTGCTCTCTCGGCAGGGAGCGAGTAAGAGAACCAGCTGAGACCCTCAAGCTGGTTCAGGTACCGCTCTATGATACGGTATTCCCCCTCGGTGCGGGGGGAGAAGCGTACACCGCTTCCGTAGGGCTTCGCATTAGGAGCGTGCCCCAGGAGTTCGGTAAGCTTCTTAAAATGCGATACCCAACCGTCGAGTTTTTCGACTACGAGCGGGGGGTAACGGGGGGGCGGGGGCGGCGGCGGTGACGCACGCGCAGGAGCGGCGGAGTCCGTGTCCATTGGTGTCGTGCGGGGGGCGGCGGGTCTCGCGCTCACCTCCGCATACGAAACCGGTCTATCGGTACGCTTGGCGGGGGGTGAGACACCCGTCGCGGCTTCTGAGTGGGGCCGCTTAGCGGCCGTTGCGGGGAAGAGGGGCGGGGGGGGCATGTCCCCCGCCGGGGATGTCATCGGGGTTGTGCCCGAACACGTGGCTTGCACCATAGTGCCTTGTCTCGTGTCCTGCACCATAGTGCCCTGTCGCGTGCCTTGCACCGTAGGGTACGGCACTGCGTAGGGTGGAGGCGCGGGGGCGGGGTGTAGCGTCGCTGTGGCGGCCACTATGTGGACCTCCGGCGGCGGTGTGGCCGGCCGGAAGCCGGTAGTGCCGGTTTCAGAGGGCCCGCTCGGTTCGCATGGCTGGAGGGCCAGTGCGGGTGAGATGGCCTGCTGTGCGAGGGGTGCAGACATATGACCATTGTCACGTGACTGCGACGGTGGCGCCGCTCGCGGCTCCGCGGCGAAACTATCGCGCGGCGGCGAGCTGCGCACGGGGCCGAGGACGCGCGGTGGTGATGCCTGCGCGGGGCGGGTGTGCCTCGGTGGAGAGGCTGGTGATGCGCGCTGCTCACGCGAGTGCCGCAGTATGGCGGTCGACCTATATTTATATGGGTCCTGGTACCGAGCTTCTAGAACATTCTGCGCCTCACCCCCTCAGATGAAGTTTTTTATTTAAACATCAATAAATTACAATTTTTTACAAAATAATCATTTGTTTCATTTACATATTCGTTAATTCTACATAATTTGCTATTTTACAAGTTAGTGCCGACCTCCGTAACAGAAATAAATGCAAAAATCTATTTTTTCTATATTTATACTACCTCGCCGCCCCCCGATATAACGGTCGTCTCCGGCTGTCCCTCTCGAGCGGGTATTCCTTGTCTGGGACAAGGATAGCCCGCTCGAGATGTACACTATCTCTCTTACTTTTTCCGTTACGGAGTTCGGCACCACCACATGGGTTTAAGACCCATTAATTCGCAAGGCACTGTTTTCACGCACTATTTTACACTCTATTGCCCATACACTTTTCACTGTTTGTCTGTCGTGCACACTATGTACTTACTAGTAAAAAGGAAAACCAAAATTGTCAATTACCTACTGTTTGATAAGAGGCCCAAAAACATTACACTTCACTTTTTTATTAATAAAGCAATACTTTTAAGCAATACTTAATTGCATTAAAATAGCTACTAAAATGGATTATTAAAATTAAAATATAATCTAGTCATTTATAAAAGACATCAAACCTAATAATTAATTGATATCTAATAATTAATAATTAATATTTTATATCACAAGAAATTAAAGTCTATCAGTTATAATGTTACGTTATTTGTATTTGTTTACGTTATATTTAGATAACCTTGTTTGTCAATATCAAACAGGTGACAGCCCTAAAAGCTTCATCTGCCACTTGAACGATCGAAAGGTACGACGGCGCACCGGTATCAGGAAGGAATGTATAGTGGGTGACTTGGACAGTTCCCGTCCCTTTCGCTCTCGACCGGCATCACTTAAGCTAAATTACGTGCGGTCTCGCTCCCACACGCCAACATTTTCAATACTTACCTGCGTGAAATGATATACATCTGTTTTGTAACATTTTCTCTTTCGCTCGCGGCGGCTCAAATGCATTGTTGATATTGCTGTCCCGCTCTAGTCCCATGAGCAGGGGGTAGACAGTGTACGCTTACGTGTGTGTTGGTGTTCGTTTATTTAGTGAACTTGGAAGCTCTACGCGTGTTGTGTACGGGGTGATCGCGGCGCTGTGTGCGTGAGTCGTAGAGGCGCGACATAGCTTTGCCGTCTCCATGACTTAAAAGTTTTGTATGGAATGAAAGCTCAGGCTAGTTCTCGGCCGGCCGGCACGCTCGACGGACGTTCGTCTGTCCTCGCTGAACTTATTCGGAACTATACGATACTAATTTCAACATTGTATAATACTTCGTCGTAGTATTGAAGTGGTTTTCTGTTGTAAATAAAGTGACTTGACAAACAATTTTGAGTGATGTTTATTTTAATGTGAATCTGCAACGTGTTTGGTTCAACGCACTAAGAGGTCGGTTGGCTCTGCATTCCCGAGCCGAGACTGTTATGATTGTATCAACCAAAACTCCGGCGAAAATAACACACCTTCCGTATACCGTAATAAGTGAATAAGGCTATAGTGGCCAAAATATTATCAAAACACAGACATTTAGGCTGCAGCTCTACATTTGTTCAAATTAAATATCAATAAAATAAGTTTAGATGTGTAACAATTTTGAACAATATTTATCACAAAATCACTGCTATACTTATTTGATTCAAGCTTTCATGTTTTCATTGAAATAACTTATTGTTATGGTACTTCCTTAAATAGTAAAAGTAATCCTAAATTATTTTCATATTGTATCTATAAACATTTAGATTTATTCTTTAACCGAAATAAATCTTTATGTTAAACAACAATACAAACAAGTAAATATGAAAGAAGAATGAAACATCAGATGATTACAATAACTTGATGACACAACTGCCCAAAACTCTATCTCCAAACGAGACGTAGAGTTCGATAACCTTAGACGCAAATAGATGGGAAATATCAACAGAAGTGCATTAAAAATTATTTACTTAGGGAGATATTAGTGATTGTGGGGAAGCCGGATTCGATGATTTTGGTAATATTAAAACAATTCATGAAATGATATTTAATATTTAGAATTCACATGAATCATATTTTGTTTTCATGATAAATGAAAACAAAATATTATGATTCATGAATTCTGAACGGACAATTTACTATTTTTTTATTGTAGTCAATTAAGTAAGTAATAAGATGTATCATATTATGCAATGTAAATTAGTACTGACTTCAATAATAATAGTACACTGCACAATACCATTTAAAACGTTAAAACTTAAATATTTCTAAATAATTGTATCATTGTTATCTGTCAGGTATGAATAGCTACAAAAGGTACGAAATAAAAAGTACACTAATAGGTTAAATTCTAAGAAAAGTTCATTCATGTTAATTGGTATTTCCGGTGTTCAAAATTCAATGCCGCTTAAAATTGTCTGGAGCTCAATAAAAAACGTAGAGCAGGTAACATTGTAGTATAGATAATAGACCTACAATGAATATTGAGCGTAACAAATCGTTTTTAACATTATTGGAATTGTACTAAATTAGTTCCAACTATGTTACTGTTAAATAAAATGGTCTGTAAGCTATGCATATTGTATGATTAAGCAGTATGGTAACATTATTATTAGGATTATGTTATTCTAAATGATATTAAAATTCCAATCAAAACCACAAACAAATGAAAAAGGTGTTCCTCTTACAATAAATAATGATAGTGATGATAGACCATGCGATGTTGATGATGATACTGATAATAAATATGATGACACATTACTATAAGGTTGAGGACTCATTTAAAATTATGATGATTATGATGAACGTATTGATGATGATGACCACAATGAAAATAATGATTAGTACTTTCGTATCACATTTGAGGCAATTGCAACGAACCGTGACGATGTTTTGTTTGTTGATTTTAAGTCACACGAATTTGAAAATGTGGAGTAAACGTTTTTTTTTTCTCATAATTAACCGATCAAATGTACGATGATTAATGGTGCATAACACCCCAACTGATATATTTCAACTTCACTGAATTAGATGCTTAGTACTGTTCAAACGTTTACATTTCATTTAGACGTCAGAGGTTTTAAGTGCAGACTGGTAGACATAGGTATGATATTTTAAATCTGATAGGTGACTAAAAATATATTTTACTAGATGACGCCCGCAACTCAACAACAACAAAATTGACGACCTCTGTGGCTCAGTGGTAAGCGCGTTGGACGCTCAAGCCGGGGGTCGCGGGCTCGAATCCCACCGACGGAACAAAAAGTTTTCTATGTTCCCGGGTCTGGATGTGTATTAAATATGTGTATGATATAATAAAAATCTTAAATATATGTATAGTATAAAAGTATTAAATATATTTCCGTTGTCTGGTACCTGTAACACAAGTCCTTTAGGTACTTAGCACGGGGCCAGACTGACGTGGTGTGAAAAAAAAAATCATAAACAAAATTCGTAAACTTTTTGGGAAATAAAAATGTTATATTTTCTGAAATAAAAAATATCCTTGGTTATTATAATATAATAGTTCTGATGGCTCAAAGTACCTCTATACCCAACAAAATCGGTCTAGACTCTAGCAGGTTCGACGTGAACAGTTAAAATACAAACAGTCACAGTTTTTCATGTTTAGTATTACCTGTATTAGTTGTACTATTATCTATTCTGTGGTATTAGTATAGATTCAGTGTTACAAACAGTAATTGTCTGTTCCTTTGAAAAGAACTATTATTATCACACAGTAACATAACAAATGAAAAAATAATGACATAAATGTAATTGAACTCGGAAGCAGATTTATAAACTCGCGTTTACGATAAAAATTGTAACAAAGGCACCCCAGGGCCCTCTAATGGCCAGTCCGAATTATTTTCATCGCCACGTCGTGTGAGCTTGTCCGAAACAATTGATATCTCTATTTGTATCAATAATGCGGGAGGCAGACGTTTACGTGTATTCCGTACGTGGGCTGAATCCAGTGGCAGGGAACTATTCAATGTAGCATTTATTGCAAAAATATTTTTCTATTAAACATTTTGTTAGGGCCCGAAACTACCTATGTTAGATATAAACTTGTCGGAATAAAGCTTTTTTGTACAGTCTATCAAAAAAGTCATGAAATTAAAAAGTGGCAACATCGTAGTGTCATCACTTTCAAATCAATCTAAGAAAAAATCAATCTAAGAAAAAAAACTACGATGTTGCCACTTTTTAATTTCAAGACTTTTTTGAAAGACTATAATATTGTCAACAAGTGTTAAAAATTGATGAAAAAGGAAAAAGTTTAATATATAGTTTGAATGAACAAAAAACAACACATCTTTACTCAAATAAAATTCTTTGTATTCACATGAACTATCAAATATCCTAGTTGTAAATAGTAATATTATATTAACAAACGTACGTACACACTACCTACACATGTTATTATAATATGAGGAAAACACAATGTCGAATAACGATTGGATTCTCAATTCTACAACCCCTGGGGCATTAATCAGTAAATTCATTGATTCTTTGTCACAGGATCTCCAATATGCTAAGATGTTACGATAATTAAATAATTAATATTATGATTCCCTATTTGTTGAGTCCTTTGTGCTGCGGTTGCGGTCGACAGCCGAAGTCTGAATAGCGTCGTTAGTAAGATTTAATTGATTTTGTACTCCAGAAACTAATTGTTCTTGGCGCTCATGTAACGTTATTGAATTAATATCATAAACGTACTCTGACACCAACTTTACAGCGTAAGCTGAAATTAACGGAGAATAAATTCAAGAGGATGCCCCAATAAGGCTTCAAAACGTCTTCTTTAAAACACAGACTATTTTTACGACACTTAGGCGGCATTACTTTAAGTGTAGTAATAAAACGTTAAGTAGAAAAATTAAGTAATGTTTTAAGTCATTACAGAGATAAACAATCTCGCTTGATTTAGCTACTTCTGAAAAAGTGTTTTATAACAAAATACTACATTTACAAAAATCGTTTATTAATATGACTTAAAGGCGTAATGTTTTCATCTGGAATTGATTTAGTGGTGTTAATCAAAACATAACATATGAAATGAATTTTGCGTCTGTTATTTTATTTAAGCACACTATCAGTAGTCAGATATTTATTCAGCACCCTTTAAGCAGCTTACAATTCCGTCGTTTCAGAATTGTATTAATAATTCAAAGCGAACATCCTCTCTCAAACCGTATCTTTATTGGGCAGCCAATAACTTTGTGTACCTTTTAGCTATTTTCTAATAGAAAAGAGTTGAAATTTTCAATTTGTCTGACTGGAATCAAGTAGAATCTATATTCTAGACTTAGCGAAAACTAAACCTTATGAACTTTAGGTTTTGTAATAGAAAACCTATCAAATCTAATACTAAGTATTCACACGTCGTAACAAAATATTAATCCACAAAAGTCATTCCTAAAATTCAATATAACCACGGTCTATGGTTATTATGCTGTGGTATAACTTTGAGCCGAAAATGGCATGTACATTAATTAATTGAAAAAGGTCGTTAATTACAACACGAGTATAATTTACTAACCCAAGATGTGCCGGCAGATATTTTTATTCGTTTTAATGGCCTGATATGGATACGCGGTGTAGAGGAAACACGAAGTATTGTGTTACGGCCTCGGTGGTTTTTATCGCGAAATTTTATTATACTCGTACCCTTTTCACCTACCATTCATTAGGAACACCTTCGCACAATCGGAGGGCTATTTCAATGGGGTCTCAGATGAAATTTCTTAAGGCTCTCCCATAATGAGCAAAGCCTGGGTAACGGTGAAGCTAAATGAGATTGACAGATATGGTGTCGAAATCTGTTCAACTGAGTTGATTGAACAGAACTGAAGTGAATTGATCTGATGGATTCTTTGTAGAGAGTAATTTGATATAGGAAAGCGTCGAAACTAAAATTGCGTAATAAGATAAATTTTCTCAAAGCTAAAAATATCATAAAACATACAAAGTTCGAAGAAGAATATTTGAATAAACTAAGTACTAATAATAATTTTATAGACAAAGATAAAGGGACACTAATCTTCTCGGTAAGCCGCGAAGTATTAATGAAGGTCTAAGAAAAGATATGACAAAACACTTTCGTCGACTAGGAGCTATCTCAATTTGTAGACTATTACGAGATGACCAAAAAAATAATCGGCATTTAACGAATTACCATACGAATATGGCTCGCCCTGTAGGGAATGTATAATGAAGACATCAAGAACCGGTTCCATCGGTAGAAATGACTGGACAGCGCGCAGCTTCGTCGTGTGTTTTTTGTGGCGGCCGTTTCCGAGAACATTGTGCTCGTGATATGAAACGATACGATTGAATACGCTTTTAATTGATGCTAGAGTTTTTGTACGTTCATCATTATCGTCATCATGTCGTCCATCAATTTGCTCGTTATTTTTATCTTTAACTTTAACTAATTAGTTGATAAAAGCCTCACATTTGTCTTTCATATAAGCGAAAAACAATAAATTAAAACTAAATTATGTATTTCTGATTTTCAATTATTGATAGTTGATACGTTTCGAAGTTTACATTTTTGTTTTCGTTAGTAGAAAATATATTATAATTTAAAATTTCATTCCATAGCATAATATTTTTTTTTATTAATTTTAGGAATAAAACCAGTTTAGAGCATTTGTGAGAAATATTTATAATATATTGCTAAAAAATATGATCTCTTGAACTACGATCTATCTCTATTAAATAGTTTGGATCCACAATAGCAACATAAATTATGAGGGGAGTTTAAATTTAAGTTTCAAGCGCCATGTGTCAATAGAATATATTGAAATGATAAACCACCGTCATTTATCATTTTTCCAATTATTGGCCCTTGCTGTATGAAGCCACAATAACCTATCATTAAAATAACAATAGTATTGCTAGTATAAAAAACCGATTGATATATTATTATTTGGAGAAATCTTCCGCATTCTGATTTTATTACATTTGATTCCAGAATTTATATAATATTGAAATGACATTATTTTGAGTAACGGATAACTCCAGTAATTATTGTACGTTCTAAGAAATCTAAATATCACATTATTTCCACAATTCTGTAGAATTATTATCATATTACCAGAAATGAGAAAACAAATCAGATATTTCAAAGTAACAAGTACCCTATAAAAAGTCACTGACTGAACTAGTAATTGAAGATAATGTATATTACAATGGTGTTCAGCCGTGTCGTGGCTAATTAATATGCTGATGATGATAGTGTAAGATGTTTTACATAATAATCATCATTAACCAAATTATTATCCCGGATTATGTTTAAACTTTGCACCTAAAAGCGTGTATAGATAACTAGTCGACCCTTTCGTCCCTTTTTTGAGGCTTATCTATTTAATTCATCTTGGACTCTTTCAGCGGCCGCCCTGACCGCATTCAGAAGATATCGGTCACATGACGAAGGGCCAGAGACGGGTTAAATTTACCAGAAGACATTTATTTAGCCATCCACGATAAGCATCTCTTTCAAATTAAGTTGCGCTAAATGATTTGTGATTTATGATGCCTTGATGAGTGCGATAATGAGCTTTGGAAATTTTGTCTATTGTTTCAAAATGGAAACAAATGTAGGTAAACGTTTTATTTTTTTAAAGTTCAAGTAGAGTACCTTATCGAAATAGATGTACTTTCCTATTTTTATACTAAACTTCAAGCAAAGATGTATTCTCTCTTAGAAGGCCAGCAACTCACCTGGAAGTCTTCTGATCTTGCGAGTGTCGACTGTAGTTGCTTTCCATCAGGTGACCCGTTTGCCCCCTAATTTTATATAAAGAATATTGACTGTAATTGGGCATGGATAATAATGATCGGACGTTGGAACGTAACTCATTTAGTGTTCGGTTGCGTAAGGGTTGCTCGGTGGTTTCCATTACACGAGGTGCGTTAATGCCATCAGCCATCGTAATGGCCGTTAGCCCCCACAACATAACTTTTTAATGTTAACGCAACCGAATTGTCTCCGTTATTGCATGCACTTTTTGCGAATATGCCGTTTTAATGGCTTTGGTCATTGGGGGAAAAAGCTTAATGTTTAATTTATAGTTTGCCCTAAATGCTTTAATTTAAAAAATAACTTTATCATAACATCTCATTGATTTTTAAATGTCTTGGTGTTTTTCACATTTGCGTACTGGTTATTGTGGTTAATATAAACAGCAAATTTAGAAAATAAATAAGTAATGAAGTAAAATTTGTAACAAAGTATGTAGCTTTTTGCTACTACTACTAATTTTCCATCCCTAAAAGCTTAAAGTTGAGTATGGGTTAGTGCTTTCCCGCCGCTAAATTCACGCCCTAACTTATTTAGGCCTACAATTTTAAGCGAGCTTACCATTTGTGATGACTTTTATTTATTTTATTTTTTGATTTTTTAAAATATTAAAAAATAATGCTAAAAATTTTTATACCCGCCGGAGTTGGTTGATACAATTTTTTATTGCTTCTAAAGTCCCGAAATTCACAATCTCTTTCTTCTTCCAGGGACAATGTATTAGACTTAAGTGTTTTGTGACGTTGAGACAATGTTTCGGACTATGTCAGTGGCAGTGTTCCGTTGTCTGGTGGTCCTGGTCGGGTTGGAGTGGCAGGTGAACTCCCAGCTCGTTCAAAAGGCTTCCGAAGTCGACAGCTCGTACAACTTCTATTACGAGCAGCCGTGCTGCAATGGACCGGTCACAAAAAACAAGTACCACATGCGGCATAAAAGAGGTGAGTTTTCAAGGTTTTTAGTTGGATGAATTGCTTATTACGTCTTACAAAGTAAGTACTCCATGGCACGGTTTCGGGATTCAAGAAAGCGTTTGAAACGTAACAATATCTCAATATATAATTTTACTTGCACTACTTGCACTAATATATTGTATTCTATGCTTGCACTACAATAACAAGAGTACTCTGTGTATAATTTTACGACATGTTTAATAATGATAACACCTAAAACATCAAAAATACCGACGATCTCTAAAGTGCTTAATCTTATACAGCATAGAGATTTCAAATCTTGAATATTTTATATTTTTTACTCCAAGTCATGAATCACGTTCATGATGATGCAGAAAATATCCATACGCTGTCCATGTGTGCGTATGTTCCTAAGCACACACGCACACGAACTTCTTTTCAAGGGTACATAGAGCGAGATGGATATATATTTTTGGAATAGACAAAGCGGGACAAAACAATTCTTTTGTTTTATTGCCCTCCCTGATGATGTCGGGAGATTTTAATACAGTTGTAGTTAATGTTGCATTCATAGAGCCGATTTCGGTGCAGACTGCGCTTAGATAAATCTTGTTTTAAATTAACTGGAAAACATTTGGTACACGTTTTGGATGAAAATATTCTTGGTTCTTTATAGCAATATTTCTATTTAGTTACATTTTATGTTGCAAAGTAAAACTATGTATTTATAGGTCTGCCAGTTTATAGATCATTGGATAAATTTATATTTTTGCATATTTCACACACAGAATCCGCTATAAGCAAAACAAAGGATCTAAATGTTTTATTTCAATTACCCCAGTATTGCTAGAGTCAATTTATTTTCTCACTTTTTGCCATCAGATTTTGGTCGACCTTTGGTAGACGTCACTAATTCATTTATTCATGACTTTAAAATCAGCTGAAAGACAAACGAATAAAATATGTTAGACAATTACATCAGTTTTCATACTTCGTGTTCTACAATTAAGTAAGATTATTAACAAAATATCACGTTCGGCAATTTTATTGTTGTTGTTTTTTTTCATATTTTTGTTTTAAAATGCAAAAACAAATATGTATAATTAACAACTTTAACAAAGTTCGCCTGTCCTTACACTTTGTTGGCAGATGTTATTCGTATTAGAGCCCTAAACTTACCCTTCAAAATGACGGCAAGAATGTACATTAAGTATAGAATCACTAATGATCTAACCGCGTCCCTCAATATATTCAAATATCTTCAAAGGCTTTTTAATAGGGTTCAACTTTCCCTACAAAGTGAAAGTTTTCTTTGGGGATGAAGTATGCGATAGGTTTACGCATTTTTGCACGCCTAGTAAACGATTAGGCCCAAAGTTTTCTTCTCTATTTAGAAAATTTTAAGGTTGGATCGCCTTCTTAAAGCATTAGATATTATTACACAAATTGTTAGAAAACATTAGCTATGTCCACATTATGCAATTTCATCTTCTTTTTATTCAACTTTCGTTTGGCATATTCAATAATTGAATGCGTCAAAATCCACCCGCGTTGAAAGAAAAGTGTCATAGCGCGCGTCACGGGCATGCCTCACGTTCGATGTTGACTGCGCTATAACGCATGCCCTTGATGAACAAAAAAAAAGGCACCGTGTGGACAAAGCTATTGAGCGTTTTCGGCAACTAGAACTGCCCTATTAGTAGTACCAACTAGTACTAACTACTAAGCCCACGTGCTTCGTGGATCATCGGTTTTGTACATCGGCTATTTCCGTATCCATTCGGCCTGCCCTGCCTGCCCTGCCCCAGGGCAGTTTCAGATGTCAAAAACGCTATATAACATTCGAAAATAATGTTAATGTAACTGAAATGTAGTGAAGTAATCAGTTCTACGTAATCGGAAGTCGGAACACTATTGAATACCAAATGTCAAGTTTCTTGAAGCTGTCAAAAAGTCTTTATAATCTATAACATGTAAATCTGACTGATCCTCAGATGTGTCAGATTCAAGTTAATCTGACCAAAAATTGCTTGCTAACGATCTCACCCAATAATTTATGCATCTACGTCCATTAACCGACCGCATAAACAGTTGGGTGGGCTTAAATAATGTGGAAACTTGCGTCATTACTACAAGTCCATCTACGGTTAGTTTTGGGTCACCAGTTTCTTACGAATTAATTATGTGCAAGCCCATTAATACTCGTTAAGGTTGCTTTGTGGATATGGTTAAATTGGGCTTTATATGCCTTACTAAATGGTATTAAGTTTAACTTTTAAAAAAACCGTGAAAAAAAATTTAACATCAATATAAAGGCAACAGAAACCTTATATTTCATTTCATTATATCATACGAATAATAAAAAATATATCTGAAAAAATAAAATTAAGAAATTAATTATTTATTTACATCCTTATTTCACAATTTTGTTACATACACAAAGAGAGATGAGATAATGAGATCCGCCTAGTAAGTTGATCATATTGAGTATTTTTATATGATATGTATTAAAAGATAGTGTTGCACTGAAACATAAATATTAAATATTTATGTATTCATTTGGAGACTTAACATAAATCATAATACTATTACTTATTAATTATTATAGACCATAGTGCTTTCAGCTATATTATTAAAATTAAACATAGTCGTGACTCGTGAGTGCATAATAACAATTTTATGTATACCGCCAGCGTGAACGATGATACTCGTATATAGTGAAAATCATTTTGTATTCATGGGGCTTATAATAGCGGGGGATGGTTCGTTCCAATTACGCTGAATTACCCTCGAAAACATATTTTGGTGTACAAACTCCAAATAAACACGTTTTCTGCTTTGCCGCATTAAAAATATTTTCCCCCCACTCGAGATATAATAGAAAAGGTTCGCAATTCGAATCGTCAGTTGTCATCGAAAGTGTCAATCACCGGGCCACGGAATAGCAAAACCGATTATCGGGCATATTAAGTCCGTTATTGTAGTGCCCGTCCCACCCTGAGGAGATTAGGGCCATCATATTATGCCCATATTTTTGGCGCCAGCTGCACGTCGCATGCACTCTAATAGGTTCATTTTTAAAGAATTTCTTATGAAATTCCATTTTTAAAAGCACTTATGAGTCGGTTGGGATTTTATTACTGTGCTCATTTCACGCAAGGCTTTTTATAAATTCAACTAGAGGGAACTGGGGCTATACAGCTAATTACTGCTCTAACGACAGTCGCTTGCGTTGAAACGTTGAAACTTTAGATTCTTTGAACCATAGAGACGAGATATCTCGACTAATAATGTGAAGATTTTTATAATGAGTTTTCCTGTGCTATGAGTTTTACAAACTAGGTGGAGTCGAGATAGTTTTTCAAACAACTATGTTAAAAGCCACATACAGCCGAGTTACTACATTTTATTTATGAACTCTTCTCTATTTGCTGTTATGAAATTGAGATTTTATGTTTCGTTTTCGTTAACACTTGTGACTATACAATTTAAGGATGGGCAAAAATATCGAACAATATAATGCATTAGCACTTCCTATACAAATTAAACGAATCCAGTTTAAAATCTAAGAGCACAAAATCAGGAGCGAATGTCCATAGAGGAGACTCAACAAAAAGTGCACAAAGATTTGAAAGAAAGAACGCACTCAGCCGAGTAAAAGTGGAAGGAAAAAAACGTTTATAAATAAAGGACCGGCGCGGCGCGGCGTCCGGCGTAGTCAAAACTTGAAGCACAACTTCTTTTGACCGCTGACCACACTTGAACTCCAAACTACATATTGTTCGAGACTTTTCTATAGAATGTCCTAGATGAAGATAAATTTTAACAATGGCGATAGAAATTATAGAAAAAATTCAATTTATTATAAAATTTTATGAGCTTTTTCTGCTTGGTAGTATAGCTGTTAGAATATTATGATTATGTCTTAACCTGAATAAAATTAATTTTTAGGCTACTTGGGTATAAGTGAGTTAATACCTTCACTGCGGCAAGTTAAATCTTAAACCAACCAAGGCCAAAGTGTGCCCCCAATAATTTTTCCGCCAGTGCGGGACCGGGTAGGCCTTTCTCGACCCACCAGCCATAGGTTAGATTAAATTACTATAACTTTGCGAAAACATAATGTAGGTGTACATTTTTTGGACTGTTGGAATAACCTTGAACCCAACTACTTTTGATTTGATTTGCCCCGGGATCTGCCAAACAGGAAATGAGAAATAAACCAGGGAAAGTGGCGGGCCGATATCGACCTGAACCGCACTAGAAAGTATTTTTTGTAGAGATGGGATTTTTTTTAATATATTTAAATTCCTGTCTTTAAAACACAAAGCCCGATTTTGTTTGCACATTCTGCAGTATGTTTTAATTTTTTTAATTTCTTTTTTGATTCGACACTCCTGATGGTTTCTCGCAGTGAACATGTTAAAAACCCTCGATCAAATATATTGGTATATCTATTGTTTGTTATATTAATTCTGAAAGAGATAACCCGTGGTTAACTTTAGTTAGATCCTTCCAAGTGGGCCTTATACATTTTTCCTGGCTCATTGCGACACTCATTTCGATATCAATAACGCACGTATCCTAGCAATTCGCTGTAATTATTGCTCTCTCCCGGGGGAGATGACATAACTTATTTTAGGCATTCCTACCACAAAGCGTTTTGTACGAAATTTGGTCACGTATTCGCAAGAAGGGCGTCCCGTATCGTATCTTAGTATTGTCCATTGTGTCCCGCGAGACAAAGGGTTAAGGACATAGGAAGCTTACCTTCGTCAAACAGCTTTTGGAACTCGAGCGGCCAGGTATTTGCAACTGATCGGACCATTTTATCTCGGGCAGCTCACGCATCAATGGGTTTTGCAAATCACTGCATGCACGAGTGTATTATGACAAGCCAGACACGCCGAAAATGTTAACATCGGGAGCTCGGCTACTGTAAACATTATAAAGACCACAGCGACTGAAAAAATAATGATCTGAAGGTTGTAGTCTGTATTCTAGACAAATAGAATCTAAGTTAGTACTTACTTTTTTTTGCTAGACGTTTTACTATAAAGTGTGCCAACTAGTCGCCGACTAGTCGGTAAAGCCGACTATCCGCCCACTTTTGTAGTCCGTGACTAGTCGGCGACTAGTCGGCGAATAGTCGGCAAAAAGCGCCGGCTAATCTGCGTGTTACTTTTTTGCTATTATTGAAATAACATTAAAGAAAAACTTTGATTATCATTTAGAATGCGTTCATATCACACTCCATCGGTGTTACACATTTTAAAATTAAATGAAGTGTTTCTGAAATTACTTGCTAGTTGCTAGTGAAGAAATTATTTTTATAAATATAATTTAGCCACAAATTATGTATGTATTACTAAATAGAGATTTCATGTACGTGAAATAATTAATGAAAACCATCAACTGTATTATAGAAATAAAATAAAGTACGCGAACTAGTAAACAATACGATTCGACACGTTTGCAAGCGGTGTGTGTGACTTACCCGCGAAACGGCAGTAAGAAAGTGTTACGAAACTTCCGAAACCATGATCGGCTTAGCCGACTAGTCGGCCAAAGTCATGATCGGCACATCTCTACTATAAAGTTTCAATATAAGATGGGAAAAAAATTTGGTTTCTGCTCTACAAATATTGTTTAAGTCGGTTCAGGGATTCAAGTTTGAAGAGATAACGGATAGACGGGCGATACGACATAATATTATATATTTCTAGCTGTCCCGGCAAACGTTGCTTTACCATAGTATTATATTTGCCATATTATTTTATTGAAGTGACTAAATAAGTAACTATGTCACCATGGCAACGCGACGTCGATCGCTATCCCGTCGTACAAACAATGGTAGCTGTCAGTCTCAGGTTGTAATAATTTACTATTATTTATTCAACAAATGCACTTATCAATATAAATGAAGTACCGAGTAGCCGATTCTCAGACCTACTGAATATGCATACAACATTTGGTAAAAATCAGTAAAGCCGTTTCGGAGGAGTTCGTGGACTAACATTGTGACACGAGAATTTTATATATATAAGATGTATTTGCACATTTATTATATTAGTAAGTTCCTACTATACTTGTTATTTTCGCAACTCTGAAAACTTGCTCCAATAAATATTTTCATAACGATAAAAAGCTGACAAAAGACAAAATGCAGGTTCTTGTTAAATTCCAATTGATATAAAATATTACTGGAGCATTTAATACGAATGAATTGTACACAATTTTTATCCGCAATTGATAGTCGTTGTCTTTTTGTATGGAAATTGCGGGCAATATTTTTGCTAAAATGTTATTGAATAAAATAATTATTGGGCTTGTACGTTAAGCCGTTGATTGGTAACACAATTAAAATTATTGCACTATTCGACAGCCAGACGCCTCTGGCACTTTTGAAGCAAATTCGGATTATGTTAAACGGTATTGGAGAATTCATTATTATAATTGATTTTTGTAAAATTCGGGAGTACTTTGCAAAAGTTGTTACAAAATTGAAATTAATCAGAGGCCGTAGCCAAAGTCCGTTTCGTTAAAAACGATGACGAAATTCGTTATCAAAATGTATGGGATTTGACATTAGTCTTCGCAAGCGAAAGGTTTGACATAAGTCATCGCTAAATGTAGCGATACACATAACCGCATACATTTTGATAAAGGATTTCGTCATCGTTTTAACACAGAACAATGAAAATGGTTTTTAACCAAAGATACTTTGTCTAATAGGGGCCTGAGGTTGTATTTTGTATGGTCAAAATATAACTTCAGTTTAATTTAAATATCTAATTGAGCCTCTAGCTAAGACGTTTACTTTATCGCTTCTTTATATGTTCGCCGAAAAAAATATCTACCATAATATAATAGTACATAATATTATAACTACTATCAGGTATTTAGTAGTGAGTAGATTTATAACAAAATAGACAATTCACGTACATGTACATACATTTTAAAGTGTCCTGAGTAAGTTTTTGAACTAAAAAACAACGTGCATTTTTACAAAAACGATACGGAAAAACATATTACGCCATTAAAATAGACTAATTAACACGTGCATTCACAAAGCTAAGTAAGCCTCATCGTGGAAACGACGTTAAAATGTACAAAGCCGTTGACATCCATTGCAATCTGAATATCAAAATAAAGTTCACGAATGCATTTTTTACTTTATAAAAGAGCCAGTGCGGTTTCAGCTAAAAAGGAATAAAATTAACATTGCAAATGCTAGTCAGACGTGCGAACTGAAAGTACGTTGTTCATTTTAACATCTTTTGTAAGTTCTATTTGCTATCACTATCATTTCTTTTCTTCTTATAGTAACTAGGATATAAGACTAAAAGAAACTAATTTTAATGTTTGTTTTTCACAAAAACAATAATATATTATTATTTTGTAACATGTAGAATACATCTAAAAAAATTACGTACATAATACAATACATTTTTTCCATGATAGGTAATAATAATTACAAGCTCTACATGGCTCTACAGTCTACAGTCTAGATCAGTGGTTCTTAACCGTTCTTAACCGGTGGTCCGCGGACCACTGGTGGTCGCTAAAGGCATTCCAAGTGGTTTGCCAAGGCATCCTAATAATACGTGATAATTCAGAAATTAGTAAAGAATCAGTCACAAAAATCACATTAAGTAAATTAAAAACTCTAACTTTTAGATTTTTGCCAAATGGAAAATGAGTGATAATTTTATAATTATTTAAAGTCGTGCTTGTTTTCTTTATCAAACAACCCTTAATTCAGGTAAACCAATAGAGTGGTCCCCGGCAAGACAAACATTTGGTATGACTAAAAGGTACGAATCACTGCTCTACAGTCTAGATCTAAACAAAGAGTTTTGGGGTCCTATATCCTTATAACTCGAATGTCGCGTTCGATTGCGGCTATCACACATGCGTGAGAGAGTGTATTACGTTGAATCTCTACGAATACAAATTAATATAATTTAAGTTATAGGAATTAAACCCAAAGACACGAAAACAAGCATCTATCGTAAAATATTGACACGCTCTACGTATCGTTCAGAATTATTTTACATCTAACAGGAGCTTTATGACAAGAACATAAGGATCATCATAATATAAACTCCAAGGTTTAACAGAATGCACAGAAGTGATTAAGTTAGTTATTTGGCTTCGGCAGGTGGACACAAAGGCACAAATTTTACAGACGAAAAGAACATTTTGGTGCTCAACAGTGCTCAGAGCGGTTTACGAGCAGAATTTGTGAGCGATTGTCTGACTGAACTAAACTACTGAGCAGGTTGATCACTTGAAGCTTTAATTTAAACTAATCGTCTCAATAACCTAAACGCGGGGACCTTAATAATTATAACTAGCTGTATACTATTTTCAAAATGATGCAACCTTTAATTCTAATATATGAAATTCTCGTGTCCCCCTGATTGTTATTAAACTCCCTCCGTAATGGCGTATTTTCACTGGTCGATAGGGCCCGCATGCGGGGGAGATTTCTGAAACGCATGCTACGACCAATAACAATGCGTCATTAGTTGTTAATTAGTTGTCATAGACTCCATGCATGCTGTATACCGTACGAGTTAACGACTAATGAAAATGCGCCCTAAATAAAACTTGACTACTTCAAAAAAAAATTGTCAATTTTGATAATCCTGATGATAGAGGTAATATTATTTCCTTTTAACAATAACAATATTTGCACAGCTTATAATACGAAGCTTGATTGTCGTTGTCTGGCACATTAGAAATAGGTGATAAATCAAGACAGCGTATTGACTATGAATACTTTATTTTATTCTAATTTTATTTAATTTACTATGAATACTTATATTATGCTGAACAATATTATTATTAGTAAAATTAAATGCTTATTGGTTTTGATCAAAATATATTTTTAAGATTGTATTGTTTAATCTGTATCAAGATTAATAAATTTTATGGAAGTAATTTTGAAATTACAATATTAAACAGTACAGTAGTGTTAATGGTTTAATTAGTTTCAGGTACTGCGAATATTATTTGTTTATGACACCGTAAATTTTGTGAGCCTGTGCTAAAAGTTATAACTTATAACCGTCAACAGTTAAACCTAGATTAACTATTGAAGTATTTGGTTGTTCATGATTATGAGGCATTAAATATAATATGACTAATTGAGTTATAATTTGGCAATAATTTCTAAACTTAAATAATAATAATTGTATTATTCTTTAAAACCATGTGACTTACTCAAGTGCCGAGAAAAACTAGGCCTTTGCATCAATTGTGAATGATTTTTACAGTATTTTCAGAGCGAAGTAACCACTCTTCAAATACTGTAGTGCCTGGGACAAGATTTTAAATGTCCGTATGGTTGCCCAAGCAACCAGAGAAAAGAACAGGAACCAACTATGAGTGCGAACCAAAGGTCTACCCATTAGGCCGTGGACACTGTGCGAAGTGCCGAGAAGGTCATAAAGTACTAAAGTTCCTAAGACGTTATTAAAATTAGGTTTTCACACCTTATTCAAAAGAATCATTATGATATGTATTTGTGTCTATCTAAATAAAAGAAAAGAACAGATTTCGATGTGGTTTTATTTGGTTGCTTAGACTTTTTCGGTGGCTATCAGGTTCCGGTGAATGCATTCCATATTTTCAATTCATAACTTTGAATTCGCACAAAAGGCGAAAACTTCAATCAATAAGTACATTCGCGACGAAATTCGATCCAGCGTCCTGGCGTTCGGCGCACTTTTGTTAGCACTTATACGCCTTTAGTTCGTTTTTTTCGGTAACCCGAGCCGCGCGTCGTTCGTGTTACTATTGACACTTTATACCAAAACACGAGAGAGATTAAAAGGGAATTGGAACGCCTCATAAAGGATTCTTAATTTAAGTTCGATTTCAAAGAAACGATATCGATCCAAAGGCTCGCTTTGAATTTGTTGCGTGATGGAAATGGTAGAAGTTGTGTAGAATGAAAAAACATGTTTTTATAACATGTGAATTATTACAAGATTTCTATGTCTTTAGGTACATTACAATGTGTGTGTATATTGTACAAGGTTTTACCGAATCACAGAGAACTTTATCAAATTGTAGTTTATACTTTATAATCGCAGTAGCGAAGTTATCAAAAATGAACAGAAATAACATATCTCTAAGTGTGATGGTGCTTGCGATTAGCTACGTGAAATCCATAACAATTTCGACATCTAACAAAGCAGTCAAAAGTTCAAAACTATCACATACACTTTGACTGAGAAGCAAAAGTGTGTAACAAGAAAGTACAAACGAGTCGCAATCGATTAATTCGAAATAAAATCGAGAGATAATATTTATGTATTCGATATAATCGATATAAATCGTGCGGTATCGCCGCTATAAACCAAACCGCGGGATTACGTTAAACTCGTCGATACCGAAGCAGTTAAAGGCCGCCTTTATAAATTAACGATGCCAATTTCCCTAATGACATTGTAAAAGGAAATTTTACGATTAATACCCTATACTGTGTTGTTGTTACCACATTAAATGGAACGTACATTCAAAGATAATTGCCGAAGTTTATGGGTTACATGTTTTAGGTCGTAATGATCTAAAATTTCAAGACACAATATATAATATACATAAAATATTGGCAATAAATTTTATTGTTAACTCAAAAACAAGTTACATTTAACATCAAATATATCATATTATTAACGAAGCGATATATTCAATATGTTAAATGAGATATGAATCGCGCCTATTGACATTTAAACAAAATTGTAAATACCTATATTATGATATCTTGTAAAGGTTAACGTAATAATATTATAGATACCGAATGCTTGTCGAGATTAAGGTCAAAAAAATATTTTCTAGTCTGTGTGTTATGTCTGGTGAAATATTTTTGCGTCGGTTACACAAACAATTTGAGAATGTTACTTGTTGAAAAAGAATTCGTCGGTGAACTTTGTAGATAGCTCTACATAATATAATATAACCCTATCGTTGAATTTGTCGTAAATATTATTTCATTATTATTTAAAGTTATATATCTTTACTAGCTGTTGACAAAGATGGATAGTTTTCCCCTTTTTGTGGTTACTTATACAAAGAGTAAGGGACCATATTTAAGCAAACGTCAAACGCAAACATCAACTCAACGTCAACGTTTCTAACTGAAGAAATGACGGACTTTCATTCAAACTTTCTACCCCAATTTCACCCCCTTGGGGGTAGAATTACCAGAAACGCTTAAATACATATCCATTCATTTTTAATCAGTAGCACAAAAATAAAGTTTCATGTTTCTAACTCAAGAAATGACGGACTTTCATTCAAACTTTCAACCCCAATTTCACCCCCTTGGGGGTAGAATTTCCAAAAACGCTTAAACACGTATCCAGTAATTTTTAATCAGTAGTCCAAACATAAAATTTCAAGTTTCTAACTTAAGAAATAACGGACTTTCATTCAAACTTTCAACCCTCATTTCACCCCTTTGGGAGTAGAATTTCCAAAAACGCTTTAATATGTATCCATTCATTTTTAATCAGTAACCCAAAAATAAAGTTTCATGTTTCTAACTCAAGAAATGACGGACTTTCATTCAAACTTTCAACCCCTATTTCACCCCCTTCGGGGTAAAATTTTCAAAATTCCTTCCTTAGTGGGTGTCTACTTAATAAAATAACCCTACTCACCAAATTTTGTGGCTGTAACTTTAACAGTTTTTGCTCAGCGATGATGAATCAGTCAGTCAGTCAGGATATGTAATTTTATAAGTATAGAAGATAATTTCCTTGCCTTAAAACTTATTATCTTAAAGATAATTTAATCATGGCAAAATGTCTCGTAGCATTCCAAACGCTGTCCAATCCTCGTAATTTCCTTTCCAAAAATGTGTAAGGCGCTTACCTTTCGAAATACTGAGCGACGTGAGCTTGCAGGTAATAGAATCTGCAATCGGGTTATCACAGTGCCGGCGTATCAAAATTAATTATGCGGCGCTTGTATATGCGCCCCGGGCTACGTAAACGCCAATCTTTATTCTGTTTATACCTTTTAACTTACTAAGCCTGTCAAAGGAAGTTTTAAGTTGGAATATAAACTAATTCTCTGGTTTATCGAGCCTGAGAAGTTTAATTTTTATGGTGAAATATCTTAACAGGTTTTGGGTTTTATGGTGAAATGTCTTAACAGGTTTTGGGTTTATAATCCACGGGTTCTCTAGCACATTTTTTTTTATTACTATCAAGTTAATCTTTCGTGTGTAGCAGTGTTCATTTTGAAAAGACGAACAACAATTTCCTCTGCAAACATTCTCGAAAGTGGTACTACTTACGAAAAATTAGCTTGGTGTTTATTAATCAGAAAAAATTTTTGTTCTAGGGAACCTGTACTATTGCACTTACTAGTTATTTCAATATTTATTGTTCAGTAACTGTTGCCCGCAACTTTGTTGCGCAGAAACTCGTTTATCTCCCCGTAACCGTACATTTTGATGCAAAAAAAATTATCCTAAGTATGTCCTTTCAAGTGTCTCAAAATATCTACCATCCATTCCATACTGATATTATAAATGCGAAAGTCTGTCTGTCTGTCTGTCTATTACCTCTTCACGCTCCGATTTTGCTGAAATTTGGTATGGATATACTTTGAGTCCCGGGAAAGGGCATAGGATACTTTTTATCCCGGAAAAATGTACGGTTCCCGCGCGATAAACGAGGCATCATCTAGTACCTACTTGATAAATTCATAATAATTTATTAAGTCAGATTGGTTGTTTAAGCGTTAAGAGGTAAGAGACGCACTGGCCATTAAAACATTAGTAAAGAATAAGAATGATTAAAAATTTATTGTAGTCTTTTGAAACTTTCGTGTATTTACCAGTTTCAAATATAGAATTCTCCTGCGACGCGTTATGCCACAATATATTATTGGGAGTACACAGGGCTCTATTTTATTACAACCTTTGTATCGGGTAATGATGGGAACGAGTCCCAATCCTTCATTAAATTAGACCCTGGCAAGTCCGTACGTCTAAATTATATTACTTTATTGTTATTTTCCCCCAACTAACATAATTGGTTTGGGATCACGCTAGTATAGCTATAAACTTATTGGCTTTCTTTTTGTTTGGGGTCTACAAAAAGGTGTCACGACATATGGTTGTGCAATTTACTCGCTTTTTTGATAAATGTTCGAAACTCGAAATGAGCCCCAAACGGGAGTTATTGTTAGAATTATTAATGAACAAAAAACCGCGCGATGTTGCAACATGTTTTGCTAAAATATCGATTAGACATAGTGAACTTCATATTTTGTGGATATTTTTTCATTTCTTATAACTTCAGAAATCATGTCTATATTATTATTATTCATAACTTGAATTCTGTAGAAAGGTGCTCTAATAGTTTTTTTTTTCTCCAAATTTAGAAATGTCGATACTACACTTTACCAAAACTCCGGGAAAAAGTAACACGTGTAAAATCGAGAATTAGGTCGGCCATATTGGATTTACATATACCGTTTGTTTTGTCTGTCCGTATCACGTCCAGTGGACGTGCGAACACGCCCTCCAAACCACTCGAACCACTCCATATCCGAATCCGAATCTGAATCACGATATCGGTTATCGAGGATCGCTGAAACAATAAGCCCTTTATCACGTCAGGTATTGATGCCCTGATTAGGGTTCAACTTCAGCTTTCCATTCCAGCGCTGAGATAGTAATATCCATGCAACGAAAAGGGTTAAAGGGCTAACTAAACACTTAATAAGAGTAGTACTTAGCTATATTATATTAGTTTATAGGTCTAAGTTACAGTAAAAGATACAAATAAATATTTTTTGGAGAAGAAAAGAATAATAATTTCTTTATAAGATTCATTACTCGTGTCTCGAAGCAGTTCATACAGTTAGAAGTTAAGTACACAGTTAATATCTCGAGTATCTCCGAGTTATCCTTTTCAATATATTTTATTAAAATTACCTTTTTATCTTCCCCTAATATTTAAAGGTAAATATAATTTCTTAATCTCAATGAATCCGTAAAGGGAAAAATAAGATATCTCCGCTGGAAAACGGTAGTCAATTATGAGGCTAAAAAGTATCGTTTCACTCGCTGAATTCGAAATGAAAGACTTACAATCCTTTAAACCGCTAGAAACAACTCAAGATTTCTCGGTATTAAATCTGCACAATCCGTATTTTTTGCAAATGGATTGCCACTCCACTAATCCTGAATATTTTAGATTTTGTTTATTCCTTTTTAACTTCGGACTCGGGAAGTCGGCGTTCGACGCTAACAGTTTCATGATTCATGACTGAAAACTCTTTGATGGCTTTTTAATTAGAGCCAAAGTGGGGGTGTAATACTGCGGGTTCCGTCGGCAGGTCGCGGCGGCCACGGCCATATTTCATAGAGGGGAGTCCCGGCTGCGAATTTGCAAGGCTAATAAATTGCGGAATACCTAGGCCTTATTGGCTCAGCATTAAATCGTCCGCCGGCACTGGATTATTTTCTCCAGGAGTGGCCGAGAAACTCCGTGTTTACGGTGCGTTGTAAAGCTTTAATTTTAGTACGGTGCTCCCTTTTCGTAAATTACTAGACTAAACTTTTCCTTCTGCCCGTAAATATTACAACGTGATTCCATGTTCCGAAATTACTTTTTGTTCGCTAATAATAAAGTAAAAAGTATCGCAATCAATATTGTTTATGGCTTACGCTTTTCACGATGTATCCCCTATTTAATGGGAGTAAAAATTCCTAACTTCAAGTTTAAAGGAAACAAACTTTAAAGAAAAAGTTAGTTCGCTTCCCGCAAGTTCCATATAGCTGTCATTGGAAAGTAAAATGCTAAGCGTGTTCTTGCTTTGTGAGCTGGCCGTAAGAACGTTTACTTATCAGTTACATAGGAATGAAATTTTTAACTTTGCATTACAAATTTTCCTCAGGCTTTCCTTTTATATCCCCATTCTTCGGTGAAAACACCGATTAATATTCAATATGGACAGCTTATTTGAGTGATTGTTTCTGTGAGTGTAGAATTGAAAACGTCTCTGTTTTCACTTTCCAATTGAAGAAATTCCAATTTGAATTTCGTATTGATCTTTGCCTTTTGATTGATATTACCGCTTTTAGTTTAATTTACCTTATCGACGTGAAATACAGTTGCCGTTTAATTGTTCAATAAAATCGAAAATGGGTATTTAACTACGCCTAATTCAACATGGAGTTAAACATTAATTATTTCCTCTTTATTATGTATAGCTCAGTCGACCAACCTAAATATTACAATAATTTCAGCTTCTCATATAATATTAGTTCATTCAAATAATTATATTTAAGACGTTAGAAGGAAAAAGACAAAGAAATATAGGGGAGAGAAGACGAAATAAGCCGATGCTAGATTTGTAATTGAAACTGTTGATTACAGTAATTGTCATAACATCTTATTTTCGGAGTTAAAGCAAAATGGACAAGGACGGAGAATTATTATCGTAGAAAAAAGTAGAAAGTTAAATAAAGTATAACGATAAATAAATCTTACTTAATACTCGAACATATTTTTATATAAAGCAAATTAATAACTGTACAATATTTTGAGAAGACACGAATAAATCAATCTGCAAAGTAATAAACAATTTGTAAACAAAATTACTTTGTAACCGTTACAAACGATCCAACTTTTCGAGAGTCACGAGCGTTTCGCGACGATGCTCGAAATATTCTTATTACCTCTAACGTTCCCGCGTCAAAAACAATGAGTCGTCAAAAACTGTAAGCAGCCACTCGGAGCAATTAGGAAAAACAAAATATTTTTACACAGCCCCAGTTACTGTGCGTACACACTTAGTTAAAAGTAATGATCCAAAAACTTTGTTGTAGTAACTAAAGTAGCTGCTTCTATTGATTAAACTTTTATTATTTTCGCTATATCACGGTTTTTCATCTTTTCTTTGTTGACTTTTCTTCATTTTCACTTTCGTTAAACTAATTTCATTGCTACGAAGATATTTTACCACTAATTTTCATACAGTTGTATTGGCTTACACGTAATATTATCTTGTTGCTGTGTTTCTCTGTTTAGTAGCCTACTCCGTACACACTGTTATGTTGAATAGCATTTTCTTGCCCGATATAGCTGAGTCATCCCTCATTTCCATAAGCGAAACAACTTGTTGGCTTTGAATCGTAATGCTCTTTCGGAATCTGGTAATCGTTAAATGTCTAAAAACTTTTACCACTTTATTTTTCTTCTGTTCTCAGTCTGTTTATGTTTCATAATCATCTTCAAAGTTTTGGCAATTTTTATCCATTTCTTTTATTATTTAAGCTAACTAAGTTTAAGATGCTTCTTCTTCGCTGTTTAAGTTAAGTTTTACATTTTGTGATAAAAACACAACAAAGCTGGTGCTAAATTAAACATTCACTAAGTTCCAAGTAGCAAAAAGCCTATAGATTTTCAGCGTCCATAATTCAGTATGAGCAGAATCTGGGTACAACGTAAAAAGTTGTATCTGCGGCTGTGCCCAGATGCGCCGCTGCTCGGCCCGTAATATATGGTTGTTATTAGAAACAAACTTATAATTCAACAATAATCCCTCGTAATGTATGTGTTTCGGCTGACTTTAGCGTAAAAACGTCTTTAACAATGGTGAGTTCAGTTGTTATTATTTATGTGTTAATTTAGGAAAATAGTTTGATAGCGGTGATAATAATGTCTAATACGAAGGATGGAACTCTTCTGTGGTCTTTTCACATTGATTCATATACATGAATCAATGTGAAAAGACCACAGAAGAGTTCCATCCTTCGTACATGTACATTCTAATGTTCTATATACATAGAACATTAGAAACAATCAATGTGAAAAGACCACTACTACAACAATCCAATGTACATGTTCATCTATTATGATTGCCAATAAACCACGTCGACCTTTGAAAGACATCTTTGCATTCATGCTTATCCATCAACATCAAGTCTCTGTGGCGGTACCCACAATTCGCCTAACATTCCTGCATCGCGCTATCGAAGTTTTCTGAGCGCGTCGGTATATATACGACAGCTGAAATGTGTCAAGTGGGCTTCGGCCTGACCGGGCATACCACCTCGCTCGGTCGAAAGATCTTCCTTTGGCCTACACGCATATATCCCACATCTCAATTGTAAAAATCGTGAAATTATTTTGTAATTGTCGCACGATAATTTCGTAGTTCACGATTTTAATTCTCATCGAAACTTGTTGAAAAATGTCAGAATAGGTACCAAAATTGTCTGTACAAAATAGAAGAAAACTAAAGCTAATATAAGTTTTAAAGCCTATTTTCTGATATGCATTTTAGTTTCCAGTCTTGCACACTGCATACTTATTATAATGCATGGATATTAGTAGTGTATCTGATAAAATATTCTATGAGTATTCATCGATTTATTCAATAATAACTTAATGGTAGAATGTTATTCAGTAAATTACAGGAGCTCTTGGTTCCGATATAACCTGTTATTCCTGGATACTGGCTTTTGTTTGTGATACATTTTAGTTTTAATACAAAATTTTATCACCTTAGATGTTTTTTAATTAAATATAAAGAAGATTTTAAAAAGTAATTAAATAACTACTAATTAAATGTTAGTGTTGTCATTTAGCTTATATTTTATTGCTGATTATAATATAGTAAACAGTGGTAATACTATAATTATTGAAATTCAAACACATTACATGACTACCCAAACAACTTCTACAACTTGTAAGACAGTTCCACCAAGCTTAACGCTAAACAGCTCAGTAAGATCAACACGTAGCAATTAAATTCACATTACCTCATAAAATATGAACCCAATACAAGCGGATCGCCTGCTGTGTTTTCCGACGAACTTAAACAAAACAATTTACCAGTCAGCAGTGGCCGGCGCGGCGGAATCCTCTAAGTTTTCCTACAAACAATGGTTAGGGCAAAGAAAGTTGGGAAGTTCCCAACGTGTGGGCCCGGGGTTGGTACGTGCGATTTATTACTTGTCCAGTAGTTAGTAGTCATTACAGAGGGTCTGTTTTAATCAAAGGATTGTGTTTTCGGCTTTTGGTTTAGCACGTTTTTCCTCATGGGATCGGATGATTTTGACGCAATTTGCAATTTTCTTAAATTTTCTTTAATTTTTTTTTGTCTAAAAATAAATATTCAGTCTACATTATAGTAAAAGCTATTTTCTCTTATTGAATGCAGGTTTGTTTCTGTCGCTTGATAAGCAAATGAGAAACATACCAATTCTTAGCCAATACAACTTTAATATACTACATGACTGGTGGGCACCGTACATTTTTCCGGGATAAAAAGTATCCTATGTCCTTTCCCGGCACTCAAAGTACATCTCTTTGTCGAATTTCATCACAATCAATTCACCAGTTTGAGCGTGAAGAGGTGACAGACAGACAGATACATTTTCAAAAATATATTATATTAGTATGGATGTGAAGATGAGGTATCCGAGGCTGACGATGGTACAAAGTCATCTGGAAACTAGTAAGCACAAGTACCTGCAGAACCACAGAGTATTTCTTGGCCGTGATGTATTTGTGGGGGCGAGGCGTGAAGCAAATGAACTGCTGGAGTCGAGAGATATACGACAAGGGGCAAAAACGTGGCAGGGATTGTAAAGTACTACCTGCTACCAAATTGCTTTCTAACGTATTGGAATGTTACATGAGCTTATGTCCAATTTGAATAATCTGAAACTTTTTAGAACAGTCTATACTCGTATTATATTTTACCGTAGTAAAAGCAAGCAAGCAAACCTTATGCATCTTAAATGCTGTATTTGCGATTCTGCCTCCTCATCAAATTATATAAGTCATAGACTTATTGTATGATTAACTTATACATCCCGATTTTCGAAAAAAGCAAGTAATTATCATTTTGAATGTAGCGGACTTTAAATGTTATGGCAAATACCCCATACCGAGCTGTCACTGCCGGCCGGCCATTAGTCAAGGGGCCAAGTGAGGTAAGTGCTACTTTTCCGTTTTTCTCTTTACCGCCGTCGCGTCGGTAACAGTAATTTATGCGACTTTACAGTTTCACTTGGAATTTGCGATCGGGAATCCCCCGCCAAAACCGAAGGTTTATTTATGGAGATGAACTTTGCTAAAACTGAAATCGGCCGAATTGTGGGGTCTGTTTATTTATAGTCTGTGGCGAGATTAAAAAAGGATTTTGTGGTAATAAAAAGGGGTTGGTGAATAAACTTAAATTAAATAAATTCAGAGCTGCAGGTTTATATAAATTGTTATTAAGTACAAATTACAATTAATTACAAACATGATTTTTATCTTTATACCCCTTATAAATAAAAATATAATTCAATGCTCATTTACGCTAATCCTGTTGCTGTCCTTGCCTTTGGAAGGACTACATCATAGACCATGGATTTAAGCTGGAGTAAATATTTATATTAATAATATTCCCATATTATACCTTTGTTAAACTTTTATATGTATGTTATTTATATTCCTGTCAAGAATATGAAAATTTAGAAAACAAAAATATTTCAAACAACCGCAGAATAAGTTCGCGTAAGTTTTTAAGAAAATTCAAATCCACCAGCTAGAGAGATTCAAAACAAAAATCATACTATAAAAGTTGGATGGCTGCTTAGCAAACTTAGGTAAGTTGTGAGTTGTGTACACTCAGCTTCGCCCTCGGGAGAGAACTGTCGCTGCGACTTTTACCCACTTACGCGACTTGATAAGGACGACAAAATAAGCGTGGTTTATCTTATTAAATCTTAGATTAATGATTGGTCTCGCGCGCAGCGCTACGAGTACGCCGTCCTACGTCGTAGCGCCGCGCGCGAGACCAATCATTAAGGCCGTCCCCCGAGCAAACGACCTTGGCCATATATTTGCCGCGTTGCCGAGATCGCGCCAAAACCCTATTATTTTTACTTATCTTAGTTCAAAATTGTCCTAAAAAAAATTTAAAACGGCGAATATGTAGTTTATGATTTTGTCGATCTAATGGCGTGAGTTTCAAATAAAAGTAATTTGTAAATCCTAAGGAGATGCTGAATGTATGCCTGAATTTTAACAAATTGGTATTACTTTGGAAGCTGATATCATGAGTATAAGAAACAAAAATAGAAAATTTAAAACGACAAAAGGAATGTTGATATACTGAAGATTATTGCTGTATTTTTATTATAACTTTGTAGCTTTCAGATTATGAGTTTATAAGGTTTTAAATACGGTCAATTACGGAATCTCCGGACGGAACGCCCTTAATATCAAATATTAGAACGATAGCCACCCACTTGCGATCATGTAGATTGTAGATCCATCGCAAATAAACTGTTATTTAAAAATATAAATTGATTTTAAGCTACTTTTAGCCATATTCTATAGCAATGAATGAGCTACAATACTATTGCTATGATAATGCATCGGAGTCTCAAAACAGGTATGTGATATAGATTTCTTACGTTTGTTAGTTTCTATCCGTCGCGAGTGGTCGGCTGCCCTTATGATTATAAAGTTTTTCACGCCTAAAATACTCTTCGGATTTAGATGGGCTTGGCTGTAGTTTGGATTCTGGATTACCGCAAGGGCCACATTTTTTGTCCCAAAAAAACTATAGAGTAAATTTTCGGAATATTGTATTGAAACGGATGGAGAGGCCAATTTGTAGTTTCATTAGATGATGCGCGCAACTCCGTTGTTTATCGTTTCGCGAAACTCGTTTATCGCGTGGGAACCGTACATTTTTCCGGGATCAAAATTTTTCCTATATCCTTTCCCGGGACTCAAAGTATCTCGCCAAATTTCAGCCAAATGGGTATTGTCCAAAAAAAATCACATGTACTTTTTATATTTTTTTTTCGTTAAAATAGGGTATTTTAAGAATATAAATTAAATAATTTTGAAATTCATTGGCTAGTTTTTTCTCAATAAATTTTTAAAGTTTCGCTCTGACGTCATCATCGGCGGCCAATTGACCTCTGCAGTATGTTTTTTTTCCTTTCAATCTTATTTATAATGGCCGGTTCGTCAAATGCAAGTTATTATTAAGTGAAAGCTGATATGAGAAGCTTACCAAAAGTTCGAAACGTAATGTTGGTCGAATTTATTGCTAATTTAACGCCATTGAAGGTCAAACTAAGGTTAAACATATTTCTTCAAAAATATAAGTAACTAATGGGTATTTTTTTCGTTTATATACAAAAAAACGATCACTGACCTTATTCCTCGAAATGTTTTTGTAATGAGCAAAAGTTAAAAAAAAATGGACAATCCCCATTGGTTCAGCGGTTTGGGCGTGAAGAGGTTAATAATATTAGCACAAGTATGGATCTCATATCTGTCTAGAAGAAATACGCGTAAATATTTGATTTCTCAGCTTGGCTACAAAGAGGAAGAAAAAAGTCGCGGCGACACTTGTCTTCACGGCCTTAAGCGAGGTTCACACTTCCAAACAAAGTCAACATCTGTATTGTAGTCCGAGAGCCCTACAACAGCTAACGGTCTCCTGCCTGCCATGTTTTATTTGTCTCGTGTATTGACAATCTATTTCTAAAGGAACCGAGTAAATAAGGATTGGGTGACTTGTGATTGCTCGGCTGATTGTTTGCTCCTCTACTTTCGCTCTTTGATTAGGCTCTCACCTTGATTTTTTTGTAGCGAATTAAATTATCTGCTGGATTTTATCTTACGTAATTCGATTTGACCGGTAACGAACGTCGGTGTAAACAAAATAAATCTTTATACTGATTTTATCAAATCGACCTCGCGCCCTACTTTAGGAGAAACACGAATTTGGTAAGTGTGTAGGAAAATAGGAGCATATCAGTTTCTTGCATGTTAAGCATAATTCCTGGAAAATCGCAATGTCACTTTTGCACCTTGTATCTACACAATATTTAATAATCTGACTTCAACCCTAGAGATAGATTCAAGAAGAATTTTGATGGAATTTTATTTAAGGTGTATAGGAACAATTTCGTTTTATAATATTTATTTTACATCATAAAATCACAGTTAACTGTCGCACTCAGAGTGGAACATCAATTACTTAAATGTAATTAATTCAAAATTTTGACATAAGCCCCAAACATTAACTGCCAAACTTTTCATTAAATTGAAGGTTAATCATAATTACGAGTAAATGTCTAGTTGTATGCAGTTGTGTAGAATAGTTGTAAGCGACATCATGAGGATAATATACGCAAGGAGTATTTTAAATCTTTAATAGCTGTCCCGGCAAACGTTGCTTTGCCAAAATATATTTGCAATATAATTTTATTGAAGTGACTAAATAAGTATGTCACCATGGCAACGTCGATCGCTATCCCGTCGCACAAACTTAATGGTCGCCGTCAGTCTCAGGTTGTAATAATTTACTATTATTTATTCAACAAATGCACTTATCAATATATAAAGTACCCAGTAGCCGATTCTCAGACCTACTGAATATGCATATAAAATTTGATTAAAATCAATAAAGCCGTTTCGGAGGATTTAGTGCACTAACATTGTGACACGAGAATTTTATATATAAGAAGAAGATATTTTTTCTTCTCGTGTGTCAAATTTTCTTCGGGTCAAAACAATACCCATATATTAATTACAATAACATAAAGTAATAATACTAAAAAGCTATATATTCCTTTGAAATATTTAAGGCACAACACAGACAAAATATTCCCAAATCCCCGAAGAGCTTCGAGAGAGGTCGTCAGTGCACTTTCCTTTGATTTATCACCTTTGCACTACACTTCTCAAATATTGAAACTTCAGCCGTCTATAACTTCGGAGCCAGTCACAAGCTAATATTCTGTTGAATTTTTAAATATGAACTTGCTTAGTTTGATATTTGTAAAACAATTTTCTTAAATTAGACTTCTGCATAATATAAAATTGAGCTATGATGGAAATTACATTGTTCTTTTAATTTCCAAAATGCAGATAGGTATGAGTTATGACTATTTACTGCGACACCTATTTTGATACAGATTTTTTTTATTTTACTCCACAAACAAGACAACACAGACCTTTCAGCTCTACATCTCTTCAACATTTTTAACCTTGGGTGTTTGAAACATTCTTCCTATTCTATTTATGAAATTTAAAAAATCTCCGCGTCGCCGGCCATGTTTGATTGTTTTCACAAGTGCCCTCTTGTTTTCCCGCCCTTGAGCTGTTTCTGTACGTCATCTACATCGTGACGTCACTCCTGTAATTACTTCCAATACATACAGAGGGTGTTCGTTACAAGGCTACTAAAATAGAGGGTACTCTAATATATTCTGTTTGTATTGGTATTTTCATTTTCATAGTTATTTTTGGTAGGTAAATTTGTTTTGGGAAATCGATAGCTTAAAATAAAGTAATATTACGTTCTCATTCGCATATTTTGTAGAGCTAGTTTAAAAACAGGTTTAAATAAAAAAGTATCAAAAACTTAAGTGAATGCGTAAATAATATTTCAACATTTGCCTATTCTTTAAGCCACTTACAACTCTCAAATTGTTTTCTGTATTTAGAATCTTACATCAATCCAAGTTACTCATCTCTACATAGCCTTAATTCACAATCATGTCCCCTTCAATACAGCCTTGACGTTACATAGGATTTTAAACATCCATATACCTCTTTGAAGTCAACTACATAAGGATTCGGATGCTTTAATCCTCCCACCACTTACTGGCAACAATTAAACCTACAAGTACCGAGGGAAGTATGAACGTAACTACTAAGTGGGGCAAAATTTACCCCTTGCTGCCTTTTCCTTTAGGAAATATACATTTCCTTTTTCCATTGTATACACAAAGCCTTATTTTCTAGTTAAGTTAATTTTTATTCAGTTAAGTTTCTTTTTGTAAAAACTACTTCTATTAGTGTTATAACTTTCAATTGGTATAAAATCTGAGGCTTAAAGTAGAAATACTTTATTTTAAGAAGTAGTACATGGCTTTGTTTTATGTATCTTAAAATATCTTAATATTAACCTTCTAATAATTCCTTGCATTTAAGTTATAAAATGTGATTCAAAATCCAGCAATCTTTCATAGCTTACCTTAATAATTAAAACTTTTACAGGCTATAAAGAGAAATACAAAATAGATTGGACTAATTTACTAGAAGCACGGTGTTAAAAATTGGTAAATTATTATAATAATTAACGACATAATTATTTTAATCATTGTTTCATCCCGCACATTGTAAATTGTGTATTAAATTTCTTTTTACTTGGCAGCATAATGAGGAGAAAAAGTATTCGTTAACAAGTCTGTAGATGTGTGTACAGTGTAACCCCTCATTAAGTAGATCGTTAGTTACTGATACTATCATTAAGGGCCAAGTTGTTAGAGAGTTTTTCTGATAGGTAACTCTGAGTGCTTAGTCAAAACGTATTCGCTAGTTTCGATAGCAAAGTTGGATGTCAAAAATGTATGGGATTTGACATAACGCATCGCTAAGTGTCATGGTGCTTTCGATATTTCAAATCTCATACATTTTTGCCATCTAACTTCACTACCCATTGAAACTAGGGAACTCGTTTAGACAAAGGGCTCAGAGCCCTTAGCCACGACGTTTTCTTTGTCGCTTCTTTAATAGAATCGACGATCAAAAATGTACGAAATTGACCTTCTCAATATGTCATATTGTCAATTCTGTACATTTTGATCGACGATTCTATAAAGCGTTGAAGAAATCTAGTGTCTATAGAGGCTCTGTTTATTCTGACTTTCGCCAGTACATTATTGTACTCGTGATAATATGCATCTGCTGTATTGAGTTAGAATTCGAAACAAGTTCGGGACTCCCTCGCAGTGCAGCCACTTAAAGCCGTTCCTCCGTCTGACGCCCGGTCGGATTTCGTGTTGGGGCGCGTCAAACAACAAAAGTTTCTCGTATGTACGCTCGCTCCTAAAACAATGAGTGCAACGTATGTAAAACGAAGGGGGTGTCGCCGCACGATAGTTCTCGTGACGGTTACCGATGCGGAAGGAAGCCGCTCTTGAGTTTTTCAAAATGGCCGCCTGTCACACGTCAAATTGACGTTCGGACGCGTAAAACAAGATGGCGATGATTGCGACCACAGATTAAGTATTATAATTGCGACAGCTAAAGTAAGGTAATTTAACCACGCTGAGTATCGACGTACATTTTTATTATTTTTATAAAATGAATTTTAAATTACTTAAAGGTATTTATTGAAAAAACAATGTTACTTGATACTGCTGAAAAATGAAATATAATATATTATGTGGCGACACAAAAAGCAGGAAATACAAAGGTCCTTCCATATTTATAGCGTTTCTAATCTTGTGTAAAAAGCTTTCGAAAGTAACATCAAAACGGCCTCTGTTGAATCAAAGTCAAGGAGCTCTCGTTGGGCAATACGGAGCAGGCACGAAAGGCCGGCTTGGGCATGAAAGAGGCCGGTTCGGGTATGAAAGACGCACTCCAGCGTCTCGGATGTCAGGAGAGGCGGAGGCCACACCCCCACTTCACGCACATAAGCGCGTATTATGTACGGCTATTAGCGCCACGCCATCATGGCGGATTTTTTAATTTCCCGCCATACTAATTGTTGAATCATTGTTACCCGACAGCATTTGGGGTTAGATGTTAGACGAAACATTTTAAAAGCTGGCATATTTTTACAAACATACATGGCTGAGTAGGTAGGTGTTGTCATTAAAAATATCATGTCTATTTTTTCTCTCTATTATCCTATGTTATAGTTTTCAAAAGATGACCTGACTTGAAAAATTTTAATTTATCTTTATACACTTTAAGTACTCGTACAAGGTTAAAATGTAGCGAAATATGGCTCCAAATTACTGTTGTATTTAATTTACCTATCAGTCACGATTTGTCACTCAACTTTTAGGGATTCGTCTCATCCACCCCTCAGAGCTCCCAAAACGTAGGGCTTCTAAGACAAAATGGCCGACTTTCAATTTTGGTATTAATTTAATTAGCCGTCACCGGACGAAGGAAAACTACACTTTTATGTTTTAAAAGTGTAGTTTTCCTTACTTTAGTTTCGCAAAGTTAAACGACTCTGTCTACTTATTAGATACATTTCTAAATTTCGTACTTTAAAGTTTACTTTCTAGTTTTTAAATAACAAGGTTTGAAGTTAATTTATTTGATTGAGATTAACTTTGAACAAAAATCAAAATAGTTATTGTTTCGTAAAAGCGTAAGATGAGGTTCTATAATATCAGGATTTAAATATTGAGTAATATATTGTCACATACTGTCCTAATTAATTAGCTGTTTAAGATTTGTATATATTTCTAATATTAAAAATAAATAATACAGACTGCACTAAAATAATAAAGAAAATAGGTTTCAAACGTATAACATACAAAAACAAGACGCAGCCAATACGAAAGCTGCCCAACACCATTCCTATAATTATTAAATAGACCAGTTGCTACAAACCTTAAACTTATAAGAGGCACACAAGGGAAACACTAGTGACTAGACTAACAATATATTCGGTCTACCGGAAACGAACCAGCAATAATGCGCTAAGTAAATTTCGTCAAGAATTCCAACTGTCAAAGCCTATTAGTGCGGCGCGGTAATGCAATTCCGCTCGGACCGCGGTCTCCCGGACTATGATTCGCCGAATTTGTTTCATTAAATTTAATTCTAAACTCGAAGGGCCGAAGGGAATTTGGTCAGAAACGAGTTAAAGTTCAGGAGGTTTAGGAGAACCCCCAAATTAATCTTAAGGGAGTTTCGATGTTATCCCGGCCTTCGAGGAGTTCGCCGTTATAAATTAACAAAACCTCCCTATAATTAAGTAAGATATATTTTATATTCTTAATTAAAGTAAGATTTTAATATATAAATTAAACACTTAAACAATTTTACCATTCATCCTAATGATTACTATTGTAAGATTGCAATTAGCAACTTTTAGTCGTTTGATTAACAACATTATATACACCATAAAGTTAATATACCTATCGGAATAGAGAAACAAAGGCCTGAGCAAGCGAGATGTCACTATCAGTAACATTGCGTGGTAGAAAGAGAAGCGTGATTTGAGGTTGCATAGCTTTTTTTTCATCTGTTTGACAGTCTGTCTGCCCCTGGGCCGATTGTTGTCAATTTGGGCTCTCAGAAAAATTGTGATTTTAAGTTAAATAATGAATAATTTTTAGAAATACTGCTCTAGAAACATGGTTAAATGTTTGTGGAATGATTCTGGATCCACACATCGAAAAAACCCGGACAAATATTCATTTCACAGGTGAATTATTCCACATCGACAGGACCTAGTTTTAAGTTTATTTTTGCCAATTCCCTACGAGTTATTGGTATTTTTACGTCCGTATTTACTTCTGTATATGTTTAATTATATGGAAAACATAATTTGACTAGCCATGGTGCACAATTTAAGGATATTTTGTGTAAACAATTTTCATCTATTTTACACTAGGGCTGCATCAAGTTATCGATAAGTTGTGTCGATATGAAAATATTTTTTAGTTAAGTATACTAATTATCTAGGAATGTTGAAATGATAACATACTCATCCGTAGTTTATAATTAGTTTAAGTATATTAATATACTATCATACATAATTTACCGTTTTTAAGGTTCCGCACCCAAAGGGTAAAAATTAAGTCCCAGTAGTGGGGTCCCGCAGCCCGCTCTACTACTAAGACTTCGTTGCCTGTCCGTCTGTCCATCCGTCCGTCCGTCTGTCTGTCTTCAGGCTGTATAACAAGAACCACTATAGTAATAGACTTCTGAAATTTCCACAGATGTAATGTCATTCTACATCCAATACGGCTGCTCATCCAAGATAGGGAAATAGTTGAAAGCGCTTCTGCAAGATGGGCATCAAATAAAAGGGCTTAGTAGGCTGATTGAAAGTGAATTGAAAATTAATAGGGTCTAGTGAAGTCGTGTCGTGTCGTGTAGGTACTGATGTCACGTGACGTAACCTGTCGTGTCGAATCGTGTCATGACATGTCGTGTCGTATCGTACCGGGTTTTAGAAAATGCCCGGTTGAAACCGGTCACCCTTCATGCGCGAGTCCGACTTACACTTAGCCAATTTTTCAGATTTCCTGCTGACCTGGATACCAGAAATTCATGGCTTAAAATAATTAACCGTCCAAATTGGACTCCGAAGAAAAATTCATGCATACTTAATTATGCAGCAAGCATTTTGAAGAAAAGTCACATTTTACTTCAAAATTACAATTTTATTATATTATATCTATGCAGTTTTATTTTATCCCATTTTATAATGCCCGCTGTACACTCTCGCCGAGAGCTCTCGGGCGAGATTCTCGTGCGAGAGCCCCTTGCCCGAGTGCGATCATGTACATTATCGCTTAGTTCAATCGCAGACAAGAACTCAGAGAAGATGGACGAAAACGACCATTCACCATTCACCATGCATCGAAAGATATCATTGTAATCCAAAAATTTATAATCATATTTAATTTTATTTCTCATAGACGATGACTGATAGTGACGTTATTTATTGTTATTTTTCTGTTCTACACTGTCCAACGGCGGGACTAGTACTGAAAGACGCGAGAGTGTACAGTAGTGCGCTCGTTTTCCTCGCGAGACCCTTTGTCTCGGGCGCAAAATACCGACAACGGACCGAGAGGGTCCGAGACAGGCGAGACGAGGCGAGCGCACCCATTTACGCCTCGCTGTGTCTCGGCGAGAATGTACAGCCGGCATTATGTTTACAATCTTACAATTATTATTCCATGATCGATATTTTGTCGAATTACAAGATGTTTGTACATCACTGACACGCACACGTAAACATAATTGTATACACAGATGTAAATCAAATTTTGGTTAAGCTTGACAGCTCGGGATTGTTTCTCTATTCCGATAGGTATATTACCTTTATGATATACACACCCACAGTCAGTCAAAGCGATAAATGATAATAGATAGCATAAGTATTCCTTTGTTACCATTTTATTCGAGGGAAAAATATGAAATTACCTCACAGAAGCCACAGAACGAACCATGTTAGGAAACATATTAAACTGTACATGTGATTCGTTAAAATGCAGGTCTCCGAGCTCAAACGGAGTCTCGCCACGAAATCTGTTTAAACATACATCCAGCCCGGACCAAATCGCGTCGACTCAAACTTTATAATTAACACAGTTAAATATCCATTAAAATTCGTCAAATGAGTCTGGTTCATTTGCATATTTCGGACTTCGAGCTGGCTAGAGTCCCCGGACGCTCGTACGTGGAACTAGTCCAATATGGAATTAAATGTTGATTAATTTGGTACATTTAAGGGTCGTGTTGCCGGGATAGTCAGGTGTTCAATTTGGCTACTTTGTAACTACAAACTAGTTAATAGTTTGTAGGGTTCGTACATAAACGATATGAAAATTAATTTATATTGCATGCTATTGTACCTTTAACTGTCGTTACGTTTATGGGGTAAGTAACTTGACTGTCCTATACGATTTGAATAGTAATTGAATATTAAAGGGATATCTAAACTATTCTTAGCAGTTTGTTGCGCCTAAACCAAAGTAACTTTTCTTTTTACATAGACAAAACAGCTCAATAAAAATGAGTTATTAGCACAATATTCAGCTGAAATTAGCGCCAAAGGCTTAAATTCTCCAAGAAATTTAAAAACTTCAATATTGACTGTAAAACAAATATAAAACTAATAAAAAATCAAAATAAATAATTCGGGTACGGTACAGTTCTTTCAACGTTTGTTTTAGAATAAATTAACTTTTGGTTAAACCGAAATCAAATCCTTCGCTTTGTTTCGACACTCATGATTAAAATAATTATTTTACATTGGAAATAAGCAAATATTACTACTACTTACTACTCTATGGTATATACCTACAAGTAAATAAAGCGGACGAAATGTAATGGTAAAATACCATCAAAAAGATAACACCCGCAGGCCGCAGCACATAAATCATCCGTGAATAGCGAAAACGAATCCTAACAATTACCAGAACATTAAAAATACATTGATGTACTGGAATAGACACATGGCGGATTCCGCTCCTCTGGGGAGCTGTTCGGTTGTCAATCACTTGGGGATCCTATTAAATATTAACGTCGGTACTCTCCTTTATATGGCCTTTAACCTTTTACAAATCACCCTATCATATTACCTAGGGCGCATTGAATAAGACTCGTTACTTATTGATAACGCGGTCTAGACGCAGTCTTGTACTTTCTGTCACGAACCTTTAAATTTATAAGCCGACAGGGACTGTAGTCTGTACTCTATGGTAACAAAATATATTGGTTGGTCTTTGTGTTTTTAAGCTGTGGCGATATATATATATATATATATATATTTTTTGCATAAAGAAATTTGATGGGCGCGCCAACAATTTTCGTGCTTAAATTAACGGCTAAAAGATAGCACTTTGAGGGGTCTATTATGTATCTATTAAGTATGTATTATATATGGTCGAAAAATGGAAACAAATTGTGTGAAATTTTCTGGCTAATCTATTGGTAGACTAGCTACAAAACTTCATCCAAATTTTGACATAATTAATATGAAGTTTTATGGCTCGTGGCTTGGACAATATCAACTCGTATAGAAGCACAGTTAATAATAATTACCGCAGACAGAGGACTCAGAGATTTGCACCCCGGCTTCATCGTTGATCATTGTCAAAATATAATTGATGTTTGACAAAGTGATGTCACCGCTCGCTGAAACTTGAGAAGCTTTTAAGAATAATTAATGCGAACAGAATCAGTTTTAGTACAAATCGGACCCATCAAAACTTTTATCACGCTAGTCGCATTCCATTATTTTGTCAATAAAAAGGATCATAAAGTTCGTAATCGATTTTTCACCTCAAGAATTTAATTTAGACTTTTTTCTTATTAGAATTTTACTAAACTAGCAGGATTTTAAATTGTGGAACATCGCTTTAGAGAATTTAGGTAAAACTATATTATATATATTTTATATCTATCAGAAATTCAATTTGGAGCATTCTGAGCGAGCACGACGTAAAATACGCGCACACTCGGCAGATAACTTTTTTGACAGCTCCATTAATGGAAAATCCAAATTCGAAATACTGGACCAATATTAGTATATAGCGATGTTTATAATGCAATTGTTGGGTATGAATGTCTTGGCTACATTCTCAGTATTAATATCCGGTTTCAGACAATAGTGTCAAGTGAGTGACAACATGATATGGGAACTTCAGGCTTTAGATTTCTCGCCTATTATTATCCACGTACAGGCATCGATCGGAGCCTTTCCGATTCTGAGCTATTACAGACTGCTACATTCGTAGTTTTTCGAGCGAATCATGGAGCTATTTTGGATATCTTTTGAAAGGCTTTCGAAAATGAAATTCACGAGCTGACTTAGAATAGAAATCAGTTTTTTGTAGGATCAGAAAATTCTGCTTAAATCGAAGATAAGTCCGGATAAAAGGGGCCTATTAGATTATTTCTATTATCAGCTTCTGTGCTTCGCCTTGTCTTCTAATCGAAAGGTATCACTTCGAGATGGAAAGATAGGTGACGCGATGCAAATAGAAATAATATAGAATCTATAATATCTGCTGAACAATAAAATAAAGCTGCAGAACACAACATTGTTTTACTTACCATACCATTCAATCTATACAACCAAGATTACAACCTGCAAAGTACCCATTGAAAATTGAAATTAAAGTGTAGAAACTATTCAAAATATTGTATCACTAGGGAAGGGTAGACATCGCCGGCGGCGGGAGCTCAATAGGAATCCCTACATGCCCCACAGCTAGAGATGAATTAAGAAATGAAAAGAGCCAATAGGAAACATAATAAAGCCGCTACGGAACATCAGAAACTACATTCTGTTCAATGAAACGGTTCTTGTAAAGCTATAATGTTCGTTGTCTGCGTTTACAAGATTAAGCGCCTGTTTCACCACTTCCTGATAAGGCTATCCACCACTTTACTTGACAGATAGATTATGGAGAATTTATCAAATAAGCATATCTGGCACCTTATCAGGAAGTAGTGAAACCGGCCCTGAGGGTCTGTTTCACCACCTACTGGTAAGTGCCGGATAGTATAATGGACCACAACTCAACTTGAAAGATAAAGTATTTAGGATCTGTCAAATTAGTTGCGAATAGACTATCCGACGTGTCCGATGAGTTTTTCAGGAAATGGTGAAACAGGCTCTGAGTAAAGTATGGGCAGTTTACACCTATGTAATATATTCGGATATTGTCAAGCCCAGCCGACAGACCACGACTTTGTTTGAATTTACGTACCCAATGTATAATGTATAATGTTTCAACAATGTATAATAATCATCAACAATATTAAGAAAACTAATATTTCCTAAATTTAATATTTCCGAATTGAAGTTCGGATAGCTTGCTATGTTTTAAAGTAACAAAATATAAATATCAAAATTTCTGCATAGTATAAATATGAAACTTCCAAAATAAAAATGTTGAAATTTGGAGACGGGAATTAAGTGACAGTGGGGAGGAAATCCCGAGTCCCCTGTGGTAGCTTTATGCCGTGTAATTTAATTAACTCTGAACTAATTAGGTCAATTTAGTGCGCAGATTTTACGTTTTAAGATTTTCGGGAAGTATTTTACGAGGCTATTCATTAGAGAGATAAGCATCAATAGCATGAGCTAAAATAGTTTGTGAAACTGATAAAGTATTCGTATTTCGTAGAACCGGATGATGACTATGTGGAAAGCGATCGTGTATTTTGCTAATGTATGTAGACACAGTGAAAATAGTGCAAGAAAAGTGTGTTTTATAAATATTTTAACGAATGTTACACTAGCACCTCGAAGGACTTACGATTTAAAGAAGACGGCTGGCAGTCAATGTCGCCAAAATCGCGGTTTGCTGTAGATGGCGATAGGCTGATGATAATGGAGAAGGTAACATGGTGCGTTCCTATAAGATAAAGTTACCAAAGAATGGAATAACCTTTTTTATCGCGTGGTTAAAAATAGCCTAAATAGCCTAGCGATAAAAATAAGTACCACAACATTACCTACTCCTGGGTAAATTACGTCGAAATTGTTCAATCCTTTTGTCAAAAAGTTTGGAAACTATTTTATGGGAAAGGTTCTTCCAGAGGGTCTTTTACTAGCGTTAGAAGAAATTGAAAATAAGATAAGTGTAGCTTAGCCTTAAATCCACTCAGCCGCTATTAACCCTGTTGAAACTGTACAAGTGGAACAAACTTATTGTTAGCTCTATAATTATTAATCTCATACTCGTATTGACTTTAACTTCAAAGCCTTATCCGAGGATAACATTATCCGGAGATAGTTATTATCCGTTATTGAGAGTGAGATAAATAGACTAATCAATCAAACTAACTCACTAATTAGATTATACAGTTTCTCTGACACTTTCGATAGTATTATATCCTAACTTTTACAGGGTACAATTAATTTAGTTATAGCCAAAAGCATGATGTAAATCTAGGCAATGGGCATTGGAAATACAAGAACTCAAAATATTGCCACCGTCCTTTAATTCTTATTTAAAATTATCACAATGAAAACCTCGCGTGATATTAAAAAAATGTGAATGAAACATCGGATTCAAGATAAAAGAATCCGTCCCAAAGCCAAAAAATCAAATCATCAACTTTCAATTCCGCCGTAAGCCTTTAAAGCTACCTTTATCCCAAAAATTCCCCCTCTTCGGTCCAAATGTCCCGCTATCAGGCGAGTAAATAACGAGTTGAAAAATGACAGCAATAACTATACCGGGTAATGAGTGGGGAGGTAATGCCCTGAGGAATACATGGGGAACGCCAAATGTTGCACAGACCTGCTTGACTTGCAAAGATTTTTAATATCCCCACTTACGATTGTGGTTAAGGTTTAGAGAGTGGTTTGATTTTAAAATCTTTATAAATAAATGGCAAAGCTGATTTAGTGATGGATCAAAACACAGGCCAAACCCTAACAGCTAATATACTTGGAATTTCGCACATGTGCGTGTATCTATCTATCTATCGATCTATCTATCTTTGTGTAAGGGCTCCATACCACCGCGGCGCAAGGAGAGACTACGCATGTGCGTCAAGCTTCGCTTTGTAAGAAAATATATGTGACTGTGTCCACTGCAACCCACGGACACGCTACGCACGAATTGACTCAAGTCAAAGAAATAAATACGTGCACGTCCACGCACAGCGTGCGCCGCGGTGGAATTGAGCCTTAAGTTTAATATGAAGTAAGCATCAATTAAGAAAGGATTTTGGAAAAGGAGGGATAAGTTTTTGTTTGTAAATATTATATCGGCAGATTTTAACAACCATAGGTAGAATTAAAATTTTATACTTGAAGATAAATAATAAACTGTCGCTCAATTTCATTGTAAAAATTTTGTGTCATTGCTTATTTTATTTCTTGTATATCTATATTATCTAATATCTATGTGTGTATAGACACACAAAAGTATACTTTTACTTGGAAACACGGTAATATCATTACTCTTTTGTTGTGTACATCGTGTGTTACGTGTGCCTCATTTGCCGCGAATCGCGGGTACATCAGTGTGTCCTATTAGCCGCGTTCAGATTACTTCGCCACCTCGTGAATAATGACGCCATACAGTTGACAGATGAAACAGCATCTGGGCCCGTCGCCATGGCAACGCTCGCGATAATGACATTTCCAAATTATCTGTATTGTTAAACACGTAGTCTGCGACTGAGACACGTTTAAGAAATGAGCAGGTGGGACGCGTCCTTACAATTTTTATCGTTTAACTGTTAGGAGTTTTCAAAGATATTCAAACAATATTTTTCTGATAAAAGTATTAGATTAGAAAAGAAAATCTTTTCGTTTCTGAGGATAAGGGTATTGGGATGTAAAAAATGTAATAAGCTTCTATTCGCAAACTAAATAAGCTAAACAAGATCTGTTAAGGATCCTCCAGACTACTTATTAAGAACTCGATTTAAAATTACAAAATTTATTTTCATCTTACGGCGCAAGTTTACGGGGACACGAAAAACCCAATTAAAATTTGTTTGCGACTGGCTGTGCAAACGAAGCAAAAATTGCTTCAACGCAAATAAAGACTAGGCGAGTCCTCTCATTTTAGGTTCTTAATAAGATAGTCAAGATGTACAGAATAGTCAAAGCGATGGAGCCTCATTTCGAACATAAAGGTTTGCTGGAATTCTTACAATAATTATTACGGTTCAAGTAAAATGTGATACAGTTTGAGCCAACAGAAAGGCTTTTACAGCAGGTAAATTGAGTTTTTTGTTAAATATTGATAAGAACTACGTGCTTAATGTAATATGTACTGAAAACAACACTAGCAGTTCAGATTCATTTTTTATTTAATTAAAATAAAAGACTTAATCTTATATCACTCGATGCAGCTAGACCAATGCCAAGCTTGACTAATCGGCCATTGGCGAGTATTTATCAGGAACAGAAACGATATCGATTGCTGTCTTAATATTAATCGATCTGCATCATTTAATGCCCCCGACGTGGCTGCGAGGCCCCAATCTCTAACAACATGGAAACTCACTCATTTGTCTCCTCTCCCCTCAAATCTGGCTGTCTTCGGGTATAGATCAAATGTCATGTGGAATTAATAACGTCTTATATGAACAGACGATTGACTGGGACATTTCTTTCCGATTCAAAGTAATATATTCTGTGGGGCATTGTTTTGATGTTGACAAAGAGGGTAGGCAAAATTCGATTGTGGGTAATTTTATTGGCATGTGTAATAGTTGCTTAAAAATCTGCTTTAAAAGTTTTAGAGGACAAAATATTCAATTTGTTTTGGACATGTTTGCGTATCTGCATGATTTTTGTTTGGTACTGGCACGGCACTGGACATGACAAAAAGAAACTGTTTTAATATTGGATTAAAATAGAAGGATCCATGTATAGATATGCAAAACAGAGTCTAAATATCTATAATCTTCCTTTGTTCTTTGTTCAAATGTAAAGCTCAAAAAGGAAGAAACAAAGTACCAAATACATTTGGCTTTAAAATGCATAACCTCAGATTCCGTAGCCTCTACATTTACTACTCTGTGTTTTATTTCATGGGAGATAGACAGTACACTGTGCATTCTCATATAAGCGGATTAAAAAGGAATTTTAGTTAACTTGCAGCCTAAAGCTGCTTAGTCTGGGAACCAATAAGACAGTTTTTATTAGTATTACCTTTAGGAATTATTTTAGGAGTAAGACGTACTTTTATACAATTTATATATGAATGAAAAAGTGTAGCTTTCTCTACATGCATTGCCAAATTAATTAAACTTTTATTGGTAATATAAAACAGTCTTCTCGCACTTTTTCCACTGTCAAGTATTTTATACTGTTAATCTATACTTATTATAAAACAAAGTCGCTTTTTTTCCCTCATGTCCCTTTGTTCCCTTTAATCTTTAAAACTACGCAACGGATTTTGATGATTTTTTCAGTAAAGCCCATTTATCGAGGAAGGTTATAGGCTATATTTTATCACGCTAAGACTAATAGGAGCGAAGAAATAGAGAAAAATGTGGAAAAAACGGGGAAAAATATTTGAAAGGGCTAACTTGAATGCGCTAATCTCAGGAACTACTGGTCCGATTTGAAAAATTATTTCAGTGATAGATAGCGCATTTATTGAAGAAGGCTATAGGCATAATTATTTCAGTGGCTATGTATTTTATACTCGTGCGACGCCGGGGTGGGTCGCTAGTATAGTTTAGTTTAACCAAATAAATTATAATATATAGTTTAGTTTAACCAAAAGTAGTAATATTATTTAACCATAATATTACGTAGGTATATAGTTTAAATATAAATTCTTTAATTCCAGCTGCTACCCTCAATTGCTTCTGTTATCTTAAGATGTACATTGTACTTATTATTTTACTAAATTAAATGATAAAATTAATACCATCACAGAGTTATGATGCTTCCGTCTCTCCGTTGTGCTGTTTCCCGGATTATACACCATTCCTGATATTAATATAATCTCTGCTTTATTTTATACTCCCCTCCAGGAGATGTATGACAGTTATAAGTCAGGAATTAATCCCTATTCCTCGACAATAAAACGGGAGTAACATCTCAAGAAGTTAATAGAAATTTATTATTGTCAAGGGGATCCCTGATGGATTTTCACGTTGGATTCGTCATTCTTATTCATAGAGTTCAAAATTTGTGCAATCAATTTCGCATTTTGGCAAATGTTAGCTACGTGATTGGAAGTATGGTTTTCTACTTTTAAATACATTAGTTATGAGTTGATTAATTGATGGGAATATTATTTAACATTTTTATTATTTTCATTTGTGAAATGACGACCTGTGTGGCTCAGTGGTAAGCGCGTTGGACGCTCAAGCCGGGGGTCGCGGGTTCGAATCCCGCCGACGGAACAAAAAAGTTTTCAATGTTCCCGGGTCTGGATGTGTATTAAATATGTGTATGATATAATAAAAATCTTAAATATATGTATAGTATAAAAGTATTAAATATATTTCCGTTGTCTGGTACCTGTAACACAAGTCCTTTAGGTACTTAGCACGGGGCCAGACTGACGTGGTGTGAAGCGTCCATAGATATTATTTATATTATTATTTATTATTTGTTACCATTTCAAAACACGTTGTTTACGAACATATCATTCAATCAGTATCAATTTTATTTGCGCTTAATATTTTTGACAAGACTAATAATGTACCTACCTAATAATAATTTTTACTTAAAATTATGTTATCTCATATCCCATTTAAATCCGAAACCTCATCAGTGGTGTGATCCATCAAATGATTTTCCGCTATCCCACCTCGGTGCAGCGCGGACCACATTTCAAACAAATTGAAAATCAATTTAACGAAGGGTTCCGCGACAAGACCTGAGGGGGGAAAATGGGAAAGCGGGGAGGGGAGGAATGGGAAAATACATCACCTTAAAGCGAGCGCGGAAGATTGGTATCTGACAGGAAATTCGAGTCGCGTCCCGCCGTGTTGGTGGATTTTTTTAAGGAAACGAACCCACTTACTCTCTCTTTCACATACGGTGCTGATTCATGAGCTTTATCTCCCATGAAATGTGAGCTGGAGGATTTATTGAATGTACCGGGAGTAATGAATTATAATGAACATCGATTCTTATTTATGTTGAAGGAAAATGCTGTACAATTTTATGGTGCTTGGTTTCACCATTTACTAAACATGGTCGTACCAAGATCTAGGTACAACAAGGTCCTTTGTTAATATTTTAAGAGCAGTAGGTACAGATAGGATGAACGTTATAATAAATAATAATAATTAAAAACAAAAGTAAAGGTAGCAAATACACAATGCAAATCGTTTTTTTACAACGAATATTATAGTAGTAAATTGTGTGATAATCAACAACACAAAAATACCCGACACGCCCTAATATAAAATTGATGAGGAAACACAAATACACTGGGGCATAAAATAATTTGGCGCATAAAAATTGGCATTCTTGTCTAACAGTTGTTCATTCACGCACCCCATGAAAGATGAATATTATTTCGAAAACCCATCAGAAGTTACAATTGAAAAGTTAAAGTATTCCGCGTGGGAGTGAGCCTCCCTCGGCGAGTGCAAACGAGATTCACTCGGCCTTTTACTGCACTTAATGACTGTTGTTCTAGGATATTTAAGTAGTTTTTTATGCACTTGATTTATTAATAAAGATAAAATGAAAAAAAAAGTTAAGTATACAAAATTATTGTTTATATTACGGTGTAGAATATTTAAAAAAAAAAGGTTCTCGTTTGTTACGATTGTTTTTCATGTAAGTATTTTTTTATATAAATAAATAAAAATAAACAATTAATATCACTGTGTATAAGGCAATATAGAAAATAAGACGAAATCTGCGACTTTTCTAATGAGTCAATCAGACAAAAACAAAACTATGTATTCTTTACTTAAACTATACTTTGTGTTGATATTTAAGTACGTTTATTGTATCTTTTAGAAATCTCTTCCTTGTTTTCTTTTGTATATTTAATTTTATATCATGTAAGCATAAAAATCTAAAATCCAATTGCCATACAAATCATGAGTGCATCAAGATTCGATTTGTAACCGAAAAATGTTAGTGCAATCACTAACAAATCAAGCTCATAAATTATTTATTTTTTGGCCAGAGTTTCCCCTTCCTTCATTTATCGAAAAACGTTAGTCTATTATCGATATTATTCGTGTGTTGTTTATTAAATTTGCCATATTTTCCCCCTCTTCAAACTGAAGATTTGTAGATCGCATGATAAGAAATTTTCTGTTCCCAACATAGTTTTAAACCTAGCTGTATACAAGCCGTCCGTTTAGATTGGCTATACATGAAATAGGTTTCGATTTGAATTGGACGATTTTTGAAACATTAATTAAATATTTTTAGACTGCAAGCACGCCATTTGGGTTAGTGGGCGGCTCGACTATTTAACATTAATTTTTCACTTCAAAATTCTAGAATTTTTCATTACGTTGACCTACCTTATTGGATAGCCACGTCGTCTTACTTTTAAAACACATTTAATGTTCTTAAATTTAAATCAAAAAGCCATAAGACTATCTTGTCGACAACGTTAAAGAAACAAAATGCATAGATAAGTGGGCCAGATAGTGTTTAAGTGGATTTGCATACTGCCTCAACACAAGAGCTCTATCGGCAAAGTGAGTGATATATTTCCATCCTCGAATTTACTTCTACGTATTCTAATTTGGTTGCTAGATTGAACTACATACTTACTTCCAAACCTATTACATTATACTAGGTTTGGTTTGGAAGCAACAAAATAGCAGAGTTTTACCTACCAATAAAACTCTTATTATGTCCGGAACCTTATTCAAGGCCTTTAAACAAAATTGAGATGGTAGTCTTCCGTTTCCTGCCGTAATATTGATCGTTGTAGTTCCTTTCCGGTCTTTTTGGCGGCAAGATGGCGCTACGATGGCGGTAAGATGGCGGTTTCCGGTGTTCACCAGGTGAGGCGCGCGCGCGTTCTCCCTCATTGCAGTCTCAATTTTTTAGCACCAGGCAGAGCTTACTGTAAGGCCTTGAATAAGGTTCCGGACATAATAAGAGTTTTATTGGTAGGTAAAACTCTGCTATTATGTCCTATCACCGTTATTCAAGGCCTTTAAACAAAATTGAGATATTGTTTGTTGTCGCCTGGTGAACAAGACGCCAATGTGAAAAATAAAAATGATTGAGACAATATGACTTAGTTATATATTTTTAAATTATTTTGTATTTTTAATTGTGTATAAAGGTTTATTATTTCTGTTCGTAAAGATCAATCACTCTTTATTATTTATATATATATTCTAATAATTGCAAATATTTGTTCAGAAACTTAGGTTCGATAAAATATAATAATGTATTAATTTAAAAATAACTTCTTTAATCATATTATGTATTATTGATCATATTATTACCTTAAGCTACATATTTTCACAAAACTAATTAACAGGTTCAAAAAGATTAACTAAAGAATTGTTTGTAGAAGACTTACAAGCTACTTCCTTTCTATAGTATTTTTTAAAAGTATTTACTGACCTCCAATTTGCTCTATCTAAAATTTTATCTAAGGGCTCTTCGTCAAGCCAACTCCTAGAGGCGACGGCAGACCGTACACTTCCTGGAGTTGCCTCGACACCGGCTTCTTTTAAAACCGACTTAACCCATCCAGAAATTACTGTTCTCGACGCAGCTTTTGCTACTCCCCGAGCCGATACAAATAAATTTTCGATGCCGGCTTCTTTCCGTCTTTCGCTGCCTAGAACAACTAATTTTCGTACCCACAGAACAGGATCAAGATTTGGATTCTCACTGTTCGAAAAGAGTTTCCAACCAGACTGAATGTGGGATTCTGAATCGGTTTTAGAACCGTACATTGGCCAGAAAGTCACAGAATCACTTTCACTATCATCTACAAGGGAACCCTGTGACACGCTTAATAACGTCAAGTCATGCACTCTACGACCCGAGCATAATAATAGTAAAATGGCGCATCGCCTGGAAACCTCAAATAAATTTTCACAATTTACGCTACTCGTAGACAAAAAAGATATTAAAACACTAGTGTCCCAAACGGTACTTGGCTTATTACATTTTTGAACATTATTTGTTGAAATTGATTTCAAAATTTTCTTTACCAACACATGAGAGGCAAGACTAGCACTATTATTTGTATTACAAAGTGTAGAAACAACTGACTTATGCACTAAGATTGTTTTATAAGCTAAATTATGTTTTAAATGTAAATCAGCTAGAAACTGCGCTAATTGGGACCCCGAGGGGTTAGTAGGCTGGACCCCGAAAACTTTGCACCAATTTAACCATCTAATCCAAGCCGGCTTATATGTATTTATAGTGGACTTACGCCAGCCGCCTTTCAACAGGGATTTTTGTTGCTCGGACCAGGATTCGAGTTCCTTAGACCACCCCCACATTTCCAAATCTCCATCGTCAGGTCTTGTACTCGTGGAGGGGGAAGGCCTGTCGATAGATCCAGTAGGTTCGACTCCAAGTCTCGAACCGTGAACGGCGGTGCTAATGCTCGAGACTTTAGATCCGCTCTCCAGAAAGCCTGGGGCCACTTCGGAGCTACTAACAGATACACGCCTTTCGCACGATTGAGATGCATCAATACTCTGGGCATCAGATTCGGAGGTGGGAATACCCAAGCCAGACTGAAGCTCCATTCCCACGAAAACGCGTTGTGTCTCCACGCCATTTGATCCCTCTGATCTAAGCTGACATACTTTGGCACCACGTGAGCTCGGGCTGATGCAAATAAGTCGATCTCGGGTATGCCCCATTTGTGAAAGATGATGTTGGTTACCCCAGGTGCTAGATGCCATTCGGGGAGAAACGATTTTCTCGACAACCGATCTGCTGTATTGTTGTACCGACCTGGAATGTGATGCGGTATAATATAAATATCGAATAGATCTAAAATGTAAAAAATTTGATAAGTCAGATTCATGAGGGAATTTGATTTGTTCCCCCCTTCATTTCTTAAATATGCCACTACAGATTTGTTATCGCACTGCAGAAGCAGAGACGACTTACTGAGTGTAGGACCGTATTCACGTAAACATTTTAAAATTGTTAACATTTCTTTTTGATTTGAATGAAGATTTTCTTCATCATTAAGCCAATCCCCCGTTAAAAATACACCATTTAAATCCGCTCCCCAACCAGAGTCGGAAGCGTCCGTAGTTAGAAAATTAACTAATTTGGGTGGATGAAGTCTAGAAGACTTTTTGCAATTAGCTAACCACCATTCTAACTCCTTAATAGCGTGAAAAGGTAGAGATCGCCTTTCATGGGGGCTACATTGAAGTAAACTATTGCAATGGGCCAACAGACTTCGATAATTTAAACGACCTTGCGGAACTGCTAGTCGAGCGAAATTTAGACGACCAATGATGCTCTGCATTTCTCTAAGAGTTGCTTTTCTAGATTTTAACAATTTTTTAATTATACTTTGAAGAGTCTGAACTTTTGAATCTGGAATGGACTTTCGATTGTTCCATGTGTCCCAAAAAAGACCTAAATATTCTAAAGCTTTTTGTGGCTGAAGTATAGATTTATTCTTATTTACAACCCAACCTAGCTCGAGCATCGTATCAAGTGTGATACGAGTCTGTTCTAGTATTTTCGATTTATCCTGGCATGCAATTAAAAAATCGTCTAAGAAAACAACTATACGTATACCTTGTTCTCGTAGTAATTCTGCTGTCCAATTTGTGAGGGACGCGAAAACTTTGGGGGCAGTGGCCAGCCCAAATGGCAAACAGGTCATTTGTAAGAGTTGGCCTCTGTACATTAACCTCAGAAAGCAACGATGGTGTAGAGACACCGGTGTGTGATAATAAGCCTGCGTTAGGTCTATCTTTACTAGCCAATCGTTGGGCTGCAGAAATTCCGGTATTCGATGCGTAGCTATCAGTCGAAATTTGCTTATTTTTAGAAACTCGTTCAATCTTTTTAAATTGAAAATAGGGCGCATAGTTCCATCGCTTTTTGGAGTTAAAAACATTGTTGATAAAAAACTCGGAGTTTCGGGGGCATGCTCTAAAATTCTGTCCTTTAGCAACGTTTGAATAACCTGATCCATTTCTGGGGACGAAGCTATCTGATAACGTGACTTTATGAGTCGAGGTAAAATCAGTGGCGGTTTTCGTAAAAACGGAATTTTGTAACCGGTTATTATTTTTAAAAGGGGAGAAGGAGCACCCCGCATTTTTCAAACGTGTAAGAACACGGCTAGCCTCCCCCCTCGAAACTCCTGTTGAGAGTCAAAATTTTCTATCCCCTCTTCCTCTGCCTCTCGAGGCATTGGATTGGTTAAAAGACTTCTTATTCGTACCCGGGGCCTGCTGCCTTGGAGGAAAAGACTGTGGTTTATATGAGGGCCGAAAAAACCGCTCATTATTGGCATAGGAGCCAAAATTATAATTAGAAGCATAGGGGTGGAAAGGTCGCACCGCCTGCGCTTGAGAATATGCATAACTTTGATTACTATTTAAGCCAAACGGTGCTTGGAAGCGACCGGTTTGTTTGTAATTACTGGGGCCTGGTTGCGCAGCCAGAGCACCCGAAGTAGGCCGCCTCTCTTGCGCAGAGAAGGCTGGCTTTTGATAAATGAAAATTTTATTTACACCTCCATTATTTTTAATAAAATCAGACAACTGCTCTTTATTAAATAGATATTCGCATGATGGAGGAATCTTTTTTAAAGAAGATTTTAAAAATTTTTCCTTTACTAGATTTATGAAAAATTCCCGACGTTGTTCAATAATATCAGCACGTCTACCGCAAACTAATTGCAAACAGTCCAAAGAAATTTTTTGAAAATCACCGGAAAAACAATCTTTAATTTTGGATACTAACGAATCTTTACTAATATTGTCACTATCTTGAGTCCATTGTAATAAATCAGAAACACCCTTTTTTAACGCATCATTTTGCATTATTACTGCACGCGTAATAGCACCCAAAGACTTATCACTCGTATTCAAATTAAAATTATTTGCTTTTTCAAATTGTTTCAATTCTTCGTTAACCTCCAATTCGACAAAACCCGGCCGGGCGTTATAAGTTTTTTGAATATCCGAATAACGGACATTAGACCAATTGTCAGAGTTAAAGTGTTGTAAAGAATTGAGTGTCTGTAAATGCTCCGCAGAGGCATTCTGAATAGACGGTTCTTTGAGGTTGGTCGTCAAATCGAAATTAAAATTGTTCGACGTATTAGAAATAGCGTTATATTCAATATTTTCGCAGGTGTTATCCAAAACATTATTAGCACAATTTTCATCCTGTGCAATCGTATCCGAAGGTGGATAGACACAAGCTAAGAAATTTTGGATCTGACTGACCTGCTCGACAAGGTTTTGCAATACCTCGTCATCCCGGCATAACCTCTTTGGATTTTCGGAGCGTCGGGACGAAGATTTTCGCTTCCGTTGTACGACTGGTTCTTCATCTGACGATGAGGATGTAGAAGAAGCACACTCGCGAGCACTTTTATCACCGTTATATTCCGACATAATGTTGAAACTTAAATTTAAAATTTTCGAAACCACAAACGATCTAAAGTAATTTATTAACTGTTTAAGAATTAGAATATAGTTATTAGCAAAGAAACTAAATTTCTTATAATTTTAATAACTTTAACGAACGCTAACAGCGTTATACGTCTTTACGGCACAAAACTCAAGACGCCAATGAGGGAGAACGCGCGCGCGCCTCACCTGGTGAACACCGGAAACCGCCATCTTACCGCCATCGTAGCGCCATCTTGCCGCCAAAAAGACCGGAAAGGAACTACAACGATCAATATTACGGCAGGAAACGGAAGACTACCATCTCAATTTTGTTTAAAGGCCTTGAATAACGGTGATAGGACATAATACATTCTAACAATAACTATTGTTCGCCTTTATTACATTAGTATAATCATGTTGTAATTTTGCTCTATATCCATTTTCAGTTAAAATGCCGTTAATTTTTTCTTGTAATTTATGTCTTTTAGAGATTTCAGATTCTCAGTAAGATTAAGCAATCACAAAACCGTTACTAAAATAATTATTATTTTCACCCGTAATATTATTAAATAAGTTATTTTCGTCAAAAATCACAATGTTTATTGAAAAAATATTTTCACTAAAGATGTCAATTGTTGCGGAGATAGTAGAGATTTATATCGAGACAACGGCGACAAACGCCAGAGCACTTTGTCGAAGTGATTCAAGTTTGAAAAACCCTTAAAATCGATACAATGCTCCACTACAAACTTTTCTCGTTCAACGCCGCATTCTTTAACAATTTTATTAAACTTTCCTCCCGCCTATCGGGGGGATCCGATGCACCTCCCCCGGAATTTCTTTTAAAAATTTCCACCAAAAACAAATTACCCTCCGACGCACCTTAACACAAAAGCTCTTGAATAATTAATACAATGGAAGGTTAAATTCGTCTAAAGTGTCAACTCCCCTAACTTTTTAAAACACGACACCGAGTCTATGCGTCGTCTAGACCTCCATCCCGGGGCTGTTTATTTAATTTCGCTTATTTTATTGGAATTGACAATGATTTGGGAAAACTTTTGTGCCAAAGCCTCGGTGCCGTGTTCATGTTTGAAGTTTAGGGGCGTTTGATCCTGATTGACAAATTTATCCCGTCGAAGTAAATAAAATTCGGAGCGATGTTTACGCAAACATTCTTCAACATCCAAACAAATTTAAACGACGAAGGGCAAAACGATTACGCGAGACGACAGTGAGTAAACACGAAATGTTTTAAGTTAGTATTATAAATCAACGATATTTTATTTACTTTTTTTCACTTTGAGGTTAAGTTTAAAAGTACTTTATAAACCTTAATTTTCCAGATTTTTATGGATAGTGTATTGTAAAATAGAGAGCGAAAGTTACGAAGCGAAAACATATTTTCGATAACAATTTTCTGCTCAACCAAATACGATATAAACTCAAATAAATACATTCGAGTTTTATTTTAATGAGAACATCATAATAAATTAATTTTCAACAGCAATTAATTGATACGTTAAATGTTTAATTAATTTATTTAAAACTCCCCTAAGCATCAATTCAATATTCCTGGAAAGCGTTTGACGTTTTCAATTTAAGCGATATCATATTTCAAGACTCCCCATTAAACATTTCAATATGGCCGCCGTTTTCTTATTGTAGTCACGTGATCAATGTTCGATTATAAACATGGTATTTTTTGGCGAAAGCAGTGCCCTTTAAAACCCAACAATAATTTCCCCGGGGATCTCCCTTGGCCTTTGACAGGGGCGATCTCGGACAAGGGGGTTTTGGGGTTAAAACTAAGCAAAAGGTAGTTAGGGTCACTTGTATCCTTTATTGCGCCCTGCCGTTTATGGTCACCGGACGGGCGGGCCTAAAGGTCAGAGCTAGACCCGGGAAAGGTAACTTAACAAAGTACTCGAAAAGGTCCGGATTTGGTATTTAAAATTATTTGAACTTACCCGCGTTTATTTCTGAGAAAACTTTTTAAGTATTTCTAACTTAAGTGTCTCTTGACTTCCAAGAACCAGTGTTTCAAGATACTATTAAATTGTCTTAAGATGCTAAAAATTATTTAAAACAGCTTAAAATAGAATTAAAATTATCTTAATTTCTTTTATTTGCTGCATAAAATGTTTGAAAACAAATAAATACTCGTAGATCCGTACATAAAACAGTGTTATTCATAAAGTAACTTCAAAGCCGCAAAATAGTTCTGGCACTTAACGTCCAAAAAAGTTGAAGTATGCCTTACTGCAACCAAAGCACAGTCTAGACTCGATCCAATATTTCTAGCGTATGCAATGCAAATACAATTTAAAAGTTTGCATATATTGCCGGAGACTAAGAACTCGCGCCTACGAGCCGGCTCGCTTTGTGCACATAAACTTATGCCATTTTACCATAATTTAAATGGATATAAGTTCAGTAGTAAATTAAAGTACCCCGTATGTAACAGTTCATACTTGAAAGGCGCAATTTGCAGCGCTACTGCAGGAACGATTCTCAATAGAAATTAAAGCCTTTATGTGTAAGTAACGTGAACTAAATATACAAAGTAATCAAGCATGTTACATACGAGCGGTGACACTATTTCGCAGTTCCTTTAAAACTGGGACAAAAACAAGTGGGATATAAATGAGTATTGTATGTTTAATATTTATATATTTAACATTTTTAAAAACAAAACAACATTTTTTGCTAACTTGTAAAAAGTACATAAAATATTTACATATTTAACATAACGTAAAAATAAAATAACGTGAACATTGATATCAAATCTTTCGACACATCGTTGTAATTTCGCAGAATATAACAATCTTAAGACAACTTCGACAATAGTATGTATTACGACAAAAGTTTTTTATTATCAATTAACAGAATCACGAACAAACTAGTGTAATTAAAACTACGAGCATTAAGAAGGCCCTGTAGTTAATCACTACGTAGAATAGATCTAATTTAACTTGCTTTATTACTTCTCGGATATTATTCTGGCAAAGGTGTTCGTTGGTCGTTTGCTGCAACGCCTTTTTTCATCGCGACGAGACATAAAAAAGTTCAAGTAGTCTTTTCAGTGTCTCAATCTGACAGTCTAAAAATTAAAGCAGCGACAGCAGTATCATTTTCTGTTTTTATCACTTTATTTAGAGTGTCTGAAAAATGAGACAGCGATAGCATTAGTCACGAAAATATGGGCTTAACTTTTAGCATAAGAACCTCGGCACTCATCTATTTGCCGACCCCAGATACAGGTTTAATATTGTATAAAAGAAGGGCTAATGTAACAAAGTTTCCTAAGACGAAGCGTAAAATAAGGATTCATAATTCAAATCGAAAAAAGTTTGTCGGGCACGGTAATTTTTCCCATCTCATGGCAAGTTCGCTGGAGGGGTCGTAAGTCCCGGGAATCTAAGGAGGTTTACATTTTTAGCCTTTCGCTGTGTCCTCTCGGTTTATATCGTCTTTTGATTACACTCTCAACAAGTTATACATATTGTAGGAGGTTCGGCTGGAAAGGTTAGAGGAATTCCGTCGTCTTTTATTCGGCCTCGTTTCCGCGCTGATGTCTCATTTTTTACCCGCTTTATATCAGCATTCTCTTTATTATGTATGAATTTTTCACGTCTATTACTGGATTATTTGGCCTCATATGGAGTTCTTGTCTCGTGCGAAATTAAATTTATTATATTCAAAACGTGTAGGTCTTCCAAAATGCTTTCTTAATCAGAAATATTTTGATGGAACAATTTGGTCTTCAGTTTTATGCTTCTACTGAACGAAATGCTTGTTACGTAGATTTATTCTGATAAATATATTGCTGATATAATGAAAATATTTCATTACATTACTCGTTACACTAACAAGATTAACTGTAACGTCAGTCACAAAATAATAACCGAATTAGCCTTGCTCATGCTCCCATGGCTACGAAATGCTATTTATTCATTACCTGAAATATATTATTTGTGACGAAATTGATTTAACATTAAATAATAATAAATTAGCTGCAGTCAGCATCTATGGATATTAAATAATTTATGTCTAGTTACAAAGTACACAGTGATGTTTCTTTCATCTATAGCAGTAGCATTTACATTAAAAAAATAAGCAAATGTATCTATAATTATTATGACCATATTCTCATAGAATCCCACAAGAATACTGTACTTTTTTGGAATACAAAAGAGCTGGAGTATCCCTACCTACCTACCTAGATCTACAATGTCAAAGATCAAAATTCGATAGTAATTTTTGGTGTGAAGAGCAGAAGTAACAAACTTACACCATCGCTGTAGCCTTTGTAACATCTTACATCACTTAGATACAACGCCATAATATTTAGATTAAACACTTTTCCTAATACCCATAACATTAACATAAGCTATAAACCACACCCTTTTCCATCATATAACCCCTTTTCCAATAAATTATTTAAATTACATCTATAACTTTTAAAACGTACGTCGGCCGCATGTTTTGCATTTCCTCTAAACCTTACGTCGCTAATCTTGTAAACCCAGAACACCCTAATTATTAACGGTGCATGACCTTTCTAACGCGCCTAATGTATTTTTGGGGACATTTCGCAGCTTTGGGGACATTTGCCCCACGCCATTTCTCGGACTGCATAGCCCCACGGTAACCGTATTATCTTCGAATATGTTCCCAATTTCCATTGTCCACTCGTAATGTATGTGAGTGGAACCAATGTAATGAACATAAATAAGAAGATATTGGGAACCCCTGGAAATAGGAATTGATTTTAGATGTTTATGTCTTCCTTATGGAGTTTACGCCAATACTGGTTATGATGGTAAAGCTTATAGTGAAATGATGTTGTATGAATTTTATCTTCAAGACAAATAAAGATGCAATAACTATTGCCATATTTTTTACTATCCATTTCAATTCAAGTGTTTTTACTTCGTTCTAATGTTTTTTTTTTTTTGTTTTCAGGTACGTTGCATTTATACATAAATTCGACTTTCAGTAAGTACCTAGTGGAAAATAATGATGCAGAACAAAGAGTTAGATTATTGAGTACATATTTCTCATTCGATAACTTAATTCTTCAAAATTGTACCAAAATTAAACAATTGGAACCAATGTAAATACCACAGATTTAGATTACTTTAAAATCCAATTACTCGCCAGCGGGTATGTAAGAGTAATTCCCATATTCAAAAAGAATACACAAAGTAAAACAATTTTACATTTCAATGCGGCAAATTAGATTGTTTTTACCTCTTAAACAATTCGCGGCGCAGACAAAGCGTGCGGTGAGCCGATCGCCCATGCGGGTGTGTTATAACCGTAATGTTGTTCGAATATTTATCGATAAATTGCACAACTAATTTTACAATGTTAATCCAGGTGTACAGTCTATAATACTAGCTAAAAGCCGAGCTTTGTGAGGGCTCGCGTCGTTTTTCTGCGTGGTAATAATCTTTAAGACAGTTTTTTTTTGTATTTTAATACTAACCAAACCTTGACTGACCGATGATAACACATCTACATAAGAATTAAAATTACGTGATAGTTACGTGATAGTTTCTCCGTAAAGTGTACCACAAAAGTGCTCAGGTAGTGGAATATACTAGGGCTCGCTTCGCTCGCCCTGATTATTTACCTAAGTAGATCGCAGAAAAGAAATAGCTTATGCTAGTAACACTAATTATTATTACAAACATTTTAAAAAAATCGGCAATATTGGTAGTATTCTAATCAAAATATGATATTGTATGAATTCAACCTGTATAGCTTTTGTTTGACGTACGTATATTTTGCTTGGGAGGAAACTGGATCAAACAGGGAATGATTCTGCATTGTAAAATATAAGAATCGCATATGTATATTGATCCTTTGTTCTATCTCAGTATCTCTTTATAGTGTCATTAAATTGCATTCAAAACACCTGAGAATTAAATATTACCTATGGCGTCTCGATATCAAATCACTCACATCTATTGCAATATATACGCGACGTAAAAATTTTAAACCTGGTAACTTTAACTCAATGAAACGTTATCGATATGTTATTATGTCGATATTGGCCAGTTACATCCCTACAGGGGTCCAGTCCACAATGACCACCGCCATTGTCCATGTTCTTGTTCACATTACAGCGCAGTTGAGCGTTCTTTATTGTTTCCACCGATGTCCGGCTACGGGGGGACTTACAATTAAACATTTTTACTACCAAAATCCTTAATTCCGCGTTTCCGTTGGAGTTTTTGAAAATCGATATTTGGGATTTTAGGAAACCGTTGGCGGTTTAATTTTATTGTTTAGGATAAAATATATTTTTGTGTTAATACTCTGCGAGAGAATGTAATTACTCTGATAAAACCAAACCGACGAAATATTTGTGAAAATACTCATTCTATTGGCTATTTTTTTATCAAAACGACGAATGTAAAGCGAGCGTGCACGAAAACCGTCTAAAATTATGCAAGACTCTAACTTTGCTATCAAAACTTCACCCATAATATTTCAATCGAACATCCCATTCGAAGTTTAAAGTGTAAAACAATATGTATGTTAAATAAATAGGTATTGCAACCCCTCCTCATAGCTGATTGAACCAAATCCCGTTATCCTCCCCCTCCGCGTTGAGTGCTTCGAGCATTTACAGTTTTCAAGTTCAGATCAGGGGGTTCCTTTGTGCCGAGCTCATGAGACGCGCACTTAAGACACGTTATGTACTTGTCACTTAGTACTTAGTTATATGGGTCACGTTATTGGTTTATGTTTGAGTATTAAGAGGAAGGATGAAAACTTTGCTACTTCTGAGCAATACGCTTTAGCATGTATGGCGTCACCTTAAAATTGGCATAGTATAATGCCAATTTTAAGGTGACGCCGCGTTAAAGTAAAAAACCGTGTTGGATATGTTTTAGATCGTTTGTTTTCTATGAGAGACCAGCCCGACCTCTCATAAAAAAAAGCAATGGAACAGCAAAAAATGGTAAGGGCGCAGCGACAAAATGGTTTTTGTTGCGTACTTAAAAAAACATAAATACATTTCATATAAGCTATGGCCAAATTAAAGTGTATGCTTGAACCAATCTATGTACAAATTTTGGAAACTTAAATAACTCTCCTCTGTTGACAAAATAGGAATTCCTTTTTTACAGAGGTATTTTTGATTGATTATTCTGTTTTATAAAAGTTGACCAATCGTGTTATGCTATCGTGTTATGCTATGGGTAATTCAGAGACAAAGACATGATAAATAATAACAATAAACATTAATTTCTTAGCTTTAGTCATTGCTGAGAAAAATCGATATTGCTACAGCCAAATTATCAAGGCGTCGCCAGAGCAATGAAGAAAACTTTGCTACTTCTAAGCAACAAGACACTGTAGTATAATGCCAATATTAAGCAAAAAAAATGTAAAATACCTCGCTATCTATTATAAACAACTCTTGTATTCATTAATGTGTGATCAGATCAGTAAATTCGCAAATCAATAACAAGCGAACGTAACTGATAACTCTCACATAATAAACTAAGGATTACGGCCGCACAGCCATTAGAGCGTCTCCAAGCGATCAAATATTCACGATTCAAAACGGAGGGAAAACAAGAAATCAAATTGTCTCAAAATCACACGAGCGACGCACCGCGACCCGCGCATTTATAATTCACGACCCGGAATCGGGAAAATCGAGAAATGTGAAATATTTTCACGACTCGCGAATCGTGAGATATAAATAAACCTTGATTTGTGCGAGGAATTTTTGATTACAATTTGGTAATTGATGATTTAGATGTTTCGATTGTAAAATAATAGGAGTACGTAAAATTGCTATCAAGCCAATTTGTAGTAGTATCTATTATAGGTCTGGTCTAGTACCTAATTATAGTATGTCTTCAACGAAATAGGATTTTCGTAGTTACAAAAACCGTTAATACTTATTTATTTTATGGATGGTAGGTTACTTTGTTGTTGAGTAATGTTTTGTAATAACTTCTATTTCGCTGATTATGATTTTGTCACTATCTCTACTTTTCAACCTTATTGCCGAAGAACAAAATCATACTTTTTTCCTCGACTGCACACCAAAGATAATTAATAAATATATTTTAATAGCACGATCAAGCAATTATAAATAGTGTTATATAATTATAATGCTAGTTCTAATTGCTTAATATAATTATAATGCTTGTTCTAATCACCTAGAAAGTAAGCAACAATTTTCTGCCAAGTTTTCAACTCCGAATTAAGACGCTAATTACTTCAGCTTGGCAGTGATAGGATTGAGACAAATTAAGCTATCACGATCAACTGCTTTAGTAGGCCAAGTGTTTGGTAATCCAGGTCTCATTATTCATTAAGGGCATAAGCAAAAGGTTTAAGTAGCAAATGTTTTGGGTAATGAAGAAAGAATTATTGGTGAAAGTTTAAGTCTAGTAATAATTATAGTTGTTAATCTTGGTCAAAATTTAAAAATTAGCTAGTCAGAATACTTGATGTTACAATTGTTAAACTTAATTAAAATCTGTCAGGTACTAAAATATATGACTAAAATTTATTGAAATTAATTTAAGTATTTTCTCATATTTTCGCGGACAAGTCAATTTGATTTTACGAACCCCCAACAATTTATCAAATTAAATTAAACACTGAGTCATTTTCTGCAATCATAACCCCACTTTTATGAACAAACCTGCAGCGAACGGTCCATGAGTTAGAAACTGAAGTTTTGCTAATTAATTGTAAGATTTTAATCATGGCCCTGGCATTAAATTAAGGGCCGCTTAATTTCCTTGCCCTTCGCCCTCCGGCTTCTTATATGTAATAGAGAAATTTTAATCAGGGGCGTATGAAATTATGCAAGCTGTCGTATGCACCCGACATAAATCTTATGACTTAATTTACTTAGCCATAACTTTACATACATTAATAAATTACATTTTATCTACTGAAGTGTGTTTGATAGTGTAAGATGCTTATTTAGTCTCAAAACATCATAATGAGTTCATATACGTCAGAATTTTAACTCGTCTTATGATTGGTAACATAATAAGCGTCATTCTAAGATTCAATTCAGACCACAACGTGACGCGTAGACAAATATGTATTTCTGAAGTATAGATTTAACAGATTTGCAAGACGTCTCACGCAATTGAATTCATATAAAAGAAATGCATCTACGCGTCGCGTTGCGGTTTGAAATGACCCTTAGTGTTTGAACAACATCAATAGATATAAAATTTATGCACATTATTCATAATGCCTTCTATGTTTTACTTAATTACTGGACACAGGTACAATGCTCCTAAAATATTTAATTTCCCCTTTACCCGCAGCGCAAAACAATCGGATATATTCCCACTCGATTCAACTTTGTATAATTGTAATTTTCACTTTATGGCCAGCGTCCGGATAGATCTAATGTCGGCCAAAACAAATAATTTTCGCGAACGAACCCCGGCTTATTTAATCAACTCTCCCCCCAACAAAATGTACAAGAATTCCCTTGTTAAACAATATTTGCATTCGTCAGGAATTTGAACGGGCGAATGTATCGTTTATTTACACTTTTTCGACTTTAATTCCTGCACTCAAATGCTTTTCATTCTTGAAAAGGGAAACAAACTTCAATTTAACAGATATCCGGCCATTTTTTGGTGGAGGCAAAACGACCAGGGTGAGCGAAAACTCCAACGTATCTTACTGCTGATCTGTAATGGTGTTTGAGCAGCTCGATTTTCAAATTGTGTGCTGCTAAGCTCAAATAAGTACTAAGTACTAGTTGAGATGTATTATGGTGAAAAGATTTACGGTGCTTATATATCTAGTTGGAGATGTAAGTTTGAAGCATAATAACCTATCAAAACAAAACCACGTTACCACATTATGTACTCGTATCAGCTCCTACAGTGCATTTAGATAAATAGTAGTCGATTATTATTATTTGCAACAATGACTAATAGTTTCTGTCAAGGCAACAAAAAAATTTAGTCACCCGTATTATAAAGTTAAAGCCCAATTTTATCAGAGTTCATAAATAGGTATTAATTATTCTTACAATTAATTTAAGTCAAAATAAAATTACATGTTATTAATATTCGACCTCTTTATAATTTTGTGACGCAAGGCTTTCTGGAAATCAATACTTTGTTCTATTTAAATTTAACAAGGCCGTGTTTAATCAGGAACAATTAATTATTCTATAAATAGTTCCTTACAAAATTTTAATTATAAAATATGATACCCAGAAAACTTGTTTTCTTTGTAATATAACCGACATGTTCATTAACTTTTCTAAAAAAAACCCATTTAAGAAAACTTTTAAAACCATTGGGTCGAATTTTTCCTCCTTCTCTTATCAATGTCAAGCAATTTTTAATATTGTCAAGAAAGGGACGAGAAAATAAAACGTAACAAGTATATGACGAGACTGACATTGAAGCCTACGAGTACAATAAATGGAATGTCTTTCTGACATGAAACCATCCTATAATTTGGAGATATAAAAGAGCGCTTACTCGAAAAATTGTAATAGTTCCAACTATTCGTCGTACTTAGTACAAGGTTTCTCTTGGATTGTGAAGGCTATCACCATAACAGAAAAAATTTTACCGATTAGATTTGGTGTTCTTTTTTTTCTGTAAGGCCAATTTTCAATCGTATCAATCAAAGATAAAAATATTTATGTCTGTGTGGTTATTTTTATTTAAGATAAGTGTACAAAAACCTAAAATGGATCGCAAATAGAGTCTGAATTGTTTTATTTTCGTTTAGTTCACTGATTGTGGATTACTTATTCTGCGCGGTGTGTGCTCAGTATTTATTCAGTACACACGTTAGTATTTAGTATTTAATTTGCGGTAACTAATATAGAGGTAGACGTGATCGAACTAACGATATCGTGGAAATTAAGGGCTCGCAATCTGAACTCATCAAACATTAAGCCCTTACCTGGCGCCCACTAAATAAATAACACGGCCAAATGAAAAACACCCTCGGCCCACGACGGTGAGAATTCGGAGGAGGCATAAATATGCATAGCGCGTGACGCCACATCCTCCGTGATTAGCGAGGAGCTCGGTGTCGGGGGGAACCCCCGCTAATAACGGGACGTGTCTATTGTATCGGAATTTCTTGGATATTGCCAATATATCGGGCGTGTGTGCGTACTTTTGTCTCTACCTGCGATAACGTTGCGCGAGGTGCAAATGAGTTTTGTATTAGAATTGGCGACCCTTGCGACCTTATATAGATCGTCGATTTCCATATCGAATTCAAAAAGACCCAACGATGATTGCCATCGAAGATGAGTGAATTTTATTTCCACACAATTGGTATTTGTTATGTCAAACAATTGGTTTTGGCCATGTTTTGGCCATGTTCAAAAATGTTGGTTTCAATTCATTTTGTCTACATTTTATCTATTTATCTAATCAAAAGCTCAGCATAGATTTAAATGCTAATAATTTAAAAATAATCTAACGTATATGAACCGCAAAGTAAATACAATGGCACAAGTTTAAGTTTCAAATTTTCTTTACGTTGAGTCCAAATTAACGGAAATGCAACATATTTTAGCGGAGCTCCACGTGTTTATGAATACTAATAAAATTTAACACTCGGCTATAAACAGGCTAGCCACTAGACAAGTATCGAGCAAGTAAGACCGCGAGACAGAGGAATGGCTCCCCAGGCTATACCCAACATCCAAATAACTAACCTGTGAATTCCATTAGCAATAAACTTGCCTTGAACATAATATTTTAACCGCACACTATATTTAATGTCTTGAAGTTTTTGAATTTTCTAGCGTCGTCAATTTATGTGAGGTTTAATATCGTTATATTTTTTGTCTAAAAAGTGATTTTGTGATGCTTTATGTAAATGCCTATGGGAAGCATGATACAAATTAATGAGAATATGTAATGTGTATCTATTTAGCACAAAAAGTCTTTATTAATTATATTAAAAAAATATATATATTAACTTGTTAAGAAAATTTACCAGTACCTATTCATAATAATTAAAGACGTGAGTGGAAGAACCAGATAACTATCATATTTTAACATACTTAAGGAAAATTGCTTATTTTTTTTCCTCATAATTTAAACTACGAGTACTTCATCATCCGGATAATATATCTAGCTATACATTTAATCTACATTTTTATTTCAAATAATTTTCCTGGCCCTCAAGGCTCCATTTATGCAAAAAAGGCATTTTTTTAAGTGTTACTTACATGATTTTTCCACTCATGTCTTCAATTATTATTTTTTTTTTTTTTTTTTTAATTTATTTAAGGTCGCTTGGAACAACAGGGTCATCAGCGACCACAACATAACAACAACAACAATAACTATCTTAGATTAAACTGTACAGATCACAAGACTTTAGAAATTTAAGTACATTATTACACATGTCAGGATCACTCAATAGTACATAATTATCGTTGGTAAGGTTATACATCTGTCTTTCAGTATTATAACAATTAGAGTCTAGTAAAACGTGGTTAACTGAGAACGGAGAGCTACATCTCAAACATGTTTTGGGATTGCTTTTCGTGAAATAGTGAGAATGGGATGCATTGGTATGGCCTATTCTAAGTCTACTTAAAACACACTGATCCTTCCTACTAGATTTATTAAATTTAAATTCACCTTGTAAACTATCTTTCCTAAAAGTATGTAATTTAGAGTGTTCATTTTTCCAAATTTGGTTCCACAGCAGATTAATTTTTTTAGATAAATCTCGTTTGGCGTCATGCAGTATAATGGGAATCAACAATCAGTTGATGTAGTACTTGCATGGATACCCTCCCATCAAGGAATAGCTGGTAATGAAAAAGCTGACCAGATAGCTAGGGAAGCTAGTTCGACCCCGTATACGAATAACGACATTCAATTATTATTGTTAGTTAATATTAACAAGTTTGACGATTGTATGTTATTGCTGCTGCAAAGCTGTATTAACTTTGGATTAAAATAATAGAATCCGGGTAATATTCACCCCACCTCCACAAAAGTCCAGACACATGAATCATATTTTTCAGCTAATTTGTTGATACAAAGCTAAGGGCGTGATTACATTTACATACTCATATTTATCGCTGGCGGGTTGATTGCTGCCGCTTATCAAATTACTTCGACACAGTCCTAAACAAATCCCGATTTCAATTAAACCCGCCGGACCCCGGAGGACTGTGACTTATTACACGAACTCACTATGAATAATTATAAAAGGCGCGATTGGAGTACTCCAGGGTGCTATTTTATAGCTGTATTTATTCAATGGTGCTAATTGGTATAAGATACAGGAGTTGGAATGTCGATATTGCATGATGATGAAATTGATACAGATGGCAGACGTAATGAGGTTAGGCGAAATTGTCAAGTCCATATTATGATACTTTACGACTTCATCATCATCATCATACACACACCGGCAAAATTAGCGGAACATAGGTAAAAAGGGCCACAACTTGAATTCAAGTGGGTTGGGCTGTGTGAAATCCTTTTTTATAGTTTCTAAGCTCATTTAAGAAATAAAATATTGAACACAACTGGGAAGCTAACAGATTTTTATTGCAATTATGCCCTACTAAGTATTTTTCGATGATTGACGTTGTAAGTGTTTCTGATAAGAATGGCGTTTTTAGCGGGGTGCAAGGTATGCCAGCTCATTTGATTGTTTGATTTTTGGAAGAACACATTGCTTAGATACAAAATTAGTGATTTTCCAGCATCTACGACTGCTAGAGCTGTAACCACGATAGAGAAAGGTCACACCTACCGTTCGGTCAGTCAGGCCTTAGGTGTGTCGGCTTTCGTGGTCCATCGTAACTTTCAACGCTACAGAGAGACTGGATCTTACGTTTGGAGACGAGAACAAGGCAGACTTCGGGTGGCAATGGTTCAGGATGACCGTTTTGTAAGGGTACAAGCCTTAAGAAATCGACCTCAAACTGCTTTGCTGAGACGAAACCTGTCGGAACAGGTCCGAGATGGACGTGTAAGTGATTGTACAGTAAGAAGAAGAATCAAAGAAGTTAAATTAAACTCAAAAGTGCCAGCAAGGGCACCAAAACTTGAGACAGGACCGCAAAGAGCCAGGCTAAGATTTGCGCGTGAACATCAAAATTTAACAAGTGAGTGAAATCGTGTGCTGTACAGTGATGGGAGCAAACTCTGTGTAAATTTTGTTGACAGGCGATAAAGAATGTGGATAAATCGTAAGGAACGCTATAGCCCATCAAACTTAACGGACACAGTGGCCTATCATGCAGGCTTCGTAATGGTTTGGGGTGGCATATGATTTGGAGCCCGCACGGAGCTGATGATTGTTAATGATGGTACTTTGACAGTACAGGGCTATAGCACAAACATCCTAGAACTGCATGTTGTGCCTTTTACACAGTTTTAGGCAGTAACTTCAATTTTATGCCCGTCCATAGAGTAAAAAAATCGGGTATTATTACCTACATGATGCTGGCGTAGCCCAGGTGGAGAGGTCAGCACGGTCTACGGATGTGGATCCGATTGAGGACGTGTGGCACATCAATGGTGAACGGTACGAGTTAAAACTCCAGCTCCAAAATGTGTTCAGAAGCTCGAGTTGGCGCTACTGGAGGAGTAGAAGAATATCCCACAGGAAATGATCGACAATCAAAATGCAAGCATGGAATGGCGTATCCAGACCCTCTTGAGATCCATAGAAGGCATTACACGCTTTAAACATGGCATTTCTTAAGTAAAAATGAAGAATTTAACTTAAAAACTTACTACTGAAATTTCAAAGATTTTTCTTAATTTTTGATTTTTGCAGATTTTTTCTATTTTACACGTTTTTATGCCCTAAATTTATATAAGTTTTATTTTTTAATCGTCAATTATTTAATAAATAAATAAATATATAAAAAACAGCGAATAATTTTCAAAAAAAAATTAAATTTGTTATGTTCCTCTAATTTTGCCGGTGTGTATAATATCAGCCTGTGTTTGTCCTCTGCTGGACATATTATGCCTCTCTCAATGAACGCCAAGATGACCGATCTCCTGCTCTACGACTTACATGAATTTAATATAATGCGACCAAATAGCCATTCCATTAAGTATTTTGATGGTACTATCAGAGAAGTTGATTTATAGGCCGACCCTGCAGCCAACAGATCACAATTAACATTGAATTGACAAGATCCGACCAAAAGACGTTGGTCTGTCAACTGCTTAGGAATCAATTTCTTCGATGGTACATTCAGGAGGAAGTAACCAAAGGAAGAACATTTTTTAAATCTTACGGTGCGATCTCCGATCAGATCTCCGTCGCGATCATCGCGCCGTATCAAGTATGAGTATCATAGTGTGGACGCCTATTAGATCATTCTGCCGATCATGCGTGTATTTGATATGACAAGTATCAGATACGCGGTTAGTAGCGATCGGGGCGTATCATGATACGCGTATCATTTTGACATGCTTCGATGATACGCGACGGAGATCTGATCGCATAAATAATACAAATGTGGACGCACCCTTAGATAGACTTAGAGACACTTTATTACATCGTTATTATTATTATCAAAATATGGCAAAAATGAAATATATAATTATTATATAAAACATCTGTATGTCTGATTGTAAAAGCAAGAATAAACATCACGATTTGGGGCCAGGTAATACACATAACAAAGGTAAAACTAACCCAAAGTTTATCTTTAGCCTTATTGATTGTACGCGACAATAAAAGAAGTCGGGCTGACCTCTCCCTACACTTTTGTCGCTTCGCTGAACATAAATTGCAATAGGATTTCGGCCCAAGTTTTTATATAAAATATCCCTATTGTAGTAAAAATATTCATTGTGCTCAAATATTTTTTACTATTGGACTCTTATCGCTCGTATCCAAACTTTTCTGTTGAATCTTAATTCCTTTTTTTTCAGTAACTATGTAAACAAAGCTTTTACAACCAGGGGGGCTAAAATGGTCGCTTTGGATATTAGGAATCATAATATTATGATTAATTTAATTTTAAAAATCACAAAAATATTACATAATATCATTCTGCTTGCAATTCATGTCTAGTAATTCGCACTAATTTGACATTCGTCAGTTTGACTGTTTTGACGATTCAGTTTCTGAATTGATTTTAGAGGAATTGCAAAATGCGACCATTTTAGCCTCCAGCTACCAGCTTAAATTTGAAATCGCTCAATGAAAATTTAAAAAAAGATGCGATGTCTTCATGTTATGCCAAGATGGTTGAAAATGTCAGGTATGAAGATGAATAACAAGAGTGTGACTTCGATCATGGGTAGTTAAAGCTGAATATTACCCATATTAGACTTTAATTGCCCATGCTCGATTATGTTTATGTACTATAGAACCACCAGAGATAATCCGTCTCTATTTCTTTCGATGATCGTGATCGTCAAATTGGCTTGCTATTGAGCAAGAGCAGCTTTATTTTATTTTCTCAATTAATCGCAACTCAAGATTGCAAATGAACTTAAAAAAGTGTATATATTTTCGAATAGTAACATTATATTGAATAATTCTCTGCCTCAACCGGGGTTTGTGTCCACTAGACTGGAAGACGACTGTGATTGAAGTTTACTCAACTCGTTGCGTTTGCTTAAGATTTTATGTAAATTATTTTGAAACACTTTGAAGACGCGAGGGCGTAAAACATAGACAAATTACATTGATTTTGTATGTAGTGTTTACGAGCTTAGCTCGTTTGATTTTATATGCTTACTTAAAGTATATAATATAAACATTCACCCCTGCATTAATAAAAATATTGATAATAGTACGGCTAATGCGTTTAACTATGTCAGGCGCATTGGAGAAGTCACTTCATATACGTTTCGTAAATATATTAATGACTAGCTGTCCAGGTGAACTTCGTGTCACTTTAAAACCTTCCCTGGACTTCTACGAATATTTTAAGACTAAAATCAGCCCAATCCGTTCGGTCATTTTCGAGTTTTAGCGCGACTAACACATTTGAAAATCCATTTATATCCAGAAGATAAATTGTAATAAGATGTACTAAGTTTTATAATCTGTGAGTGACATAGAGTAACTAGACAATAGACATACATAACAAAGTTAGGGCTGAAAGGCCTGCTAATAATGACACTCCGCGAGGACGGCTAAGTGGAGTTGTTTGGTGTTGAATAGGCTTACAATATCTGTTTATCTCTGGCTCAAAGATGTCGTTTAATTTCATTTGGCGAGGCTTACACTTCGCCTTCGCCAATGTAGTTGCTAAATGTTGAAGTGGACTGGTTTTTTTTAATAAAAGTTTATCAATGATGATTGGTTCATTTTTTTTTTACATAAGCATTCAAATTATACAGTGTGTTAGTGTAAATACCGTTATCCTTGAAACCGTCAAATGAGCCCGTCAAAATGAACAACTTTTTCTATGAGAACAATGCTGGGAACCTAAAAATATGCCGTCTTCATACCCATACAAATTGCCGATCCGGGCATCCGTAATGGGTATGAAGACGGCATATTTTTAGGTTCCCAGCATTGTTCTCATAGAAAAAGTTGTTCATTTTGACGGGCTCATTTGACGGTTTCAAAGATAATGGTATTTACACTAACACACTGTATAATTTGAATGCTTATGTAAAAAAATCATACCCATACAAATTGCCGATCCGGGCATCCGTAATGGGTATGAAGACGGCATATTTTTAGGTTCCCAGCATTGTTCTCATAGAAAAAGTTGTTCATTTTGACGGGCTCGTTTGATGGTTTCAAGGATAACGGTGTTTACACTAACATTATTAGTTTTAGTTTTAGTGTATTTGATTTGACCGAAACATTAAAGTGAGCACTGAAGTCATTAAAGTAGACCTTTCATTTCATAGCATAACTCAATTAATTTTTTATTAGTGGAAATTGTCTATCATTTGCGCTATTTTTTTAAATTGAAAGCGTAAAGTATACTTAAAAGTGTTGCTGAATAATCTTTAGAAAAGATTTAAAATAGATGAATATCTGTCAAAAAACCATCTTAATATTTAATATTATTTTTTGTAAGAGACCAAGTTACACAAAAGGCACAGTGAATACTGAATTACCAACTCAATTCTCAGCAGCTCACAATAAAATAATTAAGTCCAACGAGATTTACTTCTAAGCTCGAATTAATCTAAAAGATAAAGATGCAACGTTGACAAACCATTACCAAAACGAGTCTCGAGAGATCGAAAATCAAACAATAGAAACCTAACATCGCCTTTAAAGGCGAAAATGTGGCATTAAAGAGGAAAGTGGAAGAGCTCGAGCGGCGAGGAACACAAAATATTTTTTATACTCAGAACAAAGTAAGGGGTAATATCCTTAATAAAATTTTATACGCCTCGATATTTCGCCGTAAGATGAGGCGAAGCGGGTGTGAAATTATGTACTCGGCTTCGTGTCTTTATAACTTCTTTCGAGGAGTTAACCGTAGTTACATCCAGTAAATCTCGTTTGAGTGCCCTATAGGATGCTCCTGAAATAAATTATAAGCCCAATTAGCCTGAAGTAGGTCGGTCGTTAAATCGAAGATATGAAGTTGTAGGACGTAAAACTTGATGGTAGCGACTTGATTAAGATTATGTAAGCTGTAAATTTTTGAGCGTCCGGACCTCATCTTTGCGAATTTTGTTATCTTATCTTATCATCAGAAATTTCTTTTTTTTTTTTACTAAAACCTAGATAGTATACAGTGTCTAAAACACTTTACTTTTTCACGATAGAAAATATTGTGTGCTTATACAGAGCCTAAACTAATACCAATCAAAATCTATTCAGTATTTTTCGTAAAAAACAATATAAAATATAATCAGTTAAAAACTTTCACCTTTATGTAGGAGCTTTAAACGTATTTAAATACGTTTAAAGCTCTTATCCATTTTTTTTCACACCCTAAACTATGGACTTACTCATCTTCTGACTGTTTTTATTTATATTTTCCTTTCTAACTTATCAACTAAAGATTTTTATGCAACTTTATCACTTAGGAAACATGTTGCCGCTTGCCAGTAATTATTTTTATGAAATTTTAAAAGAAATGAATCCCAGTTAGCGGTTACGTGGCGTAAACGAGTGTCCCGAAGGCGCGACTCCGACTCTTTCCTTTGAAATAATTTTATGCAAATGAAATCCACATTACCCTGTTCTCGTTCGAGGTCGGGCTTGTTTGAGGTCGAGTGTGTTTTCATACTTTTGTCATTACCTTTAACTACTTTTAGAGTGTCCTATACTATTATCCCGTGAAATGTTTTCGGAGAAACAGTATCATTCACGTTTTTAAGTCTACTTTTTATTTATCTACCTTTACGTATGCAGACAAGGGTGTTTTAAGGTATATAACTCTTGGGCTATTTACTAATAAATGTTATCGTATATATTTATATAAATAGATAATACTTTGGAATAACGTTTTATCACAAATTAATTTAAAAGATCCCAAAGCTAGGTAATTCCTATAACAGTTTTATATAAGAGAAAAATTTTAGATTGAAAGAAAACCACTCGGTGTAAAAACCAAAGCGGATTTCTTCCAATAGAAAAGTTATATCAATATTCTTCGAAGAAAACCAAAGATTTCCGAACTATTACCGTGGCCTTAATAAAGGTTCAAGTTTTAAGAGCGCGTTCGGTAAAAATACGGTGTCGCAAAAGTTTACCTTATTAGTCCCCCCTTTAATCCGGGCAGGCGTGTCTCAATGTCTTTATGGCGAATTTTCAATCTGAATCTGGGTGGAAGCCAATAAGAAATCAACTATTTGTCCCCCCGAACGTCCCCCGATCATCCCCCGTTCGTCTCCCGATCCCCGTGCATTCGGGAGTTTCTTTACGACTTCTTTTACGATTGGAGGTGCATTCGGAATTAGTCCGCACTCGGGAAAGCCTTTCCGTGTCTGTGAAGATGAATGGTAAAAGGATTACAATGAATAACCGACGGAATTTCATCTCGGTTCGGGGGAGTTTACATGCGCCGTCACACTTCACGTGAGCTTTTTATTATAATCTTGAAGTTACTTAACCGACTTTCGAAAAGGAGGTTATAATATGTTCGTTCGTCTCAACGATCACTCCGTCGTTTGAAGACTGATTTTCAAAATTATTTTGTTTATGTATACAGTATTAAAGCCAAATTAATTGGTTCCATGTTCACAAAAGTGGTCATTCTCTTTTGTGGAATCTATAATATTATTATTTTAAAGTGTTAGTGTAAAATTTTTAACTACTCATGAAACTTAACGTTTTCATTAATGTTTTAAATTGTAAACACTAATTTAATTGTTTGCGAGTGGAGCTAAGGAAACTTTTTGGTCCCTAGTCTGCAGGCTTGGCAGGTACAATTAAAGTTTCTAGACTTTTTTAGCCCCAGGTTAATCGTTAGCTGGGATTAACCTGGGATTAACGTGCAAGGAATGTAATTAGGTACTTTGAGTATTAAAAGAATTGGTGGGTATTGCAGTTGTGTGCGCTACATAACCTTTTTGTTTGACATAATTTTAAAACATACAACATAGACATTTTTTGGAAGTGAGGGTAGGCGCACTGGAGCAACGAATCCAAGAATTTGAACAAGGCAAATTACGTAAAAATATTGAAATACACCACATGCCAGCTAAAGCGGGAGAAGATCTACAGAACCTAGTTAGCAAAGTTGCAGAAAAAATTAACCAGAACCCTTCCGACATTAAAGCCGTAAAACGCTTACCTGAAAGAAATGGTCGTCCAGGCCCTATACAAGTAAAGCTCAGAACAGAACAAACTCAAACAGACTGGTTGGCTGCATGCAAGTCGAAAAACCCAAAATTTTTTGCGTCCGACTTATGTATCAACATGCCTAAATCTACTAATCCTTTATTTATATGCGAAGCCCTAACACAGTACAACAAACGTCTGTTATTTAATACCAAACAAGAATTAAAAGATAGCTTTAAGTACATATGGATTAAAAAAGGAGTATTACGTGTGAAGAAGGAAGGAGAAAATGCAAAAACTTATATTATTCGGTCCCTAGAAGATATAAAAAAAATTAAAGCTACTGCATCGTAAGTCAATTATTTTTGTTGTTTATTTTAAGTGTCTTTTTCATAATCACAATGAATATCTCATTAGAAGATATTTTTGAAATTAGAGACTGTATCGATTTAAATTGTTTTTTGAATAGTACACCCAATAATATGCAACTACTATGTATACATATGAATATAAGATCACTCATTAAAAACTTTTCAAGCCTAGAACAAGTCATATATTCATCCAACAAAACAGTAGACGTAATTATGTTGACTGAAGTTAACATCTCACAAAATCTCTGTAATATGTTTCACCTAAAAGGTTATAAAATGTATAGCAAGTTGCGAATAAACAGAAGGGGTGGCGGCATTATTTTATATGTCAAAAATGAACACCAATTCACTTTAGGCACTACGAATACACTTCACTGTGAAGCTATCATGGGTTCAATCAACACCGCTTCTGAATATTCGGCAACATTATTCTGTGTATACCGTCCGCCTAACAAAAGTAAGCACCTGTTTATTAAGGAATTAGACTACCTGCTTAGATCTGTCAATAGCGATGTCGATATGTATGTTTTAGGTGATTTTAATATAGATTTGCTGAAGGAACGCCCTATAAAACATATTTACAACACTACCATGTATGAGTACGGCCTAGCGTGTGGGATCTCAGAATATACGCGTATTGAATTAACTAGTAAAACTTGTATAGATCACATCTATGCACGATCGCACACACTAGACCTATACACGGGGGCGCTCGGAACTGCACTGGCCGACCATCGCATTGTAGCAATTGCCGCTGCAGGCTCGTCAAAACACATTGAAAACACACGGGTGGATAATGGCTACATCACACGATACGATCGTGATATTTTACTAAATAGTCTTAATGCTATAGATTGGCAGCCGCTTACACAAATTACAAATCCCAACACTATTTATGAAAATATTGTTGCAAATTTTAAAAAATGTTATGATGCGTCACAGATTAACGTTAAAATTAATAAAAACAGTAGCAAAATTAATAAAACATGGATTAACGGAAAAATTCTAAAAGCATGTAAATACAGAGACAAATTATATTTAAAATGGAAACGCGATTCATCAAACATGGTACTTAAACAACAATATAACTCAGCCAGAAATTACGCTACTAAATTAATTAATACAAACAAAAATAAAAAAATTAGGGAACAAATTATAAATAACAAAAATAATCCAAGACAACTATGGAAGTTACTAAACGAAATTTCAGGCAGAGTAAAACCTAGAATAGACAATGTTATTTTAAAGGCATTCTCAAATAACAACCAAACTATTAATTGTATTGCCTCAAATTTTGCTAAAGCTTTCTCAAGCTGCTCAAAAACTTCCCTTAAAAATTGTAGCACTAACCTATTAAATAAAAAAGATTATAACACTCCAGCGAACGTCACCTTTAGATTTCAACCGGCAAGTACTAAAACTATACTACAAGAAATCAAATCTTTAAATAATCTCAAAGCCCCGGGTATTGATGGCATTAGAGCACTGGACTTAAAAGCGATTGCATCCAAAATTGCGCCCATAATAGCTCACTTTGTCAACACATCAATCAAACATGGAATGTATCATCGTGACTTAAAAACGGGCATTATAAGGCCAATATATAAAAAGGGGTGTCACGCAGACTACAACAATTACCGACCGATAACAATATTATCCAGCATCGACAAAATTGTTGAAAAAGTAATAGCCAAACAATTGCATAAATTTTTCAAAGACAACAATATAATATCAGATAGGCAGTATGGTTTTCAGCCGGGTAAAAGTTCCACACAATTACTATCTAAATTTACAGACAAAGTCTACTATCATCTTGACAATAAAGAACACATTTTAATTATATTTGTTGATTATACTAAGGCTTTCGACACATTAAAACATAGATTGCTGATTGAAAAACTCGATGACTGTGGAATACGAGGTGAACTTAATGAGTGGAGCCAAGACTACCTTAAAGATAGGTCCTTCGTAGTTAAAATTGATAACGTTTTGAGTGAGAGGGTAGATATCGATGAGGGAACAGCTCAAGGCTCTGTTCTTGGGCCCAAACACTACATATCTTATGTTAATGACGTCATCAATGTCATCAGTGAATGTGAAATAGAACAATTCGCTGATGACACCTGTCTAATCTCTGCAAATAAGAACATAAATGTAGCTATAAAGAATCTTCAAAAAGATTTTACGCAGCTTTTGAAATGGTCTCATGATGCGGGACTATCAATAAACCTCAATAAGACCAAATTAATTTATGTAAGCTCCAGCCAAAACCGTGTTTCTATATCTCCCAAAATAATAGCGCATAGTCATAATTGCCTACATAAAAACGCTATTGATAGCAACAGCTGTGGTCGTGATTGTGAACCGATTGAGATTGTCAGAAAACATAGATATCTAGGCTTAACAATTGATGACAGATTTAAATGGACGGATCACATCAACTCGGTTTGCGACAAACTACGAGCAATGTTGGCTAAATTCAAAATTATAAAGAATAAGATACCGTACTCCACACTCCTAACACTGTATAAAGCGCTGGGTGAAGCAACAATATCTTATGGCCTAAGTAGCTATGGCAGGACATTTAAATCGCATCTCGATCTTATATACGGCCTACAATTACGTATCCTTAGAGCAATAGTGCCTGCAAAACTCAATACTGACAACTATAACGATCTTTTCACTAAAAGTCACGTATTGCCTATTCACGACAATGTAAAGTATATTTTATTAAAAGAAAATTATTTCGACAAACAATATCTAAATGAAATACATCACTATAAGAAAACTCGAAGTTCGTCTAAAATCAAATACTTCGTTCCGAGATATTGCAACCTTTACGGTAAGCAAAGGCTACATTTTCAGATACCAAAATTGATTAACGACCTACCTGACAACCTTAAAAAAGAATTACGAGAGAACAATATCAAGTATAAATTAAAAAACTACTATCTCTCCAAATTATCTTAATATAAAGTAATTAGATAAATTAAAAACTAAAAAATAACTATATTATAATATTAAAAAATATAAAATAAATCAATACATAAGTAATAATTAAAATATTAAAAGATAAAAATAATTATTCGCGAATCACCAACCGTGTGTTTTCAGCGAGCATAACTAGTTTCTTATCGCAGCGCTTCGTTGCACTGCACTGCTATGTATAAAAAATAGAAAGGATGAACCGAGCCATAACCTATGAAGTGTCGTGCCTTGGTTTACCATTTAAACGTCTAATATTAACTCGTTTTGTAATTTGCTGTATGGACGCTGTTAGGCATTCGTGTACTAACACACAAAAAAAAAGACGTATTGAGTTATCAATGCAATTATGCTCTTTAGATGATCTAGAACAAGACTGCATCCAAAATATAACAAAAAATATGGGTTAGGGCACTAATGCTTAACAAGCGACCACAATATATATATAATTCTTAATAAGTGAATATAAAATAGTATTTAATTGTCTAATTAGATTAAACATTACGTTATAGCCATAGTATTATTGTTTAAAAAAGAGCTGTCGAAGACGAATGGCAGTGTGCGGAAAAACCAGAAATGGTTTATGATACACTGCATTAGATTAAGTTTATGTTTGTATTTTCTTTATAGTTTAAAAAAAAATAAAAAAATAAAATAAAAAATAACATACTTATAACATAGAAACTTTTTAAATATATTTTTGGAAGTATACAAAATACTTGGCCATTGCTCATTTGTAAGTATGCACATTGTTTATATTACATTGTACCTAGTACCTACAATATTAATTGAATGTACATTGTACATGTTATGCATTCCACGTTTTTAAACATACGCATTCATTAGTTTACGTTAAACAGCTACAATGTTTAAAAATATATACTCGTAGGATTTCGGGGTAATTGTTTTATCGCATGAGCTCTATGACATTGGGTGAGGGGCCGGGGGTCTGTTCACAGTTGGAGACTTACCACGAACCGCCTATAGATAACATCGACTGACGTGACAACTTACACAAATAATTTTCATAATTGGACTGTGGTATTATGAGGTCAGCCGAAACAGGTAAAAATTGGTCAGAATAAGCCTAAATCCAAGATTTTAGGACTAAAAATTTGAACGGCTGGTAAAGAAAATTTGTCAGAATAGGCCTATACCCATAATTTTTAGAGTAAAAATTTTAACGGTTGGTAAATAATTAATAATTGGCCTGAATAGGCTGATTAAAGGCTTTTATAGGATATGGTGACACGTATTTGTTCGACGGCTAATATGTGAAAAACTGAATGCAAGAAAAATTAATACCATTTTCGATAATGCGGTGCTCCAAACAAGAGTAAACTGAAGCTTATTTACCACATATTTTTCTTGATTTACTATTTAACACGACTATGTTCAAAAATATGTATTCAATGAGTTGGCTGGCTACAAAATGAGATACAAAAACAGAATATTATAACATTTCGCACTGCCGGACGCATTATATAAAAACTACTCATCCCCGTTTAACCGCGAATACATTTAATTTACCGAATTCATTCATCAATCCCAGAAATGAACATTAAATTTAACAATAAATCATTGCAATAAGTAACCGGAGCTTAATTTACACGCAAATCGTTCGACATCGCTCGTATGATGGATCACGTGACGTACAGGAAATCCACGCATTTTTAACTGACTTTAAAAAAGGAGGTTGTCAATTCGACACGTATGTATGTAACATTTTCAGAACTGCCCAAATTTCGTATGTTACGAAAATTGGGCAGTTGGGCGTAACAGCTGTTTATATCAGCGTCTAAACAAATGTTCAGAAAAGTATGTATTGTATGTATGTTTTTATGTTTGTGTTCGCATAATATCTCCGGAACTACAAATCCGATTTAAGTAATTCTTTTGCTGTCGTACTTGGTATTGTTCGAATTAGGGAATGCTGTATTTCATCAAAATCAGTTCAGTAGTTTTTGAGATACGGAATTTTATTTGTCAATTACCTACCTACAATTTTGAAGTCGGCTTAATCTTTTTTTTTTCTATTCATCTGGCAATTTCGATATCAAAACGTGGTGCGATTAGATTAGGCAGTGGTTTACATGAAACTTGGGTCATTAGCGTTGTATCGTGGATTGGCTTAATTCCGTGCCGTGATCGCAGGTAACAATAGCGGAATAAACCGGGCCTCGTTTAGCACGGTAAACTTTTAGTTTTGTATATCAAATTGAATTATTGGCGTGTAGTTGTTATTTACGTTTGTCGGGGAAAACTATAAAAGCTTCGGCTGAAATTGTCAAAACTCTATATTCAATTTTGATTGAAAACTAGCTAGCTAGTTCAAGCTTAATCCCGTGTTTGCGTTTATTTTTTGATTGGAAAAGGGCGTTTACTGCAAATCCGGAGTTTTTTTGTCGGATTGCGCTGTCAATTATTTTTGTTAACTTGCGCTTCAATTGTCAAACAAAAGTTTATCTATACGCGTATATAAGTGTGTAAGTATATAAATGATAGGTCTTTGATATAAATTATTAAGATTATATTTTACTTATGCCGAGAAAAATAAGTATCAATATACATCATTTCAAATAATCGTATTTGAAAATATTATATCTTGATGCTCAAGCTGATGTGATTAATAATTTTTATATCAATTACTAGAGGACGCCCGCAACTCCGTTGAGCCAAAGCTCGTTTATCGCGGCGGAACCGTACATTTTTCCGGGACAAAATGTATTCTATGTCCTTTCCCGGGACTCAAAGTATATTCATGCATGAAGAGGTAACAGACAGACAGACAGACAGACAGACAGACACATTTTCGCATTTATAATATTAGTATGGATATCAACGCCCAAATAGCAAGTTTAAAGGTGCATTGTTTTTATATTTCCCTTCCATTTGTACTTATATTTCCTGCCTTCGCATTTCTATAAACAAATTAATTTCATCAGTTAACATGTCAACTTGTACAGCCATTAACATAAAATCAATGTTGAAACTATGCAGCACGTGGTACGATTAACTCGCTAACTCAGTCTGTCGGTGTATTCAGGAGTCGTGACTGAAATCTCATAAGCAACTTAACTACGTACAGTCGACACCCCGCACAACTAACACCCTATTCATACAAGTTAGAGCAACTAGATGTAACACGTTTAAGACGCCCGCCGTACGCTCGTCGCATGAAATCATTAGTTTTGGTCACAGGACACCAAGTTTTACGTTAAAGAGTTGATTAATGAACACAAGATGAATATTAATTCTGACCTAGATCTAGTTTTACATCTCAAGTGTGAGATAAAGGACTGTACTTGAAACAACTACGTTATGATTTCTAAGTATAATGATAAAACTAAATTGTCAGATTTTCTCCGAGATTTAACTATACTAACTTTACAACAAAAATCTAATTATTAAAAAAAAACACTTCTGTCTTCAAAACTGATAATAATCGTTTTGTGATAGCGATTATAGCCTAGCCTAGTAGACGTTAGCATTTTCAGGAACTTTATCTTTATAATATTATTAAAAAAAATATTTTTAAGTGACTATACCGAGCACTTTTAGTAATAAAATAAAAACTCGACTGTGCATCATAAATTTATAATACTCGTAGGTGTACCCGTTACGTTCAAATGATTGTTGATTAGAACATGTTACATTTTAGGTTTACGTTAGTGAACCCATAAGAAGATTGTCTTCAAACTTTCAGTTCCGATATTAAAAATTTTCATTAGGTTTATGATGAAGTGGAGTCCCACATACCCCCGCCCCTTCCCCCGAAGGGGTGGGGGATACGTAACGTATTTCCCCCCCTCAATAAAAAAAAAAAAAAAAAAAAAAAAAAAAACGTTTATGATGAAGTAAAGTTGTAAAGCTCGAGTGAGCCTGGCTGGGGTCAATGGAAGACGATTAAAAATGTCGTAAAGAAGCCATCTCGGTATAAAGTAACACGGCCTTCGCTACGTTATGGACGTATTACAAAGTTCCTATATCAAATTGCATTAAGTTTATAATATTTTGATGTAATTGAAATTTTGTTGTTTTAATTTCGAATGGGAATTACATAACATAACATTTAATTACTATCGTATGTTCAAATTCCAAAATCCCAAAGGTACGGAGAGCCATTTGAAATGGTCTTCAAAGGGCTTTCCTGTAAAAATAGAGATTTTGGACTTACGATAATTTACAATACAATTGAAGACAACTACTTCAATGTACCTTGAGAGACTCTAATTAAGGAAAACGATTCCTGCTAGTTCTCTAAAGCTCAAATATTATTCTATAATTTCTTATCAGCGTGCGAAAAAAATATACAAAATACAAAAAACATACTCGTATAACCCTCTAACGCTGTCTGATAATGAGCCTATAAATAACATTTTAACCATGTTTGTTTTAAAATTAACCCAGTAAAATATGGTTTTATTAGCAACTGTTAACATAGTAAAAGTTTAATAAAGAAGTATTGCGGACCGCCCGTGGTCCTCGCCCGGGTTTCCCAGCACTAAACTAGCAGGTGTCCAGACGTGCTTTCCTTTATAGCCTTTTAACATTTTGTTAAACTGACCTCAATGTTCACAAATTATGTCAATCATATTGGAATAAACTGCAGGCTGACTACGTGGTAAGTTTTGCTGCTGATGAAATAGTAAATTAAAGATACTAGTGAAAATTACAAACTTCCTATCTTATTATTATTAAAAAGCTCTCTGAGAAATTTAAAATTTCTCATAGATTTCTCATAGATTAATTTTTCGTAGGTGGAAAATGCTTAAATACAATGCTTTATGCAAGATCAAACTTCATTGATTTTATTTCTACTAGGCGAGATAAAACTGTACAGTTTGATCCTAGACGTTAAAACAAAATAAAAGACGACTGGTCCAGCAATTACATCCACTGTGACCAAACAGTTACATCGTTCAGTAGGCTACAGAAGTGTTTGTGACGGTTAACAGAGAATGCACTTTTGCACCCGACTGTACCGTGTCCATGCGTAATTTTAAATTCAGACAGGTACACTCACCACCGTAATTAGTTTGGAAGCCGTTGTCGTGCAGCGCGTTGCGTGTAGACATCAAATCTTGATGCCCCCTCACCAGACCAATCTAACTTTACTACAATTTGGTCTACCTTTAATCAAAAATTACAATTTAAACTCGCTGCAGTTGGATTATAAATAAAATTGCCCTGAAGCTAGTCTGATCAAGACAGTGTAATCAGGTAACTCAACGTTAAAAATGTAATTACCTGGTTCGTTCTCGAATTTGTAGAATCACGTGGACTCAACGTTCAAAAATGACGTATGTTACGTAATAAATACTAATATGACTTTGATGATCAGTTTCAGGTGTCTCTTAGGCCGTATTTCCACCTGCAAGCAAACTCGCGGAAGTCTTGTGTGAGTTTCTTGCAATATTGTGTACCTACATTTCATACTAATTCCTGCAATTTATTGCTATAATAAATGTCATGCGAGAAGCTTGCCGCCTCGCGGATAAATGCCATACAAAACTAGACCGTATATCTGCGGTGACCAGCAGCGAGATCTGTCGCGAGTCCTCGCAGACATGTTTAGACATGCTGTCGCAACTACTTGCAGGAAGCGCTTGACAAATTATCGCGACAGCACTTGCTATGGGGTTTACACTTGCAAGCTGTTGTTAGACAGACTGTCAGATTCTTGCGAGAGTTGTCTTGCAGGTGAAAACACGGCCTTATAGCACTCTACGTCATAATAAAAACATCGAAAGTTCTCAAAAAGTCAGACATTAAGACAAGATAAGGCAGAATTTATAAACGGTTTTTCTAAAAGTTGAGACAGACTGAGCTGACTGCTCAGTCAGCCCAAAGTACGGAAATAAAATCGAAGTTTCCAGTTGTAATATAAATCATACAGCAGTTTGAATAGAGATACATCAGTCTGCATACATGATTGTGACGCAGGACTCCATGTGTCGGCTTCAGCGAGGCTTCAGCTCGAATATTTCACTGCATGCAAACGACGAACGTCATATTTTATAGTAGTTTCGGCATTCATCATAATTTCTACTCTGGAATTTTACATTATTATCCTGGTCGACTGATATTTTTTTAATAAGAATATTCTTAAAATAAGATAATTTTGGAAAACTTCGTTTTTAAGGAAGTACAAGCGACGCCTTGATAATTTGGCTGTAGCGATATCGATTTTTCTCAGCAATGACTAAAGCTAAGAAATTAAAGTTCATTATCAGTATTTACATGTCTTTGTCTTTGAATTATCCGTAGCATAACACGATTGGTCAACTTGTATAACACAGAATAATCAATCAATAAGACCTCTGTAAAAAAGGGATTCCTATTTTGCCAACAGAGGACAGTGATTTAAGCTTCCAAAATTTGTACAATAGATTGATTCAAGCATGCAATCTAAAACATATCTAACACGGTTTTTTACTTTAACACGGCGTCACTGTTGCTCGGAATCACCTTAATAGGAATATTCTATAAATAAGCAAATTTTGGAAAAATTAGTTTTTAAGGAAGTACTTAAAAGAGTCATAATAATATTAGAGGTATTTCAAGAACATTTTCCTTTAAGTACAGTTTTAGTTTAAAAATGTACAGAATCTTCATCTACATCTGCCATCTTTATCTAATCTAGAAAATATTTTTAAGAAGAGTTTTCCCAAAGCGATAGCAAAATGCAATTAACCAAAACGCACAAACGCAGTGGAACAAGTGTTGCATTTTTTATTTCAATGTAATTTTTACTCCACTAAAATGTAGCTTTATTTGAGATACTTCGGCCTGAATGAGTTTCCTCTTTTATTCAATAACGGGCAAACAATACGTGATTTTATTGGAAAAAACGTCACAAAGGCCTGAATAATGTAAACGTTAATGTTACATTTAACTGTGCCATTACCGTAATTACTTTTGTCGAAATATTATGCACTAATTTTATCCTAACTAATAGATTAAGTACTTAACTTTCAGATGAAGCTTTTAACAGAAATTGAAGTTTATGTCAAAATCTTTATTTAAAATTAAGTAATCATTATACTTATTATTTATGTCTTTGAGTACGGCTAGACTTTAATTCTACCGACCTCTTCAACATTTAAAGTTTAGTAAAAACATTAGCGTCCCCAAATGTTTTGTTAGCCGCTAATGCCTTTTATGTTGTAAAAGAAGAGCTCACAAACTAAACCAGCCCTAATGAACCCTCTTAAATTTTACATTATAGTTGTCAAACAGTGTGATGTACATTAAAATTGACAACGGAATATAATGGCGCCTAATGAAGAAGACATGTTCTCCTAATGATATTGTAGCTGTAAAAGCAAATATGTACGCATAATGCGTTTTCGCGGTATTAGATTGTCAGGTTTATGTGTGTCAGCCCTGGGATTATGTTGACACCATTAAACTCAGGAATTGGTTTATTGTATGTGTAAAGATAATTATGTTTAATGTCACAGCCCTGTCAATTAGGGTTGTCACAAGTTTCATGATACTCTACGAATAAGCGGATTTTTGAAGCTACGTTATAATTTACGGTATAGTACTTACTATTTTTCATATGAATACGATTTATAAGTTTCTATGGAATTATTATCTTCTCGCGTGTTAGTCGCGCTAAAAATCGAAAACGGCCGAACGGATTGGGCTGATTTTAGTCTTAAAATATTCGTAGAAGTCCAGGGAAGGTTTTAAAGTGGCACCAAGTTCACCGGGACAACTAGTTTCGAATAAAACAAAAATACGTGCGAAGAAAATAATACAAACATATATGCCACAAAATATAATGCGACTGGAAAAAAATCAATTCATATAATTATACATTTCAATAAAAATACACAACAATACTAACTCGTTATCCAGTTGTATTGATTCTCCAATCCTCTAAAGTATTAATAGAAGACGTCTACCAAAACACTTGGAAATGCAAATTTTGGATAAAGGAGCAGACACGAGATCCCGGCGGCTTTGTGACGAACAGAGCCCCTAGCCAACACGTTTTCTTTACCGCTTCTTTATGAGTTCACCGATCAAAATGTATTGAATTGACACGACATGAGTTGAATGTCGACTTCTTATTATCGAATGCTTATGTCAATTCCATACATTTTGATCGGCGATTATATAAAAAAGCGGTAAAAAAAACGCCTTGGCTAGGGACCCGGGACTGGCTTTGTGACGGAACAGGAGTGATTTGTAAGTTCACACTTACGGCTCTCTTATATTCGTACTCTATTCAAACATCGTTTACAAAAACAAACAAAGACAAACGCGTCTTTAAGAAACGATATAGTTATTTATATTGATATGTTATTTGTGTATGTTGACTTGAGCTGAACTGCGTAATGAAAACGATTATTATTTGTAGATTGAGAGCCTGTTTCACCACTTCCTGATAAGGTGCCGGATAGGCTTATTTGACAGATTCTCCATACTCTATGTGTCAAGTTAAGTGGTGGATAGCCTTATCAGGAAGTGGTGAAACGGCCCTTAATGTATTTATTCCTGTGTGTCTATCCGTTGCAAGCTCCCAAACGATTTCCCGCCCACTATGTTTAAAAAAAATACTTTACGATACATATATTTGATGCCTAGAGAATTGTAATTAGATTTTTTTTGTTAGCTTTCGAAAATATCTTTGCAATAATTAAAATTTTCATTAAAATCTTTTTGTTCATGAATCTGAAACATTCAATTAATAAAGTGAGCAAGAAACACGAAAATCCTGCGCAATAATTATAAGCACATATTTATACCGAAAAATTCGAACGCATACCTACATGTGCAGTTTAAAATTTCAGCTCTTCATACGTTGCATAAAGTATGAGCCAAATTTTAACTATTCAGTGCAAAATGTAGCCGCCGCCATACAAAAGACAGTGACGGCTCGCTTCGACAAAAATGTATTTCAGAGGCGTCGGATGCAAATAGGAGCACATTTAAAAGTGTTGCGCAGTACATAGGAACCTCTACGGAACATAGTTTGTTTCACGGAATCCTAGGAACACACTGTTTTCCGCGGACTACACTCACACCGATAAAGGGGCCATCCATGAATAATATATAATAGCTCCCACACCGATTTCGGTGACGGTGGCCAGTTTCATTGAAACCAAGCCAGCTACGCATGAGTAATTTTATAGTGCCCAATTGTGTGCGCAGTACATAAGAGCACTCTCTATTCCTTTACTCTCATAACCCATTGGGACGGACGACCGACACGACTGGCAAGAGATCAGGCGCAGGACCGACTTTTTACATGCCCATCCGACGCATGGATCATCTTACTTGTCAGACAATCAGGTGATCAACCTGAATTGTCCTAACCAAAGTTGGAAATAACACATGTTTCCAACGCGGAAATCGAACCCACGACCTCCGAGTCAAAAGCCGTCTAGTATCTAGTGGTATCCATGAAGTATGTATGGGGGGGTCTACGAAGCGTTATGAGGGGGGGATTGGATACGGTGGGTTCTTAAGTTTTGTGACATCACATTTTAATCGGGGAGTCTAACAAATGTGACACAAGGTAGGAGATCTAAAATTCACGACAATCGTGTGACGTACTTTATGGATGGCCACAATTTGTTCCCCGAAATCTGCTCACACTGAGAACTCCTCCACGGATTCTGCTCACACTGAAAATTGCACCACGCTCCTGAAAAGAGTTCCGCGCGAGTAGATCCTACGTGTGAGATGTCGGACGTTTTTTAAACTTACGCCCCGCGGAACATTCATAAAGCTTGTAAATATTCACCGTTTATGCTCGAAATACATTTCTAAATACGGTTTCTTGTTCGGCGTGCGAAGCCGACAGCGGCAGCAGCGCCGACAGATGTTTTAAAATAAAATTACACGATTGCTACATTTTATTTCGGCAGCGGAAGAGAAGTTACTCGTGATGTTTCAGTTATTTTAATTGACAACAGTAATGGCGGTTAGTTTTCGAGTCTTTTAACTTTTGTATTTGATTGAAGATCTGTTGATTAATCTCCTGATTAATGACTAATAATAGCCTGAATATTGACCGGAAGTTTTGTGCTCCTATTTGGGTCAGAGACCTTTCGATTAAACTATCCGTCACTTATTTGGAAACATTTAAATTTAAATGTTATCAACTTAATACCACGATGTACATATTCGCGATGAGTTATAAAATATTTACTGCATATAAAAGTCACTGTTTATTATCAATAACTTGTTTACCTTGATTCAATATTTGTACCTCGTGCAAGGTACAACAAAGAGTACCACGCAACTGTGCCTATCAATAAACAATACTATTTAATTACCAAATAAAAACATATCGTGCGTATAAAACGTTTTATGAAGCATCAATCTGAATGGCCGTTGCAAGAGTCACGTACATTTTTACGATTTCCAGTTTGCTCACTTGATGTGGAGCCGACGCTACTTGTGCGTGACCGAGCCGCCCCTATCGCTATCCGGTGTCCCTATGCACTAAATTACATCCCCCATGCCACAGAACGAACCGAAACAAACCAGATTTTAGGAAATTATCATAAATTTTGTTCGATACTGAAAACCCCAAGGTAAAATCTTTTGTGAACAAGGGATGCTTGTAATATTGAAAACGGATACTAAAATATTTTTTTCATATGAGCAACGTAACAAAATATAATAACTATTATGTATAAAATCTGTTCTTAATTATGTGCTGTACCAGTCACACACTCAAATGAAAAAAATATATATTTTTAATGTATATTAAGACCTATTCTCTTCTTTTCAGACCATGTCCGGGAATTCTCGTGCGGTATGCTCTACTACAGGACTTTCTTCGTCGACTCAAAACGCGATGCGCTCTATGTGGGTGCGATGTAAGTATTCTTTTATTTATTAACAAAAAGCATTAACAATGGACGACGCCACCACGGCCGTCCTTGAAAAAGGTGGTGCGATGAGCTACGTTGGCCTACGGTGGCGTTAGATCGAGAGGAGTGGAAAATCTTGAGGGATGCTATTGCCCAGTAGAAGCATCATGTAGAAGCATCATGTTATGCATCATAGGTTCGTGAAAAAAGTAACAATTAGGAAAGTTTTAATTTTATTTCTTGCGAAGGGTAGTGTTAATATTTTCTAGGTTGGTGAAAATACAGAATAAACAGCTTGAAAAATGCATACAGTTTATTTGCACTCACAAGTTACAGAGATCGAACAAAGACAAAGAGAATTTCTATTGACAAGTGACAACTGACATTTTACACGGAGCACAGACTAAAGACATGAGTTGCCAACATAAGTATTAATCTGAACATTAAAATGTTACAACTTACAATAAACTAAATGTTGGGTTGCGTTCATATTACACTAACACTCCCTGCTGAACGCAAACCCATTCGATTTATACAAAACAAATGCTTTTCATATGTTGTACCTTTAGTTAAATTATCTGCCACCATATAACAACCATTTACAAATAAAAATTTAACTTTACAATCAACAATATTATCTCTAAGAAAATGTAAACGAATATCTATATGTTTAGTTTTTGGTTTATAACAGTCAGTCGATGCCAGTCTTATAGCACTTTGGTTATCAGAATAAATAACAAGAGCACTTTCACTAGGACGTCCGAGTTCAGTCTGCAGCTGCTGGATCCACAGAGCCTCCTGCGTGGCTGAAGCCATTGCCATGTATTCCGCCTCGGCTGTAGACAGAGCCACAGTCTGCTGTTTACATGAGCTCCACGAAATAGAACCTTTCTGAAACAGAAAAACAAATCCTGTGCATGACCTTCTATCTAGCGGGTCACTAGCCCAGTCTGCATCGCAATATCCTGTTATCTCCTGAGACTCTTCTTTGACATAGCACAGTTTTAGGTTCTTGGTACCTTGCAGGTATCGCATGACCCTCTTTACTCCGAGCCAATGTTGATATCCTGAATTGTTACAGAACTGACTCAATTTACTAACTGCATATGCAATATCAGGTCGTGTGACATGTGCCAAGTATATAAGACATCCCACTGCTTCCCTGTAAGGAAAATTATTATTTGCATCACCTTCAAGGTTTTTATCAAACTTTGCGTTTACTTCAATCGGAGTGCGAACTGGCTTACACTGCGACATACCAAAACGATTTAAGATTAAGTTGATGTATTTTTCCTGGTCTATCGTGATCACACCTGCCTCGCGATCTCTATTTATATTAATACCAATGCACTGCCTCATCTCACCCAGATCTTTCATATCAAATTCTTTCATTAATTTTTCCTTTAACTGTTGAGTAGTGTTTTTATCATTAGTGAAAATTAAGAAATCATCTACCCATACTGCAATGTATATCATGATTGAATTATTTACTAAATAATAAATGCATGGATCAATTTTCGACCTTTTTAGTCCAATATTAAGCAGAACATCATTTAATTTAAGATTCCACTGCCGGCTAGCCTGCTTAAGTCCATAGATTGATTTATGCAACAAACATACCTGAGCATTTACTTCAAAATGTGTCGGCTGCAACATGTAAATCTCCGTGTCAATATCACCTTGCAGAAATGCGCTTATTGCATCCATCTGAACCATATCTAAATCATACTTAGCAGCTAGTGCAATCAAGTAACGGACTGAGTTAAATCGAACTACTGGAGCATATACTTCATCGTAGTCACTTCCCTTTCTCTGTGCATAGCCTTTGATGACTAACCTTGCCTTGAAGCGTTCAATCTCTCCTTTGCCATTAGTTTTAGTTTTAAATACCCATTTGCAGGGCAGGGCTCTCTTACCTGGTGGTAAATCAACCAATGACCAAGTTTTGTTCTTTATCATGGAGTCATACTCTTCCTGCATTGCCGTCTTCCACTGGTCTGCATGAGGAGATGAAAGGGCATCCTCTACTGTTTGAGGTTCATTCAGATCAAAAGCTGGACAAAAGTAACTTACATCATGCTCCTTTTCTGTATTGCACTGGACACGTCTGCGTGGCCGTAAATTTATATTACGAATCGGTGTCTCGACTTCAATTGATTCCTCCGGTATGTATGTTGGATCATCACCAGAATGGTACTCATCACTCAAGGAATCGATCAAGTCTTTCTCTGGTACTTCATCGCAGGATTCTTCAGTTTGCTGCTCGTCGGAAATGCTGTTGGACACACAAGGTACATATGTATTTTTATTACATTTATCAACATTCTCCAAGAATATGACATCTCTACTTTTTATAATTTTATTATTTTTAGGATCTAGTACTCTGTATCCTTTCGAAGACTCACAATATCCAACAAATATTAATTTTCTAGATTTAGAGTCCCACTTTTGGCGTTTTTCTTTAGGTACTTGTGACATAACCTCGGAGCCAAATATTTTTACATTTGATAAATCGGGTTTCTTACCTGACCACATTTCCATAGGTGTTTTACCTTGTATTGACTTTGTCGGTGACCTATTAATGATATAGGCTGCTGTTGCTAAGGCCTCCGCCCATAATTTCTTTGATAATCCTGCATCAAACAACATACACTTTGCTCTCTCTACCAGGGTCCTGTTCATCCGTTCTGCAAGACCATTCTGCTGGGGTGAGTACGGAGTGCTTGTCTGATGTTCTATACCATACCTTCTTAAGAAGTTTTCGAAGTCACTGTTACAATATTCTTTTCCGTTATCTGAACGAACAACTTTTATTTTATATTCCAATTCATTTTCCACTCTACTCTTATAATCTTTAAAAACTTCCAAGATATTTAATTTATTCTTCAAGAAATAAACATGGACTCTCCTTGTATAATCGTCTATGAAGGTAATAAAATATTTCATACCTCCCAGTGACTCTTGTTCCATTGGTCCACATAAATCGGAGTGGACAAGCTGCAATGGCTGCGTAGCTCTCGAACCAATATTATTAAAAGGCGGTCTGGTCTGTTTTCCCATGAGGCAGGTGGTGCATGTAATAGACCCTTTATGCTTGTCAAAAGGTTCTACTCCATCGGCACACTCTGGTAGCTTGTTAACATCTGAAAAATTCAGGTGTCCCATGCGTCTATGCCACAGGACAAAATTGCTTAAATTATCTGTACACGATAAGTTTGAAATTACCTCTCTGTGTGTATTCAACTGATATAAGTTATTTACTAAGGTGGCTGAGCATAAAAGATTTCCTTTTTCGCTATAAATATCACAACCTTTGTCTCTAAAATTTACCTTACAGCCATTTTTGACCATGGCACTCACAGATAAGAGGTTCGCAGCAAGTTTAGGTATGTATAAAACTTGTTTTACCTGAATTTTGCAATTTTCATCTCCATTCATTAATAAATTAACCTTTCCCATACTTTCCACAGGAAGCGGTGTCTTACTGGCAACAGTTATGGCAGGTATCGGAGGACTTGTCACATCATACATCCAATCACTTCTGTTGGTCATATGCATGGAGGCGCCCGAGTCCACATACCAAAGGTCCGGATTCATTTTCTGTGAAAGAGCTGAAAATGCTGCAATAAAACTATTAGATATTTTAGTATCTTCAGAATTTTGCGGCTTCTTTTTCTTTTGAGTGCGACATTCCTTCGCAAAATGTCCTCGCTTATTACAGTTGAAACATCTGGGTCCCGTATTAGACTTATTTTTGTTTGGATTTCCATAATTTCCCTTTTTCTTAACATAAAATGCCGTGTTATCTGAGCTTTGTACTTCCTGTAGGAGCTTTGTCTTTATAGAATCAGCATTTATTTTTATTCCTGAGCTCTCTAATCCCATTATCATAGGCTTATATGTCTCCGGTAAGCCAGCCAACATCAGGGTCCCGAGCCATTCTTCGTTGATATCAAAATGAATATTTCTAAGCTTGTGGGCCGTTGACATGATTTTATTTATGTAAGCGTCTACACTCTGAGACGATTCTAACGTTGTCGTGATGAGATCTCGTAGCAAGGCAACTCTTCTATATAGTCCGCTGTCATCGAAAGCTTTTTCTAGGCACTGCCAAACTTCTTTGCACGTGGTCGCGTTCTGCACGTGCACGTAGATGATCGGATCTAACAGTAGAATAAGCTTGGATTTTGCCTTAATCTCTTTCGCGCTATCGGTGTTGGTTCCGGCGACGCAATCCCACAAGTTCTCCAGCTCGAAATACGCTTGGACGGCGAACTTCCAACTTGTGTAATTATCTCGTCCAACAAGTCTATCAATGTGAAAAGGAATACCTGTATTCGACATCTTTGTGTATTTTTCTTTCGGGATAACACACGCCAAGCCGGTAATTGCGTTCTGTCTTCTATGAACACGCCGCGCCGGTACCGGTATACAAAAATGGCTACCTGTGGTTATCGTCGGCTCGATCTTACTTGCGTGCAGCAGATAAATCCGCCCGGTTTTCCAAGTCTCCGTATTTTCACTTTATTCTCAGGCAACCACGCTCTGCTACCATGTTAATATTTTCTAGGTTGGTGAAAATACAGAATAAACAGCTTGAAAAATGCATACAGTTTATTTGCACTCACAAGTTACAGAGATCGAACAAAGACAAAGAGAATTTCTATTGACAAGTGACAACTGACATTTTACACGGAGCACAGACTAAAGACATGAGTTGCCAACATAAGTATTAATCTGAACATTAAAATGTTACAACTTACAATAAACTAAATGTTGGGTTGCGTTCATATTACACTAACAGGTAGTAATGAAAAATTAAAAAAAAAATTACCATTTCACTACTACTCGGACGATTGTATTTTAAAACTACTCTGCAACTTATTATTTGTTGACCTACAAGCATTCAAATTATTGACATGCAACTGTTCTAGTTCTACAGAAAATAATTATGAAACAATGCCGTCAATAAAAGTATAATGATGTTTTAATGTACGTAATAAAGTTAGTTTGCTGTAGCGGTATTATGTAATATAACACACGCGTGACCTGCATACATTAGTGGTTATTGGTAATAAACCTACGATGCAGCCCCCACTCTCATCCAATCTACTGCAAATTTTATATACCATAACAATAAAACAATTCGACATGGTATATTTTACAATCGCTTAGAAAATTACTATTTAACTTCGATTTTATCGGTTCAATTTTTATAGTCATGGAAAAATTATGTAGTTTCTCTTGAATTCATTTTGTCGCCAATAAACGTGAGTTCGAAACGAGATCGAGAAGGTTAATGACAAAATAGGTCAACTGCGGGCGTCACGAAAGCCTGCCAATAATAACGTATCACATTTTCAGCTATAAAACCACATAAAACTGTGAAACGATGCCGATAACGTTACCACGCAACGTTTTCTGTCGTAGTTGCCGTAAATTCTTGGCCATTTGTGATCAGACTCGCTTTAATTGGAAACTTATATCTGGCTGAATGGTTCTGCTAAAGTTAGCAGAATTACCACGTCTTATTTGAAGGTGAAATACAGGTTCATATCACTTGTCACAAAATAATACAGAAAATATGAATATGTACACGAAATAAAGAACTGTAGCATAGTCGGTTTAGTAAATAAACTGTCATTTCTTTTGAACCAGCACTTTACTTTTGTGTGAAACAACTATATTTTCGGTATTTATTAAAGTATACCATATTTTATATTTCGTACCCTACTTTTGTCTCTCTAGAGTCTAGTATAATATAATTGCACTCAGTGTATTTTTTGTTAAGTCTGACTTTCAAACAGAATTTTTTTTTACGTGCCAACTCGTAAAAGTACTTATAATTGTAAACACCTATAAAAGTTTAGTTTGGCGATCAATTTATTTAATGTAGTTTTCAAGTTACGTTAAAATAAATATTATATGCAACAAATATTATTTTTTAATACTTATTGATCTCAATGACTGCAAATTTACATAATACGAATAAAAGTGTACTTTAAGTATTAATAAACCCTTGTGCATTGAACTGGGGATGCAGAAAATGGGTCAAACTGTTAATAAATTTTCGATAACACCTTGACGGACCTGTATGCGTTTTTTAATTAAATTCGTTTGTTCCAGGGACCGGCTCTATCGGTTGAATATGAACAATATAAGTTCGACACATTGTGACGTAAGTTTCTTTTTCCTTTTTTTTTTTTTTGTTCTTGTGAAAGGCTTTGTATTAATTTTCCATTAATTTTCAGAGAGACGCCATTAACTTGGAGCCGAGTAACGTCGCGCAGTGTGTGTCCAAAGGAAAAACGGAGGTTAGTTTATTTATATTCAAAACGTTGTTGCTTTTGTGGTATGTTTATTAAACGGTAAAAAATTATCTTTGTACCATCGAGGAAATTGATTCATAGGCGGTTGACAGACCCACATCATTTTTCGGACCATGTCAATTTAATGTTAATTGTGATCTGTCGCCTGCGACCAAATTATGCATAGTGTAGGTCCGCCATTCGCCCATAAATCAATTTTTCTTATATTCTTATATTATATAACATCGAGCCAACAAATCGAAAAATTATTATTTTTTACTTGATTTTTTAAATACCTACTTTATGCTGCGTACATACTCATAGAAAAAAACATTTGCGGCACAGTAAATATAGCCAAGATAATGAATTTGGTCAGTACCATTCTGTTGAACTGTGGACAGCTTTAGTCACGTTAAAAAAACGAATGCTTAGATTTTGCAATCAAAAGCTTTAATTAAAGTATGAAAAGCCAAATCAAAGGAGATCGCCGCAACAATGCAACCACGTTACGAGTTCATTAAATCAATTGCAGCTCCTTTGTTACAACTAGCACTATTTCCATCACGGGTTAATCTCATTTTTAACTGAGCGGCGGGCGGGAGCATATTTCATAGCGGGGAGCTTAAAGCCAAGCGCTATATTAAGGCCGTTAATTTTGATTTACAATCTCTACGTAAAAGCAATATTTGTTTTATTTCTCCTTTATTGCCGATCTTGAGATTGGGTTACAAGCTGCACTAATTCGGTAATACTGGTGGAATATAGCCACGCTGTGTGTTATGTTTATGCCATTTAGTTGACTTTCGGTTTGTAGTATTTTTATTATTGTAATATTGACAATACTACAATAACATTTTGTTATTACGTTTGGTTTTTTGTTCAGCTATTAACCTCTTACAAATAAAAATTATATATTGACGTCATCGATTGCAAAGCAAGCTTTCTAAGTTTTTAACATATTTGTGTCTAGCGACCCGTCCGGCCCAGCGTCGCACGGGTATAAATATATAGCCACTGAAAAAAAAACGATTAAAATCGATAGCCTATGATCCTTTGCGTGGTTTATTTCTTATCTGTGCCAAATGGGCTATCTAACACAGAAATATTTTTTCAAATCGGACCAGTAGTTCCCGAGATTAGCGCGTTCAAGTTAGCCCTTTCAAATAATTTTCCCCGTTTTTCCACATTTTCCTCTATTTCTTCGCTCCTATTAGTCTAAGCGTGATAAAATATAACCTATAGGCTATAGCCTTCCTCGATAAATGGCCTAGGTACATACATTTATGTATATAGTGTAGATCTCTTTATGAGTCAGAAAGTTATTTGTGGTGGCATAAGCAATAAGCATGTATTTTTGCTACCACGAAGTTAAAAGTAGAATTAAGAGCGTATTAAATGTCTCGACGGCCAACTAAAATCAGAATTTATCGCAGATGACAGCAGTCAGAGTCGTCGAGGCTAAGTTTATGTACTACCAGAATAAACTCGAAAGGGAACTCCCAATTTTATGTCCAACATAAAGTCTTATAAAAGATGTCGCCCGGTAAAGCGAAAAAAGTAAATTTGTTTTATTAGAATTAAAAGGGGATCATAAAAGAGAAATATAGCCGGTCTATTACCCTGATCGTGGCAGAAACGGGTACTCGTGGCTATAATCAAAGTTTCTCGCTGTAAGGACTTTTCCTAAACACGATGTAACAGGGAAAAGGCCGGGAAACGCCGTCGGCAAAACTCGGTACCCAACACTGCGACAACCAATGGAAGATAAAATAAATTGAATCAGCTTTTTTGACGGTCTGGCTGGATGATTTTACGGCGTAACATTGTACTGAGCATTTACTCTACATCTTGCAGCTATAAACCTAGTAACCTAGAAAATCTTAATTAAAATGATAGCTGCAACAATTTGTACGAATTGCTGAAATTTCAGGCTAGATTTTGGTATAAGCTTTTACTTTAAATACGATTACATTTTCAATGTAAAAACCTGTAAAATATGTAAAGTATTATTTTCTCAGCTGCAACGATCTTTCCGGCGTAACAAAGAAGCTACGAAAAAGCACTCAAGCATTTTTAGGGTACAATTTAATTTTTTTTTTCTCTAAAAGGTTGAAGTGATAAATCTTAGTCTAAGCAAAAGGCCATTTGTTGGAAAAACGCGAAAAGTGCCGTAAATCGACTTACGTAGAAAGTGGCGAATAATTAACGAAATGGACCGATCGAAGTATTAGAGTTAGGGCGTGTACCCACTAGGAGTCAGCGACGCGATGCTGGCTTCGTTGCTTGCCTCACAGTAGTAGGGTCACAAAATCATTGTATAATAAAAACGGGACCCTATTCATGAGACTTCGATGTCGGTCTGTCCATCTGTCTGTCCGTCTGTCTGTCTCCACGCTGTATCTCAAGAACCGCTATAGCTAGAGTTCTGAAATTTTCACAGATAGTGTATTTCCGGTGCCGCTATAACAACAAATACTAAAATAAAAATAAAATTAATATTTAAGGGGGGCTCTCATACAACAAACGTAATTTTTTCAGGTTTTTTCGTTCGTAATCAATAATGGTAAAAGCTAGGCACTTGAAATTTTCACAAAATCCTTATTTATAATATTTGTACTAAAATTATTGTATAATTTGTAATAAATTTAATTAACTAGTCAAGTGTCACCTGCCGATAGTCGGCACTGGGGAATGGCGTGAGTGCGACGCGCGAGTGGTTAAGTAAATATTTAAGGGGGGCTCCCATACAAGAAACACAATTTTTTGCCTACTTTCGCTCTATATCGCGACCGGTACGGAACCCTTTGTGCGCGAGTCCGACTCACACTTGGCCGATTTTTTACATTTCGATTAGCTTTAAAGAATATTTGATGCTCGTTTTTAGATATAAAAAATATTGACGACAAAGCAATGATTGAGACAGACATTCCTCAGGCGTCAGGTCAGGTGGAAAGTGTTTAAAAACTCTAATTGATAATAATTTTCAAAAGCACCTGGCAGCGCTTTGTACCAGTCAGATTTACCACCACCTAGCAGTAAAATCATCGCCCATTACGTCATGTCATCGCCCAGTGCGAACACACCTTTACTCTTGGACTCGATTGTTCTGCTTAATTCTGATTGTTTCTCGCAAAACTGTTTTCTGTTCGCGTCAGTACAGCGGCTAAATGCTCAAGTATATTTATCCGATAATTACTTTAGAACAATCTCGAAGTTGCGAGAAGTGCGGCGCAAGTTTTTACGTGAAAATGTTCGGAGCTCTAATTGTTTATTGCCCCGCTCCGGATCGAAACTAACAAGAAAACCTTTTTCTTGCACCATGCGATACTTTGTAAGGCTTGTTTCTTATGATATTGTTGCTCATAGTGTAAGTTTTGCGTTACATAGTTAGCGACAAGACATAGGTACTTTCGTTACGATTTATTAATGCATCCCACACATTTAGATTGAAACCTGGTCAGCAACGCATGAGTGATTATAAAGTGCCCAATTGTATGCGCAGTTCACAAGAGCACTCTTTTCCTTTAATCTGATAACCCAGAGATACACGCCTGACGATCAATTCATCAGTTATTATAACGGAAACTTACTTATATAAACACTAGACGTTCCGCGCGGCTTCGCCCGCGTTTAAATTAAATATTTCACAGACAAATTAGTCCACAAAAATAGCCTATGATCTTTCACGTGGTCCCCTTCTTGTATGTGCCAAATAACAGAAAAATTGCTCCAGTAGTTCGTGAGATAAGCCGTTTGAAATAATTTCTCCCGTTTTTTACATTTTCCTCTGTTTCTTCGCTCCTATTTATTTTAGCGTAATAAAATATAGCCTATAGCCTTCCTCGATAAATGGGCTATTTAACACTGAAAGAATTTTTCTAATCGGACTAGTAGTTCCTGAGATTAGCGCGTTCAAACTATTACTAAATAAGCATTTCATATAATTTTCCCCGGTTTTTCCACATTTTTCTCTATTTCTACGCTCCTTTCAGTCTTAGCGTGATAAATTATAGCCTTTAGCCTTCATCGATAAATGGGCTATCTAACACTGAAAGAATTTTTTAAATCGGACCAGTAGTTCCTGAGATTAGCGCGTTCAAACAAACAAACTGACAAACTCTTCCGCTTTATAATATTAGTATAGTTTATAAATTATAATTATACTCGTATTATATATTATATAAACATTTTCAATAAGCATTATAAGAGGTACGAATAGGTAACCAATTACTCATTGTACGCGTCCCGTACTACACACGTAGCCAAGTAATCGATATCTTGCTCCCAAACTTCATCAGTCCCAGGAATCACGGCCTCCACCAGGTAAAATTCAAATTCCGTCAGAATATCCGAACAATGCAATGGTGGCGGTCTGTCGTGACGTCCAGAAAATTAGTTTCAATCTCCCGGCCGGCCGCACTCGCCGCAGCCCGATATAAACACGGACTTCGCAAATATCCGACCGGCGATTATACTGCGTCGGATTACTTTTTCACCGACTGTCTCACAAAGAGGTTGTATGTTGGACTTTTTAGGCCAGATACGCCATACGGCAAAACTTTGTTTATCGTGTTGGTACCTATAGAGTTTCCTATTCTGATTACATTATTCATTTTATTATGCAAATGAATATTTTTTAAACATTTAACGTGTATGCAAAAACGTAAATCAGTCTCTTGGCCTTTTGTTAGATACCGTACTTAATGTTATTAACTTTTTCGTTGTCTTATGTCTATGTGTAATCAGCAAATTACGTACGGATGTAAATCTAAGTACAACACACGTCACACACATTACAATATTGCACATAAAAGAATAATTACAAAAAGATTAATTTTTAAATAATTTTACACCGAATAAAATAGTGATTTTTGAGCTTTATAGTTAACAGTTAATAAACGCAAATGGTGCAATTGTTTGTGTTGAATCGTTTTATTCGGGAAATGAGCGACGCATATTCCTGCAGAATATTAATGGTCTGCCCAATATTTATGTTGGGCGGAATTTGCATAATCACAGCTGGCAACACTGTATGGACGTAGGGCTTTAGGGATTATTTTTGTAAGGGCTTAGTCTTGGTGTTGGACAAACATAACGCTGTTGACTTAAACTTTGAGGCAAAAAGGCGCAAGAGAAGTTGTATAACTTGGCGACTGAGCTTTTTTGACATTATTGATTGTCATTCGTTTTATAATACCTACTTGGTAAAATTAATAAGACACTATAAAGCAAGTTTATAAAGAATATTGTTACGTGCTAGGGTTCGTTGGATTCGGAGAGAAAGACCTGGTGACTCTCTTGAAGACTTTATTCACAAACACTAGCTCACACAAATCACTAAGTCCAAACACTAAGCACTATCACTGTCACTCACTATTGATCACTTGTTCTCACTTCAAAGTCACCTCGAAGATCGCTCAGATAAAACTGAACTGACTGCCGGCTTGTTTACCTTTTATATGGCCCGCGACGCTTTCTGGAACGTTCCATTCTGGATTGTTTACGTAAACACGCAATTCACATAAACAATGGTTGGACTTTTCTAGAAAGTACGCGCAGAGGTAAACAACTGTCCGTATCCGTAACAATATCATATATTTTTTAAAGGCGAATCGAAATGAAACTTACAATTTAGTTTTAGAAATTTGACGTTTTAATTGTTTTTAAATGACATTTAAATTAATATTAATTTATGTTTTCTGTAATACAACACTGATGACATAAAGATGCTGTTTTCAGCACTATGATATAACTATGATAAGTGTATTATCGAAGTAATTGATTCACAGGAAAAGTAGCGCACCTACGTCATTTGGGCCGATTATATCAAATCAATGTTTGGCGTGATCTGTCTGCTAAGTTTTGAACAACACGACCAAATTACGTAGGTCCACCATCCATCTGTAAAGGTGATTGTTCATTTTAGAATTCCTTGTATGAAATGATGTGAAACCTCGCACATTCGTCCGCACCGTACGCGCCGCATTTCGTGCACTATGCGGTGCGTTCGACGCGTACGATGCGATGAAATATGCGAGCTTAAATCAACTTTTCTGATAAAACATGTGATTAACGTGTACGTATGTTACAGAACTTCGACTGCCGCAACCACATCCGGGTTATCCAGCCGATGGGTGACGGCTCCCGGCTCTACGTCTGCGGAACCAACGCGCACAGCCCCAAGGACTGGGTGTTATATGTGAGTACTTATAGTTACTAGAGGAAATAGAACCAGCATAGCTAGTATGAGCCGTATCTGTATACCGGCCAGGTAAACCTAAAAAGGTTTTTGAGAGAGTCCCCTTTACGAGATATTGGCCAACGTTTTCTAGTCAAAATTGAAAGGAAAGTTTGAAATAATACTTTTACCTAACCTTACAATGCTATAAATTGCACTATTAAACAGTAGTTAAAAAGTACAAATAAAAAAATAGTTTCTCCATAAATAAATAAAAAATACTTTTGCCCGTTACACTTATCGATTTCTAAAAGACGCACCTGCAAAACTATGTCCAAAGAAAGAAAGACGAAAATGTTTTATTTCAAGTTATATTTAACAAGTTTAGTTTGCTCTATCCTAGCCTAACTGTATGATGATTTGTATAAAGTTATTTACTGAAACATCAACTGAATATGTCGACAATATCAAGCGTCTTTCCTTACACGACGTACATTAACTCAAAATGTCCAACAATATCAAGCGTCTTACCGTACACGATATTCAATATACTCATATCTCGGTGTCGACGCTCGGGGTAAGTGTACAGAACACTGGACCACTGCCAAGTGCAACAGTTGAGCTCTCGTGGTCGCTGATAAAATGTATCAGTCTTGTGTACGCTGATACGGGTATAAGCAAGATGTTTAAAAAGTTTTTTAATTTAAATCGAAGTAAAATATACAGAAGTAGACTTTCGAATCGATGCAAGTTATGTATTGTGATAGATGATGAATTAATTTAGACAAATTTTACGAAAATTGATTTTTCAATAAATAGCTATTGCATCTTATTTACGTGATACTGCAAGTAAACTAAAACAAAAATAAGAGATATAAAATAGGATACCCCAAAAAAATAACGAAATATTATTCTGTATACACACACAATACCACCCAACCGAAAATATTAAATAAACCAACAAAAAATGTAATAAAACCAAATATCTTGTAGACTAAGACTAAAATTTTAAGCTTCAAACTGGCAGTTTTCACTATAAACGACAATTATTTCGTGTAATTAAACGCGAACATTAGTTGCACCCTAACACTTCCGGAACTCCCATTCCGCGAAGACGTTTTAAAGTATCGTAACTGCACGAGACGAATTTCACGCCAGTGATTCCAAACGGCAGAGACGAGCCGAATTTCCAGAAATTTCTAACCGAACGCCGCCGTAAAGGCGACCGGATGACGATTTTTCACGCGAACTTGAGCGTGGTGATTTTTCTTATATTTTCCTCGACGTTATTTAATATACTTGACAGTATGTTATAGTTATTGCTTGTTTTGTGTCGTGCAAATTTGATTGAAAAGTTAGTACAGAGAAAATGTATTATTTTAGACTTAAAAACATTATAAATCGCTTTACTATGGTCAAAAATATAAGGTAAGTCTTAAATTTTGATGAATATAATATGTGAGTACGTTTTTTAGAATATCATGATAGTTATTAGTGCTACTGCACTGCGTAGCTTTGTGCTACGCGTCTACGGCCTACGCGACGCTACATTCTGATTTCTGACGTATAGCTACGCACCGTAGCTCTGCTACGCTTGATTTTATTTTCTTAGAACTACTACGTCGGCTGTTGCTACGAGTTACAATCTTGTAGCTATAGTTGTATGGGCAATGGGCATTTTGGATTTTTCATGTCTATTTTGTGGTACTATGGAAACCTTAGATAGACGAAGCAAAATAACACAAAAATCACGCATTCATGCGGACGTAAATGATAACTTTTTGGTGTGGTCGATTAAAAATAAAAACACAGGCAATCCTCTCGCACGTGACTCCGTGAACAATGGCCGTATTTTTTCGCAGTCGGTGCATCAGACAGGATATAAATACGCACTTCATTGTAAATTGTAATGACAGCCCGCTGATGGAAAATGTTAATAGCCTCGGCCGCGCCAATTTTCGCGCGAAAACCGCTTCCGCACATAACGGGGCCACTTACCTGCGATATATTTTTCGAAAGTCATAAAAAAGTTCAACAATAGATATCGAAAACAGACCGCGATAAATTCGCCGGCCCACTTTCCCCGCACTTGACTTTCATATAATTTTATGTGCCGGTCGTTTTGACCCTCGCGCGTTCTATCGCGTTATCCTTTCACCGTTTAGCGAGCCTTCGATTTTAAACTATGAATATAAATCGCCGCGACACGAGTCCTCGGCCCGTGTTGCGATTTTTACGTTTTTTGAATAACCCATTACGGCTGGATATAGGCTGTTTCATTGAAACGACGAAACCTGCGAAATAATATATAAACCAGGGAAAATTGTGGCGCACTACGAATATTTTATGGAGTCTGTAAAATTTTTATTTTATGGAGTTACATAGATCTGTACCATGTTTATCAATAGTTTACAGCTTTAAAGTAAAGATTCCTATCACTTACTTTGATGGCTTGTTGAATATTAATTTAAATTCACGTTGAATTTTCGCAAACGATTATCTTTAAACATTCATAATAGACATTTTAAGTTTTAAAATTTTAAAATTGAACTTAAAACGCTGTATTATGCGAATGCCATTTTTAACTCCACATACCTTTTAAAATTAAACTTATTAAAAGATTAATAACGAAATCGTGACATATTATTAAAAACGAGCAAGCCAGACGTCTGTTAAAATTTTAAAGCTTCGTCTAATCTTTTCAGCTATAAATTTTACTAAAAAGCCCGGGGAAGTTGTTGAAAATTGAAAATATACGTTTGTAGGGAAGACGACCGCGTGGTAATGCACAGAGTACTGTCACAACAGAGATACCGCCGCCCCTTTTAATCCACTCCCAATGAAGTCATATTTACAAACTGATATTAATCTATATTGTGGCAAGTGAAAAGTAACAAAAATGTTTCGACAACATTATTTTTAATTACATGCAATTTCGAGCTTTTAAGTTAATGGATCGTAAAGCAGATCATAAAGACGTGTTTTATGCGATTTCGGAACTCATTTCCTTGAAGTTCTTAAAAGCCAAAACTTAGGCGCACCGAAACAGAGGTATTAAAACTTTCGTAAAACCATAAAAAGGTATTATTAGCTAAACAATTTTTCGGTCCCGCTTTCTTTGTGTCAAAGACACTGTCAAATCTCTTACAAATGGCTACCGCGTGGGGACTTACAGATATTTTCCGATGAAATAAGCCGAAAGTATTGCAATATAATCTGTCATTTGAGTAATGCATCCACCCTAGGGCGAGGGGGCGTCAGTTTCAAAAATTGAGTGAAATCACATGTACGGGATTGATAGGGCATGACGGTAGTGGCCGCCGCAGCTACACTGTGCAAGATACATTTGTCACTGAAGTTATATCTATTCGACAAGTAATAGATCTATGTTTATTACCAAGAAGTAGTAGTTAGTTAGTGTAATTTTAAGATGATTTGTGTAGGAATTTATAAGTAAAAAATACAATTTAAATGAATATAAAATAAGCCTTAAGACAAAGCTTGTAAGACTACTCAAATTTCGAAACATCATTTTCAAATCTAGATAATTTTTAAAGTACTACCATCGCGTCGTTAATGTAAGCAACAATTATTTGTAACAAAGTATAACTCGGTAAAACAAAGTATACAATTAAAAGGGTTTTAAATCCGCACAATATTAGCAAGGTTTTTTGTAAACACAATTAATTAGTGTAGCAGCTAAACACATTTTATTACGCCCTTAAATATAGCCAAAAGTATGGGTTCCATGGTAATAACTTTCCGTGTTTTTAATTAAATTGCTTTTATTAGCATTAAGCTCGGGACCACTGCACTGCCGCTTATTAGCTCTCACATACAGACAGACAGCACTTTATATTATGTTATTAAGTGACTTGTATAATACGTAAATTATTATCTTTTTATTGCGGTACTCTATGTGCTAAACCGATAAAGTGATTCAAATGAAATTTAATTACATGTTCTATAATTTATAAGCGACAAAGAAACTGTGAGCCTCTTGCTGACCCTAGATCACTTGATATACACTTATTATTATAAAGACCATTATTCCGAATCTTCGCATACTTTTTTTACAATTTTACAGGTCTCGACATTCTCCAAAATAACTAAGTCCATCTTCATTTGTGAGGTTTAGACAAATATGCAACTCAACAGATTCCTTATCGCTAATAATCGTCGCCAACGTACGCCGCATAATGTTCTCTAAAATATTATATTAAACTTTAGACACAAACACAACAGCAACAGTTGTCGAAACTTGAATAACCCTAACAGGACAATTTGTAGCTTTAAAACGTCGCATTTGTCTCGTTCGAGGCAACGCGATAAGCCTCGCTTATTGATTGTTCCCATTTAAATTGAAAACGAATCTGTCTCGGGAATGTATTGTTATTATATGCGCTATCATGACATACATTTCGTTTAATTTTAAATTTTATTAAGCAAATAACCATACGTATTCGGTATAGTATTCCACGGTAACATCCACTTTTTGGATAAGTCGTTACTTGTGTGGTAAACAGAGCCTTCAATCCATAAGCAGTTAGTAAAAATGACAATCTAATATGATAAACTTAATGATGGTATTATGTTCAATGTTTAACCATAAATGCACTTTCAGACAAAGTTTACTCTCATAAGTAATAAGAAGGAACTGTTAATCCTACTAATATAATTACAGCCGAAGTATTTCAACAAAGTTTACATGAGCTAATAATCATCAACATAAGCTAATCTACGTTTGAAAGTGAGAAAAATTTCTCTTAAATATCATGCACTACACTTTCTGTCCGGTGCTAGTTAAGTTTCGGTGCAAACGAGCTACAAACAATCGCGACTGGCTGCGATACACAATTTGAATCACTTTTAATTCCTGTAATTACGTAAGCTAAGTGCTACATGCGATGTAATAGTATTATCACAGCGAGTTTTTACATAACAATATCAATTTTATTGTGTGGCCGTCACCACATCTTGTGGCATTGTCAATGATCAACCAACATGGAAGACGTATTAGCGACTCAAACCGATGATGACTTAAACATAGATGTGTCACATAAGTGCAATAATATTTTAATCAAATCCATAGACCCTTCCTTAAGCTTTCATATAAATTTCGTATCTATATAAAGCCTTGTTCCTAGTTGGACGACTATGTCAAAAACTACTAGCATCAAATATAAAGTGACGACCATGTAAACATTAATACATGTGAAGTACAGAACTTTATAGTCTAGGTGTCGATGTTTTGCGACTTATCCCATACTAACTATACTCGCTCGTTTGCACCGCGTAAGTGTCATATACGTCACTCAGCGCACTTACGTCATTAACGTAATTATAACGCGTCTCGACGTAAGAGCCCTCGGCGACCAGTTTATAAGCTATACGTATTCGCTTAACCATTTTTACAGCTGACGGTGGTCGGCAAACTTAATACAGACTAACATAGTATTCAGTATTCCTTCGCTTTTTATCGTTTTCTGTCATTAAGATTCTAGTAGGTGAATAGCGAGTTTATGACGAGAGCTTCTTACAAAAGCGCCAATTGAAATGTGTTTTTCAAATGTTAGTTTTGCAATTACGGTTATTTTTATTCCTTGTGTCTAGTTCTTGTTTTTGTAGAATCTCAATAAAGTCTTTGAATTTTAATTTTTTATGTGTATGATATTATATTGGAATGATTGTGAAGAACCGGGATAAAAAGGTTATATATTATTATAATATTTTTTTGTTTAAAATGCTTTTTTATAAGAACGTATTAAACGTATGATCTTATTTTTATCTTTTACAAACCTATTAAAACTATTCAGCAACAAACAAATGGGCACTAAAATCTATGAACAACAAAATTATTCAGAGTCTTCCAACAAATTTATAGTAAACACATTCTTTAGACTTAGCATGTATTTATATTTGTCGTTTTGGCGCATCGGGACATATTTCACTACGAGCACAGGTGCACTTCCTGAGCAGAATTAGTAGCCAATATTGCACTAAACATGCATTGTGCAAGATTGTACGTTGCAGCATATTGTACGTGGATTTCATCACATTTTGATAGACTGCATAAGTAATTTGAAGCTTTAATAAGTATGTGCTGAATTTATAGCTAATATTCAATAAACGAGTGCACTTAGTACATGCTCGTCAGGTCGGTTATTAAAGTTAATAATTTTGTTGAGTGTAATAAATAACTGTCATCAATTCTAGACAGAATATGAATACTAAAATTATTATAATATGTTACGATGTGAATTATTATTCCTGTGGCCTCACTATTTATCAAAAGAAATCATAACCCTCCTTCTGCTTTGCCGTAGTCGGGTAAATAGTATCTTATGTTTGTGGTACCTCATTATTAAAAACCTCTTTTTTCGTGGCTTTTCCACGTAATCATTGTCCGTACAGTTTATATTTTTATTTTTGTCATAAAATACACCAATTTTCAATCACTATTCAATCCTAGAGAGTGCGAATTTGAAAAATCCTTTTTCATGGATACCTTGACATACCTCTACCTCACGTTACTGCATGTCTCGTTTCTTGTACTTAAAAACATAGAATAAAAATTTGTATTTGTATCTAAAATGTTATATCAATGCGGGGATAACCATAACTAAAGTTTAAACATAATTGAAATTCTCGAAGCTCGCCAAATTATTATCTTGGTAAAATTAGTACACTGATAGTGACATAGTTGCCAAAACTTCCAATATCCTTTGTGTGTTTGAGGGTACTCGTATGATAAGTCAATTATAAATGTTATTATATGTTTATACAGCCGAAATAGCATCAAAGTGACTCGGTAAGGAATGCTAATAAGGTTCGGCTTAATTATTGAACTAAAGCTACATGTTATATGGGGACATCTAAATAAGTTAATACTATGTTCATGTTTAGTTAATGTATTTTAGTAGCGGGCGGATACCGTAGATTTTCTTGGACATGACGCTATCATATTATTATTAATCTTAATATATATATTTCTTGTGTGCGTGTGTATGTGACTGAACTCCTCCTAAACGACTGGACCAATTTTGATGAAATTTTTTGTGTGTGTTCAAGGGGATCTGGGAATGGTTTAGATTCACAATTTTGTCCGCTGGACAATGTTTTTTTAATTAATTTTTAATTTATTAGTAGTTGTTGATTTTGGAATGTTTTACATTGGATCCGACAGTCGGCTGCCATCGCAGTGTCAAATTTTAAATAATATTCGAATTCGGATTTTAATTTTAGTCTGTCCGACAGTTAGCGCTTCGACCAAATTTAAAAAAAATACTTTATATACTTAATATGGCAAAGAAACGTTTGCCGGGACATGTTATATGGGGACATCTAAATAAGTTAATACTATGTTCATGTTTAGTTAATGTATTTTAGTAGCGGGCGGATACCGTAGATTTTCTTGGACATGACGCTATCATATTTTTATTAATATATTATATTTTTTTCCGTACTTGAGTGTTATTCTTGGAATCAAACTTGGTTATCACAAGGGAACAAGTTTTACGAGCGTGCGACGTGATACTGTATTGTTGTTGTGTATTAAGCTATCTAAAATTATTTTGGAATGGTATAGTAAAAAGATGGTCTTTTTGGATCGGTCTTAATATAATATTAGTTTTACACTTTGGCATTTCTAACTTAAATACAAAAGTAGATAGTATGTCTGGTCTCTGGAGAAACCATCTGGTCTCTGGTAGAAACGAACAAACTAGAAATTTAGTAAGCTACTAGCTGTCCCGGCAAACGTTTCTTTGCCATATTATATAAAGTATATCACCCGTATTATTTTATTGGATTAGTGACTAAATAAGTATGTCACCATGGCAACGTCCATCGCTATCCCGTGAGTCGTGAGTCGTGACCCGCGTCGCATAAACAATGGTCGCTCTTTATAGACAAATAATTTGCAATAAAATAAAATTGCGACTATAATTAAAGATCTAAGCTATCCTATCTATCAAGATGGATAAAAGCACACATTTAAAAAACAAAAACATTAAAATCGGTTAAGTAGTTTAGGAATCCATCGCGGACAAATATCGTGACAGGAGATTTATATATATTAGATGTATTAACAACTACATCAACCCAATCTCGAAGATTAAAAGTAAAGCAGATGTTTTGGGGAATTACCCTTAAAACATATTCAAGTATTGGAAAGCCATTTCAGGCCATGATGTAGAGGAGATCTTGCACCTGAGAACGCGCTCTTTACGACACAGTAGTTTCACTCTTGTACTTGTTTCAAGACTTTTACGAGTAACATAATATACGATCATGTACATAAAGTATTATATACTCTGTTTTAATTGATATTATCTTAACTAGGTGTTTAAAAAACCTTTAAAACGCGATCTACAATTTTCTGGGATAAAAACCAATTTAATTGTTATTTTTATTGCCTAGGCTCAAAATATAAGCATACCAAAATATATATTAAATCGGTAAAGTGTTAAATACGATTCGTATGTAAATATTAGTATGGATGAAAATGTAGCTGAATTCAAATATCATGTTTTAAAACGCGTTATTTAAATAAAAATTATTTTATTTAATCCTCTAACTTTCTTTGAAATCTATTGGAAAATTGGATTCTTGGAAATCTATTGTTATTCTATTATATTGTATCTCGCTCACTGGTGAACTTATGGGGCTTGATGGGTTAGCAAATTAGTGGCCATGTTAAAATTTTTGTTTACATTAACATTGAAATGTATTGACGAAGATATTGTGTTCATTATCATCATTTTATGAATATTTTAAAATCCAAGGTTTTGAAGTTTCTCGTTGAAATTCTCAAAGTTGTAAACTTTGTTTGACCTTTCGCGTTGGTGAAATGAAATTTAAGTTGTGTCCTAAATAATGTAAATCCTCGCGAAGTTTCGATCAATATGATCGTTGCGACGGCTCGCTACTTTGAAGATGGTAATTTTGTGAACATTTTGTGAGCATTTTGTGAGCATTTTGTGAACAAACAAAACAGGGGCTAATGAAGGTTCGTGAACTTTCTTTAAAGGCCCCCAGTTCTTCCTATCCGTTCTATTGACACTGGACTTACTCGCCTCAATTTAATGATTATTCTATTTGGAAATGAAAATAATATTTGGAATTTTTTGTAAATTTTTTGTAATATCTAGAATTCAAAAGGAAAATAAATATTAATTGAATTTGTTTGCATCGGTAACGTAATATTTACTAATATTAATAATGCGATCGGGAATCTTGGAAATGCTATTGTGTTCTATTGTTGTCGCGATCACCGGTGCTCGTACGGGGCTTGATGTGTTAAAGTCCAAAAAGTTTTCATAAGCTTGCCCGAAATCATTGCTACGTTTTGCTACTAGGGAAAAAAGTAATTTGAAAGAAGATAGCAATAATACGCCCAAGTATTTTCCTTGATATCTCAATGTAAATACAGCTATCTGAAATCTTATAAAACGTTGATCCGTAAAACGTATAAAACGTCAGGTTAGGAAGGTTTGAAGCGATTACTGGACCCCTACACCCCAAAGTAAAAGAAGTCCCCGCAGCCGGCGGCGTCCGCGTCCTCACGCACGCCTAATTTAATCTTCGGCTTATTGAAATAAAAAACGGCATAGGTTTTCGACAGGTGCCCCCGGCGGGGAGGGCGCAGGTGGGCTCGATGGTCGCTGTGTCGTTAAAATTTACATAAAGTCTCAATCCACAACTACGGAGCGGACCCACCGCTCGCCCCACGTTCATGCTACATTTAGTAATTTTATGATAATTTCGAAAACCGCGCCGCCGCCCATCGCATTATACTAATAGAGCCGGAAAATATTCCAGTAAAGACAATAAATCGTCGTGCGAGAGTTTTAAAATAGCAGATGCGTTTCAATCGGGGTGGACACTCGGAGACGCATAAATCTCCTGCACGTTTTTTAAAGTGGAAAATTAATGGCAAATGAAATAGAAGTGTTCAGGATTTTTTTTTCATATTTGTTACTACGATCTGTCTCCTGGCGTTGAATGGTTGTTGGGTCATTTAAATGATTTGTGCGCTACTTGACCAGTATCAAGTACGATATAAATTGTACGTAGTCGGTCCTGTATTCAGGAAAAGAGCATTTAGATTTTATTGCTACCTTTCCAACTCTCATCTGTGGACGATATTTCGCGGCGGTAAAAATAAATGGTAATGTTTTGTTTCAGTCCAACCTGACGCACCTGCCGCGTCACGAGTACGTGCCCGGAATCGGCATGGGGGTCGCCAAGTGCCCCTACGACCCCGCGGACAACTCGACGGCGCTGTGGGTCGAGCGCGGGAACCCCGGGAGTCTCCCGGCGCTCTATTCCGGGACGAACGCGGAATTCACCAAGGCCGACACCGTTATCTTCCGGACGGATCTGCATAACTTGACGACGGGACGCAGGGAATTCTCGTTCAAGCGCACCCTGAAATACGACTCAAAATGGCTCGACAGTGAGTATCCTTTGGCTCATTAATTCGTAATCATTACCGCCCCGACACTTTTAAGTGAACAAAGATGTTGAGATTATCACATGATGATACCGTGTTGTCGTTTTCACCGGGAGTTTGCGCTGCCAATATTTTATGATTAAGTACGATGCGAAATTGAAGCTGCCCGATTAGATTTAAAATCAAATCACGCTGATTCCATTGAATGATGATTCTAATGATTACGTTATACGTAAGGCCCGACGAATAATTTCGATATTCAATGAATCGTCGGAAAACCGATCGGCAATCAGTCGGGAGCACGTTTCGGTATTCATTAGAACAATTGTTACAAATTATCAGCGCTTACACGATTTGGACTGAAATTGGCTTGTTTTGAACTAAACAATGGGGAATTACCGTCACGCTTGTTCTAACAATTTGTGTTCTTAATTTGTGTCTACCGCAGCCGTCGCAAAAATTATACCTCAATTATATTTGCTCCCGTTTGGAACATTATTATATTTCGCGACATTGTGGGGGGGAATTTATGTAATACATTAATTAGCATTGCCGGTATTGTTCGTATTGTGAGCGTTCCTACAGCCTTGTAGATTCAGGTTTATTATAACCGTTTGATGTCATTTAATGTTATTGTTCTCAGAAAACTCCTTTGATTATACCCCTAATTATTACCTTCCTCTTATTACATATTAATTCATATTAAAATAATTAGGATCTGATAATTCAAATATTATGTTTAATTAAATAATTTACCTGCAATATAAAAATATTCAAGGTACTTTTTCTAAATAAAATATCAAACAAATTTTGTTCTTAACCGTAAATTATCATTTTGAAATATATGAGAATTCAATAAAAAAATATTCCAGTTCGCTATATAAAATATATTTATAATTCTCGATACTCCCCGATGTATCGAAAACAATAGTGCAATCACGGTCACAATGTGCCAAATGCGAGTGACCAATTTTTCCCACTCCCGAGTCCCAACTCCCGGCCTGTTGTGAATAATCTAATAACTCATATTGAGTTAGTAATTATGTTATATTCAAAATATTATGAAGTCAGAGAGAAAAATAAGAATAAATAATAATGAATGAACATGACGTAAATACTTGTATCTTTGATCCAAACAACGAGGCTAGCTAGTCACTACCAGTAATAATAATTATACTCTTATATTTTTATGCAATTACTTATTTACATATCGGAGAAGTTGATTCATAGGCGGCGGCCGTAAATCACATGGCGGACCTACGTTGGTCGTGTTTTGTCAAACCCAACTAGTACGATCACGAATTACATTTAACTAGCGACCCGCCCCGGCGTCGCACCGGTATAAAATATATTATAGCCACTGAAAAAATTATAGCTATGATCCTTCACGTGGTCTACTTCTTATCTGTGCCAAATAACATAAAAATTGCGCCAGTAGTTCGCGAGATAAGCCCTTTCAAATAATTTCCCTCGTTTTTGCACATTCCCCTATTAGTTTTAGCGTGATAAAATATAGTCTATACTCTATAACCATCCTCGATAGATGGGCTATCTAACACTGAAAGAATCATCAAAATCTGTTGCGTATTTTTAAAGATTAAAGAGAACAAAGGGACATGAGGGAATAAAGCGACTTTGTTTTATAATATGTATAGATTGACACAATCCGACCAAATGATGTAGGTCCGTCAACTGCCTATGAATCAATTTCTTCGATGGTTCACTGCACTTACACATACATGCTAGTCACTAAATTCTCATAGGCTAACAAAGCAAGTTTTGCGTCTACTAATCATCATCTCTATTAAATCTCAGTTGTTAATCTTTCGTATTTTGAATCATCATTTGCCTTATCAGATGCGTCGTCCCCATTTGAGAACAGTCCCTAGACTGGGGTCGAAGTCCCTATCCTGGTGTAATATAACATTAACTATTATTTAACAAAGAACACCTTCTTTTGTCGTCGGGATTAAGTCGATATTACCGGTGTCACGTGCGTCTGATCCCCGCCACGCGCCTTATTCATTTCGAACCAAATAAGTACTAGGACATTATGACATAATTGGCTGGCAGACAGGCATGGGAACCACATGGAAATTGCCAATTTTAAATGGTTTTGTACTATATTAGATACCATAAAATTCGCTTGTAGTAATCCATACTTACTAATATTATAAATGCGAAAGTCTGTCCGTGTGTTGTTACCTCTTCACGCCCAAACTGCATAACTGATTTTGATGAAATTTGATATGGAGATACTTTGAGTCCCGGGAAAGGACTTAGGATACTTTTTATCCCGGAAAATGTACGGTTCTCGCGTGATAACCGCATATTTCCGCAACGGAGTTGCGGGCGTCATCTATACTGTGCTTGGCGAAACATGGCGTTAGCGGTCACTGACCCCCTGTCAAAAATTTTCTATATAAACCGCGATTGACAATGAAGTGTCAGATGTTGTCAAGTTTGACAAGTTTTTGACAGAGAGTCAATGACCGCTACCGCCATGTTTCGCCGAGTACAGTATAGTAACTTTTAAATGCGGTATACAATTTGTTATTTTTATTTGACTGTGCGTATTCAATACCAATTTGCGAACGTAATTGCATGCAATCACTTTTTCAAACATTTAACCGTTTATTACTTTGCGGTTTAGTTTTGATGAACACAATATACAGGAACACCTGCATTGTTCATAGACCTGATTGCATGTCAATAAGGTCGAAATTATGATGACAATGAATATAAATACAAACTAAATTAATATTAAATTAATACCAATTATAAAACAATACTTTCACACTATGCAGTTTATTTAGATTTGTTATTCTCGCACGCCTCATTCTGGCAATAAATTCTTTGTATTTCTATTTCGCTCACCACGTCTGTGTTTTATTCTCCCTTCTAAAAGTATCTGCTTATTTGACAAAGCTTCATCTAATATTTATTGCTCATTAATACAGATTCTAATCTTTGGCACATAAAAATTCTAACGTCTGTGTCTGTCTGTCTGCTACCGCTTTACGCTCAAACGACTGAATAGATTTTGGTACAACTTGGTATGAAGATACTTTAAGAGAAGTTACAATATTAGAATACTAGACAAATACTTTTTGTTGCAGAAAATAGACGATTCCCGCGTGATAAACTTTGAATTTAGTATTGAGGCGAATAATTAAATTTTTGCAGAATTACGAAGTGAAAACTGCATGGAATAGGTTTCATACTGTAGCAATAACTCGAGATCTGTACCGCTGGGAGTTGCAGAATATATAAAATTTATGTACGTAATTAAAGCTTAAATAATGTGAGCCATAAACTGTAGGCGACATTGTTACAAACTTCGCGTCTAATAACGTTTATTTCTTGGCAGTTGCTTGTGGTTACTCGGTTACTTAGCTTAGACAGATTTAAGTATATTTAATATTGCAGTTTTAAGTATAAAAATAATTTACATTGTATGGTAAAATTACGAGAGGTCGAGCTTTATTAAGGTCTCCAATGCACTGATAGATGCGTTAAAAACCTAGATATAGAAATAGACGAATATTCTATTCGTCTATGATTAGTGATTACCTAGAATGGACGTCAATGGTGTGTGCTATAGACAGCTGCAATCGTGGAGGCGTTCATGACTATTCATCATACTCCAACGTTAAGAGGTGTCTATGCGTCAAAAATAAAAATCGCAAGTACATGACAAAGCTTCCTAAAACCCTCTATTTTGCGCATTGATAATTCAAATTTTCATCTTCTTTTTCCCTTCCAGAACCGAATTTCGTGGGCTCCTTCGACGTCGGTGAATACGTGCTGTTCTTCTTCCGAGAGACCGCAGTAGAATACATCAACTGCGGCAAGGCGGTCTACTCGCGAGTAGCCCGCGTCTGCAAACGAGACACTGGCGGGAAGAACATCCTCAGCCAGAACTGGGCTACGTACCTGAAGGCCAGGCTGAACTGCAGCATCCCCGGGGAATTCCCGTTCTACTTCAATGAGATACGTAAGTACTTAAAGTCTTAATGATAAGATAAGATACCATCGAGGAAACTGCATGCAGTTGACAGACCAACGTCATTTAGTCGGATCATATCAATTCAATGTTAATTGTGATCTGTCGGCTGGGTTTGATGTAATGCAACCAAACTACGTAGGCGTACGTAAAATCTGGAATTGGAATCAACTTCTCAGATAGTACCATCGAGGAAATTGATCCCTTTGCATTTGAGAGACCAACGTCATTTGGTCGATCATGTCAATTCAATGTTAATTGTGATCTGTCGGCTGGGTTTGACGTAATGTGACCGAACTACGTAGGTCCCCCATCTGCATAGGAATCAACTTCTCTGATAGTACATAAGCCTTGTATTGACACACAATTCACAAAATTATGTAAAGTTTTAACTACATCTTACCGCCTATCTTCTAGATTACAATTTTGACTACTCATTATGTTTTCTTTGTCGAATAGTGTAATTCCATAATGTAAATAAAAATAATTGTTTTTCTCAATGCGGCTGTGTAAGTGTCGAGTTATTTAAAGTTTCGTGAAGGAGTCGAAAATAAACACGCACGTCGATTTCCATGTATTTACCGTGAACATGCTAGAAACTCCTGAATTCGTAATGCAAATCATTTACGCAGACGACGAAGTTGCAGGGAAACTTTTAACACTCACCCTAATCCGAAACGCCAAACATTGACTGTCAATCCGGAGCAAACATTCCACTTCGGGACTCAATAGTGCATGGCAAGATTTAAGCGACAAAAGTCTAGCCAATTCCTCTGCGAAGTTCATATAATATTAACGTTTCCCGGAGTCGAGCTCCGCTCTGTTTTTCGCGCCCCCGCTGCACTCTGCATAACTTATGAGCTGTAATAGGTACGTTAAAGACTCCCCCACCTGTTTGTATTTACGTTTAAGCGCGATTAGGCAGCAAACAGTGTTAATTGACAAAGTAAAATACAACTTCTTACGGCGTTTACACTTGAAAATGGCCCGTTGAAAGCGCTAATATTAGCACGCCGACAAAATTGGGTATTACACGGCTTAAATATTGTGTGTACAAGCTTATATTATAAACGAAATTGTATAAACGTTCGTGGTATAACAAAAAGGTGTGTCACATACCGTACTGTTGCCAAATTTATGCAGCGCCTGTTGTTTCCACGTTTCACGGAACGCGAACGAAAAAGCAACACGGCAAAGACGTAAAAAGGCATTCGTTTTTTGTACACCAGATTTTTTGTGGCAGGCTTTATTCAAAGGCGTTTAATAAAAAGCAAAACAAACGTATACAAAATTCATAGTCGGTCTGTATTTTGACACGGCCGTATTTTGTACATGAATTATATTCGCCGGTTTTTCCTCAACCGTCGTTTAACGCTTTTCTAATGTGATCTTTATTTATGTTCTTACGTCTGACGCGGAGTTTTCCTGTATTTATTTGGCTTTCTTTTCTTTGAGGGATGTTAATTTTTTGTATTACGCTACCGGAAATCTTGTCTGTTTCGTAAAAAGATTATGGGTCGGTTTTATGATTTGTTACGTACGATTTTGATACATGTTTGTTTTCCTTCTAAGGTGAAAATATTTAATTGAATACTAGCTCTAATGTGCGGTTGGTTGGATTACTATACGCAAAACCTCATTATTACTGTATTCTACAGTAACGTTTGATCAAAACCCGCGAAGAAACAACAAACTTACAAAATGTCGCCTTTAATATGAGTGTGATAGGGCAAAATTAACAAAATACGAGCAGATAGACAGCTAAATACACTTCGACTTTCGACATAGAAAGTTTCCTAAGTTCATGACAGTTGTAACAAGTTTGCACTATTGTAATTATAATCTAAGGAGTGACAGCAATCCCGAGTCCCGACTTGAGCCGCTTACGCATAATAATATAACTTGATAATTGAAATTGTTTCAAATTCTAACCGAAATTTATACATTTAATTAAACCGCTATGCATATTTACTAGCGTTTGCTCTCAGTTTCCGGCCTGTATATTTACTTTTTATGCGTTCGAACAAATTGGACTTTTAGTTTGACACACTTCTAAAATTGGCCGACTATGTTGTGTGTCTATTCTATTTTCCCGAGTAAATCCAATAAAAACAAGCAATATGATTAAATTGAAGAATATTAATTTTTCATTTGTTTATATTATGTCGCCGTGGAGGTTCCTGTCTGTGGGACTCTTTGTTTCATGATTAGAAAAATTATTATAATGTGACTATAAGTATGTATTATTGTTAAAATGTGTAATACCTTCCTATTAGAATGATTGATATGCGTTTTATGATTTATTGTAAACCCGGTAAATATTTTAACATCCGGGGTATTTATTAAAATTATATAATAATGATTTCATACTTGCTACTATAGAATTATTATAATGTGATTAAAACTAGTTTTTCCATGCCAATCAAACTTTTAAATAATTTCTTTAAACATTTTCACTAAAATTGCGATGTATTTTGGTTGTGAATTAATTACTTCCGGTTTTACTTACTTCGTATAATTTTTTTAATTCAAAATGAATATTAACTGTTATTTGTTGAAAATTAGGCACGGTACGCTGTCATTTACAATAATCCAGCGGTACTGGTAAATCACAAAATAAATACACTAATTAATTTTAACGTTATTTAATAATTTTGCAATTGTTCAATGTTTTGTTAACATGATTTTCAAGAGTGACATAATTAATTTATACTTGTGGTAGGGAAAACAAGTGGGGATGATGTTTATAAAAAGACTGTGTTCTGAGCGTGGAGCTCATTCTACCAAAGAGGATGTAAACTGTATACTACGTAACAAGAGGTCGGACTTAGAAGAAAAAAAATTAACATCCGTTATTTTTTTAATTTGAAACTGAGGTTAAAATTTTTAAGTGCAAAACCTTTCACTCTAAACATACCAAAAATAAAAAAAAATTAAATAAAAAAGAAATGAGCTCAAATAAATGTTTTATTCCATTAAAAATTATTGTACATAGCTAAATAAATAGGCTTATAAGGTAAATTAAACAATAAAACAGATTTAATCCACAAGCTTTTGTTGATTTCTATTATTCAGTATTATAATATTACAGTACAGTTTTATGAGTTTTATTTATAAATATAATAGAATAGCCGTCTATGCTACTCTACTAACTACTTGATTGGCTTATACAGTAAACTCTATATAGGGAGGGTATTAAAGCTGCGCGTCCACCAGGTTGGAATCGGGACGTACGCGACGGTGCGGACGGCGCGTCGTGTCGTCATATATTTGGCAGGCGCAGAATGACGTTCCAGTACTTCTAGTGTAGTTCAAAGTACCAGTAGTATCAGTACCATACATACAAAGCAAAAAAAAACCGTCCGCTGCGTAGGTACGCAGCGGACGGTTTTTTTTTTCGCTCCGCTCCGATTCCGATCCAGTGGACGCGCACCTTTATATATACACACTTAAGTATCATTACTTTGTTCTGTTACACCCTGTATACGACAGCTGAAATCTATCACGCGGGCTCAGGCCAGCTGCATACCACCTCACTTGATCAGAGGATTTTTCCTTGGTGGCCGTACCACTCATAATCCCATACCTTCCTTTTCCTAAAATCTCCTTAACAGCTATTGCTTGCAGACTAAAATGTTGCAAACTAGTATAGGGACCTAAAAATCTGAAATTAATTAAACATTTTTCATTTACTACATTTCCATACAGTTCACATAAATTATTAAAGTATAGTTAATATAACCTCATGTATTATTACAATAAAACAATATACATTATAATATTTTCTATGAAATAGTAATCTATCTTTTTCATATAAGTATTATAGTTTAAGTTGTAAATTAATGTACAAATATGCAAATAATACTACGACATACTTTGTATTAAAACATGGTATGAAATAGGTATGTTTTGCTTCAATTTATCAATTTACGGTTACATTTACATTTTACAATGGCTTACCTTTCGTTTTTCAATAATTAATCCACTTAATTTACAATTTTTGTATGAGTTGCTACAAATAATTTTCACAATTCATCAATCGAACTTTGAGTTTTAAACTCCTTCTTCGTTTTTTTTCTCATGTAGTTTATATTCTTTATGGTCTTTTTTATCAGCCAATCACAGTCGACCTTGCACAAATCAAGCACAGATTAGGTGATTGGGTACAGTTGCTACGTTTAAATTTGGAACCCAATTTTTTTTTGTTCGGAACTTGCGTCCACCTGATTCTACTGTGAATTTGCGGTGAATAAACATTGTAAGTACAATCTATGTCAGTTTGAATTTTAATAATTTTAATCACTTTGTTTTCTTTTTAATTTTAAGTTCCTATTTCTTTTGCTCGTTTAAGTTTTAATATTTTTAATTATTTGAAATTGTTTGTTTTTTATAAATGAAATTCATTGCATTTAGTGAGAAATCAATAGGTTTGATGAAGTTAAGCATTCAGCTCTCATAATAACTGAATTAAGTATTATTATTGTAACGCCCTCTCTGATTTACGATATAAATAGTAGTCAACATTATATTTTATGACAATCTCAAAAATAACTTTTTAAGTTTGAATTTTGTTATGCTACAAACGGACAGGAACGAACCGCCCGCGTAAGTTAGCAATTCCGCGGGAGCCCTAAATATTCCTTTCTCCCTTTTCATGGTCTCTTCTATAATATTATGTCTGCTAAGTTACATAAAATCTATATAGTATTATTTGAGTCCTGAGATAAGCGTGTTTTAAACAAACTGTTTATCTTTATAATATTAGTATAGATTTTATGAATGTCTTTGAAATAAATTAACTTAATTATGTAAAATGTATTCTGTATAATTACCTGTATTATTTCGCGATGATTTATATTGTTGGCTGATGCACATTTAATTAAGCGAACTCACACGTCGTTGACGTCAGGTGCATGATTTATGCGTTGATTTCGGACGACGATCGAATCTGTATTTAATTACCGGTCGCAAGTGCAATAAACCCATTTGCCGCTTTATAAAACAAATGAATACATCAATATGTCTTGTCAAATCAAAATTGATGCAGATTTATCCCTTGCAACTTGCAACTAATTTCCTACATTTAACTCATTCACACTAATTATTATTTTTGGATTTATTCAGCAAAATACGTAGTCCAGGAGAGGACATCAGATATTTTTAACACGGAAAAATATGTAAGTTCCCCGCGTTAAAACGAACATAGTTTAGCACAACATTTTTGGAAATATCTACTTACTGAATGACTCGTTTCAATATTATAACCATTCTGTGTGTAATGTAATGCTCAATAAATCTTTCTGATGTCGTTATAATTATGTTTCATAATTTATGTAATAATTGGCAGGCAACCCCTACAGCACAAGAATTTCTTAGTGTAGGGGCTGCGCAACTAACAAGATATTCTATGTAATAATTTTATAATGTATTCTTTAAAATTCTTGAAATTCTTATGACATATTTTCCCTCTTTTCTAAGCCATTTATCCTATTCCCTACATCGGAAAACTATCAAAGTGCCAGACGTAAAAACCACTGTTACATTGTAGTCCAGAATCGTGAATTTGTCGATCAAAACGAGCCTCAACAGACCTCTTTCCACGTGTGAACCTGGTCGTTATCGTTACTAGATCATGTCCCATACAGATAAAGGAATACGACTCTCTATTTCACCATTACACCAAACGTAATGTTGTATATTGATGGTATTTGCTTGATGCCATAAGTTTTGCTTTAATAGTTGTCGGTGGTTAGTTGACTTTTGAAGTGAAAACTTCTTTAGCGGCGTTGAGCACTTTTGTGGGATGGGTAAAAACCTACGAATAATAAAACCAGGAAACGTAACTCCCATACTAATACAGTTTTAAATTTGGTTCCATTCGAACTGTCATGTAACGTCAGCCTTTATACCGCTCAAGGTCACCTAATGTATGAAAAGTGAACCTAAGGTTCACTTTTTTGACAAGTATTTTGGAGCATGTTTTTTGACGGAGTTACTCTTCCGTAGTTTTTTATTATTCGTAGGTAAAAACTGTGAAACTCGCGCCAGATTTTCGTGTTGATCGAAAAACCATACAAAACGCGTTAAGACGGTTGGATAGTAGTGTATTGTGTCGAACTCGAACTCGAACGAAATGTACAGTCGGGGAAATGAGTTATTTAGCAGAAATATACAGTCGGGGAAATGAGTTGTTTAGCAGAAATGTACAGTCGGGGAAATGAGTTGTTTAGCAGAAATGTACAGTCGGGGAAATGAGTTGTTTAACAGAAATGTACAGTCGGGGAAAATAGTGCTAAGCAGAAATGTACAGTCGGAGAAATGAGTTGTTTAGCAGAAATGTACAGTCAGGAAAATTAGTTGTTTAGCAGAAATGTACAGTCGAGGAAATGGGTTGTTTAGCAGAAATGTACAGTCGAGGAAATGAGTTGTTTAGCAGAAATGTACAGTCGAGGATTATTGTGCTAAGCAGAAATGTACAGTCGGGGAAATGAGTTGTTTAGCAGAAATGTACAGTCGGGGAAATGAGTTGTTTAGCAGAAATGAAGTCGGTGAAATGAGTTGTTTAGCAGAAATGTACAGTCGGGGAAATGAGTTGTTTAGCAGAAATGTACAGTCGGGGAAATGAGTTGTTTAGCAGAAATGTACAGTCGGGGAAAATTGTGCTAAGCAGAAATGTACAGTCGGGGAAATGATTTGTTTAGCAGAAATGTACAGTCGGGGAAAATTGTGCTAAGCAGAAATGTACAGTCGGGGAAATGAGTTGTTTATCAGAAATGTACAGTCGGGGAAATGAGTTCTTAGCAGATGCGCTGATTAAGGCCGTGTTTCCCCCTGCAAGACAACTGTCGCGAGAAGTGTCTGACTCTGACAGTCTGTCTGACAGCAGTTTTTTTTTCGATTGTCGATATTTTTTAATCGATTGTAAGGGTTTCGATTAATTAAAACGATAGTTTTTTTATTATTTTTTTTAATCGATTTTCATAAAAAATGAGTTGAAAAAATAATGCACAACGTTAATAATCAAGTTTTCACTTCTGCCGGCACTCCCGGAGTGCAACCCATCTTTTTTTTTCTTTTTTATTTTGCCGATGAATAATAAGAAGCCATGTTATATTATACACTATACATATACCAATATGTAGGTAGAATTTTATTGCTCTGATGATTGAGTTGAATTTAGATACAACTATGATACCGCATGTAGTTATGATGTTCAGAGAACTTATTTTATTACCTTTGTTATTACCTACATTCTACACGATGACGATCGCAATAAATTAACTATGGCCCGCGGAATACTATAGAAGAGTAAGCGAATCAAATAATGGTTTCACGAAATGCACACCAAGGCATTGTTTAGTTGGTTGTACTCGGGTTAGTCATTTTATTTTCACTGCCCTAGCTTCCCGTTTATGACAGTAACTGCAGCCATATTTGTTGTGTTTTAGAGTTATTGTTCTATAGTATAGTATTTCTATGCTATAAGCTATAAAATACTTGTAGTTAGAATCGCGTGACTGTATCGTGCCATTTTTATTGACGCAAATTGCTGTCGGCGTACAAAACCAAAACACCGCCGTGTGATTATGCGCTCCTAGTACTTTATCACGTGTACTTAAAGAATTAGCTTGTTTACTAGGTTAGGTTTTGAAATTATAAGGCTGTTGTTAGCCACCGTCTTATCTGACCATCAACCTTATAACAGGAATGTTACCATGATACAATCAGTGTTCGTAGAATTCGATTATGATTCATAAATATTTCGCAAGTTGGCTCGCTCGCTTCTAAAAATAAAGTACTTTATTTTTAAACTTCAGGAGTGAGAAATGCATTAGAAATTAATCGTCGCCTGAGTGCTAGATTGTTGCACCGTCCATTTTGACCAAAAATGAGTTATGAATGCAAGCTGATTAACGGACAAAAGTCTGTTTTATTACACTAAAGATAATGTTAAATTTTCCAAACAAAAGGGCTGTTTTTTTAGTTTAAAGTTTTTTTGTTCACAACGAAAAAATATTAATTCCCTGCTTAATAATCCCATCTCCACGATTTTGATTTTTGCGTGCTTTTTTGGTCCACCTCCAGCTATATAGCCAATCACAGCTCGCTATAGGCGTGACGTAAGCGCCCGCCATTTTGTTTTGCGATTCAGTGTGGCTTCGTATAGTGCACAAAAATATCTTAAAAACATTGTTGTATAGTGTTTGATTTACAAATAAGCATCTTATTATAATCTGCTTATATGTCCCGAACATGTTATAAAAGAAAAACCACTCGAGAATCTGCCGAAATTGAACTGCAAGTACCTTTAAGGTATCTCTCATGTAGCTCGTGTTTCTTCTACAGGATGTTGAGATTACGTCACCTAAGCAAAAAATAAAAGAAAATGACAATCCAATCACAGAAAGCACATCTACTAAACAAATGAAGCTAAACTGAAGACGGAAAATAAAAGGAAAATGTAACAAAGAAAAAACACAGATCAAGAAATGAAAAAAAAACATCCAAAAATGCAAATAAATCAGTAAAAAATAATGAAAAGAGCAGAGCAAAGAGGAATAAGTTTTTTTTTAATATACTACACATACTGTAACAGTTATACTCACAATAATTAGTACACTCTACTTACAACACAATCACCACATACTTACACTCATACTTATTCACAAACACCCACACGAAATATATCATAGTTAAAATACAAAATACAAAATCTTTATTCGTAAACTTAAAATACATAATTAAGTAAAGTTTACCTGTGTTAGGGGAATTTTCCTCTACCGAAAACGATAAAATTTAGAAAATATAAATGAGGCTAGTAATTGTTACAAGAAGAAATAATATAGAATTTACTCTTTACATTTTTAATTTTTTTATATTTTTTATTTAATTTGGTATATTACTTATCTTAAAAGCAATTCGGGAAGCGACTTATAATATAAGACTTAGTCGTTCAAAACACACTTTCTTGCACATTTCATGCATTTCATGCACATTTTGTGGCTAAAATAAGAATGTACGAATACATTAATAAATTTTTAAAATTTGAAATGACAATAATTTTTAAACATCCTGTACCTTGAACAAAGAACAAAATGGTAGCTGGAACAAAGAAGCACTGACCGATTATTTTGCAATTTATGCTAAGAGCAATGCAGTTTTGTTCTACGTCCACATTCGTAATTTTGTTGGTGGTATTTTGTTCCACCTCCATTTTTAACCGACTTCCAAAAAACGAGGAGGTTATATGTTCGGCTGTGGATATTTTTTTTTTTGTTTTTGTATGTTCAACGATTACTCCGCCGCTTGTGAACCGATTTTCGAAATTTTTGCTTTGTTGTATTTGGTTTTACTCCAATTTGGTACCATGTTCACAAAAGTGGTGACCGGATGATGGGATCCAGGAGTAATCGAGGGAACTCCTCGAAATTTATATGGAAACATATGGTGATTTTGGTTTTATGTGAAGTGTACTAAGAATATGCTACCAAAAAGTCAAATATTGGGCCATGGTTTCGAAGATGCTGAGAGAACTCCTGAATCCTTATAGATACACGTTTGGGAGTTTCGGCGTTGTTTTAAGAACAGAAAGCATATGCTACTATGCAACTCATATTCATCATCATAATCATCATCATCATCATCGTCTTCATCATTACCTCGTCGTGTTAAGGTCACCAATGTCTCATGGCACAGAATAGATAATAGTACAAGGCATAGGTGTGGATATACTAATAATAATAATAATTTTATACTGTATAACAACACTTTGTTTAAATATACACGGCGGTCAGCGCCGCGGAGGCGACGGTAACGCGGCGCCGCCGCGCAGCGCGCGGCGGAAGACGACAGATCGAATATACTTTACTACTTTATATACAGATCGAATACTTTACTAACTACTTTATAAAATTTTAATACACAAAATATAGAATTAAAATAAAATTATTTTAAAAAGAGCATTTAAACAAAACAAAGTCAATAAGTGTCTTTTTAATTAGTTATACTTATTAATCGATAGATGGCGCAAGTATCGATTTGAATGGATTTGAAATTGAATTCTTGATTACAAGAACAGCTGTCAATAATTATGATAATATTATATTATATTACTAGCTGTCCCGGCAAACGTTGTTTTGCCATATAAATAATTTTTGGTATGAAAAATAGATGTTGGCCGATTCTCAGACCAATATCCTCACAATATGCTCACATAATTTCATGAGAATCGGTCAAGCCGTTTCCGAGGAGTATGGCAACGAAAACTGTGACACGAGAATTTTATATATTAGATGAGTAGCTACGCTACATCCTATGCAAGTTTATACAATTTTTTATCTGATAGATCCTTCGATCGTGGAAAAACGAGAAACAATAGCCGAAAGGCTATTGTGTCTCGTATATCGATAACAATAGAAATATTGTTATCGCAATCGCCGGTGACCGCTTGGGGTTTGAAGTATTAAAATTGTTAAATTACTTAGCACAATATGTTCACTTCACTGATAATATATTATTTTGTGAGTGTGAACTGTGACTCTTAACAAATTGTAATAAGATACGTAAAATATACGCGAAGGTTTACCTACTAAAAAGGTGTAACTAAAAAGAGTGAAATTATTATTATTTTTAATAAAAAATTAAAACCGACTTCCAAGGTAAAAAAACATTAACATTAATATGAACTAAAAAGTATTAAATAATTTTTGCTATCTAATAGTGCCTTTTTCCGAATTCGGCTAAACCTCAACTATTTCTCTGTACTCAATCTTCATAATTTTAAAGTCGGTGCCAGTTCCAAAAGTTTCAAATATTCTGTCAGAGGACTGAAGATTCAGCTATCTGGTACCGACTTCAAAATAATGAAGATTGAGTACAGAAATAGTTGAGGTTTAGCCGAATTCGGAAAAAGGCACTATTAGATAGCAAAAATTATTTAATACTTTTTAGTTCATATTAATGTTAATATTGTTTTTACCTTGGAAGTCGGTTTTAATTTTTTGTAAAAATAATAATAATTAAACTTAAAAATAAACGAAATCTCATCATAATATTTTGATTTTGAAGAAGCAGTTTTTGATTCCACTTGTCATTATAAACATAGCCATTTAAGTAATTGGTCGCCTTACGCATGCATCACAAAAATAAACATAAAAACCTGTCTAGTGAAAAATTTGGTCAATGGTCTATAGGACAATCTAGCACTCAGGCGACGTAATGTAAAAGTAATTCGTAAATCGTTGGCAAGTAGGTTCTGTCGGATGTAAAATAAGTTTGAACTAACCGTAGCTTATATAATTTCTCATATTCAAATACAAAATAAGCTCAGTATTTCTGTCTTCAGCGTAGTGACAGTGTCAGGAGCATCCTTGGGGATTGGAATCCATTGTTACTTACTAATATTATGACCGCGACAGTTTGTTCGTGGGATATGTTTATTTGACCTTTCACGCAAAATGCAGTATCTACATTTAAAAGAAATTTTATGAGTGTGGTAGATGTCCGCAAAACCAAAATTCTAAATTAATTATGTATACAATTCATCATAAGGAATCGCTGTAACACGTCCAATCCTAGACATTTTTGATTTCTGAGTACAAATAAGTGAAATTAAAGAAAGCATCTTGTTTAAGGGCTTTGGGATATGAAACGAAAAATTCCTACAATAGTCTTAAAAACTGCTGTTAGCAGTCCTTATTGCTTAATATTTGGCCTTGAATGGCCTTGATTTGTACAGTTTCTATTTTGTTTCCATTTTAAAGAGTTTGTATGAATAAACAATTTTCTATCTATCTATTCTCACAGTTATAATAAGAATAAGAACGTTTATTTGCAAAAACATGGTATTGACAATAAGATGGTACAATGTAAGATAGCGCTCATGTTTTGTCGGAGACATCTCGACGTACAATTTTTTTAATAAAACTTAAATTTAATTTTGTTGCTTCTCTACAATACAATATTAAGTTCAATAATTACAATATTGATATTTGATAGTAAAAATAGTAGTAGTAAATTAGTCAAATGTCAAAGGCTATCAATAGTGTGAAACTATGTTTTCTAATACACTTTAATCTTTACAGAGAGCATCTACAAAGTCCCTGGCGACGACAGCCGCTTCTACGGCGTGTTTACCACCGCCTCCACCGGGCTGATGGGTTCAGCCATCTGCACCTTCACCATAGCGGATATCCAGAAGGCATTTGAGGGGAAGTTCAAGGAGCAGGCTACATCCAGCTCAGCCTGGCTGCCGGTCATCAGCAGTAGAGTACCGGAGCCGAGACCGGGGACCTGCGTCAACGATACGGCATCGTTGCCGGATACCGTGCTCAACTTTATAAGGTGAGTTTATCTTGAAACGCCTGCAACTCTGTCGCGCCAAAATTCGTTCGCGGGAACTGTACATTTTTGGAATAATAAGTATCCTATGTCCTTTACTAGGATTCAAAGTATGTCGATGCTAACCAATGAAATCGGTTCAGAGCTTTGGGCGTGATGAGTTAATAGGCAGACACACTTTCGTATTTATGATATTATATTAAGTATTGATTTGCCTTGAAAACAAGCCTTTTCTAAAATTATGAACTTAACTCTCTTTTTCATTAAGAGCCAAGTATTAGCACAAAACCGCTCTCTCTTCCTTTACTTTCATAGCCCAGTGTGATAGTTTTCTGCGAACTCCGGAATCAAAAGCTAATCTCTAAACTATTGGACCTCGTGGACTATAACATCGACTTTCGTTTTTAGATATGGCAACATTTTTATGGCATGTTTTCAAGCGTTATGGCAACATTTTTTCTACGGCAACACCGCCCTGCATCTCGCGACACGTGTTAATTATCTACCACTCGCGCTTGGAGTGTTCAATTATTTTTTTTACACTTTTACACAATCCTCACGTGAGCGTTGAGATTTTAGCACTCGACATGCTCGCGAAAATACACGAACAATTTTCACGCTAGATTGAATTTTTTAATTAAATGAAGGATGTAAAGCATTATCATGTCTGCTTAGTTACAATAAGTATCGATAGTACCCATAAATATACAGAGTTGATTGGTTCATAGCGTTTTTAATTAAAAATTCTCGTTCGTTTTGTATAGTATTTAATGTTTTGTTGGTGCTTATCTTGCCGTTGTTTATTATTATTATGCATTCCACGCATTTTCGTTTCAATTCAATTTTATTGCAAAATTCTTTAAATTGCGATCTTAAAAATACGTGTAAATATAAGATAAATTTTAGACCAAGCCAAATAGAAAACTCAGTTACCTGTATAAATTGTTAATTAGATATGTATGTTTTTGTCCCTTTATAATATTTTACTCATTTAACACTTCTGACTATAAATAATGAACAAATGAATGACAGACAACGGAAGTAAAGAGGTTAACCTAGTTTTTGAATAAATAAAATATTCGGCGGGTGAATTTTTTAATGTGTCATTTAAATAAATAAATAAATAGGAAGTGCAGCTTTTCAGAATGGCCACATTTTCCTTCATTTCAAACTCATAAACTGAAGTTTAAAATATTTTTTTATTTATTTAAATCATGCATCTTGGCCCATATTATATATACCTTATAGACTAACATACATAACATATTTTATACTAACACTAACACTAAACACGTATTGTCTGTGACGTGGGGGCGCGACGTGTTCGGAAGCCGTCCTCGAAACCTCCTCGGAGGTTATTATAAAGTTTAATTTAAATGGCCTTTAGTTTCACCTGTTTTAGGCACTTTTAGGGCCTGTTTCACCACTTTCTGATAGGTGCCGGATGGCCTTTCCACAACTTATCTAACAGACAGTGTGAAATAGCCCCTTAGACATGCATTTCTGTCAATTGCCAAGTTAGTTTTTAGGTTACAGAAAAATCTTAATTTAGGAGAATGAATAAGGCCTTTCGTAAGATAAAGGGCCTCGCAAAGACCGGCCTCGCAATATATAAATTTGCACGCCATCCAAAGGCAAAATAAGAGAACTGTTTACCTGACTAACATCATAATACTGTACTTACCTTATTTTAGCAAATAAATGATTTCTATTCTATTCTAATAAGTAAGGCCACCACTGCCGTAATAAGAATTCCAACAACGCTGGCTATACTTTATATTTATCCCCAGATCCCACCCTCTGATGGACAGTGCGGTGACCCACGAGCACGAGAAGCCCATCTACTACAAGCGGGACCTGTTCTTCACGCGGCTGGTGGTGGACCGAGTCAGGGTCGACATGATGGGACACCAGCTCGAGTACACCGTGTACTACGCTGGCACAAGTAAGTGGCATAATTTTTTTATAAAAAAGGGGGCAAACGAGCAAACGGGTCACCAGATGGAAAGCAACTACCGTCGCGCATGGATACTCGCAACATCAGAAGAGCTGCAGATGCGTTGCTGGCCTTTAACTTGTTTTCAGTTGACACGATTAATACACGAATTCTGTGGTATTTTGATATGAGATAATCTATTTAACAGAAGTGTTGACTGGTATATGTTTCAAAATGTTTGTGAGGTATTTAATTCCTTATTTATAATATAAGTCCAATTTCTTGACTTTCTACTCCCTGTCCATCATAGTTCATAAGTCCTAGATTACTGTCTATTATAGGGCTTACCTCCATCCAATACAGAAATCTATGAAATGTCGATTAATTAATACACTCGGTACAAGTTTGACTGACATAATCTAATATTGTGAGATGAGGGTAGAAGCCATAATTTAGATATACGCGAGCTTAGTGCGTAATTAATATACATTATACAGACATAGATATCATAGAATAATAGACCAAACAGAAGGACTATAACAATGTAATACTTATACTTGAGAAAGTTTGAAATAACAAATAAACAGTCTAATAAAAGGTAGTGCCCAAAAATAGCAATCATTTTTAAATAAATTATATTGCTTAATTTCATCAATCCTACGTCTGAAATTATTTCAACTCCAAAATAAATATTTTACACTAGGTGCCAAATGCTGCAAAAAGCCAAATGTAAAAGTTGATATATTTTAAAATTTAATAGACGACCCAGTTGAGAACAATCGGGGCGTCCCAAAACTCGGAACAATCACGGCGAGGGCTATTACATTTTATAAAAAACGCACAAATTAAAAATGGCCGAGCGCGGGGAAATTAAAAATCTGCGAGTGAAAGTGCGTACAAAGCCATAACTCGCGCCTGACAGCTGGACATTCGGAGACCCCGGATTCCACCTCATCGCGAACATGGGATTTAGTTGGGAACACGAAAAACCGATTATACGTTCATTGTTTGTAGGCAAATAACAGGAATTTGGCACTCTGCTCTCTGCCGCTTTGCTCTGTGACGCGCTCGTCCACTCGCTATTTATTAACCCTTAAAAGCTCCACGCTTTAAAACCTACCTGAACAAGTTCGTTACTAGCGCTCCCCTTAAATGTTATTTCACTTTTATCGCTTGTAAAACCCTCCGAAACGTAGAATGCTCACTTGTAACAACAATTAATGTGTAGAGCTGGAATTTCGTGTCGAAATGTCATGTAAATTATTTACCTATTTTTTTAATACAAGGGTACCTACAATAATAATAAATTAGACTTTTGACGGGGCATTCAACTTTAGAAATAAATTACAGCAGTTTTTATGTTTAAACTTTATAGTATTTCATAGTGTATACAGTAAGAAAGATAGCTGGGATTCTAGGTCGAGGTTTTGGATTCAAATTTACGAACATGTAACGTACACAAAAGCGTATTTCTCCAGTAAAACAATTGTATGCCGAGTACGACCGCAGTTCGTTCGTTTGACACATAGGCTCGGCGTAGACAACAGACCTTATATTCAAAACAACGCCAGCCAGTAATTTCCACCGATGTTGTTGCAATTTTCACCAATTTCGCTCGAAAATCGCTGCGAGGCCGTGTATTAGACTCACGTATATCTAACGAAGGGGGAGGGGGGTTCGCAACTTTTCCGAAGTTCGAGTTGGCGTTTGAAATGCTCGTGTGGAATATCAAATTGTTTAAGCGTTACCTTTGACGTACCGAGCTTCACCCTAATAATTGCCTGTACACTGTACAGAATCTGCATAATGTTACTCTGATAATAGTTGGGGAAACACTAAATACTTAAGGGTTGGCTCAAGACTTTTTATTGCAACAAAGTATAATTGTAAGACCTTAGTTTCTATTATATACCAACGACAATAGAATAATTGAATACCACTGCACCAAACAAAATTATATGCTGGCAAAATTTCTGCTTACAAAATACGAAATACTAAAGCAGTATGCGTACTGTAATAAACACACACGTCAAACTTACGAGCGAGTGAAGTAAATGAAAAAATCCTAAATAATATTCGCATAAATGTCACAAAACTTTGTTACACAGTTCCCGTACAAGTTACTCGGGCTTTATACGGCGGTAAATACGCACGAGCATTCACTCAACTTCTGTATGGTTGCTAATGAAGTTTTTAAATAAACTTTTATTTGTCCCGACTCAAATTTCACTACACCACAAATACTCGTAGCGCTTAATTCCCTTTTCGTCGAATATTTAACACTAGTCGTTGCGCCTCAGGCGGTGGGTGATTTGCTCTTTCAATAAAAGTTTTCGTGCGTCCGGATTCCGGTCCGGCTCAGTTCGTGGTATTAGGCCGGATTTATATACGCCCGCCTGAACGCGCAATTTAGCGGCTACACCGAGAGATGACAATCAAATGTGTAAATAACAGCGCAACCGCGACGTTACTTAATAAATCGTTTCATACAGTGCAAGTGGTGTGGTCTCGCGCTGTAGCGGCCGAACCGCACGTTCGCGCCGCCGCATTATCCAGCCGGCTGCGTTTTTTGCCGAATGATAAATCGGACTATTCCAGCGGAATGACAGCGAAGCGGAGCGAAGATTTCGAGCATGGTGATTGGTCTATTCGGCCTAAGGGTTGATTCAGACCGCAATGCGACGTGTAGATGCATTTCTAAATTTATATATACTTGACAGATTCACAAGACGTCTCACGCAATTGAAATCTGTCAAATCTATACTTTATGCCGCACCGTGCTTCGCCTCGCCTCGTCACGTTGCAGTCTGAATTGACCCTAAGCGTTGTCCGGACAGTGTGGAAGATGATCTGCAATATGGTTCGGCGAAATGTAGCCAAACTTTCCCCGATACCAGTTTGACAGGCGCCGTCGTGCGCAGAACTCGCGAAGGGGTACTAGGGGTATCAAAGACGCTAAGAGTGTTTAAGTTAAACAAAATTAATTAAATTCCTTCAAATGTCATCAACTCCACGCCTTCCGTCGAGGGCGCTTCGTAAATGAACGCAGTATTTAGTGAACGTATCACACGAGTACAGAAAATGAAAACTTAATTATAATGCTAGAGACGGGGTGGGAGATACGAGTATGGCTAAAAACTTTACGCCCATTGCTATTTTAGTATTACATTAATTCAGATTAGATGCAGTCTTACTTTTACAACGAAATATCATTTTCATAAAAAGAAACCCAAACAAATCTGGTGCTCATATAACAATATTTGTTTGAACTATAATATGAGAATACAAATTCGTTGTTTGACAAGATCCAGTCTGGATCTAAGTTGTTAATATGTGAAATTAAGATAGCACAACCCAAGTACAAAATGGAAACTTAATTATAACGTTAGAGACTAGACTCATGGCTAAAAACTGTTCGGTAATCAAATAGCACTCGAGCTTTGATGTCGCATGGAGTCGGAGCTATTAAAAACAATTTAAAATGCACAGTCGGCTTAACGGTCAGCCGCGCGTAGATAGCGTTTCGGAGGCATAATTGCATAAACGGAACTAAATTGAGGGTGGTTCCTTTAACTGAAAAACCAGGGGATCGACTTACCATCAGTTTAAATATTCCGCTAGTGCCTGTAAATAACTGAAATGATTCGTTTACGGACTTTTTGACAGAGGAATTTTCCGACTGCAACGCTTGTGGTCAGCTTTCATTAGTTTATACGCAAAACTGCGGCAATTAATGGTAACAAAATGCAGACAATATCAACAAGGATACTGATCGCGCAAATGATACAAATGTGGACGTAGCCTTAAGGTGTCTCCACATTTGTATCAATTACGCGATCAGATCTCCGTCGCGATCATCGCGCAGTATCAAGTATGCGTATCATAGTGTGGACGCCTATTAGATCACTCTCCCGATCATGCGCGTATTTGATACGACACGTATCAGATACGCGGTTAATAGCGATCGGGGCGTATCATGATACGCGTATCATTTTGACACGCTTCGATGATACGCGACAGAGATCTGATCGCAGATTTCATCGCGCAAATGATACAAATGTGGACGAGCCTTAACGCGCGCTGAAAACGCCCAATGTGTACCAGCTCTAATTGTTTATGTGAAGAATCAGCTTTCATTTCATACGTAAAAATTGTCACAAAAATATTCCGTGTGAAATTTCAACAGCGTCGCATCGAGAAAGCTATTTTTAATAACAGATGTAACTTTTTTGATACTTGAATGAAAAACTCTCATCAAATATTTTAAATTTTCACGTTTCTTTAAAACGGCTACTATTTTTACAAAAATATACATTCCATAATAATTATTAATACTGACTTTTATAATAAAGCATGAAAAAATCCATACTTCCATACCATTATAAATATGCGAATGTGTGTCTGTCTGTCTGTTACGCCCAAGCCGCTGAACCGATTTTTCTGAAATTTGGTATGGGGATTCTTTGAGTCCCGGGACAGGACATAGGATACTTTTTATTCCGGAAAAATGTAGGATTTCCGCGCGATAAACGAAATTTGGCGCAACGAAGTTGCGGGCGTCATCGAGTACAATATTGTAACGTTTTATGGTAACCAATAAAATGTATTTCGATGCTAAATGATGATGGAAAAGTGAAACTTGAAACGAAAATAAAAATAAACAACAGAATACTTTTCCCAACTAAGTACTTTGCTCACCTTAATATTTGAGGTGATAGAATATCAGATATCATATTTTATGAACCTTTACAATATGAACGATACGGTTATTTATATAATATCCAAAATGTATGACGGTTCGCTTATAAGTTACTGAATATTACAGAAACGTGTAAGTATCGGAAACTCATTCGCCTGAGTACGCTAAATTTATCGTAAGCATAATATAATAGCTACATGAGCAATATAAATATCTAATTCTGATAAAAATAATTTTATTCTTTATTTACAAACGCGTAGGTTCATACATAAATGCTTTTTCAAGCAGTAATATAAACTCTTTATACGAGGGCTGCTATTTATGTATCCGGAATTAAAAAAAGAAATAAACATATATCATTTAATATGGTTTTATTGCTTTTCAAAATATTCGCCGCGATGATCGACACACTTTTGCATACGCTGGAACCAATTTTCATAGCACTTTTTCCATTCTGATTGAGGTATCACCAAAACGTGCATTTTGAACGCATCAACAGCCTCTTCGCGGCTCAAAAAACGTTGACCACGTAATTTGTTCTTCGCGTATGGAAATAAAAAGAAATCGTTAGGTGCCAAATCAGGGCTGTACGGCGGATGACCAGTCAATTCGATCTTTTGACCCTCCTAAAACTGAGTTGTTTCAGCTGAGGTGTGACAGCTAGCATTGTCGTGATGTAATATGATTCTGCGTTGTCGGTTGTCCTTTCTTATTTCTTCAAAGACTTCTGGTAAACAAATGGTCGTATACCATTCAGAATTAACCGTTTTACGATTCTCTAATGGCACTGTAGCCACATGTCCATTAATTCCAAAAAAACAGGCGACCATTTGCTTCAAAGTACTTTTTGCACGAGTAACTTTTGTTGGTTTCGGCACATCTTGGAACACCCACACCGTTGACTGTTGTTTAGTTTCGGGGTCATATGCATAGATCCAAGATTCATCACCTGTGTAGATATTATAAACGGCTTTTGACCTACCACGGTTGTATTTTTTTATCATTTTTTTGCACAAGTTTGTCAAGTTGTGCGGAATCCAACGCAAACATATTTTTTTTACAGCCAAATGTTCGTGTAATATCTTATGTATGCTCGTCATACTTATGCCTAAGGACGCCTCTATCTCGCGATATGTAACATGACGATCACGCATTATTAGTTCCCGCACATCATCTATATTTTGTGGGACAACAGCTGTTTTTGGGCGACCTTCTTTATTTTCATCCGTGAGCATAGACCGCCCACGATTAAACTCACTGTACCAGTGATAAACAGTGGTTTTTGATGGTGCTTCATCTCCAAAAGTTGCGGTGAGTTGAATAAAGCACTGTTGTTAATTTAGCCCACGCCGAAAATCGTAGTAAATCATTGCACGAAAATGTTCACGCGTTAAATCCATGGCAAATGAAGACACGCAATTTTCAAAAGTCACATGAAACAAAATGTATTCTTCAACCAAAGAGTTCTATTTTCAAATGTTGTAATTACTTTTTAAATATTGTTCTTGTAAGTGGCCAGTTCCGGATACATAAATAGCAGCCTAGTATGGTATCAAGACAATGATTTGCATGTTTATACTTATTTATTAATTTTTTAGATAATTTATTTGTAACCAAGCCACGCAGTTTATAATGCCCAAATGTGTGCGCAGTGCCCAGAAACTGTTTCCATTCTCTTACTCTCATATCTCAGTGGGACTGATCGGGACACACTTTTTATATTATGCCCATTTTTTTATTTTTTTTATTTATAAAGTTTTAGTGTATAAATACAACTGTTGCTATTGAGATTATGCCCATTGTATCAGACATTAATTCTGCCTAACCAAACTTCAAAACATTTTTAGTTGCTTCAACGCGGAAATCAAACCCACGACCTCGAGTCGAGAGCTAAGCTATACCCTAAGCTCTAAATCACTAACCAGTACGTACCTCCCACCATACAACACCTAGCATTAAACAAAGACAATGCTTTCACAGAGAATATAAATATTATTTATAGCGCAGTTTCCTAAATTCCCAAGTGTTTTATGATATTAACGCTTTCACTTTGGTATTTATTATTTCAGTACCGAGAAAAATGTTTTCTCGCAATTTTATACCTCTGTTGTAATTGCTCGATAGTCTCGCTTTTATTCAGTTTATACCAGATTTACGCTTAAGCGTTTTCAATAAATAATCTGTTCTATTTTTATTTTTTCCACGTGAATCAGGTCATTTTTTATCGAACCGTTTTTATCTTTTATTAACAGCTAATAATACTGTTATAATAAATATTGAAACGATCTGATTAATTTGTAGATTAAATTTATAAAATAGGTTTATACCTACCCTCTCATCAAGCCACACTATAATAATATTATTATTATAGTGTGGCTATAATAATAATATTAATAATAATATTATTATTATTATAGTGTGGCTTGATGAGAGGTAGATACTATCTACTTTATAATTATAGGTAAGTACATTACTTTTTTAGGTGCTGCAAGTTGCAACTTATACCATAATATATATATTTAAGTCTAAATTCGCAAATATATTGTCAAGAAATCTATAATATAAATAACAAAAATTTAAAATGTAAATTAAATTTTTGTTCCGTACCACCGGTTCATTAAGCCTAGTCCCGATAATATTCGAGTACACGTAGACAAATAAACTCAATTTGAAATCAAATTCAATACAAATTTCCACCACAAAATTGCACCTTCAAAAACACAAAGCAATTAGATGTATAATTAGTATTCAAATCCCGTCCGCAAAGAATAAACATTGATTTTTTATTCCCCCCAAAGTATTCCTGAGGGTGGTTCGAGGAATACTAATGTGAACTTTTGAACGTTTTTTCGCGCCCCGCCTAAGCGTTCGTTTTTTTGCATAAAATATCTCATCAAAGGATTGCTCAGTATATTGAATATCAAATGTACAGGAGAAAGTTTTCAGGGGGTCTGCCCACCATTCCTTTAAAAATACACCGAAAACGTGACGCGAATATTTTAGTGAATATTATATAGTGAATATTATACTTGATAAGTAAAAAATATTCTCCGAGGTCTCTACATAATGTAGGTAATGTCTTCGATCCATTACCTACATTATGTAGAGATATTCGACACATAGTTTTTTACGACGTTAGTATAAATTGATTTAGTTTATGTTATTTCGTACATTCTATAAAAACAACGACTGAAATTATAATAATATTGGAACACAATTTTCTTTATTACTATACAATAGGCACTGTTTTCTTATTAAAAGGCCTTGCCTATTTATTTTCGTAGAAATTTATACGTCTAGAATTCTAAATAATAAATATATTTAGACAAAATAAGCATCTCAGTTTTTTAATAAACGGTTTTCACGGCTTGTACATGCGTATTGTATACATAATATGATGAAGTTTATACGTACGAGTATAAACTTCATAATACGAGTATTATTTTTATTGACATGACTTATGTTTCGATCCATCGTAATGGTGCTCCCAAACCGCAGTTAGAAAATGTTTAGTAACGTTAATAAACATTTGTTAGCAAACATTTAATCACCAATGTTAAAAAATGTTAAAAATGTGTTCATGTTAGGAAATGTTTAGTAAACGTAAGTTAACAAATTATAACAAAATAAAACATATTGTGTTACCTCTTAACCTTTTATAAAGGACGACGGGGTATGCAGTGAGCCAATACCAGATTTAAATGTTATTAAATGTTAGTAAACATTAGTAAACATTTTCTATTAGTGTAGGAGTGCACTTATAACATGTAGCAGTTCCAACAAAATGTAACAATTGACAATATTTGTTATTCGATGGTTTTGTTGTGTGGGAGCACCATAAATTAACTGAAAAGAAATGTTTTTTTTTAATTTAATACTTATTTGAAACTCTTTTATGCGATAGATAGAATTAATCAATCACTAATCAGTGACCAGCCTAATATGATTTCGCATGGCATTCATTGTAAAAAGACATTTTATATAATATGTTATTAGATATTCTTGATAGCCTCATCAAATAAATCATTTTGCGAGCAGATTTCGCGAATCCTAAAGCCAAAGGGCTGGGTCGATGACATAAAATACGTAACGACGAATCTCGTAAAAGTCCGCCGAGTGATCGTAGGCAAACGTTAAAAAGCCGCGCTCCTCGATTTACGTCACCAATAAAATACATATTGCGATTTCGGATGAAAACCATCAACTTCAGTGTTTGTAGTTTCGGCCATTTCGGCCATTTTCCATTTAATATTCTGCGCGAACGGCCACATGAAATGGTTCATCATTTTTAAATAATCATTGGCAATTAGTAAAACTACGCACGGAATTGTAATCAAATTAATCTGCTCAGTAGTGATTTGTAATTAATAAAAAAAATAATATAGGTATAGCCTATAGCCTTCCTAGATAAATAGGTTATCTAACACTGAAATAATTTTCAAATCGGACCAGTAGTTCCTGAGATTAGCGCGTTCAAATAAGCCATTTCAAATAATTTCTCCCGTTTTTTCTACACTTTCCTCTATTTCTTCGCTTCTATTAGTTTCAGCGTGATAAAATATAGCCTATAGCCTTCCTCGATAAATGTGCTATCTAACACTGAAATAATTTTTCAAATCGGACCAGTAGTTCCTGAGATTAGCGCGTTCAAACAAACAAACAAACTCTTCCCAATTATAATATTAGTATAGATGATACAAAGCTTCAAGGTTTAAAATTACTATAGTCTGTTATTTCCTTAAAATCTCAAATTTCGGTATAAAAATATCGACGTAAATTAATGAAAATGTAATAATCATTAAAAAATAATATGGTATTTTATTCAATACTTGATGACGCCCGCAACTCCGCTGCGCCAAAATACGTTTATCGCGCGGAACCGCAATTTTTTTCGGTATAAAAAGTATCTGTCCTTTCCCGGGACTCAAATACACCAAATTTTATAGTTCAGCGGTTTGGGCGTGAAGAGGTTATTGAAAGACAGACTGACAGATAGACAGACACATTTTTCGCATTTATGATATTACTTAGTATGGAAGTATGGATTTATAAAAAATAAAGGAATCCTACTTTCAATATTTTATATCTTAGTTTAATAGCAGATATCTGTCGGATTTTATTAAAACCCTCGCGATCTGAGTTATTGATAAAATTGTTTTTTATGAAAAGCAATAAAAATGAAGATACCTACTTTGTGTTTCACAGTTTATGTAAGTTGAAGGAATAAAACTTTTATTGCTACGATGAAATAGGCTTGGCTTAGTACCTATATTGAACCTATTAGTTTTATTTGATTTCTTTACTCGATTGTGATATCTTTAACACAACTTTAATAGCATAAACTTATCTTTACTAGATTTATTTAAGATGTTTTGTTTAATTTGATATAATATATTTTTATAACCCTACCGCCTAAAAATACAGAATCCTACTAATCCTACTATCCTACTAATTCATACTAATATTATAAAGGCGAAAGTTTGTGAGTTTGTATGTTTGTTACTTCTTTACGCATAAACGGCTAAAGAAATTTTAATAAAATTTGGTATGGAGTTAGCTGATACCCTAGATTAACACATAGGCTACTTTTTACTGCGGAAAAATATTACAATTTATTTTCCATAATAGGCAGCGGGTAACACCGCGGAGCACAGCTAGTATTGAATAAACCACCCGCGACATCATTTCTTATCTATTGGCATCAAAACCGGACCAGCAGTTTAGCCGGTGCGACAAACAATTATGTCCATGGCAAAATCATTACCCGCCTTTTTGCTCGTCGTAGTAGGGTAAAAATCCAGCCTTATACATTTTTACGAAATAAAATAAACACATATTTGCCCCAACATTATTTCCCTGTAGATACACACGAAAAACCTTGTAAGATAAAATAAGCAATTACGTATATTCTTAACGCCGGTCACGTACAGTTCTATGAAATAATTAAACAAACCCACATCCACATCGCCTGTGATCTGGCCTTCCCTATGGAGAAGTCCGAAATAAGGACATGTATACAGATTACAGAGTGTACAATGTACCATCGAGGAAATTGATTCCTATGCAGTTGATAGATCAACGTTATTTGGTCGAATATGTCAATTCAATGTTAATTGTGATCTGTCGGCTGGGTTTGACGTAACGCAACCAAACTACGTAGGTCCCCGATCTGCATAGGAATCAACTTCTCTGATAGTACATGTATACTAATCCATACTAATATTATAAATGCGAAAGTGTGTCTGTCTGTCTCTCTGTCTGTTACCTCTTCACGCCCAAGCCACTGAACTGATTTGGCTGAAATTTCGCATGAAGATACTTTGAGTCCTGGGAAAGGGCATAGGGTACTTTTTATTACGGAAAAATGTACGGTTCCCGCGCGATTAACTAATTTTGGCATCATCTAGTATATGATACTATTAACTAAGTGATAATGCTTTAGGGTGTGTATGAGTCCCTTGTATAGAGTTCACTGTGAAAGTGGCAGCGCTGAATGAGATTTTTTTGTGATTTGTATGGGCAAGCGCCCGAGCGTCATGAAAATTCAATAGTAAAAAAAGTTATATTATTCTTTCAGTGCTGCTAATTTCACAGTGAACAAAACTAAGTGATTATATTTTAGAATGTGTATAGACACACCCTTTTTTTTTTTTTTTTTTTTTGATATCGCAGGGGAAACCCATCATGGGTGCCCCGGGTTGGGTACCCCGGGGGTATGTGAGGCTCCTACTCACTAAAACCACCTGCGGTTCGCCTTCAGCCGTATAACGGAGGGAAATCCCGGATCTGTCTAACACAGGACTCCCTCTACTGGCCGGTCTATCTCGGACCGGACTTCCACCAAAGTAAGGGAACGCTTAGGCGAATTAAAGCGTTCCCCTCGGCGCCGGGACTGACAAAGCCGGGCAGGTTCCCATCCTGACCCGGAGCCCCGTTAGACGAGAGATTGGAGGTTCGCGTAGCGACGCCTCCGCACTCCCGTCCTACGCCGGCGGAGCGGCAGAGAGGTGGGATCATCCTCTCTGTTCCGCTCTGCGGCCTCTTTCTGTGAAAGGAAGTTTTCACAGAAAGAAACCGCCGCCTGCCAGGCCTCATCACTCTCAAGCATGCAGCGGTATAGACACACCCTAAAGTAGCTACTATCACTTTAGTTTTGTTAGACTCTATACTGTGTGACGGGGAAAAGCTTTTTTTGGTATCGTTTAATCTTAATAACTTAGCTAGGACATTGGTATCTTAGCTAAAGCTATTATATCTGTTATAACTTACAATAGAAAAAAAACTATTCAGTTGCTCTGTGTGAACACACCCTAACAAGAAAATATCAGGACACGTCTCCGCTAAACTCTTTAACTACAGAAGTCGGAATCGGCGAAACGGCGCCAATTTATTCTGTCGGTGATTTTATATACTTCGCGTTCGTAAAAAGTTTCACTTCAGGTGTTTTATGTAACTACTATACAATATATTTTTACTAACTGTGTCCCGCGGTGCTACTCACGGTTTATTAAGTAAAATAAATTGTGATAGTTTCCTGAAATACACTGTAAATCCAGGGTATAAGCGAACTCCATTTGATTCAATTCGCTTCAGCCGTTTAGACGTAAAGAAGTAACGAACAAACACACTTACAAACTTTTTTTATATAAAATATTAGTGGGTTTTGTAGTTTTGTTGTTATATACATACATTTTTATAATAAAATAATAATAATCCTAATGGCTTGGATATTGTTTAAAAAAATATATCATGCGTTTATCAAACGTTAGTAAGGTAAAATAAAACTAGCTAATTTTCAGAGTTTATGAGTTTACAATGTATAATAAAGCTTGTAAAAATATTGCTTTATTGTATCGTGGAAAATAAAGCTGTTTCTACAATGGCGCAAAAGAAAACTTTTTTCGTTTAAGTACCAATTAAAATATTGTAGTAGGCATGTACTTAATATCATAGAAATTGCAGTTAACAGTTTACCACTAAGCATGTCATCTCAGTGTATAGATATTAGTACATTATACTTTGTAACAGCTAAAATATTAGCAAAAATTTGAAAATTTAATATTATGTTAATTCATACTAGGGATAATATCAAACGTAAAAAAAAATATCAGAGCTGATCTAAATTATTTATATTAAATATTATTATCTTTTCTTAATGCCTTTTAAGTGATTGTAATGGTATGTGGTACTTTATATTTGTTAAGAGAGAGCTGTCAAATTTTGCTGTGTTTTCTAATAAGTATTACGATCCAGGAAGACGACTGACTTAAATGAAATTGAGATTTATTTAATCATTGTATATTTATCTGATACTAGCCTATCGGAAAACACGATTCACTTATTTTGACTCGATAGTTTTATTTTTCGAAATTATATTTCTGGGCTTTTCAACAAATATCTGTTACACTTATTCAGTTACTATCATTAAATAACTTGCACTACTGTAGTAGTACATCATACACTTTGTAAAATCATAGCTAAAGGAAATATTAGTATTGTATTTAGTTTTTAAGTAATCATCAAAAAACTGTTTTGGGACTTACGACCTTTACTTTCGTGCTTTAATGCGGGAATCCGTGTTACGCGATATTGTTCACTACTAGCTGCGGCTCAAAGTACAATTCATGCGGACACGATTCATAGAATCATATCACGATTGGAAGATAGCGGAGTATGTAGGCGGGGCTAGCGTGTTTTGATATTTTTGGCAGCCCGGTCTTAATGTATTGATGAAACTGCATTATTACTACTTTTTTCTGTTATTCGCTGAATGTAGTAATCTATTGACTTATTACTATTCATTAATTATAGTAGTAGCATAATATCAGGTAGTTACTATCATATAATTGGAGGCAATATTAGCTATGTTTAGTAATATTTGACTGTAATTATTATCGATATTCCCATGACGACATTATGTTGTCAATATTGACTATATACAATGACGTATTCCATTAATATATTATGCCGATGAGCTAAAGTAAATAAAGCTTTAGTTATAGTAGCCTCAAATGTATACAGTTTTTTTTTTATTTAGATTTATTTTAAGAAACTTTAGAGTCTACCTGCTACAGTCAGAGACGAATAATGAATTAACTATAGATAATTAAACTAAGAGTTCGATAGATAATAATATAATGTATGGGGTCTATGTCAAAATCTTCATAATATAATAACAGTTAAGAAATTAATATGTGTGGGGTGCAGTTTGGTACGAAAATATCCACACCTAAGTTAATTTAGTTGAAAATAACATACGTCAGATGGGATGAAATTATGAAACTCACACGAAATGTACCGGAACCCCTAATCACTTTATTATAATGTGATACAAGTCTCGACAAGAGCTCCAGGCGAACTCTTTGACATAAACATGTCTGAAATGTAGATTACCCTTTTTACATGAAATCGCCATAAAACGGTTCGCCCAAAAAGATCATGCAAATTTTAACGACCTCGGTCTGCACTAAGCCTTACTCAGGTACGGATTACGATAAGAACTATATTATAGGTATATTGCGACCAAATTCAAAGGCACCACCACTATAGGGGTAATTATTTCCTATGGCACATTCATGGTGGTACCATTAACCCGAATATACTTTACATTATCTTTTATTGTATTTCTGATACGAATCGTACTATGTAATAATTGTGAATGAAACAAGTTTAATGATATCGTAACCCTTGCTGTACAATGGAGGTTTTTTATCGGAAGTATCAATAAAATTACGATTAGTTCCCGGCACAGCATGACGTCGCTTTGTTCTTGATTAAACGACTCTCGAATCGCGATTAGCACGCAAATATTAAAGAGATTTTGAAATGATATGCCAAAATGAAATTGAATACTTTCTAACGAATCAAACAAATATCTTTGTATGATTTTGTTTTAACTAAATGGTCTAATACATTCGCCATCATAATACAGTATACATATTATAAAGATGGCTGATGATACATATTAGATTGTTGTTAAATCCATTCTGAATGTTAGTAAAAAACTTGATTACTGATATCAGTTGATGTATTTCCATTTCAAACTAATTGCTAAAAGCGTACGTAAGATATTCCTTTAAAATTTTGGTGTTAATTATCGTGAAAGCGAGCAAGTGTAAGGATCGCTACGTTTGCTCACGTCAATCAAAGCCTACGTCGTTTGGTAGTACTAATGGCTTGTGTCAGAATGCTCTCAGCTAATATATTTGTGAATTTAATAGTTTATGATCCTGATTACTTGATTACGCGTTATTCCTCTGAGAGTGAAAAGACGGGGCTGCTTAACTATTAAAATGTGTTTCGCGCACGAATAATCTCGATATAAGGGAAAGGCGCTAATGGTAGACACTGAACTAATAGAAGACACTTACGACAAAAATGCCATAAAAATAAGAATTATTCTAATTATTTCTCAACACTGTAAATTTTATAAGCTTCTTATGCTATCTGTTGATGTGAAAAAATATATTAGGGATGCCTTCGGGAACAAAATTTTAAAATGGGATCAGTTTTCGTAAATGATGTGACCGCGTCAACACGCACCCGGCAATTTCTTAGCAAATAGGTTAAGGAAGGCGAAATTTTGCACGTAAGTTTTGAATACATTTATTAGATTTCTTGTAATTTCTATTGACTTCATTGGATTAATGGTCATGTTGTTTACACTAATTAATGTTTATTTATGATCTTTTATCCATTTTCCCTAACAATATAAAGGGTGTCTACTATTAGTTCTTGAAAATGTAAAAAAACCTAATAGATGACATGGATCTCATCTTTTAGTTTTTCAATACATACTAAAGTTATTTTGTACTTTATTCTACTGCAAATATCATCACTATTCTCTAAAAATATAATTCTATTAACAAACTAAGAACTTAGAACTACTGTACCTAAAAATGGACATGGTGTCTAATATTAGACCTTGCACTGATCTAAAAATCGATGCTTTAGTTTTGTAGCAGTAAAAAGAAGAAAAAGAAGAACTGAGAACAAAAAGAAGAAAAAAGAAGAGGCAAAAGAAGCATGGAGACTTAAGACTAAAAATAAATTTGCTGGGAAAAAAATATGAAAAATAAAAATTAAAACCGACTTCCAAGGTAAAAACAATAATAACATTAATATGAACTAAAAAGTATTAAATAATTTTTACTATCTAATAGTGCCTTTTTCCGAATTCGGCTAAACCTCAACTATTTCTGTACTCAATCTTCATTATTTTGAAGTCGGTACCAGATAGCTGAATCTTCAGTCCTCTGACAGAATATTTAAAATTTTTGGAACTGGCACCGACTTCAAAATTATGAAGATTGAGTACAGAAATAGTTGAGGTTTAGGCGAATTCGGAAAAAGGCACTATTAGATAGTAAAAATTATTTAATACTTTTTAGTTCATATTAATGTTATTATTGTTTTTACCTTGGAAGTCGGTTTTAATTTTTTGTTAAAAATAATAATAATTTCACTCTTTTTAGTTACACTAGTAGATAAATCTTCGCGTATATTTTACGTATCTTATTACAATTTGTTAAGAGTCACAACTCACACTCACAAAATAATATAATATTATCAGTGAAGTGAACATATTGTGCTAATTAATTTAACAATTTTAATACTTCAAGCCCGAAGCGGTCACCGGCGATTGCGATAACAATAGAAAGGCTATTGTGTCTCGTTTTTCCACGATCGAAGGATCTATCAGATAAAAAATTGTACAAACTTGCATAGGATGTAGCGTAGCATAATATTTAATATTATTATCATAACTATTGACAGCTGTTCTTGTTATCAAGAATTCAAATCGATAGGTACTTAGTGCACCATCTATCGATTAATAAGTATAACTAATTAAAAAGACACTTAATGACTTTGTTTTGTTTAAATGCTCTTTTTAAAATAACTTTATTTTATTTCTATTTGTCTATTAAAATTTTATGAAGTAGTAAAGTATTCGATCTGTATATAAAGTAGTTAGTAAAGTATTCGATATTCTGTCTTCTGTGGGCGGCGACGCCGACCGCCGTGTATTAAAAACAAACAGGTGTTGTTAATTGTTATACAGTACATAATTATTATTATTAGTATATCCATACCTATGCCTTGTACTATTATCTATTCTGTGCCATGAGACATTGGTGACCTTAACACGACGTGGTAATGATGATGATGACGATGATGATGATGATGATTATGATGATGAATATGAATTGCATAGTAGTTTATGCTTTCTGTTCTTAAAACAACGCCGAAACTCCCAAACGTGTATCTATAAGGAATCAGGAGTTCTCTCAGCATCATCGAAACCATGGTATACCTTGACCCAATATTTGACTTTTTGGTAGCGTATTCTTAGTGCACTTCACATAAAACCAAAATCACCATATGTTTCCATATAAATTTCGAGGAGTTCCCTCGATTACTCATGGATCCCATCATCAGGTCACCACCTTTGTGAAAATGGGACCAAATTGGAGTGAAACCTAATACAACAAAACAAAAATTTCGAAAATCGGTTCACAAACGGCGGAGTAATCGTTGAACATACAAAAACAAAAAAAAAAATAAAAAAATATCCACAGCCGAACATATAACCTCCTCGTTTTTTGGAAGTCGGTTAAAAATAAAAGGAAAGATAGTTTCAGCATGGAAGAAGAATGAATAGAATCTGGAGACAATGTGGATAATATTTCTGATGCATGTAGTGATGAAGTAAATGAAATCTTTTGAAAAACGGCAAATAAAGGCCTAATAATATGAAAAATGTAATTTAATGTTCTATGTCAACTATTAGTTCATATTGGTGTCTACTATTAGTGTTGTTCGCTTATTGTGATGTCATCTATTAGTACTTATGACTAAGTTTACAAAAAGACCAATAATATGTTTTTTTATTGATTTGTCAGAGAATAATTATAATAGTTTTATTTTGTAAGAGTTACTGAAGACATGGAAGAAGTTATCAATCCTTTATTTTCATAAATTATATATTTTATAACATTCGAATGTTTCATGTTTCCTTATAGTGTCTGCCATTAGGTCTTCTCCCTTAATCCTCGCTAGAAATTGTTGAAAGTATTTGTTACAGGTTAGTGTGGACGTATTTCCCTTGGTTATTTTCAGCTATACTCTTCTTAAACTCTTAATTGATCATATAACATAAGATTTTAAGTTATTTTAGTAAAAAAGGGTAGATTTATAATCTGAAAATATAAGGCACGACGTATACTTGAGGAAAAAAAACGCCGCCATTTAAAAATTTAAACCACAATAAATTAATAATGGTCCTTAACTCCAAGGTTGGGCCCATTTGTTTCACTTCCCTTTTGCTTCGAAAACTTTTACGAAATATTTATAAGTCTATTGATGTAAAAAGGACTGAACAATTAAACTTGCAGAACAAATTGACAGATCGATGGCGCGAAATTTAAATTTCGAATATAAAATAAGTGTCACAGATATCGAATATTTTGATAAATGAAATATAAATCTGTCAGGACGTACGAATCGATTGCTCGGCCGCGCATGCCCCAGCAAACAATCTGCATATTACGCTTCATTACCAACCATAATACAATTACCGATTCATTGTGTAACTAACGTAAAAACGCAAATGAGCACCCGCAGCTACTGTATACATTGAAAAGCCAACATAGACGCGTCCGTGGTATTATGAACTTGAAAAACGTAATATTCGTACGAGTGGTTTTTGGGGAACTAGCACTTATGCCAAGACCTTTTATCGCTTCTTTATAGAATCACCGATGTATGTGATTGACATTAGACAAGCTTAACATCAACTTCATATTATTGAACGCTAATTACATACATTTTGATCTACAGAGAAGCGATAAAAAGAACGTCTTCGCTAAACGGCCTGTTTCTTTATATTTATATAAAAAAGTATTCGTATTCTTTCTTGTAACGTAAAATTACTCATAAAAACAATAAGTTTTATAGAAATACTAGCACGTGTCACATTATCTCGTAGACTGTCTACGAGTAAAGTGACAGCTCGTAGAGCGCCTACGAAACGTCAATTTTCGTAGAACTTCTACCAGTACAATGATTTTTTGTAGAGGGTCTACGCTCAACAAGTTCAAACACTTTAGCCCTGTTTCACCACTTCCTGATAAGTGCCGGATAGGCTAACCACCACTTAACTTGACAGATGAAGTATGGAGAATCTGTCAAAAAAGTTGTGGATACCCTATCCGGCACTTTATCAGGAAGTGGTGAAACAGGCAAATATCTTCTTTTGCTTGCGGCCGCAATGAGAGGCGTGTAACGAATATTTAACTTTAATTTAATTAAGAGTTTGACAGAAAATGTATGATCTTATTTCAAAATATTCATTTTGGCCTCTAGATGCGCACGTTAGACTTATCACTAGTGTGATACATTTTAATGAGTAATAATTAGTTCTGGGGTCTCGCTTGACTCTCGCGCCCTACGTCGCCCTGTGCCCCTGCGTTGCCCTGTGCCCCTACGTCGCCCTGTGCCCCTACGTAACTAGGTTACATAATTCGGTACATGCCTTAATCCAATTAACTATTAAGGCTCGTGGTCAGAATACTAATTTCTGCTGAATCAACGTACTAAAATAACTATAGTCTGTATACTCGTATAAATGTATTTATTTTCATTTAATATTTCATTCAGATTAGAATACCTAAGATAAATGATTATACTGTCGAGATAAATTAAAAGTGTAAGTTGCATTGTAACATATCAATCTAAAATCTAGTTACAAGTTAGATAATGTTCTGGTTTGCTTTTAATTGTTTTAAGGTGCTCCCTCACCGGGAACATTCACGTGTAATTTAAAATTATAGATTTGTTTTTGAGCATTACATTACAATTCACTTGTATTATAACATTTGGCTTCGAGCATTCCATAGCTAGTTGATTCCTTAATGTCAGATTGATGTTACAAGTTGTATCAAGATATTACACACTGTATCATTACAAGTTGCGCATTGTAATGCTCGGCTCTCCTCCCTTACTGATGTAATGCTCGACTCTGTAACGTTACATTACAAGCGAATGCTCCCGGTGAGGGAGCGCCATTAGGCAATGTGGATTGTAAAGGTCATGTTTTCTATTTACTTAATTGAAATTATAAGTACACATTAATCATCCAGATATAATACATGCAAGTTATTACAACGTAAGCTAAAAACCTTAATTTGCATGTTATCAAAAACAGCAACAATAACCATTCTCGATAGAGTAGATTTGTTTATTATTAATTAATATAATTAAGAAGTTTATTATAACCCCCAAATGTGCGTGGCAGCTTGCGTGCTAACATTAATTTTAGTACAAATTTAGTTCCATACCGACATAATAAAATATAGGTAATAATGTTTAGTGGGCTCATTGTACTGGAGTAATTTACCGTTTGTTTCATCTAAGGCAGTGGTCGCCAAGCATTTTTTCATACGGGCCACAAACATGTTTTGGTCCAGGTGTTGCGGGCCGCAACAAACTATGTTTGGGGTTAAAAAATAACGTTCTTCAAAATAAACGATTTCAAAGTGGGAAAAAAATTCACGACTTTCACGACGAGTGACGACGATTTAAAATGTTTTAATATCACACGGGCCACAGATAAAGTCCCGGTGGGCCGCATGCGGCTCGCGGGCGTCAGGTTGAGGATAGCTGATCTAAGGCTACATTCAGATTGTCCTGACTGTGACCGAAAACATTATCTTTGGTTTAGTTGCTCGTACATTGTAAATCGTGACATTTTATCAGGTAAATCTAAGTACACATCTGCAGTAATACAATATACTGAGTAATTTGCTACTACAATTATAGTACTTCTCAAATGTTACGGTCATAGGACTCACGTTCTGAACGCATCTTTATATTTTGGTTGCCATGGCTATCACGACAAACTTACATCGCGCTAGCGCTCTCCCAAGAGATCACAATATAAATACAATAGCTCAATAATATTAACCTTTGGGATATGTCCAATAATCCTAGTCAGGCCTATGTCGTAAAACATTATAATTTACTTCCACGTTCATTTTCACCAAAACTACTTTTATAAAAAAGTACCATCGAGGAAATTGATTCCTATGCAATTGATAGACCAACGTTATTTGGTCGAATATGTCAATGAAATGTTAATTGTGATCTGTCGGCTGGGTTTGACGTAACGCAACCAAACTACTTAGGTCCCCGATCTGCATAGGAGTCAACTTCTTTGGTAGTACATTATCTATTGCATGTGGCCTGTGGGTCTGCTTTTTCTTAGAAAAATAAATTAATATTATTATTAAGCTACGACCTGCTGCTGGGCAAAGGTCTCCTCTTACCTACGACAGGTTTAAATTGTTTTATAAGTTTGGACACTCCTGAAAATAAATAATAATAATTTATTGAATTAGAATTGCAATGTAAATACCTCTTTTTTCCAGTACATATAATTGATTTGAACAAATAAAAGTGAACAGCAATCGTTAGATTTACCGGCCGTGGGCTAATTCGCGCAGGTCCAGCTCACAGAGTAATTGAGGGTTATATTTCAGCGCGACTAATGCGAGAACTGTCCCGTTGAAAATACTAGTTAACTAAATTACTTTTAGCCGGTTAGCTGGCTCCCTGTTCAAATCCCGTTTTATCTTTTGAAAATTATTGTTTCCCAAAAGATTAGAATGTTTTAAATTGAGTATGCTAATAGCGAGACAAGGCCCAAGCCCAAACGAGGTAAGTCACAAAATTTTACATAGATGTCTATGTAAAATTTTGTGACTTACCTCGTTTAGGCCATATTATTATTTTATTATAAGGTCCTTTCTAGATTTTTAATAAGTTGAATGAACGTATTTACTTTAAATCATAATAATAATCTCGTAAATTAAAAAATTGGGTCATTTTATACCCATCGCTATGAACTTTAATTGACGTGCTTTTCTCTATAGGTAAAGGTATAACTTAACCAAACACGTAAGCCATGTGGAAAGAAACATAACAAAAATCAGGATGGGGTAAGTTAATTGTAGGCCGGTGACGTCACTAATGATCCCCGAATCTAACGAACCAGCGTAATTCCAACCTTCGCAATTAACGGCAATGTAACCTCTAGAATTAACTCAAATTATACAATACTAACTGAATTATGCTGGGACGTTTTGTTTCAAAAATGACTTACACGTAAGGGTTAATTCGGGTTGCCTTAAAATTAAAACCATGTACATATTATATTGTATACTAGATGACGCCCGCAACTCCGTTGCGCCAAAATGCGTTTATCGCGCGAGAACCGTACATTTTTCCGGGATAAAAAGTATCCTATGTCCTTTCCCGGGACTCAAAGTATCTCCATGCCAAATTTCAGCCAAATCGGTTCAGCGGTTTGGGCGTGAAGAGGTAACAGACAGACAGACAGACAGACAGACACACTTTCGTATTTATAATATTAGTATGGATATTGGGATGTGGACTGTGGTTGATTTTGGTAAAAATAGAGAATGAATTTTTGAAAAAGAACAGAAATAAAATACGTACCAAAACTTAAATAAATTACATAATATGAATGTTTAAAATTCAGTTTTTTACTATAAATTACATAATTAAGACATAGTATAAGGTAAAAAGTTGAAATAAAAAAAACTAACAAAAGGAAACATGTTCACTTAAAACAACTAGCCCGAAGTTTACGTCCACGTACAATTTATATATTTTTAAAATTCGAAGCATTCTTTCTCGAAGCAAGATTGGTGTGATTAATATGGATACCTTTAAAAAATTCAATCCACATCCATTTAAATATCCACCCACATCCAGCCCGAGACAGACCAGACAAATAGCACATACGGTAAAATATCATACACGTAATTATTTGCCTCGAGTTAAGTGATTATCACCGGGAACAAAACACCTGCACTTAATTATGCCCATTATACCCATCAAGCCACCTGCCCTGAATCATTTCAACACCCCAAGACGGAAGGGGGAAGGGTTGCGTACTTCACTTTTTAATTGACTCCTTTTTGTCTGTTATGAAGATGTTTAAGGTGAATCTTCTATTTTTATTTCGGAACTGCTTAGGAAATGGTTTTGAGTATTAGGAACATAATTACACTTGGCAAAAATTGGCTTATGCTGATTTTTCATCAAAGAAAAAGGTTTATATTAGATACGTATAACAATGATCATAACTAAGTTTAACATTATATACTATAGCAAATCAACGCTTAGCTAGTATATTTATATAACCTCTACAAAATGCCATAGCCCATAACATAGGCTGAAAAAAAAACCAAAAAAATAAACATTTCTGTCTACGAATAATAAAATGTCTGTGCATTTGTCATTCATTTTTGATGGAATTATTGCTGATGACGTCACTCACACTCACACACATACAACCCTGCAATGCAAGCGTCATCAATTATTGTTGGTCCGAGTTTAGTTATGGCTGCAGCGGGGATGTAATCAAAGGCCTAGCCTAGCTCAGCATTTATTTTATATGACCTAGAACCTAGGGCACAGATTACTAAACTTATTACTTATTAGTTATTCCGGTTAAAGTATGTTAAGTAAAGTAATATAATTGAAGACATGATAGAATGAAGTGGGTAACTAAATATTTTACATCATAAGAGCAAATACCGTTTTTTTTCCTTATAATTTGAACAAACCTTGTAACTTACCTACTTCAAGATCTAGCTGCACATAGAATACACGTTTTTTTCCGGTCCTAAAGCCTCCATTTATTTTCAGAATGTAATATCCAAAATGGTGCTATTTATTTATTTTTAACATTTGTCTGTCACAGATGAGGGGAAAATTCACAAAATCGTGCAGTGGACTCGCAACGGCGACAGCCAGTCGGCTTTACTTGACATTTTCGACGTCACTCCCGGCGAACCCATTCAGGTATGTGCCGACTCCCGAATAAATTGCATTTAGCACTTGGACGTGGCTGCGGCAGAATTGATGTTGGCGTTGCCACATTTTCTATTCAAAGTTAACATACTTGGCCTTAAAAATGTTCTCCTTTTGAACATATTAGTTATTAATCTCATACTTTCTTGAGACATAAATTCAAGTGCCATTTAATCTAAGTTGCTCATTATATTATGTACTCAAAACGCAACTCTATAATGATTTTGACTTTTCATACATTCTTGATTTCTAACTTCGCTATCGTAATATCAAAAGAGTCAAAATGCATTCGCTAAGTAGTGCTCTTACGATGCGTTATGTCAAATTCCATACATAAGTCACCCCAAAACGCAACTCTATAATGATTTTGACTTTTCATACATTCTTGATTTCTAACTTCGCTATCGTAATATCAAAAGAGTCAAAATGCATTCGTTAAGTAGTGTGCTCTTACGATGCGTTATGTCAAATTCCATACATAAGTCAGCTCCAAAACGCAACTCTATAATGATTTTGACTTTTCATACATTCTTGATTTCTAACTTCGCTATCGTAATATCAAAAGAGTCAAAATGCATTCGCTAAGTAGTGCTCTTACGATGCGTTATGTCAAATTCCATACATAAGTCACCCCAAAACGCAACTCTATAATGATTTTGACTTTTCATACATTCTTGATTTCTAACTTCGCTATCGTAATATCAAAAGAGTCAAAATGCATTCGCTAAGTAGTGCTCTTACGATGCGTTATGTCAAATTCCATACATAAGTCAGCCCCAAAACGCAACTCTATAATGATTTTGACTTTTCATACATTCTTGATTTCTAACTTCGCTATCGTAATATCAAAAGAGTCAAAATGCATTCGCTAAGTAGTGCTCTTACGATGCATTATGCCAAATTCCATACATTTTTGACATCTTTATATATAAAACTCAAAGGTGACTGACTGACATGGTGATCTATCAACGCACAGCCCAAACCACTGGACGGATCGGGCTGAAATTTGGCATGCAGGTAGATGTTATGACCTAAGCATCCGCTAAGAAAAGATCTTGATCAATTCTACCCCCAAGGAGTTAAAATAGGGGATGGATTTGTATATAATAATACTTTTTAACGCGAGCGAAGCCACGGGCAATAGCTCGTCTAACATAATTTCCATTGGAACTAGCGAATGCATTTTGACTAAGCACTCAGTTGTCTAAGTAAGATGTAAAGTAACTTAATCCTTTGATCGTAGATTCTTGGAAATCTATTGTTAGTCTATTGTTGTCGCGGTCACTGGTATCCTTATCGGGCTTGATGGGTTAAAGGTGATCTCAAATTTGTCAGCAAGCACGCCGAACGCGCCGCATTGAACTATGCGGCGCGTTCGGCGCGTACGGTGCAGACAAATGTGCGATCGGCTGTATAGATGTTTCTTATGCTCCATTCTCAAATACAAAAACAACTTATTATCTTTTTCTATGTATTTCTAACACCTTATTCTCCACAGGCGATGGCTCTCTCCCGCACTCACGGCTCGCTGTACGCCGCGTCCGACGCGCGCGTGTTGCAGCTGCGGCTCGCGTTATGTGCGCGCCGGTACGATGCTTGCGTCCGCTGCGCAAGGGACCCGTACTGCGGCTGGGACAGAGACGCTGGAGTGTGCCGGGAGTACATGCCTGGGTAAGCTACTGATAGATCTATGGAAGTACAGCTATCGATAAGCTAAGAACTCACATACGGTTTTGCTCGATAGTTTTACTCCAAATCGAGCAATAACCACCGTGTGGACCGCAAAACTGACAGTTCGAAGGCTCGCTTCGAGTCGGCTCGATGGAATTAAATAGCTCAAATATGTCATTTCCTTCGATTCGGAGTAAAACTATCGAGTAAAACCGTATGTGAGTACTTAGCAAAAAACTCTATCATAGACGTAGAAATATCCAACTATAATAACTCCCACACCAGTTTCGGTGACGGTGGCCGGTTTCATTGACACCAGGGCAGTCACGCAGGAGTGATTTTATAGTGATTCCTCTATACTCTCATGACTCAGTGGGACGGAAGACCGACACGACTAGCGAGAGATCAGGAGTAGGACCAACTTTTTATATGCCCATCCGACGCATGGATCATCTCACTTGTCAGACAATCAGGTGATCAGCCTAATATAAAGTTAAAGTAAATACGGGCAAGTAAATACCAACATATTTTTATAATTTATGCGAAATGACCACTGGTCAAGTGCGTGGCTAAGCGGCCTTTTATTTTAATTATTTAATAGCCATCACATTACAAATGATAATTGTTTGAGGTCTTTGCTTCTAGCGAAACTGACCTTACGACCTCTAAAGGTTGTTCCACCTCTCGAAGGACAAAAGTTTAATTAGAAAGAAGTCAACGATAAATGCTGGTTTCATTAGGCTGGAAAACTGAGATTTAATTTGTTCCAAAGGTGATTTTCTGTTAGAAAAAAATACTAGGGTCGGTAATAATAGAAATTATTTTTAATATAACAAATATTAAATTCCACCTTTGGGCGACACTATTAGGACTACTTAGTCCTAGATTATTCTATGTCTAATCCAGTCTTCTATCTTCTCATTCCATAAAATATACAAAGAAAAAAATCAACAATATGAACTAGCGCTTAACAGGCCTTGAGTAATACGAATATTATCATACTTATATAACTAAAGTATAGATCTAGAAATTAGAAAATTATTTTAAAAAGAAAATAAAGTATTCATCTGATTTTCCAAACACGTTATTGGAAACGTGAAAAGTTACTTTTGTGACCCACTTTTCACCTGTTATAATATCATATTCTATAGTTTTGTTATAAATAACACCTTCAAAGATAAGTATACAAAGGATTCTAGATACAAAGGCAAGCTTATCTAACGTTCAACAAAGAACTGATATCTCACAAGCCCAGCAATCTGAATTTTCAAGAAAATTAGCAATAAAAATTGGAATAAAACATAAACTTGGCGAATTTAAATGCAGAGTTAGTGCGGGGCTCAAATGGTCGCTTTGGAGAATCATATTATGAATCATAATATGATTATTTTTTTAGTATCGCAAAATGATCACTCTGCTTGCATTTCATGTCTAGAAATTCGTACGACATTCTTCAGTTTGACAGACAATTCATTTACGGAATTGATTGAGAGGTATTGCCAAATGTGACCATTTTAGCCCCGCTAGCCGCAGTTCACATTGCAACGTCGCAAAGCTAAGCGATGCATTCTTAAGTGACCCGTTCAAAACTGAATTTTATTTACTGTACTGAAATAGAGTAGACAGACTTGCCGCTTACGATTTAAAAATACTTTGCAACACCTCGCGACATTTGCCTGTTCTAAATTTAAATTGCTCATTTAAAAATGCTTCGCCTCCTTACGTTGCAATGTGTTCACGCTAACGCTTCCAGGGATTTTGAACCTTTTTTAGTTTCAGTGTGAAAACTAATAAAGCATAATATTTTATGCATAGATGAAATAATTGTGGACTGCATACCGTAGACATTGCATGTCAGCCGTAACGCGATACATACCATTAACTAATCAGACACTTACAGACACATGCGATGTGAATAGTTTATGGCTACCGAGTGTAGACAGCATATAATTCTATATTATGTTATTTTCTAGGAAATATTAGATTGCAATATACAAATGCTTGTGAGCCACGCGATAAAATTTTTAATCCATTCTTATATTATAAATGCTAAAGTTTTTCTGTCTTACCTCTTCTGACACCGATTTTGATGAATTTTGGTATGGAGACACTTTGAGTCCTTGGAAAGGACGTAGGCTCACTCCGAAAATGTACGATTCCCGCGTGACAAAGAGACATAGTTGCAGGCGACATCTAGCATAGTATTTAAAATTAATGGTGTCAAATAAATGTCTACCGTTATTTCATCATATTTCCATCTCCGTATTATGTTGCAAGCCAGTAAAGAATTAAGTGAACTTTGAAATATGCCCTCAGGCAAAGTTTGAACTTAAAATAATATTGTACAGTAAGTTTGTTAATTAACAAGAATAGCTTATCTGACTTAGTTCCCTTTGTAACTGAACACTGTGTGCGCACAGAGAAATAATAACGGGAAACCTCACTATAAAGAAGCGTTTTCCACTTATTATATTTCTTTTTCTATTAATGTAAATACTTATAGCATAATTTTTGTAGGAATTCTTGTAATTCAAATAAAGCTTTAAAGAAAGCTTTAATTAGACGTTCTTGTTTAGCCTAAGACCGTTTATAAAATGTCCGATTTGTTACTAGATAAATCGATAATGTAAACGACTGATATTATTTTTTAACAAAACCTTCTACTTTTTCTTCTTCACTATCACAAGTACCATCCGATATCAATATCGGATCGAATGTCATAAAACTGCTTTTAGAACGGATGAAAATGAAAAGAAATATGTCATGATCCCTCGCATCCCTAGAACAGATTCTAAATTCAAATTCTTTTACAGGTTAATTCAAGATGTGGCAAACGAGACTGCGGATATTTGCGACTCGTCCATTGCCAGGAAGAGCGTATCTGCCACCTGGGGCCAGAGCCTTCACCTTGGCAGCTTCGTCAAGATGCCAGAAGTTCTGGCACCACGTATGGTCTCCTGGTACCACTACTCCAAGGAGAAGGGACGACATCCTATCACTTTTAAGTAAGTAAACATTTTAAGTTAAAATAAGTTGTCGATAGTGTTGTGCAAGGTGTAGTACAATATCGATATATTTGTAAGCTAGCACAAATAACAACACTAGCTATTAAAAGTTAAAATACCAACCGGTATTACGAGTAGCGAGCGTTATCTAATGCTACGAGCACAATTGTATTCCCGCACAAAGTAATCAAACAGTAAAATTTTAAACCAAATTTATTCAACCATAAATACCGAGAGCCATAAAATATATCATAACTCCTTTAACGAAACAATGCGAACGATAAAATAAAAGAGATCAAAGTACAATTATTTCGTAAATATTAGAACGGAACACACATTAATTAAAATGTTTCCAAATACACCGCTATCGTGCCGTAATTAAAACACAAAGGGAGGTTCGGGTAGGGATGATCGGTGTGTACTCGAAACTATAATATTTGCTTTACGTAATCGATTTAATATCGATAATCGTATAAGCTTCCTGTTCGTGATTTGTTGCGTTCAATGAATTCGGCATCATTTCAGCTTATCGACGTTATCGATGGTACGATTTAAAAAAAACATTTGTACTTAACAAAAGTTTTATTAAATGTGAAAATCGACAAAATTTAAATTAAACATTAATTTTAGGTAATTAGTAATTACAATCCTATAATAAACCCTCATAACCTACTTAATTATTAACTTTTTATCAAAACAATATTCCCGTTTTAGTTTTATTAATACTGTATCTATTATTATTAAACTTAGAAATAAACTTAAGGGAAATTGTGTGGATTCAATCATTTATCTAATACACTATACGTTACGGAAATAAAAAAAATCCCTGCTTCATTAAAATCTCGACAATCGATGTTCTTATTCCGACATCACTTTTAAACGATTTGAAGAAACCAGTTTTATTTTGTACGCGTCAAGCGAATGCCAACACTTTAATGGAAAGTCGTTTCTGTTGACAGCGTAATTATGACCGACCTCGAATATTCTTGAGGCGGAAATTAACAAACATTACAAAATCTTTAATTAGTGATGGGCCTTAAAATCGATACCTTCACAATCATGAAGACTGATGAATGACGTATTCGAAATTTTAAGAGTATAATGAATTCCAAGAGTAAAAATCACATGGTCCTCTGATAGTTGGTGACCGATTTTTATCGATTAACGTAATATAACCAAAGTAATAAGGGAGAAGACCTAATGGCAGACACTTTAAGGAAACATGAAACATTCGAATGTTATAAAATATATAATTTATGAAAATAAAGGATTGATAACTTCTTCCATGTCTTCAGTAACTCTTACAAAATAAAACTATTATAATTATTCGCTGACAAATCAATAAAAAAATATATTATTGGTGTTTTTGTAAACTTAGTCATAAGTACTAATAGATGACATCACAATAAGCGAACATCACTAATAGTAGACACCAATATGAACTAATAGTTGACATAGAACATTAAATTACATTTTGCATTTTTCATATTACTCGTATTAGGTCTTTATTTGCCGTTTTTCAAAAGATTTCATTTACTTCATCATAGTAACTACATGCATCAGTAATATTATCCACGTTGTCTCCAGATTCTATTCGTTCTTCTTCCATGCTGAAACTATCTTTCCTTTTATTTTTATTTTTAATATTTTTTTCCTAGCAAATTTATTTTCAGTCTTTAGTCTCCATGCTTCTTTTGCCTCTTCTTTTTTCTTCTTTTTGTTCTCAGCTCTCCTTTTTCTTCTTTTTACTGCTACAAAACTAAAGCATCGATTTTTAGATCAGTGCAAGGTCTAATATTAGACACCATGTCAATTTTTAGGTACAGTAGTTCTAAGTTCTTAGTTTGTTAATAGAATTATATTTTTAGAGAATAGTGATGATATTTGCAGTAGAATAAAGTACAAAATAACTTTAGTATGTATTGAAAAACTAAAAGATGAGATCCATGTCATCTCTTAGGTTTTTTACATTTTCAAGAACTAATAGTAGACACCCTTTATATTGTTAGGGAAAATGAATAAAAGATCATAAATAAACATTAATTAGTGTAAACAACATGACAATTAATCCAATGAAGTCAATAGAAATTACAAAAAATCTAATAAATGTATTCAAAACTTACGTGCAAAATTTCGCCTTCCTTAACCTATTTGCTAAGAAATTGCCGGGTGCGTGTTGACGCGGTCACATCATTTACGAAAACTGATCCCATTTGTTTCTGTTCCCGAAGGCATCCCTAATATATTTTTTCACATCAACAGATAGCATAAGAAGCTTATAAAATTTACAGTGTTGAGAAATAATTTCAATAATTCTTATTTTTATGGCATTTTTGTTGTTAGTGTCATCTATTAGTTCAGTGTCTAGCATTAGCGCCTTTCCCTTAAATCGCGTTGAAGAACGCTACGTCGTAGACAGCATGTACCGTAGGCCAGCCACATTGTAGGCAAGCTACGTCGTAAGCAGGCTACGTTGTAAGCAGGCTACGTCGCGTCGTAGGCAGGATACGTCGTAGGTAGGCTACGCCATAAGCAGGCTACGTCGTAGGCTGTTGTAGGTCTACGTTGGTGCTACGTCACCACTGTATTAAAGATCCGCAGTAGCGTCAGGCCCTTTCCTCCCACCGACTCTGTTTATAAATTTTGGTCCAAAAGGAATTAAAATATAAGTGACATATCGCTCGTAGCATATGTAACGTATTTTTAGCTTGTTTTTATAATATTATATATCACAAATTGTTACCAGAGTAAATACAATTAACGGCAACGCACCTGTAGCCATCAGGTGACCCGTATGCTCGTTTGCCTCCTGATTTTATTAAAAAGTGCCTTTTTTTGCACACAATCCTTTATTCCAATATTTAATAATGTTCTCTCTGCAGCAAACCGGAGAAGTATATCGAGACATCGGAACACGGGCTGCTGATAATATCGGTGACGGAAGCCGACGCGGGCCGCTACGACTGCTGGCTCGGCGGGTCCCTGCTCTGCTCCTACAACATCACTGTTGATATACACAGGTATGTAACTTTAATATACACATGTAATAGGTATACAAAATTGCTGTTGACAGTATGTTGTTCTAACAACATCACTGTCGATATACACGGGTATGTAACAGTACCTACTATACACAGGTATACAAAATTGTTGTAGATATACACGGGATGTGGTTCTAAAAACATCACTGTCGATATACAAAGGTATAAATTACTGCTTTTGTTTTGCTGCGGCTGCCAGTATCACTGAATTGCCGCCGGAAAAAAATTGTATCAATCTAATGAAAACCTCTGAAGCCAACGTGGATAATAATTATTAATTTATACTATGTTCTTAGGGAAAAGTGACCATGCTTCAATTACTCAAGAGTTTATTTTAAATGACCGTACGGTTGACCGAGCGGTACTCTTGCAACATAGTCAGCCTTGTCCGGAGGAATATTCTGGTCAATACATCTGGGACAATGTAAACAAGTTCAGTACCTAGTAACTGTATGCAAATGATTCCGTAGTCCAGCAGCATATTAATCTTCTACTGCTTATCAATTTAAAACCTTCCCTGGACTTCTACGAATATTTTAAGACTAAAATCAGCCCAATCCGTTCAGCCGTTTTAGAGTTTTAGCGCGACTAACACATTTGAAAATCCATTTTTATATATAAAACTAGCTGTCCCGGTGAACTTCGTGTCACTTTAAAACCTTCCCTGGACTTGTACGAATATTTTAAGACTAAAATCAGCCCAATTCGTTCAGCCATTTTCGAGTTTTAGCGCGACTAACACATTTGAAAATCCATTTTTATATATAAGACTAGCTGTCCCGGTGAACTTCGTGTCACTTTAAAACCTTCCCTGGACTTGTACGAATATTTTAAGACTAAAATCAGCCCTGCAATTCGTTCAGATATTTTCGAGTTTTAGCGCGACTAACACATTTGAAAATCCATTTTTATATATAAGATATAGATGTATTAGATTTTTGCTGATAATTACTAATTAGTTATCAAAAGTATGTTTCGGCACTAATTTCAACGTTCAAAGTATTATTCTGCTCATAATAACAGTACATGTCAGCTAGTACGTAATGTAATACTTTGTTAAGTGTAATAGGATACCTGCTGTATCATCTTTAATTTCAACTCTACTCCCACTAAGGCGCCTACGCAAAGGTCTTGAAACAAAATGATTAAAACATTAAAAAATCAATCACGTGTTTTATGAAACAAGTTTGTAATTGAGATTATTTTTCAGATGCTCGCCGCCCGAGAAAAGCAACGAGTACCAAAAGATTTATTCGAATTGGTGTCACGAGTTCGAAAAGTACAAAACTGCCATGAAGACTTGGGAGAGGAAACAGGAGGTAAATAAAATTCAATATTTCGTAACGCGATACGAATAACAAGTGCGCGGTAAACAAATATTATCGAATAACAATTTATCCCGGCACGGCCGAAATTCGAATCACTTTAAAAATTTAATAAAAACAACGCGACTTGCGGAGTTGTAAATTAAAAAAGTTTGTAAAGGTGCTCCTACCTTGGTAATGTCGCCGAATCCTAAATTAATGTCATACCAGTACTTTGCGTGAGCATCGAGGAACTGTAATAAATGTTGCGGGGGATCTTCATCATTTCATAGTCCAGCTTGGCCCTACAGTCGCTTGCTCCTAAGCCCCTGATTCCTCATAACTAGTGCGTGTACTATTCCTAAATAGTTAGCATTATTATTTGTAGTCGATATAATTTACAGGCACATGTTTTGCCCTGAAAAATATTTTTACAAAATATTGTTGCGTAATATTTAAAATGACACGGTCGGCAGATCTACGCAAAAACTAGAAGCAGTTTGTACATCTGTGACAGTTATAATAACGTTTACACAGAGTTGCTCGGAAGGCCCTGATTAAACATTGACCTTTGTAAAGGCCCTGCCCACAAAGGGTCGGACTGTGCCAACAGTTATTTTACGACTGTACCTAAACTAAATCTAGTTTTTAGTGCTCCAAAGGTTAATTAATTACTAAACTTTGCACCTACGCAAGTTCAGCTGTTTCAGCTCTAGATCATTTTAGAATATTCTGAAAATGAATAATTATTAATTAGACCACAAAACTGTCTGTTCCCTTTACTATATTCGGTAACACCGTTTTTATTAAGTATATTAATAGGCACTATCATCAATTTTTCTGCTCAACCATTTTTAAATAAGCTTCAAAATAGTCAAGTACCAAACAAAGAACCACAACGACTGGAAATATGGCGCTACGTTACGGTGCGTCCACATTTGTATCATTTGCGCGATCAGATCTCCGATCAGATCTCCGTCGCGATCATCGCGCCGTATCAAGTATGCATATCATAGTGTGGACGTCTTTTAGATCATTCTGCTGATCATGCGAGTATTTGATGCGGCATGTATGAGATACGCGGTTAATAGCGATCGGGGCGTATCATGATACGCGTATCATTTTGACACGCTTCGATGATACGCGACGGAGATCTGATCTTGGATCTGATCGCGCAAATGATACAAATGTGGACGCACCCTTAAGTGTTTTAACGTATCTATGCGTGCGCGCAATTCAGCGGCGCTGTCAAGCTAAATATTTCTGTCCGATACCGGTGATTAAGTGTATGGATGTCGATTTAGGGTCAATTCAGACCGCAACGCCAGGAGGCGAGGCGAGGCGCGGCGCGGCATAAATTTGTATGGATTTGACAGATTTCAATTGCTTGAGATGTCTGGCGAATCTGTCAAATCCATATAAATTTGGAAATGCATTTACGCGTCGCGTTGAGGTCTGAATCAACCCTTAGAGCTGGTACACATATGTACACATAGAGCTGGTACACATATGGTACACACTTAAGCGCGCGTTCAACGCGCGCTTAGCGCATGCTTGAGTGTGTACGCTTCAATAGAATCCGGTGGTTCTCAAAACGCGCGTTAGCAAAGCGCGCGCCTGACGCGCGCTTCAAAACGCCCAATGTGTACCAGCTCTAAGGGTCAATTCAGGCCGCAACGCGACTGATTGAACGCGCGCGCATTTCTAAATTTGTACTGAATTGACAGATTTCAATTGCGTGAGACGTCTTGCAAATCTGTCAAATCCATACTTTACGCGAGTTTTAGCGTTGGCCCGAAATGCATCTACGCTTTGCGTTGCGGTCTGAATTAACCCTAAGCAGACAGCCTTTCAATCATAGCGGGAGTCTTGAGTCTTGACCATGCGAGTAGCTTACATAAAACTATATCCAACTTTACTAAGAAGTATTCTAATAATCATTATTTTGTTCCAGCAATGTGCGCGCCTGAACGACTCCAATCAGAACAACCATCCGAACGAGATCGTGTGATAGCTTCTAAACATCGCCTATCTCATGTTTCAATCCGTCAGCTACTACACCGGCGCCATACCGATACCATACGTGTCGACCGCCCTCAAATACTTCAACTTGATCTCCTAAGGATCCTGGGACCCTGGTATCCCAGGGTAGTCTTCTAGTGTCTCCCGAATCTAAAGAATTAGATCCTAGTATCTCCGGAGGATCTAAAATCCTAGGTCCGTTCTAAACCGCTCTTACCGCAATACTTAAAATCATTCTTGAGATGCTGTTTTAATTAATAAACTGAGTATCTGAGTGAGAACAACTTGAGAGGTTGTTTCTTGAGTCTGGTCAAACCTTGACTTAAGTGCTACATACTAAAGACCATCTTAAGACGCTGGAGTGCAGCCAAGACATTGAATAGGAGTAGGAGAGCGGTTTATACGGGCCCTAGGTCTGAAGATCCTAGTGTCTGAAGGATCCTAGTGTTTAAGGATCCCCCGATCCTAGTCTCCATGAAGCTCTAGTGCCCATAGTGATACGGCAACATGAGAAGGTGATTCTAAATTTAAAAGACTCTTAATCCGATAGCCGCTTGCCTGCGCTTCATTGGATGTGTGGAGATTGGCGTCTACCCTTGCTTCGCTGTTGTATTTAAGAGTATTTATTTAAATAAACAATTTACTGTATTTAGTTTGGTAATTGCTCTGTAATGTTATGAGGTTTCAAAATCCGTGGTTCTAAGTATTGAAAAAAAATTGTTTAGAAATATATAATTATGACGGCAAATTTTAAATTTTATCGGCGTAATAATTGTGTAAAATCTTAAATTACGTCGATAAAATTTACATATTTCTGTCTGTCGCGGTGTAAACAAATTTAAATTTTTATTTACCCGCGGTAAAACGAAGTGGGGAGCATTTAACACCCTGCAAATTGTGTCGAGGATTTGGAGGGTGCAGTGTGTTAGGGTTGACAAAAATATCGATTCGAGATTGAAATATAAATCGATATTTTTGTTGACATTTCTCTAAAGGATTAATATAATGACTTGTTTAATATAAATTTGATGTCGATCCAGAAGACTAGATGAATTGCATTGGAAAAAATTATCAAAATTTTATAAGATTTAACTTATGGCATCACAAACATCATGTCAAATCCCATACACTTCATATTTCTATCTTCTCTGTCGTTTTCGAATGCAAGTTGTCTAAGTACCCTGTCGTTACACCCAAAACCTCAAAACAAAGCAGAACGAAAGCAATTTGTTTAGAATATATAATTTCAACGTAATTAAGTTTGTTAGTGATCAAGATACGTTGCCTAATGAGTGGAGAGAATACGCCACTGCGAGTCTCGAGGTTGTGGGAGGGTTCGCCTCATTATTTTTCCCCTGGCCCTTTAGCCAAATACTTTTCTTTATAGCTTCGTTATAGAATTGCTGATCAAAATGTATGGAGTTGACATAAGCGTTCTTTATTATGACGTTGACGTTCGACTCGTCTATCTTATTTTGATCGGCGATTCTATTAAACAGCGATAAAGAAAAAGTCTTGGCTACAGGCTTTCTTTGTGTAAATAGTTACCTAATTTCTGTTTCTACTGTAAGTGTACGTATAGAATGCACGTCCCTTAACGTAAAAAAATATAATTTAAGCCTGTGATATATGAAATTCATTTAGATATTTTAAGTGTTTGTAAAAACATGTATTGCATTTAAAAATTTGTGAAATTGAAAAATGGGTTGATTGTATAAAATTTTGTACACTTTTTTCGATTTACCACTGCCATGTTGTAACGTAAATGTTGTAGAGATTTCATGTTTACATATAAAATAGAAGTAAAAAATATTTTTATGTATATCAAGTGCAAAGAGCACGTTTCAAAATGAAAATAAATGAAATAGAACCAAAACTTTTTAACATTAGATTTTTACAAATTCTTGTGAAACTTATAAAAGAATAACCTTTATAAAGGGTTATTTATATAATTTGATTTGTACTATCAGATAAATTGATTATTCATAGGTGGACCATCAATTCTATTTGGTTCGGTTATATAAATTCGATGTTAGTCGTGATATATTTCGCTGATCTCTACATAACCTGACCAAATTACGTAGGTCCCTCTTTGTCTATGAACCAAATTCTCTGATAGTACTTTTTTAACGGTTGTTTACATTGATGTAGTAAACAATACTCAAAGCAGCAATAATTTAACTATAAAACATTCAAAATGCTTGCTCATTACATAGTATGCTAGATATGCGGAATTCAGGATCGGAAGCGGTCGCTAGTGATATATTTTTTCCTAAAAATTAACTACTGGATATTCCTAAAAACTAGAAAATATTATAATTTTCTTTTTCAACTTTAATAGTCGAGCGTACGTATTTTTATATCAAAACTATTCGCCTATCAATAGTAAAGTTCCTTTGATGAAAAACTTTTAAAAGCTCGGTAAAAATTCCGTCTGTCTACGCATACGAGATTTTATATGTATAGAATTCGAATATATAAATATTATATTAGAGTAGCCAGTGTTTTAGAGAATATTTCGCATATTTTTGTACAAAATTGGGTCATGTGTCCGTAGTTAAGTCTCCATTTCACGTATCACCCTGTACCTACTGTAACTTAGTTCAACTTCATATCATTTTACTATAGGAGCTTGTATTATACATATGGACTTGTGCGGAGCCCGTCGGGCCTAAGTTATACCATTATACGTACGAGACCATTCGAATCACTTATCTATCCGATTCTTCGAACTATTCGCATTTTATATAAAAAGTATATTTTATATAGATTTATTGAAACAATAGAAGTATTAGGATCAGATGTATCGCACTTTCGGTTGTTAAAACACGTTTAAGCCGGCCATAATATTAGTAGAATTTATCATTACAGCCAAAATCCTGTAGATTTGAAACGTTAATTTGAAGCTCAATAATAGCTATTAGCTATTAATTTCAGTGTAAGGCTCTATGTGATCATAATCAATGATTTCTAGCATGAATCGAAAGATTAACAATCAAACTGCAATAGCTATAAACCTAAGCTGTACAATATATATCAATAATGTTATTTAAATCAGAAACATTTTCGCCAATTCTTTTTTCCATCAAATGCAATTATAATATGATATTTTTCAATTATGAGAATTTTACCGCATTACCGATACATGTCAAGTCTTCCAGATTTTAAATTTTAAAACTAACAAAAAGTGTTTTAAAATATATAAAGTTTTAAATTTTAAACGGCATTAAATCAAGGTGAAAATGTATTTGACCAAATTGTCACACATCTCATAAAAAGCTATTGCAGAGTTTCGGCGACTGTATGCTTCACATTTCAAGCCAACTATGTTTTCAAACTCATATCATTGTGTACATAGGTGGTCGAGATAGTCTTAATCCTAGGTATAAATATCTGAGCTTCGTCGTTTATTAAATTATGTATTACCTAAGTATTGTACTTAAATTTAGTGATAATAAAAGAGTCTCCGCTCTGGGGAAGGTCTTTCGCAATAACTATAGCTAAATACTATCGTCTGTACTATTTAAATGGCACTGTAAATTTCACATGTTACTACTATATAAGTTAAATTCAATGTAGAATAAGATTTTATATATTAAATCTATAAAATGTATCTTGCATCGCTTGCGTTTCATTTTCACACCCGTAATTTTTTCCATTGAATAAATTATTTTACCTTTTTATGCAGTTTATCAAATTTATATATTTTGATAGTCTCGCTGCAACCAAACTCCAAAATTTTCCAAACTGGTATACGTACGATACTTAGATAATATTACCAAATGATAGTAATAATTTAGGAGTCTGAAATTTTTTTTTTTTTGTTTATTACGTTCAAAGCTTGAGGTAGTCGTTAAGCTATAATTAAATCCAATTTCAATAGTTACAAGAAATAAGTAACAAAGTGGTGAAAGTATTTTTTGATACGTTGTTTGAAACATAATATTATGATTTTTTAAATACTTCATCTATACATAATATTATATTAATAGAAAATCGTAGGAAAGTCAAAACAGTACTTTGAATATTTTCTTAAATGAATACTTGGGGCGTGATCTACGGCAATCGATATCGAAGTCAAAAACATATCGTTTTTAGAATTTTTGTCTGTCCTAAAATTAAAAAAATATCCCTGCAGGACGAATTAAACGAGAGAGATAAAAATATATTTGATGCAAGTGGACTTTGCGTAAACAAACAAAAATACTGATCATTCAAAACGCAGTCCTAATTCACTCTATTTTCACAACTATGTATATTGCTATCATAATGCTATTAAAAATGAAAAGTTTATTGACGAGGTTGGTACGTGGTGCTGTATAGTGTCAATTCATCAAGTCGCATACCGGGTTGACATTTTCGTCATAACAGGGGCCAGGGGCCTGCACCCCTCGAGGGTCTATAAAAAGGACCGTAATTATATAGTGCCACTAAACTAATTTCACGTTACATTGACTACCAAATCTGTGCTTGGCACCGCCTCGCCCGCCGAAAATGTGATTTTTCCGCCATGCCTATTGTTATGTGTTATTTCGTATGAATCGGTAATACCACACCGCTATTACGCAAATTACCCTTGTTTCAGGCTTTGATAGCTTTCATTGCGTGTTCCACATTAATATTGCAAATTATAGCGCGGAATTGTTTGACGCGAACTACTAGGTCACTTAATCATCATTTTTGGGAGAAAATCATACGGTGCGCATGGTAGTTAATGTCACAAATGTCACAATAATAGTACTTTATTTTATTTACTAACCAATTGTGTTTTTGTTTCTTATAGTCATATTTAGTTAATAAAAATTACACGATGCTAACAACCTTGATGTTGCCAGCGACTCCGTTCGCGCAAAAATTCGTTTAGCGCCGGAAAAATGTGCATTTTAGGACAACTGACCTTTTTATTTTGTTCTAGAAGTCCTTTCCCACAGCTTAGATATTTAAGATGAATCGATATATTAGAGTTGTCAAGCAAATTATGTTTAACTTTATTCTGGCACAAACTTGCACGTTTGTCATACATAATATCATGAATATACATATTTTGCTACATTTCCAACTTAGACTACAGGCCCACGTCGAAAATGGATGGGTCAAATGAACCACCTGGGGACGTATATAGGACGATATTAGAGCATAAAATAATAAGATTTAGCACTATGCCGTCACTTGTAAGCTGTCCAACTGAGTGCTGGTGAGAATTCAAAAGTGCATGTAGGGTGAGTACATTTTGGTCATATGATCCTGTACGGCATTTTTACCATCGATAGACACATGAAAAATAATAAGAAAGCCCGCAGTGCCGTACAAAAATAATGCGCCAACAAGTCGGTATTTTTATTTTATTTTCAGCCAATTTCCATGGTAAATTTGGTCATTTGATTCAATACCTCATCATCATGTTTGAGTTACATCAGCTGTGCATATGTTACATAATATTGATAATGCTTACTTTTCTTGTTACTTATAATATGTGAAAACTTTATAATTGGCTTTATGATTCTAAAATTGTTATCTTAGAGAATTTTTGAAAAGCTGTTAGTTTTCTGACTAAAATAAAAAATTCTGCAACGCCGTACAAAAATAATGCGACAATAGAAAAAAAATCGAGGGTTACAAACCCCTGTTTTTCAGGGGTCCGGGGGGTCATCTGAAACAGTACGGCTTCGGTTCCAAACATTATTTTAGCACTTAAAAGTACTATTAAAAATAATGCCGTCAAAAAATTTTTGTCCATTTTAATAATAATCTTAATTACATGGTATACTTGATTTTTTAAGCTGTAAAATTATTAGATTCTGTACGGCGACTTTATTTTTAATATGATATTGTAAAATACAATTGATATAGAGTATTGCTGTTCAAAAAAAAATAAACAGAAATACAAAATCTAAAATTTCTAATATTCATAGATTAATAAAATAAAGCTATTTTCTACATTTTTCCTTCGTCTTAAATAGTATTAAGATAAATAAATTAGGAAAAAATTATGCCGTACATTTAAATGCAGAGTAAGTAAAGTTCCGTACCATCATAGAACAAAATTGTGTTTTTTTGTATGGGAGCCCCCCTTAATTATTTCTTTTTTAAAAATGTTACTATTGATTTTTAAATTTAGTATAAAATTGAGTATTTTGTGAACATTTCAGGTGACTACCTGTTGCCATTATTGATATCGAGCAAAAAATTGAAAAAAAATCACGTTTGTTGTATGGGAGCCCCCCTTAAATAATTTTTTCATTTTGTTTTTAGTATTTGTTGTTCTAGCGGCAACAGAAATACATAATCTCTGAAAATTTCAAATCTCTAGCTATAACCGTTCTTGAGTTACAGCCTGAAGACAGACAGACATCGAAGTCTTAGGTAAAGGTATCCGTTTATACCCTTTGGGTACGGAACCCTTATAAAAAAACTATTTTTTAGAAAAAAATCGATATATTTCGTTGTATGGACTTTTCTTACATTTCGTTCTATGGATATTTGCTTGAGTTTTTTTTTCTCCTACAAACCTTTGGACCAACAAAAATGTACGGCGTACAAAAAAATATGATCTATGCATAGCATACTTTCAAAATGAATTAATTTTATGTTGGTTCAAATGACCCCCGGACCCCTGAAAAACGGGGTTCTGTTACCCTCGATTTTTTTCTTTTGTCGCATTATTTTTCTACGGCGTTGCGGAATAATTGATTCCAAACTGTATCCGAACAGTATGAAACGTATGCCGTATTGAATCAAATGACCAAATTTACCATGGAAATTGGCTGAAAATAAAATAAAAATACCGACTTGTTGGCGCATTATTTTTGTACGGCACTGCGGGCTTTCTTATTATTTTTCATGTGTCTATCGATGGTAAAAATGCCGTACAGGATCATATGACCAAAATACCCTACATGCACTTTTGAATTCTCACCAGCACTCAGTTGGACAGCTTACAAGTGACGGCATAGTGCTAAATCTTATTATTTTATGCTCTAATATCGTCCTATACTCGTATACGTCCCCAGGTGGTTCATTTGACCCATCCATTTTTGACGTGGGCCTGTAGTCTAACTATTACATCGAGTAATCTATATTTACTAATAATATGATAATTGGGTAGAGTTTGTTTATTTGTTTGTTTGAACGCGCTAATCTCAGGAACTACTGGTCCGATTTGAAAAATTATTTCAGCCTTAGATAGCCTATTTATCGAGAAAGGCTATAGGCAATATTTTATCACGCTAAGACTAATAGGAGCGAAGAAATAGAGGAAAGTGGGGAAAAAACGGGGGCAATTATTTGAAAGGGCTTATTTGAACGTACTGCGGGCCGATTCTGTATCGTACATTTGTGAGTTAATAACTGAGTTAGTAACAAAGTCCAGGAGTGAGTAACAGAAAGTGCCACTTTTTGTATTCACTTGCATACAAAAGTGAGACTTTCGGTTGCTCACTCCTCCGTTTCGTTACCAACTCAGTGATTAACTCACAAATGTGTAATACAGAATCACCCCGCTGGAGTAATTTTATGTTAAGCATACGTGAAGAATAGACCACGTGAACATAGGTTTCTTTTTTTGCGGAAAAATGTACGGTTTCCGTTACATTCCTAAATTACGTTGGCGAAGCCGCGCGGAACATCTAGTTTGTTAATAACGGAGTACCTATCTCTACTAAGAATATGTACGAGTACAAATCAGTAAAGTTCTCCATCTTAAACTCCATGTAAAAGTTACTTCGTCTGGTTAATGCGGAATTATCTAGAAATGTGATATTGGCGTATCCCACACGTTAACTAGCGAAACTTAAGTTCCTAAGCAGTGGCGACCTTAGGGGGTGGCGAACAGGGCAATCGCCCTGGGCCTCGCTCTTTCAGGGGCCTGCGTCAAGCAAAAGATCATAGAGTGTCATTTTATTTAAAATTTTGGCGGTGAGGTCCCGGTGTCGGTGGCAGTGGATAGATTGCCAAAGGGCCTCGCAAACACCTGCTAACCGGGGCCTCGCAAAGACCTGCCACCCGGGGACTCGCAATGGGTAAGGCCGCCACTGTTCATAAGTTTCTGTACGTTCTCGCAACTTGTATGGGGGATTTGACAAATCTGCCAACTTCCTCCGTTTTATCATGTCGTAATCTTCGGACTGCAGCCCAACTTCTGTTCATTTACCTCCCCTCGCTCATTACCCATCATTTTATAGCGGTAGTAACTTTGTATTAGCGGATAAATTAGATATGAGTCAAACGTGATGGAGGCCAGGGCTGATAATATAGTGATGAAGAGAGCAAATACTAATTATTACACATGTATACTATGCAACGTTTGCTTTTGTTTGCCTTGCTTCTTTGTCTACTTTGGAAATGGTACAGGTGAATATTATTGAATATTGAGCTATACGCTGCGTAAATATTATTTTTCTAACTTAATTTTGAAAAGCTTACCTAAAAAACTGATTAAACCGTTATTCAATAATATGATCATGAAATCTTAAAAGATGATTTAGATTTTCTAAAAATTGATTAAAAGGATGCGAGTTCATTCCCGAGATTTTTTACTTATGCTGGGTCTAATCATATTTTGTCAAGATTTTCTTCGAAATTTATATTATTTTAGTATTTTTTTCAAAGCTCGAGCTCTATTATAAAGAAATAACACAACACACATGAATTATTGTTTATCATTTTTCACCATTTCATTTAAAATCATCAACCAAACCACCAACCAACCAAACCAAACCAAAAATCATGGGGGCAACTTGCAAGACAGTGTGTCGAATCGCCCGCGCTAGCTCGCCCGCGCGTACTCGGCCACTCGACCGCGTAAAGTTTCATTTCACGCTGCGGCTGCGGACTTCGTCTCCTTTTAATTACCGATGGGGACACCCACTATCACTAGAGCATAGTGTTTTTAGACCAGCGGTACTCAACCTTTTCTGTAAACGAGCCACAAATACGTTTGAGTCTTGGTGTCGCTGGCCGCAACCAAAAAAATACATTTCTCAATATTATTATCATAAACATAATCATATATTTTATTTGCTCAAAAACATCTTTACATGGGTTGTTACAGTTATTGTTACAGTGCGGCATGTTTTGCTATGACAATAGCGTGCAAAATTGAAAAAGAAACATAGTTTTGATTTCATCACTGTTTAGAGTCTCTACTCATAAGGTCATAATTTTATTACATTTTTTTTTATCAATTTAATATTGAGTAAATTTTCATGACTTTAAAGACCTATTAAACAAAGTATACTGCACTGTTTTTATCACAAGTCACAACAAAATATTCAATTTCCCACTCTTCTCGAAACAGTTTATGTTCAATTTTAACGGGCCACTGATAAAGTCCCGGCGGGCTGCAGGTTGAGTAGCTGGTTTAGAATTATACTTACGCTGACAAGACGTTTATGTCAATGACAATTACTTTAAGGTAAGACCGCACTAGGCGTTACTGAACTGCAGCGGAACTGCGGGACACGACGCGTCATTTTTGGGTATACCGCACTTGAACTGCAGCGGCGCTACAAAAATATATTCAGTATCTAGGCAACCACTGCTCTGAGCGCTTCCAACCAGCTGACTGACTATGAAAATGAAGTTTGTCAAACCGCACTGCGCGGCAACGGAACTACACGTCACGACGCTTTTGGTCAGTTGATCAACTTTGCCGCGCAGTTCAGTTGCAGTGCAGTTGTCTCATATAATTTCATACAAAGAATATTTTGACGCGTCGTGTCGCGCAGTTCCGCTGCAGTTCAGTTACGCCTAGTGCGGTCTTACCTTAAATATATCGGATACGATCATTATAAATAAATCCTTTCTCTTTGCGCCATGATGGATTGCCAGCAATATTTGCAAAGCTGTCTATAGCAATAACAATAATTAATTGACGTCGATCATGGGCAATCACAAAATTTAAAAATACATCAACGAAAACTGCCCCAAATAAAAATTACTTACTACTAGCCAGGTAATTTCCAGTTCCTATAATCATTTCTTAAATTTAGTTTTAGGTACGGATTTATATTTTACTCTCGTAGAGAACTCAATTATTTTTCTGCGAAGGGTCAAAGGTCTTTATTGAAAATTATTTCCGACCAATATGTCTTCCGACGAGGGTAGTACACGGTTCAAATATTACAACTTTCTTGTGTTACTTCAAATTATTTTATTTTCCTCTCTATTATACAACCCGTAAGTAACATTATTATTATTTCAGTCGATTTTATTTCAATAACATATTTTAATTCTAAAAAAAAAAATATTTATTACATAAGCGAAATACGTAATTGTTTAATAGAAACATGTAATTTCTTAAACAGGCTTAAACTTACACTGCACTGCACAAATCGGATGTGATTGTTAGTATAATAATTGTACGCAAGGCTGATAGGGGTGTAGGCAAATCATCATAAAATCCGGGACTTCTGAGATTTTAAACGTTGGTGATGATAATAGTCAAACGTTCGTATTTATATGTAATATCCGTATTTATGTCCGTATTATGTAATGATAACTTAACATTTTATTTATATTTAAGTGATCAGTAAATCTATTGAGGTTATGGTTATTAATAAGCCGGAGCACTAGGATATTTACAAAAAATGTATTAGAATTGGAACGTAGATGTTCTACAAGAATTAATTGGACTCGTAGACGTTCTACGAGAGACGTTTGTGTTGAAGACGTACCTACTATAACCACATATTACCTAACATTTCTTGTAGTCATAATCACGACTACGAGAAGCCAATGTTTTGTAGACGTACTATGACCAATCGTAATATTTCTCGTAGACACACTACGAAAAATCATTTCACTCGTAAATTTTATTACGGGACACATTGGTGTATTGTTCTGTAGTTGCACTACAAGTTATGTAAATACGTGATTCTCCATATATTTTCGTGATTTTTATAAATAACTCGCAACTATACGAATTACGATCCATTAACATTCTTATAGATCACTTGTGCACGTTGGAGCGTGTGATGGGTCTCTAACGGCGCTGCGGTGGCGCGTGCGTGTAATCCGGCGTAACATCTTCCCGCGTAAGCGCATTACGGAATTAACAATCAGTCATGGCCGCCTGGCAAACTTTGCACCGATTTACATAACAATAAAAGCCCTTTTTGCCGTTCGGGTTATGGAGATTTTTTAAAATTAATTGGATAGCGAAGCGGCCGAAATTCGTATTCCCCGCGCGCGCTCCCATAATTTTGTGGTCAGTTAAAAATTCCCGGGAAGGGGACACAACGCTTTTGCGTGAATTATTGCGGACTTAACGCGTATTTATTAATTTGTTTGAGTAATTATTTTACCTTTGGTTTATACGGCTTAAAGTATTAGCAAGGCTCTCCTCCCCGATTAATGTTCAAAAATATTACTGGGATGTGCGAGTAAAATTAGTTCTGTAATCAAGAAAGTTAGCAGACCATAGTTTACATTCCATGGGCTAGACATTAGACGAAGTTTGGACGCTCGGAAACGGAAGTAGTTAGTTGCCTTATGTAAATCATAGACGCAAGAAGCTATTATTTGCATGGTCAAGAATATAGGCAGCTTGTAAAAGTGATAACAAAATATGGACTAGGTACTCGTGTATTTAAATTACTAAATCTGGTAGTTTAATGTATTCTATAGTAAAACTTAGAGGATAATAAAGAGATCTTATAATAATTGTTTAATAACATTCAACACTATTTTAAGGTGTGGAAAGCTGCATATGTAGGAAAAAATGAGTATGTATTACAATTATATTTTACAGACATCTTTCAATAAGAAGTACATAATATTCTAATCATGCTCTAAGCTATATAGACCGAATCGATACGATCATGTACAGATATGATACCCAGCTATATCTGTAGGACTGAGGCAGCGAAGCGAACAAGCCTGGATACATTCAAATGAACAACCATAAAAGCTCAAAACTAAATCGAGTCCACTGAACAAGAACAATGCCAGCGAAATTGTAGTATTGTGCCAAAATTGTGCGTGAATGGAATCAGTTTTAACTGCATTAGTGTGACCCCCACTTTTTGTTTGTTAATCTAGAAAGGGCGTAACTCATTTTGTCAACTTGTAATTTCATTTAGCCCGCTGCAGGCGTCGTGTGGACCTCTATGAATTATTGTTATTTAGCAAACAATAAATAGATCGAGAAGTCAGAAAAGTTTTCTAGTTCAGTAAGTATATTATTAGATAAATAACAGGCATATTATCTACTTTAAATAGTTTTCATTTTTATTAATTTAATATAATTTAAGTTTAAGTTTAAATATATTTTTCAAACAGTAAATTACAAAAAGAAATACCTACTTCTAATTGAAATTCACTATAATTTATGATACAACAAAAGCTTTGTTCTGAAGTCTAAATGTTAATCACAACAACTTAAGAAAAGCGCATAGGTAATAAGAAACAAATTTCACTAAAGCTACTTTCTGTCCGTCTTCAATCTAGGAACAAGCTTATTAAAAGTCGCCAGGTCATAGAAGCGTTTTAAAGGAGATTTATGTTAAACGTACTGCATAAAAAGTTTAATATCGCATTATGCAAAAGCAATATTTCTCCAAAAAGACGGCACTTTCAGAAGTGCTTAAAATGCAATTTTACAAGACTTTTTATTTATGACCCTCAGAATGTAAAACTCAAACATTTTATTGCGAGCCTCCTATAATGCGAAGAACAAACAATGTACCTGGGGGTGAGTCTGTCCACCACGCGTCTTGGGGATCCCTAAATTTTTAAGAGGCATAGGGTGTTTAAGTTGGAAATATTAAAATCAAAATTGATGGTTTGTTTTGTTGTACTTTGTTGTGTGAGCAGGTTTTCATTGTATAACATAATAATTAATTCAGTAGATTATTTAAGTTTTTAAACTATGATTGCAACATAATATACTGAGTAGCACCAATTTGGTTTTGGTTTTGAAACGCATTTATTTCATTTAATGTACATCTATATTCTATTGTTTTGTCAAAATATGAATGTTAAAATCCAAAGTAGTTAGCTTTAAAATGTTTGTACTAAAACATAAAGTATGACCTCACAACATTTTCTTACGATCTGTATGCTTTATCACCTAGCTCCAAAGCTTTTAAATATTGTCACTCTTGCTTTAAAAAAGTCTCAGGCCTTTACGGTGTGACGTCAAATATTTAAAAGTTTAACAAAATATTAATATTATGTCTTACACGATTTTCACTTATAAAATACATTAGGTGTAAACTATAGTCTACATTTGGACTGTAAATAACAGTAAATATTTGAAAATTGAGAACGTCCTGTATAATAATCAAACAATAACTGAGACGACGAAAATTATATTACTTTAATTATAACAAATAAAGTAAATTGAAGTGTTTAAGGGACCCTTTGAAATGAAACGAGGATTCAAATAACTGATAAATTTGATTAGCCATCTGACAAAGAGATTTCATTTTGATAAATCAAGGGGTACTTTTATTGCTATGATTTATAAATTAAAAAATCTTTTTCAAATTCAAACCTTCTCCACGTAGGTAGCTGTGATGTACCCATACAATTGATGAAAAACGTACAGGATATTATGAGCATAAGCGAGCGTCGTCGAATGTCGAATGTATCTGCTATACAATTCGCAGTCATGTCACCAAACTTTTTCCTTACTTAAAAATATACGTAACAAGTAATTTACGTAACCATAACTGTATCAAGCAAAGTTTTTTTCAGGAGAATATATATATATAAGGAGGATAATATATATTCTCCGGCTTTTTTCTTTCCGTTTGTATCGACCGGTCATTTTTTATTCAGCAACTTTAAAACTATCTATTTCCGACTGGAGTTTCATACCGCTTTTTTAGTTTATTTTTTATTTAGCCGCTTCACGCTTTAAATGAATAGTCCGCGGAAAGGCTGCGCTAATTTGAAAATAAAAATATCTAAACATAGATCGATACCATTGAGACCAGGACCCTGATTCTAACATTTAAATCTAACATTAACGCTGCTTTGTACCTACTTTGTTCGATGTGGTATAAAAAACAACAAAATTGTAAAAGTCACAAATCAATGTCAAACGCGTTTAGTAATATTTCCAAAATTGATGTTTTTTAACCCCCCCGGAAGAAGGGTGTTATAAATTTGACGAGTCGAATACGATCGAGAGTATTCCTAGCTTCATCATCATCAGCTCGCTCTGGGCTGGAAAGTTTGGGTATATCTACCTACTTCATGACGACCTCTGTGGCTCAACCAGGTAACCATTGGGTTAAGAGTATGTGGCAGCTCAAGCCGGGGGTCGCGGGTTCGAATCCCGCCGACGAAACAAAAAGTTTTTCAATGTTCCTGGGTCATGGATGTGTATTATATATGTGTAATGAATAATGATATAATAAAAATCTTAAATATATTATTATGTATAGTATAAAAGTATTAAATATATTTCCGTTGTCTGGTACCTGTAACACAAGTCCTTCAGGTACTTAGCACGGGGCCAGACTGACGTGGTGTGAAGCGTCCATAGATATTATGAAAGATTATAAGCAACCTCCAGTAATTTGATTGATTCATTAAGATTCTGGACATTTATCAGAGTTTTGAATCGGGGGTTCTTAAATTTCTTAATTTAACATTTATTTAAATTTATGAGAAGACTATTTTGTAAGATGTGGCCTGCGAAGTTGTATTAATATTGGATGGAACTAGCGCAATCAGTGTACGAGTTCGAATAGAATCCTCTTTTAATTTCAAAGACCGATGATCAGAACTGGCCAGTATTCAGTAATAAACGAAGAAAGACTAATCAAAAGTACGGTTAGCTTTTTACTTTTCGTCGGGCGGATGAAAATATTTGTAGCCTGTCATCGAAATACAATACAGTAGGCATAGAACGATACCTCTCACACATTGGATTGCTTAAACGTAGCTAGGGTAACGACAATTGTATGACTGACTGAAAAATGACAACCAAACTAAAAGTCTGCCTTGGAACGCAGTCGGTGGAACTTTTAATAAGATAAATAAGACAAATATTCTTTATTGTGCACACATTTAAATTACAATTAAAAACAAAACAAAAACATAAAACACAAGTATAACACAATGGCGGCCTTATTACTAATTACTAATTAGTAATTTCTTTCAGGCAACCACAGGTAGAGGAAACATATTTTTAAGAAATTAGGTGAATGTGCCATAAACAAATGTCTCAGTTACTCTTCCATATTATATATTTCGAAGCATACTGTCTTAACAATGGCTTACACCTCTCATCTATTTCGAACGCGGTATTTTTATTACCCCCGAGGCTGGGATTAGTTTTGTTCTGAGTTTATGCATATACAATGAGCTCGATTATTCAACGCGGCTATCTTGTTGTATGAATTTAAAATGGCGCCATGTGATTCCACTCAATCTGTGCGAATGTAACTTACGCGATTTATTCTGAAACTACGCCTCGCGGGAGTTACGAGCGATTGCTCGCGGTTTGATTTTTAATGTTTTTTTTTTGTTATTTCGCATATTTCTTATACAGGGTGAAACGCTGTGAGGGACACCAAGGATGGTGCTGCGAACTGGTACGAGTATTGCCAGTCTGCTACTTTAAGCTATTATTTGCTTGACATGTGCTGCTTCCTATCCAGTACGGTTCAAGTACAAATGTACCACTTGAGGAATTGATTCATATACCAACGTTAATAATTGTTCGGGTTATCTCAAGAGGTTTGCCATCTTTCTATTTAAATAAATTTCTCCATTGAAGAAGAAAAATGTAAAATAAAAAGGTAGTGACGTATACCAATTATACATTTTTAGATCTTAAGTAGGATTAAACAGACGGTGTTAGAAAACTTCGTGAGAAAACCCGCACGCTTAGTCCCAGACGTACTATGGTCGTTCCTCTGAACTAGGCCGAACATGTAGCGAGAACGTCGTATGTGCTTGGGCAACCCTACGGACATTAAAAAAAACTATCAGTACTTGTCTTTTAAATCTTCTACTGTATAGAGAGAAAACGAATCAAACTAATAAACTATTTATCAAGGTCCATTGAATGACAGATATTTTTTTATTATAGAATATGCAATGGACATAACGCTCCCCTTTTATGAGTTTAGCAAAAATGTGTCATTATGCGTTTGCCCGCTTCACCCATAAAATCAGCCTAGAGTCCACACGAGAAAATTAAAAGTAAATTCTCGTCGAGGGAACAATAACCTGCTATATTATTACGTCCAGCCGACCTTTTTAGAAGTCATATTCACTTACTGGATTTCAGCCCAACTTTTAGCTTAGTGAATAATTGAGTGTTTTAAGGCTTTAAGTTAACAAAGTCAAACATTCACTTAGACATAAAATAATTGTATTAAAAGATTGTATTAACTTATATTAAGTTAAATTTTTATGTAAAGTAAATTATGATTTTTACGAGTAAATCGCTCCAGTCGTTTTTAGATCTAGAATCCAACGCAAAAATAGACGCATCCAACAGCAAATAGACCGTTTCGAACGCGAATTCCAAATTCGAAATCTCAATCGATCGCGAAGTGTGACATTCTGTGTCGAATCAAACAAAGGCGCGAATTTGAACATGTGCAAAAAATATCTCGCGTATGCATTTGGGAATTTCGCGTGACAGAGAATTTAATACGAGGGGAGTCTAATATTAAACCTCAGGGACCCATCACTTTTAATATCTGGCCGACGTCCTGGAGGGCTCCTAAATTATTTACCAAATGGAAAGGTAATGGTCGCGAGGAGTGCGAATGAAGGTATGCAAATTTTATAAACTCGTATTGTCGTAAAGTCTAAACCCCACTTAGGTAATGACGGATGCGAATCGTAAACGTTATTCGAATATGGGATTTCGTTGTAGCCGTTATGTCCCATCGTAATAATATTGTTTCGAGTGTCATAGCTGTGAAAAAAAAACATAAAAGTTTGTTTACTTTGTTTCCAGACTAATATTATAAATGCGAAAGTGGGCCTGTCTGCATATTACCTCTTCACGGCGTGAATCGGTTCTGCGATTTGGGCCTGAATCCTGATATTCACGTCCAAACCGTTGAACCGATTTTGCTGGATATGGAGATAGTAGATACTTTGAGTCCCGACTCCCGGGTAAAGACATAGGATACTTAGTACCTATCCCAAAAAATTGTACGGTTCCTACGGAGTTGCGGACGTCATCTAGTAATTTATAAAGTAAATAGGAGTACTGGTTAATAAGGTGTCAAGTCTTTTGCATTTTACGAAAATCGTTTCGCTTCTGATAATTGACAACTGGATATTCTTTTCGTTTACGAAATGTTTTTCCACTGCTCAATTTCAATTAACCAATTAAATGGCGTCTAATTAAAAATAATATCTCCATTTCATTATTTCGCTAACGAATATATCTATTAATCTGTGCGCGTGGCCACGTTTAGGGTGAATTGGGGTACGTTGCGCGAGTCACGGACCATAAACAGTCACGCTTCGTGGCCATCCGCTAATGACTAGCACTGCAGCCGGAATTTTTACCTTAATACAACCCTTATGTCGCAATTATAAGGTCTTATCAAAGGTAGAATAACTCCGAACACGCCACTACCCATATCCGCGATACCTAAATTCTATTTCAAATACATTACTAAATTTACTAGTACGGTCCATGTATTGCCAATTAGAAACCACTAGGTGTTGTAGCTGGTGCCATACATAGATTCGTAAATGGTGTATTCGAAATTAAAAATGCTATTCCCAATGTCATTATTTTGTCTTGTGGCTTTCTTTCGTTGAATTCTTTTGTATGTAAATATTGAACCACACTTTTTTAGGGTTCCGTAGTCAACAAGGAACCCTTATAGTTTCGGTTTGTCCGTCCGTCTGTCCGTCTGTCTGTCTATCTGTCTGTCCGCGGTTTTGCTCAGAGACTGTAGACTAAGCTGTAATTTGGCATGAATGCACATATTAATGATGACAACAAAATGGTACATGAAATCTTAAAAAAATATTTTTTTTTATGGTACCTTCCATACACATCAAGCGGGGATGAAAATTTTTTTTCGCGTCCACCCCATCGTGTGGGATGTCGTTGGATAGGTTTTTTTAAAATTATTATGAGTATCTATAGATCATTTTCCGATTTAGGGATCCGTTTGTGAAATATTAAGTTTTAAAGTGGAAAAAATCGTTAGAGTCCAGTCCCCCCCTTCTACCAGCTAAACGGTAGCTTCTGGAAATGTAAAAAAATTCACGGGAGTAGGAAATATGGTGAATTTAAAAGGAAAACTATCACGGCTAAAAAAACTTCATAAGTTATTGAGTTATAGTCGATCAAATAAAAAAAATGTTTTCGGCGAAGTATAAAGGAACTTATCGTTCAAATTCCTTTGAAAGCAACTGAGATGATGTTGTTAGTAGTGTAAAACACGTTACAAATGTACATTCATTACCCATACACAAATTTTAAGAAACTAGCGGTACTACGGAACCCTATATTGCGCGTGGCTCGACATGCACTTGGCCGGTTTTTAAACATTAGCGTAAGTGTTAGCTCAAGTCCATACGCGTATATCATTATAGGTCAGTGTGAGTGTCACAGTCATCTGGAAAATTTACTATTTGGTTGAATGACTAGCGAATTAATTGAATGAAACCATTTAAGTAACAGTTAAAGACTTTCAACGAGTTGGTCATTAAATCAAATTATTTCATTCAATGAATTCGCTAGTCATTTAATCAAATAGCAGACAGCTGCGACATGTACGCGTCTACTTTAGATGTTTTAAAAAAGTATATCGGCCAAAAAAAGGAATAAAACATTTCTTGTATTAAAATTCAGTAGCGGCACACTTAATATGCAAAATGCATATCTTTATTCAAGTAGTGCCATGAAGTTCGTATGCGGTTTATTAAATTTCTGTTGCAGCCGAGATACCTCAACCCTTTCCTCTATCATGTATTTTCGAATAATCCGAGGTTAAGCTCGCTAGTTTTTTCAACTTGGAACTTATTCACTTTGAACATTAAAATCTTAAGAGAACATTAAAACGGATATTTTTATAAAGTTCAATATTTTGTTAAACGAAATGCCGAGCACATTATTTTAATGTTAAAATATTTATTTTCAGGCTTTAATGAGAAAATAAAGTACACTTTTCAGGAGACAAATAAATATTGTAAAGGACAAAGGCGTAAAACCAAAAAACTTTTTCTGTGCGGTTTTGCAAACGAAGTGTTCGTGTTTCTTTCAAAGAGTTCATTTACTTTCGAAGCGGCTAAACTATTGAGATGTGAAAAGGTTAAACACTATGCTATATTATTCTTTAAAATATTCATAATGTAAACGTACGCGCATTACGAGTACTATTCATTTTTTATTATTTTAGTGCCTGAGACTCAAAAGTAGTTTTCGTAACATGTCGTGTATGCGGTAGTCGGTACACTCTACCAACGAGCTAGGATATTGCTAAACTGTCGAGTTCTCGCCGATCGACTGATGGACAGACAACTCACCATAAACTACTCGAGGCGTCAAAATAAATAAATCTTCTGTTATTTATACCGGTCAGTCTGTACGTGGGGGCGAATTTTGTTTATTCGAATGCTTGTCCTGATTTAGAGTAGAGGTGGGCAGCGAGCGTGTCTGAGGGGATCACGTTACTGTTTACCCCATCGCGGTACCCGTTACCCCATACCGTTACCCGTCACCCCAGAGTAACGTGATGGTCTAATGCGTTATCTAATGTAGGCAATTATTGCAGACTCCTACTTCCTAGACTATATTAATTATACAAACACTAAAGGTACAAGTTGGAAGTCGGCTACATGAAGTTGCGGCAGGCGACGTGTCGTCGCGACACTAGTTTCTATGTATTTCTATGAATAAGGGTCAATTCAGACCGCAACGTGACGAGGCGAGGCGAGGCACGGTGCGGCATAAATTTATATGGATTTGACAGATTTCAATTGCGTAAGACATCTTGCGAATCTGTCAAATCTATATAAATTATTTAGAAATGCATCTAAGCGTCGCGTTGCGATCTGAATCAACCCTTTACTTCCTGTCGCTAGCTGCGGAGGGTATTTCATAGAAATACATGCATACACCAGTAGTGTCGCTGCGACACGTCGTCTGCGGTTGCTTCATGTCGCCCGCTGTCAACCGGCACCTTTATTTTCGAAAGGCTGTGGACAAAATTTTATCAACATAGGTCTATCTGTTTTGGAGGAATGTGACGACAAACACTGCTACACGAGAATTTTATGTATGAGATAAAAAAATATAAGATTTATGGCCTGTTTCACCGCTTCCTGATAAGGCTATCCACCACTTAATTTGACACATGGAGTATGGAAAATCTGTCAAATAACCCTATCTGGCACCTTATCAGGAAGCGGTGAAACAGGCCATTAATTTTATAAACTTATATTAGGAATTTCAGAAACCTTAATATGTAAGAAAGTTATTAGGGACTGACAACATTTCAGATTGTTATTAGCCCCTGATAACTTTTTTACATTATTCGTTCAAATTCATAACTTATCTAAATTAATTTAAAAAGTTTATCAATCCTAATAACTTTTATTACGTTTATAATCAATGAGCTAACACTTTTAGCGAACAGTAATTAGACAGTGCAATTATCTGGCGTGACAGATCTCGTGACAAATCTCACGACAGATCTTCCGGGCCATACATTAATCACGGGACCTTCAAATTAGTTACATATGAATTATGCCCGGCGAGCCTGCGGTCGGATTATGGTGCTGATTGAAACCACTTGCATATAACCAGACTACACTACAGCTAATAGGTGTTAATTCGACAAGGATTGTCTTAGTTATTGAATTAAAATAAGAAGGGCAAAGCCAAACGAGCGTAATTTGTGAGTTGTGAGTCGCAGAATTTCGGTTCGACAAAATTCTGCTGCATTCAGTTTCATACAAAAGTCCTGTTTGATTCACACGAGCGTAATTTTGTGAGTCATAGTCACTCATGATTTGTATGAAAAGATATTTACGCGACAGATATTCTGCGACTCGCAACTCACAAATTACGCTCGCTTGGCTTCACCCTTAGACAATGCGAATAAGTTGTACTAAAATGAATAAGTTACAAAAAAATAGTTTAAATAATCGGCCAAGTGCGATTCGGACTCGCGCACGAAGGGTTCCGTACCGTTATAGAGCAAAAATAGGCCAAAAATTGTGTTTTTGTATGGGATTTTTTTTTAATTTTTAAATTTTTACCCTTAAATTTTTTTATTTAAATATTATTACTAATTATTAAAGAACACATATAATTAAGGCCTATGTGAAAATTTCAAGTACCTACCTGTTGTCATCATTGATATTGAGCAAAAAATGTTTGTAAAATCACGTTTGTTGTATGGGAGCCCCCCTTAAATATTTAATTTATTTTGTTTTTAGTATTTGTTGTTATAGCGGCAATAGAAATACATAATCTGTGAAAATTTCAACTCTCTAGCTATTACCGTTCTTGGGTTACAGCCTGGAGACAGACGGACAGACAGACAGACAGACAGACAGACGGACAGACGGACAGACATCGAAGTTTCAGTAATAGGGTCCCGTTTTTACCCTTAGGATACGGAACCCTAAAAAAGGAAGGGTTGTAGGTAAATGAGAGAAGGATTGTCAGATTATCATAATATTATCTGTTCAGTTTGGTGAGTGGACCTAGGTGGTAGGGACCCTATTACTGAGACTTCGATGTCTGTCCGTCTGTCCGTCTGTCCATCTGTCCGTCCATCCGTCTGTCTCTAGGCTGTAACTCAAGAACGGTAATAGCTAGAGAGTTGAAATTTTCACAGATTATGTATTTCTGTTGCCGCTATAACAACAAATACTAAAAATAAAATAAATTAAATATTTAAGGGGGGCTCTCATACAACAAACGTAATTTTTCAAACATTTTTTGCTCGCTATCAATGATTACTACAGGTAGGCACTTGAAATTTTCACAAAGGCCTTAATTATATGTGTACTTTAATAATTAATAATAATATTTAAATAAAATAAAAATTTAAGGGGGGCTCCCATACAAAAAACACAATTTTTGGTCTATTTTTGCTCTCGGTACGGAACCTTTCGTGCGCGAGTCCGACTCGTACTTGGCCGATTATTATGAAAATGCGGCCAACAGACGAGTGAGGAATTTCACACATTCATAATAGCTTACACAGAGTGTAACAAAACAAAGGTGCTTACTTCGCGTATCAGTCCCCTGTTTTAGTTCACCGTGAAATAATAACTCCCACACCGGTTTCGGTGATGGTGGCCAGTTTCAGTTCATCGTGAAAGTAGTAGCGCTGGAAGACTGACTTTTTTACTTTTGTATGGGCAGTGCATGACGCTGCCCGGGCGATTGCCTATAAATATCACAAAAAAAAATTTGCTCTTTCAAACTTTCACAATTTATCCTTAACTAGCGACCCGCCCCGGCGTCGCACGGGTATAAAATATATAGCCACTGAAAAAATTATGCCTATAGCCTTCCTCAATAAATGGGCTATCTAACACTAAAAGAATTTTTCAAATCGGACCTGTAGTTCCTGAGATTAGCGTATTCAAGTTAGCCCTTTCAAATAATTTTACCCGTTTTTTCCACATTTTCCTCTATTTCTTCGCTTCTATTAGTCTTAGCGTGATAAAATATAGCCTTTAACCTTTCTCGATAAATGGGATATCTAACACTGAAAGAATCATCAAAATCCGTTGCGTAGTTTTAAAGATTAAAGGGAACAAAGGGAAATGAGGTAAAAAAGCGACTTTGTTTTATAATAAGTATAGATTCAATTACACTGAGTCCTAAATTGGCAGAATATTATGCTTAAGAAGATTCTTCAGCCTAAATACATAGAATCCCGACTACTAAATTGTAATTTCACTAGTAGCTCGGTCAACAAAGTATTTGTAGAGTGCGTGAGCGGGAACCTAAGCGATTTCTGCTGGAACTTATTCAGGGTGATTAGGGACAAAACATACTAAAAGTCCTGACGTCTAGGAGGTGAGCCGGCGGGAGCCGGGCCAAAGGTGACAAAGGTCTAAATTTTTGGTTTTTTGTCAATAACTAAAAAACTATGCGTTATAGCAAAAAAAATTGTATCATGACAATAAAGCTTATTAAATTTTCTATAAATTAGATTCTATACAGTTTTTCCAAATTCTCATCCGTTTTCGAACTAAACGCTCAGGAAAAGTAAAAATTAAAAAATAGCTTTATTTTAAATATGTAGGTATTCCTTACTAATTCTGTTAGCAGCTACAAAATATTGTTCTTTGTAAAGCCTCAGATGCTGGTAAGTCGTCTATTGTTCTTGGCGTCAAGATATTACCTTCATTTTTCCACCCTCACTCTTGAGGGGTCAGCTCATTTCAGCGTGTAGTTCGAAAACGGATGAGAATTTGGAAAAACTGCATAGAATCTAATTTATAGAGAATTTAATTGTCATCATAGAATATTTTTTGCTAAAACGCACAGTTTTTTAGTTATTGACGAAAAACCAAAAATTTAGACCTTTGTCGCCATTTACATTGTGGTGCAGGTTCGATCCCGGGTGGAGGCGTGTACCAATGAGACATTTTCTGATCTCAAGTACATAATACGGACGCTCGTACGGTGAAGGAAAACATCGTGAGGAAACCCGCACATGGTTGGTCCAAGACGTATTGACTAGTTCTTTTCTCTGGACTAGGCCGACTATGTTGCGAGAATGCCGTATGCGCTTGGGCAAAAAATGTAAAAACTACAATATTCATCTACATACATACATAAAACTACAATTATTATGTAGATGGTTTAACGGAGTGGCGTAGTTTGTAAGAACCGAAACTCCTTAAATAAAGATTAAAAAAAACAATAAAGGCTTATTTTGATTATTTTGCCTTATGTAAACTTCAGATTATTTCACATTTTAATACAAATTTCGAAAACTACTCATAAAATATGTCGTGTCGTATCCGTATCGCCTTCTGTAAACACCGCAAGGCGGCATTGTGGTTACAGTGGACATTGCTTACCGACCGCAATCGCAACCGGGGGGCGGGGGATGCGTTTCAGACAGGTGGCCACCTGTCTGAAACGCATCCCCCGCCGCAGCACGGATTCCGCGCGCGTGTTCACATCGTAATTACTATCGTTCTCACTAGTTGTAACTAGTTGTAACTAGTTGTAACTACTCACTAGTTGTAACTAGTGAGAACGATAGTAATTACGATGTGAACACGCGCGCGGAATCCGTGCTGCGGCGGGGGATGCGTTTCAGACAGGTGGCCACCTGTCTGAAACGCATCCCCCGCCCCCCGGTTGCGATTGCGGTCGGTAAGCAATGTCCACTGTAACCACAATGCCGCCTTGCGGTGTTTACAGAAGGCGATACGGATACGACACGACATATTTTATGAGTAGTTTTCGAAATTTGTATTAAAATGTGAAATAATCTGAAGTTTACATAAGGCAAAATAATCAAAATAAGCCTTTATTGTTTTTTTTAATCTTTATTTAAGGAGTTTCGGTTCTTACAAACTACGCCACTCCGTTAAACCATCTACATAATAATTGTAGTTTTATGTATGTATGTAGATGAATATTGTAGTTTTTACATTTTTTGCCCAAGCGCATACGGCATTCTCGCAACATAGTCGGCCTAGTCCAGAGAAAAGAACTAGTCAATACGTCTTGGACCAACCATGTGCGGGTTTCCTCACGATGTTTTCCTTCACCGTACGAGCGTCCGTATTATGTACTTGAGATCAGAAAATGTCTCATTGGTACACGCCTCCACCCGGGATCGAACCTGCACCCTCTGCGAGTGCGAACCAAAGGTCTACCCAATAGGCCACGGACGCTCTTACCATACAGGCGTTTAAAAATCTTGTCCCAGGCACTACAGTACTTGAAGAGTAGTTACTTCGCTCTGAAAATGCTGTATAAATCATCCACAATGGATGCAAAGGCTTAGTTTTTTTACATTTTTTAATGCTCATTGCTCATTTATTCACTATACAAGAATTTCAAAAACGCTTCGGTTTAAAAGTTAATATCGTCTCGCGTTATGTTAGAGAGACTTAAAAATGTATTACATTATGTTTTGAATAAATAACACTATTAAATTATAATAACATTAGGCAAACTACATCTAAAAATGTTTGGATAAAGTCCATTAGTAAAATAAACAATTTTTATTCTTTAAATTTATTTCTTCAAATCTCGTTAAAGCCGAAAAAGCAAATCACTAGACAAACAGATCTTGAAATTTACTTTTAAATAATTTTCTTCCAACTCAGTGTAATGTAAACACTCAAATTGCTTGAAGTAGGTAGATACCTAATTTAAAAGATATTTTTATCGAATCCAAATTTTAAAATAACCTTTTCGTAAAATGTGGGTTAAAAGCCCTTATGATTATTTTTTTCCTTTTTTTGTTACTTGAATGGCACCTACACAATTTTTGTTCCTGTATCACCCAAAGGTTGACTGGTAGATAATGCCATTAGGCCACCTTTGTACTTTTTATGTGCATCTAAAAAAACATCTATTACAAAATTTACCGATTCCTTAAGAATTTCTTAAAGTACCACAAAGAAAAATATAAGACCAAATGGCTGACAATAAGAAAACCTATGTTTTCGGATGCTACTTCTAATTTTACTTATAGTTAAATATAAGTAACACTAAAAGCTCCTTACGTACGAACGCGGTATTAAAAAGCATTTGGAGCTGTTTGCTAATTCCCCGGCACAAAAGAACAATCGCAGCGAGTGAGTATGTGTTGTGCATTACGCTGGCGTTTGGCGCAAGGACGCGCGTTTCGCGGCGCTAGTGTGCAAGCAATTTTTTAAAGAATTATTACTAGACTAGCTGTCCCGGTGAACTTCGTGTTACTTTAAAACCTTCCCTGGATTTCTACGAATATTTTAAGACTAAAATCAGCCCAATCCGTTCAGCCGTTTTCGAGTTTTAGCGCGACTAACACATTTGAAAATCCATTTTTTTATATAAGAAGAAGATAGATAAAGATAATAGATAACAAGTGTAACAAAGTTGATTACTAAATGCCTATTTGCCACGGTGAAAGAGGTTTTTAAAGTTAAGTAAGTGATAATATTATAATGATAAAAGATGTTATATTTGATATTATTCTTTTGCATAAACCTATGTATTCATACCTTTAAATATTTTCCCGATGCGATGTTACAAAATAGCAACTATTGTTTTTTACGTTTTAACACATTAAATTCTCATCTTTTTCTTTCTCTTTACTCTTTCTGGATGGAATCAATTAGTGTAATACACCTTCATAAAAGTACAGTTGTTACTATAGAGTATAGCAGATAAATAGAACAAATTAATAGAAATTCAAATAGGTATAACTAAATTATAACACACAGCTGTCACTTTTACCCCATGGTAACTCATAACCAGCGTTGCCAGACGTCCCGATTTTGGCGGGACGTCCCGATTTTTTTATCAAAATTATATGTCCCGCGCGGGACAGGCTTAGTCCCGCTTTACGGGGAAAGCCCGAACGTACGTGCAGCGTGCTGAGAAGACAGATGCGTAATGAAGATAAGAGTGTGGGAGGTAGAGGGGTGGATTTTTTTTGGCTACTTTTGCTACGTAAACGTTATTTTAACTTATATTTTATACCTTTTTTACGTTGTCCCGCTTTTGACTGAAGAATCCTGCTTTTTCACTCAAAAAGTTCCAAAGTCCCGACTTGGCACAAAAAAAATCTGGCAACGCTGCTCATAACTCGGACCAAGCGCCGCACAATAGAGATTAGGGTGAGGAAGAGATACAAACATGAGCCAGGCTCTCCACAGCTTTGTCCATTATTAACTTCACTATACACCTGCATTTAAACATGTTTTATTCCGCGAGGCGTTTGAACGAAATATTCACTTAATCGTTTACCAAGTGCACCCGCTTGAGTATAGTTTAAAAATATATTCTGAATCGTTTTGAGAATAGAAGAATACAAAATATTACCTTTTCGTGTTTGCTGTAACAAACTTCTGTAAAATTGATGGCATTAACATAATTGAAATAGATTGAAGTGATATAAAAACTGTACCCTACTGATGCGAACGAAAAAACAAAACTGCAACAATGTTGTAGTAAAATAATATAATCCGGGTGCAGATTAATTTTAATTGAATGAATTATAAATATAATTATCTCATGATAAAGCTGATAAAATCAGAACGGATTCACTTATCAACTATCACAATACTGTGAGCATCAAATTGACCGCTTACAGGGTATATCCTGGATGGAGACACTTCGCGTTACATTTGCAAACGCAACCCTACCCAATCTGATGCTCGCCCACGCGATAATACTCTATCCCCACGTTCGAAGGGAGCGTTCAAGTATTACGTAACGCAATTTTTAATAATTTACATATATTGGCGACAGCCAAATATCAAACACACTGATAACTTGTTAAACACTTTATTTATTCACCAGTACACTCTAGTTTACAAGTTCTTTACACTTCCGTGCTCAGTCGGCAATTGCCACAAAATAAGCAGCCATCTTCTTATAAAGCAACTGCCACCTCTACTCTTACAATGTACCGGAAGAGTAGAGTGGGCGGCGCCGGACATTGTATAAAAATAATAAATTCATAAAATCAATACATCTATTTAATAATCTAATCAATATTATTATAATATTAACCAAGTAATTTAAAGAAAATCTATTACATTATTACATTTTTATATATTTGCAATGATAAATCTTATTAACAATCAGTAACCGGAAATTAAACAAATACATTGTAATTATTATAAATATTTGCAAAATTAGTTAATTCTTAATTTAAGTATAAATAACCATAAATATTACTAGTTTAAAATCAACTCAAAATAATTATTACCATACCTTTACTGCCAGAGACATTTCCGTTAGATATACACATCCGGAAATGTCTCTAACATTATAAATATTTGCTAAATTAATTAATTCATACTTTGATTATAAATAATCATAAATATAGTTAATTTAAAATCAAATTAAAATAATAATTACTATATCTTTACTGCTAGAGACATTTCCGTCAGATATACACATCCGGAAATGTCGCTAACAGCTCGGCCTTCCTGCTCTAGCACGAGTCCTCTCGTGCTAAAAAAAAAAATAATACATATTTTATATTACAAAAATAAAATCAATAGTAAATGACTACGAAACAAATTTCATCTCCAAATCTATTTTTTTTTTTAATTACAATCTTCTTCATTATTATCCTTGTTTTCATCATTATTTATAATGTTATCAGTAACTAAACCATCATTAACATCCTTGTCACTATCATTATTGTTTTCATTATAATCTTTGTCTTTACTATTGTCATTTTCATTATTTATTATTTTATCAGTAACTAAACTGTCATTAACAACTTGGTCACTATCATTATCACTTTTATCCGAACTATCATCGTCGAAGTCTCTGTCAAAACTAACCCACGGCTGCATCTTATCAATAGCTACAATTGCTTCATAACGACGACCTTTACGAGACAACGGCGTGTCCTCAACCAAAAACCTATCATTTTGGAGAACTTTTACTATGCGATATGGCCCTTGATATTTAACTACCAATTTTTGAGATTGACCGTCATGAGGAACTTGTTTTTCTATGCGCACTAAATCTCCTATTTTATAATTTTTACTAGGCTTCCTTTTATTATTATAATATTCTCTATCTTTTTCTTGCTGTTCTTTAATTTTTTCAGAAGCTTCATTCCGAATTGACTCTAATTCGTTCGAAGGAATAACGTTAAGAGTATCGTTTATTACAGAATTCAATATGCCTTGGGCTTTGTGGTTTAAGTTAAATCCAAATAAAAGCTCAGAAGGAGATTTCTGTGTAGTTTTATGGACAGTGGTGTTAATACCTAACTGAATATCGTGTATTCGTTCGTCCCAGGCTTTTTCGTCGAGTCCGTGGTTAGAAGTAGCTAACGCTTCCGTTATGGTTCGGTTAAACCTTTCAACTTGTCCGTTAGCTCTTGGAGTTGCGACTGCGTTGAGGACGTGCTTTATCCCACACTCTATAATAAAATCTTTAAAAGCTTTACTGGTAAAGCTCGAACCTCGATCAGTTATGAGACGTGTCGGAACTCCAAAGAAACTAATGTGATCTTTCAAAACTTTTAATGTTGTAGATGACTTAGTATTTTTGACCGGTGTAATATTTATAAATTTAGTAAAACTGTCTATGAGCACTAATAAATAACAGTTTCCCGTCTTACTTTTAACGAATGGCCCAAGATGGTCTGCATGCACTGTATGAAAAGGTATATTTAGCTTTTCGATTGGATGTAGCTCACCTTCGCGTTTACCACCGGGTGCTTTATGATGAGCACATTCCAGGCACGCAGACACATACTTTTTTACAAATCGCCTCATTCGTTTAAACCAATAATTCTTTTTTATGCGTTCTAGAGTTTTCTCGTAACCGTAATGCCCTACGTCATCGTGATTCCGTTTTAGAATCTGCCATCTCGCTCCTTTAGGGACAACCCATTTTAGTTCGTCTCCCACAACTCGATATAATCTACCATTTTTTAACTTAAATTCTTAACTATATCCACTACATCAGCAGTATCCGAATTATTCAAAATATCCTTAATCCTTGCAATATCGTCATCTGCAGTTTGTACCGTAACTATCCAATCTTGTTCGTTAGTTTCTATACTTAAAACATCAAAAACGTGATTTTCATTTATTGCTAATCCTACTGGATTGCGACTTAGCGCATCTACATGTGACATTCTCGATCCCGGCCTATATTCTATTGTGCAGTCAAATTCTTGTAATTGAATCCACCATCTAGCGATTCGCGGAATTAAGTCTCTTTTAAGAAGAGTTGACCGGACGGCATTACAGTCTGTCTGTATAGTAAAAGGAATTCCTAGAAGGTAAACTCGAAATCGGTTCAATGAAGCAATTATGGCTAGCGTTTCTAGTTCAAAAGAGTGATATTTTTGTTCGTCTGCGGTTGTTTTTCTGCTAAAGTAAGAAACTGGTTGCATTACACCTTTGTCATTGCGCTGTAGTAAGATACCAGCTAAGCCATGTTTACTGGCATCCGTGTGTAAATGTGTTTCAGCTTTTGGATCATACAAAGCAAGCAATGGTCGCTTAGAAAGTTTTTCACGAATTTGTTGAAACGATTTTTCTTTTGAAGCGTCCCAAACCCAATCGTGATTCTTTTTTAACAAGTCTGTCAACGGGGCAGCTATTATTGCATAATTTTGAATGAATCGTCTAAAGAAACCTGATAGACCTAAGAATTGACGTAACTCATGTTGGTTTCTAGGTTTCGGAAATTTTGAAACAGCGTCCGTTTTCCTTGAACCCGGCTTTATACCTTTAGAGCTTACTTCAAATCCTAAAAATTCTATTTCATTAAGGAAAAATTGACATTTGTTCATTTTAAGTGTTAGTCCACCGCGTTTTAACAGTTCTAATACTTCTTTTAATCTAGCTAAACCTTCTTGAAAATCTTTAGACGGAATCAATATATCATCCATATAAATCAAAGCGTACTTTATTTTAGCATCTGCAAGAATTTTGTTCATTGTTCGTTGGAAAACGGACGGCGCATTCACTAGACCAAAAGGCATGCGATTATATTCGAATTGGCCATCCGGTGTTACAAATGCCGTTTTATGTCGGGAGTTTTCCTCTATTTGTATCTGGTAATAACCTGACGCTAAGTCAAGTGAAGTAAACATATTGTTACCCGCCAGCAAGTCCAATTGATCCTCTATACGCGGCAAGGGGTAGTGTTCTTTTTTTGTTTTTCTATTCAAAGCGCGATAGTCAACACACAAACGTTTTACACCAGTCTTCTTTTTAACGAGAACAATTGGACTTGCATACGGAGAAGAAGATTCCCTGACTATATTATTATCCAGCATTTCTTTTACCATGTCCCTAACTAGCGATCTTTCAGAATACGAAAGTCTATACGGCCGATATACGACAGGATCTGAATCACTTAATTCAATCTTCATTTCTGTACAATTTGTAAATCCTAAGTCACTAAGGCCACTCGAGAAACAGCATTTATATTCCGACAGTAGACATTGAAGTGCATGACGCTGTTCACTTGTTAAATCTGGATTACAATTCATTATTTTATCATTAGTTTCGATTGCACTAATAGTTACTTCACAAGCGTTTAGAATTGGCGTATTAATATATGTAGCCCTTGTAATCAGAAAGTTTTTCTTTATATTTAACTTATTATTCGAAATATTTTGGATAAGTAAAGCGCAGCTGTTGTTTAAAACTTCATATTTACCCGGCAAAAGATAATATTCATAACCCTCGTTTCCTCTAATGGACCCGTTAACATAAATAGAACCCTTTTCAAGTGTGTTACATAAAACAGGTACAGCACGTAATTCACCTAAAGAAATTTCAATATCGTCACGAGATAGTAAGTGTACCTTTGGATGTTGAGATATGCGTTTCAATATTACTTCGTAAGGTGTTCTAGTTATAACTATGTCTGGTTTTTCAGTAAACGTATGTCCTATTAGAACTGGGTAACTTAGCACATAATCCTCTACAACATACATATTAATGTTTTCGGTGATGTTTTGTAACTCAACATCGGCAATGATCATACCCAATGGGCTCGTAAGATTTGCTCCTATACCTCTGAGCATAGGCAGTTTAACATTTGTGACAAATTCCAAATTAAGAGATTCTGCGTCACTTTTTCTTATCAATGAACATTGACTACCTAAATCTAAGTGGCATTTTAGTTGTGTTCCATTTACCAAAATGTCCATTATATACTTATCATTGACATCAGAGATACAGAGTTCTGAAACTAATTTCTCGTTTTTATCTGTAGAACTTGTATTAGTAGACCCATTAGTTTTATTTCTGTAACAATTGGAAGCTAAATGACCTATTCTATCACAATTTTCACATTTGACTAACGGTTTATCGCACTTAAAACTTGGATGCCCATTTTGATTACAGTTAAAACATTTTATCGCAGGATTATTATTTACTGGCCTAGAATTTACGGTTTTATTATTTGTAGCATTAATATTTCTATCCACTCTACTCCTTCTGTTGTTATCGTAATTCTCACGTGAACTACCTACTTTAACTGATCTGAAATATTTTAAAATTTGTTCAGGTTCTACAAATTGTGCAGCTTGTGCACCTACTCTCACAGCGCGGTCATCTACCCCATGTAGTAAGCAGTCGACTGCCTGTTTTCCACGTAACTTACATCGATTAAGAAGATTAATTTTAGCATAATAATAGTTCTCCAAAGATTCTCCGTATCTAACTCTTTTAGCTAACATTTCAGTGAGAAGTTCGGCATAATCTTCCCGAGAGGGAAAAGATTCTAAAAGTTTCCGTTTCCATTCAGACCAACTATACAATAACGTTGGCAGTGATTGATACCATGACTTTGCAACTCCACATAATTTTTGAAGAGAATAATGTATAGTTTCTTTCTCATCCCAACCATATATTTCTGAACACTCTTCCACTTTTGTAATCCAAGTTAATACAGTTTGTTCTTTTGTCATGGGATCAAACTCTGGTATAACGTTATTATTATAAGATATTTTGGGTTTTTCCGAACTTCTCACATCTTTGATTATTGTTAAAAATTTGTTAAGTATATCATCTGTAGAACTAGTGGTTCGTCTACTTTTAGATGGTACTGTATCAGAGTCGCTTGATGATGATAGTTCAGAATAGTAAAACCTACGCTTACCTCTATTTTTGTAACTTTGTATTCCCTGATTATTTCTAACATGCGATCTTCTATGGTTGTCGGAATCTTCCGATGATGAACGCTGCCGTCGTCGCCGCCTTTTACGCTCCTGTCTGATGCCATGGCGAGACGTACCAGGTTCCGAAATTTCTTCATGTCGAGTGCGATACTCATTTCGGTAAACACTCCGAATTCTTGATCCATCATTGCTCGACCCTTGACCTCGAGTCGCATTCCAGTGTTGCGGCTCTTGACCTCGAACACTTCCATGACCAGTATATCCTTCATTTTGTAAGTCATCATTAACAGGCCCTTGACCTCGGGCATCATCCTCAATAGGCCCTTGACCTCGGGCATCATCCTCAATGGGCCCTTGACCTCGGGCATCATCCTCAATGGGCCCTGAACCTCGGGCATCATCTCCAGCAGACCCTTGACCTTGGGTATTGTTTCCAGTAAACCCTTGACCCCGGGTATTGCCATTTTCATGATCCATGTTTCGAGCTTAAACAAATTTTAAAAGCTTAGTTTCCATATAAAAAAAAAATAATAATTAAAACTCATGCTTTCTGTATTTATAAGCTCATTTAATTCATTCAAATCATTTCACTAATTTTAAGTGCATTTAAATAAAAATTACATAAACTTTAAATTTATCAATTACGAGCTTTTGCCCGCGGCTTCGCTCGCGTTAAGAAGTATTTATATACAAACTTTCATCCCCTATTTGAACCCCTTGGGGTGGGAATTTATCAAAATCCTTTCTTAGCGGATGCCTACGTCATAACATCTACCTGCGTGCCAAGTTTCAGCCCGATCCGTCCAGTGGTTTGGGCTGTGCTTTGATAGATCAAGATGTCAGTCAGTCATTTTGAGTTTTATATATATAGATTTTGAAAAGAAAGGAAAAAAAAATTTTTACATATTATTTATATTTAAAGAGTCACGACAAAATTAATCAAAACGTGAAAATATATTTCAAGAATTAAATTAAAGTAAAAGAAAAAATAAATATAATATATATGTAATTCATTCTGGATGAGAGAAGAAAAAAAAAATTATAATAAAAAGTTCATTTCAAAATTCAAAACTTCTCCAACTCATTATTATCTATCTATTCAATCATAAGTATCTATTCATCTTTTATCAATATAATTTCTTTACATTCCATCAGAAAATAAGGTCCACATAAAATGCTATAATTATAAACAGTACTTACGTTTTTATTTCAATTTAAATCCTTTTTGTGTAGGCGAGTAGGAATTTTATATATCCTGTTCTATCCCGCTTCTGATATATTGGCGACAGCCAAATATCAAACACACTGATAACTTGTTAAACACTTTATTTATTCACCAGTACACTCTAGTTTACAAGTTCTTTACACTTCCGTGCTCAGTCGGCAATTGCCACAAAATAAGCAGCCATCTTCTTATAAAGCAACTGCCACCTCTACTCTTACAATGTACCGGAAGAGTAGAGTGGGCGGCGCCGGACATTGTATAAAAATAATAAATTCATAAAATCAATACATCTATTTAATAATCTAATCAATATTATTATAATATTAACCAAGTAATTTAAAGAAAATCTATTACATTATTACATTTTTATATATTTGCAATGATAAATCTTATTAACAATCAGTAACCGGAAATTAAACAAATACATTGTAATTATTATAAATATTTGCAAAATTAGTTAATTCTTAATTTAAGTATAAATAACCATAAATATTACTAGTTTAAAATCAACTCAAAATAATTATTACCATACCTTTACTGCCAGAGACATTTCCGTTAGATATACACATCCGGAAATGTCTCTAACATTATAAATATTTGCTAAATTAATTAATTCATACTTTGATTATAAATAATCATAAATATAGTTAATTTAAAATCAAATTAAAATAATAATTACTATATCTTTACTGCTAGAGACATTTCCGTCAGATATACACATCCGGAAATGTCGCTAACACATATAACATTAAGAATAAAAAAAATAAGTAGCTCCCACACCGATTTTGGTGACGGTGGCCAGCTACGCAGGAGTAATTTTATAGTGCCCAAGTGTGTGCGCAGTACACAAGAGTACTCTTTATTCCTTTTCTCTCATAACCCAGTGGGACGGCAGACCGTCACGACCGGCGAGAGATTAGGCGCAGGACCGACTTTTTACATGCCCATCCGACGCATGGATCATCTTACTTGTCGGACAATCAGGTGATCAGCCTGCATTGTCCTAATCAAACTTGGAAATATCATGTTTCCAACGCGGGAATCGATCCCACGACCTCCGAGTCAAGAGCTCTATACCACTAGACCACGGAGGCGTTGAACATTAAGAATGGTCCATCAACGAGCCCTTATGGCTTTCTTGGTGTAATTTAATTTAACCGGATAATGAATAAAGTTTAACAATGTTGAGATAAAGTTACTACATTGTTTATTTAAAAATAAGCAATTTTCCACTTTTTTGCTAAAAAAGAGCCACGTGCGAGTTTCTTACGGCAGTTCTTCTCGCCTTCATTTAGATATTTTTTCCTGCTGTATGAGATCAAAAAGTTTGATTAATTTTTATGTATTATATTTTTGCAAACTAGTGAGTTTCGACAGCCAGTTTCGTAATACAAATCGCAAACGTCATGCAATATGACCAAGCACTCTACGGGGCTAAAATGGTCGCTTTGGAGAATCATATTATGAATCATAATATGATTCATAAAAAAATGTACTAATTTGACATTCGTGAGTTTCACAGATTTGACAATTAAGTTTCTGAATTGATTTTAGAGGAATTGCAAAAGATCCCTAGTTACGTAATACTTGAACGCTCCCAAATTCAGAAGATCGTTTGACAAGTTCAGGAGGCAGTTTCTATTTTAAGTCATATCCGTCGTAGATAGCGAGTCAGCTCTACCGTCCCTATCCCTCAGGACCCTAAGGACATAGGACGTAGTGTCATCGCTATGTTTACAATAAGAGATAAGCATGACCAATCACCAAAACTTAGTACCATAGAGATTAAATTTTTAGATGTTGCTAATATAATTATTTGGTATTTGGTGAGTTTAACATGCTAATGTTATGCATGACAATAATTAAAAAATAAAAGCACCAATAGTATTTTCCCACCACGCAGCAATAAAATAAGGCATTGTGAAATACTTTGTGAATCTTATAAAAATGGATTTTCAAATTTGTAAGTCGCGCTAAAACTTGAAAACGGCTGAACGGATTGGGCTGATCTTAGTCTTAAAATATTCGTAGAAGTCCAGGGAAGGTTTTAAGTGACACGGAGTTCACCAGGATAGCTAGTAAGAATATAAAATAGTATTACTTTGCACAAAATAATTTCATTTCCGATATTCTTGAAATACAAATCAGAACCCCAATACCTATTATATATTTAAGTAATATATATTTAAGTAATATATATTTAAGTAATATATATTTAAGTTAGACTTTTAATTTACTTTGAAAAATATTAAAAGGACCAATTTCAGCAATTCTTTTAAGTTTAACATAATTTAAGGAAATATTCTATAAGACTAAAGGCATGTTTCACCACTTCCTGATAAAGTTTCGGATAGGCTATCCACCACTTTTTAGACAGATTCTCCATACTTACTCTATCTGTCAAGTTAAGTGGTGGTTACCCTATCCGGCACTTATCAGTAAGTGGTGAAACAGGCCCTAAGAATTATATTAATGCAAGACAAAGTCACATCACAGCTCCTCTAAGAATCCTAACATGCATCTACGCCTCTACGACTTCGCATTTCGTCATAATGCGTTGACCTAGGTCGGTCGCGGCCATTACTCATTGAAAATTATACCGGCCTAAGTGGTGTTTCGGGTTCCCCACGGACCGAATATCCGTTATTTACCCCATGACAAGGGCAATACTCACAACTCACAACTACAAGTTTTCTTAAAATTTTCACTATTTGGAAGCCATTTTATTTGGTATTGATTTCTGATTCAGAACTACGTTGTCGATGTCGGTATGGTAGCTTTTCCTTCCTATAAAATGCCTGTAGCTACGGAGAGTCGACCATAATATAATTTTCTATTAAACTTAAAAATGAGTATGATATTTTATGACTAGTCTCGTGGTGTCGACAATAATTATAATAATGTAATTAGTTAGTCTATTATCTTGTAGTTCGGTATTAACTTTTTTAATCTAGGTTATTGGTTACATAGAATAGGTTGTATTGTACATACAATAGTGGTACAGAAAGTACATTTTGTTGCAAACATCAAAAGCATTTGTTGTACATCAAAATTTAAGTAAGTAAATATCTACTTTATAAAAAATATTGCACTCTATTTAAAACCTACCCAAAACTGATTTCTTAAGTTTTCGCGAGTATCACTCATGATATTATAAGTTTAAACACTTACGGATTTTGTCGCGGAGCACTTTTATTAATCCCATGCAGGAATCTACAAACTCGACTGTGATTGTGGCCTCTCTTATATAGGGCAAACCAAAAGGTCCATCAAAACCCGGATCAAGGAACACATTGCAGATGTCAAACACCGTAGAAACACCAAGTCCGCGATTTGTGAACACACACTGGATCAACCTCGCCATTACATAAGATTTGATAAGCCACAAGTACTGGCAAAAGAAGCACGATACCGCCCAAGAATGATACGCGAGGCCATAGAAATTAAAAAACACCCTAATTTTAACCGTGAGGATGGTTGGGTGCTGCCATCTAGTTGGGATCCAGTAATAAACAAACTCAAGCACAAATCCATGACACCTCGGCTTCAAGACACTGTGAGTTCATTCTGCGTAGATCGGAACGCAAACAAAAATTGATGAGTCGTCGGGTAGTTGGAGAACTTCAAGAAATTGGACACCTGTCACCTCAGTCCGCCCGTGACCACGGCCGCTGCAAAGTAGCCGAAACGTCGGGATTAATAAAAGTGCTCCGCGACAAAATCCGTAAGTGTTTAAACTTATAATATCTACCCAAAACTGTCAAGTCTCAACCAAGCAATTTTGTGCTCCAATACAAGAATAAATGAATGAATGAATGAATGAATATTCTTTATTGCATTTACACATAACATTTAAAGAAATATCTACAAACTTATCACTATTAATAAACTATATATAAACACAAAAGGCGGCTTTATTGCTATGCAGCAATTTCTTCCAAGCAACCGAAAAGCAGGAAATTATTTTATTTTATAAAAAGCAAATAGGCAATGCGCAAAAAAATAATAATAATAATCTAGGTACATCCTACAACTAATTACTAACATCTAGAAAGATAAGATTAAAAAAATATGTATTAAGTAAATAATAATAAAAAGATAAAAAAAAAATATATTAACAATAACAGTTATGTATTCTAATTTATAAACCATAATATTTAGACAAATAAATATGATGCATTATAACAAATATTATAAATATCCATAAATAATACACTACTTAATAATATGTATACAAATACAATACCTATACATAATATTATATTAAATACCATACCAAATATATATTTTTATATATAATTATTTATTATTATTTAGATAGTAGTCTTTGACGAGTCTTTTAAAAACGTCTACACTTTTAGCCTGCCTGATGTTAACAGGCAAAGAATTCCATAGCAGAATTGATTTTACCGTGAAGGAAGACCTAAAAAAGTTTGTTTTAAATAACGGTATGTCCAACAGTAATCTTGAAGACGACCGCAAGTATTTTACGCTCGGTATACGGAAGACGAAATTCTCTTTTAGGTAAGAAGGTGTTCTGGGATCATGCAGCAGCGAGTACAGAAAAGAGAGCACTCGATAATTACGCCTTAAGCGTATAGGTAGCCAAGAGAGCTTAGTGCGATATTCCGACACGTGATCATATTTTCTTAAACCGAATACAAAGCGAATAGCCAAATTTTGCAGGCGCTCAAGCTTGTTAAGTTTGTCCTCGGTAAGATCTACGAAGCACGTATCGGCATAATCCAACATGGGCAAAAATAGGGACTCGGCAAGTAGGACCTTGGTCTTAATCGGAAGCAAATTCTTCCACCTTCCTAAGGAATGCCATACCGCATGTACCTTCTTACTGACCGCCGCTACATGATCTGACCAAGATAAGTGCTCATCTATGTAAACACCCAAATTACGAACACTTTTTGAATAGGGCACGTGTATACCACAAACGAGCACAGGGGGAAGATTCACCCAGTCAACCCTTGAAACTAAAGCAGAGCTACCTATAATAATAACCTGAGATTTATTGGGATTAATAGCAATGCCATTACGCTTACTCCAGTCAAAAATAATACTCAGGTCATTATTAATATCTCCAATTTTTCTCAAGAGATCTTCCAAGGTTGACTGGATATAGATCTGTAGATCATCTGCATACAAGTGAAAGAGAGACGAGATGGATTCACAAATTGTGTTTATGAATAACGCAAAGAGAAGAGGAGATAGCACACCACCCTGCGGAACACCAACAGTGTTGCTTGACCACGACGAGAACTCGTCGCCCACACGAACACGCTGTCGGCGCCCCGAGAGATAGTTTGCTAGCCAATTAATTACTGAAGGCGATAAATTAAGCGTCCTAAGCCTGCCTATAAGAATGTCATGGTCAATAGTATTGAAAGCGTTGCTGAAATCCAACAAAACCAATATAGTTAACAACCTACTGTCCATAGCATGGCGTATGTCATCTGTGACTTTTACTAGAGCCGTAGTAGTGCTATGTCCGGGTCGGAAGCCTGATTGGAATGGAGTCAAAAGGTTGTGTTTATTAACATATGAGAACAGCTGTTGATGGATTAACTTTTCAAGAACCTTTGACAGGAATGGCAAAATTGATATAGGTCGAAAATCAGCAGGCGAATTGGGTTTGTTACATTTCGGCAAGGGTATTATATGTGCACTTTTCCAGACTGACGGGACTTTACCATTCTCAAGAGAAAAATTAAAAATATGAGTCAGTATTGGAGCAATTGCGTCTATAACTAAAATTATCATCTTACGACTTATATTATCTTCACCAACAGCATTTGATGATATGGACATGACATTCTTTTTAATATCGCCAACAGTAAGCGGACTTAAATGGAATGGAGGGAATTTAGGTAACGGTGTAGATGCAAGTTTGTTAATTGTTTGTAATTTAGAGTGGGGATCATAATTTAAATTATTAGGAGAGGAAAAAAAGGAATTAAGATTATTTTTATCAAAAGGAATCTGTGAAGGAGATGGACTCGAAATTTTGCCTACACCCATGGACTTCAAGAATTTCCATGTCTTGGAAGTGTTAGTATTGTCGACAGAGGAATGGATGAAGCGTCTCTGTGCATCTCTGACCATTGTATTACAGCGATTTCTTAGTCTAATATATTTCTCCCGGTGCTCGAGTGTATTTGTTTTTTTTATATTTAGCTTTTGCCCTATGTTTTTTTGCAATCATCGTTTTGATTTCAGCCGTAAGCCATGGGGCAGGTAAATGCTTGACCTTGACTGGCCTGATAGGTGCATGATCGTCAAACAGTCGTAGTATCAATTTATTAAATATCTCTACCTTATGATCAATATCAGTGGCTTCAACTAACTCAGACCAATCGATGTTATGGGCATCTTTAAGCAATTTATCGCTATTAACTTTGTTGAAATTTCGCTGCAGTTTAATAGTTGGCTTTGCTTTTAGCGGGCGTATGTTGTAAGATAAAAAGATGATATCGTGATATGAGAAGATATCTGCTGAACATTGGCCTCCTTTAACGACAAAACTCGGAGAGGATACTACAATTAAGTCCAGCAAAGAGGGGGTGCAACCGGGTGCACAGTGAGTAGCCTGCAGAGGTAGCATAGTTAGATTTTGACTATCTAGGATAGACTTGAGCTTCTTTGTTCTACGGTCACCTTTAATCATACATGTATTAAAGTCACCCATGATTATGTTATGTAAGTAAGAAGGAGTATGATCTTCAAGTATTTGCTCAAACGTTGAAAAATAATCTATGTGGAGTGATGGGCAATAAAACACTCCCAATAAAATTTTTGTCCTAGATAATGATATCTCCACAAGCATATACTCCAAGTCTTCAGATGAATGGCTAGATGATGCTATTACAGTGTACGGTATTTGAGATCGCAAATAAATGGCAACACCACCTCCTCCCTTATGAACTCGATCATTCCGTATAAGTCGGAAACCTGGTAAACTGTAATTAGTCGATGGCAAACACGGTTTCAGCCACGTCTCTGACACCAAAATAGCATCCACATTAGCGTTTTCAAAAGAAGCAAGCATGTCTGGATAATGAGCTGGAACACTTTGGGCGTTAAAGTGAAGAACGTTAAAATGCTTTTTGGTGTCAGCAAAATTTGCTAAAAGTGTATCTTTTAAACAACAAAACGAATTAGTGCTATGAAAACTATCATCTTCAGACTCACCAGAGGAAACAGAGAAAAAGTCATCATTGAAGGCATCTTCAATAGTAGACTCATCCATAGTTTGTACTTGGTATGAAATAATAATAATAATACCTAATTAATATAATAATATTTAAATATTATAATAATATAATAAAATACTATGATATAAAATTAAAAATAATTAACAAAAATTAATACCCACTTATGTCAATACCAAACCAGTACATAAACTATTCGTAAACCAAAAAAAAAAAAAAGTTTCTATCTATAATTTCTATCGCCTTACATCATTCACAAATCACAACCAAATCATTGTATGGAGAGAAAAAAAAAAAAAAAAATATTGACGTTCAAATGTCAGAATTGTCATCTGTCAAGTTTCTAACTTTCTAAACGTCTACAGTACCCGGCGATAAATATTGCACATCGACCTTTGGAAAGTGACAGTCGACTAATTTCGGTTTTGTAGAGCGTTATCTCTTACGCACGAAATACAAAAAGTCCGGTATATATTAGGAGCTGTTAAAACAATTATGGTTTGCTTCTTTTGACAATTTTATTATTCTTTGTATAAAATACACCAAATTTTCTATAAGTTATGGCTTTAGGTTCGGGTAAAATAAAATAAAAAGGGTGTTCAAATTATGTTTACGTATTTAAAATTCGTTTGGAAAATTACAGCTGTAGCAAATTTAGGGGTGTTAACAACTCTAGATATATATTCTGAACTGGACGCGACTGCACTCTATTGAATTTGAACAACGACTGACATAATGTCAAATAGGTGTGTGCTACAAAGATAACGCTCTATGAAACCGAAATTAGCCGAATGTCTCTTTCCAAAGGTCGATGTGCAATATTTATTGCCGGGTACTGTAAATATGTTTTGTTGTTATAATCAGCGTTGCCATTTGGCAACTTTGGTTGCCATTTTGGCAACATTTGACCCTTCGTGGCAACCAAACGGCAACCGAGCTCAAATGGCAACTTTTTGGCAACTTATCGACTTGTCGCGCGATCATCGGTAAAAAAATATCGAATACTTATATTTCGCAGATGAACTGAACTCATCGAATTGAACAAAATCAAAATCTTGAACGCATTTTTATTCCCAAATGAAAACAATACTTATATATGAGACAAACAAATTGTACCCATATTTCTACCAACAAAAGGTCTACTTTGGTGAAGCTAGAGATAAAAGTATGAACAAACAAAAGTGGAAGAAACTTTGTGACCACAGAGCAGATAATTAATACGTAGTGTAAAGTGTTTTAAATAAATTCTTTGTGTGTGACTGTGTGCACTGAGTAGTGCGATGCAAAGGAAATTTTTTCGTGGTTTTGGCCCTTAGGGCCCCCGCGCACGAGCAACTTAGTTGCATGGCGATTTATTTGTCTCTTGATCAAGTCTAGGAGCTAGTATGGAAGTGCGCGCACGTAGCGACGCGACGCGACGCAACTCTGTGCAACTTTTTTAGTTGCAACGCAACTGTCTCCTTCCCTATTGGTTTCTATGCAAGTGCGCGCACAGGCAACAATAAAGTCGCCGACCGGCCCTGTGTTGCCAGATCAGGGGATTTCCCCCTAGATTTAGGGAGCTTTCGTCCAATGTAGGGGCAAAATAGAGGCAAAATATCGGGTTTTCCCCTATTTATTTTCATGAACGAGGCCAGGTCGTAAGATTCTGCACAGTTCATCAAAACTTTCGACACTCATTCTAAAGAAAACGTAAAATTTTTCTGGGTATGCTCTCAATTTCATAAACACAGTATGAAATTTCCCAAGAGTCAGGCGATCGCTCCATAATGGATGCACCCAATATTCTATTTTGCGACGCTTTCTTCGGTTTTTTATTGCGAGTGCAACAACCACAGCCGTCTCGACCAAATCCATGTTTATGACTGTCTAGAAAAATCGGAAAAAAGTTGCGTTGCTGTCGCTCTAGTGCGCGCACCCCTGCGACATGGCCGCAATTTTTTCGAAAGAGACAAATAAATCGCCGTGCAACTAAGTTGCTCGTGCGCGGGGGCCCTAATACTTTTGTTTTTAAATCTATTGCCCCGCATGCGGGGTGCGGGAGATTTCTGAAACGCATGCCGCGACCAATGACAATGCGCCATTAGTTGTCAATAATTAGTATTTAGTTGTATACCGTACAAGTTAACGACTAAGGGCGCATTTTCATTAGTCGTTAACTCGTGCGGTATACAGCAACCGGGGAGTCTATGACAACTAATGGCGCATTTTGATTGATCGAGGCCTGCATTTTAGAAATCTCCCGCACCCCGCATGCAGGCCCTTTCGACCAGTGAAAATGCGCCATAATAAAAATGCGCCCTTACTGATTGAAGACTCAACATTCAACAAGTGTACATCTGTGTTCGGTGTACACTGTACACGTCTACATTACAGTAGGTTCGAGAACAGATGCAACCATTATTAACCAACCACTAATAAAAGCGTTTATTGCACTTATCCTAGCTAGGATTCTAGCTAGGATCCCAGCTAGGATAAGTGGAATAAGCTCTTAACGTTGGGATGTTTATTTTTTGCATGTTTTTATATTGGATTTCTGGATGGATTTTAATATTTTTGTAAAATGGAGTCTAAATTTTTTTTATAATTATTATCTTTTTATTTATATTTTAAAATGCTTTTATTTTCAGGAAAAAAAATGATTTTAAATTTATGAGGAGAAAAAAATTTGTGGAATCAATTATTTATCAACCAAAAGGATTAACATTTTTTGAAAACATGATTTTTTTCGATTTAAATTTTTATCAACCAAAATGCAGAGCAATAAAACAGTACTCAATAGGTAGGTTTAAAATATATTTTTATAAAAGGCACACGTTTTTTACAGGTTTTTTTTCTAATGGCAACATTTGGTTTCAAATGGCAACATTTGAACCTACAAATGGCAACCTGGGCTGAGTATATTCTGGCAACACTGGTTATAATATTTTGATAACATTTTGAAATTTACAGGTAGTAGGTAGAAAGTACAAAAATAATAATTAATATAAAGCGTTACCTTCATTCTTAAAGTATAAGCTTATTAAATAATACACAAATATTCCAAATGTAATATATAGATATAGAAGCATATAAGTACCTAGTACCTACATACCAAAGAGCTATAAAATACTAATAATTACAAACTACAATCTTCATTCCCAAAAGCTTTCATATAAGCAATTATTGTACAACAGCCACTTATTCTCAATAATCAAGCAATATAAGGCTAGAAATGAGGAGAACAGAGACTTTTGTAATGAAAAAGGCTTGTGCATACTACAGACAGTGATGAAGGTAAGCAAATAATCAAAAAGATAAAGCATTAATCCTGATATATATACTTTCTAAACTATATTATCTACTTAGCTTTAATATTCCTTTTTGTTCTAGGTCCTACTCGTCCAGCATTAACTTCAGCTTTGGAGGCCTGAAGAACAGGTTGGCTTGATCCTGGCGCTGCCGGGCTTTTAATGGCATTAAGGTCAACCATGCTATGCACACGGTGTCTAGAGCCATCAGGACCAATAACCAGAATAGTGCCATTGCTCGTCCAGCACTTAGCTATTCCATAGCGTTGACGAGCAGCCAGAAAGACATGGTGCCGTTTTCTAGTCAAGAATTCAGATAAAGTTATACCTGTTTGTTTTAAATTTGTCTTCGAGCTCCAAATCCTTGTACGAACATCCTGATCATGAAACTTGACAACTATTGGTCTGGGCTTCTCCTTATTTTGCCGGCCCAGCCTACTGCAGTACTTGATGCATGACTCATCTACGTCAGATACGCGGAGTTGTGAACTTATTATATTATATATTGAAGCACGTAGATTGCTAGAATCTTCAGAGACACCATGAAATAGGAGGGTTTTCTTCCGCTGTCTCATTTCCATTTGATCGCTTAGATCAGACAGCATCTGGACCTGAGCTTGTAGTGACTGCAAAGCACTGACAACAAATGTTTTAAAAGTGTTGAACTCACGGTTAAGCTTTGCTGAAGGACTCTCACTATGTTCAGAAGTTGCCGCAGACTGCAGATCCTGCTGGAAGGTGGCCATCCGTGAATTAAACATTTGTGTCATCTCTTCAATTGACTGTTTTAGTGACTCCATAGTTGCAACCGGAATGTTAACAAGTGCAGCAGTTGTGATGAGGTGATAAGGTGGCAGTGAGAGTGATTATTATAGGAGATTAATATACTGGTGGGTACAGACTATTATTTTAATACATAACCAGGCAAAAAAAAGTTAAGATTAATATTAAATTACAGTTAATAATTAAATAACTAAGCAAAGTATGTGTTGTCTTTTTTACACATCTACCCGAAAAAAGAAAAAAAAAATAAATAAATCAGACAAACAAAACGCTAATAGTTCTGTCTCTATCAATTTGTACATACATTATAGACGAGGTAGGGTAAGGTAAGACGCGGCTAATCCTTCGATTCCTTCACGCAGACTTACCCCAGGGAATGCCTGATCTATTATACCTCAAAACCCTAACCATTAGTTAGCTAACCGGCGTCATAGCTCAGTGTTACGTTTTGTACTAATCAAAGTTTAACTAAGTTTAGAGTTTTTTTAAGTGTAAATTTACTGAGATTTGGTTTTATTGAGAAATGCAATGAATAAAAGAATTAATGAATGAAAAAATTAATGATTGAAATTACTTTATGGCACCAAAACAAATAGAACATACAGAAAACAATGGCAACTAAGTGTAAGAAGTACAAAAGGCATTATTACAAATACCACATTTTTCTCGTAATGACTATGCAAAAGACAGACAAAATTTTGTAAAATTATGTGGTTAAGAATATGAACCTTTAATCTATCGATAACCTCAAATAATATCTCCAAGTTGGAAGAACAACACTGATCATGCTGTATAGTTTATGAATCCTTTGAACTAAGCCTTTCGGAAATCTGGCCACGGGAGACCGATGATGTATCGAGATTTAATGAATTATGATAAATAGTCGTTGGGTTCTGAAGCTCTATCCTGATTTATAATAATCTCACAATAATACAGTTGAGATGTAGATGATTTTTTTTATTCTTATTTTATTTAGGGAAATGTTTAGAAATAAATATTAGTAATAAAACTAGTGATCAAACCCCTTTAAAAATAAACATTTAAAAAAAGTAACAGAACTAACATAGTATTCGTATAAAATATCTATTCAGCTGGCAGCGACCAATCAAACAAACATCTTAAGAATGCGTTCTGTTTGGTCAAAACTCCAAAAATTAATACATTACAAATGCCCAAAAATTGTTTGTTGGTTTTTGTCTCATTTTATGGTTTGGACTTTAGTATAAAATTAAATAGGTATTATTATATATCCTATAACCATTAAATTTGAAAATTGTGTGTTTTGTCATGACTTTGTATATTGAGTCGTAAGTCATGAAACGAATGATTTCCAAACTTCTATTGATCAATATTTATGGTCATGGCAGGGGTGCCGACTCATGGTGATTTATAAAAATATAAAACTATTGTAAGCTAGTAGCTGCTGGAACGTGGTCAACAAACTATAAAAAACTTAGACGAAACTCCGTTTTTCGTAAATATAAAACTGGAAAAAAATATCCTATGCTAACAGGCTTCGAAGTATATCCACACCAAACTATACTTACCAAAATATTATCTATACAGTAAAATTGTTTTAGCATGAACAGGCAGACAGATCCATGGTTGCGGGCACAATACTCATATAAAATAAAAATGACTGATTTTAAGTGCTCAATTATTATAACTATATAAGGATAATATAATCATAATACTAATATAATATTACAGCTAATGTTGTTAGCTCTAACCGAAACTATGTTACTCGTGACAATGTCGTCATAATAATATTATTATGTGCGACATTAAATTAATGCAGCATCAAATTTATGACATCCTGTGCATACAGAATCGTTAAGATGAATACATTAGCCGATAGTATCCAATATTCAGTAACTCATAGCTTCAATATATTATATTAGAAAATATGTTTTACGTATTTTTACGTGAAATAAGGAAGTTTGTACGGGTAACATCCAGCTTACAATAAGAACACATTTCTAGCGATGGGAAAAACTGTGCGTTTCTGCCGATGTTCTTTTTTCAACGCTTTCAAACTTCGAACGCTTAGACACTTTCACCGCTCACCTGTTACTTTTTTTTTACAAAACAACCAATGAACACGACGCAAAAATGTCCCTTTGACTCAAGATTTTCCAGTTATAAAAATGTATAATTATATTTACACATGTCTACTCGATTAAATAAAACAAAAATTTCGTCACGGCCGGTCCACATCACCACGTCGCGACGTCGTCAACGTGAATATAACGAATAACGTGCGATAACGTGGCACGGTACGTTGACGTGCCGTGAAAATTTACGCCAACGTGACGTGAAAATGCACGTCACAGTGTAGCAACATTTTAAATTTCTTTCGTCTTTTTTTAAAATTTCTCTGTCTGTCTTCTTAACAATAGCAGAAGCAGATTGCGTATTGAGTAGCAGTTTTACTAGGCATGGTGACGTAAAATACTACACCGACCGTACGTGCATTGTCATGTTACGTTGACGTAAATTTTAACGTCACGACTACGTACCGTGCCACGTTATCGCACCGTTCCACGTGGATGACGTTGTAACGTGGACATGTGGACAGGCCCTCACGTCTAGATTTAATTTGACAAGTTTGATAACAATTTGAGGTGGCTTATCGCTTTGATAAAATTGAATGCTGTTGTTACAGTGGCTACAATATTTTGTCAAAAATTCTAGTATTATATTACGGTCAAGAACAACAGTGGTACCTTTTGATAACAATACTTAACCATAAAAAATATGGTCCGACGTGATTTTACCACTGAGTGTTCACAAGCAGTAATTAATCATGGATATCCTAGAGGTCCTGTCATTTCTATAATGGATTCAGGTCACAGCATGAAGTACACATTCAGTGCGCATTTTTATAAGGCATTTAGAACCGAACTCTACTTACTACAAAGTTAAAAAGTAACAATATATTGGATTGACAGATAATAATGCCCGCAGTGTCGGGCTGCCTGTTCCAAATTTGAATAGCTCGTTTAAAAACGCTTCTCAACGTCTCTCTAAGTTGAACTGACAATAACTCGGACAGTACTTAACAACTACTACTAGAGCCTGTCAGACGCAAACTAAAACTATTCGTCCCAGATATGAATATTGAAGTTAATATGAATCACTTTGAGTCGGAGAGTGGTCGGCCAACTTCACTCCAACTGAATTAAATAGTTTCCGCAAAACTGGGTTGTCGTAAACAATTTGTTTCGCCGGTTAAGACATTAGTGCATATTACTATGTCCGCCCTAGTTTGCGAGTTTTGACGGCTGAGTTGACTGAGTGTGTAGGGGGCGCTAGCAGTTCCGTTCGAATCCGATTCGTTATTGGTTGACTAAATTAACTATTCGTGCTACTAATCGCGCTTTTGATTAGCTTATTGAGTACAGTTCCACAAGGCTGTTTATGAACGTGCCGAGAAACAACTGGAACTATCGCTTCTATCATACAACAACGCCATTTTTGACAGTTTTCCTTTACCAGCAGCGCCCATTGAAATCATTGACACGTTCATTTAAAACCTTGTGGAACTGTACATTTTGTTCTACAAAATTTAAGTTTTCTTAAACGTCACTTGAACTCAAAGGGCACAGACAGTTCCTATGGTAGACTCGCAACATGTATAGTGTATACTCCTTTCATTTCACCTCTATGCGGCTACAATGCTACCAATTCAAATGTCCTACGTGTAAATTGCGCGACAATAGAAAATTAATGATACATTTATTTGGTTAGATTAAGATAATTTTTAGGGTTCCGTACCCAAAGGGTAAAACGGGACCCTATTACTGAGACTTCGATGTCTTTCCTTCTGTCTGTCCGTCTGTCTGTCTCCAGGCTGTAAACTCAAGAACGGTAATAGCTAGAGAGTTGTAATTTTCACAGATTGTGTATAATATCTGTTGCTGCTATAACAACAAATACTAAAAATAAAATAAAATTAATATTTAGGGGGGCTCCCATACAACAAACGTGATTTTTTAGCCTTTTTGGCTCTATATCAATATTGGCAATTATAGGTAGGTAAGTACTTAATTTTTTTTCAAGGTCCTTAGTTTTATGTGCATTTTAATATTTAATAATAATATTAAAATAAAATAAAACATTAAGGGGGGCTCCCATCCAAAAAACGCAATTTTTTGCCTAATTTTTGGAACCCTTAGTGCACGAGTCCAACTCGCACTTGGCCGATTATTGTTTACCCAAATTAATTGAAACGAAGTGACAGTTCAAAATTCAAATTTCGAACGGCTTGACAGATATACTGGTACACGATACATATTCGCATTCAATCTCGAATCAAGCTTCATTTTTAAACGGCCATTAACAATCAGACGGGGGATGACCGGGGGATGATCGGGGGAAGGGCAGGGGACGAAAGCGAGTTGATTGATGTTTAAACTGTCACATGGTGCTGGCGAAAAACCGGCCCGCGTTAATGGCGACAACAAGGACTCTTTAACATCGCGATGTTGGCGGACTTGGTCCTCATTGGCCGGCTATTTACGCTCTCATTAAGGCCGTCCCCCGAGCAAACGACCTTGGCCATACATTCGCCGCGTTGCCGAGAGCGCACCAAAACCCTATTTTTTTACTTATATTAGTTCAAAATTGACCTAAAAAAAATTTAAACGGGGAATCTATTGGCGTCTGTTTCAAATAAAAGTAATTTGTAAATCCCAAGGAGATGCTGAATGTATGCTTGAATTTTGATAAATTGGTTTTACTTTGGAAGCTGATATCATGAGTATAATAAACAAAAATAGAAAATTTAAAACGGGGAAAGGAATGTCGATATACTGAAGATTATAGCTGTATTTTTATTACAACTTTGTACCTTTCAAATTATGAGTTTATAGTGCTTGAAATACGGTAAATTACGGTATCTCCGGAAGGAACGCCCTTAATTTCATTTACAATTTTCAGGTGGCGATCATAAGGGCAATTTTTATGGTGAATAGTTTGTAGGTGGTGTGATTTGTCTGAATTCATTTCATTCATATTACATCAGAGATATATGATACATAAGCAGATGGCGGACCTATGTTATTTGGTCGGGTTATGTCAAGTTAATATGTTAGTCGTAATCTGACGGCTGTGCTGGACATAATATACTAGGCCAATAAACGTTGGTCGGTAATTCTATAAGTGAAATTCTTTGATGGTGCAATAATTAAAAGCAAAGCCAATTTACATGGAAAATAGTTCACAGGTTGTAAGATTACAAATTTTTGACTGATCTTAATTTATTATAGCAAAGTGTTATTTGAAATAATTGCTTTAATTAGTAAAAGTAAGTAGTTTAATTATAAATCTTAAGTTGATGGGAGTAATTTCAGATTTTAAAATGTTACTTTTCTCACCCTTAACTGTAAGTAGGTACTTACTTAATAATTTACTATTTTCTTATTTTCTGAGAACATTTTTTTCGTTTTCGAATAGATTTTTGTTTCTTCATAAAATCTTTAACGCGTATTGTAATATTTCATAAGAGATTTGCAAATAATATCCAAATCAAATCCCAACGAGAAATCCCGACGGATTCTTTAACGTATGAAAATATAACGGCCGTAATAAGCATCACATCACGAACAAAGGATATTAAATTGTACTCGGGACATATTAATATCGAGTGAGAGGTGTCAGAGTCGTCAACAAAATGTACGGGCTGAGTCAATTACCCCGTCAGCGGCATCGGCTGCCGGTCGATAACGTCAGCACGTAGAGTTACGACAGATATGACGTCATAATTGTCATGATATTAATTTTCCTAAGTTGGTAATAGTAATATCTAATGAAAGAAAACTGGTAGTTTAATCATTCATGAGAATAATTCTCCCACCTTGTAGAGTGTCACTTGTAGGGGTCGCAATACCGGATCATTTAAGCAAAACCGACATTTTCGGTATTGGCTCCAGACCAATACCGGTATTCCGGTATTTTCGATATTTTCGGGATTTAAGCTAATGTTGTTAAGATCTCACATATTTTAAATAATATGTACTGTTATTATAGGTATCCAATATGTAAAGCAAAGAAATAGAGTTTAATACTTGGTTATAATGTTATTTTATTTCTACAAATACATAATATTTCGATTTTGTATAGAACTTGGCACTCATTTAGATCTCAATTCTTTTTGCAGCGAAGCCCACAGCCAGGGTTAATTTATACTGAATTTGACTCTCCTTTTTATTTATTTTTGTATAAAATAAGGGGGCAAACGAGCAAATGGGTTACCTGTTGGAAAGTAACTACCGTCGTCCATGGACATTCGCAACATCAGCAGAGCTGCAGGTGCATTGCCGGCCTTTTAAGAGGGAATACGCTCTCTTCTTGAAGGTTTGCAGGTCGTATAGGTCCAGAAATACTGCTGGTGACAGTTTGTTCCAGAGTTTTACAGTGCGCGGCAGAAAGTTTCGCGAGAAACGCACGGTGGAAGACTGACTCATGAAGGTGATGAGGATATTCGCGTGGGACGATGGCGAAAAGTTTCAGGTGGTATGATTCCGAACAATTCCTAAGAGCACTCCCCGTGATACAACAGATAGAGGATGCAGAGTGAAGCTACATCTCGGCGTAATTCCAAGGGGTCCAAGCTGTTAGAAATACTATGGCAGTCAACAATTCGAGCCACCCTTCGTTGGATACGATGCAGAGGGAGCAGTTGGTATTTTGGCGCCCCTGCTCAACGATGAGAACAGTAGGTATTCCATATGAGGCCAAACCTGCGCCTTATAGAAGTACTGTCTCGCTCTGTTAAGAACACCAAGCTTCTTCGAGGCTAATTTGGCCTTACCCTCTAGATGATATTGGAACTGGACTTCGCTCGATATGTTTATGCCAATTATTTCAATGCTAGGGGAGATTGTTAACAAGGATATACGACCATTGATTTTTTAGTGATAAACGCGCAGACTTGTATCTTGGCGGGGTTGAATTGGACTAAGTTACATATATCTTTTTTGTTTGTCTAATGAATTATCTATTTTAGACAGAAGTTCGTTTCGACTCTCAATGACGGAGAAATTTGAGATATCAGCATCAACAGACTGAGTTTCCAAGCATTCATCGTCAACTATGACCTTTATGCTTCTATCTGCTAAGAAACTTTCGACCCACTTGCATAATGTCTTGGGGAGCCCGTATGTTAGCAGCGCTTTATATGCCAAACCCGAACGTCGCAATGTCCAAACCAAGTCCATCTAGGGTCGAGTTTAACGCAAAGAGTTTACCCAGAAGATCGGCTTTGTCTTTTGCGTCGTGGGCCAACGAGTCATTTCCTACGTGTGGGTAGGGATGGTGGGGATGCCTTGCAGAAATTCCCTTCAGTTCCCGAGGGGAGGCACTCCAGTCTTTTACTAATTCTATTGACGTGCTGTTTCTTGGCCCGAGTGATATCTCTCTTGAGAGACCTAGAGGCAAGGTCTATCCATTTTATATGTGCTGGTATTTAAATCCCGAGCAGACACTGCATAGGCCCAGGATTGGAAGATGAATCAAACCAGGGAGTTGGCAGTGTTATCGCAATCATCGGGATGCAAAAAATGACCGCATCCCATCCCAGTCTGATAACTTGCACTCACGACGGTAATTAATAGTACGCTGTCGCAATACCGCCGTAAGTGGCATAGAACTCTTAATAAGGCAATGATCCGATGAACCAAGTGGTGCAGACACGGATACTTAATAGCCATCAGGATTTGTAGTCAGCAGAAGGTCCAACAGGGAAGGATTCTGACCGTCTACATCTGGGATTTGCGTAGGCGTATCAACCATTTATGTTAAGTCGTACGCAAGGGCAAAGTCGCAGACAGATCTCCCAGCATGATAAGTTTTCAGAAACTGGATCATTTATGTTTTTGGTAGAATATCATAGCTTTTTCGATAGGCGTTTTGAAAAACTTTGGATTTTGGATCTTTTAAGATATATAAGCGTTTAAAAATTTTGGTGCTCCTTGTATTATGTGCAAACATTTTAATTTTATGAGTTCAAGAGTTGTTAATAAATCCGAAGTTATAAACATAGCTCTTGAGCCTTTCGAGATAGACACGAGAAAATTTCGGCATTTGGGGACGTAAAATATGGTGTTTGAAGTAGTATAAAGCTGTAGCTGATAAAAAATCCACTTAATGTGAATATTTTTGAAACGTACTTAAGTATTAAGTGGGTATTAATTTAATAATTATGGTTACCTATCACTAAAAAGGGCGTAACTTTTTCTGTTTATATTTGTTTTTCATTTATTTTACTAAAACCGAAAATACCGAATATCCCGGTTTTCGTAAAATGAATACCGGTATCGGGAAGACCTAAATTTGGCCCGGTATCCCGGTATTTTCGAAATTCGGGATCCCGGTTTGCGACCCCTAGTCACTTGATATACAGCTGTTGTATGTAGGTAAAGATAAGATATTAACGCTTCTAACTTATATCGTATTTTATTTATTTATTTATAACAAAATGTTATGTTTGGATCAATACCATTTTGTAGCTTGATAGAAAACGTACTGGATCGAAAGAGGAACATAGTTACGTTAGCACTGCATTAAAATAGTAGTATCAGGATTCAGGGTATACTTATTTTTTAACCGACTTCAAAAAAAGGAGGTTATCAATTCGACGCGTACAGTATGTAATATTTCCACAACTGTCCAATTTTCGTATATGTTAGTCTATATCAGCGTCTGAACAAATGTGCTAAATTTCAAAAGCGTATGTATGTACTATGTATGTATGTTTTTATGTTTGTGTTCCCATATCTCTGGAACTACCACACCGATTTCAGTAATTCTTTTTTTGTTGTAATAGGTATTGTTCAACTTAGGGAATAGTGCAAGTTTCATTAAAATCGGTTCAGTAGTTTTGGAGATTGGGAGTTTTAATTCTCAATTACGTACAATTTTGAAGTCGGTTTTATCTTTTTAAAATACAGTTATCAGTATATTATGTGACCTGATCCTACTACTTTTATTATTACGTGTTATTACGAAGTTATTAGTAAGTTAATTTAAATTTTTAAACTCATAAATACTTCTTTATTTGTTTGTTAAAAATAATTTGGACGCATTTTCGACACACCCAACCATTAATGATTTAGCAAAAGTAATGTAGTTAATTTTTAATTCATTCATCCCAATATATTTTATTGGCATATCTATCTGTTTCCTACGTGCAGGAGTGTAGTATCGAGTAGGCTAGGGTCTGCGTACCTCGGTAATCTTCGTGAGGACAACTCTGGCACGCACCCGATAATATTCAACATTATACTACTATTACATTTTCAACAATGTCTAGATGTTTCTGTAAAACAAACAGAGTCAGAACAAAGGTTACAATACAAATTGTACTATCAGAGAATTTGATTCGTAGGCAGATATTGGGTCTACATAATTTGTTCGTACTTTACCCAACCGACGAATCGGGACTATAATACTATACTGACTTTCTGACTTTTTACTATATTTTATTGACATGTTTAATCTGAATATAATTTAATTTACAATAATTACTTATAACTCAATGGTATTAAATTGAAATAATTATTATTGTACAGTGTTGCCGTGCGAGAATTTACTCGAGAACGGCTTCTGCACTGGGTGTGGTCGAAATAAAACACTTCGTCGCTATGTACTATTAGCGGGGGTCGAGGTAAACGTGATTCCGGCCAGCCTTCCTTCTATATGATGAGGATCCCAACCCAACTATTTCCCCAGTTCTATTCTTCGATGTTGGCGGTAGGCTGGCGCGGAGCGGACTGAGCGGTCTGCCGGCGGCCGGCCCGACCCTATATTTTTACCTGGCCGGCTGCCTGTTATTCCCCCGCCCCCTGCTAAACTTTATTTATTTCTAAAAGCTATTTTACACTATTTTAAAACACATAATAAATATTTCTATTGTAAGTAAACTACGCATCTGCTAGCTTTCTTAAATATTGCCGAACGTCTATTCCTAAATATCCTTTGTTTATTGTTTTGACAATAAACAAAGGATATTTGCTTTATTACTTTTAAGGTCTTTACGGAACACAATAATAACTTATTTAAACTAACGAAAATACAGTCAAAGGGACCGAACATGTGGCGATTTCAAAAATAAGCCATTTTACTATTAAAATTAAATAAATTTACAAATGAAATCATACAAAACTTAACTATTAAAATGCGACTATTAACTATTGACTATATTTGGGAATAAAACACACGCTATCAGATGATTTATTCGAAAATTACTGTCTCTATCTGACTTTTACACGAACTATTACTATTTAATATTTTAGACCTATTGCTATTACAAATAAACTAAACTATAAAATACTATCTATATGCTCACTATAACCTATCTAAATATATTTATTGTCTCGTACACAAATTCACTAAACTATAAACGTTCTTGCACTAAACTATAACCTATCTATTTTGCGTCGTCTCGTACATTTCTCCCGCCGTGCAGCGACGTAACCTCGACGCTGCAGATCCGATGTCCTGGGAGAGACGACGCACTATGTCGACAGGATCACCAGCCGCTTTGTCGGTCGCCGAAGTACTCCTCCTTTGGTCCTCACGTCCACCACTCGAACCGCGCCATCTTGTCCCGGGTATGTGGCGATGACTATGCCCCGGGGCCAGGTGTTCCTCGGGAGGTTGCTGTCCACTATCAGCACGACGTCGCCCTCCTTGATGGTCCTTCCGCTCCCGCGAGGCTCCCGCCGGTGTTGGAGTTCCGGCAGGTACTCTCGGACCCAGCGCGCCCAGAACATGTCTGCCAGGCGCTGCGAGGCCCGCCAGTTGGAGTGGGTGATGAGGTCGGCGTCGTCGAACTTGCCGGGCGTTGGTACCCGCGCTGACCCGCCCAGGAGGAAGTGGTTGGGCGTGAGGGCTTCGTCGTCTTCGGGCTGGACCGATATGTGTGTGAGGGGGCGGCTGTTCACTGTGTATTCCGCCTCCACGAGCAGGGTGCTGAGGACCTCTTCGGACGGATGACGCTCGTGCAGCACGGCGGAGAGCGCTATCTTCACGGACTTCACGATGCCGTCTTCCACTCGAACGGACAGTTTTCGAAGACGGCTATTGTTCGGCACGGGCTTCCCACTATTTAACATCCTGATTTCTTCTTTGAATGTTTCTTGCTGGATTGAGCGAACTATTAATTTCTCGGCCTGCCAGATTAAGTCGGCCTCTATTGGGACGAATCTTCGTTTCTTCGTCTCGATCTGTTTTTCCTGTTTTGGCGCCGTTTTCTTTTGTTCCCTCCAGTCGGGATCACTATCATTTTTCTTCTTGCCTCTTCTGTAATTCACTATCTCCCTTTTCGGCTTCAATTTTTCCACGAACTGTAGTACCCGAGCCGTGGCACGGAGGTACTTCTCCTTCTCCCAACTGGAGAAACGTGTGGCGTCCGGTATTACTTGCTCGATCGACGGCGGCTTCGATATAATGTGGTGACTCCTTTTTTCGCCCGTTTTCTTCTCTTCTATTACGCGTTCCGCCGGCCATGTAGAGCTGCTTTCGTACAGGAACTCTGGACCTCTGTACCACCGATGTTCTGTACCGAAGTTAGGCGGGGCGCTTCTCGTGGCGTCGTCGGCTACGTTCGGCATCACGCAGTTCTCTTTCTTCCAGAGCATCCCTGTTTCGAACCGGCCCCCGTCCTTTTGCGTGCTGCTATTCAAGATGTCGAGGGCTCTTTGCTCTGGATCGGACTGCGGCTTCTTCTCTTCTATTCCCATTGACTCGATGGAGAGGTGGTGCCTTAGCATGTCGTCCATTCTGTCGTCCACCAGGTTATTTACGAAGTGTACCTGGTGTCCGAGGGTGCGCGAGTCGGTGCCGTGCAGGACCCAGCCCAGTGGCGTCTTCGATGCCGCGGGTTGGCGGCGTTCTCCTCTTCTAACTTCGGACGCCACTAGGAGGTGCCAGTTGTCCTGGCCTATGAGGACGGTCGGCTGCATCTCTTTGTAGGTGAAGTGCTGTCTCAGATCTCTGAGGTGGTCACAGGCCCACACCGTTTCTTGCCGGACGACCTGCGGTGATAGTTTCAGGACGTCGATGGTTCGGGCCTCTATGTCGTGGGCCTCTCCGCTGCCCCTTAGCTGGATGGTAACCCGTCGAGACGACTCGGACTTGAGGTTGTCCGGCGCCAGTGTCTCTATCTCAAGGGGATCGATGTGTCCCTTGGCGCCGATCTTCGTCGCTACGTTGGAGTCTAGCAGGGTGACCGTTGACCCGTCGTCCAGGAGGGCGAAGGTGTCGGCGGAGCTCTTTGACCCGGTGACCCGAACTGGTACTATCTTCAGGTAGGTGTGGGCTCTTCTATGTTCGTGCGTTGATGTGACCTGTTCCTTTTCGCCTTCCTTTGGCTTGTTGAAGTGCAGCAGTGGGTGATGGCTCCTAGCGCACCCATCTATTTTACAAGTCCGGAAATCGCACTTATGAGACATCGCTTTATAGCGGAGGCATCTGAAGCAAAGTCTGTTTTTCTTTGCTATAGCCCATCTATCTTCCGTCGACGCTTGCTGCATTTTGTCGCACTTGACCGGGGGATGACCTATTTGTTCGCAGAGGAGACACGGCCTTTCTTCTGTCTTCTTCTCGCCTTCTGTCCGTGCGTGGTGCGCACGCTGTCTTCTATAAGGCGGCGTCGTGTTGTCCTCTGCTATCGGTTCCGGAGCTGCATATCGTGCGCATCTTCTTGCTTCTTTCTCTATAAACTCGCAGAATTGTAGCAGCTCCGGTTCATTTTTCTTCCCGGTCTCTATTGTCTCGACGTAGTCGAACCAGCGATACTTTATGGTCGACGGAAGCTTCTCGACTATGTTCTTGATTATTTCTGGACTGTATAAGTATCTGTCCTTTCCCAGGAGCCGAAGTGTGGCGACGCTGTTCGTTATTTTGTTAGCGAACAGGCAAATGTCCCTCGGGGCGTCGCTTGTCCTGGGCAGGTTGCGCAGCTTGTCTAGCTCGGCGATCGCTATGGTATCCGGTCGGCCGAATCGATCTTCCAGGGTCTTCATAATGACGTCTGACGGAGCGTTCGCTATAAGGAGGCTGGTTACGGCCTCCTTTGCCTTTCCTTTCAGGGCTCTTCGTAGCCTTGCTGAGTTTTCGGCTGTGGTCAGGTGGCGCTCCGTCTCCATGTAGGCCGACCGGAAGGCGAGCCATTCACTGTAGGCCCCGTTGAAGAAGGGCAGCTCCCCCAGGTATTTCGAGCTTCTGTTCGCCGCGGCGCTGTTTACGGCCGCGGTGATAGCTGAGGTGAGCTGCGCCAACTCGCTATTCATTGGCTGCGAGGCTGCGTGCGATGCTATTTGCCCCGACGTCGGTGGTGCCGCTGTCTTAGATGCTTCGACGCGGGGCAGCGGGGAATCTTTCGGCGGCTTGGGGCCCGCCGATGACGAGCACGGAACTATATTCCCCGACGGTTGCTCGACGACTTCTATATTTTCCTCGGGTGCTGTGTTACGTGGTGGTGGCGGCGGGGCTTGCGAAACTATAAGTGCTCCCGCCGGTAACGAAGGCGGCAGAAGAGGCTGGTTATCTATATGGCCCTCTTCCGCGCGCTGATTTTCCAACCACGATGTCACTCTCTCCTGCGCACTCTCGGATTCGTTGTCTGTGTCCTCATCCGATTCCGCTTCGAGAACCCTCATCCGGGCGATGGCGAGCTCCAGTTTGCGCTTCGCTATTTCTTCGGCGGCGCGGGCGAGTTTCTTCGCCTTTTCCGCCTTACTTGAGGCGCTCCTGGACTTCGCTCTCGTCGGCGCGGCTTGTACGGTAACCGACACCGACGGAGACTTCGGCGGGTCTTCTTGTCGTAGCGGAAGCGACGGGTGGGACGTAGGTGCTTCTCGAACTGTGAGATCCGCTTCTTCCTCGATGGTTGGTCGGTCCTCTTCACGGGGTGCCGACGCAGCTATTCCGCTCTGCGATCGTGTGACGGGCATGGCGACGAAGTGTTGACTATGTTCAACTATCCGGCTCGAACGTGACCAAAATGTACAGAAGATCCGGCTCGAAGGACCAAAATGTACAGTGTTGCCGTGCGAGAATTTACTCGAGAACGGCTTCTGCACTGGGTGTGGTCGAAATAAAACACTTCGTCGCTATGTACTATTAGCGGGGGTCGAGGTAAACGTGATTCCGGCCAGCCTTCCTTCTATATGATGAGGATCCCAACCCAACTATTTCCCCAGTTCTATTCTTCGATGTTGGCGGTAGGCTGGCGCGGAGCGGACTGAGCGGTCTGCCGGCGGCCGGCCCGACCCTATATTTTTACCTGGCCGGCTGCCTGTTATTCCCCCGCCCCCTGCTAAACTTTATTTATTTCTAAAAGCTATTTTACACTATTTTAAAACACATAATAAATATTTCTATTGTAAGTAAACTACGCATCTGCTAGCTTTCTTAAATATTGCCGAACGTCTATTCCTAAATATCCTTTGTTTATTGTTTTGACAATAAACAAAGGATATTTGCTTTATTACTTTTAAGGTCTTTACGGAACACAATAATAACTTATTTAAACTAACGAAAATACAGTCAAAGGGACCGAACATGTGGCGATTTCAAAAATAAGCCATTTTACTATTAAAATTAAATAAATTTACAAATGAAATCATACAAAACTTAACTATTAAAATGCGACTATTAACTATTGACTATATTTGGGAATAAAACACACGCTATCAGATGATTTATTCGAAAATTACTGTCTCTATCTGACTTTTACACGAACTATTACTATTTAATATTTTAGACCTATTGCTATTACAAATAAACTAAACTATAAAATACTATCTATATGCTCACTATAACCTATCTAAATATATTTATTGTCTCGTACACAAATTCACTAAACTATAAACGTTCTTGCACTAAACTATAACCTATCTATTTTGCGTCGTCTCGTACAATTATGTTATATCATAGCTTTAAGATTTACTCGGAAATTTTGTTATTAATGTAATAATGTATTGTACTTTTTTTTTCTTTTTTTTTTGAGGACGGGAAATACTTTATGTATCCCCCACCCCTTCAGGGGAAGGAGCGGGGGTATGTGGGACTTCCTGCAAAAGGTTTACCCACTAACCCCCCCCCCCCCCCTTACTTACTTGAAATATCATATTTTATTGTTACAATCACACAATATAATACATGTAATTATTTTTCTTCTAGTTTAGTTTGTAATTAATAATTTCATATTGTATTCTGTGGAGCTTTAGTTATAAATGCCGTGTCACCTGCTAAGGTACATGACATGTACGTGAATATTTGACGCAAAAAGTGCTGAACAGAATTAGATCAAATTTAGGATGCTAGTAGCTTTGGATTAACATTTAGGGCCTTATCACACTGGCGATGAAAGCGACGCGACGCGACTGCACTGCGCCGTCGCGGCGTAGGGTGGACGCCATTTTGTACACTCGTCTAGGGAGTATACAAAATACGAGTGTACAAAATGGCGTCCACGCCACGCCGCGACGACGTTGCGCTGTCGCGGCGTGTGCGCTGCGCAATCGCGCCGCTTGCAATCGCTCGCTAATAGCCAGTGTGATAAGGCCCTTCGGTTAATTTTTATTTAGACTACATCTGATTTTGCTACAAATAAGATATGCTCGCTACAAAAGCTAGTATATAAATAGCAAAACTCTCCCGAATCAAAGTATCAAAAGCACTTCAATTACAACTAATTTGAAATTGTTGCATCGAATCTAAATAAGAAAATGTAGCACTAGGTTAGATTGAGTACCGACTCCCAGCGCTCCGCAGTATTAAGATACAAAGTATAAGTTCAACACAATGTAGTTTTCTTACTTTGTTACTTCAATACTATCAACTACTTCTTCGTCATCTCTATTGACATTTTATACTTCTGTTAAAGGCTCTATGTTCAAGATGGTTTACCATGATTGTGGTGATATAGCATGCAAATCGACTCTGATATACTCTACATGCATTGATCCATCATGGCCCCACAATTGAAATAATATAATGGTCCAAACCATGAGGCACACACAGACACGTCATAGAAAATTGTTGAAGTACTATTTTTTAACAAAGAAGTAAGTTGCAAAAATTTGAAATATTTGCGACTGCTTTTTATACAGATTCAAGTTGCCCTTAATTTAGTGACCCACATATGAACGATCGTTTTATTGAGATAAAAGGAAGCCTATGTTTTGAAAATTGTATATTAATTATTTTATCGAACCAAAATTGTATAATGCAAATGCAAGAACATTTTATCGCAAATTGTTTCTGCCTGGGCCCACAATATTTACACTGTGCTCATAAAATTTAACTGAAAAGACTGTAATTGGTTTAATTTGCGTACACCCGGGGAAGTCCCGGGGACACCCGTGTACAACTGGGTACACCCGGGGAACCCCCGCCCGCCTGCACCGATAATGGACAAGAGTTAAGTACTCTAATGGACATCCTTTTAGCACATTAATAGGTTTTTCCGCGTTAAGTGGAAGTGTGAAGTGCCTTAATGCAAATCTTTTTTAAACGACATTATTTTTGATTTTATTATTGCAATTTATTTTAGGATCTTTGTCATGATATTAAACTGGTAAAGTATTAAAAGGTAATAGAAGTATTTTGATAGGTTAAATTAATATTTCTGGATAAGCAAAGGAAATTCAGTTATACTGAATTTCCTTTGCTGTACTACATATTATGTAATGTACATATCTTAAAAAAACAAAATATCTTACAATAATCAAGCTTAATAGCTTGATTATTATAAGATAATATGCATATTATATTATTGTCCTTCATATAAAAGTGATTTATTTATATCTTATCAAAAACGTGTTACGATTGTAAGATTTCATTTGGGAAAAACCAATATGATAATCCTCTAAATTCACCATTTTAATCTAATTTAATTTATATTATAATATACTTTGTATATTTCATCATAACGTGCAACTATCTAAAATCGGAATCGTTGGTATTTATATATTTACTTAACCTACTACGGATAAATTTAAAATAAATCAAATCTATTTTGATATTTATGTCTAGATATTCTATTTGGTTTCTGATCCATCCGTAGCCAGTAGTAACAAATAAATACCACCGATTCCGATTTCAGAGAGTTAACCGGTGGACACATTTACTACATAAAGGTTATTTACACCTGACATTACAATCGTCCGTAAATGGAGCTTGAGCTCTCGGCATTCGTGCACCAACGTTCAGCACTCCTGCTGCCCAATATATATCTGATCCTGGCCCTTGACTTGCATTCTCTACATCTCGAGTCGATATCGAGTATCGAGCATTCGAGTTGCAGAGAAACTCGAGAGGTAACGTGAAGTCCGGGTGCTTCACACAATTTGTGATAATCGCAGCGGTCACTAAAAAGAAGGACCATTATAATATAGTAACCACCGCTGTAGCACGATGACATAGGTACATTTATAGCGGATGGGTGGGTACGGGAACCATACAAAAATCCCTTTCTTATTTTTTGTAATATTTTGCGGCTTTACGAGCAATAGCAAAGCCAATGAAACATCAATCAGAAATAAGAGGCTCAGCGCTACGCAGGCTACATCTGTAGCTTGCTACGTGCTACGCTTGCTACGGCATAACGTAGTCAACGTTACATTACTACGTACCGACGTACGTAATACGTATTACCAATTTTAATTTTTAAAATTCACAGAAAATGTGATAATTATTAAGAGTAGGGTTTTAAATATTATTTTTCATTTTTTGTATTTATAGATTACGAGATTATGAAAGTCGGTGTCTATATTCTAATGAAATTATAGCGTATCATATTCATCAGTTTCATTTATAGAAATTTATACCCTGTAGAAATTTATACCTACATCAATGGCAATATCTTTATTATTGCAAATTCAAATAATTTAATACTTCGATCGCGGATTCTTGGAAATGCTACTGTATTCTATTGTTGTCGCGATCACCGGTGCTCTTATGGGGCTTGAAGGATTAATAGACTAATTATGGAGTCTTTAGATTCAAATATAACATCTATTAATCGCATACGCAGGCTTCGGTGTGAAGTGCCCACTTGAATACTTGATCGCGCCACCGAAGATCGAAATTCGATTAATGTTAGAGTCGGCCACTACTCACTTCGTTACAAAGTGCCTGCGACTAATCGAATCACGATTCCACGCAATCTACAATGTTACCTTAGCGCCGGAATGCAACTGCGATTGTACACGGAATTGAAAATACGAGTACTTACTTTGTTATTACCGTTAATGATGGAAAAATATGGCCTTATTTAGAATGTCAACTGTCAAGAAATATAACTAAGAATGTTATGAAATGTAGTCCAAATATCGTTGTGTAAGACATAACGGCTCTTTCACATCCAATGTCAATTTGGATCAGCAACACTCAACCTGAGGACCGTGGGCCGCAGCGTGGGGCCCGCCTGGACTTTTTCAGTGGACCGCGTGTAGTTAAACCATTTTGAAATTCACGCCCACCGGATAAATAGTGCAAAGTTGTGAAAAATTTTCCATTTTTGAAAACCGCAAATATTAAAGAACGTTATTTTTTAGAACTAAAAAATGTTTGGTGCGGCGCGACAACAAGACCATTAAATGAGCCATTACGTCTAAGATAGTCAAAACATAAACTAGGTAGCTAGGTATATTTCGTAGAAATTGAGAATCGCATAAAAGGTCGTAAAAAATATTAGAGAAGACAAAGCATGATGAAATAATTTCACGTAAATAATATTATATAATTGCAGACAGGTTAACCCCAAAATAGGCCACGCTGCCTAGGTCCGCCTTTTACAAATTATTTTTAAATGTAAAAATTAGGGCAGATTCGAAAATAAATTTTCTTGCCTCTTTTAGACTTTTTTAATTTTCATTCATTTTAAACTGGTTCAAAAGGACTTACGTAAAGTTAAGTAAAATGAACATAGCAAAATAAGTAAATAAATGAAAACTGCTTTAAGAAAGGGCTTGAAGATGTTTCAGGAAAAGATGTGGCTACCAAATTATAAAAAACAATGCTTAATTTACCCACGAGTATTCTAACCCACACAACTGTTATGCCCGGGACACACGAGGCTATTGTCCGGGACACACGAGGCTAGTTTTTCAAGCTAGGATAGCAAGCTAGTTTTTTACCAAACTGTCCTGGCCTGCTGACCTAGCTTGGAGCATACTAGTTATGTTTTACAAATGAAGATAGTTTTGTCTACACGAGGCCAGAAGCTTGCTAGCTTACAAACACTAGCTTGCAATCCTAGCTTGAAAAACTAGCCTCGTGTGTCCCAGGCATAGTTCCACTTTGTTTACACTTACGTTTAAAATCGTCAAATACATATTTTTCGGCCGAGCTACTACAACCTGAGCACTTTTGTGGTACACTTTACGGAGAAACTATCACGCCTATTGATTTGTGCTTTAACATAGTAATTTTAATTCATATAATATGTAGATGTGTTCTACATATTATATGAATTAAATTTTTCGTAACCAAATCTTGACTGACCGATGTCAGTCAAGATTTGGTTACTATTAAAACATATAAAAAACTGCCTTAAAGATTATAACCACGCAGAAAAATGACGCGAGCCCCTCACAAAGCTCGGCTTTAGCTAGTTATACTTCAGAGTTCAGTTTGAGATGAACAATTAATAAAAATAAAATACTCGTAGCATGTTTTACCATATTTTGTAATACATACTCGTAATTGCATCCAAAGAATAATTTAAATTAAACGTTTTACCTTTCAACCACTTTGATAGTACCTCCTACTAAAAACGTCTGACTTATTATATATGCTCGAATTTACAGAGATGGTTCCAATTATGGAGACCGGAGGAATTTTCCTCAATTGAGGCATAGCGCTCACAAAGCCTTAGGTTTGAGCCCTTTCGTTTGAGCCCTTGAGGCCGTTAAAAATAATTATCGAATAATTATTCGTAGCGTAAATTTAATTAGAGCGATAATTGGTTGAAAACCAGCTAAAGTTATTTAGAGCCTGAAAACTCTCGCCGCTTAATGTACTCGGCTATCGAGTGCTTAAACTATTCGCAGCTCGACTTCAGCTTTGATAAGTTCAAATTTTGTTAAGATGTTAGCATATTGTTGAATTTGCTAATCGGTTTCCGTAAGGTTAAGGGGGCAACTAACCCAAAATTTTCGATTTTATAATTCACTAGATGCTGCCCGCAACTTCGTTGCGCCAAAATTCGTTTATCGCGTGGGAACCGTACATTTTTCCGGGATAAAAAGTATCCCACGTCCTTTCCCGGAACTCAAAGTATCTCCATACCAAGTTTCAGCCAAATCGGTTCAGCGGTCCGGGCGTGAAGATGTAACAGACAGACAGACAGACAGACACACTTTCGCATTTATAATATTAGTATGGATTTACATACTTGAAAATAAGCCCCGAATTGTTTCATTTTCTCAAATCAGATACAATATTATATTTCCAAGAATTTGATCTGAGCAAAATACGATATGTTAAAATTTTCTCGATAGAAAAAATCACAAATATGCATCTAATTTTCACGAATTTTTCAGTTATTGTCATAACCGAGCATTGAACTAAGTTAATATTTTAACACATTGTATAAAATTCTATCATTAAGAAACCGACCTAGCGGATTTTTAAAATGTTGTATACTTATCGAGTTATTGAGAAAAAGCTAATTTAGCGATGAATCCGCGTCGCCCTTTTTCACCTGGCATATGAAAGACGTGCGTGAGTGTGACGAGAGAAGGACAATGTTTGATTTCTTGGGTTAGTGGCCCTCTTAAGCTTTTTCGTAGCTTTTACTTATAACTAGGTGAAGACGGCAACTAGTTGTACAGAAATGTGTTTATTTATTTATTTATTTATTTATTTATTTATTTATACTTTTTGCACAATGTTGGTACATAGGCGGACTTAATGCCAAATGGCATTCTCTACCAGTCAACCTTTAGGTGTTCAGAAGCAAAATTGTGTAGGTGCCAATAGTGCGAAAAGATGGAAAGAAAATAAATAAAATGCAATTTATCACTTAGTAATACGAAACTACTCTAATGATACTATAAATTGTTTATTTATTAGTTATTACTTACTAATTACAAAAACTAGCATTAAAATTATGTTCTGTTGTAGGAATCGCGGATCAGTGGAGCAAGAAGAGGCAGATGGAATTTTCAACACAATACGCTATCGAGTGTTCTTGTCTCTAGAGTCTTGACAATTAGTCTTAATTATTTTCGATCTTAAAATTCTAATAAGACCGAGTACCGCCTTCTTAGCATTGGCAACTCAGTACTCACTGAGGCCGCCGTAATAAAAGAAAAAGAAAAACAAGTTATTCTATTTGTAAATGCTAACTAAAAACTTTATTGATTCACAGACGATATCGCAATATCAATAAATTGTTTTTCAAAGCAAACTTAATTAGCACGACGAGGCGTGACTAAGCGTTAAATATTCATAACAAATTTTCCATTTTCCAACTAAAACGAAATTGAGTTTGTTGCACTAAATAGCTTATTGAAAACTGTTAAATTTACCTCTATTAGGTACACTTAATATACACCGTATAACAGCTATAAAATTTATATGTCGCAGCCGACTGGTTAAAATAGCCGTTCAATCAAACAGCTAGCCCTTTGACTGAACAACGCCATTAAATCTCACTGCTAGCTTTTTAATTGAATATTTTAGTCGCTCGAAACGTTCAACACTACAGCTGATTCAAGCCGCCGCCGTTTGATTGAATTAGTTCAGCGCTCACCACCGCGGCGCTAGTTGCGTTTTTTTACAATATGGCGTCAACTAGCCGGTGTTTTGTGATTGTATTAAGATATTTTTCGTAAATATACGTTACAAGTGTTATTAAAATGACAGAAATTATGGGGGCACATACGATCAATGAATAAAAATTTAAACAAATATTCGAATTTCGAGGAGAAATTACGGGATTATGAAATGCATTACGAAGGTACATTAATTGCAATTGTGTTCAAAGTGAGTTAGAATACAATTTATTCTGCTTATTATGATTGCGCTTGTGTAATAATAAAACTAAACTAAAGGTCAGCTTAGTTAATTTGCCATTTAACCAGTTAGCTAAGCGTCGTCTAGCTGTAGTGTTGAACGTTGCAGTCAACAAGTCGGCTAAACGACGTATAGCCGTGTGATTGAATGGCGCTGTTCAGTCAAAGAGCTAGATGTTTGATTGATCGGCTATTTAAACCAGTTGGCTGCGACATATACATTCTGTAGTTCTACGGTATATTTTAAGTTTGTAAAATTTACAACTATAAGTTTATGATAGGTTTAGTATACAATATGTGAATAATAACATAATTTCTCTTGAATATAAAGTTGAGAACTGTATGAAAAATTCGTCAAGTAGGTAGTTAAAAAGATGTAAGAGAAAAGACCATGAAAGAGATTTTATATTATATTTTAGGTCTAGACCTGGAGCCAGTGACAGATTTACAAAGTCCCTCCCAACCGAAATTTAAAATCCGCTAGGTCAAACCCTCGGTGATAGAATTTTATATGATGTGTAAAAATATTAACTCAGTTTAATGCATGGTTTTGGCTATATAGGAAAAAAATCGTCAAAGTTAGATGCATCTTTGTAATTTTTTCTATCGAGAAAATTTTACGATACCGTGTTTTCGCTCAGATCGCGAATTCTTGAAAATATAATGTAGTATCGATATTTAGAAAATTAAACAATTCGGGGCTTATTATCAAGTACAAAAATGATTTATAAAATCGTCAATTTTGGGTTAGTCGCCATCTTAAGTCTCTTATGCATTTTACAAAGTTTCGCCCGGGAGGAAATAATTGACCAAAAATTTACATGGCTCCCGGGCCAGTCGATTAAAGTAATTTAAAAAATAATTTTCTGTGTCCAAAGAATCCTTTCTTTGCACACAGATTGTATTTAGGAGTTGTAAGAGTAAACTTTCGTTACTGTTAAGTTGGGTGTTAGTGTTCTGAGTTGATGATGCCGCTTAACAGAATTAACGGTAGAATTTGAATCGTAAAAATGTTTCGATCATGCAGCTCTTGAAATTCCGTCGTGCAATTGCATTGCATAATTAAAATATGAGAGCCGTATGATACGAGTGTTGCCGCCGTGTACCGTGCTAAACGCTGCGACGACATGTACGTACTAAGCGACACTACATGGGGGATAATAATTAAAAATATATTATACAGCCGAAAGGAACCTCCTTCTTCTTTGGAAGTCGGTTAATATGATATATCAAAATCAGAAACTCGGGACGACCACAAGTATGTTCATTGTAACATTCATAATATCTATTGATGTAATATTATAAGTTATAACATGTAATTACTCTTAGAAATGCCATTCACAATTAATATGAATAATAATTGCACGAGAACGCGAAGCGATTTTGCTTTTTTTAAGATATTTAATCAACATTGAGCTTTATGTACAAGAAGATCCATTCATCCATTGCAAGAGCTAGAATTTAAAGCTGCAAATAAAATAAACATAAGCTTCATGACAAGTGACTTATGGTGGACTTTACATAGTCAAAATAATGGTGGAATGGTGGATTGGTTTATAATTTTTAACTGAATTTTTAAAGATTAATCACTTTTTGACGACGCGTACGCATAAAATAGCGCGTCCGTTTCGAATCTTCTGCTAACGGTAGTCAGTTTACAATCACAATATCACGTCGCGTTTCCCGACGTATCCCAGTGTGTACTCACCTTTACAGTTTATTAAATGTCAGCAGCACGCGGCCGTTATTACCTGCTTAGAGGAAATTGGCGAACTATGTGCACAATATGTTACGTTCTGCATTTACGCCACCATATACCCCCACTCTCCCTTAGCACGTAAAAATACGACGTTCTATTGTTTTATTACTACGTTATTGTGTGTTTAAATAGAGTTGCTTATAATCCAAATAAGAAAGAAAATAAAGACGTTGTATTTTAATTTTTATGTGATTATGATGTAAAGTTACAGTCTCTTTGCGATCTCTCTATCGATTGAAAAACTTTTTACCTTTTAATATAAAGTCTCTGCTGGTTCAAGCCCTTATAGTTCCGCTGGTGGATTACGGTGACGTTTGTTGTTTCGAACTCCGTGAAGAACTGCTGAACAAACTCGACCGTATGCTAAATAACTGCATCAGGTTCATTTTTAATCTTCGTAAGTTCGATCATGTTTCCCAATACCGATCTAAGTTGCAATGGCTGCCAATACGTCAACGTCGTTCACTGCGTGCACTGTGTATGCTATACTCTCTCCTTTTCTCTCCCAGCGCTCCTCTGTATTTATCTTCCCACCTTGAATTTGTTAGTAATACCCATAGCCAGGAACTGCGATCATCCAAAATCTTGCGAATCCATTGTCCTTCTCATAATACGAGTATTGTCCACTCCTCCTTCCTTGTACAGTCCATCCTCCTCTGGAACGCCCTCCCCCAAGAAATCAGGAAGTCCCCTAACAAAAATATTTTTAAACGCAGAGTTCGTCAATTATATTTAAATCAGTTGAACGATAATAATAATTAGTCATTAGTTTAAGGTTCCACTGGAATTCATGTAATATAGTATATATTATATTTTCATTTAGTATTTTAGTAAGTATTTTAATTATTTATTCTATGTAGGTTTATTTTAATTATGTAGGTATATGGTTTAATTATGTATAACTTATGTATGGTATTATAGTAAGCTAGTATGTATTAGTATATGTAATAGGTAATTACGGTTTATGTAGGTCTATTATGACAAAATATGTATAAAAATAATAGTGTAAGTATCAAATATTAATATAACTATTTATTTCGTATCACCAATTATGTTTTAGAATGCGCCTATTTTACACTTTCATCATCACCCTAAGGTTGGCTGGTAGAGAATGCCATTAGGCATTAAGCCCGCCTATGTAAATATTTGCATAAAGTGTTTTAAATAAATAAAATAAATAAATAAATTATGTTGATTGTAATTAGTCCGTGTCTGAAACAAAATTGGCTTTATACTTATACTCCATGACATTATATAATAGGATCTAAATTTTGTTGTTATTTCGATTAAGTACTAACTTAAGGGCTTTCCCTATGGAGAATCCGTAATTTACCGTATTTAGAGCCTTATAAACTCATAATTTGAAAGTAACAAAGTTATAATAAAAAAATACAGCAATAATCTTCAGTATCTCAACATTCCTTTCCACGTTTTAATTTTTCTATTTTTGTTTATTATACTCATGATATAAAGCCAATTTACTAAAATTTGTAAAGCCAATTTATTAAAATTTAAGCATACATTCAGCATCTCCTTAGTATTTACAAATTACTTTTACTTGAAACACACGCCAATAGATCGACAATATCATAAACTATTTTGATATTTTGAACTAAGTAAAAAAATAAGGTTTTGGTGCGATCTCGGCAACGCCACAGAATAATATAATATATTAGTTGGCAACGCGGCAAATGTATGGTCAAGGTCGTTTGCTCGGGGGACGGCCTTAATATAATACCTCTACGTCATAGATAATCTCAAAGATAAGACTAAAATTTATGATAAAATAAATATTAGATTTGATGCGCGATTAAATCTAACAAACGTTTTTATAAAACAAATATTATGAAATGTTTTGGTTGCTAATCAGAACATAATTATTAAGTAGCAATAATTAAGTTCTACGATTTATAATTTTGTAATCTCTACATACATTACACTTTAAATATAATATAATTGTAAACAACAAAATGCAGTTTTCAGAAAACAATGGTTAAAGAAAAAATGTAGTCGCTAGGTCAAGTCGGGGTTAATCGCTAGAAATAGAAATAATAAAATTTGAATTTAAGAAAATTTGAAAGATTTTAAATGAAAACGTTTTAACGTCGTTTTAAAGTATATAACAGAAAGAATGTAAAAAAATTAGGAAGAATAAAATTAGGAGAAATTCATCTGCCATGCTTCTGGTAGAGGTGCAGATTTAAATTCAAGTCTCGTTTAACCATGGACGCTTCATTAAAAATGATTTGTACCTGATTTGCTTAAAACATGGACATTCAATAAAATAGATGCGGCGACCGTGAGGGCTCTTTAAAAAATCATCGAACACGACTCTGCACTCTTGCCGCATGCATTTCCGACCTAGTCTGAACCACTATTGGTACATATAACCCCAACTATTTATAATTTTATGCCGATATATAAGGCAGAAAATAGTTAACAGCAAGTTTTTATTCCCCACGTTTGCAGCAAGAATATTAAAGCAAATGTATTTTAATTCATTTGAGTATTCTCACTTTCAATTATATTATTATGGTTACTGACTACGAGTATAAGCCTTTTTAAGATGATTTAAGAAGTATTCTTTTAAATCTAATATTATTTAATAATAATCATTAATCAGGTAATCAATCTTACCGTAAACCCTCATACTGGGTGTTTTATGTATAAAACTAACTTAAAATTATAACTTAATATCACTAGAAATTTCATATTGTGTAGTTCATAGCAAAGGACTTTCAAGCATGCGAACGGTATCACGTATTGAGGTCAATAATTAATGAACTGCCCGCGTCTATATTGCCTGGACGTGGTATTTGATTAGGCGATAGCTTAACGAACAGCCCTTCGAAGACAGCCACGTAGCCAAGCAGACCTCATTATATCCGCCATAACAGATATCGAACGCATCTGTTAGCAAACATGACGCTATTACGCTATTCATATACCAATAATCCTTATCTGTGTCAATCATATGCCTGAAGATGGAAGCCAGCTGAATAGGGAATACTTAATCATGTTGTGGTGGTGGTGTCTCCTGGAAATTATTGACAGATATATTGCTAGGCATTTTATTTCACCTAACAAGCCACTGACAAAACTAGAACTACATGCTAGAAAATAGGACGTATGCTAACAAGAATTTTATATTGAGAACAAAAGTTGTTGATTTCACACCCATCGTGATCTCGAAAGACAGGACAAAAGGGCAGTTAAAATGCTGCATAATATTTGATCAAATTGTGGCTCTTTCTATCAGGATTAGCGGGGGTGAATTTGCGAGATCATGTTTTAAATGACAGCGCCGAGGATCGAGTTCGGAGCGGGCGTTTGAGTGACACTCCCTCGTGTGAATAGTCTGGCTCGGGAACACTGTTTGCGGAGCCCCGGGGAGGTGCACTCGAAACAATAATAAACGCTGAACTTATGATCTGATTCAATGTCTGGTCACGTCACTCAAACGCGGAATGTGGAAAACGGATCGCACTTTAGAATAATTAGCGATTAGGCTTATTACCTGACACCCCTTGCAATGCAATCTGTCAATTAGGATGAATTGTGCATCGTTTGTAAGCTGATCCTATTCAAAAAAGCTTGTAGGGATTGAGTATTTTTACCTGTAAAATAAATGAAAAACAAATTGCCTTGCAGAGTGAACATCCGTAACGACGTACACATATCATTAGATGGCCTTAAAAATACCGAATCTATAAGTACCATTAGGTACCTTCGAACTCTATCTTAATTGATAATAAAACGATACGAATCAATTAACGATTTATCACTGTTTTCAATCATTTTTATCGAAACCCCTGGTATAAAACTGATGGAGTCCATCAAGTTCATTTGTGTCAATCAGCATAATGACCAAGTTACTGATTTTAGCTGCCCTCGTCTCGTTGGCGTATGCCATTCCCTCTGCTACGGAATATTCCGCCTTCGACTACTACAATAGGTATGGAATTCCTGAAGCCGAGAGGATCCGTCAGCTTGAGGAGTCCCAGGCCTCCGTTATCCAATCTAAGATCGTGGGCGGCGAAGCAGCTGCACTAGGACAGTTCCCTTACCAGGTATATGTATTGTTTTGTCAATACATTATAGTACTTAGAGTGCGTTTTTTAATAGAACAAATATTTTACAACTTCTTAAATATTGACACACCGAAATTAGTTTATTACGCGGAAATCGTAAATTTTTACAAAACAAAAACTATCCTATGTCCTTCTCTTAGAGTCCCCGCAAGCCGCAGACTGCAGACTTTTAGTCGGCCGATAGCTTGATCGAAAGCTTAATCAGTACGAAGGTATATATTGTGTCCGCACACTAAACGCTTTGTATCGGCCGATAATAATGTGAAACCCCAATTTGGTCAAACTATCCGCCGACTAAAAGTCTGTAGTCTGCGGGGGCTCTTATACTATCTCAATGCTAAAGTTCGTTTAAATTGGTTCAACCGTTTAAGCGTTAAGAAGAAACAGACATACTTTCTCATTTACAATATTATAGTAAGGATTACTTGCCTATCCGACTTTGTTATAGTATCATTTCTTTTCTGTTTATCAAATTTTCGCATAATCTTTTTTAACAATAAATATTTCAGGCTGGTCTGATCGCTGACATCACCGGCATCACGGGTCGTGGCGTGTGCGGCGGTTCCCTCATCAGCACCAACAAGGTGCTCACAGCCGCCCACTGCTGGTGGGACGGCAGCAACCGCGCCTGGCGGTTCGAGGTAACGACCATAACTCATACTAAACCCCAATTTCACCAACGACTGTTATGGTGCCGGTTGGCAGCGGGCGACATAAAGCGGCAGCAGACGACGTTTCGTCGCGACACTACAGCTGTTTCTATGTATTTTTATAAATAAGTGTCGCTAATTGATACTAATTCGAACGTCGCGTAGACAGTCGCTGGTGAAATTAGGGCTAAATAAAATAATGTTAAATTATGAAAAAAAAACAATTCCCGATTCAAAAGTTTTAAAGATCACTTTAAAACTTTCGAATCGGGGAAATTTTTTAAACACACTTAAAAAAATTAAGTGCGGTTTTAGAGAGCACTGAGCGGGCTGATGTTGATTAACTAATAACTAATATATATTAAATAACTAATAATATATATACTAAAAAATTATACTAATGGTGGAACCGGTGGTAGGCAACATGTAGCTCAACCTTCTGAAAACATTTGATTCAAATTTATTCAGAAATAAAACGATTTTTATTTTATTTTATTTTGTTTATTTTAATGAACGAGGCTGAGAAAACTGAGAACAACACACTTGATAAAGTCAGCTTTCAAACAAAAATCAAAAATCGGTCCAATCTTTTGGATACTTTGACGCCACAGACAGACACACTAAAATCTTATTTTCTTTCGAAGCGTTGTCAATATTTTTTAATTAGGTCTTAATCATAAAGGTACAATTCCGTGCATCGCGATCGATCGCGGTCGCGCACGACCTACGACTGTCGTCGGACGCTCGCGACCATAGTCAGCGTATGAAAATGTATGGCACCGCTTCCGAGGCCCGCGACAGACGCGCGCGGCCTACGACTGTCGTATGTCGTATGTCGTACATTTTCATACGCTGACTATACTATAGCCAGTAGCCCGTAGGTCGTGCGCGACCGCGATCGATCGCGATGCACGGAATTGTACCTTTAGGTCAGCGTTGCCAGACGCCCCGATTTTGGCGGGACGTCCCGATTTTTTCATCAAAATTAAATGTCCCGCGCGGGACAGGCTCAGTCCCGCTTTTTGGGGAAAGCCCAAACGTACGTGCAGCGTACTGAGAAAGAAAGACGCGTAATGAAGATAAGAGTGTGGGAGGTAGAGGGGTGGATTTTCTTTGCCCACTTTAGCTATCTATTGTCACGTAAACGTTATTTTAACGCAAATAAAAAGATAAAAATTCAAAAAACTTTTGATTTTAAGTATAGGTCTTTTTCTACGAATAATAAAACGTAACTCCCATACTAATATAGTTTTAAATTTGGTTCCATTCAAACTGTCAAGTAACGTCAGCCTTTATACCGCTCAAGGCATAAACGTATGATACGTCAGTATATTCTATATCTATGGCTCAAGGTCACCTAAATATTGCAAATGTATGAAAAGTGAACCTAAGGTACACTTTTTTGACAAGTATTTTGGAGCATGTTTTTTGACGGAGTTACTCTTCCTTAGTTTTTATTATTCATAGGTTTTTTTACTTTGTCCCGCTTTTGACTGAAGAATCCCGCTTTTTCACTCAATAAGTTCCAAAGTCCCGACTTGGCACAAACAAAAATCGAGCAACGCTGCTTTAGGTACACCACTGAAATGCACTCATACTTCTATGTCACGTGATATGAAATTTATAATTACTAATAAAGTTAAATGTAGTAACTACGTTCTTAAAAGTGTTTTAGTTAGTGCTTAATTATTCTAATTTTAAAATAGGTCATCCTCGGCTCCACTACCCTGTTCAGCGGCGGCCACAGGGTGTACTCCAGCAGCGTCGCCACCCACAGCAGATGGTTCCCCTGGCTCATCCGTAACGACATCGCTATGATCACCCTGCCCACCGCTGTGCAGTTCTCCAGTGAGTTTCTTAAGGTTTTATACTACGACGAGGCTTTAAGGGCGTTCCGTCCGGAGATTCCGTAATTGACCGTATTTATAACCTCATAATCTGAAAGCTACAAAGTTATAATAAAAATACAGCAATAATCTTCAGTATATCAACATTCCTTTTGTCGTTTTAAATTTTCTATTTTTGTTTCTTATACTCATGATATCAGCTTCCAAAGTAATACCAATTTGTTAAAATTCAAGCATACATTCAGCATCTCCTTAGGATTTACAAATTACTTTTATTTGAAACTCACGCCAATAGATCGACAATATCATAAACTACATATTCGCCGTTTTAAATTTTTTTTAAGGACAATTTTGAACTAAGATAAGTAAAAATAATAGGGTTTTGGCGCGATCTCGGCAACGCGGCAAATGTATGGCCATGGTCGGTGTTTGCTCGGGGGACGGCCTTAAGAGCCCGTACTATCTTTTCTACTGCTCTCTTTGCTCTTGCTGATCGATAAAACCGTAACTATCCACCATATAAGGTATGATTTATAACAGATACAAGCGACAACGCGTCAAGTGTTTGTTTGGGCTAACCACATTTAAAATTAAATAACCATGGTATCCGAGTAACAATATTTATAAATAAAACGGCTGGTAAAAGGTTACCAAGCGCCACCTATTATCTTAGTTTCGGCGACTTAAAATTTACTATATCGATTTTTTGATATGATTACGGTTTGCTAAAAAATACTGAGCGACAGAAAAAAATATCTCAAGGGTTTGAAAAAGAGTTCGAAATACCATAAATAAATAAATGTAATTTAGGTAAAACTTCCCAAGTGCCTAATTGATACCAACAGCGGAAAGGCACAAATTACTTACTGTAGTTTGAATTAAAAATGTGTAAAGCCAAAAATTACCAAGTGAAAAAAGAAAAATTTAGATATTACCAAATGCCTACTTTTTTAAAAGGTGTCAAAAAGTTATCGCTTGGTCGCCGAAAATAAGAAAAATACCCGTTTCCACGGAGTTCCTAAGCGACATCAAAAGTGCTCGTAGAGACATGGGACTAAGACTAATCGATAGAGAAAAATTCGCTGATTCTGAAAAAAACTCATTTTGACCTCTAGTGTCGCTTGGTAACTTTGCCTTTCCACCGTCGATATATTTTATAACATTAGTGCTCATTAATCACGTTGATACTTTAGATCATTTATTAGACTTTTTAAAGTTCTTAACGAATTTATTTTTAACACGAAAAATGTTTAATGTGTTGCATCAAAAGCAACCTAACTAAAACTATTATATTATTTATCTAAACAGCTATGATAAACTTTATACAAGAATCATAAAAATTATTGTTTTCTAATATTAATGTTTTCTACTCTGTATTGTGGTGATTGGTGGCAGAGGAAATTGACATTGTTTGCAATAATTTCCAGGTGTGATTGCTCCCATTGCTCTGCCGAGCGGATCTGAAGTGGAAGAGTCGTTTGCCGGCGAGACTGCGGTCGCCTCTGGATTTGGATTAACCCAGGACGGTAAGAAAACTAATAATTTTAGTGCATTTTAGTATAACAACGTGATTGTTTTGGTTATTATTTTTATTGATATCAATACAAACTTAAATCTAATAACTTTAAACGAGCAATTCTTGTATAATATGTATAATATATAAGTATAATTGGAATCTCGGAATCGGCTCCAACGATTTTCATGAAATTTAGTATAATATCTCGGTTTTTAGTAGGTTTCGGGGGCGATAAATCGATCTAGCTAGGAATATTTTTTAGGAAATGTCATTTTATTCGTGTTTTATCGAATACCGAGCAAAGCTCGGTCAAATATCTAGTTAATTTTTAACTTAGTACCCACTCGACAATAATTACAAATCAAATCATCATCTTATCCTAATTAAATTTAATTAGGATAAGATGATGATTTGATTATTACAAAAATATTCACGCCTAATTAGGCGTAAATATTTTTGTAATAATCTCATAATATTATCTACCTTCATTTAATACGGTCTAATCACGGAAGCTAATTTATTGTTTTCCTTCAAGTGTATCTTTTAACTATTATACCTAATTAATAAATCTAATTTCCAAGCAAACTCTCATTTTTATAACGTGTAATAAAAAGGCTACTTGCTTACAAATGAAATTCCCGGCAGTACAATATCTTAATAACGAGCTCGCAGACACGTTAACAGCTAGTTTCGTATTTTAATTATTCGTCATAGGTTGGGTTGCACCAGAGGCGTGGTTAAAGTTAAAGTTATGGTTATAGTTAAATATGGCGTCCTTTTACTTTAACCTTTGACCGGAGAAATTGACAGATGACAACTGGTCCAACAAGGTGAAGGTGCTGGTCCAATGAACGTGGGCGAGGGCGCTGCTGGTAAAGGAGAACTGTCAAAAATGGCGTTTTTGTATGATGACAGCGTTAGTTCCTTTTTTCGCCACCTGTATTTAAAACCCTGTCGAGCTCTATGGTTATGGTTAAATATGGCGTCTTGATGGCGTCCATTTTTAACTTTAACCAAAGATTTGACATTTTAAATTGGAGTAAAAGTTAAAGATACAGTTAAAGTTAGTTGGTGCAACCCACTCTTAAGATACAATTTCTTACCCACTTTAACAGTCCGACTGTCTCCGCTGCGTTTAAAAAGCTTTTAAAAGTTATTATCTCTTTCATAATATCTGTCTTTCAATTAATAATAGTATAAGTATAAGGAGTATAAGTTTTACTTGTATTAACGTAAAATCGAGTTTTATATTTTTGTTACTACGTTCTTTTAATTACGCCTATGAAGTTATATTTAAAATTTTAAAGTGTTGCAATATTAAGTTACTTCTAAGAATATTAACTACTGCTTTTGTAAAGACGTGTAAGCACAGGCAGTAAACAGATTTTTCATCATACTCAAAGATTTAATAAGTCTAGAGATGGTGAAATTTTGCAAAGAACTTTAAAATGTATGATTATGATAGGTCTATTTCTCACATTCACAGATATCTTGCTCATATTCAATGTAAGTGTTCAAAAAGTGTATGTAAATACCTTCTTAGGTTTTTGTACCCAAAGAGTAAAACGGAACCCTATTATTGATACTACGATTTCTGTCTGTCACCATCTGTTCTGCGAGAGCTAAATATTTATCACTAATTATGTATTTCTGACGCCGAAATACTTACTAAAAATCCGACTTGGCCTTATTTTTAACCCCCGACGCAAAAAGAAGGGGTGTTATATTAAGTTTGAAGTGTCTGTCTGTCTGACGTGACAACGTCTTATAATTCGATATGGGCTGCGCGCACGAAAAAATATGACGCAATATGAGGCGTTACCTCGCTGATCGCTCTGTGGCGTTCCATTTAAGGCTATGACGTTGTCACGTTCAACTATCGTCAGTAAACCGACTTTACAGACAACCGAGTTCGAGTCGAGTTCGAGTCGAGTTCGGGTCGAGTTCGAGTCGAGTTCGAGTCGAGTTCGAGTCGAGTTCGAGTCGAGTTCGGGTCGAGTTCGAGTCGAGTTCGAGTCGAGTTCGAGTCGAGTTCGAGTCGAGTTCGAGTCGAGTTCGAGTCGAGTTCGAGTCGAGTTCGAGTCGAGTTCGAGTCGAGTTCGAGTCGAGTTCGAGTTCGAGTCGAGTTCGAGTCGAGTTCGAGTTCGAGTTCGAGTTCGAGTTCGAGTTCGAGCTCGACACAAAACACTACTCTCCAACCGTTTTTTATATTGAAGGTGACTTTCGTGCGAGTGTTCTAAGTTGAAGTTAGAGTTTGATGAAAGTCGTTTTTTTTTTACTTTTTAAAGGGAAGTTATGTTTTTTTTGTGTGGAGGATTTTTTTTTATTTTTTTTTCAGGTGGTGCCCTCGAAACGTATCAGTTCCTGAGCCACGTGGAGCTGAAAATTCTGGAAAACCGCGTCTGCTCGTACGCGTTCCCCTCCGTCCTCCAGGAGTCCAACCTCTGCACCAGCGGCCGCGGTGGCAGAAGCACCTGCAGGGGCGACTCCGGCGGCCCCCTCGCCGTCCCGAGGAACGGCAGACCTGTTTTGGTGAGTTCATCAGCTCTTGTATACCATAGCCACAGTAGGGTTTCTTTCTACGATAGACTAACATCAGATCTGGATCTATGCATAGGCAGTATAGGCCATGGCCCATGGGCGGCGTGTCCTTGAGATTTCCTCCACTCTACTCAACCTCAATCGTCAAAAATTGTGAATTTTTGTTAAATAAACAACATCAATCCTTAGCTTTGAGGTTGAATTGAGTGGAGCTTGGAGGATATCTTGAGAAAACGACTACGAACGTAAAATAATATGATAAATAGTAAAAGAAAACCTGTCCGGTATGAAGGCTGATAGTCTCGCAAATTAGGCCAGCATTTTACGCCGAAGCGGAATCCACCTTCAATCAGTTTGCTAAAAGACAAACTTGAAAATACCCGAAAACTTTTGTAAAAATAACAAACCTCACTACGATCAATAACAACCTGTCGTCATGTATTGTATAACGTCACAAATTAATACATAAATATGTTATTAGGCGTAATTAGAGATAAGCTATATGATATCTATCTCTATCCTATTACGAACTCAACAAACACTTTGTTTGTTCGAAACATCTCAAAACAACTGCCACCGAAAAAACATTTACCTTGAGTAGCACATTTTCCGCCCACACGAAAACTTAGAACAGAAAACAGACTTCTATCTTCCTATAGTGATGACTGATGACTTGATGAGTGATGACTGATGAAAACACAGCTTAATTGGCAAACAATTTCCATTCTTAAACTTTTGTTCAGCGACGAGTCCATCTCCGGCGTTTTAAATAATATTATACATACTAATATTATAAATGCGAAAGTATATTTTCTGTCTGTCTGTTACCTCTTCACGGTCAAAACGCTGAGCCAAATTTGCTGGGTAATGAGATACTTTGAGTCCCGGGAAAATGTATGTATCGCGCGCGATAATCAACTTTTCGCCATCATCTAGTATAATCATTAAATTAGTTTTGGACTTACTAAAATGTTTTTTTTTTTAGGTCGGAATCACCTCCTTCGGTATTGCCTTCGGCTGCGAGATCGGCTGGCCGGCCGCCTTCGTCCGAGTTACATCTTACCTCGACTGGATAAACGCCAATTAAAAGTAAGATTACTTTAAGAATGTTTCATCCAGACGTTTTGTGACGTCATCCCATTTCATCGCTCTCAGCGTATCATGAGCTCCATTTTGACACAGATGAGCAATATTATTAATTATTATACTTTTACGTCAAACTAGCGATCTTAAAAATTTGATATTTCTTAGTAGATTTAACATCGTTTTGTAGTTTTTCCTGGTAGTAAAATTATATTAAAAAATGAAGACGGTATGACATTCAGAGTCATTCTTTCACCGATGTTTCTATTCTTGAGAGTTCCTTTAGTTACCAATAACAAAAAAAAATAGTCAACTAGCCTAATCTTTTACGCTGTTAGATTTATTTTATTGATATATTTTAAGGTGTAGTATAAAACCTTTCAAATTCTCTAGTGAGTTTTTACTACATATTTTGTTTAGACAATAATTCATTTGTTAACACATTCGTGCGAGAGGGACGAAGCGCTTAGCTGCTATATCTCGCTTTGACCTACAGCAAAATATTCTGAACAAATAATTTGATATCGTTCGTTCCATCCCATTCCTAAGTGTCATAAGTTCTAAACTCTAAACACACTCGGCCGAAAATAAGCGACCGAAGTTCGGCATGATTACGCTTGTAATGCGCTACGCATACAATATATGTATCGTGGCGTTATTTCGGCATGGTGTGTCATCGGTAATTTAAAATATATTATTACAGGCGTAATCATGCCGAACTTCGGCCGCGTATCTTCGGCATGGTGTGTTTAGACACTAAGATCGCTTACAGATGAAAGGCACGAGTCGGCGGCATACATACGGACATAGTACGGACATTACATATTTTTTGTAGCCATAATCCAACAATTATAGACAGTCTCGAGTTGATGGACTCAACTGATGTCAGAATGACCACATGGTCATTCTGACATCAGTTGAGTCCATCAACTCGAACCATTAACATAACAGTCTTTAAAATTCAATAAAAAACTACAATCCATTTTCAATTTGACAACAGACTTCAACTATAAATAAAAGATCTTCTTCATCGGATGCCATTTTTATGCAATTTACTTATGATAATAATTTACGGTATGACATTCAGAGTCAATTAGCTATGTCCATATTAGGCGCTTTCGCCTTCAATTTTCGTCATCTTCTTTCATTCAACTTTCGTTTTGACGCATTCAATTATTGAATGCAACGCCAACATTGTCATTTTTGAAGTTTTGGATACGGTCAGAATACCCTCGCGGGCATGCCTCACGTTCACTGTTGACTGCGCTATAACGCATACCCTTGGGCCTTGAATCCCCATGCCCAGAAAAAGACCAATCCAAATTTGTCAATGTTGATGTTGCGTTCGTTGACGCATTCAATTATTGAATGAAAAGATGATGAAAATTGAAGACGAAAGCGCCTAGTGTGGACATAGTTTTTTCCACATTGTGCCTTTTTTTTTGTTCATCAAGGGCATGCGTTATAGCGCAGTCAACAACAAACGTGAGGCATGCCCTTGAAATCGTATCGCTCGCTATGACACTTTTCTTTCAACGCGGGTGGATTTTGACGCATTCAATTATTGAATATGCCAAACGAAAGTTGAATAAATAGAAGATGACGAAAATGGAAGATGAAATTACATAATGTGGACATAGCTATTGGCCTTGTTCGCCGGCGTAATTTTTGGCGCATGTGCCACAAAACCTTTTATTGTGCATGTCCAAAACATGCCATGTCATGACAACGCCACGAACAAAGTTGTTTATACAAGATGTTTGTGTAAACACCGTTGTCCTTGAAACTATCAAATGACCCCTTAAAAATGAACAACTTTGAGAACAATGCTGGGAAATAAAATAAAAAAATTTCATACCCATACAAATTGCCGATCCGGGCATCCGTAATGGGTATGAAGACGGCATTTTTTTTGAGTTTCCAGCATTGTTTTCATAGAAAAAGTTTTTCATTTTGACGGGCTCATTTGATGGTTTCGAGGATAACGGTGTTTACACAAACACACTGTATACTTAGTTACCTGTTAAGTTTAAACAATGTGTAAATTATGTACTCCCAAATTAATAAAACACATGAAAATCGATTACTGTCGTAATCACGGAAACACCGAATATAATATGAAACGTAAGAGTCCCGAACAATGCTTTTGCATTTTGCACCTTCTTCGAAAGAAATAGTTCCTTCTATCTCATTCCTAGACCCTTAGTATGAATAAAACAATATTATTTTCATACACTTTATGAAGCTCATGATACGAATGTAAGTCTGTAAAATTATTGTAATCTTACAACAAAGTGTTCTGGAAACATGATAGTTTTAGGAAAAGTCGTGGTAGGCCCCCTCCAAGCGTCATAAACTGTCAACGGCTGCCGTCGGCTGCCGCCGGCACGTGCCGTCGTTTGCCGTCGACTGCCGCCGACACGTGCCGCCGACTGCCGTCGACTGCCGCCATCACGTGCCGTTCGTCTGTAAGAACCCTTATAATAATTATTAGTATAGATTACCATGTTACATTATACATATATTAATAATATTTATTTTCTTTGTGAGACAGGTGATAACTCAGATATAGTCCGTCAAGAAAGTCATGACAGGCGGGAAAATTTTCTTAACGTAATCATGCTTTTATGGTGTATTTTTTTCTTTGTATTTTCACAGAGAACGCTAATTACATTTTAAATATTGTCACCTTGCACATTTTTATCTCGAATTAGTAAAGTTCTCATATTTTTTATTTCATATAAAAAAAATCCCGCCTGTCATGATTTTCTTGACAGACTATAAGTCTAAATTTGTAATTACGACAAGTAAATTACAATAATTTACCCTAGACCCTTAGACCTCATTATAAAAACAATTTGTCAAAATTAAATTATAAGAATTGCAATAAAATATAGTAAAATAATAAATAGACTGCAACGATGCACGAAATTACACAATTCTCGCAATTAACCCATGCGATTTATCGTACTAATACCAGATTAGTGTCACATTTATTGATAAAACGACTACTATCAGAATTATCAAAATAATTGATTTCCGAACAGATTTAAATCTATTAATCGTTGAGTATAAAAGGGCTGAATCTGATTTTGAATTAATCTTTCCTTATCATGAAGTCGGTTTTGATTCTGGTAGCCCTCGCGGCCGTTGCTATCGCGGACAATGTCCAGGTGGTGGACAACTTCGTAGAAACTCCCTCGGTCTTCGGATACTTGACCAAGTATGGTATCCCCGAAGCCGAGAGGATCAGGAAGGCTGAGGAGGAGTACGTGAAGAATCCCAGAATCGTCGGCGGACTTCCGGCCGCTCTCGGCCAATACCCCCACCAGGTAAATTCTTGTGACATTACTAAATAATAAATATAGTAATTTACAGACCCTCCTTTGGTAGGATAGTATCCCATAAAATATTTAAACTAACGTAACGACTGACGTAATCAAAAGGGGCGCCTGCAAAGAGAAAGAGAAGTGTCGGGGGCCAGAGTGATAAAAAAGATATAGCAAATAGCTTTAAGGATCATTTTGTTATACAGTCCCCCCTGGGACAATCAAATAAATTCGACAGTAGCGATAAGCTAGCTAAAATGTTTGACTATTGTATAAAGGCCAAAGATGTAGCTTATATAGTAAAAAACATGAAAAGAGGTAAATCCCCCGGCCATGATGGCTTGAGTATTGAGCACCTGCAGCATGCGGGACCTCACATACATAGACTTCTGGCTGTGCTTTACTCGCTATGCCTGAGCCATTCATATCTGCCTTTAGACCTCATGAAGACGCTAGTTGTGCCTATAGTGAAAAACAAAGCCGGTGACCTGTCTGATAAAAGTAATTACCGGCCTATATCGCTGGCCACCGTAATAGCTAAGGTGTTCGACGGAGTGCTTAATACTCAGTTAAATAAGTACATCATTTTGCACGATAACCAGTTCGGTTTTAGACCGAAACTTTCTACTGAAAGTGCTATACTGAGTCTTAAGCACACCGTCCGCTACTACACTGACCGCGCGACCCCCGTTTACGCCTGCTTTCTCGATCTGTCCAAGGCCTTCGACATGGTATCATACGACATTCTTTGGAATAAGATGAATGAGGCCAAAGTACCTCCTATATTAATAGACATATTCAAGTTTTGGTACAGAAATCAAATAAATCATGTCAACTGGGCGGGGACGTTGTCAGAGTCCTACGGGCTGGAGTGTGGCTTGAGGCAGGGGGGGCTGACCTCGCCCACCCTTTTCAATTTGTACATTGACTCACTGATCGAGGAGCTCAGCAAACTGCACGTAGGTTGTCATATAGACGGTATATGCCTAAATAATCTAAGCTATGCCGATGACATGGTTTTGCTCAGCCCCTCGATCGGTGGGCTAAGAAAGCTACTTAGGATGTGTGAGGAGTATGCTTGCAGACACGGGCTCAAATATAATGTAAGTAAGTCACAATATATGGTCTTTCAGGCCGCCGGTGGTAGAACCCCAAAACAGGTACCCGAAATACTCCTAAACGGAATCGCTCTCAGTAGAGTCGAGGAGTTCAAGTACTTGGGGCATATAGTCACCGTCGACCTCAGAGACGATAAGGACATCGAGCGGGAGAGGAGGGCGTTGTCCAAAAGAGCTAATATGTTGGCTCGTAGGTTTGCGAGGTGCTCAGTTAGGTTAAGTTAACACTCTTCAGAGCTTTCTGCACCTCACTCTATACCTGCGCCCTGTGGGCCAAATATTACAAAAAAGGTTACAGTGCAGCGCCCTCACTGTCCAATACAATAATGCGTTCCGGGCGATGCTGGGGCTGCCCCGCTACTGCAGCGCCTCCGGGATGTTCGCCGCGGCGCGCACCGACGGCTTTCAGGCGACTATTCGCAAGAGGTGCGCGTCGCTGGTGCGCCGCGTGCGGGACAGCTCCAACACCGTCCTGGCGATGATAGCCTCACGTATAGACTGCCCTTACGTTCATCACTGCTGCAGTATGCATGTCCCGCGCAGTGCATAACATAATAAAATAGGCCATAATAAAACAAATAAATAAAGTAAAGTAATAATATATATTCTGTACCTACACACCTTTAGTTCATAAGTTTGTAATTTTTAATAATATTAATTTATTGCAAATAATGACTTTAAATTCATTTATACAACGATGTGATTACCTGTGATTTTAATTAATTAATTCTATTTTATCTATTTTTTGACAAATTGTTATGATATCATTTTATTTATACATAATTTTAAATTTACAATTTTAATCTAATTTTTATTGCTAAATCATATTTAAATGTATTGTATTTTCAATGTATTGTTAATGTTATGTGTATTGACTAATGATAATGTAACAAAAAATTTTTAAATGTAATGTTATGGGTCTTAGAAACCCGAAATAAATGTTTTTTTTTTTTTTTAATTATTTAAAGAGTGTTTCCACCAGAGCTACCTTGCGAGGAATGTGTCTTTGAGAGCCGATGGAATCATTTAATTTGCCTGAACGCTAATGGCTGGTTTACACGTATTAAGTAGATAAGAAGTTAACTAAATTTTAACTTAATTTTAAGTTACTTATTGCATGTAAACACACAATTTAGTAGCAAGTAGTAAGTTAAAATTTAGTTAGGTACTAAACAAGGAAATTTGAATTTTGACTATTTTCTGTAAGGTTGGCAGGCGGCGCTTGTCACTTGACACATTTCCGGCAGGCACTTCAAATTTAGATAAAATTTAGTTACTACTTATCTACTTAATATACACGTAAACCAGCCCTAAAAGCGATTTGCATTGACATTTGACATCGTGACATCCGTTAAAAAATCTATCATCAATTAATTATAGGCTAGTTTCCAACTTTTTTCATAGTCATTGCGGGAACTCTCAATAATAGAAACATTGCTGAAAGAATGTCGACTATGATAATAATAATATGTTAAAAAGATATCATATCTCCAAGATATCACAATCTGCATAAAAACCTTCCCAAAAAGCTCCATACACAATGTCTGCTAATCTTTGACCTTGGCAACATCCCTATTCCCAGGCTGGTCTGATCGCTGACATCGTGGGTGCGAATGGTCGTGGTGTGTGTGGCGGTTCCCTCATCTCCACCACTCGCGTGCTGACTGCCGCTCACTGCTGGTTCGATGGTCAGAACCAGGCATGGAGGTAAGATCTTCTCTCAAGTATTATCAGAGAAATAAATATATAACAGATTGCTTACCTACCTGATTTTGTCGGGCTGTGACAAGCTAAGTCGTGATCTGTTGGACTTTACATAATCCAGCCAAATCACGTCATAATTTCGCCGCGTGAGACTCTGATACAGTGTTGCCAGATACACTGTAATTACAGTAGATCTGCCGTATTTTCACGCCGTCTACTGGACACAGTATTTTTATAAATACAGTGTATGGAGACACAGTATTTTTTGGCAATTACTTATTAATAATAAAAGAAAAAAAAGTCTCTTGACAAAAAAAAAAGTTACATTGAACATCAATGACATTGAACAATAATTTGACTGTTGTGTAAATATTTTTATAAGTAAAATGTCAAAATGATCTATAAATACATAACTCTGTCCCTAGTAACATAAATAAAGAGATATTAATAAATATAATGATTTATTGCATTAAGATGAAAGTGTAATTTAGTGACATCAAAAACATGTACTTAGGGAGCCCTAGAACACTCTCTTTTACTACTAACAACAACTAACAAGCTGATTTTTGTGAGTAGCCTCATTTTGATAAGACAAACAACCCCTTTATCTGCGAAAAATCCCGAAAGTGGCAGCCAACAGAGACAGAAAGGATTTCATACTTTGATTTGATGGTGCTACTCTTAAATTATATAACTATTAACCTACCGGCTACCAATATACAAAAAATCTGCTGGTTGGGGTACCGTAGTCAACCAAATTTTGTTGATTACAGAACCCTAACCTGCCGACATTTTTCATATTGGTAGGATAATAGTTATATAACTTAAAAGCAACATTGTCCTACAAATAGAATAATCCATATTTTAGGACCATCAAATCATATGAAATCCCCTCCACCTCTGCTAGCCACCACGGTCAAGATTCTTCGCAGATAAAAAAGTTGCTTGTCTTATCACAATGAAGCTACTCACAAAAAATTTGCTTGTTAGTAATAAAAAAATAATTGTTCTAGGGCTCCCTAACTAATATTGGTATTAGTTAGGGAGCCCTAGAACAATTATTTTTTTATTAGTATTTTTAATGGATATTTAATATGCTTTTATCAAATTATTAAATTTGTATCGGAATATTTACTTAATTATTTTATAATTACCATACATTATAATTTATAACATTAATTTACCAACACTGAACAAATCATTAACCAACACTTATTACAATTATTTTTTTGGGTAATTTTCATAGTATTTATCATTTATTATCAGAACAGATCTAGTATTATGGCTACGTTTAAATAGAATCTACAAGAAGTACATTTACACTCAGCGTAATTATTTTGTGGATAAAATTAAGATGTTTAGTTAGTTTATGAGGATATTTTTTTTAAATAAATCTATATTTTACTTAATAAAATAATTATTTCCTTTTTTATATGGCATTTAATTGCACTGTAAAATACACTGTATTTTGTTCCATCAAACACTGTATTTTTCTCGTAAATACTGTATTTTAATGCAGGCAAAACGGTATTTTTGAAAATCTGATCTGGCAACACTGCTCTGATAGTAACTTAGCCTAGAGCTTAGGAACATACTAAACGAAGAAAAAATGAAAGGGAGAAGTCTAATTGGAATTTCAGTTATATTTGAGTAAGAATTTATATGCTACTAACTGTCCCGGCAAATGTTGCTTTGCCATAACAATATAAATTATTTCGAGCATGTTATTATTTTATTGAAGTGACTAAATAAGTATGTTACCATGGTAACGTCCCGTCCCATCCCGTCGCACAAACAATGGTCGCCCTCAGTCTCGAGTTGTATTAATTTACTATTATTTATTCAACAAATGCACTTATCAATATATAAAGTACCCAGTAGCCGATTCTCAGACCTACTGAATATGCATATAAAATTTGGTAAAAATCAGTAAAGCCGTTTCGGAGGAGTTCGTGGACTAACATTGTGACACGAGAATTTTATATATAAGAAGACTATAAATCTCAAGTAACTTTTGTTACCATTTTCTAAACATCCAGCTTCCAAGCCTAATTTAATAGTGTTTTCGATCAAGCTGACTTATTAAACTTATCAAGCATTTTCATCGTAACTGATATTCTAGGTTCGAGGTTGTGTTGGGCTCAGTTCTGCTGTTCTCTGGCGGCACCAGGATGCACACTAGCGCTGTGGTGATGCACTCCAACTGGATCCCGAACCTCATCCGCAATGATGTCGCCATCATCTACCTGCCTAACCCTGTGTCGACTTCAGGTAACTTTCTTTTGATTAAGGAATTTATAGTCATGGCCTTATAGCTGGGCTATTATAATAAAAGAGCTCAAGATTATGCAAGATTATTATTGTTATGGGTATATACTATTTCTTATTCATTTTAATAAATTATTAACTTAAAATATAAATTTTTCAGCTCACATTGCTCCCATCGCTCTTCCATCTGGAAACGAAATGAACCAAAACTTCGCTGGTAGCCAAGCTATTGCCTCCGGATTCGGTATCACAAGAGACGGTAAGATTTTGCTCGTTTTTGTAAGTATAGTATTAGTTATAGTAACGTTTATCAAATGATGAACTGCGCTACAATTTTTATTTCTTCGAACTCTGTCTAGATTTACAAACTTATTTTTTTTAGTCTGCAAGAGTAATAATAGAGTAATAATTGATGGTATTACGGCGTAGCACTCTCTATTAACGCGCATCACGTCCCAGAAAGAGACTTTACGTGATAAATTGTAGTGCAGTGATTGTGTGTGTGAATGTGTAAATCATGTGTAAATAATATTAGGATAAAGTTGTTCGGCGTGCATCCGTTGTCTGATTGCCATAACACAAGTTTTACAATAGCATGGGATTAGACGACGTGATGTACGCTACCTAGCTTTTAAACTATTGTATATTATTGTATGCTTAATAAAGAATTTGAATTTTGACTAAATTATGTTGCGCTACATTATAAATTCTTCAGATCTCCCTTGACAATAACTTTAGCTTAATATAATATAATATAAATTAAGCCTAATATTTTTTTCCAACAGGTGCTGGTATCTCCAACAACCAGTACCTCAGCCACGTAAGGTTGAACGTGATCACCAACAGCGTGTGCTCCATAACCTTCCCCTTCATCATCCAGAGCTCCAACATCTGCACCAGTGGCATCGGCGGTCAGAGCACGTGTGGTGGCGACTCCGGTGGCCCCCTGATGACTCACAGCAACGGCAGGAATATCCTGGTAATTACCTTTGTTGCAATGACTACAAGGAATTTCATGCATCCGGATCAACATAATATTATTATGTATTCGCAGAGAAAATTTCCCTGTCGCCAAAAAATATATTGAGCGTCTATCCTGCATTTTACAAGAATCCTAGTCTTTGTTCTAAAACAGTATTGTACAATACCAATTTTGGTTAAAATATTTTTGATAATAGGTAGATAAGACCAGCCAAAGAGAGATCTTAGGTCATCAGTTCCTGTAGCAGAGATATCAAATATACCAGATAATATACTACCAGAAGGTCATTTATCATTTCATTCTCATTTTTCAGATCGGCGTAACCTCTTTCGGATCTGCCATGGGTTGCGAGATCGGTATGCCCGCTGCCTTCGCTCGTGTCACATCTTACATGAGCTTCATCAACCAGCACTTACACTAATGAGACTGCTCTCTGGCTTGTAAATGTAAATAAATTTTAAGTGAAAGTGTTTTTTTTTCTTTCGATTAAGGGCCTACTGTGAAAACGCTTGCCCCGCCTACACACAACGCTATCCTCCAATCGTGATACAATAATTCCACGAATCGTGCTCTCGGGCAAAGTGCTAAAGGCTACAGCTAATAGTGAACAATATCGCGTAACAACGGTTCCGGCATTATAGCACGAAAGTAAAGGTCGTAGGTCCCAAAACTGTTTTTTGATCCCTTCTACTTAAAAACTAAATACAATACTAATATTTCCTTTAGCTATTATTTTACAAATTGTATGATTGTAGTAGTGCAAGTTATTTAATGATAGTATCTCAATAAGTATAACAGATATTTGTTGAAACGCCTAAAAAGATTCATAATTTCGAAAAATAAAACTATCGACTCAAAATAAGTGAATCATATTTTCCGTCAGCTAAGTATCAGATAAATAATATACAATGGTTAAATAAATGTTAATTTCATTTGAGTTAATCGTCTTCCGGGATCGTAATACTTATTACTTAATAGATAATAAAAATAAAGTTTAAAAAACTAAAACCCGACTACTAAAACGCGCTCTAAAAAGTACGAATCAAGAAAACAGTTTATAGGGAAGGAAATGTTTAAAGGATAGCCGTGGTCGTATATGTATGCCCATTTATTACGAGTATCTATAATGAATCTGTTTTGCTATAATAGGAGGTGGCATACGACCACGGCTATCCTTTAAACATTTCCCTATAAACTATTTTCTTGTTTCGTACTTTTTAGAGCGCGTTTTAGTAGTCGGGTTTTAGTTTTTTAAACTTTATTTTTATTTCAATTATTTTGGGGCTAAGATTCGCTCGATAAATTTCTTAAAACTCAAAACTCAAACTCAATTTTTTTTATTCAGAATAAATTTTTGCAAATATTTTCTGAAAGTCTACATGATGCCTACCACCGGTTCGGGAACTAACCCGGCGAGAAGAACCGGCGTAAGAAACTCGCAGGGGGCCCACTTTATTTATCAAAACAAGTGAGAAAAAAATTAATCTTTTAAAATAAAGTTTACAATTCTGTAACTTAAAATTATACAATGTCAACATACATACATAATTGTAAGTCATAAAATAATGTAGAAGTAGCCTCGCAAGCAGCCATCCTACTCCCAAGATGTGCCGTCGTTTATGAAATCATTGACCTTATAATAGGCTTTGGCACATAAACGTTCTTTGACTACATTTTAAATTTATTAATGGAAAGATTTTGAACGTTTTCTGGGATTTTATTGTAAAGGCGTACACATTGACCTTTAAAAGATTTACTAACTTTACTAAGTCTGATCACCGATATTTCAAGTTTGTACTTGTACTTGTTTCTAGTGTTTCTTCCGTGAATGTCACTTTTGGTTGTAAATTTACTAAGATTCTTTGTAACATATAAAACATTATCATTAAAATGTCGGCAGCGTTGTGGATCGACCCTTAGTATAACCATATTGATTTTTGTGCAATAAATTAGTAACTGATTTAAAATTATTTTTTCAAATATTTTACTTAGAGTCGGTAGAATCGATATAGGCCTATAATTTGTAGGATCAGATTTAAGTCCCGCTTTAAATAAAGGTACAACCTTACTGTGGAAAAGGAAAGGAAAAACACCACTCTTTATGCAGTCATTAAAAATCATTGATAGATGAGGAGCTATAATGTCAATTATTGATTTGATAATTTTAGTAGACATGCCCCAGAGATCAGTAGTATCTTTAATATTTATTAATTTAAAAGTATCAATGATATCTTTGGGGACAATCTCTCTAAACCTAAAATTGACATAACATTCCTTTACATTGTCTCTGAGTAGAAAGAAGTTTAAAGAAATTGGTATTCTAACTGTTGCTTCTCAATACATTTTGGATAATGTTTTATATGTTAGAAAGAATCTTAGTAAATTTACAACCAAAAGTGACATTCACGGAAGAAACACTAGAAATAAGTACAAACTAGAATAAACTAGAAAAAACTAGAATAACTCACATCACATGAGTTCAAGGGCGTAGAAAATATATCGAATTATGTTTTGAACAAATAACCGAAAACAATTTCAGTTCTAATATAATTAATCTGCTTTCTCAAGTCCTTTCAATTTTCTCAAAACAAGATCTAATTTCACCAAAATCCACTATTAAAGTGCACTGCAACAGCAATAACTTAGCTTTGTAGCGTATATTTCTCTCGAATAATATTGATGCAATAATCTTTCATATAATCTTCCAACAGTCTCAACTCTCAAGTGGATTCATATCATCTCAGACGTGTTACGCAAGCCAAATACAAATACATATTAGGAACATTCTTGATAATGATTCTACAGTATCCTATAGTAATAATGACAAAAATTATCCTCATTATTTTTGTTTTTGGATGTGTTCCGAATATAAGTTCCGTTGAAACTGATAATCCTGTTTTCGGATACATTTCTAAGTACGGAATACCTGCTGCTAAGAGAGTGAAGATAGTGGAAGATAGGAACAAAATGGACGCAAGGATAGTGGGAGGTAAACCGTCTTCTGTTGGGCAACATCCTTACCAGGTCAGTTCAAATCAGGCAATACATATTTTTTCTCAAAGTGAGGTAACTTTTCAACAAAACGAAATGAAATGAGGTGCGACGTTTGATAGGAAAATATATCGATACGATAAATATAATCATAAAAGGAAAATGAAAATTTATTGTTAGGTCTTTGTAGTAACGAAGAAAAACCCAACAATTAAAACCGGGAAAATGTTTGAAAATTTAAATATATAATCTGGGTATTTACTCGTATACTTTACCCTATAGCGTATTACTGAAACCAATCTACACGTACAATATTATATTTATAAGCCAAGACCCCATTGCAAACAGACGATTGTGGCTTTTTAGGCTGGTCTCATAGCGAGTATAATGGGGACGTTAGACAAAAGTTTATGCGGCGGATCGCTCATCACAGCTGACAGAATCCTCACCGCTGCTCACTGTTGGTACGACGGTATGACCCAGGCGTGGATGTTCGAGGTGGTTCTCGGTTCTGTGAGGATCTTCAGTGGGGGAACACGAGTTAATACCAGTGCTGTTTCTGCCCATCCTGAATGGGATCCATCGCTCGTTCGAAACGATATCGCTGTGGTGTACCTGCCGAATCAGGTCACATCTCCGGGTCCGTTTGTAGGTGAGTAGTTCAGTAGCAATTTAAGTATAAGTATATTGTGAAAATTCACACTTATTTTTACTTTACAATACTCGTTTAACTTACTGGATGACGCCAAACCCCAAAACGCGTTTACCGCGCGGGAACCGTACATTTTCCGGGACTCAAAGTATCTCCATAAGTCCATACCCAGCTAAATCGGTTCAGCGGTTTGGGCGTGAAGAGGTAAAAGACAGATAGAAAGATCATAACATTAAAAAAGCACGAAATAATATTATTACTCCCGTTTCTAAAGTTTTGTGTCAGGAATAATTATAATATACTCTCTATACCTAACCTGCTGATATGTTAACTTATATCTAAAGTTAACTTATATATCTAAATGTAAGCCAATTAAAAGCGCCAAGATATATTAATAATATCAGCTTTGTTAAAACAATCGGGCATATCGCAGTTACGCATAGAAGACGTACACAATTTAATATTTATGTCTCTGAGACAAGTTCCTTTATTAAGTTTACTGGAACGATATAAAAAGAAATAAACAGAGTATAAATCAGCGCGTTCGTAATCGCAAGAGACCGGGACAATACGTTATTGCGCCAAATCTTTTTGCCCAACCCTTTGTTTCGTCCCTCGTAAATATTGAAAAAGGTAACTCGCGAACTCCTGAATTCTTTACACTTCAGAGTCCCTTTCATTTTCTTATAGGGTTTATGACGAATAAGAAAATTTCGAATCCTCCGGGAAACTTGTATAATTTAGCAGGTGACAGGTAAAAATAACGTAAATAGATGCCTTCGAATATCATTCAGGTTTCATGGCCTACGTGCGGACAATTTTATATTTATTCTTGCGGTTTTCTTATCTAATAAATTACTCATTTACTATTTAGATACACGTATGCTTCTTTATCATCGGCACGCTTTTTTTATTTATCCTTATTATTGATTCTTAATCCTGCTAATTATTGTAAAAATATCTCCTTAATTTTTGTTGCTGTATTATTTAATTTCATATTTTTTTTATATACATACTGTATTGTATTTACAGTCACTATATCACCAATTGCTCTACCCTCTACGACCGAGTTGAAGAAGGATTTCGTAGGCACCAGGGCTGTTGCTTCAGGATTTGGACTTACCGAAGATGGTATGAGATAGTCCTACGTAAACCTGGACAATTAATTCTCATAATATTATTATAAATGCAAAATAATGTCTGAATGTCTCTTTGATAAATTTTTGCGATTAAACAATTTTTATAGAATTTAGTATGGAAATTGGAAAAACCTTATTTAATTGTCTTGTTACGTAGTTGACACACGACATAGAAGATGTGTTATGAAAACGAAAAGACCTTATAATAAAAAATAATAGTATTATTGTGTGATAATTCCTACCTATAGTTGTGATTGATTGTAAAAATATTCTTCAGATCTTAATTTTTGATTCGCAGATGCCCAAATAACCAGCGATCAGCAGCTCAACTACGCGAAATTGAAAATCATTTCCAACAGTGTATGCTCTCTCTCCTACCCCTACTTCATCCACTCTTCCAATATATGCACCAGCAGTCGAGAAGGTTCTTCACCCTGTAGAGGGGATTCTGGTGGTCCGTTGGTAGTGAAAGTAAATGGAAGAAAGATCTTGGTAAATAGAAATATTCTAGATCTGAGTGAAAGTAGTCAGTTTTGCGACGGATGGTTTTTCTTAATTCTTGAGACGAACTAAAGACTGAAGTTAAAAAACCTTAAAAACTAAGTTAAACTAATAACGTTTTCAGCATCTAGAACTGCCGCGGGGCAGGGCAAGCAGTTCTAGATGCTAAAAAATGAAATTTTAAATATTTTTTCAGATTGGCGTGACGTCATTTGGCTCAACATTTGGATGCGAATCTAATTCTCCTGCGGTGTACACCCGAGTGACCTCATATCTCAGTTTTATTTACCAATATGTATCATAAAAAGGGAAATATAAAGCCTAAAGGCTACTTTTACTTTGTTAATATTATGTAATAGATCTCTATGGCTTAATCAGATAGTCCTTACAAGATTTTTGATATCGCTTAACCCGTCATGCCTGTGTACTCAATCTACGGCCATTCTACAGCTGTTATGGGTCGTTCTATTTTTTAGGTCCCATTTGGCCATTTTTGTAGAATCATTTTTTTTTTAAGATATTACGACAAAATTTTGTATTTAGGCTTGTGTACGTATACTTACCCTGATCCATGAATTGCCTTAGTCTGCTATTTATATTTGCGATATAAATAGATGGATGGCAATGATGCGGACAGACGGAAATGAAAATCGATAAGATGGAAATTTAAGGGATTGGTTGGAAATGAAAAATAGTTATATGAAAGCGAAAAAAATTAAGGAATTTCATGTTAGATAAACAGAATACTTATTATTGTTTTATTTTTATGAGTAATAAGGCCAGTGTTAGTTAGGTATTAATTATAAAAAAATAAAAATTAAAAAAAAAATTAAAAAAATACATTTTCGTAATCAGAAAATGTAGTATAATCATACCCCAAAGTTATCGGAAGCGGTCTTTTGACACCCTGTATATTCCATATTTATTTGTCAGAAATGTGTGCTCGTCGGTTCATTGAAGGCTCCAGACGCATATCTTTGACAGGGAGTTAATCTACAATATCGATATAGAGTTCCACAATCCACATGCTAGGTAAAAATCTTTGTTTTGAACGTCAGTGACTTCTTCTAAGTAAATATTGACTCAGACGTAATTAAGCCCCCGTTTTCTTTCTAATGGCAGATAACAGTGATGAGACAGACAAGGAACATCCAAGTGACCAGTGAACCAAAATAGAACCGTTCAAGTGAACCAACTGATGATGAAGCAATCCATTCTCTGTTTTTGGGATTAGCTGTAATTTGGTACAAAATGACTCGCAGCAAGAATTAATATTAAAAATGGAATATAATATATAGATAGGATGCAACATGATCAAAAAAAAACGAAAAATTGGTTTAAAAATCGGAAGGAATGGATGGTAATGAAGTGGATGGAAATGAAGTTTTGGCATTTAATTTAAATTTTTGTTGCATTCTTATATTTTTCAAAAGCCATGCAACATATCTTTAGAAGGTATTTCAATAGCCTTTATCATAATGCATTTAAAAAATCACTAGCAACAAAAGTCATTTAAATAGGCAATGGATGGTAATGCCGTGACAAAACGAGAATTTGCAACTAAAAATTAAATTTTCTCCGAGAAACAATGCGCACATCTTATCTCGCCTATAATGTATGGCAGACATGGGCCCGGGGGTCCCGAAACTTGTTTGCACGTAGATCTACAGATGCAGATTTGGTCAAAAACATAAAAACCATTTTATGTTTTTGACCAAAACTTTCGGAACGATATGAAAAATTTCGCGTGACAAAATTAAAACCTGCGTTCTCTCAATGTTGCACATGCACGAGTTCATTCTCATGTTTAAAATGGTTAATATGAGTATTCAAGCTAATGTTCCTACAAAACATGATAAGATTAATTACGAAAACTCTAACAAAATTGTTTTTAATCTAAGCTATCTGGGAACGTACGGGGGTTGGAAATGAAATTTTGGCTATTTGATGTTAAATATCTTTTTGATTAATTATCTTACGGAAATACACAATACGTGGCAAAGTATAACACTATAGACTTAACATTTTAAAAGTATTTGATCGAAGAAATTTATTTCGTAAATATCAAATTTTGACTTTGAAAGCAAATGGGACCGAAAAAATAGAACGACCCTTATAGATTTTAAATAATAATGTAATATTTAATAAACTATCGAATACCATTATACTAAGTATCCAGATTTGTTATTCTAATATCTATCTTCTAATATCCTACTTGGTAATTAACTGTATTTTTTCCTTTAATCACACCTGCTAATTCTGCACGATAATTTCAGTGACTTTTATCAACATTTATCAATTAAATTAAATAAATCAGTGGATTATCTCTTCTGATTGATTGTACATAAATACTTTCGTGCAAGCAAACAACTTGCACTGTTGGTAGGCGGTTCACGATGAAGGTGGCAGTGGTTTTAGCTTGTCTTGCATTCACTTGCGTCTGCGCAAGTCCAATCGAAGTGCAAGAGGTCGAGAGCCCAGTTTTTGGGTACATCACCAAATATGGTATTCCTCTGGCAGAGAAAATCCAGAAGGCAGAAGAGGAATATCTGAAGTCGGGATCTAGGATCGTCGGGGGAGTGCCAGCTGGCCTAGGACAGTACCCTTACCAGGTTGGTCCTCGCTTCCAAAACATAGATTCCCATCAGCAAGCTTAGTTCATAGGAACTCTTTGTTTCTACGATAGAATAGATAAAGACGCAGGTCACAGACAAAGGAAATTATCCGTTTGTCTCTATAATCTGTTAGTGTTTCCAACTTCTCATTCTTCGTATTTCTATTGGCATGGTCGAACTAATTGTAGCAGCAACTCAATAAACATGAGCAAGGTTGGACACATCGGTCAAAGCTCAATTTCGCCATCAACCCATTATCTTGGGTTTTTCGAATTGTTTGCATAACTCCTTTCTTTATTCCTAAACATTTTTTAGCTTTTCTTATGATTTCTACAACTAAATCATTTCCTCATTTTTTTATTGGCAAATACTTTTCCAGGCCGGTCTTATATCAGACATCGTGGGTATATCCGGCAGAGGAGTATGCGGCGGTACTCTCATCAGCGCTCTGAGGGTCCTCACAGCAGCCCACTGCTGGAACGATGGTGCAAACCAGGCCTGGAGGTTTGAGGTGGTCCTTGGCTCCGTTCTGCTGTTCAGCGGTGGCACCAGAGTCCACACTAGTGCTATAGTGATGCATCCAAACTGGAGCCCAAATCTAGCTCGCAACGACGTCGGCATCATTTACTTGTCCAGTCCAATCACATTCTCAGGTAAGTGCACAACTACCAAGGACTCTTGTTTCACCGAAATTTGACGAAACGTGACGCAATTATTAATACGTATTACTGCGTCGCATCTTATTTTGGTGTGTTCCGACTCAATCTTGGGCAGAGGCATATCTAAAAGTTATATTATGTAATCAGTAATATTACGTTTTTCTTTTTATTCTCAGCTACTATCGCACCGGTTGCTCTGCCTTCTGGCAATGAGCTGAACGACCAATACGCTGGAGCATCCGCAATTGCTGTTGGGTTTGGAATAACGCGAGATGGTGAGTAACACATCGAAAGCCTTCAATCTCTTTCTGTTGGTAATGAGTCCTTGCACACTGCCCAATCGAAGACATATTGTCATTATAATATTTTAAGGAGGTTTTATAACGGCATTTATTGCTATATATCATAGTACTGCAGTTGATGCCCCATATACCGGCTCCCCGAACATTCCATCGGCTAAATGTAATTGAGATTTGAGACCCGAAACTAACTTGTGTTTAAAATTGAGAATTCGTTGGAGAAAGTCTCTGAATGGTGATAACTTTTAAATTAGTGCAATTCAACCCCACCAAGACAAGACACAAGTTTGCGTCGGCCGGTACGGTTAACGGTACGTTAGTTGCTTTCCTTCAAGTGATCTGATTTCTCCTTTGCCCTCTAATTTTATTAAAAATAGGTCCACCACTTTTCGAATTAATTTTTTGGTAGCGCTCCAGAAGCCCTAAACCTAACCTGTCTCTGACCGTATCTAAATTTGATCTGAGAGAAAAATTTAAGTGTTCATTATTAATGTGTCTTCGCAGGCGAGAGCATCTCAACGGGCCAATCGTTGAACCACGTAAGGTTGAACGTGATCACCAACTCCGTCTGCTCCCTGGGTCATCCATTCCTCATCCAGTCTTCCAACATCTGCACCAGCGGCCTGGGTGGCAGCTCCACCTGCAGCGGAGATTCTGGTGGACCTCTGGTGGTGGAAAGTGGTGGTAGAACTATTCAGGTAAGGATCCGTAAGAATGATAATAATTGATAACTTAGATAGCCACCAGTCTTTTAACGTTGAGGTTTTTTTGTTTTCAGATCGGTATAACATCATTTGGTTCCATGGCTGGGTGCGAGGCCGGTTTGCCGGCTGTGTTCGCTCGTGTAACCTCCTTCATCAGTTTTATCAACCAGCACAAAGATTAAAAAATGTATTAGTAATTCTATCTCAAATAAACGATGCTAAACAATATACGTTTTGTTTAAATTTCAATATACCTTCCATAGGTAACTTGGTACTATAAAGAAAATTGATACATAGTCCATAGACACAAAGTTTATAATATTGTACTTAGGGCCGAATTTAAACTTTTGCCGCCCTTGGGCACTAAAAATTGCCGCTCCATTATTGAAATATCACTAATAGTTCTGCACTTAGTTATGTACTGTATAAAAGTTATGTACTTAGTTTTTATAAAATTATAATATCAAAATATTATAATTTTATTTATAATATACATAAAATAAACTATAATATCAAAATATTATAATTTTATTTTATGTAACTAAGTACTTACATAACTTTATTGGGTCCACAAATTACGTGAAGTGTTCTTTTGAATTTTTTGACCCCCCCCTCCCCCCTGGTGAGATTTCGTGAGATTTTATTCAACCCCCCCTCCCCACCACAAATCTCACGTGAGATTTTCAAAATGTGGGTTTCTTACGTAAACGTTTGGTTTGACAGTCAGTAGATTTTCTTGCAAATGAATTTGTGAATGATCTTAATCGTATAGCAATTACGCTTACGATTAAGGGCCGGTTGTTTGATCGCTAGTTAAGGTAACTAATAGTTAAAAACTGTTAGTTAAACTAACTATTGGTTAAAAATTACAAAATGTTGTTTTTCAATCGATAGTTAAGCTAACTGTAGTTAAAGTTTTTGACAAATAGTTAAATAAAATGACCACGCTCGGACTGCGTAATTAACACTGACCATTAGTTAGATTTGTTTGTTGTTGCGAATAATATCTAGTCGAGTTGAGATATTTTACTGCCTAAAAAGAGTGATTTTATTTAAAAAATATGGATTTAAATGTACTTATACATTTCGATAACTCGGAAAGTTCTTTTGATGAAGAAATCATCCTAGAATACGTTTTAACACGCCGCCCGAAAACATTTCGCTCAACAATTATGCACCTAGACTATTGGGATGAAGTTGAATTTTTCGAAAGGTTTAGAATGTCCAAAGAAACAGTACTTTGGATAGTTGCTGAAGTGAAGTCTACATTGGAGAGACCAACTACTAGGTAAGTACGTATCAACAACAACAGTGCTGTATTAGGTAGGTACATAAATATTGAAACCTATTCATCATATCAAAAAGCTGCCAATTCGTTACGATAGGTACCTAAATACTAAATATACCTAATACTTACCCTATATTTATATTTCAGAAATTATGCAGTGAGTGCAGTGGACCAAATGCTGCTAACTTTAAGGTTTTATGCGACTGGAAATATTCAGCAGTGTTCTGGAGATCTATTTGGCTTGCATAAATCTACTATTTGTAGAATCATTCATACGGTATCTAGAGCGATTTGTGTCAAATTTAAAAGAATGGTGCACATGCCACAAAATACGGAAGAAATCAGGACGACTGTAGCAGATTTCTATAACATATCGAAATTTCCAAGTGTTGTGGGTGCTATAGACTGCACTCATATTCCAATATTAAACCCAGGTAAGTAATTGATTGATTACTTAGGTATATATCTATAAGTAAAAGAACAATGGCCAAAATGGACTAAAACAACAAGGTTCTTGTTACCTAGGTGGAACTATAACTAAAATGTAGTTTAGGTAAAATGCTATAATTAAATAAAAACAGTTGATTTTTAGAAGCTGGGAAAACAAAGATAATCGGCGAATTTGTGTTTTTAACGCAGGATAATGGTTTTTTTTATATTGAACGCATATTCTGTCATTCCAAGAGACCCATACAACCTGCTTAAATACGCTCTCTTCTTGAGGATTTCGAGAACAGAGCGTATTCCGATTTTGCGAGTGTCCATGAGTGACGGTAGTTGCTTTCTATCAGGTGACCTGTTTGCTCGTTTGCCTCCTACTTTTATTTTTAAAAACTCTGACGTGTGTTTTATATATTTTAATCTAAAACCATAACTCAAAATGATAGTACAGCTTATTATTAACTATCTTTATAACCTCAAAATTCAAAAACTTAATAAGTACACAATTACTTGAAACTCCCAGCTTTTAAAAATATATTGAATGCCGTGCTATGTTACATTAAATAGGCGATTGAAATTACAGATGTTTCATCAAGTTACGTTTTATAAGATTTTTATAGTCCAAGCATGTTAGACGAATGGCCTTTGTTCTTTATTCACCTGTGAAAATGGAGGAGGCTCTGGTTTAATAATTATTATAATAGTGAAAGTTCCTACTTATTTAATTGTTCTGTCTAATATTTCAGGGGGCAACAATGCAGAGCTTTACAGAAACAGGAAGGACTTCTTCTCCATTAATACACAAGTGGTAGCTGATTCCAAGCTCAGAATTTTGGACATAGTAGCGAGATGGCCCGGATCTGTGCATGACAGCACAATTTTCAATGCTAGCGAAATAAAAAGGAAATTTGACCGGGGTGACTTCGGAAATTTTTGTTTATTAGGTGACCGTGGATATGCATTGAAAACCTACCTAATGACACCCCTCAGTGATCCACAGTTACCATCTGAAAGGTTGTATAACGAAAGCCAAATCAGAACTAGAAATGTTGTTGAGAGAGCATTTGGTGTTTGGAAGCGTAGATTTCCAGCTATTGGCTCTAAGCTACGAGTAAATATTAAAAATGTTCAGCCAATTATTGTTGCCACATCAATATTACATAATATATGTATAAATCATAAAGAAAATATACCACATGGAACTGCTTCAGACATTGTTATGCCCGTTAATGAAATATCTACTACGCAAGGGAGTTCAGAACAAATATATCGCAACCAACTAATACAAGAATATTTTGCAAGGTCAGTGCCATTATAGGACAAATGTAAAGTTCTTTATAGTATCTTTCATTATGGAGTGGTAATAATAATACTTTTTCTTTGTTACAGGTTGGCCAATGAAAGTACTGAATAAATTTTAATTATGTTTATTATGACTGTATTAATTTATTAATCAATAAAAAGTTTTATTTTCTAGGTAAGTATTTGAAGTTTTTTCAATTTTTCCTCCTCAATCTGCACTTCTATAGATGCTTTTTTCAGCATCAATTCATTTATTTTATTTTTAAATTCTATTTCTATTTGATGTAATTTTTCCTTATGCTCCATATTTTTCCTATGTTCCTCCTCCGCAAACTCCAACAATTTTTCCTCTCTAGACCCTTTTTTCTTAATGTAAACTTGCTTTTCTTTCGACATTGTTATGATCCTTTTTCTTTTTGGTAGAATATTAACCATTAAATATTCGTTGTCGTGGACAAGTCGGCTGTACCATTTAAGAACCTAGTAAGGGACATGTTTTTAGATTTTCGTTTTTTATCATAAAGCTTCATAATATTAAGGTACCTACCGAATACAAAGACAGAAATTGCGATAAAACAACTAGAAGTCTAAAATGCAAAGGACTCCAAACCTAGTAACTACACCACAAACCCAATTTGACCGTTTTAAAAAACCAGTAAGTAACATAATCCATTTCGAAATCTAGTAAGTGCACGAACATACTAGGTTTTATAATGGTCAATGTGCCTTACTGGGAAATGAAAATATGTGTCCACCCACCTCCCGACCAACACACACCTAGCAAGAGGGGGAAGGGCTGCGCGGGGGCGGCAACGTCTCGACGACTCCGGCGCTCAGTTCGTACTAGTATTGCGCCAGCGCTAAACACGGAAGGTTATGTCGCAATTTTTTGCCGGCATTCGCTATTTCGTAAGCTTGCTAAGCAATAATAATGAGTCGGCGGTTTCAATTTTATCGCTCAAAAAAAATATTAGCTGCTGCTATGACCGACCAGGATGAAGCGAGGTAAGTCAGGCTATAAGATTTACCTAAGTATACTTATCGGTGATTAATTATTATTATTTGCCGTAATTCAATAAAGATAAAGTTATATTTAACGTTAGATATTTTGGTTTTCATATGGATTCGCATGGTGTTTTTTTATAAGATTAGTCTAATTTAACCTAATCTAAATTATTAAACTAACTACATTATAACTAAGAATAAGATGCACCACTGTTTCTTTTGTCGAACAGAAGCAATATGTTTTGAAATAGATTTTAACATATTTTTTTTTACTTTTTATTACTGTTTGTTAAAATAAGTTGGCGCACCTGATTCTTGTATCTTTTTTGCTTTGTCATGCATTTTTGTTACGCAAATCTAATTTTGTTTTCTTCAGCCTGACCAAGTGGCAAACGTTTAGCCTAAACTAGTCCTAACTAAAATGATAATAATAAGCTTATGTGTGTATTTTTAACTCTATGCCGCGTATTAACATGTGATGGATTTGCTTTTATTCTGGGTTTTGTTTTTATTTCAGTGCACAAAATCATAATTGCATGCATAAATCATTAGAATTACTTGAGCCACAGCCGTCCACTTCATTTGCTTCTGAAGCACAGCCGTCCAGTTCATTTGCTTCTGAGCCACAGCCATCCACTTCTTTTGCTTCTGAGCACCAATGCCATAAACGTAGTCATAGTAATGCAGACTTAACTACAGATTGCAATAATGAAGATCTAATAACTCTCAGTGATTTGGATGATTCCGTGGAAGACCCAGACTTTGTTTTGCCTATTGAAAATTTAAATAATGATTCGACTGACTCCGGTGGCGAAATGTTTTGTGATTTTATTTTGAATAATGAATCCCCGTCGATTATTAATTCCCATGAAGCATTAAATGTTCAAAATCTAATATCACTGGTTACCGATACAAGGGCAGATGTTGTAAGCACAATTTATATCGCTAAGTACCCTGGTCCAATTTATATCAATAGTGTCCCAAGTGAGGAACATCAGCAGACTTCAGATGAAAGACCAATCAATTCCAGGGTTTCGAAAAATAAGCTGAAACACCCGATGATAGCAGCTAATCCTTGTGAAGGAAAATGTAAACGTCAGTGCAATTTATTCTCTCAAAACGATAGAAAAGATATATGGACACATTATTGGGAAAAAAATTATCCTTCTAGACGCAGTTTTCTCAATAAATGCGTGCGTTTTTCTAAAGTCAAACGTCGCAAACTTCAACATGGCAATTCAGATTGTATCTACGTAAAAAACGAAAGTCGTTATTTTTTTCTTCCAAAAAATGATACTGAGTTGGTTTCAGTTTGCCGAAAATTTTTTTTGGGTACACTGGGCTACAAAACAGATGGCGTGATAACTGAATTAAGCAAAGCTATTAAAAAAGACAGTTTATACGCAGTTGTTTCAAAAGATCGAAGAGGGAAAAGAGCTGATAAAAATATAGACAGAACAGTGATTAAAGATCATATATTAAGCTTTCACCCAACAAGCAGTCACTATCGTCGACACAACTCTCCAAACACGAAGTATTTGCCTAGGCATTTGACTTTAAAAGACATGTACAATGATTTTAAAAAGAAGTATCCTGGTTTTAAATGTTGCAAAGAGGTTTACAGGCAACAGCTTAAGAATTTAAGGATTTCGTTCCATATGCCGAAAGGTGATCAATGTCCGGAATGCCTAATCTACGAAGAAGCTAGACAGGTAGATGAAAATGCGATACCTATAGAAATGAAGGAAAAACACGAATGTCATAAATCGAAGGCAGAGTCTGCTATTCAAAAATATAGATTAGATGGTGAATCGTCCACTGAAGGCAACAATTTGGTCAAGTACTTCTCAATGGACCTACAAAAGGTTGTTCTTCTCCCAATTATGCCGGCTATTAAAGATGCTTTTTTTATGAGTCGCTTAGTGACATTCAATTTAACCTTTGCGCCAATACAAAAGCAATCAAAAGACATGGCAACTTGTGTTCTATGGCACGAAGGAAAAGCAGGCAGGGATGCAAATAATATAGTAGATGCCATTGTAGCTTTTTTTGAATCTCATCGTGATGTCCAACATTTCTACATCTGGGCTGATAATTGTACGGCTCAGAACAAAAATTGGACCTTGTATACAGCACTAACTATGATTGTAAACAATTCTGGTAACAATATACAGTCAATTAGCATGGGCTATTTGACCAAAGGTCACACTCATATGTCCGCTGACTCAGTTCATGCAAATATTGAACTCAAGATGAGAAGACAAAGAAATATATATGACTTTCAAGATTTTAAAGATATTGTCATGGCGTCAAGGTCCAATATAAGGGTGCTTGAAGTCGAAAAAGTACAAGACTGGCCAAAAAAAAAAAGATCACCTCGCCCAAATGAGCCTTTGAAAGATTTTAACTTGAATTCAGTTGTAGAAGTCAAGTTTATAGCAGGGTCAAGAAACCTCCTCTACAAAACTAGGTACCTATGTTGATGTTTAGCTAAAATATTACCAACACATCGGGTATAATAACATGTTATTAAATTAAAAACTTGGTTGCTATCTAAATTTCTGTTGCCCGTTACATGGTTCACTGACAATTTAGATAATTAATAATTTACTTTTTTTTTTCAGATTTGACTCTCAATTCACTGAGCTGGATTTTATGATGAAAAAATTCAACGTATCTACTGAACCTAAATTGATTCCGGATCCACGAGGTGTATCAACCCAAAAAAAGGATGAGATAGTTAAAAAACTTGTTCCTTTGATGCCAGAATCAAGAAGAAGTTTCTGGTATAATTTGCCTATCAATGATAGATCATTAGATCTTTTGGGTCAGCAAGTTACTTCTGACAATTAATGCGTAATAATTATGTATCTATTTCTTTTGATTAAAAGTTACCTTTTTGAATAAAATTAACATGGTTTCCTTTACACCAAACTTACTATGTTTGAAATGAACTTTGAGCGTCAGTTGGATCCCCAATAACCATTTTAAAACCTAGGAAGTACTCATACTAGGTTTGTTTTCTGGTTTTTACGAAGTAATAAAAAAAAGAAAACCATTAGAGTGTTAGTAAGGGCCATAAAACTTGATATTTAAAAGTTAATGAATTTATTTATTGTAAAAAATATAGTTATATTATTAAGCTTCAAAATAAACAACAATAAATTTTCAAAAGTTTGAGTATACCAGTAGGGTAAACGAAAATGTGTTTTTTCGCTCTCCTGTACAATTTACTCCGCTGCTCATACTAGGTTCTTAAATGGTACAGCCGAAGTGTGGGCAAGTGATACAACTTCAAGAAACGTGCCATTTTGTGTTCCCTCCAAAACTCCATCGAAAGTTTTAGTAAAGGGTCAACCACTTTACTAAAACGACTGACTTGACTCGTTGACTATACCGACTACTTTTTAGACCATGACTAGACTTTCGACTTGACGATAATCTGGAAGAACGATTTTGCGAAATTTTTTACGAAATTTTTTTTTCCCGCCAATACTTTACTTGACACTGGCCATGGTTGAAAAGCCGAGCGCCATAACAAGAAAAAAAAATAATATCTAATCTGTGACATTGACAGCATGACGGGACATTTTGCAATTTGTGTTTGACGTTTTAAAAATACGGCTTTGAGCTTTCGTTCTTGAACAAAGTGATTGCAATATTTTCCTAGTGATTTAATTTTATCAAAAAATGGAAGAAATAGGAATTATAATTGCAGAGAAAGTACGTAATGTCATTGAGATTTTGTTGATATTTTATTTATGTGTAAATCCTCCTAACTTGGGTGTAATTTCAGGATGAGCAAATCACTGATGCTAAAGGCGCTTCAATAGCGGGCCCACAATCTTTTGAAGAATTGGAATCCGAAGATCTGTATACCAAATATAAAGTAAGTTTATGTGTGCGCATGTTACTTCTCTAGGACATCTTTAGCACTTCATAATATTGTATTTGTACCCTAACTCTGCTCTAGTACAATAATACTAATAGACGTTTTTATTAAAATATATTAGCTTTGTATCAATTCATTTGAATGTAAACGAAGCACAGTATAAACTACACAAATATGCAGTACACTTTGTACTTATTAGAATAAAAATTTTAAGAAAATGCATTTTTTATATATTCAACTTCTTTGTTCAGAAACTACAACGCATGCTAGAGTTTCTTGAAGTGCAAGAGGAGTACATCAAAGATGAACAAAGGAATTTGAAAAAGGAATACCTGCATGCCCAAGAAGAGGTGAAAAGAATCCAATCGGTCCCACTTGTTATTGGACAGTTCCTAGAGGCTGTTGACCAAAACACTGGCATTGGTAAGTTTCTCATAAGTCATAGTCTATAGTTTATATATCAAGGTGTCAGTGAGTGAGTCATCAGTGAAAAAAGGCAAAAAAAAAAACAATATTTCAGCTGTGATTACATTAACCGATTAAAAATAAGCCTGATGATTTACTGTAAAATACGACAAATAATGTGCCTAATTTATACTGCATTTACTTAGACATTACTTTTTATCTTAGCTGTACTTAATGGAGAATTTTACTAGGTATGCCAAATCACTTGAAATTTTGTCACAGTAAAGACTATAATATTATGTTACATACGTATATACCGCTACATAGCAAAAATAGGCCAAAAATAGTAATTTTTGTATGGCAGCCCCCCTTAAATTTTTATTTTATTTTAATATTGTTATTAATTATTATTAAAGTACACATATAATTAAGGCCTTGGTGAAAATTGTTGCTGTTATTGATAAAGAGCAAAACAAGCCAAAAAATTATGTTTATTGTATGGGACCCCCCAAGCGCAATTGTGATATTATGATGTCACACCGTAACCGGGCGCCCTCGTCATACAGTTTACAAGTTGTTTTGCTTATAAATCGGAAACTAATTAACGTATCCAAGTAATTCTTTCACTAGTATTTTTTTTTATTTTTGACAGAGAATATTATGGACTGCTAATAATCAAAATTAGGTAACATTCTTCATTTAGACCAGCATGAGTCGGCGCATGAGTACCGGAAACTATTCCACTTCAAATTGCCCTCCTGATGATATAAATGCATGTTGCCATGGTGCAACCCGGTGCCATATTCTTTAAACAAACATTGTTTAAACAATTGCAAGGAATTGATATTTTTTAACCAGACCAATTTTTTTATATTCTTTATTGAAATACCAATAAAAAAGGTCCTATGACTTTTCACGATTAAGTTAATATTTTTAAAGATATGAATTTTTAAAGTTTTGAAAAATCTCAAATTTGGGTACTTTTGACCCATGAAAAATATATTAAAAAACATAATAATGTCTAAGTTATATATATTTTTAAAATCTCTATACATTAGTTAGTAATATCGTTAGTAGAGATTTTAAAAAATTTCATTGTTTATATCTTTTTTTTTTTCTTAGCAAAAGTAGACAAAAAATTGTGTTTATTTGTATGGGACCCTTAAACATTTACTTTATTTTAATTTTATTATTAATTATTAAAATACAAATATAATTAAGGATTTTGTAAAATTTTCAAGTGCCTATTATTGATTACGAGCAAAAAAGGCCAAAAAGGCCAAAAAAACACGTTTCTTGTACTTTATATTATTTTTAGTATTTGTTGTTATAGCGGCAACAGATATACACAATCTGTGAAAATTTCAGAAGTCTAGCTATAGCGGTTTTTGAGATACTGTATGTCCGTTTGTCTGTATGTCTCCAGGCTGTATCTCAAAAAACGCTATAGCTAGCTACTTCTGAAATTTTCACAGATTGTGTATATTTGTTGCCTCTATAAGAACAAATAATAAAATAAGGTTATTATTTAAGGGGGGCTACCAAACAAGAAACATGATTTTTTTGGTCTTTTTTGCTCGTAATCAATAATGGTAACAGCTAGGCACTTGAAAATTTCACAAAATCCTTAATTATATTAGTACTTTAATAATTAATAATAAAATTAAAATAAAGTAAATGTTTAAGGGGGCACCCATACAAATAAACACAATTTTTTGTCTACTTTTGCTAAGAAAAAAAAGATATAAACAATGAAATTTTTTAAAATCTCTACTAACGATATTATTAACTAATGTATAGAGAATTTAAAAATATATATAACTTAGACATTATTATGTATTTTAATATATTTTTCATGGGTCAAAAGTACCCAAATTTGTGATTTTTCGAACCTTTAAAAATTCATATCTTTAAAAATATTAACTTAATCGTGAAAAGTCATAGGACCTTTTTTATTGGTATTTCAATAAAGAATATAAAAAAAAATTGTCCGATTAAAAAATAACAATTCCTTGCAATTGTTTAAACAATGTTTGTTTAAACAATATGGCACCGGGTTGCACCATGGCAACATGCATTTATATCATCAGGAGGGCAATTTGAAGAGGATCGCATAAAAAAATTGAGGTGGAATAGTTTCCGGTACTCACGCGCCGACTCGTGCTGGTCTAATTGGTTTAAAAGAGAAAAGTAAAAATATAGAAAATGTTCTTATTTTTATCTCATTTGCACACATCATAGGCAGGGGTTACAAAGTAAAATTACTGCTTACAGGCTACAGCTATGAATATTAATTTTGATTTTAAATATTTTCAGTTGGCAGTACCACAGGATCAAACTACTATGTACGCATTCTATCAACGATCGACAGAGAGTTGCTGAAACCATCTGCATCAGTAGCTCTGCATAAGCACTCTAATGCACTTGTGGATGTATTGCCTCCAGAAGCTGACAGTTCCATCTCTATGTTGCAAGCTGGTGAGTCCCATATTATGCAGAAGTTAACTAGGTACTATCAGAGAAGTTGATTGATAGGCGGATGGCTTATTTGGTTGTTAAGTCAAACCCATCTGACGGATCACAGCTAACATTGAATTGACATACGCCAAATGATGTAGATCCATTAACTGCCTAGGAATCATTTTCCTCGATGGTACTTTGCGAGGAATCTCTATGCAAATTCTCTAATCAAATCTAATGGGCATTGTCCAAAAAAAATCACATGTACTTTTATATTTTTTTTCGTTAAAATAGGGTATTTTAAGAATATAAATTAAATAATTTTGAAATTCATTGGCTAGTTTTTTCTCAATAAATTTTTAAAGTTTCGCTCTGACGTCATCATCGGCGGCCAATTGACCTCTGTAGTATGTTTAAATTTCCTTTCAATCTTATTATAATGGCTGGTTCGTCAAATGCAAGTTCTCATTATGTGAAAACTGATACGAGAAGCTTACCAAAAGTTCGAAACGTAATGTTGGTCGAATTTATTGCTAATTTAACACCATTGAAGGTCAAACTAAGGTTAAACATATTTGTTCAAAAATATAAGTAACTAATGGGTACTTTTTTCGTTTATATACAGAAAAACGATCACTGACCTTATTCCTCGAAATGTTTTTGTAATGAGCAAAATTTAAAAAAAATGGATAATCCCCATTTGTAGATTTGTAGACAAAAAGATCTTATTCTTTAAATGCTAACAACAGTTAGATAGTTTCTAAAGGATCCTTTCCTTTAGATATTTTTATATTATTCAAATCCAGCCCCAATGTTTGCCTTTGCTTTTGTTTAGTGGTATATGCATAGTAAATAAAGCTACTAATTTTTCAGATATATGCAAATAAAACTACAAAATTGTGTAAAACTAACACTTTTATGTTAACAGATGAGAAGCCCGATGTTCAGTACTCGGACATCGGAGGTATGGATACTCAGAAACAGGAGATCAGAGAAGCTGTGGAGTTACCTCTGACACATGTGGAGCTGTATCGCCAAATCGGTATTGAACCCCCCCGAGGTGTACTCATGTACGGACCACCGGGGTGCGGCAAGACTATGCTCGCTAAGGCTGTTGCTCATCATACTACAGGTTTGTACATACAAATAGTTTGAAGATGTTGGTTGATTGTTTTATAAACCATGCTTTTCCATGGTTTGAAAATCGAAAATATTATCATGTTTGTCTTTTTTTACATTATAATTTGAACATTTACTAATATGGCTTTTATATCACAACATGTAGTAAAGATCGACTGACACTAATTATGCAAAAAATAAGCTTCAAAACATTAAATATTGTATTACTTCCATATTCAATATAACAACTTAGTTCATAAATAAATATAATACAATAAAACTTCTTCATTTCAGCGGCCTTTATCCGTGTTGTCGGCTCGGAGTTTGTACAGAAGTACTTAGGTGAAGGACCCAGGATGGTGAGAGATGTCTTCCGTCTAGCCAAAGAAAACAGTCCTGCCATCATCTTCATTGATGAAATTGATGCTATTGCAACTAAACGGTATGTCAAGGTATTCTTCTATAGTCTATACTAATATTATAAATGGGAATGTGTGTCTGTCTGACTGTCTGTTACTTCTTTACGCCCAAACCGCTGGAACGATTTTGCTGAAATGTTGTATGTAGATACTTTGAGTCCCTAGAAAGGACATAGGATATTTATCCTGAGTTGCAGACGTCATCTAGTATATCTTATACTAGCGACCCGCCCCGGCGTCGCACGGGTATAAAATATATTGCTACTGAAAAAATGATTAAAATCGATAGCCTATGATCCTTCACGTGGTCTACTTCTTATCTGTGCCAAATACCTAACATAAAAATTGCTCCAGTAGTTCGCGAGATAAGCCCTTTCAAATAATTTCCCCCGTTTTTCCCACATTCTCCTATTAGTCTTAGGGTGATAAAATATAGCCTATAGCCATCCTCAATAAATGGCCTATCCAACACTGAAAGAAATTTTCAAATCGGACCAGTAATTCCTGAGATTAGCGCGTTCAAGTTAGCCCTTTCAAATAATTTTCCCCGTTTTTCCACATTTTCCTCTATTTCTTCGCTCCTATTAGTCTTAACGTGATAAAATATAGCCTATAACCATCCTCGATAAATGGGCTATCTAACACTGAAAGAATCATCAAAATCCGTTACGTAGTTTTAAAGATTAAAGGGAACAAAGGGACATGAGGGAAAAAAAGTGACTTTGTTTTATAATAAGTAAACTTGTCGCTTGATATTAGACGATCCTTTTAATGTAGGCAAAATGCCTTTCTTCAATAACTACCTAATTTCAACTTTAATCTATCAAGCCCCTAAGGACACCGGTGACCGCGACAACAATAGAATAACAATAGATGTCCAAGAATCCGCGATCGAAGGATTACGTAAATTATCATTTATCTCGTTATAAATTCATGTTTCAACTTTGAAGATGAATTTAAGATGTTTTCCTAAGTAATGAACGACCGTTTTCGGGAATAAAAATCACAAAATCCTTGCACTTCACTTTTATTTTCACAAATAATATTTATCTCTGCTATTATAAGTTGTTACTGCCTTAAGTTATGATCAACGACTGAACTGCTAAAATGGCGACACTGAACTTTTAAGTTTTAACTAGTCAGTGGCGCCATTTCTACCGGAAGTTCCCCCTAAAGAATAATCATTAAATTAAAATAAATAATGCACATTGATAAAAAAAAGTAATGAACTAATTACTAAATGATTATTCATTTTTTTCCTAAAATGTAGATTTGAATAAACAAAAAATTCATTACTAAAATACAAACTAAAATAAAATATACAAATATTCAATTGCTTAATACAATTCATGAATAAATTATTCTAGCTAAAAATTATTAATTAATATTAAATAATCTACACCAGATACCGGATGTATCCTTATTATATGAACCGAATAATAACAATATATTTTATTTATATTTACAGGTTTGATGCTCAAACTGGTGCTGACAGAGAGGTTCAGAGAATTTTGTTGGAGCTTCTCAACCAGATGGATGGATTTGATCAAACCACCAATGTCAAAGTAAGAATTAAGATTGATTGTTAGATCAAAATAGTTTTTGTAGTGTGCATTTTACCCACCTATCCCCAACACGCGGCCCGCGGGCCGCATGCGGCCCAACAGGACTTTAACAGTGGCCCGCGTGATGTTAAATCATTTTGAAATTCACGCTCACCGGAATAATAATGTAAAGTCGTCGCTAAAGTTGTCAATTTTTGTCCACTTTTAAATCGTTAATTTTGAAGAACGTAATTTTTTATCCTAATTTTTTTTGTTGCGGCCCGCGACTCCCGTGTGAAAAAAAGGTTGAGGACCACTGATTTAACCCATCGATCCCCAAGCGGCAGCACGCTGCAACATAACAATTGAAAATATATTGTGTCTGCGATACCCACGATGGAGGTGTTAAAACAAGATAAATTATTGCTAATTATTTGCTTATAAGAATATATTTTGTGGAGTTAATAATTGGAGGAATACTGTCCGCATTTGGTCTTTTTCTAGCAATTATAGACCCGTCCGAACTAGTGTCGGGCATATCCAATAATAAAATATCCCCACCACCAGGTTCCGGCGGATCAACATCCATATTGACTAATTATTATAAAAATACACTAAACTAAATACTATCCTACGTATATTTAAGCTAAAGGTTAAAAATAACTAACTAAAGAAGGGAAAGAAACAACCAAACCAGAAAAAAAACTACGTAACCTCAAAACCTTGTATCATACATTCGAGAATGCAGCTTGAAGTCCAGTTATGAGAATATATTTTGTGGATATTGAAACAAAATTGTGCTTTTATTAATCAATTAATGAATGTAAGCTATACTCCACTCGGGCTAACTTGTCGCTAGCGGTCATTGACTCCCTGTCAAAAACTTGTAAGTTTCCATATAAACCGCGATTGTCAATGAAGTGTCAGATATTGTCAATCGTGGTTTTATTACTGTGTTTTATACATTGAGATACATACACTAGGAGAGAGCCTTATATCGGTGTATAAGCGTCAAAAGCGTGTAATGTTATGTCCTACTTACTAGGAATAACAAAGGAGTCGGTCTGCATATTTCATGTAATAAAAGTGTTAATAAAGGTTTTTAGTGAACATTTTATGCTAGATATTGTTAAGATTTGTGGTTCCGCTAAATAATAAACCATAAGAATGGAACCATGAGGAGGAGGATGAAACACCTATTCACCTTCTCCTCGACTGTCCTACTCTACTACAGAGGAGGGACAGGCACCTTGGTCGCCACGAATACTCATCCACAGAGGAAATTCGTGGCACCAACCCCAACCATATCGTTCAATTTATGAGCAGTATTGGGTTGGGGATGATTCTCTAGTGCGAAGGAGTCACAATAGATCCTCATGGGTCGCAGTGACGTCAGGGCTATAGCGACCTGCCTTCTTTAAAAAAAATAATAAGAATGGCAAAACAATGCCTCAAACACGTGAATTTAGCATTAAATACGTAAGTTTTGAACAACGTTTTTTGGGCTTTTCAATCGGTATTTTTGTCAGCTAAAAAGATAATTTATAAGTTTTATAATCCCTTATTCGTGCTATGTAAGGCATTAGTGCTAAAAATGTCACATCAATTAATAATTTGGCTACAAAAATTGCATAGCTTTTTACGTGTGTTTACGGATTCTCATTACTTGAACTATAGTTTATCGATATCTTGAACTAAATGACTTTCTTTTCTGGATTATAATGTGCTTCAAAATGATCAACAAATAAAAATATTCAAGAAAATACACGCACACTACTTGTATGAAAATAAGCACAAAATGGCCACGCGATGACGCGGACGGGCTAAGATTACATCTATACTATAATACTTTATCTATGGTTTTATATGGAAAATGACAAGTTTTTGACAGGAAGTCAATGACCGCTAGCGACAAGTTAGCCCGAGTTATGGAGGGTATATGAAAGGAGCAATATCTTATATGGGGATATTTGAAAAAGTGTCCAGCTGTACGCAGTAAATAACAGTTGAAAAATCCTCCACGAGTGGCGCTAGCTGCAGCCAAAGGGTATGGAATGAATTATGGAGTGTAGGAATTAATGTAGCCGTTGGTGACAAAATATAAATTATTACTGGAATATAAATTATTACTAGAATTACTGGGTTAATACCAATATAATTTTGAAAAATATAACCTAAAAAAGCTGAAATAAAAGTTGCTAAATGATTAGGGTATGGAATGAATTATGGAGTGTAGGAATTAATGTAGCCGTTGGTGACAAAATATAAATTATTACTAGAATTACTGGGTTAATACCAATATAATTTTGAAAAATATAACCTAAAATAGCTGAAATAAAAGTTGCTAAATGATTTAATTGTTGCTACTGTAGCGCCACCTAATTAACATTTTTAAAACCTAATTTAACGCATTTCAGTGGACACTTTACATACAGAGATATTCCTCCTTTCATATACCCTCCATAGCCCGAGTGGAGTATAGTTAGCTTACATTCATTAATATTTAATTGATTTATAAAATGCAAGTTTGCATAGATGTGGAAATAAAAATATAAAATTATATTTATCATAATATTTTATTAAACAATATTTTTGTGTACAGGTTATAATGGCAACAAATCGTGCCGACACATTGGACCCCGCTCTGCTCAGACCCGGCCGTCTCGACAGAAAAATTGAGTTCCCTCTTCCCGACAGGTAAATCTTATTTCCTACTTTCCACATTCTGAAACTTCTATCACAGAGTACTATATTACTGGCGTAACTTCTATTTTCTATGACAAAATATAGTGACTTGTCAGCCAATCTCTAAATCAATTTTGTTGATGGCATTTCACAAAATGTGTATTTACTATTTAGGTATGTTGAGTTCCAGGAAAACACATTGGATAGTTTTTATCTATCTATCAAAGTTTTGAATATTATATTAGACTACTGGAGATAGGTAAAAATCGTGCTCAAAGATTCCGTTACATACATACGGCCAAACCTAATAAAAGCGTGTTAAAAATACTATACCTGCGCGAAACACAAAATCCTTTCATCATATCACTTTACATTCCAGACGTCAGAAGCGTCTGATCTTCTCGACGATCACGGCCAAGATGAATCTGTCAGAGGAAGTTGACCTCGAAGAGTTTGTGGCGCGACCAGACCGCGTCTCCGGCGCAGACATCAATGCCATATGCCAGGAGGCCGGCATGCACGCTGTGAGAGAGAACAGGTGAGGTGTTGCTGTCCTTGTCTAACATAGACTGTGTAGTTTCTATAGACGTCAACGCCATCTGCCAGGAGGCCGGCATGCACGCTGTGAGAGAGAACAGGTGAGATGTTGCTGTCCTTGTCTAACATACACTGTGCAGTTTCTATAGACATCAACGCCATCTGCCAGGAGGCTGGCATGCACGCTGTGAGAGAGAACAGGTAAGGAGATATTGCTTCACTTTTCTAATGCCCATAGAGTATTTTTCTATAGACATCAACACAATTATTTATTACTTATTTTTTACTTTTAGTAATACTATGTATATGTCGCAGTCAACTGGTTTAATCAGAGATTCGATCGAATGACTAGCGCATTCATTGAATGACACCATTCAATTGAATGACTAAAGTACATCTCGTCAAGACGTTGACTGTAACGTTTAACGTCTTGACTAAAAGTCATATAACGAAGTCGTTAAATGGGATGCTATATTTTTTTCAAGAAGCCGTTGATTGGGTAGTTATAGATAAATCCACGCTTTCATTTTATTTTATTAGTTATTACAAATATTATTTTTACAAATATTATTTTATTAGTTATAACAAATCGATGTTCGGCCGAGTCATTCAATTGAATGGGGTCATTCAATTAATGCGCTAGTCATTCAATCGAATCGCAGACTGAACCAGATGACTGCGACATATATAACTTTGAATGCATTTTTAATGCTCTCCAAGAACCTAAAAATCTGTATAGTATTATTACTAATTATTGTTATAAGAAATAATATCACTAGTACGAGGGCTGCTATTTATGTATCCGGAATTAAAAAAAGAAACAAACATATATCATTTAATATGGTTTTATTGCTTTTCAAAATATTCGCCGCGATGATCGACACACTTTTGCATACGCTGGAACCAATTTTCATAGCACTTTTTCCATTCTGATTGAGGTATCTCCAAAACGTGCATTTTGAACGCATCAACAGCCTCTTCGCGGCTCGAAAAACGTTGACCACGTAATTTGTTCTTCGCGTATGGAAATAAAAAGAAATCGTTAGGCGCCAAATCAGGGCTGTACGGCGGATGACTCCAAAAACTGAGTTGTTTCAGCTGAGGTGTGACAGCTAGCATTGTCGTGATGTAATATGATTCTGCGTTGTCGGTTGTCCTTTCTTATTTCTTCAAAGACTTCTGGTAAACAAATGGTCGTATACCATTCAGAATTAACCGTTTTACGATTCTCTAATGGCACTGTAGCCACATGTCCATTAATTCCAAAAAAACAGGCGACCATTTGCTTCAAAGTACTTTTTGCACGAGTAACTTTTGTTGGTTTCGGCTCATCTTGGAACACCCACACCGTTGACTGTTGTTTAGTTTCGGGGTCATATGCATAGATCCAAGATTCATCACCTGTGTAGATATTATAAACGGCTTTTGACGTACCACGGTTGTATTTTTTTATCATTTTTTTGCACCAATCGACACGAGCCCGTTTTTGATCGATTGTCAAGTTGTGCGGAATCCAACGCGAACATATTTTTTTTACAGCCAAATGTTCGTGTAATATCTTATGTATGCTCGTCATACTTATGCCTAAGGACGCCTCTATCTCGCGATATGTAACATGACGATCACGCATTATTAGTTCCCGCACAGCATCTATATTTTGTGGGACAACAGCTGTTTTTGGGCGACCTTCTTTATTTTCATCAGTGAGCATAGACCGCCCACGATTAAACTCACTGTACCAGTGATAAACAGTGGTTTTTGATGGTGCTTCATCTCCAAAAGTTGCGGTGAGTTGAATAAAGCACTGTTGTTGATTTAGCCCACGCCGAAAATCGTAGTAAATCGTTGCACGAAAATGTTCACGCGTTAAATCCATGGCAAATGAAGACACGCAATTTTCAAAATGACGCCACAATGGAAAAATAATTGACAGTCACATGAAACAAAGGCTGCGTTCCAGATGACGTTAATTTTGACCAAAACGCTCAAAACGTCCCATTCTGCCGTTCCCTTTGGCGACCGGGGTCGTTTTGATAGCGGCTATGACGTCACTCATGACGTCATCAATTTCGCTCAAGCAACGCTCAAAACGACCCACGACGAAAATGGGTCGAAGTGGGCGTTCTAGTTTTTTTTTATTTTAACGTAACAATATCGCAAAGACCATATTCGGAAAGTTTTCAGGAGCGAGTAGCGACAAAAAAACTTCATATAATTTCATTGCAAAACATAATATTTTTAATTGAAATATATTAAATATAATAAAATAAAATATTTTGATTAAAAAGAAATTGTTTTAAATGAAAGATCAAATATTTTCCTATAAAATACTAAGTTATCGTCTCTCCTGGTCTTTTAAATTCTTCATTAGAATAAAGATTTTCGTAGTCATTAATTCGTGGTCTAAACTTTCGCTTTTCACGATCATAATTGTGGAAAAGTGCATTCCACTCTTCATCTGAACTAGATTCACTAGAAATGTCTGAATCATTATTCCGATGCACCTGCAAAATATGTCTAACTGCCGTAAAAATATCCATTTCGATAATCGATAGGTACCTACCTAAATATTATTCAAATAAAAGCGGTAGACTCGAATTCTAACTTAACCTCTTTCAGCTGTCACCTGTCACCTGTCACCTGTCACTGTCACCTCGCCAGAGCGCTCAAAACGCTCCATAATTCCGTTCCACTTGGGTTTGTGACATTGACGCTCACATTTGCTCACATGCTAATGGAACGGGAGAAACGAAGGTCTTGAGCGTGAGCGTTATTAACGTCATCTGGAACGCAGCCAAAATGTATTCTTCAACCAAAGAGTTCTATTTTCAAATGTTGTAATTACTTTTTAAATATTGTTCTTGTAAGTGGCCAGTTCCGGATACATAAATAGCAGCCCTCGTAACAAAGATTTCATGGTTACATAATTATTTTGATAAGTTTACTAATTCTTGCAAAAAATTTCATTCATAAAAATGTGTTGTACTTACTGAAAATTATGTACTAACGTATCCATTTTTCTCCAGGTATATTGTCCTTCCTAAGGACTTTGAAAAGGGTTACAAGAATAATATCAAGAAGGACGAAAGTGAATATGAGTTCTACAAATAAATCTTATTGTATTGTAATGGAAATCTTATTAATAATAATAAAACTGATTACTTAACTTTTACATTCTTTCTTTTATTATATTTTTTTCGTTATTTGTAAAGTGAGTAGGCAAGAGAGAAATAGTAAAGACCATTTTATTGGAAAATTTATATTTTATAACAGTTCTTATTTAACAATGCGATATTACAATATATTTGGCATGCTACCTTAGAAATTGATCTTATTAATTACATTGTCTGTCATGATACTTGTGATGAATAAATAGGCCTTATATTTAGAAACATATTTCATTTTAATCAGTCACTCGTCTAGCGTTTGCTAAAATACTATATATATTTATTTTTTATCAGGTGCTTTATTATTTTTATACTTGAACAAACCCAAAAATTTGTAGAATTAAAATTTGCTCTTTAACATTTTATCAAATATAAAAAAATATTGTAATTTATTGGAATGTGGTACTGAATGCATAATATTAAGGCACGTACGAAAGTCCAAGATATTAAAAATACTTGAACAGAATGTAGGTCGAGTGCCCATTATATTGGTATATGTTTTGTTTTGTCATCTAGATTCTAGATGAAAGTTTGCTGGCTTACAGCAAACTTGACGCCCAGAGCAATGTACTAAATCCCTTTATTTGTTTAGGTTTTGCTAACCTAGATATTTCTTCATCGTGACGTACGTCAATATTTTAGCAGTTATTGGATCTTATCTTCAACATTATTATTCGATTTATATGAACCTCAACAACTTCAGGCATCAAGTTGGTTAGCCAATTCAAGTAGCTGACTACAACATTCCTTAGCGTTATATTAAAAAACTCGTGGTGATTATCATATTGATAGTTAAAAATATTTCGTCAAACAATAATAAATAATTCCGAAGAATTAAGGCGGAAGTATTTTAGGTGACCTTAAGTACAATTATTATAAGTACAATCTAGCTGCCTTATATCTAAATAAAAGCATAAATACAGGTAATAGCATAATCGTTAATCTCTTTAGATAATAATAAGTAGTAAATTACAGAAACAAAACTTAAGTTATTTATCTTAACGCCTAAATGATTTTGGAATGACGTAGAAAAAGTATTTTGGTGAGATAAAAATCCAATCATTACTTGGCAAAAGGTAAAAGTAACCCTTTGGAAATGGGTACATTCTGCTTTGAGGATTTCAAAACACATATTTTGTAAAATTCACACATAATTTCATACATTTATAAAAATAATTTAATTTCATAATACTGATTTAAAAATTCGTCGAGGCACATTTCTATAACAATTGTAAAGAACATTTCATTGATATGATAACAGCAATCTCACAAAGTTTCACAAATGGACGGGAAATAAGAATATAGAACTTAGTTACATAGGTCCTTAATTAAAACTTTTATGGCCATATTGTAACAATAACATTCAACAATATTAATCTTATCTAAATATTACACAATAAGTTAAATATTCATTTATTTTAAACGTAAATTACTCCATAATATTTAAGATTATGACGGAATGATTTCACTGGATTTTTATGATTGATTTGTGGAAATGTGCGAATGAAATTTAAAAAAAAAAGTTAATATTAATGTAAACTTTTTTTTTTTTATAAATGCAAAAATATTGCCTCTTCTCTGCTTTTTATAACAAAGTATTTTCATACTTATTGATAGTACTTTTACTACAATGGAAACCTCATTAAAATCTGTCTCTCTTATGGAATGTTTCATAAAATTAAAGGTACAATAAGTACATTTCACTGTAGACACAAGTTGGTCTGAGTATTTTAAAGTATTTAATTACAAACGTTTGTAAATATGAAAGATTGAAGATTATTTCTAATATTATATCGACTACAAATTTTGTATATAATATTATTATGTTCTAATATTCTAGAGGTGCAAAGTTACTCTTAAAGGCACAATGTGGACGTCTAGATACTATTTTCTAAAGATAGGCCGTTGATTATAAATATTGAGGGCCTGTTTCATCATTTTCTGAGGCTATTCACAACTTTTTTGACAGATTCTCCATACTTGATCTGTCAAGCTAAGTGGTGAATAGCCTATTCGGCACTTATCAGGAAGGGGTAAAACAGGCCCTAAGTGAGATATTTTCTAGCAGCTGCTATAGTGCAAGTATATTAGCGGTGGGTAAGCGGTACAATGTTACACTGTGAATCAAAAGTGACAATTTTAGTAAAAAAATCAGTATATAAAAATATTTACAGGATATTGGTTACTTGGGTTTACGATCCCGAGTATAGACAAGATGTTGCGACGTTGGTGCATGCGCTGCATAACTGAGTCAGTCCACACGGCGCGTTGAGTCCCAACGCACACATGACGGACAGCAGCCCCCGAGACGAAGCGGGGGTGTTGAAGTTGACTGCTTCGTAATAACGCTGCGATGACGCAGCGCCCGTGTGGCCGGCTATGCGTCAAATGGCAGCGCTGCGTCGACGCAACGCTGACGCAACTTGCCCTGTAGACTGGCTTTGAGTCTTACTGCCGCACAGAAACGAATATTGATGATTACTTATCTGTAATTAAATCAATAGTTTGACAGGTAATGTATGGGGCTTATGTCAAAATTTTCATTTAATTACATTTAAGTACTTAATGTTCGTCTCTGAGTGTGGTAGTTTGTACGTTTAAACCACTAAACTGGCAAAGAGATGACAACGCCGATTTTGTACAATGGCATTTCCATGCAACGGCAAAAAATAGACCCTAGATGACGGATGGATCAAAGCGTAATAATATGACATTAGTTAAGCGTCTGGTGCTTAACGGCTGGTGTCACGATTATTATTGATTGTTTGAAACATGAAAAAATGTCACAAGAATGTGTCGGGCATTTTTTCCTGAGAAGTAATTCCGTGCGGGGTCGCGCACGACGACGCACCGCAGCGCACATTATCTACGCGTAACCTGGTACCATGCCTTGATTGTCGAGCATAGCGCACGGAGACGCACTAATTAGGCGGTTGATCGTCCGGCGTCATGAGGGGCACGAGCAGCGCTGGCGGGCCGGCGCGGCGCAGGAACGAGTGGTGGAGCAGACGCGAGGCGGTGTGACGCTGCGCCGGGTCGCGCACGAGCGCGCACTCCAAGAACGACAGTAGTTCGGGGGGGCATGCGCCCGCGCGACGCGGCCTCGGCGGCGGCATGTCGCGGATACGACGCATCGCCTGCGGGGAAAATAAATTCAAACTCAAACTCAAAAAAATACGGTTGGAGAGTAGTGTTTTGTGTCGAACTCGATCTCGACTCGCACTCGACTCGAACTCGGTTGTCTGTAAAGTCGGTTTACTGACGATAGTTGAACGTGACAACGTCATAGCCTTAAATGGAACGCCTCAGAGCGAGGTAACGCCGCATATTGCGTCATGTTTTTTCGTGCGCGCAGCCCATATCGAATTATAAGACGTTGTCATGTCAAAAACTCAAACTCAATAAATTTTTGCAAATATTTTCTGAAAGTCTACATGATGCCTACCACCGGTTCGGGAACTAACCCGGCGAGAATAACCGGCGTAAGAAACTCGCAGGGGGCCCACTTTAATTACCAAAAAAAGTGAGAAAAAAATTAATCTTTAAAAATAAAGTTTACAATGCTGTAACTTAAAATTATACAATGTCAACATATATACATAATTGTAAGTCATAAAATAATGTAGAAGTAGCCTTGCAAGCAGCCATCCTACTCCCAAGATGTGCCGTCGTTTATGAAATCATTGACCTTATAATAGGCTTTGGCACACAAACGTTCTTTGACTACTTTTTTAAATTTATTAATGGAAAGATTTTGAACGTTTTCCGGGATTTTATTGTAAAGGCGTACACATTGACCTTTAGAAGATATTGTATTTTAAAAAGTATCGTATGTGTAATAGGAAAAGCATGATAAGTTGTATGTATGTAATTGTAATTGTTTCATAAGCACAGCGTAAATTCGCCGTTTGCCCGTAAATCAATAATTTCTTCGATGGTTACCTACAAAACTTCATAAATCCCACATTCCCGTCCGTAAACTAGTAACTGGACGACAATAACAGGAGACGCGCAACTAAACTCTAGTCATGTTTAGGAGTCTGTTGAGTGCTCTAAGGTGACTAAAATGGTCAATACATAATTTATGTCTTTGAATTGTAAAAAACAAATGTCGTAACTCATAAGCAGCTGTTCACATTATTGTTTACGTTATTATATGTTAAACTTTTAAAGCAAGGGTGGCCAACACTCGGCCCGCCGCGCCGTCTGTTACCTTGTGGCCCGCTGAGGCGAGCACACTTTTTTAAAGTAAAAAAAGTTAATACTAAAATTACCCATACCTACTATAAAAAGCAAACACTTCTTTTCTTTTACTTTTAAAATCAACACATGCTTTATCTACACACTAAAGTGGGGCTGACTTTAAAATAGGTTGAAGCCAAACGAGCGTAATTTGTGAGTTGTGAGTCGCAGAATTTCGGCTGGCAGAAATTCTGCTGTATTCAGTTTCATATAAAAGTACTGTTTGATTCACACGAGCGTAATTTTGTGAGTCATGATTTGTATGAAAATATATTTACGCGACCGAAATTCTGCGACTCACGACTCACAAAATTACGCTCGTTTGGCTTCACCCATAACGCACTGAGCGCCCGCTAGCCGCGCAAACTTTAAAAACACAAACATTAACAAAAAAAATAGTATCCGATTTTGACTATGAGCAGACTAATCGTGCGCGTACTACGAGTATACATAAAAATTGATAGTGCGGCCCGGGGTAAAATTCTACTTCCGAATTCTGGCCCAAGTGTCGAAAAGGTTGGCCACCCTTGTTCTAAAGCATGTATTGTCGGACTCCACTACGCCAATTTTTTAGGGTTCCGTAGTTCTTATTATGTAATGTATAGACTTTAGAACAATTTAACATTACCTGCAAAGGTGGTTCGTTGAAGAAAGGTGGTTCCCCATCGACCATTTCGATCAGCATGATGCCGAGAGACCACACATCCACTTCCGGTCCGTACGGCAGCCTGGATATCACCTCCGGAGACATCCAATATGGAGTACCAACCAGGGATTTGCGTTTGGGCAGCTCCTGAAAATGTTAAGAGAAAGGTTAATAATTTAATAGAAATGCTTATTTTATGTCGAGAATAGAGATAAATTGGACAAAATAAACACACCGGAAAAATTAGTGGAACATAACAAAATTTGAATTTTTTTTTTTGAAAATTATTCGCTGTTTTTTATGTATTTATTTATTAATTTAATAATTGATGATTAAAAAATAAAACTTATATAAATTTAGGGCATAAAAACGTGTAAAATAAAAAAATCTGCAAAAGTAAAAAATTAAGAAAAATCTTTGAAATTTCAGTAGTAAGTTTTTAAGTTAAATTCTTCATTTTTACTTATGAACAGCCATGTTAAAAGCGTGTAATGCCTTCTATGGATCTCAAGAGAGTCTGGATACGCCATTCCATGCTTGCATTTTGATTGCCAATCATTTCCTGTGGGATATTCTTCTACTCCTCCAGTAGCGCCAACTCGAGCTCCTGAACACATTTTGGAGCTGGAGTTTTAACTCGTACCGTTCATCCATTGATGTGCCACACGTCCTCAATCGGATCCACATCCGTAGACCATGCTGACCTCTCCACGTGAGCTACGCCAGCATCATTTAGGTCATAATGCCCGATTTCTTTACTTTATGGACGCGCATAAAATTGAAGTTACTGCCTAAAACTGTAAAAGGCACAACATGCAGTTCTAGAGTTCTAGAATGTCTGTGTTATACGAGGGCTGCTATTTATGTATCCGAAATTAAAAAAAGAAACAAACATATATCATTTAATATGGTTTTATTGCTTTTCAAAATATTCGCCGCGATGATCGACACACTTTTGCATACGCTGGAACCAATTTTCATAGCACTTTTTCCATTCTGATTGAGGTATCTCCAAAACGTGCATTTTGAACGCATCAACAGCCTCTTCGCGGCTCGAAAAACGTTGACCACGTAATTTGTTCTTCGCGTATGGAAATAAAAAGAAATCGTTAGGTGCCAAATCAGGGCTGTACGGCGGATGACCAGTCAATTCGATCTTTTGACCCTCCAAAAACTGAGTTGTTTCAGCTGAGGTGTGACAGCTAGCATTGTCGTGATGTAATATGATTCTGCGTTGTCGGTTGTCCTTTCTTATTTCTTCAAAGACTTCTGGTAAACAAATGGTCGTATACCATTCAGAATTAACCGTTTTACGATTCTCTAATGGCACTGTAGCCACATGTCCATTAATTCCAAAAAAACAGGCGACCATTTGCTTCAAAGTACTTTTTGCACGAGTAACTTTTGTTGGTTTCGGCTCATCTTGGAACACCCACACCGTTGACTGTTGTTTAGTTTCGGGGTCATATGCATAGATCCAAGATTCATCACCTGTGTAGATATTATAAACGGCTTTTGACGTACCACGGTTGTATTTTTTTATCATTTTTTTGCACCAATCGACACGAGCCCGTTTTTGATCGATTGTCAAGTTGTGCGGAATCCAACGCGAACATATTTTTTTACAGCCAAATGTTCGTGTAATATCTTATGTATGCTCGTCATACTTATGCCTAAGGACCCCTCTATCTCGCGATATGTAACATGACGATCACGCATTATTAGTTCCCGCACAGCATCTATATTTTGTGGGACAACAGCTGTTTTTGGGCGACCTTCTTTATTTTCATCCGTGAGCATAGACCGCCCACGATTAAACTCACTGTACCAGTGGTTTTTGATGGTGCTTCATCTCCAAAATTTGCGGTGAGTTGAATAAAGCACTGTTGTTGATTTAGCCCACGTCGAAAATCGTAGTAAATCATTGCACGAAAATGTTCACGCGTTAAATCCATGGCAAATGAAGACACGCAATTTTCAAAATGACGCCACAATGGAAAAATAATTGACAGTCACATGAAACAAAATGTATTCTTCAACCAAAGAGTTCTATTTTCAAATGTTGTAATTACTTTTTAAATATTGTTCTTGTAAGTGGCCAGTTCCGGATACATAAATAGCAGCCCTCGTATCCTATGAAGATAAAAAAGGTCTCATTTGATAGCTGAATTTGTGGACTACGCTCACACAGGCAATATGTTATAAATTTCGTGGAAATAAACATAGAAAAACCCAAGTTTAAGAAAAAAAAATTGTGTATTTTTTATTAATGGCTTTTTGTGAAAAATCTAGCAGATTAAACTGGTTTTTTATTATAAAAAGATAGAGGAAGTTTTCATCTTCTAAAATTATTTTACTTCAATGAACTCATGATGTATGGCTTATATTAGTGACAAATTGGCTTTCAAATTATTTTTTTCTCTAACTTTTGAAAAAAAAAATTTTTCTCTGGCTTCATACTAATCTGACCACCTCATCATAAGAAAATCGTTATAACTTCTAAACTATCTGACTTAGAGCATTGAAGTAAAAGAATTTTAGAAGATGAAAACTTCCTCTATCTTTTTAAAATAAAAAAGAACCAGTTTAATGTGCTAGATTTTTCACAAAAAGCCATTAATAAAAAATACACAATTTTTTTTTCTTAAACTTGGGTTTTTCTATGTTTATTTCTACGAAATTTATAACATACGAGCTTTTGCCCGCGGCTTCGCTCGCGTTAAGAAGTATTTTATATACAAACTTTCATCCCCTATTTTAGCCCCTTGGGGTTGGAATTTATCAAAATCCTTTCTTAGCGGATGCCTACGTCATAACATCATGACGTAGGCATCCGCTGCATGCCAAATTTCAGCCCGATCCGTCCAGTGATTTGGGCTGTGCGTTGATAGATCAACATGTCAGTCAGTCACCTTTGAGTTTTATATATATATAGATTGCCTGTGTAAGCGTAGTCCAGAAATGTAGCTTTCAAATGATACCTTTTTTATCTTCATAGGATATTTACAAGAGCAGTTCTGGTCAGATTAGTGTGAAAGCCAGAGAAAAACTAAAATTGCTGCCATTTAACAACCTTGAGAGAAAAAAAAATTGAGGGCCAATTTGTCGATAAAATATGCCATAGATCATGAATTCATGATATTAATGGATCGGACACCGGTGTCGGGACACATTGTATAAAAGAAAGTTGTGTTAGTTCACTTATAACTCAAGAACGGATGAACCGATTTGGCTGAAAATTGGTGGAGAGGTAGCTTAGAACCAGGAATAGGACATAGGATACATTTTGTCCCGGAAAAATGTACGGTTACGGCCCAATATACTTTTATGATTTGCGCGTAAACTATTCAGTCTATTTTTATGAAATTTGGTATGGAGATACTTTGAGTCTCGGAAAAGGACAAGGGATACTTTTGGTCCCGGAAAATGTACGGTTCCTGCACAATAAACTTTTATGATTTTCGCCTAATCTATTCAATCTATTTTGATGAAATTTGGTATGGAGATACTTTGAGTCTCGGGAAAGGACAAGGGATACTTATTGTCCCGGAAAATGTACGGTTCCCGCACAATAAACTTTTATGATTTTCCCCTAAACTATTCAATCTATTTTGATGAAATTTGGTATGGAGATATTTTGTGTCTCGGGAAAGGAGAAGGGATACTTTTGGTCCCGGAAAATGTACGGTTTCCGCACAATAAACTTTTATGATTTTCGCTTAAACCATTTAATCGATTTTGACGAAATTTGGCATGGAGATACTAATTTTAATCTATTGTTTTCTTAAACCAATTCGAATTCAATAATCATCGTTAAGACAGGACAACATCTGTCGGGTCAGCTGGTATATTATAATATTATAATTGGGAAGAGTTTGTTTGTTTGTTTGAACGCGCTAATCTCAGGAAGTACTGGTCTGATTTGAAAAATTCTTTCAGTGTTAGATAGCCCATTTATCGAGGAAGGTTATAGGCTATATTTTATCACGCTGAGACTTATAGGAGCGAAGAAATAGAGGAAAATGTGAAAAAAACGGGGGAAATTATCTGAAAGGGATTATTTGAATGCGCTTATGTCAGGAACTACTGGTCCGATTAGAAAAATTATTTCAGTGTTAGATAGCCTATTTATCGAGGAAGGCTATAGGCTATATTTTATTACGCTAATACTAATAGGAGCGAAGAAATAGAGGAAAATGTGGAAAAAAACGGGGGAAATTATTTGAAAGGGCTTATTTCACGAACTACTGGAGCAATTTTTTTGTTATTTGGCAAAGATAATAAGAAGTAGACCATGTGAAGGATCAAAGGGTATTTTTATGGACTAATTTGTCTGTGAAATATCTAATTTACGCGGGCGAAGCCGCGCGGAACGTCTAGTAATACATAGACTGCTAAAAGCTTTTTTTACTTCATCATAGTTAGTTTCAATCCCTCAATCGTGGATTCTTGGAAATTTGTTTACGCGGTCGAATTCGACCCCTTGGGAGTTGAAGCATTAAAATATACATTACAGATAAGATCTTTTATACCCATATCCATATTAATATTATAAACGCGAAAGTGTGTCTGACTGTCTGTTACCTCTTCACGGCCAAACCGCTGAACCGATTTTGCTGAAATTTGGTATGGAGGTACTTTGAGTTCTGGGAAAGGACATTGGATACTTTTTATTCAGGAAAATGTACGGTTCTTGCGATAAACGAATTTTAGCGAAACGGAGTTGCGGTCGTCATCTAGTAAAAACATAAAACAAATCATACCTGAGAGACTTGAGCACAGAATCCGAAGTCAGACAGCTTGACTCTGCCGTCGGCTGTGAGCAGGATGGAGTCGGATTTTATGTCGCGGTGAATCACTCCTTGGCCGTGGAGGAAAGCTAAAGCCTGCGAAACAGAATAGATAATTATAGTTTGCTTAGGATAATATTAGTTATAGTCTGTCAAGAAAGTCATGACAGGCGGGAAAATTTTCTGAACGTAATCACGCTTATAAGGTGTATTTTTTTTCTTGTATTTTCACAGAGAATGCTTGTAACATTTTAAATATTGTCACCTTACACATTTTTATCTTGACTTAATAAAGTTCTCATATTTTTTATTTCATTTAAAAATTTTCCCGCCTGTCATGACTTTCTTGACAGACTATACAAGACATAATATTGATCAAGTAAGTTGCGGTGCCTATTCAATTGCATACTTTACTATTTTGTAAGTACTATATTACGACTTCTTTTTCCATGATCGGACTTGCCTAGCACATATTCTTCACTGTTTTGTCTTGCTCCAACCTGTGTGTTGTATTGTATTTTGTAGTAATTAAGAAGCATTCAAATCTTGGCGAGAAACAGACAAGGAAACATGTCGACGGACATGTTAACAGTTAAACAATTTTGCAGGTGCACTACTATTTTATCTAATATCTTTAAACGAGCAATTCTTGTATATAATTGGAATCTCGGAATCGGCTCCAACGATTTTCATGAAATTTAGTATATAGGGGGTTTCGGGGGCGATAAATCGATCTAGCTAGGAATCATTTTCAAAAAATTTCATTTTATGTGTGTTTTTTTGAATTTTTTGAATACCGAGCAAAGCTCGGTCATATAGCTAGTGCAATATAAAATCGGAGCACCTGCGTTGTTGGTTTTAAAACCCCAAACCTCCTATTAAGTAACTCAAAATACAATTAAACATTATTTCGTGTGTATTCTGGGTCTTCATGTTATATTATATCCGATCAAGCCAGTTCCAGGGTGCTACCATATTATGTGCAATGTGTGCAATGCACACGGGCGCCATCCTCTAGGGGCGCCAAAACCAAGAATCCAAAAAATTTGCCTAAAGGGGCGCCAAAATCGTTTTTTTGCACACAGGCGCCAGTAGCGTTTAGGGGGGCCACCCTGGGCCTGGGCCCTGGCCAGTTCATCTTTCCCAAAACACATTATACTCATCTCGCCTATCTCGTGGGTTCTTCTGATAAGAAACCTGATGTGTAAGTCTGAATAGCAGCCACTAGCATGCCTTACGAGTAAAAATAAGGGCGTAACATCCTCGACAGCTTACCTTCAGGCACTGCTTACACACGGTGGCGATCTGCTCGGGGTCCATGCGCGTCCTGGTGACGATCTGCGTGAGCGACGCGCCCGCCATGTACTCCATCACCACCCACAGCTCCTCCCCCACCAGGTACGACGCGTGCATCTCCACTATGTTGGGGTGGGGGTAGTCGCGCATTATCACCTGACAAAAAAAATAATTACCTACCATTAATAATAAATCTATGGACGCTTCACACCACGTCAGACTGGCCCCGTGCTAATTACCTGAAGAACTTGTGTTACGGGTGCCAGACAACGGAAATATATTTAATAATTTTATACTATACATATATTTAAGATTTTTATTATATGATACACATATTCAATACACATTATACGTATATATTCATTGTACGTATTCATATTATTAATTATTATAGTGCACGTTCTATCTGCTGTCTCAATCCTATCTCTCTCCGTAGGGCTGCTGGAAGAGATTTCTATTAGAAATAAGCAGACCCTTTGTGTCGTTTTTACTGTGTATATTGTTATATTGTAATTGTTTCTTGTGCACAATAAAGTATTAAATAAATAAAAAATAAATAAAATTATACATCCATGACACAGGAACTTTGAAAAATTTTGTTCCGTCGGCGGGATTCGAACTCGCAACCCCCGGCTTGAGCTACTAACAGCCCACCAACTGAGCCAGTTGGTAGCACCATTGTAATAATATAAAGCATCGAACGAGAACTATCAAACATGGATCAGTATGATACTTATCAATAATATGGCTCCAGTTACTGTCATAAAACATAGCCAAAGTTGACTTTCTGATCTTAGCCGCAAGCAACTTAGGTTATGGGCCTTACTACACCGGAATGGCAGCGGCGAGGCGAGCACTTTCAGTGTCATATGATTTTAAACTTTATCCTAATTATTGTAATATATAGTATAGCTTGAGAAGTCTACGGCCGTCCGTGGCCCTATAGGTATCATTTTGCTCTACGCATGTACAAAGCAGCGGCGGCATGGGTCGCTAGACCAATGAAATTTATAGCTTAGTTCATAGTGGCATTTTATTTGCATTATTGTCGGTCGTTGTAGCTCACCACGTTGATCGGAACGATATCTTAAGCAACTAAAATTGTATGACTGACCCATATTATGACAACTAAAAGTACACCTTGGTATGCATTTCGTTCAACCATTTCATTGTGTCAGTTAGTTTTTATTATTCGTAGCGTCAGTTACTTTTCCGCTAAGTATGATAATTGAACTTCAAACTCAATAGTTACAAATCTCAACGCATAGAACATCATTCAAGACGTGAATGGAAGAATAAGGTAATTAACATGAAAAAACTTACGTTTTTTTGCTTTAATGGAGGCTTTAGGGCCGGAAAATTTATTTGAAATAGAAATACTGTGGATTATATGTGTAGCCAGATACATTAAGTAGGTTATGAAGCAGATAAGTTACAAGTTTTATTAAAATAATTAGGGAAAAATGAATTATTGTCCGTATGTTACGAAATGTTACTTGTTCGATTCTTCCACTCACGTCTTCATTATTGTATTAGGCCTTACGAAACTACATATAAAATTTCGTTACATTAATCTACGTTATTTACCACTTCATTAAACAGCAGCTCCCTGCGCTGTTGGTTGAGCAGGTTCATCATCTTCACGGCGACTCGGCGTCGGGTGCGAGTGTCGGTGGCGGCGCAGACAATGCCTGTGCTGCCTTTGCCGATCTTGGTGAAGCCGGTCAGAGTGGAACGAGGGTCCCCTTCGCTGACCACCAGTCTGAGCGCCGCACGGAACTGTGGAAGTATTTTGTAATAGTTGTATTATAATAAAGTGTACCCGGCGAATCGAGGCGTAGCGGTCATTGACCTTTTTTATTCCAGGAGTTATAAGAAAAATGCTCGCACTGTATTCAGTCAACTTAAGAAAAAAATTGACATCTTATAAAGACAGAGATTATTATAGATTCATCAGAAAACCTCTTGGTAACTTGATGATGATAATTTCCAACTTTTTATGAGTTCGCCGCCGTATACACAATAGCTATGTTAATGGTGGTAAGTACATGAGTTTGCAATGTGATATTGTGTCGACGATAAAGTGATATGCGTTTTAAATGCCCGATTCAAAACTAAACTTTATTTTGACCATACCGGCTGCCTATTCCTATAAATGGCTCATTTAAAAATGCATCGCTTCCTCCTCCATCAAGTCTCGCGGCATTGCAATGTAAATTGACCCTAAAAGACCTCTATGCCAAAGAAGTAAAGTTAAATAAATTCAGTTTGGATGATCGAGGCGCCATAAACAGGTAATAGAACTATGATAATAATTGACTAGCTGACCCGGTGAACTTCGTGTCACTTTAAAACCTTCCCTGGACTTATACGAATATATTTTTTTTATTTGTATTGGAAAACCAACAGCTTATGATTATAATGAAATAGAACCAATACTATATAAGAAGAAAGCCAATAACAGGTTTTCACTAATAGATAGATACTTATGACAAACACACCGGCAAAATTAGCGGAACATAACAAAATTGGTTTTTTTTTTTTGAAAATTATTCGCTGTTTTTAGTATATTTATTTATTAATTTAATAATTGATGATTAAAAAATAAAACTTATATAAATTTAGGGCATAAAAACGTGTAAAATAGAAAAAAATCTGCAAAAATCAAAAATTAAGAAAAAGCATTGAAATTTTAGTAGTAAGTTTTTAAGTTAAATTCTTCATTTTTACTTAAGAACTGCCATGTTAAAAGCGTGTAATGCCTTCTATGGATCTGAAGAGAGTCTGGATATGCCATTACATACTTGCATTTTGATTGTCAATCATTTCCTGTGGGATATTCTTCTCTCCTCCAGTAGCGCCAAATCGAGCTCCTGAACACAATTTGGAGCTGGAGTTTTAACTCGTACCGTTTACCCATTGATGTGCCACACGTTCTCAATCGGATCCACATCCGTAGACCGTGCTGACCTCTCCACCTGGGCTACGCTAGCATCATTTAGCTGCCGCCGATTTTTTTACTCTATGGACGCGCATAAAATTGAAGTTACTGCCTAAAATTGTGTAAAAGGCACAACATGCAGTTCTAGGATGTCTGTGCTATAGCCCTGTACTGTCAAAGTACCGTCATTAACAATCATCAGCTCTGTGCGGGCTCCAAATCATATGCCACCCCAAACCATTACGAAGCCTGCATGATAGGCCACTGTTTCCGTCAAGTTTGATGGTCTATAGCGTTCCTTACGATTTATCCACATTCTTTATCGCCTATCAATAAAATTTACACAGAATTTGCTCCCATCGCTGTACAGCACACGATTTCACTCACTTGTCAAATTTTGATTTTCACGCGCAAATCTTAGCCTGGTTCTTTGCTGCCCTGTCTCAAGTTTTGGTGCCCTTGCTGGCACCTTTGAGTTTAATTTAACTTCTTTGAGTCTTCTTCTTACTGTACAATCACTTACACTTACATCTCGGACCTGTTCCGATAGGTTTCGTCTATGCAAAGCAGTTTGAGGTCGATTTCTTAAGGCTTTCACCCTTACAAAACGGTTATCCTGGGCCTTTGCCACCAGATATCTGCCTTGTTCTTGTCTCCGAACGTAAGATCCAGTCTCTCTGTAGCGTTGAAAGTTACGATGGACCACGAAAGCCGACACACCGAAGGCCTGACTGACCGAACGGTAGGTGTGACCTTTCTCTATCGTGGTTACAGCTCTAGCTGTCGTAGATGCTGGAAAATCACTAATTTTGTATCTAAGCAATGTGTTCTTCCAAAAACCAAACAATCAAATGAGCTGGCATACCTTGTACCCCGCTAAAAACGCCATTCTTATCAGAAACACTTACAACGTCAATCATCGAAAAACACTTAGTAGGGCATAATTGCAATAAAAATTTGTCAACTTGCCAGTTTTGTTCAATATTTTATTTCTTAAATGAGCTTAGAAACTATAAAAAAGGATTTCACACAGCCCGCCCCATTTTAATTGAAGTTGTGGCCCTTTTTACCTATGTTCCGCTAATTTTGCCAGTGTGTGTACTCGTAGTTAGAACCTTACAGTATACACACAACATTATTATTCTACTGATACAACATTATATCCATAATCTTAATATATAATATATTCCTTATTTAATCACTATTACACCTAATTATATTATTATCTAAACAAAAAAGGAGACTAAAATCAGCCCAATCCGTTCAGCCGTTTTCGAGTTTTAGCGCGACTAACACATTTGAAAATCCATTTTTATATATAAGAGATAAGAGAAGATAAGACTGTATGTACTAAGATATATGTTTAGAATCCGCTTGTTGTATTGAGGCAAAATAATTACACCTTGATATCAATTCCAAAAGTATAATTTTCAAGGAGCTTAAATATGTACAATTTTAAAATAGAAAGTGACAATATAAAATCGAGGGCGAAAACGTCAATGTTATTTTTTAATATTTAGAACCAGTCCTAAAATGTTCTAAAAGGTTCTAAACATACCCCCGGACGTTGAAAGGCTTGTCTTTCAACCGCTTTAGGCAGATACCGGTAATGGGCATATTCTGTTAAAAGCCCTTAGGATAATTCCAGAAGGTGTCCGTATATCCGCCACACGAACAATTTCATCATGTCTAGGATGAACACCAATAAGTCCCCCAAAATGAAGAGTGTATGTCTGAATCAGATTAAACCTAACATCGGCGGTTGCCCTACTCAAGGAGTTGCAATCATTGGTTTTAGAAACGTCGAGAGATCTCTGGATGCTCCCGTAAAAGAAGTGCCACTGTCAGAATAGATATTAATATAGGTGTTCGCGAAATGAACCTTCGTGAAGCTAATAAATACCTATTGCTCGTTAAATCACCAACAAGCTCTAAATGACTTACCTTAGTAGAAAAACAAATAAATATAGCGAGATACGCCTTTATCAGTCTGCACCCACGTCCTTGATGACTATCTCTCATCGAAGCCAATAATAATTGAGGCCCCGCGTGCATTAGTCGCTTATACTCGAATTCGAATAGTAGTTTCGTAAACCTATGAAATGAGTTAATTAATATTGGGTGCCTTTTATCGTATGAAAATCCTGAATTTTCAAGACGCCCGCCAACACGCATTAACTTACTATGATCGAACACGTTCAACCTTAATAGAGAACTCTTCTTTGGTAACTTTTCATTCCTCAAAAGTAACTGATATTCGGGAAACGACTGTTGCTGACAATAACGAATTATGGCACTTAAAGCATCTTTGGCCTCGCTATCATTCAAATAAGTAGAAGATGCATAGGCCTTACGACAGGCCCGAATGAAACGTAATACGTAAGCTATAGTTCTCACAAGCCTAGAATAATTCCAGAACCGATTAAAATCAACAACCATGTTATCATACTTGACGGCTAAACTTAATGAAGTTACAGGTTTGAGTTCAGGCACTTCCCGATTGGTACTACGAACGAGAACACAAACACCGGAAGCACGTTCTGATGCATCCGTAAAATTGTGAAGCTCTAACTTAGTATAAAGATCGCACATGACACGCCTCGGAACTCGAACATCATTCAATAGAGGGATATTTTTCGTTACTTTACTCCAATATTTACGAATTTCTAGAGGTAAAGGTTCATCCCATGATAATTTTAGCAACCATAGCCTCTGCAACAATAAACAGTGCTTAGCACGAAAATACGATTCTACTAATTCGTTAGGACTTTGTTTAAATAGAATGCGTACACAAAATCTCCCATCCACAAGACGAACCGTATTTTTAACGAAATGCTCTTCACATAGCCTTTCCTCCGGCCTATAATGAGGAGAATTATAATATACTTCTTCCGACTGCCAAACTCGGCTTAACTGAGTATGCACATCTTCAAAATTAAATTTACTAGAACAACAGCTGTTTACCTCACTGTTATAAATATCACGAGTCAGTAATGACACAAAGTGATTAACTGGTACCGAACCTGCGACTATCCACCCTAATCTAGTTTCATACAGTATCGGTTTGTCTTTGCCTAATTTAACTTTCTGCGATCCTAGTATCTCCCAGAATAAGTTGGCCCCGATCAGCATATCAATCCGTGAGGGCTCATAAAACCTAGGATCAGCCAAACTAACATAAGCTGGAATATCGAAGTCATTAATGTCGATATAGAGTTCTGGTACATTACTCGTGATAGATGGCAAAACATGGCAACTAACACTAGTGGCAAAATTGCCATCTAAAGATTCAAAATTAATCATGCATGTTTTGCTAGCGCGGGTAATCGCGTTGCTAATACCTAGTATCGACTGATCGACATTCCTAGTCTGCAAGTTTAGTTTATCACAAAGATGTTCTGTAATTATGCACGATGTGCTACCGCTGTCTAACAGTGCACGAGCGACGTGCTCAACGTTATTGCTGTCGCGCAGTCTAATCAAAGCCGTTGACAATAAGACCTCCCGTGCCCTACCCGGCAAGCGAGGCGAGCTGACACTCGTTGTCAGTGAGATTTGACGGCTATTTGAATCATCAGAGGAAGACGGGGAAGGGTATAAAAGCTGCGGCGAAGTAGAGTCCTTACGACTATGATAATTATTATAAATATTCGCACGCGCCTGATGGTCGGCTAAATGTAGCAATGTATGATGCCGCCGTTTACAAACCTTACAAGCCGGTCTCCTCATGCATGAATTGGCTATATGTCCTTTATTAAAACAAATATAACATACCTTGTAACTTGGTACGGACATAAGTCTTTCTTCAATAGACATAGAAAGAAAACTCTCACATTTACTGAGCTTATGATCGCCCTTACATTTGGGACATTCAACAGCCGACGGCTCTTCGCCTATATTACTCGCTACTGAGACCATCGACCTTACTCTATAATTATTATTATTATAATTCTTAGGAGCACTATGGGAACAAACTAAATTATTATGTGACAGCTCTAAAGTTTCTACCAAGTCGGCGCGGTTGCGCAAAAACTCAAGAAATAAATCAAACTTAATGAAACTATTTTTATCAACAGTACCTTTATATTCCTCCCACTGACGGTACGTTTTACTGTCTAACTTTTGTGTTATAATATATATTAACAGCGTGTCCCATGACTTAACAGGCTCATTTAATGCCTCAAGTGCTCTAAGATTCTTATATAACTGGTCAATTAAACGTTTAATAGCAGCAGAGGACTCTTTACCTAGAGTATCAATATTAAATAATGCCGCTACATGGTTTTGAACTAGTAACCTTTTATTATCAAACCTCTCGCACAGCATCTCCCACGCGACACTATAATTCTCAGCTGAAAACTGAACCGAGCGAATGACGGTCGCAGCTAATCCCTCCAGAGTCGTTCGTAAATAATGAAATTTGTTGATATCGTCAATATCGTCATTGGAGTGGATCAGACTGGTAAAAGTATCGCGGTATTCAAGCCAATTCTCATATGAACCGCTGAATTTAGGAAGTTGAATTATCGGCAATTTAACGAGCTTATGATTATTAGAATGCTTACCACCATTACTCACATCATCGTTCTTATTTAAATTGGTAAACTCTTCTAATAATCCCTGCGCGTGTGACAGGCACTTATAATACAGCGACTCAAAACTGTCGCGCTCGGCGAGCTGGGCCGCCGCATCATCGGCGGCGCACTCCAGCTGAACCTGCACCTCATCGTACTGCTCATACAAAGATTCAACCTTACCGATACGCAATTGCAACTCCCTGAATGTAGTGCTGTCGATGGGTTTGATCAATGCCGCTAAATAGTTCCAGAATGAAGTTAAACGGCCTTTGTAGCTACCTCTCCGCTTAATTAACTGCGTCTCACTCATTTTGGTGAACCTAAAACTTTACAGAATTGATTAAAAATAGCCTACCTAAATACAAACAAACGGTTTCCTAATTATTTACAAATCACAAATTAATAACTAATAATAATCTTCGGTGGACTGAGGAGAATACGCTAATGAAGTTCAGGCTTCTCAATATGCTGCTGACAAGACCCCCAGCTTCCTCGCGCTGATGATGAGATACGCCTTATCAATGATGCGCTGACGAAGAACGATACTCTTACTAATCCAGGGCTGATGAAAGATAATCTCGGCAACTCTTGTGGAATACGACGCTAAAACTTCCTGCGTCTTCCAAATGTAGCGCTGAGGAGGAGTCAGGCGCGCGTGATCCACTTCGTAGACTCATGTTTAGAATCCGCTTGTTGTATTGAGGCAAAATAATTACACCTTGATATCAATTCCAAAAGTATAATTTACAAGGAGCTTAAATATGTACAATTTTAAAATAGAAAGTGACAATATAAAATCGAGGGCGAAAACGTCAATGTTATTTTTTAATATTTAGAACCAGTCCTAAAATGTTCTAAAAGGTTCTAAACAATATAAGATAACCAACAGTCATCCAATATTCGGAACATATTATATTGCTACAGCTCCTGTAGCTTGCATTTAAAATAGCTCTCAAGATATTCGAATTCAAAAGATTATTGCGCGGTAAGTCTTCGTAACCGTGTCAAATAGTCGCCGGCCGCCGCTCAGCGCAAATGAAACAATCATTGAGTCGACTCGCGTTTTGAATATTGATCGAGATGTGCTACATTTAGGTCCTATCACCATGGTTCTCTCACATAAAGTTGTCAACTACTTCCAATGATAAAAATATGGCTTTATATGGAAAAAAATCAATCGAAATTGTTATCTTTTGTACTTCATTTCTACCATAGTAAGCGACATAATTTTACGTCCTCTTTTCATGCAGTTGGCCTCGTATAGGAGAAAGGATAAGGAGGTTAAGTAGCTTTCCCTCAAATGTTCCCGAATCCCGAATGAATGGGAACTAAATGGGAGCACGGGCCATTTCCCGGGGCGGGACGAAATAGGCCGCCGCTTCCTATTATAGTTGTAACTGGGACTTGTATGAAATTCATACTATTATGTACAAGTTGTTTCTTGTATAATTTATACTAGAATCCATCCCAATTCTGAAACTGTTTTTTATAGCTGTGTTGAAACTAAAACCAATGGGACAGAGTCTTAGCTACTATTTTGACATAGTCTATGCTACCATTATTATATATATTATTGGTACATTTATTACATTTATATATATCATGGTAAACTTTTTGAAAAATCTGTTGTGATAATAAAAACCTAAATAAAACTAAGGAGTACTTTTTAGGGTTCCGTACCCAAAGGGTAAAAACGGAACCCTATTACTAAGACTTCGTTGTCTGTCCGTCTGTCTGTCTGTCTGTCTGTCGCCAGGCTGTATCTCAAGAACCGCTATAGCTAGACTTCTGAAATTTTCACAGATTGTGTTTATCTGTTGCAGCTATAACAACAAATACTAAAAACAAAATAATATTAATATTTAAGGGGGCTCCCATACAACAAACATGATTTTTTTAGCCTTTTTTGCTCGATATCAATAATGGCAACAGGTAGGCACTTGAAATTTTCACAAAGGCCTTAAATATATGTGCTATTTTAACTTTAAATATTATTGTAAATTATTAAATTTATAATAATATTTAAAGAAAATAAAAAATTAAGGGGGGGCTCCCATACAAAAATACACAATTTTTGGCCAATTTTTAAACGACTTCCAAAAAGGAGGAGGTTTCTCAATTCGACCGTATATATGTTCTTTTTTTTTATGTTTGTTCGCGGATAACTCCGTCGTTTGTGGACCGATTTTCAAAATTATTTTGCTGTTGTAAAGGATATAGTTGAAATTTAGTTCCACATTCACAGAAGTGGTGATCTGATGATGAAATCCATGAGGAATCGAGGGAACATCACTATATGGAAACATATAGTGATTTTAACTTTTTCTGAAGGATTTCAAGTATATGCTACCAAAAAGTAAGATTTTGCACCAATGTATACCTTGGTTCCGAAGGTGCTATACAGAACTCTTGACTCCTTATAGATAGATGTTCGGGGATTTCGGAGTTATTTAAACAACTAAAAGCAAATGCCAATACATCAATTTCATCAATCATCATCATCATCACCATAGTTATTATGCCACGCACTATCATATTATGAGCCTATTATTGGTAATTCTCATGTACTTAATGGTATTTTCTCGCCGTTTCTTGTTTGATTTTCAAACTGACTGCGTATGATATGTATAATCATGGACATACATGTTATACATTATACATACTTAACTAAAAAGAGAAAAATAATTATTTTTAAACAAAAAATTGAAACCGACTTAAACACGAAAAACTACGGTGAATAAACTAAAAAGTGTTAAATAATTCTAATTCTATATTAGTGGCTTTTTTAGGATTGGCCTAAGCCTCAACTATGTCTGTACTCAATCTTCATACTTTTGAAGTCGGTACCAGCTCCTAAAATTTCTGATATTTTTGACATCAAAGTTAGCTGGCTGGTACTGACTTCAAAAGTATGAGGATTGAGTACAGACATAGTTGAGGCTTAGGCCAATCCTAAAAAAGCCACTAATATAGAATTAGAATTATTTAACACTTCTTTTTGCTTTCCAAAAAAACAGGAACAAATAGTATGATTACTGAGTATTGGACATTATTAAATGAGTAATAATATTGACTGACCTGTTCATGTGTAAGGCGCAGCTCGTGCTTAGAGGCAGAGAGGGGCAGGTGGGCAGCTGCCGGAGCCCCTGGGACCAGGTGCTGATGGCGGACAGGCGGGTATGGGTCACCTATGAATTGAATACAAAATGTATGAGCAAAAATTGAGAAACACAATTTTCACTCTCTTGTCTCTCCTTTAATCTCGTCTCTCATTTGTGGCTTATGTCACTTTTTATAAAAAAATCAATAAAATGTAACTTCTGTGTGAAATAAAGTATTTTAAATATATTTCGCGGGAATGGTATTGCAAAATAAATAGATGTGCATATAAATTTATGTAGTAATAGTATGAAATTAGCTAATTAAGGTTGATCCAGTTTTTCAATATTCCTAAGCATCCAGAAGATTAAGGCAAAAGTTGTTTCAATTAACTGATATATTATTGAAAAACTGAGATTTATAGTTAAAATAACAGTGAGAACCACAAAATGAAAGCAATTAAATTTTAAATGTGAATAGCAACAATTTACTTTCATTGTTATAAGTATAAAATGTGTATTAATCCTTCAGGCCCCACGCGAGCACCGGTGATGGCAACAACAAAAGAATACAATGGTAATTCCTAGAACCTCCGATCGAAGTATTAAGTGATAATTACCCATATTATTGTTTCCATTAATGCCATGTCCTGGCATCATTTGAGGGGGATGGCTATGTGGATAAGGTACATTTGCATTCTGCACACTTGGATAAGGAATTGGTGGTTGATTGTCAATAGGCTCGGAAACCGGTCGGACTGCAGGCTCATGATGACTGTGAGACCATTCAATCGGAGAGTCCGATATTGGTTTATTCAATGCATAGTTACTCTGCTCCCTTCTCAAGCTCGGATATTGAGTAGGAGCCGGCGGTACCGGTGGTGACTCTTCAGGCACAGATGGGGGAATGTTCGGTTGGTTTCTTAAGTCCCTTCTGATTCTTGGCGGGCTAGTGCTACGCAGAGAGTTTGATCTTGCCACATTTGATGTTTTCGGCAGAATGACACCATTTTGTATAGGTTGAGTGGTCGGGTTGGCAGACACTGGTCTTGATATTGAAGCAACTGACGTTGTTCTGTGATCCCCACGCACAATGGTCTTCAAGTCGAGGATCTCTGTAGGTGTTATTTCAGATGGGTCGACCAATGGTAGAGGTCTGTTTGTGGATTTCAAAATCTAAAATGTCAATTATATATTATGAACAGTCTTAGGTTATAGGTTTATTCATAAAATAACCATTACTATTCTGATAATAGACTTTTAATTAATTTAAACAAACTCAAAGTAATATTGTTCACAATCAAATGATTAGAGTGAATGTTACTTTTATCTAATGCAATTAAAATTCATTTCTTTACTGATGAATGATGATATAACTTTTTTTATTATTTTTACCTGATTATTTCCCACAAGAGAAGCCCATTGTAGTGGCAGTCCTACAAACTTTCCTTCCCTTTTATCGAAACCAGTATGCACCCTATGTTCAAAATTGCTAGGTGGAGAAATAAGTACCTTCTTCTTTTTCTTTGAAAACATAATGCTGTTTTAAATCTAAAAAAATAAACGGAAACGAAACCTGTGTTTATTAAAAAACGTAATCGACGTCGTCATTATAATTTGGTCGTTTCCGCGACTGTGCCATAGAAAAATGAAAGCGAAAAGAGAAATTACTTTAGCTTGTCGAATTGTTTGTGTTGGCACTTCGATCTAAAGATGTACGAATAGAATACATTTCTTAATACTTATTATAATATACTTACCTATAAATAACTTAGCATTCCTCGAAAGAGGCCTTTTAATTAAATTTTGCACCTATAAACATGTAACCATGCCCTTAGCTTGTGATAACGTTGTTCGTCGATTTCAAGTTGAAATTTGTTATAAATAGCCCCTATATTGCTGTATTTACTAAGTTACATGCAAATATTGCTGAAAACTAATAAAATAACTGCACAAAAATCTGAAATTGCACTGCTGTATAGGAAATTCCTTTCTACAATCCACAATGATCCACAATCACAGTTCACAACGAAATACGAATGACAATTCACGGTTGTCAAACAAATTGAGCATAGATTATAGAATAGATGACAACAACGCCACAGATTACAAAAATTTATAGCTTAAAAAACTTAATGCAAAGGAAACCGGTGACCGGTGACCGCTGACCGGTCACCGAACAGAATTAAAGAAACACGGGGAATGTCATGGGAATGTGGAGTGGAAAGTGGAAAGTGGAAACTGGAAAGTGTAAAGTGGAACATGGAAGTGGAAACTGGAAACTCATTGTGGAAACTCCATTCAGCATAATCTGGTAAATTTTATGGCTTAGTTAGGGCGTGAGTATAGAGTACCGACAGACAAATTTTAGTATTCTTAACATTTAATAATAATTTGGAACTTGTAATAACAAAGAGTGTAACAAGTAATAACTAATAAGCATTTATAGTTTATACAGTTCACAGTACACAAGGACAAGAATAGAAAGTGGAAACTGGAAACTGAGGTTTCATTTTCAATGGATATTGCTAAATGCTAATATAAAAATATAAATGTCATAAACAATAGAATCAACGAAAAGAAGAAGAAGAAATACAAAGTTTACAAACCTCAAATTGCTTTATTTTTCAATAGGTACCGAATTCGATTTTATTTTACTTAAAACTGATATAATATGAAAGAAAAACACCACAGTAAAAAGCATAAAAAACACAAAAAGCATGGAAAGCATAAAAATGAAAAAAAGAAGAGTAGACAAAAAAGTGTAAGTACTTATTGTTTTTAGTGGAAACTAAGATAAAACCATATTCCCTAATCATATTTTTATTTATTAAGTCTTCAGATTCTTCCAGTAGTTCTGACTCCGATAATTGGGTAGAAAAACCTTCTACAAGTACGTCTTCTAATAGAGATGACTGGATGTCCATGACAGGGATGTTGAAGACCTACACCAAAGACGACATGCGGGAGAAAAAGGCGGAGAAAGAAAAGAAAACTATTGACTCATATAATCCGGCCACTAGCAGTCGTGAACTCAATCCTTATTGGAAACATGGTGGTACTGGTGTGCCACAAACTTCCCAAGAAATTCGAACAACAAGGCAATTCATTAAACCCTCAAATGATTTTGGGTTTACAAGAAAATCTACTGGAGATTATAAAAAACAGGATGAGGCAAGTGACTATAGAGGGTCATATAACTGGAAGAGCAGAAGTATGGAAGAAAAATATCAACATGAAGATAAGGAAGAAAAATATAAACATGAAAGTAAAATTGAAGAGAAAATAGAAGTAATAGATGAACCAGTATCAAAACCCAAAAAAACTACATCAAATTTATATCTATCGGATGAAAAAATGAATAAGCTGGGAGCAAAAATTGTGAAAGCTGAAATTATGGGTGATACAAAACTTGTCGATGAATTAAAAGCTAAATTGGAAGCAGCTAGAGAGTATAGAAGGAATAATCCTGATGCAGGGCCAGAAAATGAAGAAGATAACATCATGTTGATGTCTACATCTAGTACTGGTAATAGTAGGCCACTTATGAAACCCCAAAAGAATATGGATAGAGGCAAACGTAAGGCCAAAACGCATGATCCAAGTGGAAGAACAAAATATTTTGCTAGTGATGACCGATATGATTTGAACGAAATGGTAAGTGCAGTTCAAATCCATACTAATATTATTTATTTATTATTATAAATGTGAATGTCTGACTGTCTGTTACCTCTTCACATCCAAACCGCTGAAACAATTTTGCTGAAATTTGGTATAGAGATACTTTGACTATGTATGTTTGTTTTGTTTGTGTGTATTGAAAAATATATGGTTCTCGCACGATAAATGAGTTTTGTCAAGCTTCACTTAGTTTGTAATATATCAAAGTGCCAATGTATTAATTATATTTAAATAATTAGGTTAAAATATCTTGGTACTCGTATTTGATGGTATTGAACTATGCAAATCTCAAGATGGTTGTGACTGGTAAATTACAATATTATATGTCAATGACTGTAATTTTTTTTATTTGTAGTTCCAACAAGAAAAATATGGTTCAAATTATGACGAAGATGCGGAATTGGCTAAAATAGCAGGAAAAAGCAAAAACCCTAATGATGATTTGGAAGACATATTTTTGGATGAAATATCTAAAAACAAATCTAATGATGCCGAAAAGGAGAGGCAGAGGGCTATAAAGCAGCACACCAAATTAGAAAAATGTTTGGAAGGCTGCGAGCATTGTATAGATTCTAAAAATATGCTCAAACATCTTATCATCACTTGTGGCAAGAAGGTGTACATAGCATTACCAGCAAGAAAGTCCCTGGTCAAAGGGCACTGCTTGATAACAACATTACAACACTCCACTTGTGTTACTGGTCTAGATGAGGACATTTGGGAAGAAATTCTTGTAAGTATTATTGCAATTAAATAAAATAAATAAATAAAATAAAATAATAAAATAAGCCTTTATTCAGACATTTACATTTTGTTTCTTTACATACATATACCTCATGCATTAATTATTCTTCTTAACTATATCTGATTGCCTCTCCCACAATTGTCTATCCATAGCCATGGATATACAATTGTGGGAGAGTTTAGGGGAGGCCTTTGCCATAAGGCAATCAGATATAGTTAAGAAGAATAATTAATGCATGAAGTATATGTATGTAAAGAAACAAAATGTAAATGTCTGAATAAATGTTGTACCTGCTATTGCTTTTATCTCATCCTCCCATCTTTTCTTTTGCCTTCCTCGTCTTCTTTTTCTTCTCGTGGGTACCATATAGCATCGTCGTAGCGACGTCTTTGGCCCATTTGTTTTTTCTATTCCTTATAATATGTCCTATCCACTTCCACTTTAGCCTCTTGACTGTATATGTCTCTCTTACCCCAGTTTTTGTCCGTATTTCTGTCAGTTTAATTTTATCTTTTAGTTTGACGCTTAACATACTCCTTTCTATGCTATTCTGACATGCCTGTAGGGATTTACGTTGTTTTTCCGTTAGTGTCCATGTCTGGCAGCCATATGTCATGCATGGCAGTATGCATGTGTTAAAAATTTTCTTCTTGTCGGTCGTTAAAAACTGGGGATTTTTCATTATCTCTTTAAACAACCAGTATTATTATTGCAATTACCTAGCTACAAAAGTAAAATTACTGTTATTACAATTTATATTAGGTCTTTGCGTTTGCCATTTCCTCTGTATTTAGTAGAATTTTCAGGCGTAAACAATATTATACCATTTTATTAATGATGTTTGGAACTTGGACTTATCAATAAATTAAAAATGCAGTATGGTGGCAAATCTTATTATGTATTACTTATATGTATAGATGTACTGAGACTTTTTAATTTATTGATAAGTCCATCAATCATTCAATAAAATAGTTTATTGTCTACCCCAGAAAACTTATAGTCAATTATTAGTATAATAATTAGTAACTAATTACACAGAGGTTTTGGCAAGTGCAGTAACAATTACTGAAAAATCAGAAACATTTTAAACTGTATTGCTTAACTTATACAAGGACTAAAACCATGTTGAATTTGTTTTGTCATTTGAATATATTATTGATTATTGTTACAGAATTACCGGAAAATGATCACGCAATTTTACAACCAAAAGAACCATGATGTAGTGTTCTATGAAACAGCAACCAGACTTCATCGGTTCCCGCATATGGTTATAAACTGTGTCCCACTACCAAGAGATGTTGGAGACATGGCTTCTATATACTTTAAGAAGGCTTTATTAGAATGTGAAGCGGAATGGTCTATGAATAAAAAAGTGGTTGAATTGAAAGGCAAAAATATTAGGAAGGGTGTACCTAAAGGCTTGCCATACTTTTGGATTGATTTTGGAATGGATCCTGGTTTTGCTCACATCATTGAAGACCAACAACTATTCCCAAAGAACTTTGCGGAGGTAACTTCTTGAAATAATACCATCTTTTATTAATATTCTGAAATAAAATCTTGAATGTAAAAAACATTTTGTGTTTCAGGAAATCATTGGCGGTATGCTTGACCTCGATCACACCACATGGAAAAACCCTCAAAAAGAATATGGAGATTTACAAAGAAAAAAAGTTTTAGAATTTCTACAAGAATGGAAGCCATTTGAAAAATCATTTTCTGAGTGAAAATATAAACTGTATGTCTGTATATAAATGAAATTCCAATTAAATCAAGTTTCTAAAATCTAGACTTGCAATTATTTTTAATGCTAAAGTTAACAATAATAACAACTATGTATGCTTAAATTACGTTTTATTATTTGTTATTTAACATCACCATCTTCTTTCATCATTTCTTCTATTAATCTTTGCCGTTCAGCTGCTTGCCTCATTTTTGTCAGAACCAAAGATTCATAATCCCTATCGTTGACCAACGTCGAAGCATATGAAGCTGACTTTGGTGTATAAATTGGTCTGTCTTGAAGCCACTTTAAGGTCAATGGGTTTTCTGACAAACCTGTAAAAAGAAAAATATATTATATAAATACATAAAAGTTGTAATATTTTTAATAAATTAAAGCAGTAGCCTCAATTATTAATAATATGTAACATACCTTTTTCAAACTCTATCGCCATCTCAGATGCTTCTTTACTTGCAAACTCAACTAAAGCACTGCCTTTCTTTTTTGGTGATATGATCAATGCCACAATTTCACCATACTTTTTTAAGAATCTCCTGAGATTGTTATCATTATAACCCCCATTATCTGGATCATTCTTTTCTGCCTTCCATGATATTTTGATTCTATTTAAACTTGAATTCCATACTGGTTCACTAAGGTTATTCATAGTTTTTTTTATTTCTTCTCTCATTCTTCGCTGCTCTTCCTGTAAGAGGAGACTGCCTTCCTTCTGTAGTCTTGCTATTTCTGCAGCTAGTTTTTGTTCATCAGTTAAATTACTATTGGAATAACCAGATGCAGCCTCATTTTCTCTTCTTTCCAAGTCTTCTTTGAGCTTTCTTCTTTTGCTATCTAATTCTTTGTCCCTTAACTTAGCCGCTGCTTTTGCATTGATTACCTTGTCATATGCCGCCCTTGCTGATACATCGGTAAGTATTTCCAAGGCTTGTGATAGCTCATGGAAAGTTTCAGCAGCTTTGGGGTTGTCTGGATTCTTATCAGGATGGCATTGTAGTGCTTTCTTCCTGTAAGCTTTTTTGATCTGCAATTATGAAATATTATTAATTTATTGTTCCAATTAATTCATCATAGTAAAAATGAAGTATGTACAATAAAATATATGATCAATAAATCTAAACTTACCTCTGCTTCTGTAGCTGTAAATTGAACATCAAGAATTGCGTACAAATCTAGATCCTCTATTTTTTTCTTTGCCATTTTGTAGTGAAATAAAATTCACAAAATTTTATTAGAAATAAAATGCTTGAGTAAATTTTTTTGCAGAATTTTCTGTTTTGCAATTTTCTTCTTCTTCTTGGGCCCCCGCGCACGAGCAACTTAGTTGCATGGCGATTTATTTGTCTCTTGATCAAGTCTAGGAGCTAGTATGGAAGTGCGCGCACGTAGCGACGCGACGCGACGCAACTCTGTGCAACTTTTTTAGTTGCAACGCAACTGTCTCCTTCCCTATTGGTTTCTATGCAAGTGCGCGCACAGGCAACAATAAAGTCGCCGACCGGCCCAGTGTTGCCAGATCAGGGGATTTCAGGGGCAAAATAGAGGCAAAATATCGGGTTTTCCCCTAGATTTTCATGAACGAGGCCAGGTCGTAAGATTCTGCACAGTTCATCAAAACTTTCGACACTCATTCTAAAGAAAACGTAAAATTTTTCTGGGTATGCTCTCAATTTCATAAACACAGTATGAAATTTCCCAAGAGTCAGGCGATCGCTCCATAATGGATGCACCCAATATTCTATTTTGCGACGCTTTCTTCGGTTTTTTATTGCTAATCCAACAACCACAGCCGTCTCGACCAAATCCATGTTGATGACTGTCTAGAAAAATCGGAAAAAAGTTGCGTTGCTGTCGCTCTCGTGCGCGCACCCCTGCGACATGGCCGCAATTTTTTCGAAAGAGACAAATAAATCGCCATGCAACTAAGTTGCTCGTGCGCGGGGGCCCCTATGCGTTTCATTAAGGGCGCGTTCCATTAAGGCCAGGTGGACGAAACTTTCCGAACAAAAAAAAATTGGGTTCCAAATTTAAACGTAGCTACTAAAGTAAATCGCATAATCTGTACAATTTTTAAGCACGGTCGGCTGTGATTGGTTGATAAAAAAGACCATAGAGAATATAAACTACATGAGAAAAAAAGAGGAAGATGAAGTAAGTTTAAAACTCAAGGTTCGAATTCCATTTTGTGAAAATTATTTATTACAAAAATACAAAAATTGTAAATTAAGTGGATTAATTATTGAAAAACGAAAGGTAAGCCATTGTAAAATGTAAATGTAACCGTAAATTGATAAATTGAAGCAAAACATAACGATATCATACCATGTTCTAATACAAAGTATGTCGTAGTATTATTTGCATAATTGTACAATAATTTAGAACTTAAACTATATTAATATGAAAAAGATAGATTATTATTTCATAGAAATTATTATAATGTATATCAGTATGCAGTTAATTTGGAAAATGATGAAATGTGTATCATGTGTATATTGTTTTATTGTAACAATACATAAGGTTATTAATTACTATACTTACTATAATTTATGTAAACTGTATGGAATATAAATGAAAAATGTTTCATTAATTTCAGATTTTTAGGTCCCTATACAGCTAGTTTGCAACATTTTAGTCTGCAAGCAATAGCTGTTAACTCGATCGCGGATTCTAGGAAATCTTTTGTTCTCGCGGTCGCATGCGACCGCTTGGGAACGAAAGCAGCAAAGAGATTCAATGCAAGGAGATTTTAGGAGAAGGAAGGTATGGGATTATGAGTGGTACGGCCACCAAGGAAAAATCCTCTGATCAAGTGAGGTGGTATGCAGCTGGCCTGAACCCGCGCCATAGATTTCAGCTGTCGTATACAGGGTGTAACAAAACAAAGTGTGTATGTATAAAGGTGCGATCCACTGGATCGGAATCGGAGCGCAGGTACGCAGTGGACGGATTTGTTGCTTTGTATGTATGGTACTGACTACTATGAACTGCACTAGAAGTACTGGAACGTCATTCTGCGCCTGACAAGTATATGACGACACGTGGTGCCACCGTCCGCACCGTATGTCCCGATTCCAACCTGGTGGACGCGCAGCTTTAATCCCCTCCCTATATAGAGTTTACTGTATAAAGCGCTTATTCCACTTATCCTAGCTAGGTTCCTAGATCCTAAATCGTTTCCGATTTAGTCAAGACGTGGAACAACATTTAGAAGCTAGGATCCTACCTAGGAACCTAGCTAGCCGCTAGGATAAGTGGAATAATGGCTTAAGCCAATCAAGTAGTTAGTAGAGTAGCATAGACAGCTATTCTATCATATTTATAAATAAAATACATAAAACTGTACTGTAATAATATTATAATATTTAATAATAGAAATCAACAAAAACTTGTGGATTAAATCTGTTTTATTGTTTAATTTACCTTATTAGCCTATTTATTTAGCCATGTACAATAATTTTTATTGAAATAAAACATTTATTTGAGTTCATTTCTTTTTATTTTTATTTTTTTTAATTTTTGGTATGTTTAGAGTGAAAGGTTTTGCACTTAAAATTTTGTCGTTTAGTTTTAAATTAAAAAAATAACGAATGTTTATTTTTTTTCTTCTAAGTCCGACCTCTTGTTACGTAGTATACAGTTTACATCCTCTTTGATTAAGGCTGCGTTCCAGATGACGTTAATTTTGACCAAAACGCTCAAAACGTCCCCTTCTGCCGTTCCCTTTGGCGACCGGGGTCGTTTTGATAGCGGCTATGACGTCACTCATGACGTCATCAATTTCGCTCAAGCAAAGCTCAAAACGACCCACGACGAAAATGGGTCGAAGTGGGCGTTCTAGTTTTTTTTTTATTTTAACGTAACAATATCGCAAAGACCATATTCGGAAAGTTTTCAGGAGCGAGTAGCGACAAAAAAACTTCATATAATTTCATTGCAAAACATAATATTTTTAATTGAAATATATTAAATATAATTAAATAAAATATTTTGATTAAAAAGAAATTGTTTTAAATGAAAGATCAAATATTTTCCTATAAAATACTAAGTTATCGTCTCTCCTGGTCTTTTAAATTCTTCATTAGAATAAAGATTGATTACATTTTCGTAGTCATTGATTCGTGGTCTAAACTTTCGCTTTTCGCGATCATAATTGTGGAAAAGTGCATTCCACTCTTCATCTGAACTAGATTCACTAGAAATGTCTGAATCATTATTCCGAGCACCTGCAAAATATGTCTAACTGCCGTAAAAATATCCATTTCGATAATCGATAGGTACCTAAATATTATTCAAATAAAAGCGGTAGACTCGAATTCTAACTTAACCTCTTTCAGCTGTCACCTGTCACTGTCACCTCGCCAGAGCGCTCAAAACGCTCCCTAATGAGGAATTTTCTTAGCTTTTTAATTTGATTGTCAAACAGCTTCCATTTTAGTAACTAGATGGCGTATGGGTAGACAACTATCGGTAATACCAGGGAATACCATCAATAATTGCTACATAACTGGGCAAAAGCATGTAAAACTTGATACATTTCAATTTGAAAAAGACACAATAATATTCCAATGAATAGGATAATAAAGTTATAATAACGATGTTTTAGTTAAAACTCGCGGAAGAAATAGCCCTATTTACCGTTGTTCACACCAAATGTCACAGGAATAATACATTTTGGTTTTGACAACATCTTACCTGCACTTGTGCAAGATAACAGATATTTAGTGGCTAATATTTTACCAATAATGAACATCAAAAATCCAAATAACACAATTTGGGGAAAAATAATAAAAACCACACCGACAATAAAAAGTAGAAGTAGAAAACTCTTTCAGTTATCATGTTTTCAGTTTGACAAGTGCAAGCGTGTTCCTAAGCTGTTACCAGTATACTGGCCTAATTATTTAAGCCAATGATCGCTTAGGAGTATGATATTTTTATTGATATTACACTTGACAGTACACTGATATTTTTTAGAAACACGACCAACATGTAGTCAGTAATGCCAACCTGCAGATAATTTCAAATCGGTGGGGAACCAATAGAAAATTAGTGAGTGTCTACTGTCGCGCCGTCTGGTGGAGATGATAAAAAGAAAACATCCCATTCCGTTCCACTTGGGTTTGTGACATTGACGCTCACATTTGCTCACATGCTAATGGAACGGGAGAAACGAAGGTCTTGAGCGTGAGCGTTATTAACGTCATCTGGAACGCAGCCTAAGATTTAAGCGTTAATTTTGATCAAAACGCTCAAAACGTCCCCTTTTGCCGTTCCATTTGACGACCGCGGTCGTTTTGATCGCGGCTATGACGTCACTCATGACGTCATCATTTTCGCTCAAAACGACCCTCGACGAAGATGGGTCGAAGTGGGCGTTTAGTTTTTTTTTATTTTAACAGAACAGTATCGCAAATGCCTTGTTCGGAAAGTTTTCAGAAGAGAGTAGAGACAAAAAAAACTTCATATTATTTCATTACAATTAATATTTTTCATTGAAATATATTATATAACATTTAATAAAATATTTTGATTGGAAAAGAAATTGCTTTAAATGAAAGGCATAAACGTTAGTAAAAATGTAAGTAAAAATAACAGTAAAAAATATAATCCTAATCACGAAACATATATATTGTGTATTTTATTTGTAAAATAAATGTACTTAACTATAAATAATTATTACTTTAATGTACGACTTCAAGCAAAGGATCAAAATATTAAAGTTCTGTTCAATGTTTAAAAAAATATTATGTTCTTTTTTTTAACTTTTCTCAAAACACTCCATAATCAGTTTCATATTAGTTATCATAATCATAATAAATTCATAGTAGTTATCATAATCAGTTGAGTTTGTATCACAGATGTTCACATGCTAATGGAACGGGAAAAACTATGGTCTTGAGCGTTAAGCGTTTTTAGCGTCTAAAGGAACGCAGGGCAAATAGTTCCTTTGCCGCCATGTTGGCACTAATGCAAATTAATGTTGCCACATTACCCTTACTGTGCTACCTTAAATTAGGGGAGATATGAAAGTTTCTAAATGATGATCCGATTAGTACTTTATGTGTGAAGACGTAACAACCAAAGTCACATTCGCATTTACTAGCTAAAAGCCGAGCTTTGTGAGGGCTCGCCTCATCACACCTTCACTGACTGATGATAACACATTTACATGTAAATACTATGTTAAAGCACAAATCAATAGGCGTGACAGTTTGTCCGTAAAGTGTACCACAAAATGTACAGGTTGTGAGAAGTACTAGGGCTCGCTTCGCTCGCCCTGATTATATTATTTTACTAGCTTCTACCCACGCATTCGTTCGCGTGTATGTAATTTTCGTTCCTAGAAGTGCGTTTCATCAAATAGTTCCTTTGCCATCATGTTGGCATTCTCTGTTAATACGTAAACACGGTACACACGCTCTGCAAGTATTCATAACTTTTACTGTGTTTATGGGTGATTAAACTGACGCTGGTAACCCTATTTCACTAAACCGTAATGACCGCTGTACACTCTCGCCGAGAGCTCTCGGGCGAGAGTCTCGTGCGAGAGCCCCTTGCCCGAGTGCGATCATGTACATTCTCGCTTAGTTCAATCGCAGTTAAGAACTCAGACAAGATGGACGAAAACGACCATTCACCATTCACCATGCATCGAAAGATATCATTGTAATCCAAAGATTTATAATCATAATTAATTTTATTTCTCACAGATAATGACTGATAATGTCGTTTATTATTGTTATTTTTCTGTTCTACACTGTCTAACGGCGGGACTAGTACTGAAAGACGCGAGAGTGTACAGTAGTGCGCTCGTTTTCCTCGCGAGACCCTTTGTCTCGGGCGCAAAATACCGACAACGGACCGAGAGGGTCCGAGACACGCGAGACGAGGCGAGCGCACCCATTTACACTCTCGCACTCGGGCCGCCTCGCTGTGTCTCGGCGAGAGTGTGCAGCCGGCTTAATGGCGGCAACTTACGTAGTAACTAATATCTGATCTGGAGTTTTGCCGGGAATACGAAAGAGTGACGTTGTGTTTTAGTATTATTTTCCTAAAATTGTGTTAATTCCGGTTTTTAATGTGTAATGTTGGTAGAATATTAACCATTAAATATTCGTTGTCGTGCACAAGTGTGGGCAAGTGATACAACTTCAAGAAACGTGCCATTTTGTGTTCCCTCCAAAATTCCATCGAAAGTTTTAGTAAAGGCACAGTATAGCAATATCCCTATAATATTGCTATACTGTGGTAAAGGGTCTACCACTTTACTAAAACAACTGACTTGACTCGTTGACTTTACCGACTACTTTTTAGACTTTGACTAGACTTTCGACTTGACGATAATCTGGAAAAACAACTTGAAAATTTTGTAAATTTTTTACGATATTTTTTTTCCCGCCAAAACTTTACCTTGACACTGGCCATGGTTTAAAAGCCGAGAGCCATAACAAGAAAAAATATATCTGATCTGTGGCGGCAACTCGAGTTTGATGGGGCCTAGTTACGTTTTTCACGTTCACAAAACTCTTTCACTCTTAGCACCATCAATCTTTCACCACTCTTTAAAGCCGGCTGTACACTCTCGCCGAGACACAGCGAGGCGGCCCGAGTTCGAGAGTGTAAATGGGTGCGCTCGCCTCGTCTCGCCTGTCTCGGACCCTCTCGGTCCGTTGTCGGTATATTGCGCCCGAGACAAAGGGTCTCGCGAGGAAAACGAGCGCACTACTGTACACTCTCGCGTCTTTCAGTACTAGTTTCGCCGTTGGACAGTGTAGAACAGAAAAATAACAATAATAAACGACATTATCAGTCATTATCTCTGAGAAATAAAATTAAATATGATTATAAATCTTTGGATTACAATGATATCTTTCGATGCATGGTGAATGGTGAATGGTCGTTTTCGTCCATCTTGTCTGAGTTCTTAACTGCGATTGAACTAAGCGAGAATGTACATGATCGCACTCGGGCAAGGGGCTCTCGCACGAGACTCTCGCCCGAGAGCTCTCGGCGAGAGTGTACAGCGGGCATAATGTTTTCGGCATGATTTTCTCACGAAATCACAGTAAAACTTATTGCCCGCTGTACACTCTCGTCGAAAGCTCTCGGGCGAGAGTCTCGTGCGAGAGCCCCTTGCCCGAGTGGGATCATGTACATTCTCGCTTAGTTCAATCGCAGTTTCATTAGTTGTTAACTCGTGCGGTATACAGCATACGGGGAATCTATGACAACTAATGGCGCATTTTGATTGGTCGAGGCATGCGTTTCAGAAATATCCCGCAGGCCGCACCCCGCATGCGGGCCCTATCGACCAGTGAAAATGCGCCCTTAGTTGTCATAGACTCCCCGTATGATGTATACGGTATACCGCACGAGTTAACGACTTGAAAATGTGCCCTAGCAACCAAAGCAACAAACGAAATGCAAATTACAAACTTACAAGTTTATATTATCCTGCCACCAGCTGCGTTTATTTTTAAGGTCGCTTTAGGAATGTCCAATGGGCAATGATACACGTTTTGGATTAACGTAGGGTGAACATGACATGTTATTGGACAGTACATAGTCATTGGATAGAGCACAAAAATACTATTTTTTGAGTTAGCTTTAAAAACCACCTTACACCTATTTTTCTATAAAATCAGGCGTTCTATTACTTCATAAACAGGCAGTTTTTAAAGCAACCTTAATAAATTTTGTGTTTTTTGCTTTGTCCAATGAATGGTACATTATTACTGTCCAATCACTAGTCATTTACCCTATTGTGGAATGGGTTGTTTTCTTTTTATCATCTCCACCAGACGGCGCGACGGTAGACACTCACTAATTTTCTATTGGTTCCCCACCGATTTGAAATTATCTGCAGGTTGGCATTACTGACTACATGTTGGTCGTGTTTCTAAAAAATATCAGTGTACTGTCAAGTGTAATATCAATCAAAATATCATACTCCTAAGCGATCATTGGCCTAAGCAATTAGACCAGTATACTGGTAACAGCTTAGGAACACGCTTGCACTTGTCAAACTGAAAACATGATAACTGAAAGAGTTTTCTACTTCTACTTTTTATTGTCGGTGTGGTTTTTATTATTTTTCCCCAAATTGTGTTATTTGGGTTTTTGATGTTAATTAATAATTATTGGTAAAATATTAGCAACTAAATATTTGTTATCTTGCACAAGTGCAGGTAAGATGTTGTCAAAACCAAAATGTATAATTCCTGTGACATTTGGTGTGAACAACGGTAAATAGGGCTATTTCTTCCGTGAGTTTTAACTAAAACATCGTTATTATAACTTTATTATCCTATTCATTGGAATATTATTGTGTCTTTTTCAAATTGAAATGTATCAAGTTTTACATGCTTTTGCCCAGTTATGTAGCAATTATTGATGGTATTCCCTGGTATTACCGATAGTTGTCTACCCATACGCCATCTAGTTACTAAAATGGAAGCTGTTTGACAATCAAATTAAAATGCTAAGAAAATTCCTCATTTTTGCAGTTTTCCACAAAAAAGAACTAATTGTCAAATATTATTGTTTATGGAAGTGGAAGGTAGGTATATGTTTCTACTTGGATGAAGGATCAAATGGTTTTAGATGTTTCTACAATAATTATCGTAGATACTGCCGATCCACACTCGCGCGCGAAGGCACGCCGCGGACCGCGGCGCGGATCGCGGCGCAAATCGCGGCGCGGATCGCACATTACTACCAAATCCTCTCAAAGTTCGCGACATGTCCGCGCTTTAAGCGTTCTTTATTTGAAAACTTTCCCGCGCGTCTACTTTTTTCATAATATGGCACTCGGCTTTTTAAGAATGGCCAGTGTCAAGTAAAATATGGCGGGAAAAAAAAATCGTGAAAAGTTTACCAAAAAGTTGTTTTTCCAGATGATCGTCAAGTCAAAAGTCTAGTAAAAGTCTAAAAATAGTATTTCAAAAAGATAAAACCGACTTCAACGTAAATAATTACGTAGCATTAAAATTCCCTATCTCAAAAACTACTGAACCGATTTTGATGAAACTTGCAGCATTCCCTAAGTTGAACAATACCTAGTACAACAAAAAAAGAATCACTTAAATCGGACTTGTAGTTCCAGAGATATGCGCGCACAAACATAAAAACATACATACGTACATAAGAATAAGAATACTTTTATTTCCAGCATCACACGAAACATCATAATAATAAACAGTATAGAGTGGTACAGTTATTGTGATCTAGTTACATTAATATCATAATATTATAATGCTGTGTGATGCCAAATACATACATACATACACATTCGAAATTTGGCACATTTGTTCAGAAGCTGCTATAGATTAACATATAAAAAAACTGGACAGTTCTGGAAATATTACATACATACGCGTCGAATTTTTGATAACCTTCTTTTTTTGAAGTCGGTTTTTTAACCGACAGTAGACAGTAGTCAGTAGAGTCAACGAGTCAAGTCAGTTGTTTTAGTAAAGTGGTAGACCCTTTACTAAAACTTTCGACGGAGTTTTGGAGGGAACACAAAATGGCACGTTTCTTGAAGTTGTATCACTTGCCCACACTTGTGCACGACATCAAATTTTTAATGTTTTTTTTTTTATGAAATAAGGGGGCAAACGAGCAAACGGGTCACCTGATGGAAAGCAACTTCCGTCGCCCATGGACACTCGCAGCATCAGAAGAGCTGCAGGTGCGTTGCCAAGGCTGACAACGCACCTGCAGCTCTTCTGATTAAGGGGTAATAGGGTAAGGTAGGGAAGGGAATAGGGGAGGGTACGGAAGGGAAAAGGGTAGGGAATTGGGCCTCCGGTAAACTCACTCACTCGGCGAAACACAGCGCAAGCGCTGTTTCACGCCGGTTTTCTGTGAGGACGTGGTATTTTTCCGGTCGAGCCGGCCCATTCATGCCGAAGCATGGCTCTCCCACGTCAACGCCGGTTTTCTGTGAGGACGTACGTAAATCGTAATACGTAATGGTTAATATTCTACCAACATTACACATTAAAAACCGAAATAACACAATTTTAGGAAAATAATACAAAAACACAACGGCACTCTTTCGTATTCCCAGCAAAATTCCGCGCGTCTACTCTTTCTTGACAGACTGTATTATCTGTTCACTAAACAATGCTGGCATGTCTTGTATGGCAAAAGCCCTTATTAAAATAAAGATTTAAAAAAACCCTTTGTCGCGGGACAGAAAACCGACAACATTCGGGGAACGGGCCGCGAAGTGCGAGACATATGCGAATCGGATCCACACTCATGCTTCGCAGAAATTTCGCGGCGCCGCGGCGTCGCGCACGGTCCGCGTGCGAGTGTGGATGCGGCCGGGGAACCAGCCGCGAAGTGCGAAAAATATGCGAACCGGATCCACACTCACGTTTCGCGGAAATTTCGCGGCGTCGCGCGCGGTTCGCACGCGAGTGGGGATGGGGCTATACAGCATACTTCTTTGACAGTAAAATGCACGATCAAAGAGGATGTAAACTGTATACTACGTAACAAGAGGTCGGACTTAGAAGAAAAAAAATAAACATTCGTTATTTTTTAAATTTAAAACTAAACGACAAAATTTTAAGTGCAAAACCTTTCACTCTAAACATACCAAAAATTAAAAAAAATAAAAATAAAAAGAAATGAGCTCAAATAAATGTTTTATTACAATAAAAATTATTGTACATGGCTAAATAAATAGGCTAATAAGGTAAATTAAACAATAAAACAGATTTAATCCACAAGTTTTTGTTGATTTCTATTATTAAATATTATAATATTATTGCAGTACAGTTTTATGTATTTTATTTATAAATATGATAGAATAGCTGTCTATGCTACTCTACTAACTACTTGATTGGCTTAAGCCATTATTCCACTTATCCTAGCGGCTAGCTAGGTTCCTAGGTAGGATCCTAGCTTCTAAATGTTGTTCCACGTCTTGACTAAATCGGAAACGATTTAGGATCTAGAAACCTAGCTAGGATAAGTGGAATAAGCGCTTTATACAGTAAACTGTATATAGGGAGGGGATTAAAGCTGCGCGTCCACCAGGTTGGAATCGGGACGTACGGTGCGGACGGTAGTACCACGTGTCGTCATATACTTGTCAGGCGCAGAATGACGTTCCAGTACTTCTAGTGCAGTTCATAGTAGTCAGTACCATACATACAAAGCAACAAATCCGTCCACTGCGTACCTGCGCTCCGATTCCGATCCAGTGGACCGCGCCTTTATACATACACACTTTGTTTTGTTACACCCTGTATACGACAGCTGAAATCTATGGCGCGGGTTCAGGCCATCTGCATACCACCTCACTTGATCAGAGGATTTTTCCTTGGTGGCCGTACCACTCATAATCCCATACCTTCCTTTTCCTAAAATCTCCTTGCATTGAATCTCTTTGCTGCTTTCGTTCCCAAGCGGTCGCATGCGACCGCGAGAACAAAAGATTTCCTAGAATCCGCGATCGAGTTAACAGCTATTGCTTGCAGACTAAAATGTTGCAAACTAGCTGTATAGGGACCTAAAAATCTGAAATTAATGAAACATTTTTCATTTACTACAATATTTCCATACAGTTTACATAAATTATAGTAAGTAGGTATAGTAATTAATAACCTTATGTATTGTTACAATAAAAAAATATACACACGATACACATTTCATCATTTTCCAAATTAACTGCATACTGATATACATTATAATAATTTCTATGAAATAATAATCTATCTTTTTCATATTAATATAGTTTAAGTTCTAAATTATTGTACAATTATGCAAATAATACTACGACATACTTTGTATCAGAACATGGTATGATATCGTTATGTTTTGCTTCAATTTATCAATTTACGGTTACATTTACATTTTACAATGGCTTACCTTTCGTTTTTCAATAATTAATCCACTTAATTTACAATTTTTGTATTTTTGTAATAAATAATTTTCACAAAATGGAATTCGAACCTTGAGTTTTAAACTTCATCTTCCTCTTTTTTCTCATGTAGTTTATATTCTCTATGGTCTTTTTTATCAACCAATCACAGTCGACCGTGCTTAAAAATTGTACAGATTATGCGATTTACTTTAGTAGCTACGTTTAAATTTGGAACCCAATTTTTTTTTGTTCGGAAAGTTTCGTCCACCTGACGTAACAATGCACGATTAGCGACTCAAACGAGTTAAATGGTGCTTCTTCTGTATTTAAATTTAATCGCCAGTTTGAGGTGTTAATTTATCATTAATTGACTCTGAGAGGGAATTTCATGTTTAATGAGCATTTAGTGTTGTGGTTAATTGTATGGGCAGCGGATAATTTTTATTTTTTAAATGATGTTTTAATGAACGACTCTGAGTGCGGCTGTATAGCTACCATCTTGTAATCATGAACGTAGAAAAAAAGGCGGACGGAGTCTTGTCATACTGCCGATCCACACTCGCGCGCGAAGGCACGCCGCGGACCGCGGCGCGGATCGCGGCGCGGATCGCGGCGCGGATCGCGGCGCGGATCGCGGCGCAAATCGCGGCGCGGATCGCACATTACTACCAAATCCTCTCAAAGTTCGCGACATGTCCGCAGTGTAGGCGTTCTTTATTTGAAAAATTTCCCGCGCGTCTACTTTTTTCATAATATGGCACTCGGCTGTTTAAGAATGGCCAGTGTCAAGTAAAATATGACGGGAAAAAAAATCGTGAAAAGTTTACAAAAAGTTGTTTTTCCAGATGATCGTCAAGTCAAAAGTCTAGTAAAAGTCTAAAAATAGTATTTTAAAAAGATAAAACCGACTTCAACGTAAATAATTACGTAGCATTAAAATTCCCTATCTCAAAAACTACTGAACCGATTTTGATGAAACTTGCACCATTCCCTAAATTGAACAATACCTAGTACAACAAAAAAAGAATCACTTAAATCGGACTTGTAGTTCCAGAGATATGCGCGCACAAACATAAAAACATACATACGTACATAAGAATAATAATAAGAATACTTTTATTTCCAGCATCACACGAAACATCATAATAATAAACAGTATTGAGTGGTACAGTTATTGTGATCTAGTTACATTAATATCATAATATTATAATGCTGTGTGATGCCAAATACATACATACATACACTTTCGAAATTTGGCACATTTGTTCAGAAGCTGCTATAGATTAACATGTAAAAAAACTGGACAGTTCTGGAAATATTACATACATACGCGTCGAATTGTTGATAACCTCCTTTTTTTAAAGTCGGTTAAAAAGTAGTCAGTAAAGTCAACGAGTCAAGTCAGTTGTTTTAGTAAAGTGGTAGACCCTTTACTAAAACTTTCGACGGAGTTTTGGAGGGAACACAAAATGGCACGTTTCTTGAAGTTGTATCACTTGTCCACACTTGCGCACGACATCAAATTTTTAATGTTTTTTTATGAAATAAGGGGGCAAACGAGCAAACGGGTCACCTGATGGAAAGCAACTTCCGTCGCCCATGGACACTCGCAGCATCAGAAGAGCTGCAGGTGCGTTGCCAAGGCTGGCAACGCACCTGTAGCTCTTCTGATTAAGGGGTAATAGGGGAAGGTAGGGAAGGGAATAGGGGAGGGTACGGAAGGGAAAAGGGTAGGGGATTGGGTCTCCGGTAAACTCACTCACTCGGCGTAACACAGCGCAAGCGCTGTTTCACGCCGGTTTTCTGTGAGGACGTGGTATTTTTCCAGTCGAGCCGGCCCATTCATGCCAAAGCATGGCTCTCCCACGTCAACGCCGGTTTTCTGTGAGGACGTACGTAAATCGTAATACGTAATGGTTAATATTCTACCAACATTACACATTAAAAACCGAAATAACACAATTTTAGGAAAATAATACAAAAACCCAACGGCACTCTTTCGTATTCCCAGCAAAATTCCGCGCGTCTACTCTTTCTTGACAGACTGTATTATCTGTTCACTAAACAATGCTGGCATGTCTTGTATGGCAAAAGCCCTTATTAAAATAAAGATTAAAAAAAAACCCTTTGTCGCGGGACAAAAAACCGACAACATTCGGGGAACGGGCCGCGAAGTGCGAGACATAATATGCGAATCGGATCCACACTCATGCTTCGCAGAAATTTCGCGGCGCCGCGGCGTCGCGCACGGTCCGCGTGCGAGTGTGGATGCGGCCGGGGAACCAGCCGCGAAGTGCGAAAAATATGCGAACCGGATCCACACTCACGTTTCGCGGAAATTTCGCGGCGTCGCGCGCGGTTCGCACGCGAGTGGGGATGGGGCTATAGAGGAAAAGTAACAAATATATACTTGTAATCTGTGGTTTATGTCACTGTCTAAGTTCAAAGCAGGTGGACGAAACTTTCCGAACAAAAAAAATTGGGTTCCAAATTTAAACGTAGCTACTAAAGTAAATCGCATAATCTGTACAATTTTTAAGCACGGTCGACTGTGATTGGTTGATAAAAAAGACCATAGAGAATATAAACTACATAAGAAAAAAGAGGAAGATGAAGTTTAAAACTCAAGGTTCGAATTCCATTTTGTGAAAATTATTTATTACAAAAATACAAAAATTGTAAATTAAGTGGATTAATTATTGAAAAACGAAAGGTAAGCCATTGTAAAATGTAAATGTAACCGTAAATTGATAAATTGAAGCAAAACATAACGATATCATACCATGTTCTAATACAAAGTATGTCGTAGTATTATTTGCATAATTGTACAATAATTTAGAACTTAAACTATATTAATATGAAAAAGATAGATTATTATTTCATAGAAATTATTATAATGTATATCAGTATGCAGTTAATTTGGAAAATGATGAAATGTGTATCATGTGTATATTGTTTTATTGTAACAATACATAAGGTTATTAATTACTATACTTACTATAATTTATGTAAACTGTATGGAATATAAATGAAAAATGTTTCATTAATTTCAGATTTTTAGGTCCCTATACAGCTAGTTTGCAACATTTTAGTCTGCAAGCAATAGCTGTTAACTCGATCGCGGATTCTAGGAAATCTTTTGTTCTCGCGGTCGCATGCGACCGCTTGGGAACGAAAGCAGCAAAGAGATTCAATGCAAGGAGATTTTAGAAGGAAGGTATGGGAATATGAGTGGTACGGCCACCAAGGAAAAATCCTCTGATCAAGTGAGGTGGTATGCAGCTGGCCTGAACCCGCGCCATAGATTTCAGCTGTCGTATACAGGGTGTAACAAAACAAAGTGTGTATGTATAAAGGTGCGATCCACTGGATCGGAATCGGAGCGCAGGTACGCAGTGGACGGATTTGTTGCTTTGTATGTATGGTACTGACTACTATGAACTGCACTAGAAGTACTGGAACGTCATTCTGCGCCTGACAAGTATATGACGACACGTGGTGCCACCGTCCGCACCGTATGTCCCGATTCCAACCTGGTGGACGCGCAGCTTTAATCCCCTCCCTATATAGAGTTTACTGTATAAAGCGCTTATTCCACTTATCCTAGCTAGGTTCCTAGATCCTAAATCGTTTCCGATTTAGTCAAGACGTGGAACAACATTTAGAAGCTAGGATCCTAGCTAGGATCCTACCTAGGAACCTAGCTAGCCGCTAGGATAAGTGGAATAATGGCTTAAGCCAATCAAGTAGTTAGTAGAGTAGCATAGACAGCTATTCTATCATATTTATAAATAAAATACATAAAACTGTACTGTAATAATATTATAATATTTAATAATAGAAATCAACAAAAACTTGTGGATTAAATCTGTTTTATTGTTTAATTTACCTTATTAGCCTATTTATTTAGCCATTTACAATAATTTTTATTGAAATAAAACATTTATTTGAGCTCATTTCTTTTTATTTTTATTTTTTTTAATTTTTGGTATGTTTAGAGTGAAAGGTTTTGCACTTAAAATTTTGTCGTTTAGTTTTAAATTAAAAAAATAACGAATGTTTATTTTTTTTCTTCTAAGTCCGACCTCTTGTTACGTAGTATACAGTTTACATCCTCTTTGGTTCAAAGATAAATGTGGTTAGGTTTTTTAGATGAGGTTTTTTATTGAAATTATTTGGATAAAATCTAATTAAACTGACTAATTACATTACAATTATACTAAATAAATCGAAATAAAATGCTTGCAAAATATTTGAGTAAGTTTTTAGTGCCAGAGCTTTAAGTTTATTTATTGATAAAAACAATGGCAACTTTACAAATTAGGTACTCCTTTTTATTTTCAGGATTTCGGGCCTGGAATATCATATTTTCGCGTAAAAGTTCCACTACGGTAGAAGCAAAGCCTATAGAAAATATTGAAACAAGTAAGTTAAAAATTACCACCAAATAAAATGCCATGATTTATCTCAACCTATTTTTTACTTATTTTCTATTAAAAATTTAAGAGGCGTCGAGTGACTGAAAACTAAGCCAACTACTGACACTCCTTTAAACTCTTCTATTCCATTTACAAACTTTACCCATTTGCAAATAAACAATAGTATGCAGGGCCCCCGTAAGGGCTACTGGCGCCTGTGTGCAAAAAAAGGATTTTGGCGCCCCTTTAGGCAAATTTTTTGGGACCTTGGTTTTGGTGCCCCTAAAGATGGCAATTTGGCGCCCCTAGAGGATGGCGCCCGTGTGCATTGCACACATTGCACATATGGTAGTAGCCCTGATTAGTATGTGCTGGTGCAGTTTGCAAACATAGTACATTCTGTTTTCATAATCTTTTGTGTTGTTTGTATTTTACAGCTACTGTATCGGAAAAGAAAAACCCTTTAGAATATCCTGATTATTTTCAAGTTCACAATTTGTTTACTGTGAAAGATTTGTTTGATGCCAGAGTACATTATGGTCACAAAGAAGGTTCCTTGAATGAACAAATGATACCATATTTATATGGCTCCAGACTTGGACATTTAATCTTCGATTTAGACATAACAGCTGAACACTTAAGAAAAGCTTTGAATTTTACTGCTCATGTGGCATATAGAGGAGGTATAATATGCTTCTTTAACAGAAATGCGCTCAACGCTCATCTCGTAGAGAAAACAGCAATCGAGTGTGGTGAATATGCCCACACAAGATTCTGGCGGGGCGGTATATTCACCAATGCAAATCACCAATTCGGTGCAATTACAAGGTTGCCAGATTTGTGCATATTTTTGAATACACAGAATAATATTTTAAACCAGCACACAGCTGTGAGGGATAGTGCAAAGATGTTAATTCCAACAATTGGTATAGTTGATACTAACTGCAATCCTAACCTTATTACGTACCCTGTGCCAGGAAATGACGATACACCTGTGGCTATAGAACTCTACTGTAAACTATTCAAAGGAGCAATCATGAGAGGAAAAGAGGCAAGGATGAAGTTGTTACAAGAGGAAAGTTAATAAATACACTATGATGAAGCCAGTAACATATTTTATATACATAGTAACAATTTCATAACCATAGACTATAGAATAAAGTAAAATTAACACTTGATTAAACTATTTTACTTCAAAAGTCAAAACATAGGTTTAAAAAAAGTCACCTGTGGTAAAAGTATCCTTTTAAAATATTATTTTACAATATTATGCAAATGATGATTGAAAAGTGAGTATTATGCATTTATCCCTTTTTAGGGTTCCAAAGTTCAGGGCGAAGCCAAACGAGCGTAATTTTGTGAGTCGTGAGCGGCAGAATTTCTGCCGGGCAGAATTTTTTTCATACAAATGACAACTCATGTGTGAATCAAACATGACTTTTGTATGAAACTGAATGCAGCAGAATTCTGCCCGGCAGAAATTCTGCGACTCACAACTAACAAATTACGCTCGTTTGGCTTCGCCCTTACCCTTTACAACTGGTAAATAATTTTAAGTATAACAATTTTTTTAAAGAGAATACTTTTTGGTTGTGATATCACAAAATGGACTATATTATTATAAACTGTCAATTTATAGTTACATTAAATTTTTGGTCCACAAATTTCTATGTTTCCTAGAATAATTTTATCCCAAAAGAACTTTACGCATCATGTGGGACGAGTGGGGATTGCTGTCAACCTCTCTGCTCTCCCAGCTGCCCGTGATGCATTTGGAACTGCATAGATATTGTAATAGCGGGATCCTATAGCGACCACAGAAGTCAACAAACTTGATATGCTCCACACGGTTGTCGAAAAATACACCTGAAATAAGATTTTTAATATTACTAGCTGTTGCCCACGACTCCGTCCGCGTGGACTTCAGCTTATAGCGCGCGGTAGTTCTCGTCGTAGCGTTTAAACTTACATTATATTGTAGGTAGGTAGTTCCCGTTGAACCATATAGACTACATTAATGCAATTTGCAAGCAAGACAGAGGTGCTTCCGTGGTACGCTTACTTCAAACTTCAATGTTTACACTTTACAGGCAGACAGACACATCACACTTAAAACGCCCCTATTTTTTCGTAGTGGGTTAAAAACTGGGGAGTTTATGAATTTTTGGAACTAACTTAATTTGAAATATACAGGGTGTCAAAAGACCGCTTCCGATAACTTCGTGGGGTTATTATAGGGCATGAGATATATCCATTGGTGCAAGTAATTTTCTTTAAATCGCCAGTTTTTAAAATAGTCAAAATTTTCAACACGCAATGTATAACGCTGATGTAAATGGGCGATAGTATCGCGCGCCAGTGGAGCCCCGGCCCCCAGGCCGAGTCAGCCCCCACGCGCCGCTCGCGCCGAGTACCGCGCGCGCGGCCCTGCGCTAGACAAAACAGCTGATCGTGGTGTGCCACAGTGCCCTAGCCCGTGGGTAGTGAATAAACCACCAGTATTGTAATGATTATTAAATTACAATTGTTTTCACGATTTAACATAATGTTAGAATTTATTAATTACCGTTTCTTAGGTTATTAGTTTAAGTATTACTTATTACTCAAAAATACTCCGTTTTTACTTCCGGCCAAAAAGGAAAAGAAATCATAATAATTCACATTCGAATCAGTTGATCTCTTGAATCAGAAATTGTAAAAATACAACACTTACACAGTTACACCTATCTATGGAAAAAAATACTTGTTCATCATCATTTAACATGTTCACTGACCTGTGATCAGCTGTCTGTTTTTATGAAATGCAGTTCGAACTGTGCTCACTGCTCCATGTAACTCAATGTAGATTGCAGAGTTATTCAACACGAAACAAAAGTAAATAGGAGACATTCCAATTCTTTACACACTTTTTACTGCACTGTTTAAACCGCACTATCGAAAACGATGTTCACCCCCGTTCCATAAAAGTTTACGAGTACCACAGATTACCCTTATTACCTTAAAATTACAAAACTTTAACAAAAACTTCACAGTACACCAGCGCGGCGCGTGTTTACAGCCGACGGAACAAATGAAGAAAAAACTTTGTAAAATAATAGGGATTTATCCCTGTGCATATTTTGAGTTATCGATAATTTTTTATCGATAAATCGTATTAATTGTTTTACATACGAGTACGTATTGATTACAGTCAAACTAAAAATAAGCAAATACCTACTCAATGTTAAGAATAGCGACAATAATTAAAATTTATTTAAATAATTAGGTATTATGAAAGTATTTTCATTGCGTACGTAGACGCGTATACGCATTACGCGCATACCTAGACGCGCAAACGCGTACCATAGTATAACAACCACTTTATCACGGTAATGTCGGTAGGTATCGAAATTATCTTGCAACTTGACTATGTATCCCGATAAAATTTTCTGAATTCATAACCTCATAATAGAGTTAATTTTAAAAATGAGATTAGATCAACTAAATAATAGTTATTAACTTTTATTATTTAATGGTAATTTAAATATCGACAACATCGTTTTGAATGTACAACACTTAGATTGTCCTTGAAATGGATTAACGACACGTGACGTGCACGTGCGTCGTGCACCTGCAGAGCGGCCGATGGCGGCCGCTCTTTGTCGGCTCGATCACTAAAGACTCCGCCGCGGCGGCGTGCTTTTTGATCGATGCCGCCGTGCTTCGGTTTCTTTTGACCTCTTCCGAAAGCCGATACATAATTATTTTAACATTATTTTTAAAATTAAAATAGATTTTCTAATTTAGTAGCCATTTGTGCATTGAGGTATTAGGTTGTTGTTAGACATAAGTTTGATTTTTTAACAATTAGGTACTTCAAGTATCAAAACGTGGTAGTAGTTATTGTGTTATGTGTTAATTGATTATTATTATTCAGTTGTGTTAAGTAATTTACTGTATGGTGTGATAGATTTCGTTTGAAAAGGGAAGTGTTTTTGACGTTTTTGGTGGTGACTGGTCTTATTGCTTGGTGTTAAGGACTATTTTCAAAATTCATAAAGAAGTAAGAACCCGTCTTGAACTCAACATTTTTCACGTAAGTTAATTATTGCCAGATTTTTGTGTATCATCTGTAATTTCGATTGATAAGACGTGACGATTGCGGATAGACAGTTCGTCCGCATTGGTTTCGTTACTTATGAACTTTTTAACGTCGAGTCTAAAAATCTTAGAAATTTGCCATACCTACTCTTGTAAGTTTTTACACATGCAGTTGATTACAGTTTTCTACATAAGTTACCATGAAACTTTTAACACTGCAAGTAGCCAAGATGAGGGGTTAGAGGTCAGTCATAGTGACCACCTTCATGGGTTTAAAGTTGGAAGGACACATCACACAACATACATTAGGGTTTAGAACAGTTCTGACGTAGTGTATCGTCGCATACGACCTTTCGAGTTTCGACAGCGTACGTAGGCCGTAGCGTGAAGACATTGAGCGCGCGTTTTTACATTGCGATTTTTAGTAATAATAATAAAATTAAAAAAAAAAATTAAAATTATTTTTCTATGTGGTTTATTATCATGTTTAAAGGGTATTAATTATAAAAAAAAATAAAATTAAAATAAAAAAAAAATAATAAAAAAAACTAAAAAAAAATACATTTTTGTAATCAGAAAATGTAGTATAATCATACCCCAAAGTTATCGGAAGCGGTCTTTTGACACCCTGTATAATATTTTCACCCCCTTACAACCCCTTTTTCCAGTTTAGTAGCCTATGTCCTTTCTCAGGCTTTATACTATCTACATACAAATTTTCATTACCATCTGTTTAGTAGTTTTGGCTTGAAAGCGCAACAGACAGACAGAGATACTTTCGCATTTATAATATTAGTAGAGATAGACGTACTACATGAAATTGACTTGCGGAAAATTTTACGATTCGCATGATTGTCAGAGCGCCGAGCATGTCTTATATACTCTACAACAGTTACATAAGTATAATTTTCACAGAGCCAGTACTGGCTGCCAATAAGACTGGCAGCCAGTATTGGCTTGGTAGGTGTGAAGTCGCGTGTGAACAGTCTATATGCCGCGTGTGAACAGTTTTTCAAGCCAGGCCAAACTGTTTACACGCGGCTAGGGAATGTTATTATTCGACAAATTTACTATTCGAATAATTCGAATATTATTCGAAAAATTTGAAAAATGCTGAAAACTCTGAATAAAAGTAACAAAAAGCTTCGTAGAACCATGTACAACCTATTTTGTTAACACTATGAAGTAAGCAATTCTCATTTTTACTTTTATCAACATAAATCTTTGCAAATGTCATAGTTAATTTTTATTGTTAAACACTTTAAAAATGTATATTTATAAACCGTTTTTGATCATAGCACCTTTTACTTTTATCATGTGATTATGCTTAGTCTTGCTAGGCAGCAGTTGAGATTCAATAATAATATGATATTCGACGTTATGATATCTGTTCATTAATACCAAGCCAGCTGCTCACACCGTTTTTTATTAACCGTGGCTCTGTGAAAATTATACCTAACTCCTCTCATTTTGGGCCTTTTGGTAACCAATTGTACTAATGTCAAACAGTACGTAAATGGTATTTGAAACCAGTTGTTCTAGTCGAGCCGGTTTGTTGATGCTATTAGCACTATCTCATGAATCACCGCTTAATGTCGTAAATGGACAATTGCAATACCCTGTTAAATGTTAACCCCTTTACCCCTTAACTAAGTTAAAAGTGTCCCACACAAAACTGCGAATTCGCATCGCAAATACTTGCGACAAAACTCATAATAAAAATGACATTGCGAAGCGAATTCGCAGTTGTGTGGGACCTTTAAGGCCGTCCCCCGAGCAAACTACCTTGGCCATACATTTGCCGCGTTGCCGAGATCGCGCCAAAACCCTATTATTTTTGCTTATCTTAGTTCAAAATTGTCCTAAAAAAAATTTAAAACGGCGAATATGTAGTTTATGATATTGTCGATCTATTGGCGTGAGTTTCAAATAAAAGTATTTGTAAATGCTAAGGAGATGCTGAATGTATGCTCGAATTTTAACAAATTGGTATTACTTTGAAAGCTGATATCATAAGTATACTAAACAAAAACAGAAAATTTAAAACGGCAAAATGAATGTTCATAATTATACTGAAGATTATTGCTGTATTTTTATTATAACTTTGTGGCTTTCAGATTATGAGTTTATAGAATTTAAATACGGTCAATTACGGAATCTCCGGACGGAACGCCCTTAAGTAAAACCCACAACTTCTCTTGTGCAATGGTGACAAACGCCATTTTACGCGCTAGCAAAGCTACGCGACATTGCGACACAGCTTGGTTCATGTAATTCAGTCTAGTCCTCTAGTGGATAATTTTATTTCATCCGATACTAATGTTATAAATGCGAAAGTGTGTCTGTCTGTCGGACCGTCAACCGCTGAACCGATTTTGCTGTTTGGTATGGAGATACTTTAATTCCCGGCCCCCGGGTAAGGACATAGGGTACTTTTTATCCTGGAAAACGGTGCGGTTCCCGCGAGATAAACGTATTTTGCTGCAACGGTATTGCGGGCGTCATCTAGTTATTAAGTTGGTACCTTTGCATTTGGGGTTGACACAGCACTGTGCTTGTTTCAAATAACCTATTAATGTAACTGGAATGTCCCCGGTTCTGATGGGTATTTCGTGTAGTTTGATGGAACGAGCTGCTAGTTCCAGGAGCGAGGGCGGTTGGAGAGTCATGTCTCTCACGAACCGCACAACCAGTGGATTGTCTCGGAGACTGAGCTGAAATATCAAACATGGTCAGTTTCGGCAATGAAAATTAGAACGCGTTCCAGGTCAGGATTTAAATTGCAACGCATTACGGTGGTAAATAGTGATTTATTTGTTATTGCTGTTAGTCTAGATCAGGGGTTCCCAAACTTATCTTGTCTATCGCCCACTTTGAGCACAATACAGTCAAAACCGTGTATGGCGACATCGTTTAGAACAACATACCGGTTAAATTGACCAAAATCAAAGGTCCCGGCTGAATGCTATATGACCACCTTATCAAAAACATTGGTTTTTACGACATTGTGTACTACGATATACCGCATTAATCGACCACATTTGGTTAAGATTTCGAAGAATTATATCTGCAGAACGACCGGCTTAGCTATATTGTAAACAATTTGAATAGGTAACAGTATCCACATCTGGCACAGTATAATGGTCAATGGCTATTATCTTAAAAGTAAAAAAAAAATAGGATCTTTTGTAATTCTTAGAAACAAAGCACATGCATGCCGTAGCCTCATGGCCCGCTTCGTCATATCTCGTCTCGTCTTCGTCAGTTTGTTACTTATCTTTACTTTAATATTAATATAATTAGCTCAAAATTCATTGATGTAGATCAGTCTATTGCAATTTGTGCACCAGCTACGGAGGATGATATTGTACGTGAAGTTCAAGAGGAAAATGAAAACGAACAAAAAGACTCGGAAGAACAATAGTGCCAACTTTGATTGACGGTCTCAATGCTGTTAGTGTATTACGAAAGATTGTTCTTTTTAATAAACAGTTCCACATGCAGGGAAATGATTAAAATCCAACGAGAATTACAAAATGTGTATGCACGATAGAAGTGTTCCAAACTAAAATTACAGATTTTATGCACACAAAAATGATGGAAAAATGATATTGTTCTTTTATAATATTATACGTTTGTATTGAAGTAAACAAAGTGTGGATTAATTTCCTACATTAATATACATCTTATTTTTCCTATTTATACCTGTCACTGGTTATTACAACTATCGGTTTTTACGACTTAATATGAGCAGACCCTTCGATGTCGTTATAACAGATTTTGACTGTATTATGTTTTAGCGTCCACTTTGTTTTAATTGAAAATGCATCCAGATGAAATTAATCACCCCCCAAGCCTCTACACAACGCCTTTTTCTGGGTCCCACACCGCCCCCATTAAGACCATCAGCGCCCCCAAGGGGGCGTTATCGCCCACTTTGGGGCTGGCCTAGATTCTAGAATCATCAAACAGGCACAACACTATTTCAACGATAGTTTCGTATTAAATTTTAAAGCGTATTTTGCGGCTCGCCGCTCGCATCGCATTTTCGACAACTGCTACAATCCGTAGAATTTTTCCGCCCCTTTAGTCGTACCACAGTAATACACAATACATGTTATTGGCTCCCGTAAGGGCTACTGACGCCTGTGTGCAAAAAAAGGATTTTGGCGCCCCTTTTGGCAAATTTTTTCGGTCCTTGGTTTTGGCGCCCCTAAAGGTGGCGCCCGTGTGCATTGCACATATGGTAGCGGGGGCCCTGCAGTGATGTTATTACTTATTATAAGTAATCTATTTCTATTCTAGAAACGAGACATTTCTGGGTCTTATATCTGACTAGTCACTATCATGCTAGCGCTCGAGAAAATGTAATCTCAATATGTCATGTTTGTTTAAGGGTTCTTATCAGTCTTTGTTTCTTATACTGTATAGTTATATCATTCCTAATGATGATTGTGCATAATACAAACCTCTGTCAAACATTTTAACTTGATAAGTTGGGTTGGCAAGGTCTTTAGTTTGTTTTTGTGTATGTGCAGGGATCTCAGTTGGTTCAAATTGGCGATGCTAGCTGGTAACTGCTCGATGAAATTATCGTTTAAGACCAACGCTTGCAGCGATTTTAATGCTCCAACTGAATCGGGGACTTCAGTCAGTTGATTTCCTGCCATCGACAAAACTTGCAGACTGTAAAAGAACAAGAGAACAGAAGTTAATAAAATGTATGCAATTGGGTTAATTAATAACTTCTGTAACGTTTAAGCCACACAAAGCACAAGAGCATGAGATGTTTTAACAATGTAGTTAGACTACATAATATTTATGCCGAAGGTGGTCACCCAATAGATTAGATTGTTTCTTCGGATTAACGGCAACTTTGTTTTTGTCGCTAATCGCTTCCTCGTTATTATTCAGGTTTAAAGGTTATCAAAAATCTTGTCCTGCGCTATCGTTCGCGTGCCCTGGTGTGCAAGCATGGAATGGCGTATCCAGGCCCTTTTGAGATCCATAGAAGGCATTACACGCTTTTAACATGGCATTGCTTTGCTAAAAATGGAGAATTTAACTTAAAAACTTACTACTGAAATTTCAAAGATAATTTTTTATTTTTGCTGATTTTTTTCTATTTTACGCGTTTTTATGCCCTAAATTATATTAATTTTATTTTTTAATCATCAATTAATAAATAAATAAATATATAAAAAACAGCTAATAATTTCCAAAAAAATTGAAAATTTTGTTATGTTCTTCTAATTTTGCCGCTGTGTGTATTATCATTTAGTTATGTTTAAACTTTAGAGATGACTATGGGTATTATGGATGCATCTAGTTTAAAGTACTACTCTTCTAGAGTTGCTTAGTCACACCTAGAGTCACCCACAACATAAAAATGCCAGGGCAATAAGGCCACCCGTAACCTCCAGTAATTGCGCATTTATAGTACAAAGACGTTGCCGTCAATAATACCAATTGAACGGCACTATTATCCTATTAACGTTTGGTCTAATCTGTTACAGGTCGAATCCCCGCTCTTAGCTGCTCTTAGTATTCAAAGCAGCTTTATCTGAATATCACGCGAATACTTCGTGACTCTTTTGAATCTTGTACGTATCACGTCTGCATACTTTTTAGTACACACTGATAAAGTTGAATAGGTTTAAACTGCTGTGTGCTGCTGCTGTGTAGTGAGCAAATAATGATAGAGTTTTTATAACAGAAATGACAATAATTTTTATTTAAACAGTTTTTAAGAAACCATTTCGTTTCATTATCAACTTGACCAATATGAGGCCTTTGGACTAGATTTAAATTATTTCCACAAAGTGAGAAATGGATTTGATTGGAGCTCACCTTTGAGCTCTTTTTAATGATAACATAAGCCACTTAAAAATAATTATTTTCATGTACGGCAATATTCTTTTAAAGGCAGACCATGAAAAATTATAGATGGAAATATTTTGAGTCCTGAGAAAGGATATAGGTACCTAGGTAGGATACTTTTTATCCCGGAAAAATGTACGGTTCCAACGAATTTTGACACAACGGAGTTGCGGGCGTCTAGACGTACAGTTTTAGTGTCCTCTGTAACTTGTAAGTTGTAAGTGTACATGTCGCAGGGAAAAGAGGATATCAGGGATTTCACGATATCCCTAGGGATATCACGAACTCCCGGAAGATGCTGGATATTCTTGTTTGTTACGTCTTCTTACTAAAAATATCTAGTGATATGTCATTTCACTAAACTAATGGCCTGTTTCACCGCTTCCTGATAAGGTGCCCGATAGGGTTATTTGACAGATTTTCCATACTCCATCTGTCAAATTAAGTGGTGGATAGCCTTATCAGGAAGCGGTGAAACAGGCCCTAAATCTAGTGAAATGTCAGAAACGCGGATACCGCCGAATAAAAATCGAGCCACTCATTTCTCTCGCTCGCTCTAGTTCCCACACGTGACACGGGCACTAGTGGGAGAGAAACAAATGCGTCGCTCGAGCTGGCGCGACTTGTCTAGCCTGGAGACAGACAGACTAACCCTTTGGGTACGGAACCGTAAAAATTAGGATAATCGAAGAGCTGGAGTACCTGTAGTACCCGTGCCTGTAGCAATCTCTATTGACGGAAGACTGATACGACCGGCGAGAGATCAGGCGCAGGACCGACTTTTTACATGCCCATCCAACGCATGGATCATCTAACATCTTACTTGTCAGATTCAGATTTTAGATGATCCTATCAAAGTACCCGTGTGTATACTAGAGTAAGCTAGAGTCGGTATCCGCGTTTCTGACATTTCACTAGATTTAGTTTAGTGAAATGACATATCACTAGATATTTTTAGTAAGAAGACGTAACAAACAAGAATATTTGGCATCTTCCGCGAGTTCGTGATATCCCTAGGGATATCGTGAAATCCCTGATATCCTCTTTTCCCTGCGAGTTGCGACATATATACTATAAGTATTGTTCTATATTCGCTAGTAACTGGTTTTAGTGCACAGACGTACGTATTTACCTACTACGCTTTACGATTACTTACTTGCATCGTGAATTGCGACTGCTAATCTGTTGTTATAAGTGTTTCTGCGAATGATTCAGCTTTAAACAGAACCAAACTTATCAAGCTTGATATTGTACAAACAATATCAAGCTTGATAAGTTTATAAGCAATAACAAAGTCTCTTTTCCTATAAATTTTAATATGGTAATTGGTGGCTATATCAGTTACCACACAACGTAGTCTAGGGGTTAGCTGAAAGTGTCCTCAAAGTGTTGAATAGGATTGGGTACTTTGACTCCAGTGACAGTGATCTCGTGTTGATTTCTATACTCCTCTACTTCGTACTCGTAGGGTGATCTATTTAGTAAATCAGGTTAAGGGTAGTAAAAATCTTTTTTTGAGGGTTGTAGTGACATGGAGCTTCAGTCGGAACAACGCATGTTTTGACCGCCGGAAAACTCTTTCTTCCCAAATAGTTAATCGATTGGGCTGTTTAGCAAAAAGATGCATCTTTATCTCTTCGTATTAGGTAATACTTTTTCGCAACTTTATAAATCGTTGCAGTTTGAACCACGGCTTATAATTCAAGCCATAATAAGGGGATGAGAGCAGATAGTAGCATCCGAGTACGGTCTACGAAAGAACACCCCGCGCTCGCTTTCCTCCCAATATTTTTGAGAAATCCTTGGAATAATCGAGTGCAGTCTCTCATCATCTCTATCGTGACTTGCGAATGACAACAGGTGGTTATTAATTATTATTATAGGCACTTACTTATAAAAGATTTGTTTGTTTTGTTTGAAAATAGAAATCGCTTATTGTTTTTATTTTCTCTTTGATACTTAACTTATGTCTAGGACAAGTCTAGGATACAGATAAGAGTTTCGTTCGTCATCTCTATTCCTATGTTCTTTACTGCTTAGCGCGTGACAAACCAGATACCTACTAGCCAGTGCCTAAAAATCTTCGAAACGGGATTACGTTTTATTATAATATATTTTATTTACTTATGTAAGTAAATAAAATATATTGCAGGCACGATATTGCATTGTATGCTAGGTAGGTACATAATACGTTCCTCTCAAATTATACGATCTGGGTACATAATTATATAATATGTATACGCAGATAAAGTTAGACATAACTATAGAAGTATAGGGAACTGGGAACCTGATCTCCACATTAGGTACATAGTTGAGCAGTTGAACTTGATATGTGTGATGTGTGATAAAATGTACGATTTTGCAATGCAGGAGGTGACCCCGAGATGAATAGGCCATGGCCTTGGACAAGTGCTTTTGCTGTACATATTTCTAGTTTGACAATGAATACATAATAATTGCAAAACGTTAAGTAACTATTGTTAGGTATTGTCTTATTCCAAAATAACATTAGCTACCTAGTTATTAGCTAAAAGCCGAGCTAGTTAAGGGCTCGCGTCGTCACACCTTGACTGGCTGATGATAACACATCTATCTACATACTCGTATAAATAAAAATACTAGGTATGTTAAAGCACAAATCAATAGGCGAGATAGGTTTTCCGTAAAGTGTACCACAAAATGTACACTGTACAGGTTAAATTCCTTATGACAGGGGTTCCCAAACTGTGCGCCGTGGAAAGGCAAGGGGGCGCCGTGAGTCGATCTTCCATCAATATCCATAACCACAAATATTATAAAATAAAATTATAATATGAATTTAAACAAAGCAGGCAGATGATTTAATACGTTTATCATTATTTACTTGCTTAACCTAACTATAATCATTAAAGGTGATTATTATTATTTTTTTTGTAATAGCTAGGTAGAGTAGGGCACCGTGAAAAAAATATTGACTTGTAAGTGCGCAACATGAGAATTCTGGAACAGGCAATAGCAAATATTATTCTTTAAGATTGTAGATAATCAGTTAAAAAAATTAACTAATATGTTCCTAAACTATTAACTATAATAAAAACAATGAATCATTAACCATTGTCCATTAACCAATGGTCTTGTGTGTGCTCAAGTGATCAAAGTGCTGTACCATAATTCTGCTTGATAGATTAAATACTATGAGGTCAACATTTTTCGTTATTGAGGTAATAATTCAATAGGGTCTGTTCATAATATTATGTTTTATAAGTAGGCAGGTACCGTATGTGGGCAGTGGGACTAGCAATTCAAAAATCAAAAGTAAATTATATTAAGTATATTACTTACCCATTTAGTTTCCAGACATCTTTGGAGATGTTTACTATTTTATTAGCTGCTAAATAAAGAAAACGTAGCGATGATAAGTCTAATATTTGTTCTGGGAAAAAATTAAACTTGTTTCCACTCAAATTGAGTTCCTTGAGTGTGTTTTTTGAAGCACTGAAGCATTTCGGGAGCGACTCATTTGTGAGATAATTGTGTTTTGCCCTCAAGGATGTAAGAGGACAATATTTAAATACGTCAGGTAGAGAGGTGAGACGGTTGTTGCTGACATCGAGCATTCTCAAATTGCTAAACTTGTTTAGGGATTCTGGTAGTTTCTGTATTCGATTGCCATGAAGAAGGATAATTTCATAGTTTTCTGCGCAGTCTTTCTCTTCAATCATACCTATTAATTCCGTTGATATTGTGGTACAGTCTGCGAGTCGGCTGGATAGGTCGAGTGTTTTTTGCTCCCTGCTATCACTATCGCAGCTGTCTGATGTATAGCACTCCATATTTTAGGAAGCACGTTATGTTGCCTTACAAAGTTTTTATCTTGAAGTTATGAAACGCAGCTTCAAATTCACATTATCAGCAGGTAAAATATGTAAATTTTACACAAACACACAACATGATCCTTCGCTGCGCACGCGCAACGCGCAAGTGCGCAACTGTTTGACTGCGCAGTCTGCAGCTGAACCGTGAAGTGTGAACGAGCGAGTGGTGTCAGGTGTGGTTATACGTAAAGCCGGCTGTACACTCTCGCCGAGACACAGCGAGGCGGCCCGAGTGCGAGAGTGTAAATGGGTGCGCTCGCCTCGTCTCGGGTGTCTCGGACCCTCTCGGTCCGTTGTCGGTATTTTGCGCCCGAGACAAAGGGTCTCGCGAGGAAAACGAGCGCACTACTGTACACTCTCGCGTCTTTCAGTACTAGTCCCGCCGTTAGACAGTGTAGAACAGAAAAATAACAATAATAAACGACATTATCAGTCATTATCTCTGAGAAATAAAATTAATTATGATTATAAATCTTTGGATTACAATGATATTTTTCGATGCATGGTGAATGGTGAATGGTCGTTTTCGTCCATCTTGTCTGAGTTCTTAACTGCGATTGAACTAAGCGAGAATGTACATGATCGCACTCGGGCAAGGGGCTCTCGCACGAGACTCTCGCCCGAGAGCTCTCGGCGAGAGTGTACAGCGGGCATAAAGCCGGCTGTACACTCTCGCCGAGACACAGCGAGGCGGCCCGAGTGCGAGAGTGTAAATGGGTGCGCTCGCTTCGTCTCGCCTGTCTCGGACCCTCTCGGTCCGTTGTCGGTATATTGCGCCCGAGACAAAGGGTCTCGCGAGGAAAACGAGCGCACTACTGTACACTCTCGCGTCTTTCAGTACTAGTTTCGCCGTTGGACAGTGTAGAACAGAAAAATAACAATAATAAACGACATTATCAGTCATTATCTGTGAGAAATAAAATTAAATATGATTATCTTTGGATTACAATGATATCTTTCGATGCATGGTGAATGGTGAATGGTCGTTTTCGTCCATCTTGTCTGAGTTCTTAACTGCGATTGAACTAAGCGAGAATGTACATGATCGCACTCGGGCAAGGGGCTCTCGCACGAGACTCTCGCCCGAGAGCTCTCGGCGAGAGTGTACAGCGGGCATAAAATATAGCATAACCTATTTGATAAATTGATAATATTATTAAGCCAGACTGAGAACACCAGTGGCCGGACGACAGTAACAATAATTCCTCGTTTATTTAAATTACATTTTAATATAAGTACTTTAAAACGGGTTGTTTTTTGTTTGCGTAGGGGCCGTAAGGGTTTTGGATTTAGTAATTTACAAAAATAAAACATTGATTATAATAAAATAATCACAAGACTTTTCTTATATAATTAAATTTATTTTACAATAATTTTCTCCAAGAAATTTAAAATTTCAAAGGTTGCCCAGTAAAATTTAAATGTCAAAACTCAAAACCATCCATTTTTTATACTCTGTTCTCTGTAGTCTGTTGTCTATGACCATAGACTACATAAAAATCAAAATTGTTACCTTTTATGTTCAATAGATGGTGCTGAAACGAAATATCTTTTGAGCAACGTGCTTGAAGTATGACGTCACATTTATTCATTCTTTATTGTACGTTCCGTTCTTCCAATAAAATGTAGCAAAGAAAGAACTTTGAAATTTTAGAGCGCGGAAGTTTTTGTCGTTTCTTGTGAAAATACTGTAGGAGTAAGAGTAAAGGTGAACGCAGATTTGGCCACACCGCACGCACCGCAGTCGCCGCATTTCCAATTCTTCATATAAAGAATGTAGAAGTTGCGAAGACTGCGGCGCGACCTTAATTAAAGACTCATAAATCATAAAATGGTCACTGGATTTATTTTTCCACGAATCTTTCAAGAATGTTTTATATCATCATGTATCACATACTTACGTGAGATTTTAATAGTAATATGATTATTATGAATTATGAGCAATTTCGTGAATAATTTATCATATTATTATTTACAATAATATATTCAATAATATTCAATATAATACTGTTACGTATAAAAATACCTTTCAAATATTTTCGAAACTGCGTATAGTGAAACGTATCGGTCATACGTCACAGATCGAAGATGCGATCAAGCCCGAGCGAAATCCGAAATGAGCCGAATGAAGCGAACATGTCTGTGAAGTCCGAGAAACTAAAAATTTGTCGTTCACTGTATTGATGTAAATTTAAAAAATCTAGCAAAATGATATTGTAAAAGTTTATTGAAACTGTTTTATTAACATTTTAATTATATAATAGTGTTAGTTTTGTTAGTATAGTCCAGAACATTGTAAAACATCGGTATAGTGCGAGAGTTTAGTGCGAGTGCAAGCAAGGGTGGTAACGAGAAATGTGAAGTAGTATCTATGAAGTTCAGGATTCGGCCGTTTATTTTATACCTATAATAATGAGCGGACGCCCTAGGACCACATCATTCGCCGAGGGCAGCAAATCCGTTCGAAAGACATTCGATAACAATCAACCACCGAAACCACCTCTCGGAGGAGTAAAAATTAGCAGTGAGTACCACCTAACCATTCTTTGTCGGCCATCGTGATTTCTTAGACTGACGTTTCCTAATTCTGACACTAGAATGGCTGCTATCTTCTAAATATGCGTAGTATTGAGATATTTCAATTAAAGTTTATAATACGAGTGTAGCATACGATATGTTTCAATAATATATGGCTGCGGGATCGAAGCTAGATCTGCCACATAAGCTTCGGCTTGGTTTGTGACAGACATCGATATAGTGTCAAAATAATATATTAGAAAAGTTTCAAACGTCATTTTTTGGTTAAATAATAGTATAATTTTTATATTTTATCTGCTTGTTCGACGACGTTTAGTATAGTTTACCCACCTGCCTACTAGTTTTAGGTCTAAGGTTATGAATTGCACACTGAAACCTTGCTAGAAGTAGCTTCATGTTTATAGTAGTTTCTAGCCTAATTGGTCTCATTCTTATCCTTTTATCACCAGATGTTAGTTATAAATGTAAATTATATGTGGAGCTATATCTATTCCATGGTAACTTTTCCATTCCCAATATGCTGTTGCCTTCCTTCATCCAGATTGCTTGAAAAAAAAAGATGAAACATGTATACTAATTATTTGACAAAGGCAAGGCTTAAACAGCAAGATTTTTATTTTTTATAGTTAACACATCATATTCATGTTTGTATTATCATAGCATGTAAATTACTGATTCAATTTGAATTAATAAGGTATCAGTAGACAAAATAGCTCAGGGTAACATAGGCTTCCAAAACTAGGCTTCCAAGACAAAGGCACATCTAACAAAATATACCTCTTAATTCATGCAGCCCGATGAAGGGTTGCATATACCTTCATAATAACATAGAAGTCATGAGTTTTGACATATTATTTGTTACATATTTTGTGCATATTCATTATAATTTTATTGTGACATGTCAGTGGCAAAAAATCATAACAGTACCCATTGAGTATGGAACTTCTGTAATCTATAAAATACTTGTACTAACGCCGGCCATAGAAGGACCGCATCTTGCAGTCGGTTCTCGACTGCAAGATGCGGTTGCCGCAGGGCGACCTTCTAAATTCATATCTGCAATACACGGACACCTCGAGCTGCTGTTTATGCAAATTTCAATGTGTTCGCTCTAGAGCAGTCTGTTGCAACTGCAACTTGTGGTCCCCTTATAGCCAGTCTTGGTTATAATATTATCATTTGGGTTGTAGATAATCTTTTGTTGTTTTTTGAATCTATAAACTTTTTTATTGAAACTTACATCTAACATAGTTACACAACATGTTTACAACACATATTCCAGTTTTTTTCTTAGTTTGTCTTAAAAATAGGCTTTTGTAATAATTGTTTTTTAGCAATGCGGCTAGTTGCAAAATAATAGTTTATAGAGTGTGTGTCTTGTCTCATCACCAGTGATCGGAATCATTGGTGTGATTGATAAGAATAATATGGATATGACCACAAAAATCTGGGATTTCCCGGAATCAGATTTTTTGGAATCCAGAAAGGTAGTAAAATAATTAAAAACATTACCAGGATTAGGAACATGCATGATTTTACATGATTTCACAAAAAAAATCTGTATAAAACTATTATTTTGTTTCTAAACTGGGCAACGAAAATCGATTACTAAAATGAGTAACCAAAATTAAAACAAGGACTTTTTTGTAGTATATTACAATATTGTTTTCTTAACAAAACTGATCATTACAAATAAACAGAAAAATAATCATTCGAAACATAATAAAAATTTTCAGAAACATCTAAGGAACCAAAACTGATATATTGAGCCATTCGCGGTATTGCCTTAATACGGCTTGCACTGAGACATGCATGGCTTAATCTTTGAGACAAGCATATATTACTACTGGCAGGATCAACCAGGGAGCCAACCACTAGAGCCACACGAATCTCTTCGAGCGCTCGAGGTACTCGCCGTCGACACGCATGTTAATTTTCGACTTAGTTTACGGAGAGCAAAAAAAATAATAAGTAAACATTCTTCATTTTATTAACCAGCATAAATTATGTACAACATAATATTATGTAATGTATGTATAGAACAGATTATTTTTTTTCATTTTATGTTTCCTATTTCATTCCGCCCTAATATTTGGAAACTATTCAAACTATTTTATATAATATGAATCATTTTATAAACTAATTAATATAATTTTGATTCATTTATGAATTTAAAATAACATACTCAGACATTTTCTGATGTTTCTGGGATTCCCGGGATTCCCCGGGATTACAAGTCTTATCCACATTATTCTTTACATTGAAAATTACACCCAGATTCCGATCACTACTCATCACACAGCTTAACTAAGTGCAAATGAAGTAACTGGTAAGAGAACACAAAACATTAAGCTTATTTTCACGGATAGCGTACTGGATAACTCAATTTCGGCAGATCTAATAATAAATAAAGTTATACAGCACATGTTATTAAAACATTAAAAAAAACAATCTAACAAGTTAAGCATGTCTTAGTATAAATATAATATAATAATTTTAGTGACTCTAGATTTTTACGTAAACACCATTTTTAGTGCAATTCAAAATAAGAAATATAATAGTAATATTATTTTTGTCTTATACAAGGGACTCGTAAGTCGTAACCATCCTAAAGTATTATAACTTAGTTTTGTTACATACTCTATAAAATTTTTGTGAAGCCTGATGAGCTGCAGAGAAATTTGCAATAAGTGTTAACCATTCATATAATTTTTACTTATGTGCCACAGGTCATATTATGCCCCCATACCCCCATAATGTATAATATATTGTGTCAGTAAACCATTCCCCGTTGACCCTTCTGTTTACTATTGGTGGAGGTGTGTGTTGAATTTTTGATAATGTTGCAAAGTAACCTTGGATGGACAGTTCATACCCCAGTAAATGGGTTGCCTTAATATTTTACATAGCAAAATAACTTCACAACTTGCAAAGCTGATGAATGATGATTTATCCTTCAAGGCCCATAAGGACACAGGTGACCGCGACAACAATAGAATACAATAGCATTTCCAAGAATGCCCAATCGAAGGTTTAAGTGAAGTAAGCATGATGCTGTGAGGTCAATGACCTTCACAGCATCATGACATCTTTGTTTTTTTATTTACATTTTAAGCTATGTATTTGTTCATGTGTCCGAAATTTTCTAAATAATATGACAAGGTATATTAATTTGGAGACACCTAAATCAATATATATATATATATATATATATATATATATATATATATATATATATATATATATATATATATATATATATGTATATATATATATTTTAAAATGTAGATTTTTAAAAAAAAATATATTTAAATATAAAAATGAGGGGCTAAGGTAAAATTTAAAACTGAGCAGTGTGCTTATTGTTCACTATAATACAGATTCATTCCATAGTCCATACTAGTAGAAAGCTACGGTAGAGCCCAAAACACTTTACGATGCTCTAAAACTCACGCTATCTTCAATGACTTTTTTGTGACACATCATAAACAAAATGTGTTTAACTTGTGACAAAATAATCATTACCATAATATTATACCTTTATTACTTCCCGAGATATTATATATGTATTAGATATATCATGTGTGAAATTAAGTAGCGTCTTGCTTAGAAAAATGTCTATTACCTGTCGGCTGTCATATGTATGCTTGCACAAGCAAGCTTAGTAAAAAGCATACCCAGGACCAATTTTGGGCAATAATATTGGATTTTAAAAACAGATTTAACTTTTTAAAATCAACGATTTCCATTACCCAAAAAGTTTATTTTTCTTTAAGTATTTTATTTATTTACCCATCAAGCCCCGTACGAGCGCCGGTGATCGCGACAACAATAGAATACAATAGCATTTCCAAGAATCCCCGATCGAAGGATTAAGGGAAAGTTACAGCTAGATTACATTGAACATAATATTAATAAAATATATTTAAAGTTTTAAACACAATAAGGCCAATTAAAAGTTTTCACAGATAGAGTTGATCAATTCAGTAGCTATTTCATGCGGGCATCGCCGCGGAAATAAGCTAGCTTGTTCATTAATACATAAATAAATAAATTACTAATTAGTAAGTCCTGAAATGCTTTATTTTGAAAAAAATACCATGCTTCAATTTCTTTGCCAGTAAATCGCAATTTGCCCCTTGAGATTCGCAGTACTTATCAGTCCAAATCCCAACAGTGTATTTTGCATGAGCATATCTTAAAATATCGGTTCGCCGAATGAATGATGTCTAACAGCGTTTGATACATCCACTTGTCGATGTTATCAGCCCGTTATCAGCGGGTGGCGGCGATCTCGCGACTCGCGGCCGATCTGCTGCCACTCGTCATGTAACTGTGCCAATGTGCGCTGCAATTCGCCTTTCGCTTAATTCATAAATTCGCGGTGGCCGGTCGCAGTGGCATTGCCAATCGATCGTTACTCCCAACTGTGATTAAAGATATAAGAATGATAGAACGCGCGATCAGTTTTGATGGTTGTGATGTGATGTGATAAAATATGTTGAGACGTCGAGGCACCTACACTGTGAATTCGGATGCGAGCATTCGTCATGCTGTCAAAACGACCACTACTAAATCAAAATCGGGTGAGTCTCGAATATTATGCACCTCGGCAAGGCATTGCCTCTGCATGATAGCTCTATGTATTTCCATAAAATATGATTTAGCGACGTCGCTATCGATTTTATAATACTCGAACTTCCTGTGTTCACAATAACAAAAGTTATGTTTGATGTGATATTTCTGTGGACATACAGATGATACCGTTAGTATAAAACATGTCATGCGGTCTTTAGATAATAGTTGTATTAGATCACATTAAAATTCGCCAATTGTGTGAAATGGGTATATAATTTAAAATGGGTAGTATTTAATCAAGTGACTGTAAATTACCGTTTTAAGTGTCAAAATTAATTAATTAGGGTTATAGAATTACTATTTGAGCGACTGACTGTGAACGACGAGAAATTAACAAAACAGCAACTTACAAATTATTTATTTGAGTAACTTAAAATACAAAATGAGCAGCTTCTTAATATTTGAGCGACCTAATATCTGTTTGAATGTCAACGTTACGTCCTGCATTTTTTTCAATATTTGGCAAATGTATTTTTTATACTGAGCGGCATTTTATCTTAAATGAAGTGTTTCGAATACTAAAACCACTTTGAAAAATACACTAATGAGCAAAGTATAATAAACTCATATTAAAACAAAAAAAAATGAATATGAAATAACTATTTATTTGATGAAACATTAATTATTAATCAATAATCAATGATCACTAAAACATTTTTTTTTATTACAATCAAACAAATTTTTGAAGTGAAAACTTCTTTTGTGGCGTTGAGCACTTTTGTGGGATGGGTAAAAACTGTGAAACTCGCGTCAGATTCTCGTGCTGATCGAAAAACCTTGGAAAACCATAAGACGGTTGGAGAGTAGTGTTGTAACATCGAAATTAAAATTAAATGATAATTAAAATTAAATAATAATTAAAATTAAATAATAATTAAAATTAACTTAATAATTAAAATTAAGTAGCATTTAAAATTAAATATGGATTAAAATTAAATAATAATTAAAATTAAATAAAAATAAAAATTAAATAATATTTAAAATACATAAAAAATGGGTTAAAAAATGCACAACGTTAATAATCAAGTTTTCACTTCTGCCGGCACTCCCGGAGTGCAACCCGTCTTTTTGTGAGTAGCTTAATTTGGATAAGACAACGGAACAACGTTAAAGGTTCGGAAACCTATCCCGAAATTGATGGGAAGTGGGGGTGAGGGGGAAGAGGGGAGGAGGGGTAAACACCTCCCGTACCAAATCCACACTGAGACTCCAGTTTTGGAGCTACTCATCTTTGAAATTTTCGGAATTCCGTGGCTACATCTAAGTCTTTTGGTCGCCTTTTTTAACACCTTTAGCCTAACCTACAGCGTGTTTTGTGACGGTCGCCGGCTGCTGCAGTGTGCTGTGGCACAGTCCTAACCTACTTTTGGACTTTCCGGATTGTATTTGTTTTTGTTTTGGTGGTGGGCTGTGCCCCCCGTGCCACCCTTTTATTTTATGACGGTCGCCGGCTGCTGCCGCATCACGCTCGGTGCGCTCGCTCGGCTCCCTCTGTGTTGTCTAAGTTCTAACCTAACCTAACCTACTTTTGGACTTTCTGGATTGTGTTTGTTTTTGTTAAGCCTTCTGTTAAGAGGCCGGGTGCCATCGAAATTCTCATACATACGTAATACTAAAATCATTTTCTCATACGAAAATATTTAACATGTTTGAGTCACATCAATACACAAACAAACGCACAATGCTGCGTGCGAGACAGTGATGCAAGCTGCCTGATTGCAATCGTTAACACGCAATGCTATTGGTCCGCAGCCCAACTCACCTGACTGCAACGATTCGTCGCCCGCCCCCATTCGAATTCGCGCGCATTAAACAATCTGTAGTTTTCATTAAATCACGTATCAAAATATAAAATATAAACCCTCAAATAGAATATCAGTAACCAATAATCATTAATAAAGCAGCTCACAAAAGTTTGCTCAAAGTGAACTTTTTATTAGTTCGTAATGTATAACTTCACTTAGAACAAAAAATAAAAACCGACTTCCAAGGTAAAAACAATATTAACATTAATATGAACTAAAAAGTATTAAATAATTTTTGCTATCTAATAGTGCCTTTTTCCGAATTCAGCTAAACCTTGACTATTTCTGTACTCAATCTTCATAATTTTGAAGTCGGTACCAGATAACTGAATCTTCAGTCCTCTGACAGAATATTTGAAACTTTTGGAACTGGCACCGACTTCAAAATTATGAAGATTGAGTACAGAAATAGTCAAGGTTTAGCTGAATTCGGAAAAAGGCACTATTAGATAGCAAAAATTATTTAATACTTTTTAGTTCATATTAATGTTAATATTGTTTTTACCTTGGAAGTCGGTTTTTATTTTTTGTTAAAAATAATAATAATTTCACTCTTTTTAGTTACACTAGTAGGTAAACCTTCGCGTATATTTTACGTATCTTATTACACAGTTCACACTCACAAAATAATATATTATCAGTGAAGTGAACATATTGTGCTAAGTAATTTAACAATTTTAATACTTCAAACCCCAAGCGGTCACCGGCGATTGCGATAACAATAGAAAGGCTATTGTGTCTCGTTTTTCCACGATCCAAGGATCTGTCAGATAAAAAATTGTATAAACTTGCATAGGATGTAGCGTAGCTACTCATCTAATATATAAAATTCTCGTGTCACAGTTTTCGTTGCCATACTCCTCGGAAACGGCTTGACCGATTCTCATGAAATTATGTGAGCATATTGTGAGGATATTGGTCTGAGAATCGGCCAACATCTATTTTTCATACCAAAAATTATTTATATGGCAAAACAACGTTTGCCGGGACAACAATATAATATAATATTATCATAATTATTGACAGCTGTTCTTGTAATCAAGAATTCAATTTCAAATCCATTCAAATCGATACTTAGTGCGCCATCTATCGATTAATAAGTATAACTAATTAAAAAGACACTTATTGACTTTGTTTTGTTTAAATGCTCTTTTTAAAATAACTTTATTTTAATTCTATATTTTATCTATTAAAATTTTATAAAGTAGTTAGTATAGTATTCGATCTGTATATAAAGTAGTAAAGTATATTCGATCTGTTGTCTTCCGCCACGCGCCGCGAGGCGGCGCTGACCGCCGTGTATATTTAAACAAAGTGTTGTTATACAGTATAAAATTATTATTATTATTAGTATATCCACACCTATGCCTTGTACTATTATCTATTCTGTGCCATGAGACATTGGTGACCTTAACACGACGTGGTAATGATGAAGACGATGATGATGATGATGATGATGATTATGATGATGAATATGAGTTGCATAGTAGCATATGCTTTCTGTTCTTAAAACAACGCCGAAACTCCCAAACGTGTATATATAAGGAGTCAGGAGTTCTCTCAGCATCTTCGAAACCATGGTATACCTTGACCCAATATTTGACTTTTTGGTAGCATATTCTTAGTACACTTCACATAAAACCAAAATCACCATATGTTTCCATATAAATTTCGAGGAGTTCCCTCGATTACTCCTAGATCCCATCATCAGGTCACCACTTTGTGAACATGGTACCAAATTGGAGTAAAACCAAATACAACAAAGCAAAAATTTCGAAAATCGGTTCACAAACGGCGGAGTAATCGTTGAACATACAAAAAAAAAAAAAAAAATAAAAAAAAAAAAAAAAAAAAAAAATATCCACAGCCGAACATATAACCTCCTCGTTTTTTGGAAGTCGGTTAAAAATTGAATCTATCTTTAATATTGCAGTTGCCCGCTATGTATTTCCAGTCGCTCACTTAGTAATACAGTCGCTCGGATAGAATTTTTTATATCTGAAATAGATTAATCACAATCCACTTTTTGTAAGCTCGTTCTGGATTTTATTATAAATCAATATTAGTCGTTAGTTTAGTTTATTTTTCGCTTACTCTAATTCATACCGCTCAAGTTATTAAAACAGTATGTTCATCATCAGTCGCCAAGTAATTTTTTATTCGCTCGTTTTATTATTTCCCATTTAAAATTAATTATGAACCTGTTATTTAAATAAACTTTAAAAGATGTAGCTTCTTAAAACGCTCTTGATTTTACAAGGAAAATATGTGTTATGTTGATAACCAAATTGTACAATCCTGCAAAACATTAATTAACCAACTAAGCATTTTTGGTAAAACGTCCATTGTTATTTGATAAATAAATAAGCTGTTGCGGTTAACAATAGTATTAGTATGTTACTTTCACTAAAATATTACATACTTCTAATTATTACTATGTTGTATATTGTACCTATACCTACTTTCAAAAATCGCATTATTATGCATGATACGTAACGAGAAGATTTTTATAATACTTATGGTCACCCTTTCTAATTCCTTCTTACTTTTACCTGAACACTTCTGTCGATTGTTTATGAATACCATATTTAAAAAATATATTTAAAATATCTTTAGTTATTCTTTAAACTGCCATATTAGCGAAAATTAAAACAGGTCACAGGACTAACTGAATCGTGTTGTCTGTCATGGAAAAGCTTCATATTGTAAGGGCATTCCCTAAGGAGATACCGTAATTTACCGTATTATTTATTTAAATCCTTATAAACTCATAATCTGAAAGCTACAAAGTTATAATAAAAATACAGCAATAATCTTCAGTCATATCAACATTCTTTTCCCCGTTTTAAATTTTCTATTTTTGTTTATTATACTCATGATATCAGCTTCCAAAGTAATACCAATTTGTTAAAATTCAAGCATACATTCAGCATCTCCTTAGGATTTACAAATTGCTTTTATTTGAAACTCACGCCAATAGATCGACAATGTCATAAACTTCATATTTTTAGGACAATTTTGAACTAAGATAAGTAAAATTATTAGGGGTTTTGGCGCGATCTCGGCAACGCGGCAAATGTATGGCCAAGGTCGTTTGCTCGGGGGACGGCCTTAAGTAGCATAACCAACGTATCAGAAAAAGACTTCCACATACCACAGTATTAGTCATTTTTCAAACTCATCTTTGGATCGTCAGAGGACGTAATTCTAGTCTCTTTAATTTTTTTAGAAAGTGTTGGATCAGACTATGATTAGCGTTTATCTAGTTTATCCAGCCTCTAATCTAGTTTAAAATTGCGATAATCTTAAACGTAATCAATATTAGTAAAAGCGATTAACGAGTAACCACCCACACAATATCTATGGGCAATTTGTGTGCAAACGTCACATGTTTTATAGTTGTTATTCGCAGCCGACATTGACAACTGATAGCATCTGATAAAAGTTGTGAACGCTGTTAAATAATCGAGATAAAAACGTGGACTAGGGACCATCCATAAAGTGCGTCTCACGATTTTCATAATTTTAGACCTTGTCACAGGCAGTCATATTAATTGTGGGATTCCTTCCCCCCAAATCTCACGTTGCGTGTAATATTTATTATTATTATCGCAACTATGGCATTACTTATCGTCGTTGCCAAAACAAGATCTCTCATGTGCAAAGATGCAAGTTTTGTAAAAACTTAAAAAAACTTCTTCGTGAAAAAAAATTGTATGTAAGCATGCCAGTTTATTTTTCTTATTTATGTATCTATATTTCAGACATTTTTTAAACTTATTACGATATCGATACCTAGTCAATATACCTCTTTTTTTTTTCTTTTTTTATCACTTATGCTGCACATGAGAGGTTTTGATTGCTAAATTTAGCAACATAAGAGGTAACAGTGGGTAAAAGTTGCGCACATGAGATATTTTGATTGTGAAGTTATTATTGAGTTTCACATGAGACTTTTTTTTCGCCTCCTTTTCACATGTGAGTTTTTGTACAAGGTGGAGAATTTAATTCTCTACAATATGGTGTAAAAAAGTCATTTTCGTCCAGACCGTCACATAAGAGGTCTTGTTTTGGCAACGACGTTATTTAATTTCAATCTGTGTTATAACGTTTTGATGACCAAAACTTTTGTTATATAATATGATTAATTTATAAACAAAAAAAAAAACTACACGTCCTATTTTAATTACGTAAGAACAAGTCATTATTTTATTTAATTAATCAACAATGCAATACTTTAATTATGCATCAATACTCAAAGCTCATTACAAGTCAATACTCATACTCATTCTAGTGAGTTAGTGACAGTACGCAAATCGCAATGCATTTTAAAGGTACGTGCACATTGTGACGGGGTGCAATCATGGGACGGGTCGCATATTTCATAGAAGTTTTATAACCCATCGCGCACTTGGTCATAAAACTTGTCCGAATGAAACTCTACTATTTAAAAGATATAGTCGCATATTTTACCGTAGCTATCCGAGAAACAAACTGCTGTTTAAAAAGTAAATTAGTCATTTAAAATGACCTTAAAAAGAATAGCCATAAATAAATTTAAAATTAATTTCTTACGTAAATCTACGTTACTACGTGGATACTACGTTGCGTGTAAACATTTGGATTTACGCCCAGAATTATTTTGGGCAATTTGCTGTTTTCTTTGTGGTTTTAGCAGCTTATTAAGAAAATATCTCAAAATATCCTTCCGTGTCATATTCACTAAAGAAGTATTTTTCTGAGTAACAAACGTTTTGTCTTTGTTTTGATGCCTTTGTTTTTGTTGTCCGTATTAAATTTTGGAGTCTATTGATTTCCTAAAAATTTGCATGTTTGTCTAAGGTCCATGAATATTTTAGGGTTTCAGTAATTATAGGTGTGCACCTAAAATATATAGTCCGAACTATTAAGATTGTAACTGTGATAAAATCGATCAATTATAATTTGACATTGTATAACGTGCTTTTAGCTTTAATCGACTTATCAATAACAACTACTATTAAACCACAGAATACATAATTAGTACCTGACGGTAATTAGACGTAATACTCCGATAAAATTTAATTTACTAATTCCTCAAGTAACGTAAGCAAATTCGGTCTCAACTTACTACGAAATGTAATTTTCAATACTAATTATATGGAAGGAAAAGTTTGTTTACTTGCATTCGTTTTTCTTCAGTCGATTTTTATTAAATTTTACAAAGATATAGAGTAAACAACGGGGAAGGAAACAGGATAAATTTTGGGAAAATTAACGATTACCTCAGGAGTCAGGATTACGGTCTACTGTTTACGCGGGAAGAGCCACGCCCTATTTTTAGAGCCTGTTTCACCACTTCACTTCCTGATAAGTGCCGAATAGGCTATCCACCACTTAACTTGACAGATGAAGTATGGAGAATCTGTCAAAAAAACTGTGAATAGCCTATTCGGCACTTTATCAGAAAGTGGTGAAACAGGCCCTTAGTAAAATAACTAATTGACCCGGTGAACTTCTATCACTTTCCTCCTAGTATAAACCTTCTCTGGAATTCCAAAAAGTTTCAAGTTTAAAAATAGCCAAATCGATTTAGCCTTCATAATATCAACTCCTGGTTTCTATTCCCTTGTTCCTGCGTCGACAGTACTTGCATATTTTATGTGGTTCCAAGATCGATGCATGCCAAATGCCAATGTCCTTTGGCTCCCGTCTATTACCTTGCTTACATCATATCTATAAACTTTATCAAGATTGTATCTTTTACCTAATACAGGTATTATAGCCATATTGATTGTTACGGTTATCGTTATTTTATTCAAGTAGAAATGTAAAAAGTCGGTCTTGCGCCTGATCTCTCGCCAGTCGTGTCGGTCTTCCGTCCCACTGGGTTATGAGAGTAAAGGAATAGTGAGTGCTTGTGTACTGCCAACACACTTGGGCACTATAAAATTACTCCTGCCTCATAACTGGCCTGGTTTTAATGAAACTGGCCACCGTCACCGAAATCGGCGTGGGAGTTATTATGCATCAGCCAGGCAAGCTGTTTGTGTGTTCCATCTGGGAGTTGCGACATTCGTTATTCAGGGCGGGCGCGACGCGTGTCGGTCGTCGGATTATGTCCCAAGGGCCAAAAGGGCATTACTAGGGAATGCAATCCCGCAAGAGAATTTCAATCCCGGTATTTGCGGGATTGAAACATCACAATCCCGCTGGATCCCCGTATTTGCGGGATCCCGCTGGGTGGACTTAAACTTTTAAAATAAATCGTTATAATGACTACTTGATAGAGCCCGTTTTATTCTTAGAATCTTAAATAAAACAAACTTTGTCGGACACTTTTTTCAAGGGTTTATTAACACCTCCATACTTCATACTTTATAAAAAAATTAAAGAAAAACTTATCATTTTTTTGGAAATGGCTTCGTAATAATAATAGTTTAAAAAACTAGCTTATTTATTTTTATCTTTTATAAAAAAATCGAAATATAGGTAAAAACTAAAAATCGTGCCCAAAGATTCCGAAACGGTTCCGGAAAAGCTCGCTCAGCATCCACGCTGGTTGGCTCAATTGTCATTTAAAGTGAATTGAAGGTAAATTATTGTTTAGCGGACTGCCTGTAGCCAGTTCACGAACTCCCGCGCGCAAAGTTACGCGTATGAATCATATTTCTTTGTAATCCCGCCAGTCCCGCGGGATCCCGCAAAATGTATGCGGGATCCCGGTATCCCGGTATTGCATTCCCTAGGCATTACTAACACTTTACAATCCCATTTCATTCACTAAAAGATTTTGTTTAAAGCCGCATACCAAATGCGTTCAAGAACGCATTTGGTATGCGTTTATGTAAATTTAAAACCCAAAATTGGGTTTTAAATTTTACGGATAATAGGTATATCTCAAGATTTGTCACAGGCCACAGCTTATGTTATATCCGCACTGAATATATTATTAAGAAATATCAATATATTGATATACATATTATATTATATCTTTACATAATATTATAAAACAAAGTCGCTTTTTTCCCTCATGTCCCTTTGTTCCCTTTAATCTTTAAAACTACGAAACGGATTTTGATAATTCTTTCAGTGTTAGATAGCCCATTTATCGAGGATAGAGAATAGGAGCGAAGAAATAGAGTAAAATGTGGAAAAAACGGGGAAAATTATTTGAAAGGGCTAACTTGAACGTGCTAATCTCAGGAACTACTGGTCCGATTTGAAAAATTCTTTCAGTGTTAGATAGCCCATTTATTGAGGAAGGCTATATTTTATATCACGATTCACGGCTCATGCTATGACTAATAGGAGAATGTGGAAAACACGGGAGAAATTATTTGAAAGGGCTTATCTCGCGAACTAGTGGAGTTTATATTGTTATTTGGCACAGATAAGAAGTAGACCACGTGAAGAATCATAGGCTATCGATTTTAATCATTTTTTCAGTGGCTCCAATTTTATACCCCCGCGACGCCGGGGCGGTTCGCTAGTTTCATAAATCATAATAATTGTTTTAAAATAATCTGAAGACTGAAACCATCTAAGTTTAAACTCACCATTAGGTTCACGCGCGTTTTCTGCGCGCGCGGATTCAGCTCGCGGGTTTTACCAAAATATGCTACAGTAGAAAACGCGCATTCGTCTGAAGTTTCTGAACGCGCCGTTTTTAAATATATTATGTGGTTTGTCTATGTGGTGTGGTTGTGGTGTGATCTATGTGGTTTTAACTTTTAAGTTTTATCCCATCAATCCCCAAGCGGCAGCCGGCTGCCGCATAACATTTGAAAATCTATTGTGTCTGCGATACCCGCAATGGAGGTGCTACGTACACTGTTTTTTTCTGATTCTCTACGAACTATTCAGGATTATTGAATAATAGTTTAACTTTGTATTCTTCTCAGGCCGCTCATTATAATGATTTTAAATCTCTACATTTTTTTTCTGCGTCGGCTATGTGTAATTGAGCCTAAAGGTTAGGTCAAGTTGTTGCCTACGCAAGATAAAACGTTGGTGGCGGCTGTCGGCTCACGTGCGGGGAATCCAACTAACTTCGCCAAATGTTCAATCCAATTACACGGTTATTATGAGTGTATAATCTCTTTAACATCACTAACACTGTTACAATGCATACGTAGTAGATGATGAGATACGTCTGGACTCTGGAGTTAAATCCCAAGATTTCCAACCTCCACAGTTCATCCTCAGATGTTGCGTAGGACGAATCACGAAGGTTGAAGCGCAAGAGTTTAGAACTTTAGACAATTGAATAAACTTTCCAGTGTCGTACTGCTTACGAAATCTGGTAAACTAGATGAGGTACGCAACTCTGTTGCGCTTGATTTCATTTTATCACACGGTAACCGTACCTTTTTCCACAACGGAAGTTATTTATGCCCTTTCCCGTCTTTCAAAGTATTTCTAAACCCGTATTAATCGTCGTTTAAACATAAATAAGTAACAAACAGACACACTATTGTCTTATTAGTTAGGATAAGCTAGACTCTGTCTAGAATATATGTTTTGATTTATGGCATCAGGCCCTAACGATGGGCAGTTATATTTAGAAGTAACAAATAAATCTGCGGAACGCTAAACATGATGCATTCGAGTAGCTTGTATACGTGTTAAACTAAAGTTTATTTACCCATTATAAGTTTCGTGTATTGCACTGGATTGTTGTGAGAATTTATATATACCCAAGTATTTAGCACATTAGCCGGTTAAAAGGTGTGACGTCACACGACTTAAATTATCATCAATATTATAAAGAGACATGCACGCGCGTTTATACACAGTCTTAAAGTATTGAGTGATCAAAATATTACCGACTTTGAAATCCAATGACTGAGTTTTTATGCGGTAAATTTTTGGGAGTGACAAAAAAAATATTCCATTGTTTTTCATGATGGTAGTCAACTGCCTTATTTAATCTGAGGTATTCCTAAACGTCCCCAAGCAACTTTTCAAAAATCAAAGTCCATGAATGTAAAGCAGCCTGTAGAAACTAAGCTAATGTAATGCATAATTGACTTGATCCCGTACGTTTATGCAGCTTCGGTGTTCCAGTTGCGACAGGGTTTAGAACAATTAAGAACGTTTGTATACAATAGCCCGTGTTACAATAAATGTATAGACCTGTCCTGAATGCTGGCATGAAACGGCTTCGGTAACATGCTGTACATCAAGAATTGTGTCTGGAACTCTGGACTCTTGGACCTCTCGCCACCAGCTATTTTAAAAAGTTTAAGATAATGCAGGCTCCTTATCTGGGTCCGGAATGTTATTACTTATTTTTAAATGACACTTTTAATTACCCATATCTTGATCGTTATCTTCTCGCTGGCGTGTTTTTGTTTGAAACTAGACATGAGATAATGCGATTGTTTTTATGAACTCCTTAGTAACGTCAAATTATATATTTTCTGCGAAATGCAAAAACGATTACAATAATATAACATTTATATTATGAGCATGCTCGGTAAATAAATATCGTCGGTAGCGTAGAGCTATGGCAATAAAAAAATAAAGTGCGCACCTAAAGAGGCGGAATTGTTTGAATAGGGCTTTTAGTGTCGCTCGAATATAGCTAGAGTCGGCGTTCGGCGGGCGGGGCGAGGTGTCGCGGTTCAGTTTACCGTGGAGCGCGCTCGCGTGTGATTGTCCAAGCTGGAGTGCCCCCCGGGTCCAGTATGCGTGGACGCCAGCTCCGACGCCGCCATGGCCCTCCAACTTCGCCCCGTGAGCGAAGTCACGCGCTCCGAACCCTCGCTAGTCCGCCTGCTCGACGCCGACAAGAGCGGCCAATTGAGCCGCGCCCGCGACCGCCTCTCCTCCTTCTGTAAAAAATTACGACGCACGATTAGTGAGTTTCCGATATGTGATCGATGTTGATGCTCTCTATTTCGATGTTCTAATGTTGCTTTTGTGTTTTGCGGCATGCAGGCGACGTGGACACACCTAAGACCGAGCTGGCTTCGGAAAAAAAGACATCGCACCGTAAGTGCTGGACGTGGCGCACTAAGTTAATTAGCTCGGCTTTAGTGTTTATTTTGTCACCATTCTCACTGCATTTGAAGCTCACCCGACAAAATGTGAGCTCAGTTCATTTCAGCATTCTTCCAAACGAGAATGAATTAAGACTGAGAGAGTATGTTAAAATGTCAACAGTTTAGCAAAAGGTTGGTAACGTTTTGCTAAACTGTTGACATTGTTTACTCTCTTGGATGATTTATTCTTGTTTAATGGACTGTGTCTTGAATGATTATGATTTGCGATGTCTGTCTTCTAGTGATCACATCATTCATATCAATTAACCTATACATCACAGTAGAATTGATGTTAGTTTAGAAATAGAGCCTTTTCTTAGTTAACATAGCAATGTTTAGAACGTAGCACTATTTACTTCTTCGTCAGAATCGTTTGCCATTTCTATATTCACTTATTATTTATAAATTATAACACAATATTGCCTAGAATCAATTGGAAAATTGGTACATATAATATGTAGATTGTAGATGTTGCGGATATGAGTAGACGCAGCGAAACCATATAACTACACTTTCTGCTTGACAGCTACCTAACGAAAGCAAAAAGTTTGAATATTAGGTCATTGATAAAAAAGTAAAGACCGGGCTAGATTTTAACCTAAAACTATCTGATAATCCCGATTTTCAAAGATTTTATCACCTCAAGAGTCCTTTGGAAGGTTTCATTGTCTATCGGAGAATTTATTTCAAGCCATGTTGAGACATGGGTCACATGGGTAGTTTAGGTAGTTTAGGTAGGTAGGCTTGATGACAATTGTGAATCGTAATTCTCTAAAAAATTTTAAAATTTTCGATATGGAATATATAATTATACTAGTAATTTTTAATAAAACTGCACCAAATTGTAGTTTTTTTTTAAATTTTCAGTTGTTTATTGGCCTGACAAAATTAATCATCTAAATCGCTAAAAAGGGTCGAATAGTGTAATTTATACAAAATATTTCGGCGTATTGCTGTATAACTATACCACAACTAAACATTAATTTGAAATATATGCTATTTTTGTTTAAGAATATGGGAAAAAACATCGCGTTCCTTATATGATATTGCTTGAAAACGCTCTAAATTATTGGAATTTCATTTTTTACCGATAAAAGTTGTTTTGTTAGTAAATACACATCTTCTGATGTATATTCCAATTGAAAAATGTAACTAATAACACATTTTAAAAATTCTCGTTAATTCTCTCTGTAGCGGAATGGTCCATAAGTTATCGAATGGTATACAAATATTAAGAAATTTAATTGAAAAAAAAATCGACTTGATTAATGATTATCCAACTTTGAAGGCGCATAACAAAAAAAAAATACAAATGCTATCGATCTGAAATTTTAGGAACACTTATTTTTTACCGTGATTTCTTTATTTTATTAACAAAATTCGCTAATCTTTGACCTTGTCAAAGATTAGCGAATTTAGGGATGATGATCCCTATTCTTACTTTCAAGTTTCAATTAAGAAACCCAAGTAAAAGACACTATTGTGGGCAGGGTTCGAAGTGATAATTATCAGTGATAATTATCATGATAATTATCACGATAATTATCTTGATAATTATACCTTGATAATTATCTTGATAATTATAAAAAATTCGTTTTTTCAATTCAAGGCTATGTTCCTAAATGTACTGCGACCACTGCACAGTGCTATCACTGTAGAAAAAAATCGTTCCGTAATGGAGTTGCAGTACACTGCCGCAGTACCCTAGTGAAATATATGACGTCATCAATCGTCGCCATATAGTACTGTGAGCACTGGCGTTTTCGAGGTAAGGCACTCGCTCATGCGCGTGCGGTCTTTATAGGCAAAAAGGCAGTGCTTGCCATTCACAGATAACAGATATTTTAATTTAACTTTCGTACTTTTTAAATGACTCATGACGTAAATTTTTTAATAATACATAATAGTAAAAAATATAGAAAAAAAAATAAATATACACATTTAAAACGCCTCAATTTATAAAATAGCAACATGTATTCAGGTACACGCGCGAACGGGTTCACGAGAGGTCAAGATAGGCTCAGTGTTGAGGTGCCTGCCTTGCGCGTATGTGTGAGTGTGTCCGTGCACAGCCGAAAACGCACACAACCATGAATATCGAATGCGATTGTGTACTGCAAGCTCTGCGGCAGACACCAGCAGTATTGCCAACTATGGGGATATCCCACTTTTAATAGGGAAAAATTAAATATATAGTGCGTATTTTAGGGAGTAAAAATATCATATTATATTCATGGGCGTGAAATTTTTTAAGCAAAAATGTATATTTATTTGGTTTTTATTACTGTTTTTATATAAATAATGACATCATGAGTGACGTTTTTGCCGCAAACACAATAATTGCGGTCGGCTGAAGTAGTATTTTCAGCGTTTTGATCTCTCAGTGGAAAGTACCCCAAGTAATAAATAATATATTTAAATAATAGTTGGGGAGTTCTGGTTGAAATTCAATGTGTTTTCAAGTTAATTTAAGGGGGAAATTTTTGAACAGTTGGCATCACGTCTTGGCGCGCGCCTTGCTGACGGCGATCGGAACTACTCGTGAATTATAGTCGTGAGCAATCGGATATAATCCGAGTAAAATGAATAGACGCAATTAATCTAACTAATTACGTACAATATGTACATTATGCATTTTTGTTTTGTGAGGTTTATAATATTTGTTTACATTTTACATAGCTGACATTTTTAGTGTTTTGGGAGGCCATTTGCTTTTTTCATGTGATCGAGAACTGTTACTATATTATATTATTATTTTTGGTTTTATAGTTTTCTAAGAATATTTTAGATTTTAATATTCGAAAGTTTGTATAATATTTAACAGTTTAACATTAATAATTGCGTACATTCATAAAGTATCACTCACTTGGATAAGATAATTTGTGGTGGCCGAAATTTTGCATTTATTTACATCGTATTATGGATCGGATCTCAAGTAACCGGAACCTTGATTATGTGAAAAGACAAAAGTTAAGCTGATTAGGTGAGTACTTAAAATATACTAGATACAAAAATGAAAAAGTTGTAAAAGAAAAAGTTTTTGTTTTGTTTTGTTTCACGCCAAAACTAATGAACCGATTGTAATAAAATTTTGAACACAGTTAGTCTAGAGCCTGAGAGAGCCATAGGCTACATTTTGATGAGGCAAAGATATATTATCTAATTTCCATGGAAATATCGATGAAAATAAATTCACATTGTATTTCTAATACGTAACAATAGATGGCGTTTTTTTATTTATTTTAGCTTAGCGCACAATATTATGTTGTATGGTAATTGGTATACATCGATGAAATAAACTCTCATTGTAGTTCCAACGCGTGACAACAGATGGTGTTTTTTATTTCTTCATAACAGTACGTAATTATACTAATTAGTTTAGAAAATAGTTTTCAATATATATCCACACTATTATTATTATATTAATATAGTAGTATATATTAATTAATAATAATTAATTAAGTAAGTATATATTAATTTATGCGAAAATATCTCTTTTTATCCGTTTGTCTGTCTGTTTTGCTTTCACACCAAAACTACTGAACCGATATCGCTGCATTACCAGTGTCAAAATCTTGTGCACGCCCCTGCACTCGCTGTACTTTGAGCACGTGATCAGTCAACTGTCAAAAGTCAACTGTCAAGTGTCAAAACCACTCGAGTGTCTAATGCTACGTTTTGATGCTTGCCGAGCCACGGCAAGCCTCCACAAGCCAGAGCGTGAAAACAAGTGAAATGGCCTGGCTTGCGTGAGCTTGCGGACGCTTGTAGACGATCGGGAGTGGTGTCGGTTTTTGGACAGACATCAAAGGGCATGTACGTAATACACTACAGTTTTTAATATTTACGGTTTTTAGATGTAACTGTTGTTAAAAACTTAATATTGGTACCTACCAAAGAAAAAAAATTTTGATTCGTTTAATTTTGATTATTTTATTCACATAATTTTCATACTTCTAAGTAATAAAAAAGTTCCTAAAATTATAAATGCTTTTTTTTCACTACACAACACAATTTAACTGAAAATATAATTTTTAAGCCAAAACTTTAAAAAAATTATGTTGCCGGTCCGCACGGATAATTATCTGATAATTATCCGATAATTATCTGATAATTATCATGATAATTATCGAAAAAAATAATTATCTTGATAATTTCGAACCCTGATTGTGGGACTATTAGACAAAGTTGTTAATTGTGATGAACCCTATTGCGTAGGCGCATTGTAGGCGATTTTATTACTCATCGGGGCGGTGCAGTGTAATGGAGGGCGTGATGTGGATTATCAGCATAATATGCAATTACCTATTTACATAGACTATTACAAAGCTAGATCTCATCACTCAATTTTCCAATAAGTATACATAATATTCTTTATTTATCATTTGTTCCGCGTTTGAATGATCCATAGATCTATCTTCCTAAATAAATGTCTTAGGATTAAAAAGACTTTTTTCATATCTTGTTTCTACCACAGAGTATTTTCTACTAGTAGGCTCTACTCTCTATCTTTTTTCGTGATAATCTGGTTGTGCGTGTCAAATATACTGCTTGTTTACCACCATGCGGCCTATCCGTGTTGGCCCATAAATTATGACGAACTTAAGGGTTTCGTCTATGATTGGCAATTCAACGTCGATTGTGTACGCCAGGGGTTACCGAAGTGTGCGCCGCGGCTCCCTAGTGCGCCGTGGAAAGTCAAGAGGGGCGCTGTGAGTCGGATCTTCCATCATTTATCCAAAACCACAAATATTACCAAATAAAATTATAATATTAATCCTTCGATCGTGGATTACCGGTGAAATCGGGTAGATGATTTAATATTTGTTTATTACTATTTATCTGCTTAACCTAACTAAACTCATTAAAAGTATTTATTTTTGCATCCTTTTCTAGGTAGAGTAGGGCGCGGTGACAAAAAAGATTGGGAACCCTGGTTACATATGCTATAAACAGCTTTGCAATCATGGTCCAACTTGAAAAGAGGCCTGACTTCTGCCTAAATTCTAAGGCGTATTAATATGTGTTACTTTGTCTTTCTGCTTACTTAATCGGTGGGCGTCTCTTCACAATTCACATTCATTAACGCCTGCTCGTACCTCGGAGCGTTCAACTTTAAATTGTGGGGCGTTTTGAAGGTTTAAAAATATATATTAAACCAATATTGGCTACTGCTGATTTTTGCGGATTTGTAGATTTAACCTGACGTAAAATATCGCAAGTCTTCTCCCGCACGCAGGTTAACTACGTTTTTGATAATCCGTCTTCATTTTGCTAAAAATCTGCACTACTAGTTACTACACAGTTTTCCGCAACCCGATTTGCCACTCTCTCTTCAAAGAGGTCCGATAATATTCTATGTTACAGCTATTTAATAGGATTAAAACAATACTCCACGAGTTCACGTGATTCATTATCTCTTAGTTCTACTGTTTCTATAATAAGAATTAGTGAACTATCTATTCATTAAGAATCGAGTGCTTCGACCTTGGAATCGACAATGTCAATTTAATTACTACAATCAGCATTATGAGTAACGTTCACGTGTGCATTTGCACTCTTACATAATTTATTGTTATTGGTTAGGAACGTGTTACGTGGTACTTTAATGTTTGGGTGTCTGACTGAAGGAAGCCTGAAGACTGAAGGAGGTTTAAGCTTTGCACCGATAAAGCCAATATTATAAGATTTCTTTACCATGGAAAAATTCTTTACGCTGGCGGATTGGGGATATCGGCCGGGGTATGTGTGTGGGGTCCCCCCTGCACAGGACTGCCCACCAAAACGATATGGTACTCTACTTTGCGCTTAAGGCGGAGTTGCACAGGTACGCCGTACGATAGATCCTACATACACACATATTATGGGATTCTATAGCTCCCTTACAGCTTTAAGGAAGTCCACTGATATGTTTTTGTGGGTTAAAATCAGCGCCATAAAAGCACTCAATACATAAGAGCTAGGTGTAAACCTGGCTCTTATTCTAAGAGTGGTCAGGATGATCTTTTTCAGATTTTCTCCCGAAAAACAAATTGTAGTTAAATTCTTGAGGGTAACATAATGTAGTTTCCAATATATTTTATAGTCTCATCACTGTGCTCCAGAAAAGGAGACGTGGTTGATGATTATTATTCATTATTATTGATAAGACAATTATCACGTGACATGGGCATAATAATGTTTGGGATCTCCATGATGCAATAAAAGTGTACTGTATACTAGTATACTTTTCCATTTACTTCTTCAGTGATTTAACTGAGCAGTAGGTGTTCACCAGGTGGCAAAATATACTGAAATTGCCAAAATTAATGTAGAAGCATGCCAACAAATGCGCACTCAACCAATTATTTGCTGACCTTGATTTAGTAGTACATAATGAATTGTTAACATTGGGAGCAATTTTTTTTCCTATAGAATGATTACGCGGTGGTGTAGACGACAACACAATCATGGTATAACGTCATCTCTATTTAAAAGATGCATCAAATGATTAATCATAATATCAATGTTGCACAATGGTCAATGTGAAAAATATATCTTCAGCTGATAGATTTTAATTTGGCCTTTTTGCAAGAGTTACAACTTACAAAAAATTGTACAAACTAAAGCTCGAAAATAAATAATAATTACGTAGTTAGTGTTTCAAATGTAAGTAATAAAATTATTTATAGTAATAAATATACGTAGGTTGTAGGTAAATGTAGGTCAATAGCAAGTGGCCGGGTCTTAAAAGTCGGGCTTACTCGCTTTGCCTTGTTAGTGACATTTATATTGTGTACGATATTGGTCCCAGTTGATCACCTTATACGTTGGATATAAGGTATTCCCTTCTAGAACATTCATGTACAGAGTGAGAGCTGAGGAGATTAACACGTATCGTTACCCAACCAAGAATTACCAAGTAGAAGAAATATTCTAGCAATAAAACATGTTTTATATGACGTATAGATACAAATATTACACGACCGATTCCACAAAGAAAAACTTGAATTAAAGGTATTTTTATGGATAGAGTATAGACTATTATAGAGTATAGACGAATGCTCGTCCACGTAGAGTTGAAACCTCAAAATTATGCTAGAATTGTAAAAAAAATGTAACCATTAGAAATCATGAGTTTGCTCAGCTTGAGAGCTGAAATAGCTGTAGCCTGTAATTAACTTTTTCTGTAATGACAGTATACGTTCAAATCACGCTTTCAGTTTCTACTCACTGTTTTGGTCAGCACAAAATTGCTAGAAAATCGTGACTACTCTCTCATAATAATTATTATTATTTATGTTACAAATTAAAGTCCGAGATTTGTCTCGTCGCGTAGGTTAGAAATTGTTCTCTTGTTTTTTATCAAACGCCTTATAAATGGCGCTAAAATGATGCATGCGTTTGTAGGTCAAATGTCACCGCGGTTAAGAGACTGGCATATTAATGAATAGCAATCTTTATAAAGCTTTTTAGCTGAGCTTATTAAAAAATGGAGTATAAAAAATATGTAAATATGGCAGAAACTGGGGTTTCTTGAACTAATTTAGGTTATTAATGCAGTTTTTGTATGATCATTATTGATCACGCATTCTCCGAAAGGATCGAATTCATCTGATAAGTAAGATTACAAGCACACCATTCAAGGATCACGTGGCCATACCACGTACTACTATCATCATAATTCCCGCAATGATTTACTGGTGTTCCTGACTTCCTACAGTGAATGACATACCTCATTCGAAAGACCTTCTGAGGAATCTGGCGAGTTGCCAGGTATCATGTCGTTGCTTCGTGTTGACGTGTGCTTCATAATTGTCGCTCATGAGGATGACAATTTCAGTAGAGCTGGTAGAGTTATTCAGGAGAATGTATCACCCATTGCTTTCAACGCCTCCGCGTTTCTTGCTTCAAAGACTTGTCACATTATTATTTCTGTAAGAAATCAGTATGGGTACAAGACCGTTCAAAGTCAGGGATCAGGATGGTTAATGCTCGTTGGACTTTTTGTGGTACATAGAAGAGGCGTATCATAAATGCTACTCTTTGCAATACTCCTACTTTGATTAGGGGCGTTTCTGAAATCTCAAACTCTGATGTAGAGGCTAAACTTCATTCAAGACCAACATAATATATGGATGTAAGTAATACTGACAACTTTAGTCTTTATTAAGTTAACATTCCAAGGTTTCTCCCGTAAATGTAGCGCGCAAAATAATAAAGTAATTGCTTTATTGGTCCTTGGATGCGTATGACGTGAACTCTATACATTTGTCAACAGAGTACCGACATAATATTGTTACACGGTATGACCTCCATAAAGGTCCAGCGTTATGCACGATAGAAGTAGGTTTTTGTAGTAGGAGTTAGGACGTTTTACTATGTACTTATTACCATTGCAGGATAATATAACGAATTGTGTCATAATAAATATATTATATTATGCCATAAATATCTACATAATATTTCGTCCAAATTGAAAACCATATTTTGCACTCACAAGTAATGGCCTAACTTTTTTTTAAAACGTGCACTGTCAATTAAGTTACGTAGAAATCTTTATGCAGTATATTCGTGCCGAAGCATGGCCGTCCGTGGGAGAGCCATGCTTCGGCACGAATGGGCCGGCTCGACCGGAGAAATACCACGGCCTTACAGAAAACCGGCGTGAAACAGCGCTTGCGCTGTGTTTCGCCGAGTGAGTGAGTTTACCGGAGGCCCAATCCCCTACCCCCCTAGAAATGCCGCAGTTGAAAAACAACTTGTTACCCCAGGAGGGTACCAACTGCGTTGGAGAATCTCTCTCTGGACGTCCATGCTCAGGAACCACTGGAACTGAACGTGGACGTCCAGGCTGCCCCTCGTATTCTGGGGAGGGCAAAACTGCGCTCCAATCTGCTCGGGGCAAGAGCAAACACACTACGGCACCCCCCTCGATATTAAACATGGACTTTTGTAATATCAGGGGTTTACACTCAATCTTAATGCCGTCCATTACCACCTGGAGACGGCAAAGCCGGCTTTGCTCTTTTTAACCGAGACGCAGATATCATCTCCGAGTGACACATCATACCTTTCCCACCCAGGGTATTATCTCGAGCACTCCTTTCTACCCAAAGCTGGAGTGTGTGTGTACATCAGAGATGATATCAGCTCTGGCCGCCTCAGCAATCTTGAGGTAATGGACCTGTCGATTTTATGGCTCCGCATAGACTGCGACGACCACCCTCGCTTTTATGCGTGCCTATACAGGTCCCATAGTGGTGACCCCGAGACGGACCGACTCTTCGTCCTTCGAGCACCTGCAAGCTGATTCAGATTTTGTGCAGCGATCCCATAGCACAGAGATCATAATACTTGGCGAATTTAATGTCCACCACGCCGACTGGCTCAATTCCAGTAAAACTGATCATGCGGGGAGATGAGAAATCTGTCTGCAACTTTGCCCTTGCGAACGACTTGACACAACTGGTTACTACGCCTACGCGAATCCCAGATGTGGATGGTCAGAATCCTTCCTTGTTGGACCTCCTGCTGACTTCAAATCCTGACGGCTACCAAATATCCGTAACCGCACCACTTGGTACATCGGATCATTGCCTTGTCAGGAGTTCTGTGCCACTTACGACGGTGTTAAATACCAGCGTGCTGTTAAATACCGTCGTGTGTGGCACTACAAGTCAGCAGACTGGGATGGGATGCGGTCGTTTTTTGCATCCTATCCTTGGGGGCACGTGTGCTTCTCGCCGGATGATCCCGACAACACTGCCAACTCTGTTGCCGATGTGGTAGTGTAGGGGATGGAACTTTTCATTCCGTCCTATGTAGTACCACAGTATAGCAATATCCCTACAGTAGTGAAACGAATGTACTTGCGCAGAGCAACGGAGAGGTACCCGCGGGGAAGCGGGCGGCGCGGGCCCGCGTATACAAACTCGCGGAGTTTGTGTACCTGCCCGCGCAGGGGTGACGTTGGCGCGTTGTCTACGAGTTTTGTGTTGTAATTATTGTAAAACGATAACTTATCTTATAAACAATGGGATATAATAAGTGTTCAGACTTCAGTGTACGGATGTAAATCTGATTCAAAAAATAAAAATTTAAATTTTCATAAATATCGGTTCACAGTTCACACTAATATTGTGTTGGTCTTGGCGGCATTTATTTGCATCTCTGTTGTGTGGCGGGTGGCCTACCGTACCTACCAATTAAGAGATTAATAATTATTGGATATTTTAATATATAATAATGCGTCTTCATTATAATATGGAAAAATATGGAAAATAAAACTTGGGATTTCACAGTCTAAATATGATAATTCGTGTAAAAACACATTCCCTAATCATGACTATTAAAGTGTATGCTACATAAACGAGTAATCTGGCTCGGCATCCAATTCAGTTCGTTTCTTACTAAACGAAGTACGAACGGCATTATAAAAATTAAAACCGACTTCCAAGGTAAAAACAATAATAATATTCTTATAATATGAACTAAAAACTAAAAAGTATTAAATAATTTTCCTCTCTAAATGTGCTTTTTTCCGAATTCAGCTAAAACTCAACTATTTCTGTACTCAACCTTCATCATTTTGAAGTCGGTACCAGATATAGCTGAATCTTTATATTTTCTTTGACAGAAAATTTTAAACTTATGGACTTCAAAATTATGAAGGTTGAGTACAGAAATAGTTGAGTTTTAGCTGAATTCGGAAAAAAGCACATTTAGAGAGGAAAATTATTTAATACTTTTTAGTTTTTAGTTCATATTATAAGAATGTTATTATTGTTTTTACCTTGGAAGTCGGTTTTAATTTTTTGTTAAAAATAATAATTTCACTCTTTTTAGTTACCTAGTAGATAAACTATAATTAGTGCCAATTTAAATTGTATAAAAATAGTTTTATATTGTCTTCACTATATGTCATTGAGGCGCTCTGTCGGCGCTATCGCTTGTCCGAACTCCGATTGTTGTTCATATAGTTTTAGTTACACGATGTATTCAATAGATTTCGCTGAGGTGCTCCTGAATCGCAGTATCGCTTGTACGTAGGAGTTTTATATAGTTGTATTGGCTGTGTGAAATCAGAAATGTGTCACCATTGGTGTGAGCAGTGAGCATTGAAATTTGAATTGTCAACATTTTGACTGGTAATTATTGATCTCGTATTGTTATTAGAAATATTAATTAACCCTCCAAGATGACCTCCGTCATAGTCCGCGAGTTTATAAGTGGTCGTCGGTGGTAGTGAACTAGTGAGTAGTGACTTAGTGACCATACCACCCTACGCGTCGAATTACTGCGTTTATTCTACGTATCTTATTACAAATTGTTAAGACTGTTAAGAGTCATACCCCAAGGCCCAAATATCAGGTAGATAAATTTAAACAATACATTAAAAAAAAATCTAAGTGAACACAACCCTATGCGTGCTAGGTAATTTAACAATTTAACGCTTCAACTCCCAAGCGGCCGCCAGAACAATGGATTTCCAAGAATCCACGATCGAAGAATGAGCCGAATCACACCCAGCGGCGCGGCGAGTATATTTTCAGTGTCATAATAATATTATAATATTAATCTTTACCTTCATTATTGTAATACATAGTACTATCGCATGAGAAACTTGGAAAGCCGGCCTCGCGGCCGCCTGCGCCTTTCTCAAGTGATACTATATTGTACTACATTAATGAAGATAAAGTTTAAAATCATATTATGACAATCAAAATGCTCGCAGCGCGGCATGCCCAGACATAAGGACTTGAATAGGTACGCCGTACGACGCAATGCCGCGATGTTTACGCACACGCCGCGCGGCGCGCGGCGGCGTGCGGCGACGCCGCACCGACCGCCGTGTATAAACAGCCTATATTAATAATTGGTGTTATGTACATAATTATTATTATTGTATCCATACCTATGCCTTGTAAGTTGTACTATTATCTATTTTGTGCCATGAGACATTGGTGACCTTAACACGACGTGGTAATGATGATGATGACGATGATGATGATGATGAATTTTAATTGCGTGGTAGCATAATATGCTTTCTGTTCTTAAAACAACGCCGAAACTCCCAAACGTGTATCTATAAGGAGTCAGGAGTTCTCTCAGCATCTTCGAAACCATGGTATACCTTGACCCAATATTTGACTTTTTGGTAGCATATTCTTAGTACACTTCACATAAAACCAAAATTACCATATGTTTCCATATAAATTTCGAGGAGTTCCCTCGATTACTCCTGGATCCCATCATCAGGTCACCACTTTTGTGAACATGGTACCAAATTGGAGTGAAACCTAATACAACAAAACAAAAATTTCGAAAATCGGTACACAAACGGCGGAGTAATCGTTGAACATACAAAAAAAAATATATCCACAGCCGAACATATAACCTCCTCGTTTTTTGGAAGTCGGTTAAAAATAAGATACTCCATACTGATGTCAGTCAGACCCCCGGTTACGGGTTATGAATTATGATTAAATTGTTACATCTTGCATAACACTGTCCATGGCGACTTTGTAAAAATTTTGTAATTATATTATTTTTTGATTATTGCATTTTTACAATAACATGTAAACTTAATAAGACAAACACAAAGAGACCAGCTTAATTTTACGCAAATACCCTGGCATCCAACTTAAATAAACCATCTTTTTGGGCATGTTTTTGGGTCGGAAAAAATACAAGAACTTTACCTAAGCATAATTTTTAAAAAATCACTTACTGATGAAACTTGAAAGGCTATTCCTGTATTAAAAGTCGTATCTGTATGACTTCTACACCATTTCACAGGGCATTTAGGCATTTTAACAACGAAAATTTTGTAAAAAGCTACGTAAAAAGTAAGTAAACCAAAAGTAAACAAATTGTAAAATGAGTTTGACAATAATTATCATGTCAACCTGGTTGAACGTCACTCGAGTATATATACACGAAAAATGTGTACCGAACACATGCATAAATGTGCATGTATTCGGGTCACATTTTGTAGCCATTTGGTGCACTTTTTTTGACGGAGTTACTCTTCCTGTAGTTTAAAGTTCACTGTTCAGTCCGGACCAACGCCTACAACTCTACAAGGCGCAGGTTCGGCCTCATATTAAATATTGTTCTCATCTCTGGGCAGGGGCGCCAAAATACCAACTGCTCCCTCTGGATCGTATCCAACGAAGGGCCGCTCGAATTGTTGATTGCCATAGTGTTTCAAACAGCTTGGACCCCTTGGAATAACGCCGAGATGTAGCTTCGCTCTGCATCCTCTATCGGTTGTATCACGGGGAGTGCTCTGAGGAATTGTTCGGAATCATTCCACCTGCAACTTTTCGCCATCGTCCCACGCGAAAAGTATACCATCCTCATCACCTTGATGTGTGGCAGTCTTCCACAGTGCGTTTTTCGCGTAAATTTCTACCGCGCACTGTGAAACTCTGGAACGAACTGTCACCAGCAGTATTTCCGGACCTATACGACCTGCAAACCTTCAAGAAAAGAGCGTATTCCCTATTTAAAGGCCGGCAACGCACCTGCAGCTCTTCTGATGTTGCAAGTGTCCATGGGCGACGGTAGTTGCTTACCATTAGGTGACCCGTATGCTCGTTTGCCCCCTTATTTAATAAAAAAAATGCAGCCATTTAATTATCTCCTTTACTGCCAGAATTGTAGCAAACTTAGTCACACGGCACACCTGTACTAAAGCGCCTGCGTACACTATAACAGTTTGGAAACTCCCAGCCTTGGATATCGATACGGCACGCTTGCCTCATGATGTATCGAGTCAATATTATATTCGAGTACTTGTCCTTTATACTAAGTGTCAATGGTATTGATGAGTTTTCCATGGCGCACCCATGTCAAGTTTGACGCAAGTCCCAGGCCACCCCTGTTTATCGCGATGTTGATATAACAACTCTATTCCTTTTTATAGTTCGCCCCCCCGACGTGGTGTGTAGTTCCCTCGTCAGTATACAGTACGTATAATTAAATTAACGTTACGTTGTTTTATTACGAAGAAGCTAGTCTTGAAGAAATAGGTTTGTGCCTAACTAAAACGTCAGCAAAAAGTTTTATAAATCTAGTATTGCACCGAGATTTTTGTGCGAAGTTAATTTGCATTGAAAAGTTGTGTTAGAAAAGTTAAACGTTTAAAAAGTTTTTCTCAAACAATGTACTCATTTAAATATTTTAAACGCGTATAAAACTCGAATAGTTTTAGTGTAGTGTGAGAATTCTGTTATTACCGATAATTAGCAGTATTTAATTTACATAATATTATAATTCTTTAGGATTTCACCGGCTGTATATTTAAATAACGACCACAGTTAACATATTTTCGTCTAACTATAATGGCTAGTCACTCTAGTCAGGTGATTTGATGCTTGGAGTCTTCTTAATGCAAATTCTTTGTCTGGGGTACGACAAAGGGAAACGGTTCTTTTTGTGTCACGAGTCACAACACCGTCTCTCTTGTAATATTGACACCTGCCAGGTGTCACCTGTGTTGGGGTAGAGAAGCTATTGTAATCTGTACAGGTTAAGTTCCTGCTTCCTTACTTGGGGTTGTGTGTAACCTCGGTAGAATGAAGCGTGTTATGTAGATTACTTCATTCTCCTTTTAAAAAGATCCTTAATAGGGCGACTAACCCAAAAAATCAAACATCGTCCTTCTCTCTTCACACACACGCCCGTCTTTCATATGCCATGGTGAAAAAGGACTACGCGGATTCATCGCCAAATTAGTTTTTTCTCTATAACTCGATAAATATACATCTTAAAAATCCGCTAGGTCGGTTTCTCATTGATAGAATAATTGTATACAATGTGTTAAAATATTAACTTAGCTCAATGCACGGTTACTCAGATCGAATTTTTGGAAATATGATGTCGTATCTAATTTTAGAACATTAAACAATAATTCGGGGCTTATTTTCAAGTATAAAAATGAATTATAAAATCAAAGATTTTGGGTTGGGCGCCCCCTTAACCCTAATCAGTACGGCTTTTTTAGGACTCTTCGTGTAAATCGTAATGTAGGTAGAGATTTTAAGGACGATCTCCATTATCCATATTGTGGACATTGACAATAACCTGAATGTTTAGGTTATAATATTATATCTTATATCTATAATCTACACCAAAAACCGTCCAATTTCAGTTTAAGGGTCCGTATTAGATATGAGCGCCGCGCCGGCGCGCCGCCGCCGCGCCGATATCTCCGCGCCGCCGCCGCCGCGAAAAGCAGCGGCGCGCCGAGGGGGGAAAGATTTTTTTCAAAAGCTTATAAATAAGGCATATTTAAGATAATTTCAATACGAAATCAGTAAATTACTCAATACTAAGTCAAGTTAAAACTGTGACACAGCTCCCAGCGTCTTCCACTCTGTAATACAATTTTTATATCTGGAATAAGTACTTCAATGAATCAGTATTCAGTACGAACGAACTCGTTGTTATGGTAATAGCGCCTCTACACGATGGCCCGTCGTAGTGGACCATCACGAAGGTCCAGCGTGTGGAGGACGTAGTGGTGTCGGATGGCCGATGGCGCGAGCGATGCTCGTGGAATGGCGTCGGTGTTGGTTTTTCGGCCGCACATAAAATGGAATGGCCTTCTTTCAGGCAGACTTCGATGTCTGTCCGTCTGTTTTGTATTCAATGATTACTCCGCCGTTAGTGAACCAATTTTCAAAAATTTTCTTTTGGTTTATAGGGTATAATCCTAATTTGGTACCATGTTTATAAAAATCGTGACCTCATGAAGGAATCCATAAGTAATCGAGGGGACTCCTCAAAATGTATATGGAAATATGTGGTTACGTCTATTTTGTGGGAAGTATTCTAAGCATAAAAGATTTTGCACTGAGGTGTACCTGGTATAACAACGTTCGGAAGGTGTTGAGAGAACTCTAACTCTTTAAAGATACAAGTTTGGGAGTTTCGGCGTTGTTTTAAGAACGGAAAGCAATTAGCAAATGATGCTATTATAACATTCATCATTAACCATACACCATTAATATAATAATTTTAGTCTCGAAATAATTATTCGTAGAAGTTCAGGGAAGGTTCATATTAGGAGGCAAAGTGATACGAAGTTTACTAGTTATCTGGTGAAGTTATAAAAATCTGAAAAATGTTCGCTTTGCATTGCCGCAATGGCTTATGCTTACACGTCCATCTTGAAATACGTTTAGATCACAACTGAACGCGGCCATCGTGTAGATGCATTGCAATTTGCAATAATTGTATAGCCATAGCATGCACCATATTTTGATGGGCCAGCGATGGTCCATTGTGTAGAGGAGCAATAAACGATTGCATCAAAATGGCTACGTCTTTGTTGTCGTCATTAGAAGAACAAAATGTTCGCTGTGTCACGTACCAATAGAGAGCAAAAATATGCTGAAAATTGTGTTTTTGTATGGGAGCCACGCTTAATGTTTAATTTAGATAGCGAAGTCTAAGTAATAGGGTCCCGTTTTTACCCTTTGGGTACGGAACCCTAAAAACAGATGAAGGTCGATTTGGGACACGCCGCCGACCACAAAAAGTCGGCGCGCCGCCGCCGGCCGTTTACCCATCGGCGCTCATATCTAGTCCGTATACGAAATTTTGCCGATGAATATGAAATTGCAAAGGTTCGCTACAGAAATATTATTTGTTTTTTTCCCCTTATTAGTTTTTAAAAAATATATATTAATTATTAGATTTAAAAATATATTTAAGCGCGGACTGCCGACTCGAGCCTTGCGGCGAGTAATATAATGTGAGATTTAGGTTGTTTTGTATCGTGTTTTTTGGCACAATTTGTTTTTTTTTTCTTGAATTGGATAGAATTTTATCTATAGATTATTTCTGTCGTTTTCTTTTTATGAATTACAGCTCCAAGTTACCGAAATTAACAGCAATTCTTTGCCCATTTTCTCTAAAATTATGCCAAGTTACATATTTTTTTACTCAACTATTTCATATTAAAGTGGTAAAAACTAAAAAGTAATTCCAACATTGTATTTTTTTCATACCGTTAAGACGTCAATACAATCCATAAAGAGGTGATATTCTAAACCTTTTACGAACAATGGCCAAAATGGACTAAAAAAAAAAGGTTCTTGTTACCAAGATGGAACTATCACTAAAATGTTGTTTAGGTAAAATGTTATAATTAAATAAAACAGTTTATTTTTAGAAGCTGGGAAAACAAAGATAATCGTCTCTAAAATATGAATATTGAATTTGCGTTTTTAACGCAGGATATATGTTTCTTTTTTATTGGACGCATATTCTGTCATTCATAGGGTCCCATACGACCTGCTTAAATGCGCTCTCTTCTTGGAGATTTCAAGAAGAGAGCATATTCCGATTTTGCGAGTGTCTATGGGCGACGGTAGTTGCTTTCTATCAGGTGACCTGTTTGCTCGATTGCCTCCTACTTTCATTTTTAAAAGATCTGACGTGTGTTTCATATAATTTAAACTAATTCCATATCTCAAAATGATACAATTTATCAATAACTACCTGTAATAACCTCAAAAACTTAATACACAATTACTTAAAACTCCCAGCTTTTAAAAATATATTGAATGTCGTGCTTTGTTACATTTAAATAGGCAATTGAAATTACATATGTTTCATCAAGTTACGTTTTATAAGATTTTTATAGTCCAAGCATGTTAGGCGGATGGCCTTTGTTCTTTCGTATACTCTTAACATTCAATTTCCACTAAAACACTCATAGTGGCGCCGAAGTATGATCATATAAAATTATATTATAATATTGTATTACATTTTTTAAATATTTGTACCAAATGGAAATGGGCATTATGCACTAACGAATTTAATGTACTGGCATTGTATTTAGCCATGTTTAATTGTCAGTTAATTTACAGCGCGTATAAATGGTGCGAGCTTTATTATTAACTGTGTCCTATATTCTTTGAAGTGGTCAACTGTTCCGTAAATAGACTTATACATCCGACCGCACGTAGCGCCAATCTAACGCTACATGCGCGGTTTGGTTGTAAGTGGTTTTGGTCAGGGATGGATATCATATTTGTCCATCGATATAGCTATTTTATAACCAATAACCATTAATAGCAATACGTAGGCATTTTATAAATGTAAAAGTTAGGTTATTTATTAGGCTAAGTTTCTACCAGAGGTTTCTACTGAAGCGGAGCGGAGTTTAGCGGTGCCCGAATGACCAATCGTGCTATTCCAGCGAAATGACAGCGAAGCGGAGCGAACATTTCAAGCATGGTGATTGGTCAATGCGGCACCGCTAAGCTCCGCTCCACTTCAGTGGAAACGCAGCCTTAACCAAACAATAAAGTATACTTTATAATGTTAAAGATCTTACCGAATTTGAGAAATTAAAAATAAGATACGCATATAAACGTTTTCAAAGCATCCCACGATGGCATACATTGGCATTTGGCGTATTGTACTGACAACAGGCCACTAAATGTCGTATTTTTGTTGGCAGGCAAGGACGGGTCGAAGGTGACGACGGTGGTAGCGACGCCGGGGCAGGGTCCCGACAGACCCCAGGAGGTCAGCTATGCCGACATGAAACTGATCGGTAACGGCAGCTTCGGCGTCGTCTACCAGGCCAACTTATGCGATACCGGCGAGCTCATTGCCATCAAGAAGGTGCTCCAGGATAAAAGGTTTAAGGTATGCCTTGTTACTCGAATACTTGCAGGAAGCGAAGAAACCCCGTACGTCTATGGATTTACCCAGCTGCTATGCGTAATCTCCCCGTCTATGCCCTAGCTTTGTCTTTGGAAAATTATAATCTTGTCGGTGCCGTAGGCCGGAAAAAAGCATTTGCATTGCATATAGATTTTGAAAAACAGAAAAAAATACGCATCGCACATGGATGATTGAAAGGGATATTTTGCTTTTTTAGGCATCGTAACTTGTAACTCTTGATGGTGCTTTACAAAGACAATTTTCTTTTCTTGGACGATATTTCACATATTTCTAGTCGGGAATAATTTATTGTGCAATCTTGTAAAATGGCTTTAAATATGCGTAAAGCGATCCAATTCTGAAAACGGTTTTAAGGAATGAATCGTACAATTTGTAACACCGTACAGTAATGCAAATCATCCGAGCGTCATCCCCGTCATTCAAAGCGATACTTGTGCGTCGCCTGGAGTGATAAAGTCCTTTGAAATTTTCTGTAGCTGTAATCGGTGTCAAGTGTCCAGGGGATAATGTTTCGCATTTCACCTTGCGTCCCCTATGTGAAAAAAAAACCTTTTAAGATGACTTAAATTTTTAATTGCGGATCTATAAAGTGCAGGCTAATCACTGTTCCTGCGAAGCGGTCTTACTGCACAATGCACATTGCACATTCCGGTGACGTTCCACTGAGATGAACAGACAAAATCGAGATTGGTTTCACTTACTGCAAATTAACTTGAGAAATAGCATTTGATGACACATTTTTATTGTTCTGTCTGCGACCATCTGCAACTAAGTTTTTAAGATCTATTTAGTTTCATTTTTTATACTAATGTTGGTGTTATTTATCTGCAAAAAATTACATAATTTTTGCTTGAATTAATTAGTTTCCAAATAAAATACCTCAATTAGCAATTTAAGCCTATCCACAACAACCAATCAAATATTAATCGAATTTCACCACAGACCAACAATTAAAATTCAATTATCACGCAATTAAGGTAAAATTCGATGATTGGTGATAAGTATCATGGAATTATGGGGATAAATCCCATCAGCTCGAGTTCAATAGCCGGCCCAATCGAATAAAACAATAGGCCGCGATCCGATCCCGATGTGATGGGTCAAAACCGAATGTGACAGCCAATAAATCGTAGACGCTAATAAATTCAATAATTTTGTGGCACCCAATACCATTATCGTTAATTTGCCATGACTCATGCCAGAATTTTGAGATTTTTTGACTGAAGTTTAACTATTTGCAAGCGCTCTGTATTGGCTAACGTCAAAATTTAAACCAATGAGCAACGCTGTTAAATAGACTTGAGAAAGCATTAGAACCTCTACACTCAACGCTTTTAAAATCCAGTAAAGATCTAAACTGAACACTCATTTTGATATTCAATTGGATCCGTTTACAGAATTTTAAAAGCTGCTACCATGTTGAGTGTGCGATCAATAGAACGAAGACTACCCGACGCCAGGCTCGAAGCCCAAGCAAATGTTACTAGAACAGAGAACTTGACACAGAGATCATTTGATTCTACTGTCTCTACATATTTGATGTGTAGGATGTTACAAGTTGTATTGATTCCTTTTTATGTTCGCTTTGTTATGCTAATGAACCGATTGCAGCGAATAGAACATCTCGAAACTCCCGTCTGTTTTAGATAGCTTTAAAAGATTTACTTTAATTGTGTTACAGAACCGAGAGCTGCAAATTATGCGACGACTGGAGCACTGTAATATTGTCAAATTGAAATACTTCTTTTACTCCAGCGGAGAAAAGGTAAACCCATCTTCCATCTCATTCCGTAGTCTTAAGTTCAATAACAATACTTATAATATGAATAACATTGAATTTTATTAACTAGTGAATGTATATGTATGTTTTTATTTTGGTGAAAAGGTGACAGTGCCCGATGCGGATAGCTCACTTCTAAACGCAATGCAGTCTCTAGAAGTCGCAGTACGTGCAAAAACCAATTAGATAACGCTAGTGCTAACGCACAGTTAGGTGTTAAGCCGAGGTTACCGAAACATGTGTTGAAACAAATATTCCACGTTACTGTCCAAGTTATTGTACGGTACCTTTTGCAATTGTGTGTAAATGCGACTTAAACGGGGATTCCCCTAAGCTTTACTTCGAACCGGTCTAAGCTCGTTTTTCCTTGCATCATCATTCTGTTTCGTTCGCTCGCGATCGGTGGATGGATGGTCCTAGAACTGGGGCAGCTTGGATCATCAACCAAGAAACCCAAAAAGATCGGGTGGCAAGCTGCTGTCTTAGTTTTGGGAGCTGGTCTCGTCCGATGGCGGGCGATTTAGCAATATTCACTGACAGTTTTTCTTTGTGATATTGTGTTGTGTTTTTTTTTGTGTTAACTGAGGTTCGCACCATAAAGGTAATATACCTATCGGAATAGAGAAACAATCCCGAGCTGTCAAGCTTAACCAAAATTTGATTTACATCTGTGTATACAATTATGTTTACGTGTGCGTGTCAGTGATGTACAAACATCTTGTAATTCGACAAAATATCGATCATGGAATAATAATTGTAAGATTGTAAACATAATGCAGGCTGTACATTCTCGCCGAGACACAGCGAGGCGGCCCGAGTGCGAGAGTGTAAATGGGTGCGCTCGCCTCGTCTCGCCTGTCTCGGACCCTCTCGGTCCGTTGTCGGTATTTTGCGCCCGAGACAAAGGGTCTCGCGAGGAAAACGAGCGCACTACTGTACACTCTCGCGTCTTTCACTACTAGTCCCGCCGTTGTTGGACAGTGTAGAACAGAAAAATAACAATAATAAACGTCATTATCAGTCATCATATATGAGAAATAAAATTAAATATGATTATAAATCTTTGGATTACAATGATATCTTTCGATGCATGGTGAATGGTGAATGGTCGTTTTCCACCATCTTCTCTGAGTTCTTATCTGCGATTGAACTAAGCAATAATGAACATGATCGCACTCGGGCAAGGGGCTCTCGCACGAGACTCGCCCGAGAGCTCTCGGCGAGAGTGTACAGCGGGCATTATAAAATGGGATAAAATAAAACTGCATATATATAATATAATAAAATTGTAATTTTGAAGTAAAATGTGACTTTTATTCAAAATGCTTGCTGCATAATTAAGTACTCGTATGCATGATTTTTTCTTCGGAGTCCAGTTTGGACGGTTAATTATTTTAAGTCATGAATTTCTGGTATCCAGGTCAGCAGGAAATCTGAAAAATTGGCCAAGTGTAAGTCGGACTCGCGCATGAAGGGTGACCGGTTTCAACCGGGCATTTTCTAAAACCCGGTACGATACGACACGACATGTCATGACACGATTCGACACGACAGGTTACGTCACGTGACATCAGTACCTACACGACACGACACGACTTCACTAGACCCTATTAATTTTCAATTCACTCTCAATGAGCCTACTGAGCCCTTTTATTTGATGCCCATCTTGCAGAAGTGCTTTCAACTATTTCCCTATCTTGGATGAGCAGCCGTATTGAATGTAGAATGACATTACATCTGTGGAAATTTCAGAAGTCTATTACTATAGTGGTTCTTGTTATACAGCCTGAAGACAGACAGACGGACGGACGGATGGACAGACGGACGGACGGATGGACAGACGGACAGGCAACGAAGTCTTAGTAGTAAAGCGGGCTGCGGGACCCCACTACTAGGACTTAATTTTTACCCTTTGGGTGCGGAACCTTAAAAATGATAAATTATGCATGATAGTATATAAACTAATTATAAACTACGGATGAGTATGTTATCATTTCAACATTCCTAGATAATTAGTATACTTAACTAAATATATTTTCATATCGACACAACTTATCGATAACTTGATGCAGCCCTAGTGTAAAATAGATGAAAATTGTTTACACAAAATATCTTTAAATTGTGCACCATGGCTAGTCAAGTTATGTTTTCCATATAATTAAACATATACAGAAGTGAACACGGATGTAAAAATACCAATAACTCGTAGGGAATTGGCAAAAATAAACTTAAAACTAGGTCCTGTCGATGTAGAATAATTCACCTGTGAAATGAATATTTGTCCGGGTTTTTTCGATGTGTGGATCCAGAATCATTCCACAAACACTTAACCATGTTTCTAGAGCAGTATTTCTTAAAATTATTCATTATTTAACTTAAAATCACAATTTTTCTGAGAGCCCAAATTGACAACTATCGGCCCAGGGGCAGACAGACTGTCAAACAGATGAAAAAAAAGCTATGCAACCTCAAATCACGCTTCTCTTTCTACCACGCTGTGTTACTGATAGTGACATCTCGCTTGCTCAGGCCTTTGTTTCTCTATTCCGATAGGTATATTAACTTTATGGTTCGCACAGCTTTTTTATCAGTCATCATATCATTTACCTTGAACGGTCTTTTAAGCACTTCCGTGAGTAGACTTAATGTTCAGAATACTTCTTTTCACAAAATGTTCACTATCGCGAGTTTGGAGCATTAAAAAATTTAAAAGTCCCAAACAGAAACCTGAAACCTATCCAATATCCATCGAATTTGCTCTGAATTTGTTTCGAATAAGAATAAGTATGGAATTCTATACACCAAAATAAATTTTGAAGTTCGATAGATGTAATCAGTATAGTTCTTGCAATCTACGATTGCGCGTCGCCCTTAGTTGTGTGAGTGACCATATTTATACACGCGTACATGGCTCGCTGGCTACTGACTGCTCCGTCGGGTACGCACACTAACGAAAATGTCTATTCACATTTCCAACTACAAATAAAGGCGACGCGCACTGTAAGGGTGAAATCTATAGAGCGATCTTAGACTTAACTCAGACTTTACTTCAAACTTTACTTTTAAAAATCTTAGCTAAGCTTAAGCTTACCAAAATCTTAAGTGAATAGGAGGACCCAACATCCATTGTTAGGTCCTCCTATTCACTTAAGATTTTGCTAAGCTTAAGCTTAGATAAGATTTTTTAAAGCAAAGTTTGAGGTAAAGTCTGAGTTAAGTCTAAGATCGCTCTATAGATTTCACCCTTAGATTGCAAGAACTATAATAGTAATTGGTTTTGTTGAAGAAGGCCAAAAATACTCGTAATATTTCGTTACAAATTACATTATATCCTCATTCTGCGTAAACAAAGACGGCCAATTATTGTAATTTGTAACGAAGGTGCCTTCCTGTGCCCTATATTGAGAAAAACGAGGCGAGTTTTGTTTACGACGCCATTATCATTTGGTAACCTCTTATCGTACGAAATTCGCGGAAGACTTTAATGGGTCCGTTCGATCCAAAACCCAAATTAGAGAGTATAAGCACTAGTTGTAACATTTACGTAGGATGAAAAATGTTGTATTTTGAAATTGCGAAAGCAGAAAATATCAGATATCAATGGTGGTTAGTAAAATAACTAACTAGTACATTTTGCTATCTCTGTATTTAACGTTGGAATAGCTATCTGAGAGAATGTGACAGCCCCTTGTATTAGTTAGTCCTTTATCTCCGTTTATCTAGATTTACTATAAGGCCGCAAACTTTCTGCTTCTCCCGTCATACAATCAACCATGTAACAAATTTCAGATTCAAACTCCGAAACCTTTTCTTTGCTCTACATTTAACATTTAATATAGATAGAGATACAGATAGAGCCTATGAAATATTTTTGTCAAAATTAATTTACAGTCTATAATAGGATTAAATTAAAGTCAAATCACCTTAGGATAATGAAAGTCAAGTGTAACTGTGTAATACATGCTTATATGATGAAAATAGATGTATTAAAACGCTGAAATTTTAAACATAGGAAAGTAAAGGTTAGTAGATAATCTTCTTGAACGTCAACAGTTCGACCGTTCTTGACCTCACGATACAAATTGTCACGCCCAGTCTCCTACGTACGACTACGTTATCTAATACGCAGATAGATCTGTAACGCTTTCTTCGAGAATGGGGAATATGCTACAAAATTAAATTTAGATATTGAAAAATATTATACGGAACTGGAAAATATATGTATTATAAAATGGCGAAAAATCTCTGATTTCTGTTGGAAAATAAATAATATATTTGCGATTAAAATTTTATAGCAATTTCTTTCTTACACAAAAAAATCAGTATGGACTTGTACGCACTATGCAGTGCCTGTAATATGAAGTCACGTAAATGACTACTTATTAAGTATACTTTGTTACTTTACATTATCAAAAAAAGAGTTTGGCTGCATAAATGGCTTATCAAAAAATATACTTAGATTTATTTGACTAAGTATATAAAAATAACGTTATACACATTTCCTGTTAATTTTGAGCTATAAATATGCGTGTATAGTTACGAATAATAGTGGTATTTATAGAAATCGTAGGGCGAACCGTAGATGTTTGTGTAGGTAGGTCGGGAATCGAAAGGGACATAAAAATCGTTTCATTCTATTAGTTTTCTGCATAAGCATTAAGCACGCAGAAAAATAACCGGGGTACTATTCTCATGCCTTGTCGTTTCGATTGCTGTTTATCTCACTCACGTAGGTACACACATGACACAATATGTCTTACGCGCGAGTGAGACGGCCTGCGATCGAAATGAAATTACGAAGCTTAAGAATCGGGGCCCTGATCGTAGAATTCACGTTTTGAGAAATTTGAATTTTGAAATAAGTACTTAAAACGTTATTAATCGGGACTTAACGCGACTTATTTAAATAATAATGCTAGTACGTCCCGATTTATACGTTATAATTATAATGCAACGCAAAAGCTTAAAATGTTATCTTAGAAATACTTGATAATAAATTAAATGTGGAGCCTGTCTCTATCAATAATTGTTATAAACAAAGCAGGGTGTAAAAACTAAGGGCAAACCACAGTATGTAGTTCAAGGTGAAGATGTTAGCACAATCGTAGAAAAGACAAAACTGAACCTTTGGAACTGTGCCAATTTAATTTGTTTTTTTCTTTAATATGTATGTCAGATGGTTCTATTTTGACTAATATATGCATATATGCATTCTTTGCCATGCGTTCAAGGATTTATGATAAACCCTAAGCTTCGACGTATAAGAATGATAAAATTTTATCACAAAAAAATTAATTAAACTGGCATTGAAGAATTTTAGATAATCTATTTAATTTATATTCTAGTATAAAAAGTTAGCACAATATTTGCATTTATACTAAAATGTACTGCAAAATGCTATACCACATAAATACCAATACTTAATAGAGTAACATTTTAGGAACGTGTTATAAAGTTTACTACTTAATTTGACGCTTAAATGTATAAAGTTAATCACTCATAATCATCTTTGGGTTCGAATGTAATAGTTTATAGTATGATTAAGCGGTTCGTCGTTACACATATTGCTATGATAATACCCAATCAACCAACTAAACTGTAATTATTAATATTATAATGAACATTTCTTTCAGTTTCTAAGGACCTTTCTATTATGAGCTAATATTTTATTTATTTAATTCTACAATTTTAGGCATAAATAAGGTATTATGTAATAATTGTTGTACCTATTGCAATTTAAGTATTTTTTTGTATTGTTAAATATAAAATGCACAATAATAATAAAATGCAGTATGTCCTAGCTATATTTTAAAGTGTAATACTTAATTTTAATTTAACGAAAAACTCTCTTACTAATAAAAAGATCTACACAGTGTTTACAGATGTTAAAGTTATACAATGTTTTGTCTTTATCTGTCAAGTGACCTTTCCAAAGTATTGCAGACAACGACATGATTTTGTGTAACTACAATGTGTGGATGTTTTTTTTATTAGATAGTGCAAAGCAATTAGTGCTCTCATACTCAATTAAAATAGTCAGGGAGCCATGAAACAATTTTTTTTGTAATTACTTATAAGCTTTTTTGTTTGAGGCTCTACATTTTGATAAGACGAACGATATATTTTTTATTTTCGAAAAATCTCGAAAGTGGTAGCTAACAGAGATAGAAAGGATTTCATACTTTGACTTGATGGTCTTAAAATATGGATTGTTTTATTGGTAGGACAAGGTTACTCTTAAATTATATTATACTATTAACCTACCAATGTACAAAAAAATCAGCTGGTTAGGGTTCCGTTTTAAGGTTCTGTAATCAACAAAACTTGGTTGACTACTGTACCTTAAAACGGAACCCTAACCAGCTGATTTTTTGTATATTGGTAGATTAATAGTTATATAATTTAAGAGTAACCTTGTCCTACTAAAACAATCCATATTTTAGGGCCATCAAGTCAAAGTATGAAATCCTTTCTATCTCTGTTTGCTACCACTTTCGAGATTTTTCGAAAATAAAAATGTTGTTCGTCCAAAATGTAGCTACTCACTAAAAATTAGCTTGTTAGTAATCACAAAAAAGTTTGTTCTAGGGCTCCCGTACTAACAGTGCATGTGAATAAAATAGCTTTTTTAATATTCGCCAACATGCTTACACTAACAAATTAGGAACTCAAAATTATTAATAAATTCAAACATTTCTTAAACTATTCACTTAAAACTATTGTTATGATTCCACCCAAATTATTTGGACCATATTATATATTTGCTTAGTTAAAAACAACTCGAACTCAATCTAAGATTTAATATAATTGTTACACAAACTCATGTTTAAAATAAATATTTACTTTAACATTGTTGTTAAATAAACAATTATCTCAAAATTATGATTGTTCCGCTTATTTAGCCGATTTTACATAATAACAAGTGTTGTTCTAATAACATAATAATTAGGAACATATTTTATTAGATATTTTTGTACATGCTACAAGTAGGCTGCGCAAAAATTTAAGATTGCTCAGCAAAAATAAGGGGTGCAATGTTGATTTTTGGGTCACTTTAGTGGGGTGAGGTGTGTGCGGGGCGGGTACGCGAACGGAGACACTCTATTGGTAGATCAGCAGGCTTAGCATAGCAACATTAGAAACGGGAAAGAATGGACATATCAGTACTGATAAGTGATAGATATATTTATTTGATATATATTTATTTATATTTATATATGATATATTTATATAAAAATGAATTTTCAAATGTGTTAGTCGCGCTAAAACTCGAAAACGGCTGAACGTTTTGGGCTGATTTTAGTCTTAAAATATTCGTACAAGTCCAGGGAAGGTTTTAAAGTGACACGAAGTTCACCGGGACAGCTAGTATAATATATATCTGATAGTACATACGCTTTCATTGTCACTAATTCTAGTTTTGCCGAGCGATTTTAAATTTGTGCGCGGCCTATTTAAATGAAGATTATGATTGTGTAATTATATTGTGTATAATTGAATACTTTTTGTAATTGTATATCAATTTTGTTTGCAGAAGGACGAAGTGTACCTGAATTTGGTGCTGGAGTTTATACCGGAGACGGTGTACAAAGTTGCACGTCACTACTCCAAAGATGAACAGACCATACCTATTAGTTTTATAAAGGTAACAACACTTGCCAGTATAAATTGTATTAATATTTAATAATAATAATAGCTCCCACACCGGTTTCGGTGACATTGGCCGGTTTCATTGAAACCAGGCCAGCTACGCAGGAGTAATTTTATAGTGCCCAAGTGTGTGCGCAGTACTCAAGAGCACTCTCTATTCCTTTACTCTCATAACCCAGTGGGACGGCAGACCGACACGACTGGCGAGAGATCAGGCGCAGGACCGACTTGTTTACATGCCCATCCGACGCACGGATTGTCCACGGATTAACCAAACTTAGAAATATCATGTTTCCAACGCGGGAATCGAACCCACGACCTCCGAGTCAAGAGACTCAAGAGAGACTCAAGAGAGTCGAGAGAGAAGATGCGGAAAATTGAAGATGAAATTGCATAATGTGGACATAGCTATACGGTAATGCGCTATGTTGCATCTCGCTCTCTCTATCCATTCTTCGCCGGTGTGCAAACAGCCTAAGCCTTCAGATTGGGTCGGTCAGATGATTTGCAGATACGTAGACAGGTTGAGTCATTGAGTCATGTCAATTGATATTTTTTTCACGAGTACGTGACCTTGTCATTGCTGTTGTAAACAACGTGACCGCGGCCGGTGAAAATAATTGGTTTATTTTTTTCCTCCCATATTGTTTAAATAAATCATGAAATTGTCAGTGACTCCTCTATTCGTATTGTAGGAAATTTCCCTATTGCTCGGTCAACAAAGTATGTGTAGAGTGCGTGAGCGGGAACCTGAGCGATTTCTGCTGGAACTTATTCAGGGTAGTTAAGGACAAAACATACTAAAAGTCCTGACGTCTAGGAGGTGAGCCGGCGGGAGGGGGGAGGGGGGGGGGCGGCGACAAAGGTCTAAATTTTTGGTTTTTCATCAATAACAAAAACTATGCGTTGTAGCAAAAAATATTCTATGACATTAAAGCTTATTAAATTATCTATAAATTTGATTCTATGAAGTTTTTCCAAATTCTCATCCGTTTTCGAAGTACACGCCCCCCCCTCCCGCAGGCTCACCTCCTAGACGTCAGGACTTTTAGTATGTTTTGTCCGTAATCACCCTGAATAAGTTCCAGCAGAAATCGCTTAGGTTCCCGCTCACGCACTCTATACCCTCTTTAGAGTCATTCGTTAACTCGACTACTAATTTTAAAACATTGTAAAAGAGAAGGCATGTTATGTACCTTTGAATATTGCTGGAGATTTAGCTATTTTTAATTGTAAAGCCTACACAAAAAAGAATATAATTCTGTAACACAAGAAATACAAATATCGCCTTGAGACCTCTCTAAAATTGAGCGTTATAATGGACATATTAGGTCCACGCTATTTTTCTTCCATTAGCCAAAGTAACAGTTCCTCTGGATAAGGGTAACCAGTAACCATGTAATGTTATCCCAGCTCGGGCAAACATACTTTTGAAATAGCCTAAATAGACAATACAGTACATAAATCGATGAAAAGCCCGTATTTTGAGGCAGTATAGTACTTATTAATGTTCTAAGTAACTAGTCAATAGTATGGAGGATTAAAGATATGAATGCCTGGTATAACATTCGAGACTCGAGAGCATAAAGCGTTTACTTTTTGGATGTATAGGTCTACTAGAATCTGATGGCAAAAAGTGAGAAATTAAATTGACTAGCTATACCGGGGTAATTGGAATAAAACATTTTGATCCTTTCTTTTCTAAATAGGGGCTGATTCTGTGTGTTAAACATGCAAATATAAAAATAAATCCAATGATCAAGGATATTTTTAAAAATCTGCTGTCTTAAATTGCCATCAGATTCTGGTAGACCTATATTTGCTTAATGACGATTGCAATAAGAATGGTTCTAATATCAATATTAATCCATAAAACTTTACTACATTCGATGCCTCCCTTGGCGATGCCCTTGGTACCATTAGAGATGTTGATTCCTAGGCAGATGGGGGACCTACGTAGTTTGGTTGCGTTATGTCAAACCCAGCCGACAGATACCACTTAGCATTGAATTGAAATCCGACCAAATGACGTTGATCTGTCAACTGCCTAGGAATCAATTTCCTCGCTGGTACTTTCCGGTCATCAGTTTGGCATCAGTCTCAGACTGACCATATTGTAACCTTAGGCCTTAGGGCTTAGACTAACTATCATATTTTGCATCTGAGTACTAATATCACGTTTATCGTTTCCAGCTATACATGTACCAGTTGTTCCGGAGCCTGGCGTACATACACTCTCTGAGCATCTGCCATCGGGACATCAAGCCCCAGAATCTGCTCCTCGACCCCAAGACCGGGGTTCTCAAGCTCTGCGACTTCGGCTCGGCCAAGCACCTAGTGCGAGGCGAGCCCAACGTGTCCTACATATGCTCGAGATACTACCGCGCGCCGGAGCTCATATTCGGCGCTATTGACTACACGACGAAGATTGGTGAGTGTTGACTGTTGAGTGGTATTTAAGAGAAGAGCCATATGAAAGTCTGTGTACCAACTATCAGAGAAGTTGATTCATAGGCAGAATGCGGACCTACGTAATTTAGGCTGGTTTTAGTGTCACGCGGACCGTCGGTACGGATCGCTCCGTATAAATGCAATATGCTTTACGCTCTAAGGCTGGTTAGTGTCACGCGGACCGTCGTTACGGATCGCTCCGTATAAATGCAATAAAGTGCTTTACGCTCTAAGGCTGGGTAGTGTCACGCGGGCCATCGGTACGGATCGCTCCGTAGATCGATTTGTATGAAGTTTTTAGGAGCAATCGCATTACTCTAAAACGCTCCTTAAAGCGTAATGCATATTGTATTTATGCGGACGGTCCGCGTGACACTAAAACCAGCATAAGGAGCGTTTTAAAATAATGCGGAGTGGTCCGTACGGACCCGTCCGGATCGATCGATCGAATCGTATGAAGAAGGAGTAATGCAGACGGGTCCGTACGGACTCCTCCGCATTACTCTAAAACGCTCCTTAGAGCGTAATGCATATTGCATTTATACGGAGCGATCCGTATCGACGGCCCGCGTGACACTAAAACTAGCCATAGCCTCGTGTAAACAGAACTAGCATGCTCCAAGCTAGGTCAGCAAGCCAGGACAGTTTGGTAAAACACTAGCTTGCTATCCTAGCTTGAAAATCTAGCCTCGTATGTCCCGGGCAATAGCCTCGTGTAAACAGAACTAGCATGCTCCAAGCTAGGTCAGCAAGCCAGGACAGTTTGGTAAAAAACTAGCTTGCTATCCTAGCTTGAAAAACTAGCCTCGTGTGTCCCGGGCATAAGGCTGGTTTTAGTGTAACGCGGGCCGTCGGTGCGGATCGCTCCTTAGATCGTAATGCATATTGCATTTATACGGAGCGATCCGTACTGACGGTCCGCGTGACACTAAAACCAGCCTAAGTCATGCTATGTTAATTGTTAAAAATAAATATTAAATGGACATACAGCAACCAAGTTACGTAGGACCGTCAACTGCCTATGATTCAATTTTTTCGATGGTACCTAAATTCTATTTAATTATGAAACTTTAAGGCAGCTTCGTTTCTTGTTGTACAGGAGACTCTGACAGGAGTTTATCTTTTCAATAGCCTTGGTAATAATAATTGGTTAACTTTTTGACGTAAGCTGCAAGCAGGAACGAATAGATGTCCTCCCATGTGCTACCGAGCATTAGTCAAATCAACCACAGCTCATTTTTAGGGTTCCGTACCCAAAGGGTAAAAACAGGACCCTATTACTGAGACTTCGATGTCTGTCCGTCTGTCTGTCTCCAGGCTGTATCTCAAAAACTGCTGTAGCTAGACTTCTGAAATTTTCATAGATTGTGTATTTCTGTTGCCGCTATAACAACAAATACTTAAAACAAAATAAAATTAATAATTAAGCCCCCCTTAATTATTAATTTTATTTTGTTTTTAGTATTTGTTGTACATACCCATACCCATACAATAAACGTGATTTTTTTGGCCTTTTTGCTCGATTTCAATATTAGTAACTATTAGACACTTGAAATTTTCACAAAATCCTTGATTGTATGTGTTCTTTAATAATTGATAAAAATATTAAAATAAAATGAGAAATTGAGGGGGGCTCCCATACAAAAAACACAACTTTTTTTCCTATTTTTGCTCTTTATCGGTACGGAACCCTTCGTGCGCGAGTCCGACTCGCACTTGGCCGATTATTATATTATAGTATTCTACCAAAAATAACGCTTACTTGGTGTACACATATTATGATAATATTTTTACTGTGTAATGTCTAACGCAGACAGACAGACAGACAGATTGTCGCATAAAATAGTGGAAGTAGTAACGAGCAAATACAATAAAGCTGGAAATCGAACAAGCGCTCTCTCGCAGTCGAGTTTCTGCCGAATTGCTCTTGAGCGCTGTGTAGTCATTTTACAATTCTAAGTAACTATTGTATGAGAGCCGAGTTATATTTCCGGTGTTTTTCTATCCGAAGATATTTCGGAGAGATGTCTTAATCATAATACATAATAACCTTCACACTATAAGAGACATTGTTATAGAATTCCTGAATGTGACAAGGTTTAGTTTAGAAGCTGTAATCCATAACCTGTGGATGATACAAATATTGGATTATAACTTTCCTAATTATTTCTAAGACTGATTATTATTATCATAATAAGTTCCAGATCTGTACTTGTAGTAAATTATTTTAAATATTATGAAACATTGAATGAATGATATCAAAACGGGGTCGTGGTCTAGTTGTAGTTAAACTATGATAATGTATTTACAATGAGCATTAAAATTCTTGTTTATAAATTAAAATTAATAATTTGTGCCTACTTCCTAATGATTTTAAGTATCTGTAATTAGGCAAAATCTTTGGATCAGTTATTGCGGCGATCTACTTATCAACTTAAATGTCCCAAGTTTACCGAAAAATAAAATAATAACTTACAATGGTTTATAATAATTGATTTCGTCCAATGTTAATTTTGGTTTAGAGTAAATACAATATGCCAGGGATTCTCAATTTTTTTCAGCCAACGGCGCAGTAACTTTCGTATTATGTCATGGGCCACGACGGGCCCTACCCTAGCTAGCTATTTGTAAATGATGCAGTCAAAATAAATAGGCACCTTCAATAATAATATTTGTAGTTTCGGATAATCATGGAGGATCTACTCACTTTCTATGGCGCACCCGTTAGGGAACCCATGCAATATGCAATAATAAACTCCTACACTGGTTTCGGTGACGGTGGAAGGTTTCATTGAAACCAGGCCAGTTACGCAGGAGTAATTTTATAGTGCCTAGGTGTATGTGCAGTACACAAGAGCACTCTCTATTCCTTTTACTCTCATAACTCAGTGAGACGGACGACCGACACGACTGGCGAGAGATCAGGTGGAGGGCCGACTTTTTACATGCCCATCCGAGTTCCGACGCATGGATCATCTTACTTGGAAATAAAATGTTTCCAACGCGGAAATCGCACCCACGGCCTCCTAGTCAAGAGCCACGCTCTTACTGGACCACGGAGGCGTCTGAATATGCAATATTTGTCTACTAAAGTCTAAATGTGATGTATGATGTTTCAGACGTGTGGAGCGCGGGGTGCGTGGTGGCGGAGCTGCTGCTGGGCCAGCCGATATTCCCCGGCGACTCCGGCGTCGACCAGCTCGTTGAGATCATTAAGGTACTATCAGAGATGTTGATTCATTGGCAGATGGCGGACCAGGGCCCCCGTAAAGGCTACTGGCGCCTGTGTGCAATAAAAGACGGGTTGCACTCCGGGAGTGCCGGCAGAAGTGAAAACTTGCTTATTAACGTTGTACATTATTTTTTTAACCCATTTTTTATGAAAATCGATTTTTAACAAATCGATTTTTTTAATTACTTAATCGAAACCCTTAGGGCCGATTCACACCGGATCGGCAGCGGCCGGCAGCGGCCGGCAGCGGCGCGAAGAGCACTTTTAGTGTGAAATAATTTTAAACTTTATTTACATACTTATAACTACTAGTATCGCTTGGAAACTTCTAAAAGGGCTCGAGGCGCCGCTGACGGCCGTCGGCGGCCGACGGCTTTTAGAAGTTTTCAAGCGATACTAGTAGTTATAAGTATGTAAATAAAGTTTAAAATTATTTCACACTAAAAGTGCTCTTCGCGCCGCTGCCGGCCGCTGCCGATCGCGCCTCTGCCGACCGCTGCCGGTCGCTGCCGATCCGGTGTGAATCGGCCCTTACAATCGATTAAAAAATATCGACAATCGAAAAAAAACAATCGATTGTTCGATTAATCGATTTCGATGTCACAACACTCCTCTCCAACCGTCTTACGGTTTTTCGATCAGCGCGAGAATCTGACGCGACTTTCACAGTTTTTACCCATTCCACAAAAGTGCTCAACGCCGCTAAAGAAGTTTTCACTTCAAAAAGGATTTTGGTGCCCCTTTAGGCGAATTTTTTGGGTCCTTGGTTTTGGCGCCCCTAAAGATGGCGGTTTGGCGCCCCTAGAGGATGGCGCCTGCATTGCACACATTGCACATATTATAGTAGCGGGGGAGGGCCCCCCGCTACTATAATATGGCGGACTAACGTAAATTGGTGGCGTTGTGTCAAAACCGATCACAGCTATCATTGAATTGATATAATCCGACCAAACCCGTCCGTCAACTGCCTATGAATCAATGTATGTCCCTTCTCTGAGCCTTTGCCGATAACGACGACCAAGTTCGGCGAAAATGACAGGTGCATTAATTTAGGCATAGTAACCCAGCCAGCCCAGAATGCTTTTGTGTTATTCGCGGAGTCTTTTGGGTCTACTTAACGTAATCTAAATGATGGTATTTCGATCTTTAAAATTGATTTTTTAAAACCCACCAAACAGCTATCTTAGCAGTAATGTGATCTTTGTGCCATGTTAACTTGAGATATATAATCTGACACGTTCGAGTATCTGACAAAAAACCCACTTGGGCTCCTCCACTAATTAGTACAATAATTATTAAAGTAATTTCTATAATTAATAATTATAGTGCAATGTTTTACCTGGTGTCCATTTTGTTTAGTTTGACTAATGAACGAATCTTAAACAGGTTCTAGGAACACCGACACGGGAACAAATACGCGAGATGAATCCCAACTACACGGAATTCAAGTTTCCACAAATCAAGAGTCATCCATGGGCAAAGGTAAGAGTTGAAGCTACATTATAGTTTTAGAATTGAGGCCAACATAGCCAGTCCGGGCTATAGCTCATGCCCTCTCTTTCACAATACGAAGGAAGAGAGGGATTTATTTTATTTATTTTATTGTATTCGGAAAACTTACAGCATATAATTACATCGGTAATGAGACAAATTAAATAACAATATGCCAATAACAAGTTTTCGCAGGTGAAAAACAAATTGAAGCTAAAATTAACATTTCAAACAAAGTCCTGACGAGACACATATATGTCTTAATACATGAAGTAAGGTAACCTAAAAATTTTAAAATGTAAATTATTATTTAAGCAAACTAAGTACCGAATTTATTAAATTTTATATAACAAGAAATGGTTGAGAGTTTAAAAATTGTTACATAATAAAGCAAACAGAACTCAATATAGTAAATAATTATACATAATAATTATAATTATACACACAGCAGATGGTACAGTCCTTTAGTATTTAATTTTTATGACATGATATTATTTTAGGCTTCGTCCACATTTGTATCATTTACGCGATCAGATCTCCGTCGCGTATCATCGAAGCGTATCAAAATGATACGCGTATCATGATGCGCCCCGATCGCTATTAACCGCGTATCTGATACGTGTCGCATCAAATACGCGCATGATCGGCAAAATGATCTAATAGGCGTCCACACTATGATACGCATACTTGATACGGGATACAAATGTGGACGCCTTAAGCCAGTCTGCCGCATTTGGGCCGTAGATACTATAGAGGCGGAAGTCATCTTTTGACTCATTCACTCTTTAAGTCATAGTCGCTAACCAAGAGATGCTATTATGCTTCTTCTCATTAATACGTCTGATGTCAGTTCTACTGACTCTTGATGTATACTCCGCGCAAGAACTCAAAGGATACGTCAAAGATTTTGAGGAAGGAGTGCAGTATATTTTGTTATAGTTTTATACTCCTCGGAGTTTGCAAATGATTAAATCAGTTATTGTCTAAGCACATCTTAGTGTACACAAAACACACCATGCTGAAGTTCCACCGCCGAAGATCGGTATGATTCCGCCTGCAATGTATTTTAATTTTTATGCCGAAATTACGTCGCGTTATATTATATGCGCAGCGCATTGCTGACGTAATCATGCCGAACTTTGCGTATTTTCGGCATGGTGTGTTTAGACCATAAAATTAATATACCTAGCGGAATAGAGAAACAAAGGCCTGAGCAAGCGAGATGCCACTATCAGTAACACCGCGTGGTAAAAAGAGACGTGTGATACATGACAGCAGCACTCTTTTTTTGACGTCCAGTCGGCACGTGCCGCACGTTGTCAATATAATCTCATAGAATTCATGTTCAATCATGCTTGTGTAAGTGTATACGTACACATATTTTTCACACAGATGAAAACCAATTTTGGTTACGTTTGACAGCTCGAGATTGTTGCTCTATTCCGATAGGTATATTAACTTTATGGTTTAGACACTAAAGCACATTTGAGTTTAATTTTTCACAATTTAACAATACGGGTGACTGAAGATCATGATCATTACAGTACATGTTGGAGCGAATGACGATGCCCAAGTCCACCACTGACCACCAACGCATCAGAGTAAGGGGATTGCTCTTAACACACTAAATGCCTTTATTATCTGTCCGTAACAGAGTGTTCGAATGATCGAGAATATTCAAAATATTAAAGTAATTAAGTATCTAATATAAAAATATTATCTTATTTAAACTGAAAATATTGGATTCAGAATGAATTCAATACTCTCATACTTTTTAACAATTAGGTTATTTGAATTTGAAATAAGCTTTTTAAATAATTTCCATAATGATTTGTCAATGTTTAAACGGAAGTCGAGGCTCAAAACATCAAATAAACTGTAAACGATAGTATGAAATTATGTGCCTCGATATTTTCATTAGTTATGATTAAATATTATGAAATTAAATATTTTAGTAACTAGTTATTTAAAATAGTCTAAGACGTAAGTAGTTTTTTTCTAGTGGTAATAGATATTCTTGTGCATTTCGAATATATCTGTGTTATTATAACATTTGTTGAGTCATAACTATATGTTTGTAATAAAGTTGCAATTTAGTGTAGAAGTAAATTAATTTATATTTTGGAGTAACATTTGTAAGTATTAACTTACATGAATGTTTTGAGTGTAAATAAAGGCATTTAGTAGGAGTTTATTCGCATTATGAGGTGTATGCAGTATGACCGAGCTTCCCACCAATTTGAAATTGTTTTAGCATACACTTGTGTCGCTTCTACATTGTTTAAGCGTTGCGTTTGAATGTTTCACGACTCGATTAACAGATTCATAAATGTAATAAACATCTTTGCTTGCTTATGGTGCAGCGCAGACGACAGACTATCCGTGACGCACTTTTATCTGTGGAAATAGAACCTATGCAATTATATGCGGACTTTTTGCGCGTCGTGTGCGTTACTGCGTATAACTGCATAGGTTCTATTTCCCACAGACTAAAAAGTGCGTCACGGATAGTCTGTCGTCTGCGCTGCGCTTATATGTTACATAATGCGAATAAAGTATCAAAAGTCATAGACCAGCATGACTTTAACAGTCCCGAGTTATGTATGTTTTGGACAGATTCAGCGCTTTTTAGATATTGTAAATAAATGTCAGTAATTTTTATTAATAGATGAATATTTTAACTCTTTGAAGGAAATTTTTAAGGTTCAGTTCTCTAATCAAACAAATGGCCCCATATCCTTTAAATGGCTTTTTACTGTGAATTTTAAAGTGCTTTACCATACCTTATGTTAAAAAGATATTTAATGTTTGTTATAGTGGTAGTAAAATAATAATAACATCTTATGTTTTCTATTAAAATTGGAATATTACAGGTTTTTTTTTTAAATAAGTATAGAAATTCTTAAAGTAATATACTGAAACTGTCCAAAATATACATAATAAACATCGATTTACTGTTACTACATAAATTATGAATCCGTTTGTTGGTGTTCAGTGTGCGTACTTGCCATTCAATAAGGAGGATATCTGGTGAGAGATTCTGGAATGAAGCTTAGGCCGGTAAATAGTCAGTACTCAAGATGCATCTCGGTCTCAAGACACGGTTCAGGCTCTGTGATTGGTTGGCTGTCAAAATTTGGGCCAATCACAGAGCCGAACCGCGTCTTGATACCGGGTCGCATCTTAAGTACTGACTATAATATGATGAGATGATATAACAACACATATCCTCTAAGGCTGGTATAAAACCAGCCTTAGAGGATATGTGTTGTTATATCATCTGCTCTCATCAACACGTTTTGTAATTGCTTCTGAATCTATCAGAACATTTATTTTGTACATATTACGATTACCGCGAAAAATGTCAACTTTGCCAGCTTTTTTCGAATAATTTTAATTCTTGTAAAAAAAACGTATGGAAGTGTAAGTTTTTTTTTGCCCTCTGCAACTACAAGGCTTCATGTGCAGGTGTAGGAATGTCAAAAACATTACTTCTGTTCATTTAATTCTATTTATGATTGATTTTCATGCCGGGTAAAGTTACCTGGACTTGTAGCCAACATTGCCCACCTTGATTTTTCACGTAAATATGAACTTTGCGCAGGTGGCATCAAAATCCAGTGAAAGAATTTTGGAAAAGATGACGTTTACTATACACATTTAAATGATATCGCGAATAATATCCTACTAAATTGACTGGGCAATGTTACCCTTACATTTTTTTCCTTTTCCATACAATTTGCATTTTGGTCTGTAAGAGTACTGTAGAGTACTAGGGCTGCCACATATCTATAAAATTACTTAATCATCTTTTACATTACCTATTATCAGGAATATATTATAAATATTAAATTGCTTCTGTTTATTTATAAACACATTATCATCATTATATTATTTGGCTGGCTGAGCAAGGCATAAAGTAATAAAAAATGACATCGATTTTTAGTAATGTATTTAAAAATGTCCGATTTGACAACCCTAAGGATTTTTTGATACCGGGCAATGATGTCAATCGATGATCGGAACACTGCTGGGTTAGTTTGCCCACCATCATAAGTTTTATTATATAATTCCCTGATTAATTACCTTATCACTATAATAATCTATAGATATTATTTTATAATATATCAAAAGCAAACTAACCTGTGGTTTAACCATCACGCACAATTTACTCACAAATCTGCACCACAATTTGCCCGCAAAAATACGTACCGTTTTTCAGAAGTTCCAACAAGTTACTGAATAAAGTTAGCACTACGGGGTATTGTCAATGTTATCAGTCATATAACCTATTTTCCGCCAAATGAAACAAATATTGCCATAATATTAAAATACCTCCGTACATCAAAGATTTGCTTAAGAATGGATCTTAGGGCAAAGTTATCCTATGTGGCAAAGTTGGCATGTTTTACCGGTATTTCATATTTACTAATTATTTTTTTAACAAAATCAAACAATACAAGTTTAGGCAACTCGTCGATCCAGTTTGATTTCGTTAGTGTATAATAAATTAAAGCTAAATTAAGCAAATGAAGCATCAAATCATGACGATATAAATGTAATACGACATAAAATAAGCTTAATTAAACTAAAAATTGGAGTTTAATTGTAGACGTGAGTGGACCGTTTTTTGCATATATTGTGTAGACTTTAGGGCCAGAAAAGTTATTTGAAATAAAAAAACTGCACTTTATGTGTAGCTAGATATATTACCCAGGTAATGAAGTAGATAAGTTACAAGGTTTGTTTAAAATATAAGGAAAAAAAAAATGAATAAATGTCCGTATGTTACAAAATGTTAAACTTATCGTGTTTATCCACTTACGTCTTCAATTCATAAGCTTTGTCCACACTGTGCCTTTTTCTGTTCGTCAAGGGCATGCGCTATAGCGCAGTCAACAGCGAACTTGAGGCATACTCACGACGCATGCCCTCTGACCGTATCCAAAAAAAAAGACGGTTGGAGAGTAGTGTTTTGTGTCGAACTCGACTCGAACTCGGTTGTCTGTAAAGTCGGTTTACTGACGATAGTTGAACGTGACAACGTCATAGCCTTAAATGGAACGCCTCAGAGCGAGGTAACGCCGAATATTGCGTCATGTTTTTTCGTGCGCGCAGCCCATATCGAATTATAAGACGTTATCACGTCAAAAAATATGACAATATTGGCGTTGCGTTCGTTGACGCATTCAATTATTGAATGCGCCAAAACGAAAGTTGAATGAACGAAGATGACGAAATATAAAGATGAAAGGGTATAGCGTGGACATAGCTATTCTTCCACACTCATCTTCAATGTAGGTATAATGCAACAAAATGCGCATCTGTGTAGGTGTTCCGCGCGTGCACGCCGCCGGACGCGATCTCGCTGGTGTCCCGCCTCCTGGAGTACACGCCCGGCGCACGCCTGTCGCCGCTGCAGGCGTGCGCGCACGGGTTCTTCGACGAGCTCCGAGAGCCCAGCGCGCGGCTGCCCAACGGCCGCCCGCTGCCGCCTCTGTTCAACTTCACCGAGTACGAGCTCGGCATACAGCCCGCGCTCAACGACTTCCTCAAGCCGCGCGCGCCCGCCGACGCGCCGCCACCGACCGACGACGCGGGTACACACATTACTAATTATAGTTTGTGCGTTATTAGATGATATGGGTGACAGTTCTCATATTCCTTGCTACGGATTTTTTTTACAACAAAACAAAATATCATCGACAAAAACAAATATACGAACAAAAATAAAAAAAACTGCTATCTGTTATTAATATACCTATTATATTGATAGTGAGTTATAAGTACAAAATTAAATAACGAAAACATTTCATGAAAATGTCAGATGCGTGGAATGGAATATAATATTATGTCAATAGTGATTGACCCATTTAAATCAATAAAAAGAGCAGCTATCTTAAATCGCCCGCGCCACTCTAAAACATCAGTACGAAATCGATAATTTCGATTGCAATTCCTTTACGAAGTAATTCGATATTTTTAAATAATCGAATATTTTTTGTTAGGTAACTTCGCTACTAATTTGTCAATTACTATCTGTCACGCATATCATCATAAAACGTATATTATAGTATAGTTATTACTATCAGAGTAGACAACTAAGAAGTACCTTGACCTGAAACAGACGGGTGAATCTACGCGAGTTGGGCGCGAGTGTCACTTTCGATATGTTTCCCAATGCTGAGTATACTCCATGGTACCTATAAACTATAACGCATTAGTACGGCGCACCGGTCGATCTGACAGACCTACGTTAAACGCTACTTTATTATTCGTAGGTTAAACATATAAATTTCGAGATCTCTTCTGAGTCTGAGTCGGCCTACTCGTTAGTTCTGTTTGCTCTGGTATGTGCTTAATAGACGCCCCATTCCTAAAGTACTCTTATTTAAAGTCTGAAATGTTGTATTTTATATAATACTAGCTGTCCCGGCAAACGATTCTTTGCCATATTAATGATATAAAGTTTTTTTTTAATTTGATCGCAGCGCTAACTGTCGGGACAGACTTAAATTAAAATTCGAATTCGAATATTATTTAAAATTTGACACTGCGATGGTAGCGCCGTCTGTCGGATCCAATGTAAAACATTCCAAAATCAACAACTACTAATAAATTAAAAATTAATTAAAAAAACATTGTCCGGACAAAATTGTGAATCTAAACCATTCCCAGATCCCCTTGAACACACACAAGAAATTTCATCAAAATCGGTCCATTCGTTTGAGAGAAGTTCAGTGACATACACACTCACAGAAGAATTATATATATTAAGATGATTCCAATGGTTTTTTACTTATTTCAAATGTAAGAGATGGAAGCCTTAAATCATATTAATAAAGAGCATGATAAACGCCAGTATTAACAATAATAAATATTTTTTAATTTAGTTTTTAGCAAACATCCAAATATGTACCATCGAAAAAAATTCTTAATAGCCAGTTGACGGACCTACGTCATGTGATAAAATGATGTCGATACTCGATACAATGTTAATCGTGATCTGTCGGCTGCTTTTGACACAACGCGACCAAATTGAATAGGTCCGCCATATCTGCCTATGAATCAACTTCTCTCATAATACATTGTTTTCATGATTTAAGGTGAAAACGCAGCGGCTAGCGGCCCCAGCGGTTCGCCGGGGACGTCGTAGAGCAGCGCGACGCCGAGCGCCGGACCGCAACCGCACGCACCGACGTACATACACTAGACGGACACGCCAAACTCGATCCTACCCCGCACACATAAAACTCGTTGTCGCATACGCCGCGCTCGTGATTTAAGCCGTCTAGTGATGGACATGACCGACGTAGCGCTACATCGGACTGGCACCGCTTCGAACGAAATTGATACGTACCCTCCCATTATTACAGCTCATTATTGCGTACTGTACACCACATACATATACTCATTATTGCATAATAATCGCGCGATATACTCGGAACGATCTTGAGATCGTTTAGTGCGAGCACGCACTGAGGTAGCGCTACATCGAGCCCCGCACTAGACGAACGTATCAAATTGAACCGTACCCGAAATGTATTAAAGTTCATTATTGCATCTACTTATATAATCTGCATAGAATTGGCTCAAAGAGACCGTCTAGTGCGATCGAGTGTGAAGCCATTACGTACAGGCATTTTTAGTGTAAATTTACTTTTATTTCTATCTTTTACCCGATTAACCTACGTAGTGCCAATAGTATGTTGTAATAAAGCGGCTTTCGGACATTGAATTTAGAGGCGATTTATTCTTTAATGCGTCGTAGTGTATGTGTTTAATACGCAAATTTAACGTAACGGTACGTCGTTGCATATAGCGTCTGTAGATTCATTATTATACGAGTGGATGCGTCGCACCTCTATGCTATCGATGTAAATCGGTCTTCTATTTTGCGTCCCTAGTCGAGAGTATCCGAACGAATTGAAATATGTACATACTCGATACTTGTCGTCGTATGTTAGGACGAATAATTATACTGTCTTCTGTAGTTCTGGATCGTGACGACGTCGGATCCGTTATACGATTGAGTACGTAGGCCGTAAGTCGTGTGAGTGCTAGGGCGGCGCAGTAGTAGGCGAGGTATCTATTTGTCGGTATTCGAGTCGGTTCGCTGCTTAGTGATAGTATTCTTTTCGTGTTGGCCATCGGGAAAATTATGCATATAGGTGTCTTCGACGAGTAATCGTGTGATACTGTAGTGTAATCGTCGATAAAGCTTGAGCTGTCGTAGTCGGTAAGAAGGGTAAAATCCACAGTAGATTCTAAACCGTCGCAATGTGATTACTTTGTACTTTTGTAAGCTCAAATTCCTTCCTTCTGTATATACCTTACGCTGTTTTTGATGTCGATATATCTGCTCGCGATCATCGAATGTTCATTCCTACACGTAACGGATCCGGACCCTCGTTAACGTAGCGGACTCCTATGTATTGTAGTGATCGTTTCGCAATGGTAAAGTAGTCACGTTCGTGGCGCATCACGTCACCTCGAGGGTAGCCAACTAGCCACGTTACACGTAGCCGGTAGACGCAGTTCGCGCGAGTGCAACGCATAAGTGACGCGTACTTGTACATTTTTATATATTACTAGTATAAACTGATCTCTCAGGATAATTTTAATATTTAACTATATCTCAGAATATTATGTATTTGTATAAACAATTGAAACGATATAAATTTTTAGACTCGTACCACACATCGGTTTCTTTTATGCGACGAACCTTCGAGTGTACGTCCGTTGTGTACCTCACCCTAAGCGAACACTGAATGTAATGTATCTAATAGCACTGACGGCGTCCTATTGTAACGTCGTAGTTTTTCGATAATATTGTATTCTATATTCAATAAATGGTATTTCTGCTATGTAAAATTTGTCATTGAGAACGCGTTACTAGTAGTCATTTATAAAAATAATGTGTTATTATAATTAAATTTCATTGTCATAGTTTTTAAGTATTTGAGCGATTTCATTTTGCACTTCGAGTTGGCATGCAATTACAAATTAGGAAGGTAATAAATTCTAAGTATAATTATATCTATAAATTTAATTCACGGTTTAGATGTAGGCTGTAGCCTTATCGCGTCAGCTGCGGTGCGGCTAGCGCCTGTTATCGAGTTGGGCAGCTGGAGTGGCGGATTCCTTACACCCGGATCTCCTTGAATCTTCAATAGTGACACTCGATTCACTCTCACCACATGTTCCGTACCGCGCCGCCGGCCGCTGACAGTGCGGCCGCGTGCATGCTCGACTGCGTGCGCGCCCGTAACGCGTGCACGCTCGGCTGCGTGCGCGCCCGTAACGCGTGACGACCACGTGGTACGGTGGCCGCGATGGCGGTCACGTATGCATGCATCCGCGGTCACGTATATTATATACGCTCGTATTACTACATATTTGTATGTACTAATTACTTATAAATTTTTTTAGTGTACTAAGAAGTGAAGGCGCTCGGCGCTCGATTTGAAATCACACATAGTGAGCTTAGTTGTCGTCCTTGCGGCTATTATTTTGCTGACACCTTTATGATTCGTGTAAATATATTATTATAATTATTATGTATGGTATGACTTATATCGGTAGGAGGCGCTCCGGAGGATTCAGTAAGGGTTACGATAGTCTAGATATGCATATTTTATTAAGTCTATGAATTTTATAATCGACGTTGCTTCTGAAGACCCTCTGTGTAAAAAGTTAAGACATACTAGTGACCTGAATGTTCGAAGCGATGTTAGAACGTCTATATTCCCACTGAATTCTCACTTTCACGTTTTGCGTGCACATTATGTCATGAGAATTTCCGGTTCAAATGTTTCGAAATGGGGTTGACTTATATAAATTATTTAAAGTAAAAAGAGTTTTCTTATTGCTAGTACTGTAATAATAAATTTAATAGTGAGTGAAATTTGTATTTTGTTTTAATTTGTTTTACAGAATTTGAATACATCGTAACACCCATATCGTTGTTAGTTATGAATGAAAATAACATAATTATAAAAGTAAATATTAAATGAATAGTAGCATGGTTTTTTATTTTACATATAGAACCCCATCAACTATTTTACATTTTGCATGTTATTATTTTGTAATGTAGTAGGATAACTTATTGCTTATTATAATTAGTTGCAAGTGACTTACTAAACAAGAAAAGATTCGTGCAAGAATACTTACCTATAGAAAACCTTTTTTGGTCGCTTATATAATAATTTGCTAGTCTAGTAAGCTTTAAGCACTATAGTTTTACTAATTACTCTTAACTATTTTTTTAAACAAATTGTGCCGGCATGAGTTCTATTAACTTACTTATCGTAGCTAACCTCGTCAGGTTGAAATATTTGTGACAGTTTTTATCCTCAACAAAATCTGTTTCTGCCAAAAATGCATAGCCACAGAATAACTATACATAAGTGTTGTACTATGAATAAGTGTTAGTATTAATTAATATCATTATATTATTAATGATGAATAAATACTAACGCCTCTGTGGTCGAGTGGTTGACAGTGTGGCTCCAAAGACTCGGCCGTGGCCCGTGGGTTCGGTTCTTGCGTCTGTTTATTTCGACAATGCAGGCAGGTTGGTAACCTGCCCCCCTAGACAAGTGGCAAAACGCTAATGCTAACGCTACAAAATGTATGCGATTTGACTTAAGCCATCGCTTCGCTAGCGAATACTAATGTCAAATCTATACATTTTTTGGCGCTAGCGTTAGCGTTTTGCCACTTGTCTACGGGGGCTGAAGTGTAAATCGTGTCACGTGTCAGATAGTGTTCTTTTCGGGTTGTAGAATTTTAAAACAGAATACTTTTTGTGAAATGTGATGACTGATGAGTGATGACAAATGAATCCCATTTATTTGGTAAGTAATTAATTACTATTTTATTTTTTATGCCTCTGGTAAATCTAGTACATTTCAGGCAGTATTTTTTTAAATTAAATAAGGGGGCAAACGAGCAAACGGGTCACCTGATAGTAAACAACTACCGTCGCCCATGGACACTCGCAACATCAGAAAAGCTGCAGGCGCGTTGCCGGCCTTTTAAATATCACTACTCAACAAATTTTCAACTTTTTTTTTACCTGAGTTCCTACTATGTAATAATTATTCCTTGTTAAGTATTTGCCTAATATAGGTACATGTGTAAATAATTTTTTTGGATCACATCTCATTTCCGAGATAAATGGAATTATTCAAACATAATATGATTTTCTAGCAAAATCAAGCTCATACGTTAGGCTTTTTGACGTTTTAATTAAAAAGGGGAAGATTTCTTGATGCAGCTAGCTTTACGCTTGTATTAAGATCCTGGAGATTCACTAATAAGGCACTATGCTTTTTTAGGGTTCCGTAACCCAAAGGGTAAAAACGGGGACCCTTTTACTGAGACTTCGTTGTCTGTCCGTCTGTCTCCAGGCTGTAACTCAATAACGGTAATAGCTAGAGAGTTGAAATTTTCAGAGATTATGTATATCTGTTGCCGCTATAACAACAAATACTAAAAACAAAAGAAAATTAATATTTAAGGGGGGCTCCCATACAAGAAACGTGATTTTGGCTTTTTTTGCTCTATATCAATAATGGCAACAGGTAGTCCTTAGTTATATGTCTTCTTTAATATTTAATAATAATATTAAAATAAAATAAAAAATTAAGGGCGGCTCTCATACAAAAAACACAATTTTTGGCCTGATTTTGCTCTATGATGGTACGGAACCCTCCGCGCGCGAGTCCGACTCGCACTTGGCCGATTATTTTACACCTACCGAGTAGAGTATCGAGACAATAATCGGCAAATTTTAATGGTAGAGATTAGAGAACATTGTCTCGCCACTCTAGTCGGTAGTTGCAGCCGAGCCCTACCGAGTCGGTAAAAAAAAGCATTGAGCAAGCAATGAGCCCTTCACATACTCTGCGGCACTGCCACTGTGCTGGGCGCTGGCACTCACATTGTCATGCGTGCAGTGTGGCCCTAATTCTATATCTATACTAATATTATAACGCGAGAATTTGTTTGTTTGAACGCTCTAATCTCAGGAACTACTGGTCGGATTTGAAAAATTCTTTCAGTGTTAGAAATCCTATTTATCGAGGAAGGCTATAGGGCATCACGCTAAGACTAATAGGAGCGAAGAAATAGGAGAAAATGTGGAAAAAACGGGGGAAAATTATTTGAAATTGCTTATTTTAACGCGCTAATCTCTGGAACTACTGGTCCGATTTGAAAAATTTTTTCAGTGATAGCCTATTTATCGAGGAAGACTATAGGCTATATTTTATCACGCTACGACTAATAGGAGCGAAGAAACGGGGGAAATTATATGAAATTGCTTATTATCGAACTGTACTGGAGCAATTTTTATGTTATTTGGCAAACATGAAGAATAGACCACGTGAAGGGACATAGGTAGGCTAGTTTTTGCAGAAAAATGTACGGTTGCGTGAAATTCCTGAATTACGCGGGCGAATCCGCGCGGAACAGCTAGTCATTATATAAAAGGCTTTGTCCTGAATGACAACAAGTGTTTATTTAAATCGTTTATTTCAGACACATCACACAGGTATAGTCCATATTATAATTAATTATTGATGAAATTATTATTTTTAACCAAAAATGAAAACCAAAAAATAATATGAACTAGAAAGTAGGTACATATTTATTAAATTTTGGGTTATGGTATTGGGTTCTATTTAAATAATGGATTTAAATATTTCCGTTGGCTTTTAAAATTAGCCCAATTTGGACCTTATCCTTTTTACATTTAATACTGCCTTCTTCCGAATTCGGCTAAAACTCAACTATTTCTGTAGGTACTCAATCTTCTGAAGTCGGTGCCAGCTCCAAAAGTTTCAAATATTCTGTCAGAGTACTGAAGATTCAGCTATCTGCAGGTGCCGACTTCAAAACAACGAATATTAAGTACAGAAATGTTGAGGTTTAGCCGAATTCGGAAAAAGGCACTATTAGATAGGAAAAATTATTTAATACTTTTTAGTTCAATGTTCATATTATAAGGATACAGACAGACAGACGGACCGACGGACAGACGGACCGATGGACAGACGTACAGACGAAAAAAATTAAAGTTGCTGAACCTACATTTTTTTTCCCCACCGCACTACTCCCACACCCACTGCCCACGGCCTGCCAGCACGCAGATTATCAGAAAGGGCTGTTCAGGGAAGTAGCTAACGGAGTTTTAACACAGCTGAAGCTACATGACTGATTTGGTCGTCAGCTCTTAGTCTAATACCAAAATCAGCCAGATACAATTGGTATAGCCCGAGAGATTTTATGACAAGTTCATACATCAATAACAATGATGCAACCCAGGGTGGGTTAAAGTGGGGTAAAGAGGCGTGGTTAAAGTTAAATATGGCGTTAGCATAAACTTTAACCTTAACTTTAACCGGAGAAATTCACAGAATATGTCTATTGCGTTTATTTTTTTTATTGAAACTACAGGTATGAGGTAACGGAATTGAGGGTATAAAAAATTGAATTATCCGTAAAAATCAACAGGAAAAATATAACACTAAAATATAGTAAATTTTAGATATTCGTATGAGCATATTTAACTTTAACCAGAGATTTCACATTTTGCACTGTAGTTAAAGTTAGTTGGTGCGACCCAACTTAAGTGTCTTTTTAGGTTGCTACTTTAAGGCTCCATTCCACCGCGGCGCACGCTGTGCACGACCACGCGCACGCCTGGACGTGCACGGATTTATTTCTTTGACTACGTGGGTCAACGTTTCCACTGCAGCACACGCTATACAAACACGTTTCCCGTGCATACTGACCTCAGTTAACAAGAGCTGGCACGATCAACACATTTAAACATTGCGCTAGTGTAGTGTCTGTGGCACAATCTGTGGTCTGTGGTGAGCGCGTGGCGTGAGTCGTGACGTCGTACTGCATACGCATCATAAAAAGTCTACCCGTCTCTCTCGCGCGCGGTCTATCGTATGAGCGTGAAGGGGACAGTTATTGTTTTTCTTATGCTAGGTACTGTTTATAAATACAGCGTGATGTTGCAAGTCGGTAACGTGGGATTGGCGCGGAGCCAGCGTTCGGAACCGTACGACACTAATTATACAGGGTGTCAAAAGACCGCTTCCGATAACTTTGGGGTATGATTATACTACATTTTCTGATTACGAAAATGTATTTTTTTTTATTTTTTTTTTTTTATTTTTTTTTAATTTTAATTTTTAATTTTTTTATAATTAATACCTTTTAAACATGATAATAAACCACATAGAAAAATAATTTATAATATTTTTTTTTAATTTTATTATTTTTACTCCATTATGCAATATGCAGCGCCGCAGCGCGCGGTCAACGTTATCGTGTGTACGAAGTACCTACTAACACGAGAACGTTGACCGCGCAATCAGCTGTTAGCACTTAGCTCCGGCCTACGCACGATTCGAAAGGTCGTATGCGACGAATGATGATACATTACGACAGAACACACAGAAACCCTAATGTATGTGGTGTCTTTTCAATTTTAAACCCATGAAGGTCGCCATAACGTGGAACTTATAACTCTGACCTTTGACCTCTTATCTAAGTTACTTGCAGTGTTAAAAGTTTAATAGTAACTCATGTAGAATACTGTAAGCAACTGTCTGTGCACAACTTACTACAGTACTTAATACTTATGGCAAACTTAGAAGTTTGCCATGCTGTTGTAAGTACTTGTAACTAGTCTAAGATTATTAGACTACATAGTTACTAAAATTTCATCGTAAATAACGAAACCAATATGCGGATGAACTGTCTATCCGCAATCGTCACTTATCAATCGAAATTACGGATGATACACGAAAAAACCTCATACATAAAACTGGCAATTAATTACCTTACGTGAAAAATGTTGAATTCAAGTGTTCTTACTTCTTTATGCATTTTGAAAATAGTCCTTAACACCAAGCAATAAGACCAGTCACCACCAACAACGTCAAAAACACTTCTCGCTTTAAACGAAATCTATCACACCACAAAGTATTTTAACAAAACTAAAATAATAATCAATTAACAGTTTTAACGCTTTTGTTCGTACATCGTTTATTCAAACAAGAGCATTACAATTTCACAGATATTGCAATATCATACACACAGAGAAAACAAGAAGCCAGCGGGACCATAACATCGCTGGTAGGTACGAAAAGAGTGGCGCGGAGGATCGCGTGAACGAAGAAGCGCGAAAATCGCTGCGCGCCGCTTGCTTGTCTGATTCGCACTGGCCAGCGGACCTCGCGCGGTCGGCGCCTGACCGGTCCGTGGCGACCGAGGCGCGGGAGGGGAGGTGTTATAGGGATGACAAACAGTGATGCATTTCGATACCTACATTACCGTGATAAAGTGATTGTTATAATACTTTGGTACGCGTTATGCGTTATACGTATAATCGATAAAAAATTATCGATAACTCAAAGTATGCAGAGGGATACATCCCTATTATTTTACAAAGTTTTTTCTTTAATTTTATTTAGTCTGCTGTAAGCACGCGCCGCGCTGGTGTACTGTGAAGTTTTTGTTTAAGTTTTGTAATTTTACGGATGTTCTGGTCTTATTGCTTGTTTTGTGACATTGATAACTATTTTTTCACGTGATACGTCTGTGAATGTGAACGAACTTTTAATACCCGTAAACCTTTATGGAACGAGGGTGAACATCGTCGTTGATAGTGCGGTTTAAACAGTGCAGTAAAAAGTGTTTTTAAAAGAATTGGAATGTCTCCTGTTTACTTTTGTTTCGTGTTGAAAAACTCTGCAATCTACATTGAGTTAGATGGAGCACAGCTCGAACTGCATTTCATAAAAGCAGACAGCTGATCACAGGTCAGTGAACATGTTATCAAGTATTTTTCCATAGTAACTGTGTATTGTATTTTTACAACTTGATTCGGATGTGAATTATGATTACTTTTCCTTTTTGGCCGGAAGTAAAAATTGAGTATTTTTGAGAAATAAACCTAAGAAACGGTAATTAATAAATTCTAACATTTTATTAAATCGTGAAAACAATTTTAATTTAATAATCATTACAATATTGATGGTTTATTCACTACCTACGGGCTAGGGCCTAGGGCACACCACGATCAGCTGTTTTGTCTAGCGCAGGGCCGCGCGCGCGGGACTTGGCGCGGGCGGCGCGGGGGGGCTGGCGCAGCCCGGGGCTGGCGGGGCTCCACTGGCGCGCGATACTATCGCGCATTTACATCAGCATTATACATTGCGTGTTGAAAATTTTGACTATTTTAAAAACTGTTGATTTAAAGAAAATTACTTGCACCAATGGATATATCTCATGCCCTATAATAACCCCACGAAGTTATCAGTCATTTGACACCCTGTATTTAAGGGCTTTGTAAAAATTTCCTACCTATAAAGTCGGTTTACTGACGATAGTTGAACGTGACAACTACCTTTGTTGAGTTGAACTTCATAATATTTTATAAGTAAATTTAGTTCCGCGATTTGATAACAGATGTCGCTGTTAGGCATCTAGATCGCGCTATGGCTTACTCGACAACATTTGGTATATGTAATTCAATGGAATAAATTCTCGTCTTTTCGCTGACACTCACTAGTTGTTTTATCTTTTATTACGCCAAAGGGATTTGCGTCACTCAAGAAGAACTTAGGAGAGAGACGGATGTCGAACGCTGCTGAACGCAAAGGCCGATTGTGCTTCCTTGTCGCTCGTTCTGCGCTCTCGCTTGCACTTCAAGCCTTAAATGGAACGCCTCAGAGCGAGGTAACGCCGCATGAACTGTCATGTTTTTCGGGCGCGCACCCCATATCGAATTATATAAGATGTTATCACGTCAAAAATCATGTTTGTTGTATGGAAGCCCCCCTTATATATTAATATTATAGGTGTACCAGAATCTGATGGCAAAAAGTGAGAAAATAAATTTACTCTAGTCTCTAGCAATACCGGGGTAATTAAAATAAAACACTTTGATCCTTTTCTTTTAGCAGCTAATCTGTGTATTAAACATGCAAATATAAAAATTTAACCAATGATTTAGGATATTTTTTGAAAATTTGCTGCCAAAAATTGCCATCAGATTCTGGTAGACCTATATTTTGTTTTTAGTATTTGTTATTATAGCGGCAACAGATATACACAATCTGTGAAAATTTCAGAAGTCTAGCTATATCAGTTATTGAGTTACAGCCTAGCGACAGACAGACAGACAGACAGACAGACAGATAGACAGACAGACGGACAGACGGACAGACAACGAAGTCTTAGTAGAGCTTGTCTAATTTGAAATGACGCGCCCCACCACTTCAAAGTTGATATAAATGAAACTTTTTTGTACTGTGAATACGAGGGAGGGGCGCGTCATTTTAAGTTAGACAAGCTCTAATAGGGTTCCGTTTTTATGCTTTGGGCACGGAACCCTAAAAAGGAGACAATTAGACTTGTCCTAATTTAGTGACTAAATCAGTTGCCATTTTGGTCAAACGTCTTCTTAATGGCTCCACAGAATACAAATTACTCTCGGTCGGAGCTTGTCAGTTGTCAGTTGTCACTTGTCAAACCAATGTCAAGTCAAACTTTATTTCAATTTTCCACCAATTTTCAGAAAATTTATTTATTTCTTAAATAAAATCAATAAAATTAAATGTATTACACCTTTTAAACAATATTACGAACATCAAAATACTTCAGCTTTCTGTTGTTACAAATGGATGATGATACAAAATATGAAATAACTTATTAGTATCAAGTGTAAGTTCTGGTGGAAATACGCCTATCCTAACAAATCACAATAATTGAAGACAAATAGAATTCTGGAATCATGCATGAAGCCTATGGAGTAACTCATTTGTTAAATGCTACAGTTCAAATAGAAACTATTGCAGCATATGGTACGTAAATAAAACACTGCATGATATTTTATCGAATATTCGGAGATTTTTGTTAGCAACAATGTTGTATTTAAATTTCAGATGATTATCTATTTTTGGGCACACGTCAGGGCTCCTTATTGATGTACTCATGTAATTTCAACAGGGAGACTCAAAAGTATGAGTTGCAAATACTTCAATTACTTAAAACCTTCAGCAAAAAACCTATTCAACAAATTGAAGTTATTCCTGGTGAGTTATTAAATAGATTACTTAATAGATAGTTTAAAAATTTACCATTAAACAAAGTATTAAGAAAGAACTAAGTACTACTAGAGAATTACCGAGTTTGTCACAAAATACATATTAGTAGAGACCGGATTATATGCATTTGCATATTTTAGCCATTCTCAGCGGTAATAGCATATTTTACCTAAGATCTAGTTACGATGCATATTATCGGTACATATACAACATTTTTCACTTACCCTGCGTTCCAAAATGTGAGCAAATTTAATAACAATAACAGTTACTTGAAAACATAAGGGCTATTGAGTAATACTTTTTACTGCATTTTGAATTCAGTCAGTAGTTGTGCGCATCTTTTGTTTTGACAGTTATAATATTAAAATAAAAGAGAAAGAAGTACTTCGCGCTTGCACAAATTTTCACAAATTAATGGGATGGCAGAACTTTTGCCAGAACTGTAAGTGCTAACATAGCACCCAAGTTAAAATTCTGCCCAGTTTCCTCAGCAAATGTGGAGCGAACCTTTTCTATTTAATTACAAAAATATTCTAAATGTTGGCAGACACAATCTTGCAACTGAATATTTAGAAAAATTCCTTCACAAACTTGGTCGTTCTTCCGCTTATGATGATGTTCTCTTCCGTTGCGTTTGTCAAGGCCTTTTGTTGGCATTCATCGTGAGGCATACCTTGTTACTTTTACCTTTCTAGGTCTATGAGCATGCTTTGTAGGTGGTCCTTTGTCTTGGCAAATAGTATGATGTCGTCAGCGAATATTAGGTTTAATAGTAGCTCACCGTTTATGTTTAGTCTGTACTGGTCCCAATTTAGTTCTCGGAAGATTCCTTATAAAACAGCAGTGAATAGTTTAGGTGAAAGCGGGTCTCCCTGTTTTACTCCTCTTTTTATTTTTATTTCTTTTCCCTCCTTCTCTAGTCTGATTTTGGCTGTACTATTGGTGTATATGTTTTTCAAGATCCTAATGTATTTGTGTTCGACTTCTTGTGCCTTCAGGCATTTCCAGATGTTTTCGTGCTCTATTGAGTCAAATGCTTTGTTAAAGTCGATGAAGCAGCAGTAAAATGGCATATTAAACTCTTTACTCTTTTCGAAAATTTGTCTTACAGTGTGTATGTGGTCAATAGTCGAGTATCCTGCCCTGAAGCCCGTCTGTTCTTTTGGCTGATTGTCGTCTAGGGTTCTAGTTATGCGCCCCAGTATCACTTTTGCAAAGACTTTGTAAACATTAGACATAAGGCTAATCGGCCTGTAGTTGTTAATGTCATCATTGTCTCCTTTTTTGTGGAGGAGGATTATTGTTGATGTGGTCCACTGTGTTGGAATTTTTTCCGTGTCCAGTACGTCGTCTAAAATGTATTTTAATACCAGTGCAATGACACTTTTTCAGTCCGATAGCAGTTCATTGTTAATCCCATAAGGACCAGGAGCCTTATCCTTTTTCTGAGTTTCGATTGCTTTTATTATTTCATCTATTAGGATAGATGGTACTTTCTCGTTATTGTCTAAAATCGTAGTGTCAATTTGGTTCTTGCTGGTATAGAGGTTCTCGTAGAATTCCGTAGCTGTGGATAGTATGTCAGATCTTTTAGTCCTTGTCTTGTTTCGGTCTTTAACTTTAGGTATCCAGGTTGTTTTGTCCGATAAAAACTTGAGCGCCTTTTTATTCCTCCCGTCTTATTTATATAGTTTTCGAAGGTTCTGAGTCTATGCTGTTCTCTGTCTTTTCTCATTTGGCTTTTAATTTCTTTGCAAACTTTTCCTATTTGTTTCCTTATATCTTTTGTTTTAGTGGCCATTCGAATTAGTGTTGATCTTTTATCAAGGAGCTCCTTAGTTTTGTCAGAAATGTGTCTGTTAGCTTGGTCTTTCTTTTCGCTGCTGTTTTCTGATCGTGCTGTTAGGATTTCGTGCATGATGTTGTATTTCTCCTGGGTGTCTAAGTGTTGGAGAGATGATTCTGTTACAGATTTGAGATTTTCTATGATTTTGGCTGTTCTGTTTCTGTTTGGCGTGGCTAATTTGATTTTGAATGGTCTATGTAGCCTTAAGTTAGACGGTGTGTTCATACATGCTCTTATCATTCTGTGATTGCTGTTAAAGTTTAAATTTGCAATGGTGCCGCAGTTGCCAATTGATTTTTTTCGTTTATTATTTAAGATTAACTATTTTTATTAGATTTTAGATAAACTATTATCGTCTATCAAAATATTATTAATTGTATGGAGATTTTTAATTTGCATATTGTCATTAAATTTTGCATATTCTGCCTATTTTCGTGCATATTTCAAGCATTTTTCATGCTTATTTGCATGCATATAAACAAGCTTTTTATGTTGCATATAATCCGGTCTCTACATATTAGTAACAACAGGAGACCCACCCGCGAAACCTGTTTAAAGAATTAACGACTCATGGTACTATAGTATAAAGTTCAAATTCTGACTGCACTGCATAATAATAATTATTTCATTGGCCTTTTTTCATTTTTATCAGATTTATAACGATTCTGTCACAGCGGTTAAATCAGTATCATCATATTTATTTTTATTTTTTAAATATTTTTTTTCATTTTTATCACATTTATAACGATTCTGTCACAGCGGTTAAATCAGTATCATCATATTACTATGGTATCATGTATTAAATTCCTCTATGATCAGTATACAGTAGATATGCTACGAAAAAATCTTGAGTGTGCGTCACCGCTCGCTTGTGAGTGACCTGCCTCCTGAGAGGGGTACTTACAGTTCGATACCTACGCGTGCGAGTAGGACCGGCCTGCCTTTGTCTAGTGTCTACATACTACAATAATTAAAAATGAAATCTTTCAGAGGACAAGCTGTTAATATGTCTAACTGATAATATAGTCTCGATACACAATATTAGTGGAGTGAATATATCACTATCACAGACGTTTGAGGATACAAAAGGTGCATCTCTCTTTGCAATAGCAAGAAAGGTTGGTTTCTTATGATTTATGAATGTTATTGTCATTTATGCATATTACATTCTAATTTGTTATTAAAAAAACTTACATATACAAATTACATACAGACAAACAACAATGTATGTTACTTTAAGCTATGTATTTTATTAATAAAAATATATAAAGATCAAAATTATAGATTAACATCAAAATTCTTTGTGTGTTAATAAGACAAATAATTTTACCTTTTGGCTTTTGTTTAATTCTTATAATATCTAAGCATGCTAAATTGTAATTTCCAGTCAGCAACATCTTTAAGCGGAGCACAAAACTCTGTTGTGCAGTTATGTGTGGCAGTAAGAAGAAAACTTTTCCTTTATTATGGGAAAAATGGTGAATTCAAGAAACATCTATTCGATTTTACTGTTGCTGATGTACCAAAGGTTCTGGCATATGGTAAACAGTATCTATGTGTTGGATTCAAGGGAGAATACACAATGTTTGACGTAAGTTTAGTATGACCTTTAACTTTTTATGATTTTTAGACTTAAGAGCTGGGCTTTGCCTGTTGAATAATTGTCACTAAATCAAAAACTAATTTGGCAGAATAGATATTGAACTTATTAAGCTTAAAGAAGAATATATGAGCTATTTTTGATCACTGCAACTTTCCCCAGTTTCATGCACACAAACAAAAGTCAATGACTAGTTTGCTGTACTGTATCTCACAAAACACCGTGTCTTAATAATGATTAATGACAGTACATCTCCTCTTAAATAGTAAAATGTGATTACACTTAACACTTTATTTTAATCTTAACAATGCATTGGTTATAAAAATAATGACTCTTAGGCCCGTATTTTTGGTCAGTACTTAAGATGCGACCCGGTCTCAAGACGCGGTTCGGCTCTGTGATTGTCCAAATTTTGACAGCCAACCAATCACAGAGCCTGAACCGCGTCTTGAGAACGAGATGCATCTTGAGTACTGACCAAAAAATACGGGCCTTATTGAAACATCATTAGATTATTATTTGTGTTTGTAGCTCACATCCAGAAATCCTGAAGAGCTTTTCCCAACTAGTAGTTCCAAATCTCAAGAGCCAACCATAGCTAAGTATTCTGAGACTTCATTTCTTCTTGGCCGTGACAATACTTCCGTTTTAGTGGAAGAAGTTGATGAGGAGGAAATTAAGAAAACTATGAAAGAGAAAGAAGCATCCAACAAAGGTAACATGGTGGTTTCCATTAAACTCACATAATATTATGTTGTGCTGAATGGAAAGCTACATTATCCATACACTTGATGATGCCCGCAACTCCGTTGCGTCAAAACTCGTTTATCGCGACGGAACCGTACATCTTTCCGCGGTAAAAAGTAGCCTTTGTCCTTTCCCGGGACTCAAAGTATCCGCATATCTAAATTCAGCAAAATCGGTTCAGCGGTTTGGCCGTGAAGAGGTCACAGACAGACAGACACACTTTCGCATTTATAATATTAGTATAGAAGTATAGATTTTGGTCATATTGCACATCCCTATATGTGAAAGTAGATGCCACTCATTTACAGATACTTAATACTTATAAGTTTATTATTTTATTTTAGTTATGTATAGGTTATAATTATAAGTTATAACTAATTCACAAATTATATTATGAAAATATTATGTCCTATACATGTTTCAAATCAAAATATCATATTCTTTTGTGTGAATTAATTACTTGAACCATTGATAGAGAATACTGGCCTGTTTCACCACTTCCCGATAAGTGCCGAATAGGCTATTCATCACTTAACTTGACAGATCAAGTATGGAGAATCTGTCAAAAAGGTTGTGAATAGCCTAATCGGCACTTTATCGGAAAGTGGTGAAACAGGCCCTAAAAATACTATGTATTTTTCAGAGCCATCATTCCTTCTTGGGCGTGATAAAACTTCGGTTCCAGTTGAAGAGGAAATAAAGAAAATAGCAATCAAAAAGACTATCAAATGGAAAGATGCACCAGTTGCTGTGGGTAAGATAATATCTTAAGGGCCTGTTTCACCACTTCCTGATAAGGCTATCCACCACTTAACTTGACAGATAGAGTATGGAGAATCTGTCAAATGAGCCTATCCGGCACTTTATCAGGAAGTGGTGAAACAGGCCCTTAATAACTATAATGATTTTGTAATCAGTAGCATGCTCAAAATTTTGTCGCGTGCCATAAAATTTTGAGATTGCTACTGATCTGTGTACTTCAAAAATTCTGATAATATTTTCAGTGTGGGACGAGCCGTTCCTCCTAGGATTGTTGCAAGACAACAAGGTTGTAGTACAGACAGTAGAGCCCAGCCTGTTCATACAAGAGCTGTGCGAAATTAACAAAGCAAGACTCATGTATAGGTAATATTTTCATCAATAATAACAAGTATTTAGAATATAAAGCTCCTATCTTTGCCTGTCAAGATATTTTTAATGTATCATACAAAGTCAACAACTGGCCACGACATGTGATGTAAGCTTACTTAGCTTTTTGACGTGACAACGTTTTATAATTCGATATAGGTTGCGCGAACGAAAAAACATGACGCAATATGCGGCGTTACCTCGCTCTGAGGCGTTCCATTTAAGGCTATGACGTTGTCACGTTCAACCATCGTCAGTAAACCGACTTTACAGACAACCGAGTTCGAGTCGAGTTCGAGTTTTTTGTTGAGTAAAACAATTCGTTTCTATTGTCTTTTATCCTTGAAACAAAAGCTCTATTTTTTATGTCAATATGAGTAATATTTATCCGTCATTTCATAAAATGACACATACTCACGACTATTAAATATTAAACTAATTAACTTATCGATCGATTTTAATAAGCTTAATTAATGTAATTACAAACATTAATGGTCTGCATTAAAAAACACTTTCTAGATTTCTCTGTATTTTATTAAAATATCAAGGAATAATGGTTTTGTCTAATAAGTCACATTTCCATAAACTGTATAAATTACGCAGCTGGTTAGGCCGCGCACAACTTTCCCCTCCTGTAATCTTGAAAAAAATTCCAACCACAAAAAAAAAACCTCAGAGAGCTCGTATTTTCTTATAGACCACTTCCTGTCCCGGCAAACGTTTTGCCTGTTTTCCTGCTTTCTTCTTGAAGTTTTTTCTACATTTTTTTATAAACTTCACGGAGCCCGAGACCTTTCCAACGAATGCAAAACCGTGGAAATAGGTTCGTGCGTTCTGGAGTTATAGCGTCAGGAAGGAAAACCCGACTTATTTTTATATATTAGACTAGCTCTTGCCCGCGACTTCGTCCGCGTTAACATAATATAATAATAAAGATGTATAGTTTTCCCCTTTTTGTGGTTCCTTATACAAAGGGTAAAAACGGGACCCTATATTTTAAGGAAACGTCAAACGCAAACGTTAATAAACTTTCATGCTTCTAACTCAAGAAATGACGGACATTCATTGAAACTTTCTACCCCAATCTCACCCCCTTGGAGGTAGAATTTCCAAAAACGCTTAAATACCTATCCATTCATTTTTAATCAGCAGTTCAAAAATAAACTTTCATGTTTTTAACTTAAGAAATGGCGGACTTTCATTTAAACTTTCAAACCCTATTTCACCCCTTTGGGGGTAGAATTTACAAAAACGCTTAAACACGTATCCAATCATTTTTAATCAGTAGCCCAAACAAAAAATTTCATGTTTCTAACTCAAGAAATAACGGACTTTCATTCAAACTTTCAACCCCAATTTCACCCCCTTTGGGGTAGAATTTCAAAAAACACTTAAATACGTATCCATTTATATTTAATCAATAACCCAAATATAAAGTTTCATCTTTCTGACTCAAGAAATGACGAACTTTCATTCAAACTTTCAACCCCTATTTTCACCCCCTTTGGGATAAAATTTTCAAATTTCCTTCCTTAGTGGGTGTCTACTTACTAAAACAACCCTACTCACCAAATTTCGTGGCTGTAACTTTAACAGTTTTTGCTCAGCGATGATGAATCAGTCAGTCAATCAGTCAGTCAGTCAATCAGTCAGGACATGTAATTTTATAAGTATAGATAATACAAATGCTATCTTTGTTTCAGATGTAAGCGAGGCTTCGTATATGTAGCGTCGGTCGGTCAGGTGTGGTGCATCAACTCGGTCGACGTCGAGACACAGAGGAACCAGCTTCTCAAAGACAAGCAGTTCCAAATCGCTATCGATCTGACGGTACGTTGTTTTTAGGGTTCCGTACTGTAAGGGTAAAAACGGGACCCTTTTACTAAGACTTCGTTGTCTGTCCGTCTGTCTGCCTATCTGTCTGTCTGTCTGTCTCCAGGCTGTATCTCAAGAACCGCTATATTCGCTATATGTATTTCTGTTGCCGCTATAACAGCAAATACTAAAAATAAATTAAATATTTAAGGGTGGCTCCCATACAACAACCGTGATTTTTGTGACCTTTTTAGGGTTCCGTACCCAAAGGGTAAAAACGGGACCCTATTACTAAGACTTCGTTGTCTGTCCGTCTGTCTGTCTGTCTCAGGGGCGTGCACAAGATTTTGACACTGGTAATGCAGCGATATCGGTTCAGTAGTTTTGGTGTGAAAGCAAAACAGACAGACAAACGGACAAAAAGAGATATTTTCGCATAAATTAATATATACATTGAAAACTTAACTTTCGCATAAAATAATAATAATAGTGTGGATATACATTGAAAACTGTTTTCTAAACTAATTAGTATAATTACGTTCTGTTATGAAGAAATAAAAAAACACCATCTGTTGTCACGCGTTGGAACTACAATGAGAGTTTATTTCATCGATGTTTCCATGGAATTATACCAATTACCATACAACATAATATTGTGCGCTAAGCTAAAATAAAAAAAAAACGCCATCTATTGTTACATATTAGAAATACAATGTGAATTTATTTTCATCGATATTTCCATGGAAATTAGATAATATATCTTTGCCTCATCAAAATGTAGCATAGCTCTCTCAGGCTCTAGACTAACTGTGTTCAAAATTTTATTACAATCGGTTCATTAGTTTTGGCGTGAAACAAAACAAAACAAAAACTTTTTCTTTTACAACTTTTTCATTTTTATATCTAGTATATTTTAAGTACTCACCTAATCAGCTTAACTTTTGTCTTTTCACATAATCAGGGTTCCGGTTACTTGAGATCCGATCCATAATACGATGTAAATAAATGCAAAATTTCGGCCACCACAAATTATCTTATCCAAGTGAGTGATACTTTATGAATGTACGCAATTATTAAAGTTAAACTGTTAAATATTATACAAACTTTCGAATATTAAAATCTAAAATACTCTTAGAAAACTATAAAACCAAAAATAATAATATAATATAGTAACAGTTCTCGATCACATGAAAAAAGCAAATGGCCTCCCAAAACACTAAAAATTTCAGCTATGTAAAATGTAAACAAATATTATAAACCTCATAAAACAAAAATGCATAATGTACATATATTATACGTAATTAGTTAGATTAATTGCGTCTATTCATTTTACTCGGATTATATCCGATTGCTCACGACTATTCACCGGCGCGCCCGCGCCGGCCGCGGCGCCAGTGATGCCAACTGTTCAAAAATTTCCCCCTTAAATAGGCTACTTGACCTATATTCAATTTCATTGAACAAATGCATATTTCTAGTAGAACTTGGCCTAGGAAACCGTATTTCACCTTTATTATCAAATAAAAGCTTATGTTTGATAAATAAAGTCGATTTGAAAATATGATTTTATGAAAATAGGAATTGTACTGACGAAAACGCTTTTGCAGTACTTCCGATTTGGATGTGACGTCATCCTCCTACTAATTTAATATCTTTTATTTATCGCGCTCGCTATATGTAAGTTTATTTGTACATAAATAATAAGAATAAGCCTATTATATATTTTCCTCAATAATTCAAATAAAACATCAGTTTTATATATATTATCTCCATTTATTGTAGACAGGAAATGAAATGGCCAAAACTTTTCTCCAAAAGTTTTCAACATTACAAATGATTTCTAATTTCTTATATAATTATTTTATAATTTTTGGGCACTTTTAGACTCGTACATTAAGCACATTAAAAAAATTCAATAAAGAGAGTTTAAAATGCAAAGCGTATGACGTCACACTATGGCGGACAGTGTTTTCGGCGCCATTTAAGAGGCATATTTTTCAGTAAACATTTTTATGGATTTCTACTGTGTAAAATATTAAAATATTAGTTTTTTTTTGTAAAAATGAATGATTATGAAGCGATTAGCATGAAGAAAAAAATTAGGTCTAGTAGCCTATTAACTTGAAAACACATTGAATTTCAACCAGAACTCCCCAACTATTATTTAAATATATTATTTATTACTTGGGGTACTTTCCACTGAGAAATCAAAACGCTGAAAATACTACTTCAGCCGACCGCAATTATTGTGTTTGCGGCAAAAACGTCACTCATGATGTCATTATTTATATAAAAACAGTAATAAAAACCAAATAAATATACATTTTTGCTTAAAAAATTTCACGCCCATGAATATAATATAATATTTTTACTCCCTAAAATACGCACTATATATTTAATTTTTCCCTATTAAAAGTGGGATATCACCATAGTTGGCAACACTGCTGGTGTCTGCGGCAGAGCTTGCAGTACATAATCGCATTCGATATTCATGGTTGTGTGCGTTTTCGGCTGTGCACGGACACACTCACACATACGCGCAAGGCAGGCACCTCAACACTGAGCCTATCTTGACCTCTCGTGAACCCGTTCGCGCGTGTACCTGATTACATGTTGCTATTTTATAAATTGAGGCGTTTTAAATGTGTATATTTATTTTTTTACTAATTTTTTTACTATTATGTATTATTAAAAAATTAACGTCATGAGTCATTTAAAAAGTACGAAAGTTAAATTAAAATATCTGTTATCTGTGAATGGCAAGCACTGCCTTTTTGCCTATAAAGACCGCACGCGCATGGTCTGTCTGTCTGTCTGTATGTCTGTCGGTCGGTCTGTCTGTCTCCAGGCTGTAACTCAGTAACGGTAATGGCTAGAGAGTTGAAATTTTCAGAGATTATATGTATATCTGTTGCCGCTATAACAACAAATAATAAAAACAAAAGAAAAATAATATTTAAAGGGATGGGAGGCCCCATACAAGGGCAACCACAAACGTGATTTTTTTGGCTTTTTTTGCTCTATATCAATAATGGCAACAGGTAGGCACCTGAAATTTTTGCAAAGGCCTCAATTATATGTGTATTTTAATATTAATAATAATTATAAAATAAAATATAAATTTAAGGGTGAGTTCCATTCAAAAAGCACAATTTTGGCCTATTTTTGCTCTCTAACGGTATGGAATCCTTGAATTGAGAAACCTTTATTTTTTTTAAATCAGTTAATTAAACAAACTCTATGTCCTTTATGTATCAAATACGGTTATGCTACATAACTTTTATAGCCCATTTAGTTGTGTTTGTTGTGTGTTAACGATTGCTCATTAAAAATGAACACACAAACATTGATAAGTTAGATTGACTTATCAACATTTTGCTATGAGCTAGTAAGTGGTTAATACATACATATTTGCTGACTTTAAAAAATTGCATTGTGTTCAAAAATGTTTAGTTTTAAAGGCAAAAGGCGCCAAGCTACAATCATAGGGCATATAAGTGTAAGTAAAAATAAAAGTGAATATTATGTAAGTGCCTACTTCTTCGCTCACTTACATAGAAAACGAGATAGGCTATACATCAAAGGATACTTGAAAACAAACCATCTTAATAGTAAAATATCACACTGCGTACATCGTTCTAACGTTGTCAGTATGATTGTGCGTGATTTGTCCTTTTACAAGTTCTTTAATAAACATAGTATACACAGTTTTATAACGTGTCTTAAGTTTGTATAAGCAGTGTATTTTTATTAGGTTAATAGGTTTATAAAATACAGTATCAAAATTAACGGTCTTACCACAAAAGATCTAAACATCTATTAAACATCTATTGCTTACCATCAGGTGACCCGTTTGCTCGTTTGCCCCCTTATTTAATGAAAAAAAAAGTTGTTTTAAGACCATTATGTACTGAACTTCTTCTAATCAACTGTTCAACAGGTGCTTAAATCTTTTGTAGTAAAACCGTATATGTTTTTCAATTAATGTTTTTTTGTTACAGAATCTCTCAGAATGTTCGGAGGAGGAGAAGAAACAAACAGTTCGGCACATACAGATGTTGTTCGCTATGGAGCTCTTCGATAGCAAGGAATACGCTAAATCCATGAAGGAATTCATTAAACTTAACACAGACCCGTCGGAAGTTATTAAGCTATTCCCCGAGTTGGATAACAAGCCAGGATCGGAAGGCACTAAAAAGTTGCAAGGGAAAGACCTAGAAAATGCTTTAAATGCTTTGATCTCGTATCTAGTGGAACTAAGACTGAATATTGGTAAGAAATCAGACGGAGAGAGCAGTAAGGACGAGGGGCCAAGCCAAAGAAACAGCGCGCAACAGTTGGAGTTGATAGATACTACGTTATTAAAATGTTACTTACAGGTAATGTACTATCAGAGAACTTAATTCCTACTTCCTATGCAGATGGCGGACCTAAGTAATTTGATCGCGTTAAAGTCCAACCTATCCGACCGATCACAGCTGACATTGAATTGACAAAAGCCGACCAAATGACGTAGGACACTAAAATTAGTTTCGGGCTTAAATTATTACTTATTAGCTTTTCCTGATAGTTACATCTCGGTCCATGTCTCAGTGTTATTAATAGTATTCTGGTTTTGCCTTCACACTACTACCTATTTATTATTTCCCAATATATTTTTCTTTCTCCCGAACCCTATTTTGTAAATACATATATGCAACCATTACAGCACTCTTACTTACAATACAATAAAACACATTTTCTTTTTAGACTAACGATGCAATGGTCGCGCCGTTACTTCGCCTCAACAACTGTCGTTTAGAGGAGGCAGAGAGAACTCTCTTACACCACGGCAAACACAGCGAACTCATTATACTGTACCAGTTCAAGGGCCAGCATACAAAAGCCCTACAGTTGTTAAGAGATCAAGCAAAACAACCGGACTCAAGTTTGAAAGGGTACAATCGGACGAAGAATTACTTGCAACAACTAGGTATGTTTGACATTTTAATTAACTAAAATATCTATAACAATACACAAGGTAGTTTGAAGAAACTGCTTTGAAACTCTGTTTTCTCTGAACTCACTCTGAATAAAAATTATGTATTGTAGTCTGGGCGCAGGATATAAAGTTTGAATATTAACCTATCATTTCAAACTTACGCTCGAAATTTCGAATTTGATTTTCGAAAAGAAAGTCTCTCGATTTCAAGGTTACGTCATGTAAGATGTTGTTTTAATGTCATCGTGCATGAGTGAAAAAGACAAGTAGCTATTAGATTAGGAGGTCACGACATTATTGAAAACGATATACAAAATGACTTATTTTAGATTGACAAGATAAAGAGCAACTCTCTGATGACAAATATGTCGATCTGCCTACGTAAAGTAGTTGCGTTCTCTCTATAGGGCGCCTGAAAACCCAGTTATCATGATCAAAAAAAATAAAATGATAAGGTAAATGGCTGAGTAAGTTATATTAGGTAAGTACTAGTTGTTCTCATATCAGTAGCGCAAAAATTGACCAAATATTCGGTTGCGTTATGAAGCAACGAGCGTTCAAACGTGATTTATCGTGTGTCGTGACCTATATAGGGTGCAATTAAACTTTCCTGCCAAAATTTTTCCAGGGTTTAGGTATCATTAGGAGAGTCCATTTAACCAAAAAAAAATTGGGTGTTATTTTTTATTTCAATAACATATTTTATCCCATTTAAAATCGTTGCAGAATGAATTACTTCGAATTGCTTACCAGAGTTTTCTTTTTCTACTACCGTTTCGAAGTCTAACAAATAAGAACAAGCTAAGTTTGAAAACGCCGACAAGATTACGTGTCATTGTAAAGAATCTAATGGCGTCAGAGGGGGAGCTGCAAAGTTGCGCGTAATGGTGCCTATTTAAGTAGGTATAGATAGGTAACTAGCGATATCAAAATTTACGGTTCAGCCTATTTACGTCTTAATGCTGGGATACTCTAATAAAGTTGATACATGCAGGTTTTCGTCACGGTGCTTTCCTCCACCGTAAGAGCGTCGGTTACTATGACAAGAATGAATATAACTTCTGAAAAACTTATTGGTACATGGTCCGGGTTGGAATTCGAACCCACGACCCTACGATCACGATTATTGGGATCATGATAAGTACATATGTAAATCGAAGAATCTCACCTGTGCGGGTATCTTGACACGCTTTTTTATTAGCTTCACCTGTTACTGAGTCACAATGTAAGAAAATCTTGGAATTCAATTTCAGCCTACTTCTAATTATCGTATCGATTTGAAACTTTGTAAGTTAATAACACATACGTCACGACTGGATGAGGAGGGCACAAGATCGCCGTAAAGGATGGAAGTGGAAGAGGCCTATGTCCAGGAATGGACTCTTAGTGGCTGACGATGATGATGATGATGAAGTTTATAAGAGTCCGTTGATAATTGCAATTGCTACCATCGAGCTGATCGATGATGGTGTTGTGGTGGGCAATATAACTCTTCCATGGCTGTTGCGAAACCCTTTGAGCTTGGGCTCATTTGTTTTCTACTGATGACCTAATTCGCTACACTTGGTTGGTGGTGAGAGTCTGATGAGTTGATGACGGAGCAGGGTGAGATTTCAGATTTTTTAGCGATTAGATATTTTGATCATCGATGAAAAGTTTCCTCACCGGTCATAAAAGCGTGTGTTTTTCGTTTTTAAACCAAGCACTTTACTAGTAAAATACTTAAAGAATATAGGTACGTTCAGACATAGGTCGCCGATAACTATGAATTGCAACCAAATATTTAGTCAGTTTTGGTGCCAATAAGCTAGTACGTACTGACAGTTTACGATTTGTAATTTTCAGCCATTTACCTGCAGATCATTTTTTTTTTGGTCACAATAAGTCACGTTTGAACGCTAGTTGCTTCATAACGCAACCGAATATTTGGTCAGTTTTTACGCTACTGATATGAGAACAACTAGTACTTACCTAATATAACTTACTCAGCCATTTACCTTATCATTTTTTTTTGGTCGTGATAACTGGGTTTTCAGGCGCCCTATAGAGAGAACGTAACTACTATACGCAGGCAGACCGACATATTTGGCATCAGAGAGTTGCTCTTTATCTTGTCAATCTAAAATAAGTCATTTTGGATACCGTTACCAAAAATGTCGTGACCTCCCGTAATATATATTATATAGGTTAATAGCCCAAGTATTGGTGCGTAAAACATATATAAAAAGATAGCAAAAAAAGGACATGGGCGAACAGCCCATTGACGGCCCCAAATTACATATTAAAAAATAAATTAGCCTAATTATTCCTCTTTATATGGCGACCAGACACAATATCAAATTTTATCATTTCAGGTGCGGACTACCTCAATCTAATATTCAAATTCTCCGATTGGATACTCAAGGAATATCCAGAGGAAGGCTTGAAGATATTCACCGAAGATATGGCGGAAGTAGAAAACTTGCCAAGACCGAAAGTTCTAGACTTTCTGCTTAGAGAACACGAGTCCCTAGTCATTCCGTACCTAGAACACATTATACATAAGTGGAACGATACAAACTCCTGTTTTCACGACGCCCTAATAAGGATGTATAGAGAGAAAATCACAGATAAAAAGGCAAACACCACAGAGGAAGAGTTACAACATATCAAAGCGAAGCTAGTAGCGTTTCTAGAAAAATCGACGCATTATACACCAGAGATGGTTATTCTACATTTCCCCAATGATACGTTGTTTGAGGAGCGAGCTATTATACTCGGGAAGTTGGGGAGACATGAACAAGCTTTAGTTATTTATGTGCAAATATTAGGTAAGCTAAAATTATATTGACTAATTATATTGCTCCTAATGTGGAATAACACTATTGTAAATTACTAAAGCACTATCGCGCGGACTATAACAGTACCGTTATAGTCCGCGCGGAACTAGTTGGCCGCGCCCTAGGTAGGGACAGGGGTGAGGGGGCGGGTTGCTTGCTGCTCGCAACTCAAACTCAAACTCAATTTTTTTTTATTCAGAATAAATTTTTGCAAATATTTTCTGAAAGTCTACATGATGCCTACCACCGGTTCGGGAACTATCCCGGCGGGAAGAACCGGCGTAAGAACGCACATGAGATTAGACAGTGACGACCAATCTCGCGATATCGTGAACAATAATATTATTTAACTAGCTGTCCCGGCAAACGTTTCTTTGCCATATTATATAAAGTATATCGCCCGTACTATTTTATTGAATTAGTGACTAAATAAGTATGTCACCATGACAACGTCCATCGCTATCCCGTGACCCGCGTCGCATAAACAATGGTCGCTCTTTATAGACAAATAATTTGCAATAAAATAAAATTGCGACTATAATTAAAGATCTAAGCTATCCTATCTCTCAAGTTGGAAAAAAAGCTCATATTTAAAAAAAAGAAACATTAATATCGGTTAAGTAGTTTAGGAATCCATCGCGGACAAACATCGTGACAGGAGATTTATGTATATTAGATTATTGAAAAGAATAAATTAAAGACAATTGATCAGTTTTATATTCTAAACTATTAACATCGGCTTTCCGTTTTTTAAAAAACGTATGCACTTTAAATATTATTTCCTTAGATTGTCTTTTTATCGGCGGACTCATCTTGCTATTGCAATCTCTTGTGCTTTTTGTCTTAACTAGCCAGAACTGTCAAAATCAAGCGCCCCCGCCTCTCCGTCCCACCGCTCACATACCTACAGTCGGGGCATTTTAATAGGCCACATTTGACATCTGTCAGACTAATTTCCATAGTGAGGTAAGCTGCGTAAAAACATCGACCAATACAAATGAATCGATACGGACTTGAAATAAAATATTCGATTTTTATACGTTATTTGTTAAATCAAAAACAAATTCCTGTCCCATTATTACTTTAATTCAAGGAGCAAAATAAGACAAGTACCTAATTTACAAAAAATGCATTTATTCCAACGAATAACATAACTACAGGAAACGTAACTCCCATACTTCAACCGTTTTAAATTTGGCTCCTTTTCGAACACTAAAATATGACAATTCAGATTCTCGCCAAGGTCGTTTCCCAGGTAACGTATCATAATATTGCGCGCTGAACGACAGCCTGCGCGGTTATTATCAATGTCACAGTTATGAAACAAAGCGGATGGCATTATTGCAGTATACACCAAACATATCTACTATCACGAAGAAAGGAGTACATAATTTTTATTTTAAAATCAAACATTTTCCTCTGATCCTTAAATCGTCGATAGTAATAATATATAATAATTTTGCACAAACCGTGTACGACTCGGACGAATTTAAAACTATCCAGAGCACCTAGACAAGACGTTTTCGGATTACAAAAATATATGTGCTAAATTATTACAGAACTAGCTGTGTTGCCCGCGACTTCGTCCGCGTGGACTTCAGTTTATAGCGCGCGGTGTCAACAAAATTGGTGTCAAATTTAAAAGCTTTTTAAAACCCTGGTACCCTTTAAATCAAAATACCTAAAAACAGCTGTGCAGTGCGCACATAATATTTCATTTTTTTATATTATACCTAAAGCTTATTTAGCCCCCCATTACACAACTTTAGCTTTACCTATTTAGCATTGGTAGGTTTAAGGTTTCGTCACTCATCACTGCGTAGATAAAGTACTGAGTACTGACTACTAAGTAGAGTAGTGAGTTATTCATTATTTATAGACGTGCATAACAGTCGCAAGAATCGAAAAACGGTACTCAACTTGGTACCACCTCTTATAGAAAGATTCACGAGCAAGCGATATCGCGATGTAGGAGACGCACGGCGCCATCTATTATGATTTTTTGGAACTAACTTAATTTGAACAAATTTACGCATTTTCACCCCCTTACAACCCCTTTTTCCGGTTAAAAAGTAGCCTATGTCCTTTCTGCTTTAGACTATCTGTGTACAAAATTTCATTACAATCGGTTCAGTAGTTTTGGCGTGAAAGCGAGACAGGCAGACAGACAGACAGAGACACTTTCGCATTTAAAATATTAGCAAAGATTATTACAGAATTGAAATAAAAAACTTACGGTACAAATGCAGATTTTCGTAATCTCTTTAATTTTCGGTCATTACTCATACAAAATATATCATGACTAGGGCCCGGAAAAATATGTACTAAAAATCCAAAATATGTACATAAAATACGGACTAAAAAATCGGAAATATGGAAAAATATGGAGTATTAAATAGAAATATGGAAAAAATATGGAGTATAAAATTCCAAAAATTAAACGTTGTTTTAGTGTTATAGGTAAGAAAAGAGTCACTCATGACAGTTAACAAAGAGATAGAGGCCAGAAATATGCTATGCTGGCTTTGCCTATGCATAAATGGTTTGTGAATAAACATATGTGACAGTATTAACTGTACAACTTGCATGACATGCTGATCATAATATTGTAACCATGACAGCACGTAACGCACGTCATGCTGCATGATTTGACGTGGGAGAGCCGTACTTCGGCACGAATGGGCCGGCTCGACCGGAGAAATACCACGGGCTCACAGAAAACCGGCGTGAAATAGCGCTTGCGCTGTGCTTCGCCGAGTGATTGAGTTTACTGAAGGCCCAATCCGTTAAAAGGCCGGCAACGCACCTGCAGCTCTTCTGATGCTGCGAGTATCCGTGGGCGACGGAAGTTGCTTTCCATCAGGTGACCCGTTTGCTCGTTTGCCCACTTATTTCATTTAAAAAAATGATCGTCTTGAAATGATCCCTGCACGTCACAACTCACAATTCACGATATTTTTTTACTTCAGTTTTTGTTTAGCCATGTCAGTAACATGACCTTCAGCATAGCTGAAACTTTATTTTCTATTTCTACAATAATCGTCTTTGAAAACAGAATACCGAAAAAATATAATAAATAATAATATAAAACGCGAGAGGAACGAAATACGCAGCCGCATGGTGGCGGGAACGTATTTTTTTTGTATTTTAGTGAAAATATGGACGATTGTGACATTCTCTTGCAAAATATGGACTTATCTTTGTAAAACCCTAAAATATGGAAAAATATTATGGAAAATAAAACTTGGGATTTCACAGTCTAAATATGATAATTCGTGTAAAAACACATTCCCTAATCATGACTATTAAAGTGTATGCTACATAAACGAGTAATCTGGCTCGGCATCCAATTCAGTTCGTTTCTTACTAAACGAAGTACGAACGGCATTATAAAAATAAGATACTCCATACTGATGTCAGTCAGACCCCCGGTTATGAATTATGATTAAATTGTTACATCTTGCATAACACTGTCCATGGCGACTTTGTAAAAATTTTGTAATTATATAATTTTTTGATTATTGCATTTTTACAATAACATGTAAACTTAATAAGACAAACACAAAGAGACCAGCTTAATTTTACGCAAATACCCTGGCATCCAACTTAAACAAACCATCTTTTTGGGCATGTTTTTGGGTCGGAAAAATACAAGAACTTTACCTAAGCTTAATTTTAAAAAAATCACTTACTGATGAAACTTGAAAGGTTATTCCTGTATTAAAAGTCGTATCTGTATGACTTCTACACCATTTCACAGGGCATTTAGGCATTTTAACAACGAAAATTTTGTAAAAAGCTACGTAAAAAGTAAGTAAACCAAAAGTAAACAAATTGTAAAATGAGTTTGACAATAATTATCATGTCAAACTGGTTGAACGTCACTCGAGTATATATACACGAAAAATGTGTACCGAACACATGCATAAATGTGCATGTATTCGGGTCACATTTTGTAGCCATTTGGTGCACTTTTTTTGACGGAGTTACTCTTCCTGTAGTTTAAAGTTCACTGATTTATTCCCTTGAATTATAAAAAATGTTAAATTTAGTATTATCATTATTCATTTCACATAAATACGTGTTACTTTTCACAACGTGGTTATTATTTTATGGGGATATTTAGTTACAAGTAATCGATGCATCGATACTATTTATTTGCTTTTGATTTTTAGAGTAACATCCCCAGAGTTTAAAAAGAAAAAAGGTCAGCTGACGTAGCATTGTATCGACATGCAATTGTTAAGATCAGAATTTGTTTATTACGTTTAGAATTGTTTATCAGTAAAAGCAAATCGTTAAATAATTCGTATCGGTCATATTTACAATAAATATGTAATCGTAATTGAAAAAAGTTAATCAATTGTGCAGTTATAACAAAACGAAAATATTTATATTCTATGCACGTCGCTACAAGGTTACATTGTGAAATTTTGATGAACTGTCAAATGTGGCCTATTAAAATGCCTCGACTATAAGGCGCGGCCAATGGGGGCTACCGTTTTTTGCTCACTAGATGGCGCAACTGTAGACTAAGGTCCGAGTATCGCTATTAAAGTCGACTTTATAATAATAGAATCCCATTTATTTAAGTATTTAATTAAATTTAAATAATATCTCCTTTCCTTTTGCTATTTTTTTAATAACCGAATATTTTTTTATAAAATTATTATTTCTTTTCTTAATTTCGCTCTCAAAGCATTTACATTGATCGCTAAATAATACTTTTTGGGATAATTATACGAAGGAGACCGCTTTTCAACAGGTAAATTGGATAAATAATTTTTGACACGAAAACCGCAAAAACTAGTACAAAATAGACGTGTTTGGACATCACGCGACACTAGCGCCTCTAGCGCCTCTAGCGGAAAATTCACACGCGGTAGCCCACATTAGTTCCGCGCGGACTATAGTGATATCATATTGTTATTAAGAAATAGCCAGTGTTAATCCAGAGTTTCTAAAGTTAAACTACTGCCATTCTAAGTTTAGTTAAACTCTGTTTAAAGCAGTTTTTGAATAAAAAAAAACCAAACACTTACAAACATGAATGCACTATCAGGGAAGTTGATTCCTAGGCAGATGGGGGACCTACGTAGTTTGGTCGCGTTACGTCAAACCCAGCCGACAGATTCTAATTAACATTAAATTGACATGATCCGACCAAATGACGTTGGTCTGTCAACTGCCTATGAATCAATTTCCTCGATGGTACCTTTATGATACTAATAGCGACTAGCGAGCTTGAAATTGTTAATTATTTCTGTTATTTTTATAGGAGACGTAGAAAGAGCAATTCGTTACTGTGAAATGGTTGGCGAAAAGTGTACAGACAAGAATGTAGATGTTTACGTCATTCTTATGAGGATACTTATGAACCCCGAACAAAACACTTCGCTTGTTGGGCCCCTATCCAACGTACAGAAACATCCCAACTGCAAGAAACCAGATTTGGAAACAGCGCTAAGCATATTGGAAAAGCATTCGGACAAAATATCTCCGTTAAAGGTGAGATAAGATGAGTAATTTGCATACATACAAATTCTGGCTATGCCTGGTTCTTCTGTTTTGGCCGTGTTATACATATATCTATCAACAAGCTAAGTTTGCAACTCGATAATGACATTTACACAGGGTGAAAAATTAAAAGTAAAGTTAGTACCTAATTAAGTAAGTCTTAGTAGTGCAGTTTCCATAATATAATTTCTATCGGTTTTTATTACCGGCTACATATACATATTGAATACGTATTGAAGAACTATCCACGTTTCTACTATTAAGGCTTGGCCAAACCTACGGGACCACGCGACTGCGAAGCGGCAGCGTCAATACAAAACACACATTTGACAACTTGTCAAATGTGTGTTTGTATTGACGCTGCCCCTTCGCAGTCGCGTGGTCGCGTAGGTTTGTGCTAAGCATTATTCTATTAGTTAGGAGTTAGGACTATAGTCTTCTTTTGGTAAGGCTGGTTTTATCGTTAAGCGTTTCACAGCGCCGTTGGAGCGCGCGGGTTCCAAGACGAAGAAAACGAACGGCGCTGCTCAAGCGCGCGACTCTGAAACGCAACTACTACCATACATCTTCGAACGCGCGGCGCTCTAACGGCGCTGCCGAAACGCTTAACGATCAAACCAGCCTTAATCAAAACTTTTTCAACCTCCCTGTTGGTTTCCCAAAATAAACGGCAACGCACGTGCAGCTCTTCTAATGCAGGCGACGGTAATAGGCTACTTGACCTAATTTTTTCTTCATGCTAATCGCTTCATAATCATTCATTTTTCCAAAAAAAAACTAATATTTTAATATTTTACACAGTAGAAACCCATAAAAATGTTTATTGAAAAATATGCCTCTTAAATGGCGCCGAAAACACTGTCCGCCATAGTGTGACGTCATACGCTTAGTATTTTAAACTCTCTTTATTGAACATCTAAAAGTGCCCAAAAATAATAAAATAATTATATAAGAAATGAGAAATCATTTGTAATGTTGAAAACTTTTGGAGAAAAGTTTTGGCCATTTCATTTCCCGTCTACAATAAATGGAGATAATATATATATAAAACTGATGTTTTATTTGAATTATTCAAGAAAATATATAATAGGCATATTCTTATTATTTATGTACAAATAAACTTACATATAGCGAGCGCGATAAATAAAAGATATTAAATTAGTATGAGGATGACGTCACATCCAAATCGGAAGTACCGCAAAAGCGTTTTCGTCGGTACAATTCCTATTTTCATAAAATCATATTTTCAAATCGACTTTATTTATCAATCATAAGCTTTTATTTGATAATAAGGGTGAAATACGGTTTCCTAGGCCAAGTTCTACTAGAAATATGCATTTGTTCAATGAAATTGAATATAGGTCAAGTAGCCTATTGCTTTCCACCCGGTGACACGTTTGCCCGTTTGCCTTTTATTTTATGTAAATCTTCCTTTGATATAAAATATCCATGCATTACATTTCAGGCTCTAAGCGTATTACCCGACGAGGTGCCTCTCTCCCGACTCAAACACTTTCTGAGTCACGCACTCAGCAATCAGCTGACCGTCAAGCGCCGCACTCAAGTGCTCAAGGGGCTGCTGTACGCAGAGCACACGCAGGTAAAATACATTTTTCCTTTTTCTTCTGGTGGGCTATTATGACCTCTTATTTCCAGCCAGTTTACGCCCAAAATGTACCGTTTTCGGGCGTAAACTGGCTGGAAATAAGAGGATTAAGAGGTTATATTAACCCACCTGGAGCCTAAAGCCGAATTTATATTGCGAAACTAGTGACTTGAAACTAGTTTCATGACATCAATTTCATAAATAATTCTACATTTTTAGAGTGCCGTACCCAAAGGGTAAAACGGGACCTAAGGTTCACACCAAACCGACTGTGAGCCGCCGAATGTGAGCGAACGTTACGTAGTTTATTGTATTTCCAATTTCCATACATATTCACTTTTTCGTTCACACCTCACCGACAATACGCCATTACGCTAGACATAGGCGCGGACATTCGATACCGTATATTTTCACGTTCACACTGGGGCTCACAGTGAGTCTGCTTCACCTGCTCACATTCGGCGGCGTATAGTCAGTTTGGTCTGAACACCTGAACTTGAAACTATTTACGTATATGACATCAATGTCATTCATAATAATTTTATGACTCTTTATTATTATAAAATTGTATTCTTAATTTCATTGATAATTTTACGTATAATTAGAATTATTATGAACACATACGACACTGGATTTAATTAGTACCATACGCACAATGCAAAATATATTTTGTAAAACTAATGTCACGCAACTACTTACTTCCGTGTTGAAATGTGACACAAAAGTAGTGTCGCGAAAGCCTTCTTAAATTTTTTTCGGCATAAAAAGTATCAGTCCTTACCCGGGACTTGAGGTATCCATGCCAAATTTCATCAATATCTGGCTCAGCCGTTTATGCGAAAAGTGGTAACAGACAGACAGATAAACACACTTGCTATAAAATAAATCTAATATATATAAATCTCCTGTCACGATGTTTGTCCGCGATGGATTCCTAAACTACTTAACCGATTTTAATGTTTCTTTTTTTATATGTGTGCTTTTTTCCAACTTGAGAGATAGGATAGCTTCGATCTTTAATTATAGTCGAAATTTTATTTTATTGCAAATTATTAGTCTATAAAGAGCGACCATTGTTTATGCGACGCGGGTCACAGGATAGCGATGGACGTTGCTATGGTAACATACTTATTTAGTCACTTATTCAATAAAATAATACGGGCGATATACTTTATATAATATGGCAAAGAAACGTTTGCCGGGACAGCTAGTAAATAAATAAAATATCTTTTTATTCAAAATAGGTATCATGATACTCTTTTTGAAAGTCGAACGAAGAAGCTACGTTGCCTTATAGAGATGCTCATTTATAGTATAAAATAATTATTTTATGTTTGTTCCAAAGGTACAAGAGATGAAGCGTTACCATGAGTCGAAGAGTCTAGTCATCAACGACTACAACGTATGCGGCGTTTGCAAGAAGCGCTTCGGAAACCAGAGCGCCTTCGTACGGTATCCGACTGGTGAAGTTGTACATTACTCCTGTAGACTCGATAAATAGACGCTATTTATTTATTATATAGGTCTACCAGAATCTGATGGCAAAAAGTGAGAAAAGAATTTGAATAGCAATACCGGGGCAATTGGACATATTTTGAACATTGAACATTTTGATCCTTTTTTTGCCTTATAGCGGTTGATTCTGTGTGTGAAACATGCAAATATAAAAAAAATATCTAAGGGCTCCATTCCACCGCCGCGGCGCACGGAGAGACTACGAACGTGCGTCAACCTTCGCTTTGTAAGAAAATATTATAATATGTGACTGTGTCTACTGCAACCCACGGACACGCTACGCACGAATTGACTCAAGTCAAAGAAATAAATCCGTGCACGTCTACTGCGGTGGAATGGAGCCTTAATGATCAAGGATATTTATTTTAAATCTGCTATCAAAATTTTCCATCAGATTCTGGTAGACCTATATTTAACTCTTTATTGTACCATCGAGGAAATTGACACCTAGGCAATTGTCGGACCTGCGTCATTTGGTCGGATCATGTCAATTCAATATTAGCTGTGATAGGTTTGAATTAACGCGAGCAAATTACTTAGGTCCGCCCTCTGCCTAGAAATGAACTTCTTTGATAGTACACAAGAAACACATAAAGATACAATTAACATGGAAAGACTACAAGAGCTAGTTGTTAGAGCTGAAAATTATTAGGGATTCTACTGGTGAAGTTGTACAATCGAGGAATTTGATTCCTAGGCAGTTGACGGACCTACCTCATTTGGCCGGCTTATGTCAATTCAATGTTAGCTGTGATCGGTTGGATGGGTTTGACTTGATGCGACCAAATTACTGGTCCACCATCTGCCTAGGAATCAACTTCTCTGATAGTACATTACTCTAAAAGCCTAAAAGTGGTGAAAATTATGGGAGATTGTTTGCCTCTTTGGTTGGTTTGTTTAACTTCTGAGTCACTGTCAAAATTAATGAGAACCAGACGGACCTATGTGCATAATTTGAAAGGAGACTGTGAAATTCCACTGATGCGGAGCGGGGCAAGGAGCTTAGCGGTGCCCGAATTGACCAATCGTGCTATTCCAGCGGAATGACAGGGAAGCGGAGCGAAGATTTCGAGCATGGTGATTGGTCAATTCGGCACCGATAAGCTCCTCTCCGCTCCGCTCCGCGTCAGTGGAAACGCGGCCTAAACTTCTATAGAGGTTCTATACAAGGTTAGGTTTGATTTTCAAAGTCTAGGCAATTAAAGCCTTATGGAAAAACTGGCTAAGTCATCACTAATGTAATGCATTGTTAATTTTTTTCGTTGGACTTCTTTTGTTTGTTTAACGCTCTGAGAGTTCGGGGCAAAATTAAAAAACTCGCCTATTTTTTTTTTCAAATTCCTTCCCATTTTTGCTGAGGGATATTAAACGTAATTAATTCTCTAAAACTGTTCCTTTACACTTTACACGTCAACTTTTTGTTCTACAATATTTTACATTCCTTAGTTTCGATTCTAATATACTTAGTTGATTTTTTGTATCTAATCCAAATTATCATTTAGATATTTCTGTTAAATAGTTTCGTATTACTTTTGAGAGGTTAAAACGAAAGTGTAAAAATTTGTAAAAAAATATTTATATTTAAGTTATTATTTAATACTTTTTTATAAAAACGACAAATCGGTGTCTTACAATAAAAATCTTTTTTAGACTTTAATGAAACCTAGTAGGTATCAAATTACTAATTAGTTTATTGTAATATAATATTATTAAATGTAATTTGAGTACTTTTGAGTATTAATTACTTACATCTTTTATGAACATTGTAATCAAGTAGTCAGTAGTTCTGTATGCTTATTTGTGTATATTGTGTATGGAATGTGCCTAAAGGAAATATAATATTTTTTAAACAACTTTTTCTTCTAATTGCTCCCCAAATATACTCAAATAATTTTTAGGGTGTAGCTTAGCGGTATTTCTGTTACAACGCAACCGTAAATGTAGCTTTTGTAGATTGTAGCCTTTACTGTGTCACATACTCAAATGGCCATTTGATATTATATTCGTCTATGATTGCGCATGATCGATGTCGATAGGGTAAGCTAGAAACAGCTTTCGTATTTTGCATACACGATATGAACACAGTATGAATTAAATACCAATTCGAACTCAAATGGTTGGAGATTAACATACAAAGAGGTAACCAAGACGTTTTCCGATGAAACTAATAATAGTCTGTTTCTTTATAAGAATTCAATTTTATTCTTAAAATGTCTTAAGTTAACAGAATGCAGTGCGAGTATTTTTCATATGGCTCCTAGACTAAAAAGGTCAATGGCCGCTGGTGCCACGTCACCTTAAATTGTCCTGACTAATATGACAATCACATTTAATTACAATTAAACACATTTAATAACAATAATAACAATTAATGTAAACATTTTACATTAATTGTTATTATTGTAATAATACTTATTCTATTATTATGCTATTGGCTATGGTGCTGCGCAGACGACGGACTATCCGTGAGTCGTGACGCACTTTTTAGTCTGGAAATAGAACCTATGCAATTATATTATGCAGTAACGCACACGACGAGAAAAATTCCGGCGCACAAAAAATTCGTGTAATGGGACGGTAGGTGATTTCCACCAGGTGATGTCGTTGATCGTTTGCCGTTTTATTTAAAAATGCGCTGCGTTTAACGGTTTATGTGATAATATGTATAATAATAATATTATATGTATAAAACTAGCTACATAGGTTGGGTTGCATCAGAGGCGTGGTTAAAGTTAAAGATATGGTTAAAGTTAAATATGGCGTCCTTTAGCTTTAACTTTAACCGGAAAAATTGACATGTCGTATGAGCATATGGGTTTGGACGCCATATTTAACTTTAACCAGAGATTTGACATTTTGCATTGGAGTAAAAGTTAAAGTTACAGTTAAAGTTAAAGTTAGTTGGTGCAACCCACTCTTAGGGCCTGTTTCACCGCTTCCTGATAAGGCTACCCACCACTTAATTTGACAGATGGAGTATGGAAAATCTGTCAAATAACCCTATCGGGCACCTTATCAGGAAGCGGTGAAACAGGCCATTAGAGTTTTAAACTTGTAAGTATTTGATTTTAGGTTTAATTACCGGGTCTTCTATGTATCTCCATGCTGAATTTTATCAAACTTGGCTCGGTGGTTTATGCATAAAGTGGACAGAGGGACAGACTTCATCGTTTATAATAATATTAGGGGTTAATGGTTATAGTTTTATGATGGATGTTTCTCACACTTTGACTTAAAAACTATTACTATTTTAAACTGCAATAAAGTTTTATAGTAAGCTTACTGCTTAATACTTCTAAAAGCTACTTGCATTGTTTGACTTTTTATGTCTAGCAGTATGCTACCATCCTAGCTAAAATCCTGAGTACGCCCATGCTGATGTTATACTTTTTATTAAGGCCCTACTGCAGTTAATGAATGACGAATGTAGAGCACAGACAATCTTTGATTTCATACGCTACTTTCATAGGACAAGGTGGAAATTTACTTTAGTTATTAGTAAGTTAACAATGTTATTTTAACCCAACATTAAAATAACGTGAACCAGTCCTTATTACGTCATACAAAGATCTAACTTTTTTTGAAGACAGGAGACATCACTGGAGGAGCTACAGGCTACTGTGCGTTAACAGTCCGACTGCATGGCTCTGGTCGGCAGGCCGCCTGACAGTCCAATGACTGTCAATACCGTCGATAAAAAATCTGCAAAATCGTCAAAGGAACTGTCTGTGTCCTGTGATCTTTTCCGATTAACTGCCAGGCGGCGCGGGCCTGCCGGCGAACTGTTAATGTGTGGGGCCCTTAAGAGTTGATGTATATGGAATATGGATATAGATCCATATATATGTCGTAGGATTATTTGATAAATCGAATTATTGCGAAAATTCTAGGGACATTGCCAAAACACGGATAATTAGACAATGGTGATTACATTTTTCAAACTTACTGACAAAAGTAACATTGCACATTCTTAACGCTGATTGGCTTGATTTTTACTTACTGGCCAACTCATATTCTGATTGGTTACTATCTTTCTCTATGTATCTTTGAGATATTACACCATAGACTCATAAAGGGTTAGAAATGTCAAATGACAATGACTGTTCATAGGAACTTTACTTTTTATTTAAACTTTTTCTTGGGTAGTTTATCTAGTCAGTTAGTTTATCTAGTAATCTATCACAGAAAAGTTACTAGATATACTTAATATAAACGCAACTACGATTAATTACATTAGCTCTATGTCGAATCTTTCTTTATCGGACATAACCTCAGAATTCGTTTCTGGTTATGTTGAACTTTCCGCACAAATTTTACTTGTATCAGTCATTTTGTATTTACAGAATATACACTTTTAGATAACTTTTTACACTATTTTTCAAATTTTAAACACATTCCATATTAAAAACGGCTATTTCGCTTACAAAAACAAACAAAACAACGCGTGACAATCAATTGACATTTAAAATGTCAACTCTTCAATCAGAGAAGATGTTGTTGTGGGGCGCTTAAACCGACCAATCAGTGATTTTTTCGATAATAACTAACGATTCGTTTCGCAATCTTACTTAAGGCGACTCGTGTTTTTGCGAAAACACTACCTTTTGTCAGTAAGTTTGAAAAATGTAATCACCATTGTCTAATTATCCGTGTTTTCGCAATGTCCCTAGGATTTTCGCGATAATTCGATTTATCAAATAATCCTACGACATAATATACATCGAATATCCATATACTTAGGCCGTGTTTCCACCTGCAAGCAAACTCGTGAAAGTCTTGCGTGAGTTTCTAATGGTGTTTCCATTTGGTACTATGGTGCTCGCAGCCTATCCTGTCTCTAGCATTTATTCACCCTACCGCTACCATGTTTCAAATAACAAAAAATTAAAACCGACTTCCAAGGTAAAAACAATAATAGCATCCTTATAATATTATGAACTAAAAAGTATTAAATAATAATTATTCCTATCTAATAGTGCCTTTTTCCGAATTCGGCTAAAACTCAACTATTTCTGTACTCAATCTTCATAATTTTGAAGTCGGTACCAGATGAATCTTCAGTTCTCTGACAGAATATTTGAAACTTTTGGAACTGGCACCGTTAGATAGGAATAATTATTATTTAATACTTTTTAGTTCATATTATAAGGATGCTATTATTGTTTTTACCTTGGAAGTCGGTTTTAATTTTTTGTTAAAAATAATAATTTCACTCTTATTAGTTACCTAGTAAGCCATCGCGTACTATACGTAGAATAATACACCTGTATATTATTCTAGAGAAGTTATTCTCAGAAGTAATGTCAGTTAATGTGTGCCTTATGCACTGGAGATAAGGTTGAATTTGGTGACATTGGTGACCCTGACTTGGTAATGATGATTATAATGATGATGATAATGATGATGATGAATGTAATTTGCATAGTAGCATATGCTTTCAGTTCTTAAAACAGCGCCTAAACTCCCAAACTTGTATCTATAAGGAATCCGGAGTTCTCTTAGTATCTTCGGAACCATAGTATACCTTGGTGCAAAATCTTGCGTTTTGGTAGCAGATGCTTAGGATGCTTCTTATGAAACCAAAATCACCATATGTTTCCATATAAATTTCGAGGAGTTCCCTCGATTACTCATGGATCCCATCATCAGGTCACCACTTTTGTGAACATGGTACCAAATTGAAGTGAAACCTAATACAACAAAACAAAAATTTCGAAAATCGGTTCACCAACGGCGGAGTAATCGTTGAACATACAAAAATAAAAATAAAAAAAAAATATCCACAGCCTATATATCCATATAACCTCCTCGTTTTTTGGAAGTCGGTTAAAAACCTTGACGTAATTTATCGTTTTCTATCAAATCGTGAGTCGTGACAGAAAACGAAGCGACAGAAGTTTCATAATACCTCATCCAAATACGTAGTGTCGTAACTAAGAAATTAGGAATTTTTGAAGTTGGATTTCCTTAATTACGATATTGTCAGCAAATTCATGTTATTTTTATCACAATTATGATAAGAATTGATATTTTTCTAAAAAAATCGGTTTTCAAATTTTTTATAAATACCTTTTAGGTTTCTCTTAGTTTTGTGCGTGTTAAATAAACAGTTTGCAAATAATATCATCAGATAAAAGTGAATCATTATTTTTTTACGAAAACTACGCAAAAATATGAAGATAATAAAAGTTATATTTTTCACCAGCTGTCATTTACATAAATCCAAAAATTTAAGTTACTCCTGTTTTGTCACAAGTATCTTTTACTTACCTTTCACAACAGGGGTACATAATTGTTGGTCACCTTTTTTATGTTTGCATTTGAGCTCGGAATCTCCATAAGCTCGCTATAGAAATTACTTACTTATATAATACACAAAATGTTTTATAAAATAAATTGATTCTTCAGTAAAAGCTGAACGATTCCAATTCATCTTTCGAGCGACGAAACGAAACGATTGTCTAAGTTATAATAAACGTGGTCGGTACTAATTTGCAGGTTAGTAAGTACTTGGTACTAATATGCCATGATAAGCCAAAATACGTTCCTATTAATTTAGGTAGGATAAAATAGGTAAGCGTATTGTGGTTTTACTTTAAAAATAACCCTATAATTATAGCCAAAAAAAAATGTATGTGGTATACCCAATGATATTATATAAAAAAACTCAAAGCAGATATGTTACTACCGCGCGCGTTGTGAAGCCATTAAATACGGGCCAATTGACCCGTCTTTTGTATAGTCTGTCTCTTTTATGTAAATGTCATTTCGTATCTTTTGTTTCACTTATCTGTCAAATTTGACGATTGAATTTGAAAATTGTTCGGAAGCAATTTAAGCCGGAAAATAGTATGAACGTAACAGATCTGTATTTAGTTGAATATCATTGGGTATACCATAATATTATGTAAGACGTGAAAATTCATTATGACATTAATAATAATAATATCTATGGACGCTTCACACTACGTCAGTCTGGCCGCATGCTAAGTACCTGAAGGATTTGTGTTACGGGTACCAGACAACGGAAATATATTTAATACGTCTTTTATACTATACATATATTTAAGAATTTTTTTATAAGATACACAATATATTTAATACACATCCATGACCCAGGAACTTTGAAAATTTTTTGTTCCGTCGGCGGGATTCGAACCTGCGACCCCCGGCTTGAGCTTCCAACAGCCCACCAACTGAGCCACAGAGGTCGTCATTTTATTTTTATATTATATTTACAACTTCAATGAAACTAGGTAGCCAAGGCATAAAGAAAAAAATATAATATACTAGCTGTCCCGGCAAACGTTGTTTTGCCATATAAATAATTTTTGGGTTTTTTGGTATGAAAAATAGATGTTGGCCGATTCTCATACCTACTGAATATGCATATAAAATTTCATAAAGATCGGTCAAGCCGTTTCGGAGGAGTACGGTAACTAACATTGTGACAGGGAAATTTTATATATAAGATAAAAGCCGAATAATTGAGTTCTTACGAAATCTTTATTGGACTGTTCCTATGTTTTGTTCTAGAACATTCTACACATCAAGATTCAAGTTGGCAGAAGATTTCACGAATACGCGTAGGCCATAATAATAATTATTTTCACGAACTTCAAAGGAGTACTTAAACGAGATGGTGATATTTTGCACAAAAAACAAGATACTTAGTGTAAACAAAAATCGTCACGTTTTTCAAATTGCTTCGTTTCTCTATCTATCTAAAATATATAAATCTCCTGTCACGATGTTTGTCCGCGATGGATTCCTAAACTACTTAACCGATTTTAATGTTTCTTTTTTTTAAATGTGTGCTTTTTTCCAACTTGAGAGATAGGATAGCTTCGATCTTTAATTATAGTCGCAATTTTATTTTATTGCAAATTATTTGTCTATAAAGAGCGACCATTGCTTATGCGACGTGGGTCACGGGATAGCGATGGACGTTGTCATGGTGACATACTTATTTAGTCACTAATTCAATAAAATAATACGGGCGATATACTTTATATAATTTGGCAAAGAAACGTTTGCCGGGACAGCTAGTATATATTATATAAAAGAAAGTTGTGTTAGTTACGCCACTTATAACTCAAGAACGGATGAACCGATTTGGCTGAAAATTGGTGGAGAGGTAGCTTAGAACTAGGAATAGGACATAGGATACATTTTGTCTCGGAAAAATGTACGGTTACTGCACAATATACTTTTATAATTTGCGCGTAAGCTATTCAATCGATTTTGATGAATTTTGGTATGGAGATACTTTGAGTCTCGGGAAAGGACAAGGGATACTTTTGGTCCCGGAAAATGTACGGTTCCCGCACAATAAACTTTTATGATTTTCGCCTAAACTCTTCAATCCATTTTGATTAAATTTGGTATAGAGATACTTTGAGTCTCGGGAAAGGACAAGGAATACCTTTTGTCCCGGAAAATGTACGGTTCCGGCACAATAAACTTTTATGATTTTCGCCTTAACTATTCAGTCTATTTTTATGAAATTTGGTATAGAGATACTTTGAGTCTCGGGAAAGGACAAGGGATACTTTTTGTCCCGGAAAATGTACGGTTCCCGCACAATAAATTTCTATGATTTTTGTCTAAACTAAGTATTCAATCTATTTTGATGAAATTTGTTATGGAGATACTTTGAGTCTCAGGAAAGGACAAGGAATACTTTTTATCCCAGAAAAATGTACGGTTCCTGCGTGATAAACAATTTTTTTGCGTATTGGAGTTTTGGGCATCATATTCTTGTTTTTCAATAGTTGCCTATTTAGGATATAAGGAAAACATTTACAAAGACAACATAGTAACGCGTATATTTAAACTGATTGGTATGCGCGAAGCTTGTTTATTGAGAAACAGGTTAATGAACCCTTATGGCATCTATGTCGTAATGTGTGGCAACGTATTAGCTGATATATAAAAAATATCGGTCTTACCACAAAAGATTTAAACATCTGTTGAACAGTTGTTTTGAGACAATTTTGTATGGAATTTTTCTCTAATCAACTGTTCAACGGGTGTTTAAATCTTTTGTAGTAAGACCCTATATGTTTATTTTCAAATTGGTTAATAGTAGAAACGAATGCCTACTCTATTAATTACATGATTTGATTTTTGATCCCAGCTAGAAAAACCGGCGTTAGGAACTCGCACGGGGCCACCATTTAGCAGAGATGGGAAAATTGTTAAGAATTATATGAATGTGGATATTCTTTTAAAATAGCGCAATAATAATAGTGGACTAATAATACTGAGTATAACAAAACTAAGTGATAATTCATAATAAGTACTTTAGATGTGTTATGGGTCTTCTATGTAGAGTTGCAGTAAAAGTAACGCTGTTTTTAACCGACTTCCAAAAAACGAGGAGGTTATATGTTCGGCTGTGGATATTTTTTTATTTTTTTTTATTTCTGTATATTCAACGATTACTCCGCCGTTTGAGAACCGATTTTCGAAATTTTTGTTTTGTTGTATTAGGTTTCACTCCAATTTGGTACCATGTTCACAAAAGTGGTGACCTGATGATGGGATCCATGAGTAATCGAGGGAACTCCTCGAAATTTATATGGAAACATATGGTGATTTTGGTTTCATAAGAAGCATCCTAAGCATATGCTAGCAAAACGCAAGATTTTGCACCAAGGTATACTATGGTTCCGAAGAGAACTCCAGATTCCTTATAGATACAAGTTTGGGAGTTTAGGCGCTATTTTAAGAACTGAAAGCATATGCTACTATGCAAATTACATTCATCATCATCATCATTATCATCATCATTGTAATCATCATTACCAAGTCAGGGTCACCAATGTCACCAAATTCAACCTTATCTCCAGAGCATAAGGCAAGCATAAGGCATAAGGCAGAGGCAAGGCACTTCTGAGAAGTTAAAGTTGCTTCGACCATGTAACATTCTGTCTCACTTCGCCGAGATATTCTGGAAAATAACCTAATTTCAACCTTTTGCATCGCGTTTAGTCGCGAGAGCCGCGGTTAGGCGGCGCGGCGTGGGCCGGGTACCTACCGTACTATGTTATGCCCGCTGTACACTCTCGCCGAGAGCTCTCGGGCGAGAGTCTCGTGCGAGAGCCCCTTGCCCGAGTGCGATCATGTACATTCTCGCTTAGTTCATTCGCAGTTAAGAACTCAGATAAGTTGGACGAAAACGACCATTAACCATCCACCATGCATCGAAAGATATCATTGTAATCCAAGGATTTATAATCATATTTAATTTTATTTCTCACAGACAATGACTGCTAATGACGTTTATTATTGTTATTTTTCTGTTCTACACTGTCCAACGGCGGGACTAGTACTGAAAGACGCGAGAGTGTACAGTAGTGCGCTAGTTTTCCTCGCGAGACCCTTTGTCTCGGGCGCAAAATACCGACAACGGACCGAGAGGCGAGACGAGGCGAGCGCACCCATTTACACTCTCGCACTCGGGCCGCCTCGCTGTGTCTCGGCGAGAGTGTACAGCCGGCTTAACACTATACAGTGCGAGGCGTCCGCGTGTGCGACAAGTCCAGCGAGTGCCAGCCTATTGAAATTAGTCCGGTGACCGGCTACTTAGCACGTCAGACGTGTTCACTTCGATTTTTTTAAACATATTGTTTAAAATTATCTGCAGGCTGCAGCTGATATTATATTTTGTATGTGTGACTGTAATGAGATACCTACGTAGAATAATATACAGGTGTATTATTCTACGTATAGTACGCGATGGCTTACTAGGTAATTAAAAAGAGTGAAATTATTATTTTTAACAAAAAATTAAAACCGACTTCCAAGGTAAAAACGATAATAGCATCCTTATAATAATATGAACTAAAAAGTATTAAATAATAATTATTCCTATCTAATAGTGCCTTTTTCCGAATTCGGCTAAAACTCAACTATTTCTGTACTCAATCTTCATAATTTTGAAGTCGGTGCCAGTTCCAAAAGTTTCAAATATTCTGTCAGAGAACTGAAGATTCATCTGGTACCGACTTCAAAATGATGAAGATTGAGTACAGAAATAGTTGAGTTTTAGCCGAATTCGGGAAAAGGCACTATTAGATAGGAATAATTATTATTTAATACTTTTTAGTTCATATTATAAGGATGCTATTATTGTTTTTACCTTGGAAGTCGGTTTTAATTTTTTGTTAAAAATAATAATTGTCTTTAAGCAGCGCTGAAAGACATAAAAAAATGTGATTTGTTTGGGCGCTTCCCTAGCGCGATGAAATTTCCCATAAAAAAATGAAAAAAAGTCTCTCTTTCAGCGTTTCTACACTTTACAGTGATCTCTACATAAGGAACTCTACAATGTTTTGTTACTTCAAAATGACTTCAAAATGATGAAGATTGAGTACAGAAATAGTTGAGTTTTAGCCGAATTCGGGAAAAGGCACTATTAGATAGGAATAATTATTATTTAATACTTTTTAGTTCATATTATAAGGATGCTATTATTGTTTTTACCTTGGAAGTCGGTTTTAATTTTTTGTTAAAAATAATAATTGTCTTTAAGCAGCGCTGAAAGACATAAAAAAATGTGATTTGTTTGGGCGCTTCCCTAGCGCGATGAAATTTCCCATAAAAAAATGAAAAAAAGTCTCTCTTTCAGCGTTTCTACACTTTACAGTGATCTCTACATAAGGAACTCTACAATGTTTTGTTACAATCTGTACCTAGAGCAACGGTGATATTGGTAAGAAATTACCCGTTTGCGTTGGCGTTCCGATAGTGAAACTGGATATAGCGCGGCCGTCTTGATACTCGTGGATCGTGTGTGATAATTTATCAGTTTAGAGTTAATTGCGGTAGCGGCGTGACGCGCGATGACGTCACCGCACGCGCAAGCGACCCGCCTCTTGCGTCGCAGCACGTACGCCTCTGTGGCCCAATGGATAAGGCATCGGCCTCCTAAGCCGAGGATTGTGGGTTCGAGTCCCACCAGAGGTAAAGTCGACACTTTTTGTGACTAATACAGTTGTTGTTATAAGACGAGATGTTAAAGAATAGGGTATAGGAAGTGTCTTGGGAGGAAAATCTCGATCGAAATAAAATTGTTAGAGCTACTTGTATGAAAATGAATGCGTCTTGCGTTTGCCTTTTTTGTTTTTTAAGGCGTTAAATATTTTTTTATGTTCAACGCCTGATTAATTACAAAGAAAAGTATATTGTGTGGTATTGTATGAACATGATGTTATTTAGGTATTTAAGTAGAGCAAGTATTTTTGCGAATTAAATTTCCATTAATTTGTTAAAAAAGTTTATACAGGATGTAACAAAACTAAGTGATAGTTACTTTAGAGTGTGTATGTATCCCTTATATAGAGTTGACTGTGAAAGTAGAGTGTTGAAAAAGCAACTTTTTTTAACTTCTGTAGCATATAGGAAAATTCATAACGCTGGATTCTGGAGCGCTTGCCCATACAAAATATATAAAAAAAGCTATTTGAAAGCTGATATTTTCACAAAGAACTCTATATATAAGGGACACACACAAACCCTTTAACTAATTATCCCTTAGTTTTGTTACATCCTGTATAATGTTATCAATACAGAAGGGTATTGCAACTTTTATGAAAAACATAGATTGCGTTTTGGCTATTCCCATACATCGTAGGTCAAACACCTTAAATATTATAGTAAATATTCGCACCTGACAGCGATAACCGGCAATAATGGCGCTAGTATAAAACTCCCATATCACGGGGAAAGCTGGCCGATATGATAAGGAGACAATTTTATTGATAAGGCCCGATCCATCGATCAGTCGATATGGTCGGTCGGTGCAGTCTACAGTGAGTGATATGAGAATGATGGGTGAAGAGATGGGATACGGAGAATATTACTACGAGAACAGCTGGCCAGTTGTTCCGACGGAGTATGGAGGTGACCCTAATGTTAACTGCCAGTATCGACATCAGCCAGAGGAGGATTACCGATGCAGCTATGCGTGAGTATTCGAATTTTGAATGTTTGGAAACAGAATTACTTTTTTTTTCTTGACTGTTGAAGCAAAAAGGTTGCGTAGTTTTGTTATTATTGAAGCAAAAATAAAAAAGAAACAACATAATATTTTTAAACTACTGGGTAGTTAATTTATAGCAGCACGGTTAAGGTGTAGTTAAAGATCGGCGTATGCGGTATGATAGCTGATAAGTATGACTCATTGGCATAAAATTGTAAATGTTAATTCCTTACGACTTACGAGGGATTCCCTAGTAGAGGTAGAGTCTTAGATAACCTATTAAAAACCCCAAATTACTTTAAAGTAAATACATAATAAATGTAATGGTGTAAGCTACGATGTAACTAAGTGTTCATTTTTACGGACAAAGAAGTCGCATTATGTCTTGTACTTATTAATGATAGCTATACTGGATGAATTGACCAACAAACCTATAAATCCTATAATTAAGTAGTATCAACTAGCACAGCTAATAAAATAAATTATGATGTGATTTTAAGCAACAAAATAAGACTCTACATTCTAGAGCTTTCTTATTCCTACTGATTTATTTATATTTTGTATTCCGTCGGTATAACCTTTAAATTTTAAATAAACAATTAGTTTTCCGTATATTCTATAACCGTATTAACATTAAATCTATTGTAATAATTTAAAAGCATCTCGAAAAATCCTGAAATATTGCAAACACCGGGCCACCCGCCCGCAACGCGGAGAGCGCCGACGGCATGGGAAAACGTACACTTTACCTACTTACATTAAAAAATATAATAATATCAAATCTTTTATACTATTATAGTACATTTAAAAAGTCTCATTTTGTCCCTCAATCCTATGTTAATAATTGTTATAATATTATAATACACAACCAGTGACGGATTAAGTCTACTTGATGCCCTAAGCAATCAATGCCTGTGGGCCCCCCTATATTCTGTACTAGCTGTTGCCCGCGACTTCGTCCGCGTTAGCATATTCGCTCCTATTAGTCTTAGCGTGATAAAATATAGCCTATAACCTTCCAAGATAAATAGGCTATCTAACACTGAAAGAATTTTTTAAATCGGATCAGTAGTTCCCGAGATTAGCGCGTCAAAATAAGTAAGTAAGTAAGTAAGTAAGTAAGTAAACATTTATTCAGTACAAACACATTACACCACATTACAATAAACAATTCACAAAAAAGACACTAAGTATAATAATTTAAAAAACAAAAAACAAAAATAAGCCCTTTCAAATAATTTCCCCCCGTTTTTTCCACATTTTCCTCTATTTCTTCGTTCTTATTAGTTTAAGCGTGATAAAATATAGCCTATAGCATTTCTCGATAAATGGGCTATCTAACATTGAAATAATTTTTCAAATCGGGCCAGTAGTTCCTGAGATTAGCGCGTTCAAATAAGTCCTTTCAAATAATTTCCACCGTTTTTTCTACATTTTCCTCTATTTCTCCGCTACTATTAATTTCAGTGTGATAAAATATAATCTATAGATTGGAAGGCTATAGCCTATGCTCAACAAATGGGCTATCTAACATTGAAAGAATTTTTCAAATCGGACTAGTTGTTCCTGAGATTAGCGCGTTCAAACAAACAAACTCTGCAGAATTATAATATTAGTATATAGATTACTATAGATTTTCCACATTTTCCTCTATTTCTTCGTTCCTATTAGTCTTAGCGTGATAAAATATAGCCTTTCTCAATAAATGGGCTATCTTATACTGAAAGAATCTTTCAAATCGGACCAGCCCCCGTAGACAAGTGGCAAAACACTAACGCTACAAAATGAATGGATTTGACATAAGTATTCGCTAGCGAAGCGATGACTTATGTCAAATCGCATACATTTTGTAGCGTTAGCGTTTTGCCACTTGTCAAGGGGGCCTGTAGTTCCTGAGATATTAGCGCGTTCAAGCAAACTCTTCCGCTTTATAATATTATAGTATAGATGTCAACTAAAATCGGTCTTTAAACCTTTACCGCCTAAAAACTTTTTTTTTCCTGGAAACTTTTTTGGTATGGTTTTTGGTGACGCAAGAGAGTGATACCCTAAGGACGGATTTCTTTTTTGTGCTTCCTCTGGTGCCCCATAGACGTGATGCCCTAGGCAATTGCTTAATTTGATTAAGGGTTAATCACAACGGATTTTGATTCGATTTGCTTGAATAGGACATAGGCTACATTTTAATGCGAAAAGTCAAAAGAGCTAAACAAGGAAGATGATTATGACTAGTTACGCTATATTCTGTTGTTATTCGTTACTTCACCGCTACCACAACAAACCCATCACATGAAAACTCGAGCCGCTCTATTGGGCTCGCGTGACTTCCGCCAATCCAGGCCCAAGCTCGTGAGAGTGAGTACCATCGAGCCGTAATCCATCAGCTGTTACCTCCCAGGGTTTCGTGGAGCCCTTAATTGGTTCCGAAGCCCTCTTGTCGTGCCTCCGACCGTTTAAAGTCGGCCTAACCAGCCCGAAGCCGCGACTCACTTTCCACGTTTGGACGTAATCGCAATCAGGCTTATTGTTTTAATTTCGGCTGTCACGAATTTTTGGCGATAATTTTAGAGTTAGGTAAAGGCTAACAGACTTTAGATTTTTTTACTCAGTATGATGAGTGATATAATTATTTATCTAAGTAACTATATTTTATAAATTGCACAAGCAACAAACATACTTTTTAAAGCTTACTTACTACATGAAATAAGCGAATGAGCTGAGTAGAAGCGCTATCAAAATATTATAATTATTAGCCTACATAAAAAATCGCTGTTCTATCCTTATTAAAATATGGTCTATAATGTACGGGTACATTATGTTCGAGTTCTATGGGAAAGATATTGTATTTGTACCTCATCTACTTTCCTATAAAAATAAACGTTTAAGCTACCGTTTAAGCCTATCTTAAAAATACTTGTGACTATCAAACTTGTTAACTACAACGACTATAGAGAAACTTCAAACTTGCAATTTTCTTATTATTTTTTAAAGAAAATTATTATTTCAAATACAGAAACGGCTATATCGCGAGCTTTCACTTACTTTCGACTCAGACAAATTCAGCGATTCGCGAAACAGGATCATTAGGGACGTAATTTGTCGAGGTTTGGCCATGAAGTAATGGGAGTTGGTCACAGGTTTTTTTGGCGCTTGGTACGGCCCGCGCCGCCATACTCAACTTTACTTATTACTTTCCTATCGTGCCGGCGATCAGCCCCTATTATTTTATCATTACCATCGCAATATCGTATTTATAAATGCCGTTTTAGTTTCCGGAATAGAGCCATCCATTTCCCGAGTTGATGGTAGAGTATCGTGGACTTATCCTAATTTTATTCATAGAATTTTTCGGTTGATCGTTAGTTTGACATCCAATAGGTATTACGGACATGAACTTTGAAATAAAATAGGCATATAATGGATAAAGCCTACCGATTTTAATTTTAGTGGTAAAACAAAGTCAGTTAAGTTGGTTTAAGTTTTGAAAGCTATTACATGCATTGGAGTGTAGGAAATACGCACACACTCTCTGTTTATCTACGCGACGTAAGACAGGAACTAAAATATTTACCATTTTAGCTACCATTTTATCTCTTATACCTAAAGTATTTAATCAGTATAAAAACAAAGAAACAAACATGACCATTACACTTACAATTGGTAGAGCACATGAAAACTTTGATCATTTCATTCAACTGGCGAAATTGTCTTGGCACTAAATCTGACTTCATGCAAACAGGTAAATCAATTTGTTCGGAGTCTCGGAAGCTAATCCATTAGGTGATTTGAGTGCTCATTGCTCTGTCTGTGACAAACAAACACATTTATTATTTCTTTATTCTTCGTTAGGATTTTTTCTGTGTCTATTCTCTACTCTTTTACTAAGTAGATCTTTACAATGCAATGGTTTAACTTTTATGATTAAGTACTTAAGAATTACTTAAGTATTTATTTTAGCTATGTAATAATGTAGATCTTTTAATACTGATATTTAGATTAATTCCCATTAGAAACAAATACATAAGAATAATATTAGAATTTTATATCATTCCCATAGTATTTATTTCTTCTAAGAATGGCTTGTCTTTCTCTACGTCATATCGTAGAGCAAAAAAATTCAAACACTACGCTACTCCTATAATATAATATTGTATTTTTTAAATTACCCTGGTATTTTTTATATAAATTCAGTATATGAACGTTCATTATTACAATAAAAAAGTAAAATTAGAAGAATAAAACGATTATAGCAACTGTGATAAATTCTTCTTGACTATATTGACTTTATACTATAAATCTAGAGATTTCTTACAATTTTAATAAAATCCATAAAAAAACAGTAAGTTCTAATAAAAATAAATCATGCATAATAAACGATAGGTAATCAATTGTATCGATGAGCACGGGGTGAGCGCGGCGAGGTGTGAGCTGACCCGTAGCGAAGGGCGATCACACCTGCCCCGACCCTCACAAATCTGGATAGCAGCTTACCTCTATAGTATACTGTAAAATCTTAGATTAGATAAATTACTTAAAAGAACTTTTCGGTTCCCCCGTTTCCAATGCCCGTGTTTCCCGGCGGCGGCTACCTACGTTTGCAAAATGATTTAGGTAATAAGTGCTTCACTTATTATCTAAATCATTTAGTCACAGTATAGTAATTTTTCCTTATCTAATAATTAGAGTGTTTTCCGTAGATTACAATACATGTGTTTATTGATTTTATAAAAATCAGTAAAATCGAGTAAATCGAGTTTCGAAATAAATTCGACGCAAACAAGTTTATCTCTCCTTGCGCTCTATAAAATACTAATATATTTTCTTTTTATTATTCGATACTCAAAAATTGATACAATATATTTAATTTTGATTTGATTGATATAATATACGTATACGATCGTTAAAAAAATATAATTCAATAAACACGGTAGGTATGTCCTTCTTGCAAATACAGTATCCCAAGGGGTAGCGTACTTTTTGATTAAGAAAAAGTGTAGTATTAAGGCCGTCCCCCGAGCAAACGACCTTGGCCATACATTTGCCGCGTTGCCGAGATCGCGCCAAAACCCTATTATTTTTACTTAACTTAGTTCAAAATTGTCCTAAAAAAATTTAAAATGGCGAATATGTAGTTTATGATATTGTCGATCTATTGGCGTGAGTTTCAAATAAAAGTAACTTGTAAATCCTAAGGAGATGCTGAATGTATGCTTGAATTTTAACAAATTGGTATTACTTTGGAAGCTGATATCATGAGTATAAGAAACAAAAATAGAAAATTTAAAACGACAAAAAGAATGTTGATATACTGAAGATTATTGCTGTATTTTTATTATAACTTTGTAGCTTTCAGATTATGAGTTTATAAGGTTTTAAATACGGTCAATTACGGAATCTCCGGACGGAACGCCCTTAAGGTGAACGCAGATTTGGGCCGCACCGCACGCACCGCAGTCGCCGCATTCGAATTTTTTATATATGAAGTTGCGTCGACTGCGGCGCGGGCGAGCTTGCCTATAACTTCATATAAAGAATTCGAATGCGGCGACTGCGGTGCGTGCGGTGCGGCCCAAATCTGCGTTCACCTTTAATCCAGATTTAATTTGAAGAGAATTTATATATATTTTTTAATTCAACTTACACCTGTTAATTCTAAGATCGAATCTCGTAACCCAACAACCCCAATTTCGTTATAACTGTATCATGTTTTATCGTTCACTGATGCGTATACTATAAACGTTTTTAACTCATCCTTCAATAAGTTAAATTCGATCAGACCTTACAGTGCACGCCACTTACGGTTCATTCAAAATTATTTTTTCGTTTCATGGAAGCTTTATGTCGATGATATAAGGCGTATTTTCTAAAAACTTCGAGGTAAAAAACTATAGGGGATACATAATTGCTCTAAATTGTGAGTTGCCCTTTAATATTTAAAAATTATTGTGAATCATATCGTACCTGATTTTGAAACATCTGGCCCTATTGTTTTTCGTCTGCGTTTGTTTAAAAGTTAATCAATGAGTGAACAGATGTTTAGATTTAAAGTTACCAAGAAGGTGTCGATCTGACTTAGTAGCATTGTATTTTGTTCTATTGTTATAATATTAATTCTTATATTTTAATTTGATTATAAGTTAATAGATATAATAATTAATTTATACGTTAACCACAGAATACATATTAGTACAAGACGTGTAACATAAAATTCATACTCGAAATATTATTATTTATTAAAAGCCGAGTTTATATTCAGAACATGAGAAGGAGTTTGGCTTTGTTATTTCATTTGAAAAAAAAGCCTTTCTATGATATTCATAATATTAACCGCATTGAACGAGTACAAAGCAATTGCTTGCGAATGCTTACCAGTAGATTAGGATTAAAACGCCCTCTTCAATCTTACTCGGAACGATTATCTAAATTTAAAATACAAACTCTGCGATCTCGTCGGTTATACACGGGAATAATTACCCTTTTTAAAATTCTTCACTCCCATATTGAAGCTCCCACGCTCCTATCACAAATCAACGATTAACATTAGACCTAGAGCACGAAATATGCACGGTAAAACCTTTTCAATGGACGTAGTTAGGACAAATGTGTCCTTAAACAATACTATGACTTTAATTTGTCGCCAGTATAACGAAATATGTAAGAATAATTACAAGGATATAGATATATTTAACAATAACATTAAAAAATTTCAAGCCGATTTCAAAAAGATTATTTTGAAGCCAGAAGTTACATAAACATTTTACTACTAATACTAATTTACTGATGATTATGTTTTCTCATTATGTGTGTTTTGTAAACTTGCAAGTATTTTAAGTATTAGTGCTGCTTAATATCATGTTGTGTGCACATAATTAGGAATAAAGTCTAGTCTATAAGTTCTTAGTTTGTAATGGCACTAATATTGGCTGTATTCTATTTGTGTACCAAATAAAATAAATAAATAAATAAAATACATAATTGTATTCCTCTAAAAACCTGCAAAACAAGTTTTCTTGTAACTCTACTAGCAATAATTAGTCGAAAATTAAACTACTTATTTTTAAAATAAAAGAGTAAAATTAATTATTAATAATATTCCAATAAGTTACACTAATTATCAAGTTGAAGTCGGTACTTGAACTGCAAAAAAAAAGTTAAAGCGACCGAAAAACTTTTGACTCTACCATTGTTCTATGTGCCACGCAACATCTGTATCTTCTTAACATTGTTCTTAGAGAGTCAAACAATAACATAGATGAGTATAACTTAACAATGCACTTGACTGTAATGCTATTGTAGTAATAGTAGGACAGTTATTGTCTTAATTATAAGCGGGTTATACACCGCATGTGTTTTAGATTTTAGGGCTACGAAATGGTCCTTACTTGTAAGAGCAATGTAATTTTCTATTGTTGGTTGAACACCTGCGTTTACTTAGTTCTTCGGTTGAATTATTAATACTCTACATAGCTAATATATTATAGACATCTCAATAGCCGTCTCTTGAAACTTTCTAGAATCCTTTGTACAACTACTGTATGATGTAGGTACCTATCTACTATCTATTCTATTTATTCTTGATATTCTTCAATGTAGGTAAGAATTGGAGAATTTCTTTAACAGTTTCAATTAACTTTTCCAGAACTCAGAGGACAATCGTGTCAAGTTTTTATGGCCTATCTTGTAACTTCCGAAATTCCAATACCGTAGTTGGTATACACACAAACACTAATAATATCTCACGACTAACTTTGATTATAGGTTTTCAGCTTTTATCAGCTTTTAGGAATATGATTTTATTTGTTTGTTGATAAATAAAATGCAAAATGAAGTTAGATAGACCATATATACATTCAAACTCAAAATATTCTATGCCGGACTCGGAACCCTCAACCCACAGATGAAACTTTGTTATGGTATGTTTATTCAAACTAATATTATGAATGCGAAAGTGTGTCTGACTGTTTGTCCGTCTGTGTGTCTGTCTGTCACCTTTTCACGCTCAAACTGCTGAACCGACTTTGCTGAAATTTGGCGTGGAAATACTTCGAGTCCCAAGGATATGTATATATCCCGGAAAATTTCCGGTTTCCGCGCGATAAAAGAATTTAGGCGCAACGGAGTTGCGGGCGTCATTTAGTTCTACAATAACTTTGTCATTATCAACTGTAGGCATATTTAGGTAAAAAAATGGGTAGTTGTTCTCAAAGAGGGTAAGGACATTGATTTGGCACGTTATTGTTCTCCCGGTATACGAGTGTATCTAATCCTGTGCAGCTGTGCATCTTCATCCTTATTTATTAAATAGCTGGTTATGTTGCTTTAAGAAACTAGGGAACATTTTCAAAGAATAATGAATAGGTAACGAATTACGATATCCATTTTTGAAAATATAACGCTATGTTTGAAAAGAAAGTTCGAAGTGTTATTTTTGTAAAATATGTAAAAGGATGATATGTAAAAGGAGGTAAAAGAATGTAGAGAACCCGGAACCGCCAATAAGGTAGCAATAAAAATAAAACTTTGAATGCTAAAAATGTTTTGGATTGACGACAATGGATCCATACTTGGGAATGTTCGAATAATTGACGTTTCAAAATAATTTCCTGTCCCTACATGAAGCGGTCATCGACATAAAAACTAACACGGGCTTTACGTCGACTTATTAAAAACACTCTAAGTGAAAATCGTTATCCGGGCGTTCGTAGCCGTCGACAATGGGCTTAACGCCGCTCTCATTACAAAAGGAGCATAACGTAGCTACGTCGAAAGCTCCTCTATTCGGAGTGTATACTCCAATTTTTTTTGCTGCGAAGGCTGCGACGGCGCTGATTGGTCGGGAGCGTTCCCGCCCAGCGCGCGCTCGATTCCCATTGGTGGGTCGCTCGAGCACCCTTACTCGCCGAGTAGGCCGTCGAGGGCGGTGGGGTCTTCACCCGAGGGCCACTCGAGGGTTGTTTAGTGCGGGCGCGGCGTCGACAGACGCAGCACGTGTTACGCAGGTGTTCAAAACGGTTTCCAAGATTATTCCGAAGGCGAGCTCTCCCGGGCGGGAGATGAAGTGCGAGGAGGGAGAGAGTTCCCCGCCGCCGGTGCCCTCGCTGCCGCCGGGGCTGCTGGCGTGGAGCCCTATCCTGCTGCCGCCTTGGGGCCCGGCCTTCCTGCCGGCCCTCTACCCGGCGGCCTTCCGATCCGCTTTCCCCGGGTGAGCGAATTTGTAAAGTGTCAGTGATTCAGTGATGAGAATGTTCTAGTTATCTAGTAGGATGCCTTTTTTCGGTGTATTAGGACTCTTTTGTAGGAGTATTTAGGTAAAAGTGTAGCGTTAGAAAAAGAGACTTTCGGACTACATGCAAGCATTAGTTTCCTTACAATAAGGTACCTAAGTACTTAACATCTTCATGACACGGAGATTTTACTCAGGTTATCATCATCATCATCATATCAGCCTATATTCGTCCACTGCTGGACATAGGTCTCTCCCAATGAACGCCAAGATGACCGATCTCCTGCTACTCGGGTTATATAGTTAGATAATCAGAAAATTATAGTTATACCTAATTGAAGGTATCTTCGATATAGTAGGTGCCCTATGTATTTCAATTACTTGATCTTCTTTACATGATCTTATTGTTTTCTATTTTATTAAAAAGTTAAATCACTATTGAAAAACAAACGGAAAATGGACAACTAAAAAAACTCATTTAGCTTAAGATATTTTCCAAATTAAAAGTTTGAAACAAAACAATCTTGTCTATTCTAACTAGGTATTGTTAGTATATGAAGTACCTACCTTTTGCTAGAATGAGTCTCAGCACTCAACTTAAAAAAAACGGATCATAACTTTATTCATCCAAGATCGGCAATTCGTGACATATCACATATTCCAACAGTGAGAACTTGTTAATAACGATGTCCACAACCTGTTAAGGTTCTATCCACCGCCTTTTCACGCCGTCACGTACAGGACAGACAAACATTCACGAGTGCGTGTAATTCTCTTGTTAACAACTATAGCACCTCCAGGCTTTGTCCCGGTCACGTATCTGAAGAGGTTCCCACTTAATCAATCGACGGATTAGACGTTCCGCCCTCACTTGTTAAGTCTGTAATAATTGTCGAAATTTTGAGCCGAAGGTTTGGAATACCTGAGAAGGAATAGGCATGTTGTTTCTGATATCTGTGGGCATGGGCTTACTTTTATAAGACACCTATACGTGTAATATATTACAAAGTTTAATATTCATAGGTATATTTAGTGTTCCATTTAATTAGAGATTGTGGTTAAGTATCTGTTATCTCATGAGCTTTAAAAACATTGAGAGTTGAAGAACAATAACAAAGATTTTGTCGCAAAAGCTGTTAAATTTTCACGCATGTGAACATAATAATATTTTCTTCAGTGTTTGCATTGATATTATTTTATTGATGTCATAGACCCACACAAAATTGATCGACATAGCAATAATTTGCTATTTGAAAATGTTATAATATTAATTGTTATGACGTTTTAAATCTTTCTCAATTAATAACATCATGCATTATTTACATATTTGGTTTTTTATTCATATTACCCTAGCGTCCGTAGCTTATTTAAAAATTTAAAACGGATGTCATGCGTTTATGTCGTTTATACTGCGCGATGCGACAGCTAAAGATATGAAAATAAATATTTTAATACTTAATTAAAGTGATTATATTTATTATATTATCATTATCAGTGTGGATATTGTGACTACTACTATATCGTTTCTCGGGTGACGACATAATATGCTTTTAAAATTATTAGTGTTTATCCAGTAGGTAGGTAGGTACAGTAGGTAAAATCATTTTTCCAATACAATTCAGCCAATCTTCCTGTTTCTATGGAAATGGCAGAAGATTTATGAAAAATCCATGATAACTGAGCATTAATAGCAAAACAGCTATACCTACAATCTACATCGTTAAATATTTTAAAATATTTATTTTATTTTTGCCATCAACGCATCCGACGGCATTCTATTGCAATTTAATACTACAGTTGAATGTAAGCAAAGTATAGTGTACATTTATAGCCCCCAAATCTTTCACCGTAGCGCCTAAGCTACTGACCTGATTTGAATAAAAAAATATTTAAATCGATTGGTGAGAACCTATAAAAATGTTAAAGCACAAATCAATAGGCGTGATAGTTTTCCGTAAAGTGTACCACAAAATGTTCAGGTTGTGGGTTATACAATATACATATAGTTCTTACAATCTACGAGTGCGCGTCGCCCTTAGTTGTGTGAGTGACCATATCTATACACTCGTACCATGGCTCGCTCGCTACTGACTGCTCCGTCGGGTACGCACACTAACGAAAATGTCAATTCACATTTCCAACTACAAATAAAGGCTACTCGTAGATACAAATAAAGGTCACTCGTAGATTGCAAGAACTATACTAGGTTAGTATGTAGTTCGTTTGTTAGGTTAGGTAGGTCAAGTTTCGACCTTCTAATCCTAATTTACCTATTCTTTACAGGTTGCTCGACAGCATGAAGATGCCAGGCCAGCGCGCGGGGTTTCAGATCTCGGACATCCTGGGTCTGAACGAGGCCAAGGGTCTGGAGCCGCCCGCTCTGGGGCCTGAGCTGCCGCCCTACCCACAGCCCTACTCCGCGGAGCTGCTGCGCCACCACCAACCCTGGCTCAACCTGGACCAACACGATCATGCTGGTGAGTTTTACTTAAGTAAAACTTAACTACACGTATAGTGAGTGTGGCAAATAACTAGATTGGCAGTTTACGGCAGCAACGCGTTGCCACTTCGAAGATGCCTGCAGGCATCTCTGACTTCAGTTGCCTGCTTGACATTTAGTAAGCGGTTACTATTTAGTTGTTAGTAAGCGCCAGAAATGTATTGTCTCACTTCAACAGTTATTTAAAGAGTGCAAGGAACGACACAAAATATAATTATAGACTATATCATAGGTAATTTTATCATCTCTTATATTTTAATATTTAATTCGTATTTAATTTTTAATTCAGTTTCATATTTCAGAGTGGGTTTGTATTTGCGGTGGCATATTGTTTAAAATTACTTTCTACTATAAAACTAAATTAAATTTTTCAACATCTAATACTTTTGGAGTTGTTATAATAATTATAGAAATAGGTAGGTATATTCTATTATTGTAATTACTGTTTCACACCTAGCTTCTTTAAATTACTATTCATAAGTGGAAACTTGTAATTGGCATTCGAAATTCTTATTTAGATAATTAATGTTATTGTTAGTATGCTGTAAGTTTTCCGAATAAAATAAAATAAATAAAATAAAATATTATAATAGTTTACTTTGGTCTTTGGCATAATGTATCGGTTTCAAAGCTACGTCTTTTGAACTATCAAGTGGTTACGCATTTCTGAGAATCGTTTGTAGACGTTGCTACTCTAGTATATTGTGGCAAAGCGCGCCACCCCGGCAAGCGCGCCACCCCGGCAAGTGCGCCATAATATAATATTATTATCTACAGGGAGTAACTAAACTAAGTGATAATACTTTAGGGTGTGTATGGGTCCCCTATTATAGAGTTCGCTGGGAAAGTAGCAGCTCTGAAAGAGTAATTTTTTTGAAACGAAGTTTCTTATCGCGCGTTGCGAAGGGAGCATAGACGGAAAAAATCATACGAAAAGTTGTAACGACACTTTTTGCCACAGACATGATAGAAAAGACGTACCTCCCATGCCTTACCGAATGCGCACCAAAATAAAGCGCAATATGAATTTATTTTTTTTAATCTACCCACGACCTCACAGTCTTAAGTCAATCTTTCTCTTTCTCTTTCTCTTTCTTTTTCTCACTCTTTTGTTTTTTTTAATGCTAATTAAAAAATCTTAGGTAAGTAAGTAATAATTATTAGGTCTACATTTTGATATTATTGCTATCTATCTAATTGTTTTTTATATATTTTGTTAAAACGAAAAAGAACTAAACTGAGTCGTCTATTTATATACCTAAAGTAAGTTATGTTTTTGTATTGACATTTTTATCCATTTATCTGGGAGTCTGTTATCGTTGTATCAGTATTATCGACATCGGTATTCAGTAGGTACAGTTTCATAATTGTACCAAACCGCCAATAACCCAAAATATCAGTTCGATACGTGTTTGAATTTTGAGAAGAAATATCTATTATAATAATTATAAATAAGTACTTAAATTATTTAATAATCAAAACTTTTAAAGTTGTGTTGCGTGGTAACGGTGGTAAACGGTGGTAACGCGAATCTACTCTGAGTGTTAACTTTGTTTTGTATTGTAAAAATGTCCTCTCAAGTATAATGTAAGTGCGCTGATACAACGAATATCTTGAATCATAAACACAAGTAGGAATTATCATACACAAATATAGTAGCCCACTCGAAAATAATAGCTGTTCGGTAGTGGTGTCGAGAGGCCGAGATAATTTTTTCAAATGCTGCTCCATTGGAGTGCCTTGGCTAATCTGTAGTTGTCATTAATTATTTTTATCGCTTATCGTTTTTCGGCACTCATTCCGGTTTTCGATTGCTTGTTCGAAAACGGCTAATCCTATCAGCAATTATTTTGATTGATCACTTTTATCTATGACTATGCAAATTCGGACCATAATTGATTTGTGTTACTCAAATCATTTGTTTTTGATTAAGCTTAATCATTTTGAAGTTTTGGCTACATAATTAAAATCTCTTTCGGTCTGTCCACATCGCTTTGGTTACGACGCGCGACGTCGCGTCGTGAACGTGGAACGGTGAGGTAGCGTGGCACGGTAGCTAGGTACAATTTTGCTACACCGTGACGTACATTTTCACGTTACGTTGACGTTTTACACGTCGACTCAACATACTGTGCCACGTTACCGTACCGTTACACGTTGACGACGTCGTGACGTGGAGATGTAGACAGACCCTTATTAAACTATTAACTTCACACAAGTTTTCTTACACTTAATTCTTAAGTATCTAATTATGTAAAAAGTCTATCAATTAAATAAAAACTTTTTACACAGTGCTTAAACAGGCGTTTAATCATTTTAGACTTAACCGCCATCGAGTTTTTGCCACCAAACGTCGCTTAGTCTTTAACAATAGATAACCAAATAAGTTTTTTCTTCAACACAACATCTAATAGGTTAATAAAAGATTCCCAAAGCGATCAAACGGTATAAATTGTGAAGGGTCACGCCCTAGCGCTACCAAACAGTGATTGTTTAAGTGGGGGACCGGCGTGGCGAATTTGTCACCAATGGTGTTGTGCCCTGCAGCTGCTATCAATTACACACTGTTTGCGGCTGTTAGGGATGCAATTCGTTCATTATTTGATGACAGTTATAGACTATTGTTACGCGCGATCGATATTTCGAATTGGGCATAATGGCGTTCTGTGATTCAAAGATTTCACAATACTTCTTTCAGTATCGACGATTAGTAATGATTTTGTTTTGTTGTTCACAAAGGCTTTCTTAGCTTAGGTACTTTGCTTACCTTTAAACTAGTTATAGAATAAAGGCTTACTTACTTAATATTATGAATTATATTCAAATGTAGTTTATATTAAGCTTTTCATACTTTTCAGATAGTTATGTTTGATTCTGCTAATTATGTATTGTTTTATTTTGTCTGTAAAAATATAAATTTTGGTTTAGGTTTTGAATAGCTAAGGTTAGCCATTAACAACAATACCTACTCAAACAATACATAAACTAAATAAATACAATAACTAAGTTACTAAAATCTATAAAAAATATCGAAAAACTGATAGTGACAAAACTGACTAAGCACCACGCAGTTAGCGGCATGAAGGATGATAGCTGATCAGCGAACAAAGAGGCAGCTGCGGGGTGGGAGTTTCCCCACCGCTCCCCCGCTCGCCCCCTCCCCACAACACGCCCAACTCCCGCCCCGTGTGAATCAGGGGGGAAGCAAACAATTGCGGTGATTCTTTCCCGTCCCGTTTTGCTTCTCATTGAAGTCAAATAGACCCCAAAAGATTAACTCGAGCTTGAGCGTGTATGTTTTTGTTACTAACGGATGTAATTTGTAATTGGTCGCTTATTATTAGCTCTTGGGAATGGGGAGATTTAAAATGGCGGATATTTTTGTGTTTCAACTTGAACCCCACAATATATTTTTATCTACAGCTAGATATTGGATAGTTCCAAAACCATGAAAATATATCATTTTCATTTCAAGTTTTTAACCTTACTACGTCGCGTTGTCTTTTAGGTCCTTTAGGTAAAATTAACTCTGATGGGATGTAATTCTTACGTTTTTTCATTGTTACAGGTATTCTCGGCCAACAAGCGAGTCCGGACAGCACGTCCCGAGCGTCGGAACTGTCGTACGCGGGCCCGCCGACCACGTCGCCCAACGTGGTCGACACGCGTCACGACCACGACCACGACGCCGACCACGATCACGACCACGACCACAGCCTCGACCACGACGACGACGACCACGACCAACCGCTCAACGACTCCAGCATCTCGCATAAAAAGCGCAAGCGCCGCGTTCTGTTTTCAAAGGCTCAGACCTACGAGCTAGAGAGGCGTTTCCGACAGCAAAGGTACCTTTCGGCGCCCGAGCGGGAACACCTGGCCAGCTTGATTCGCCTGACGCCGACGCAAGTGAAAATATGGTTCCAGAACCACAGGTACAAGACGAAACGCGCGGTCCAAGAGAAGGGCGTTCACGATTTAAACGTGGGCGGTTTGAACTCGCCACGACGCGTGGCAGTGCCGGTCCTTGTTAAAGACGGCAGGCCGTGCCTCGGCAAGCCCGACGGTCTCCCCCCTCTGGGCCTGTCCCTCCCCTCCTACCAGCCCATGCACCATCAGCCCCCGGTCCCGGGCCACCAGCCCAGCGGCTGCTGGTGGTGATTCCAGAACGTTCTCCAGTGGTTCCTAGTCGTATAGAGTAATTCACAGAATGTATACCTGTTCTGTAGATTGTACCTGTTATCTGCGTGACGCACTTTATTGCGAACCGATAAGCGATGAAGTCGCAAGAATATTGTGAAATCTATTTTACTGTAGTTTAACTCGAATAAGCGTCGTGATGGTATATTGCAGTTCCTATTCTTATTATTTAGAATTTTAAGTTTATTTAAAGCTCAATTTTAAATTATGAAGTCATTATAGTTTCTACGGTATTTACTGAGTATCAAAACCTTTAGTATTTCTATGATAGAAAATTTCAATAACTCTACGTTGAAATATAGAGTTACTGCAACCACTCCAACTATAACTTTAGCCTTACCACATTCCATAACTTCATATTTAAAACATTCCATAAAACTCAATTTTTTTCATACCTTCTAACAAACTGGATGAGTACCTAAATATAAATTTAGTTTTCGACGATTTTTAACATTCCATTAATACTGTAAATTTGGTGTAAAAAGACAATTACCTATGTTAAGATATATTTATATAACGACCAGATTTTTATCAGATTGCAATATTTAGATGTAAGTTTCAGTATTATCATAGTCAAAGATAGCTAGCGGACAAGTAGATGAAGATATATTTATGTTAATTTTAGTATAAAATGTATAGTGTACATAATATTTATAAATAATAAATGCTTGGACAATGGACATGTTACCATACTGTTAAATATACAATCTGCAAATGTTGCAATAAGCATTAACGTGGAAAAAAAGGCGGACGGAGTCTTTTTATATAATAATTATACCAAACTGTGTCTTCACTTTTCTTCAGAGTCGGCCATGCACACATTCTGACGCCTGTCAAATGGTATGGACGAGCGTAATAATGTGTGCGTGCGGGCCGTGTACATACAGCCAGCTGGCCGACTCTGAACTTTGATCTTGACTACTATTACTTGACTCTCAGTTTTGTGTTACATGGTGGGACTCCGTCCGCCTTTTTTTATACGTCCATGGCAATATGTGGTAGATTTTGTATACCTTGCATAATAAATACAAACTGTGTACCTACTGTGTAGTTTATCTGTGTTTACAACACGGTCAAATTAACTTGACGCATCGAAATGTCAAATTAACATGCGAGCTCCATAATGACGTCATCAAACCGTGCGTCTAGTTAATTTGACCGTGTTGTTGTATATGTCGTAGGATTATTTGATAAATCGAATTATCGCGAAAATCCTAGAGACATTGCGAAAACACGGATAATTAGACAATGGTGATTATATTTTTCAAACTTACTGACAAAAGGTAGTGTTTTCGCGAAAACACGAGTCGCCTTAGTAAGATTGCGAAACGAATCGTTAGTTATTATCGAAAAAAACACTCATTGGTCGGTTTAAGCGCCCCACAGCAACATCTTCTCTGATTGGTTGAAGAGTTGACATTTTAAATGTCAATTGATTGTCACGCGTTGTTTTGTTTGTGGTTGTTTTTGTAAGCGAACTAGCAGTTTTTAATATTTAATGTGCTTAAAATTGCAGTTGGATTTGAAAACTAGTGCAAAAAGTAATGGTGTAATACCTCAAAGATATATAGAGAAAGATAGTAACCAATCAGAATAAGAGTTGGCCAGTAAGTAAAAATCAAGCCAATTAGCGTTAAGAATGTGAAATGTTACTAAGGCAACTCGTGTTTTCGCGAAAACACTGCCCTTTGTCAGTAAGTTTGAAAAATGTAATGTCTAATTATCCTTGTTTTCGCGAAGTCCCTAGAATTTTCGCGATAATTCGATAAATTATCAAATCATCCTACGATATATATAAATCATCCTCAATTTTTAAAATATTATAAAACAATATTTTGTCTTAACTTTTGTATTTGGTTTACCTAAGGTTTTAATTTACTTCCGTCAAAGTAAACTCGTCTTTACTCATTCCATAAAATATGTTTTAACTACCTACCTATGTCATAATATTCTTAATACCACTAGATTTTATAAAAATGAAATAATTTAAGTACTTACCTACTGAGTTTTTGCAACAAAATAAATAATATCCAAGATAAAATCTAAGCAAATATGTATTAGAAAAATGTAAAAAGTGTTATAAATGTATAAATTATACTTATTAAATTAATAATTGTGGAAAATTGACTTTTCTTTAGTTTCCTGAATCGCCGGACTACCTTAATACTATATTCGTTTACTTTATTCTTCTCTGCTTTACACTACTCTACAGTCTACAATTATTGAATCTTACTCGAAATCTAAGTAGCTACAGGCCGTTAGACGGAGGACTTCTTTATTAGAATAAAAATAATATAAATGGATGCATACTCGACATAATAGGTTGCTGTAGTAAAGAAATTAATATAATGTTTTGATACTCAATGATTTATGATATATTGGATATAGTGCTAGAAGATTGTATTGTATTTACTTATGTTCATGAATTTCCACCAAGAAGCTACAATCAATCACATATTAATATATTTGAATATAACAACAGTAGGCTGTTCAGTGTTCACGTTTTTCATTAAAACATCAAAATATGACGAACATTAAGTTCAGTAGTAAATAAATTGAGACAGAAATCTGTTAAGCCCCCAATACACAATGGCCCACGATCGCCCACTGCAATCCATCGTGAACTGCTGATCACGATCACTAAAAACACAATGGCGTTTGGCTCATTACTGCCTGCCAATCCACTGGCCATTGTCCACCATTGACGATAGTTGATAATCAGAAAATAATACAAGACTTTATTGCAGCAAAACATATAATAATTATGATCGATGAATGAATAAATACATAACATTCTGCGAGACCGAGCTTTCGTAAATCGTAGTTAATAGAAAGACAAGACATAAAACTCTATACAATTTTATGGAATAGTACATTACGCACCTAGGGTAGGAAATTAAGAAATGTCTCAGATCATATTATGTAACAAACGTGATCTGAGGCTTTCTTAGTTACTGCCCGTGGTGCGTATACTATTTTTCTCATCGACGGAGCCGGAAAACGGCAACATCGGTAAGCGCAGCGGGAAGAAAGTTGACGCTTTCCGCCCGGAGGTGAGAAAATATAATTTTGAGTCATTACCAAAAAAACATAATTATTTTACAAGGTAGTGCCTGTTTAAATTCTACGATACGGGAAACTATAAGTACTAACACATGAACATAATGATTTTTAGTTTCAATAATACATAATATGTACCCTAGTACCAAGTAGTATAATATAGTGAGATGTATTGTTTGCCAGTTAAACAGCACTATCTAATCTGTCGATACTGATTACTGCGACCCGATTACTGAAATGCTAGTAATGTTGTCTTACACCTGCAATGTATTTGTGACTATAAACATGACAGATAGGTAAGCATTTGGTTATTGGCACCAAAGGTAACAAAGTGTCTATGTACTAATAACTAATTCAAACTCAAAACTCAAACTCAAAATTTTTTATTCAGAATAAATTTTTGCAAATATTTTCTCAAGTCTACATGATGCCTACCTACCACCGGTTCGGGAACTAGCCCGGCGAGAAGAACCGGCGTAAGAAACTCGCAGGGGGCCCACTTTATTTACCAAAAAAGTGAGAAAAAAATATCTTTTAAAATAAAGTTTACAATGTTGTACATGTTATCAAACTTTTTTTTTATGCAATAAGGGGGCAAACGAGCAAACGGGTCACCTGATGGAAAGCAACTTCCGTCGCCCATGGACACTCGCAGCATCAGAAGAGCTGCAGGTGCGTTGCCGGCCTTTTAAGGGGTAATAGGGGAGGGTGGGGAAGGAAATAGGGAAGTGTAGGGAAGGGAAAAGGGTATTGGGCCTCCGGTAAACTCACTCACTCGGCGAAACACAGCGCAAGCGCTATTTCACGCCGGTTTTCTGTGACGACGTGGTATTTCTCCGGTCGAGCCGGCCCATTCGTGCCGAAGGATGGCTTTCACCACTCCACTCAAAATTATACAATCTCAACATTACATAGTTACATAATTGTGAGTCATAAAATAACGTAGAAGTAGCCTTACAAGCAGCCATCCTACTCCCAAGATGTGCCATCGTTTATAATTAAGTAAAATAATAATGAAAAGATGGACATACAACCAAAACAAGTTTATGAAAAACTGTTCTAAAACCAATTACAAAAAATATAAACTAGCCTCTGGAGTCTAGACTACTACGAAGTTGCAGATTATATTTTTCACGACAGAAAAAGCAAAGAAAAACCGGCCAAGTGCGAGTTGGACTCACCCATGAAGGGTTCCGCAGCAGCAATAAGGTTTATTTTTATGAAATTAAAAGGTTTTTGATTAACTTTTATATTTGAGTTGATTTAATGAAAGTTAAATTAAGGTTTATCATGTATGACGTATAAATTGCTTGATCTCGTTCAAACCAATTTTCGTTGGTAGCTTTTATAGTAATGTATTTTTTTTTGCAATTTTGCAATGTTTATTTTTCCTGTTTCCTTTGTTATTTCGTAGTTTCGCACCTACTCGAGGATAAAAATTGAGTGCAAACTCTTAAGCCTTACTCAAACCCATGGTAATCTCCATCAACATTGGAAAATTGAGTATAAAGGCGGGTACATTTCCGACAAATAACTCCGACTGACAAAGACCTAACGCCTTCGACAATATCCACAAAGGTTCGATTAAATAAATACACAAAGAAACGCCGTCGGTAGCGTACAATGGGCAAACAAACTGAGAATTAATTTTTCCTTCGATTCTGCAGCAAAATAGGGAGAATAATGTGAGTGTCGGAGCGCAAAATAAGCCGATTATGCCAACAAATACAACCATTTCGCTTTTGACACATGTGTGATCTAAACATTTTCAATCGTAGCTACTTTATTTGTATTTCAATGGGCAATAGCGAAGGATATAGAGCAATTACATTTGATGAAGGCGAAATGTCTAAAATGAAATAGGTGACGGGTTAGTCAAGCTTTAAAAGGACGACTGAAAATAACTCTTAAATATTAACAAAATATATAATAAAAAAAAAAATCTCATTCATTGGAAGAACTAATTTCAATTTAGGATAAAGCGCTAGATAGAGTTGTTCATGATGAAAGGAACATTGATACATAGTAATGTCTGCCGTGTAAATTCAAAATATGCTTATTGGTCTTTCTACATAACATTTACTAAACTATGCCCATTACTGAATCGGTTTTCATGGCTCAGTTAAATTTCATTGATTTTAGTAAGTCGGAAGTATTATTAAGGGAGGGTTACGGTGACTGCAATCAATATTGCACCCTATGAAGTTTTATTAGGGTCGTGAATGGGGTGCGATGAGGAAACATGAGACAATATTGTTGATGTAAGCAATAACGTTATGATGGACGACCGCTAGTATCTGGTCAGTGCGCAGTCGACTTGAAACGAGATAAGGACACACGTACACTTACTATACAAAAAAAAAAACTATGAGATGTTTAGAGGTCATTCGCTCGATTAGGGTTCTGATAAAATCTGCTTTTGAAAGGAGGTTGGCGAATTCTGCCCTACCTGGTCAAGACTCAAGAGCATTAAAGGATATTGTAGCGAGCCACTAAGTGTATGACGACTTGCTTACCTCCTTTTGAATAAAGGTAACATAATTTTAATTACTTATTCTGGAATTTGGGACGTCATATCTTTGTAACTGTAGAAGCGATAATAACCGGTTACGTACGTTATATATTATCAATCTCGCCAAATTTAATTTCACACGCAATTCATTCTTGCAAATGAATTTATCACAAATAACGCAATCCTATTAATACTCAGCACGATTCTAGCTTGTCTTGGTAATCCAGTAAGTAAATCAAAGTCTACATTGAGAGCTTAGCAGCCACGCGCCATTGTGGCTTGCCACCCGCACGCTAATAAACACGTTATGCTTAATGCTAGTACTAACGAATATTAATAACTTGCTTCCTCGAGCTATGAATCGCAGAATATGCTTCGGGCTTCCTAATGTTATATTCAAATAGGGGAGCGCTTCAGAGGGCTTTGTAGAGTTTTCATTTAGCTTTATATGAACAACACTATTTTCGAAAAGCCAATTTTGACTAAAGTGCGCTAGAAGTTTGCGCGCATTTTTTTCGAAATACATGGTTTTGATATGCTGTCGTTTCGATAAGTGAATTTCGTATGCCAAAGTAGTTTTTTAAACACTTATATTATATCTTGAATACAGTCTTACTATACGGCCAAACTATCTAACGTAAGAATTAGGCTATGCGTAAAAACTAGTAAAAAAGTTACCTACCTACCAGGTAGCACGAACACTATAATATGCCATTGAAGAATTGATATCGGTAATTTCCAAGCTTCTGATTTCAGTAACTAAATTACAATAGTGTTCCGAATTGATAACCCTGACAAACTATCTATGCATGTTTTTTCCTCAAAGATGTTTTTTCCGCCGCCTTCAGGGTTATAAATTCAGATTATCACAGGTGTAGTTAATTTTTAAATCATTATTTTATATACAAATTTTATTATATTCTTTGGTACCATAAAAAACGAGATGTTTTCGAGGTCCACCGCGATGGCAAAATGTAATTTTATTAATTTTCATTGAAAAAGCACAGTATGTTACACTTTGAACAATTACGATGATGAATTAAGATACGTTGGCATCCAGCCATTTAATAAAAAGCACATAAACTATCTTTGATATATAACGTGCTGAAGGCATTATAATGATAGTAAATCATAATGTGCGTATTTTAATCGTTGATTAGTTTGTTTATCACATAGAATATTACACGAAATTTTATAAAATTGTTGATTTAAAATCTATCCAAATCTCTCCTAATATAGTATTATGTATAATATATTTTATGTACTACCGGCTGAAGCAACATTACGACATGAACATTTTCAGGCAGTCTGTAATTTACCTGAAATAAAATTGATTGATACTAACTTTAACAGTAAAGGAAATTTTCAATAGGTTGGAAATGAAAAGAAAAGCAAGACGAGTTTTTACGAGCACTAATTCCTAATTGCCGCATATCGTGTCCAGATTATCCGAGGCCGGCCGTTTATTTTGCGGACATTAAGTAAAAAATTCGAATCTGTCTCAAGGATATTTCCGGAATTCTTCATCAATATGTCCCCACGTATCATGTTTCCGTAAGACCGCGTTTATCGAGAAAATAGTTAGTCTATTTGTATCGCGACGCCATTTTTCCCGTGCCAACTTACATAAAGGTTTACGTCATATTTATGGGCTATTGTGATGTTTTTTTTTGTGTTTCGCATTAGGCTTTATCTGAGTTTCCGCTAAATCAAGTAGCTACTGGCCGTCGGGGATGGCCCCGTATATCATCGTTTGGGGTTAGGGCTATCATTTGTCTTTGCCCGAATATTGCTTTTGCCTTCTAGTTTTTATAATGGAAATGTCGTCGGGTTATTTATTTGTGTCATCACTCATCAATTAACTTCTATATTTTACCTTTTGTTTTCTGGTTACAGGTATTTAAGTACAAATGTTTTCTACTTTGTACGACTAGTTTTAATAACTGTATTTTAAAAAGATAAAACCGACTTCAAAATTGTACGTAATTGAGAATTAAAACTCCCTATCTCCAAAACTATTGAACCAATTTTGATAAAACTTACACTATTCCCTAAGTTGAATAATACCTAGTACAACAAATAAAGAATTACTGAAATCGGTGTGGTAGTTCCAGAGATATGCGAGCACAAACATAAAAACATACATACATACATACATACTTACATACATACATACACTTTTGAAATTTAGCACATTTGTTTGCACGCTGATATAGACTAACGTAACTAACATAACTAACTAAAAAACTGGGCAGTTCTAGAAATATTGCATACATACGCGTTGAATTCATAACCTCCTTTTTTTGAAGTCGGTTAAAAATAGCTCTACATTTTGTGCTGTCGTTTATATGTGGATACATATTACATAATTTTTTTTCTTTTACTAAGAAAAACTACGAAGGTGTTACTTTTTTGTTGTTTTTCGTTACTTTTAAACTCAAAAATAATAATATGTAGGTATACATATACGTTTTTAATCCGTATTTCGGAGAGTTTCAGAGTTTTAAATTTATAATACGAGTATTTATTTAATTTTCAATAAAGACTCAAGACGTTCTTTACGTAAACTAAAATACAAAGGCATTATCGAACTTCTTAAGCATATTATTAGTGTCCAGCTCCCGCTGCGATGAAATTTATTTCCTACCGAACTGGACGATCGAGTAAAAAGCGGAATCCCCTCCGAGGGGTTCCGATTAAGATGTCTCGCGCCCTTTTTAGTGAAAAAAAAGGGAAATCGAACAGTTCGGCGGAAATATTACTGAGTATAACGGCATTTCCGCACAATAAATTGTGCTCCAATCAAAGGAAAGCGACGCGACGTAGCTTTATTGACGTTTTTTACGGCATTGTCTAATTGTCTGGTATATTTATTAGTGTATTTTATCATCTTTATTTCTATACAGATTATGTTTTATGAGGATGCTTTATAGGATCACAATTCACACCTGTCTGCACTGCAGTATTTTTATAGTTTATGACACTTTGGATTTTTTGTGGACCCGGAGCAAATGATTCTACTGATCACCGGTAGTTATGTAGAGATTAAGCGTCTAGTAATTTTTCATATTCTTAAAGTAAAAAATAAACAGTAGAACTTATCTACAAAGATAAATAAATTAGAATTTGCGAAATTGGTCATCTTTCAGCAGGTGTTGCGACTTAATCACAACGCTAATCAAAGCCATATTTTGCCTATTTGTTATTACTATGATATCAACAAAATGTCATCAATCTAGCAAATGTGTCCGCAGGGCGAAGCTAGTGAATCATATGCAATAACAGTGTTACCTGTGCGTTATCAGAGGGGAGGTAAATCAGAAAATCGATAGCGCCTCGCCCACAGTCGGTCTTCATTATACTCGCGGGTAAAGGCTAAGCGATATTGCCCTTTTAACTCGTGAAAAATTGTGTTTGGATTGTCTGATAGTAACTAGTGTTTAGTTAAGTTTAGTATAGACTTGTAGGTACGTATATAGAATTGAAGGTTTCAAGCATGTACTACTTACAAGTTATTATTATCAATGACAATGTATCATCCCGCATTCGATGTTTAGCGGAAGAAAATTAAGGAAAATGAAAAAGTAAACTGCATGTACTCGCTTGAATATAGATTGGCCTGCTTTTAAGGATTTAGCTTTGATTAAAACTTCTGGTAACATTTTTATTAAATAACACAAAGTTTGATTTATCGATGTACATATTGTGCTTCATCATAAACAACGATATGAATGAATAACTATTTTTTTTATTTATTACATTATGTAATCCGAATGACGCACATTGAGAGTATCAAACTAATGTAGAGCTATCGTCCATGAAACATGCATTCTTTAATGTTGCATACAAATACTTCACTCTCAAAGATCTTACAAAACAGGTGCTATTCAAAGAAACAAATGCAATTTGTAAGTGTTACTTTAATTGAAAATAATTTATACGCTCTTTATACGAATAAAAGTCACAATAAATATAAGCAGATGGTTCTTTCAACCTGGTAATTGGAACGCGCCAACTCATAAACGCACTGATTTATAGGTATATCTCTATCGCAATTTCCTCGCAGGAAGCCACCGGAAGTGGTGGAATAGAGTCGTCAATATTGACAGCTTCCGGGCAGCAATAAGCGCCCTGCTGACTGTTGTGGCGGAGCTGTCGACCATCAATTAATGAGCCATACACTGAGTAGACCACCTACGCTGTCCACGCGTGCGACAGATGGAGACACGTCGGGGTAAGAAAGTTTAAGGAAAAGAGAAACCGTACTGCTTTGTCTTTATGTATAAAAAATATATTTGGCTTACAATCAACGACATTTCAATACCTCGGTACACAAAAATTAACTCTCTACATAAAATGATTTTAATATATATTAATGACCTTTTTAGCATGGGCAGTCTATTGAAAAGAGTGCAAATGTCATATTTGTATGAAGTATATGGAAAAAAACAAGATTCTAATAGCTGTTGTTCTACAACTCCTACACAAACATCGTTTTTCTTTGGCGATTGTCAGATGATGTGTAACGATTATTACTATCTAAAAAATTATGACTGTAATTGTACAATGTTTCATTATTTTTTGGCTTACTTTAGAGTGAAAGAAGTACGAGTACCCAAACTTCACTTACCCCATCAGACCTTATATTAATAACAACTTAAGTCATCAAGGATGGAATTAGTGGATTATTGAGCGAGGATTTCGACCACCGCGTTGTGGATGAGTCAGCAGAGTCTAATGGTCATTTAGTAGGGACATGATTAATAATCTTTATCATAACTCGCCCGAATTGAGCGCCCTGATAGCTCTATGATGAGAGGTGATTTTGACGTACGTTTGGGGCGCTTTACAATTTGTAGCATCAATCACGAGGTAAAAGACAATAACACGACTTATTCGGTTAGTTTGTCTGTCGCTGTATTTATTAATGCCCCATTTCTTTAACAATACAACGTTAATGCAGTTTCTTAGTTTAATAGGTTTGAACAAGGAATTTTTCAAACCTATTAAACTACAAAATCTTTGTCTTTCTCAATTGGCTACGTCGTAGCGCCGCGCGCGAAGGCCAAAGTAAGTATAAAATATTATTTTCACAAAATCTCAACGTCGTTGTAAACCGGCAAAACTATTTTGTAGTTTGATAGGAAACGGACTGGGTTGAAGAGGAACGAAACTGCATTATTGTTACTTTAAAACCGTAGAATTGGGGAACATTTGACCTTAGGTTCAGTTCAGACAGCAACGCGACGCGTAGATTGCATTTCTAAATTTATATATTTATTGACCCTTAGTAGTTTATAGGTGAAGAAACTTGAATACTCAACAACTTATATGTAATGCTATTCACTATACAATATAATTAAAACAGTAAATTGACTAGTCATTCTTATTTTAGTTTTTATCTGAGCGTATGGGCATTGGGCAATGATATTCTACTTTGAGTTTTTTATATAATATCATTGGCATTGGGCATATTAAATAACTTGGGATAAGAAGCGTTGAATTACAAGTTATACAATTAATATTTTCACATTTTTTTACTTTAAAAGAAAAAACTTAACTGATGGAATAAACACAACGTCCAGTAATTGTCCATTTTCAAACTACATTGAAAGGAGATGGGATTGCCCCGGGGGTCCGCTGTCCATGACAAACAAACTATTAGCGAACTTTACTTGTGTCTAGTTTCATGTCCTTTTGTTTCATATCGTCTGTACTCTGTATTGATTATTTTATTCAATACTAATAGATAATGCTCTATATAATTTTCTGTTTATTTATGTATTTGGCTGCAGTAGACAGACATACCTATTACCTATGTATTAACGACAATTCACTAAAGGCAAACTTCTACTTGGTATTTTAAGAGTCATGTGTAAATATGATTAATTATTCCCACTTTTTTGATAAAAAGTGCGAGTTTCTTACGCCGGTTCTTCTAGTGATAGACACCATAGTAACGATGTTCTGAATAAGTATATTATTTATTCAGAATTCTTTATTCTAAAACAAAACAATTTTATTTATTTATGATTATTTTTTAATGAAAAACTATTGGAGACAAACAATGCCTTCAACGAAAATAATATTTGAAACATTTTGTATAAAAAACTTCACCTATTTCTTGTTTACATTGAACTATTTTGTACTATTAACTATAAAAATAACACCATTTAACAATTAAAACCATGTCATCCATGTTCGTACACTAATCCTAATCCACATTTCTTTGAAAGTCGGAAGTTTCGCGTAGCACGGCCATGTTTTAATTGGAACCATTATTGCCACCGGAAAGGTGACCACTAAATGGATTTGGCCGGTGTATGGAATGTCCCATTGTCGTGTTGTCTGGCAGACACTGTGTCGCTGCTCTCAATGCGTGAAATTCGTTGGTGGCATTTCGGATGAATGCAATCATGTCCAAGCGATGTTATGAATGAAAAAAAAAGGAATTAAAAAAACCCCCGATCAGCCAATGTCCTCTTATAGTACTATTATTTTAATACATATTACTTTGAGATCTTGCACAAACAAAAACATGCGAAATTCATTTAAATGCGAAATTCAAAAGTAATATTAAAGTAGGTAATACTGAAAATTATAAGAGCTCATGGTAGGCCCCCAGCTGGCAGATATATCTGCTAGCTGGGGGCCTACCATGAGCTATAGCTGATCAGTGATCATGAAGAATTATGGATAAGCAATTTTTAAACAAAAAAAGATCAAAAATTTTGGATTGACTTGATACTAGGACATACAGACAGACAGATATTACGTCTAACTATTAATACCCCTTTATCGTAGGGCGTAATGTGTGACATTCAAACAAGTAAATTATTGTATTGCTTATTCTTGAAATTATTTTTGCGTTTCAAATATAGGTATATTGGGCTCGTGTTTAATTATATACCTACATATTATTTGAAATTGTAATAATATAGATTGTATTTAGATAAGAAATAGCACTGATTTTATCTATTGTCAAGTACTTGTACAATATTTAAAGATAATAAATAATAATGATAAGGACGATTTAATGTCTATCTGTTGGTATTGTTCGATAACAATAAATTATTATCGACGTGATTAAAGCCTTATTATTATTACTGGCCCTATCAGCTAACTGCTACTATATCACGCTGTTCTAGGATTATTAGGAATAAACAGTCATTACTGTAGGTACTATTGTGTCCTTATTTTACCTACCTAGTTAGCTATTTACGTATCCTATATTATATTAGGTACTAGCGACCCGCCCCGGCATTGCACGGGTATAAAATATATAGCCACTAAAAAAATTATGCCTATAGCCTTCCTCAATAAATGGGCTATCTAACACTGAAATAATTTTTCATATCGGACCTGTAGTTCCTGAGATTAGCGTATTCAAGTTAGCCCTTTCAAATAATTTTCCCCGTTTTTCCACATTTTCCTCTATTTCTTCGCTCCTATTAGTCTTAGCGTGCTAAAACATAGGCTATATTTTATCACGCTATAACCTTCCTCGATAAATGGGCTATCTAACACTGAAAGAATCATCAAAATCCGTTGTATAGTTTTAAAGATTAAAGGGAACAAAGGGACATGAGGGAAAAAAAGTGACTTTGTTTTATAATAAGTATAGAGACGTCTAGAGAGGACACTAAAAAGAATATCTAAGCCTGCTTTGTAGACTTTTGTAAAAAGAATAACGATATTCGTTATTCGATTAGATATAATATTACTGCTAGTTTGTTACTTTTAATTTCCACATATTTACAACTATTAATTATAAATGCAAAAGTGTGTCCTTCTATTTGTCTCTCTCTCTTCAAGCCTAAACTGAACAACATTCGTGAAATTCGATATTATGATACTTAAGTACCGAAAAAAATAAAATTAATAAATTTAAAAAAAACGGGGCCAAAAAACTTTAAAAAGTAATGAAATAATATTTACTGACTTTAAGTTTAAATAATTCCTAAGTGTAAAGTAATATTTTAGTCCATAATTGTTGTCACGGTGTGTCGGGGGACCGCCAAGTAAACTATAACGACAACAGCGACTTTTGTTTATGTATCGCCAAGTGCCCAAGTCGCTGATTGTCTCGATTCGGTTCGCTGTGACCCTTAAGGGCGTTCCGTCCGGAGATGCCGTAATTGACCGTATTTAAAACCTTATAAACTCATAATCTGAAAGCTACAAAGTTATAATAAAAATACAGCAATAATCTTCAGTATATCAACATTCCTTTTGTCGTTTTAAATTTTCAATTTGTGTTTCTTATACTCATGATATCAGCTTCCAAAGTAATACCAATTTGTTAAAATTCAAGCATACATTCAGCATCTCCTTAGGATTTACAAATTACTTTTATTTGAAACTCACGCCAATAGATCGACAATATTATAAACTACATATTCGCCGTTTTAAATTTTTTTTAGGACAATTTTGAACTAAGATAAGTAAAAATAATAGGGTTTTGGCGCGATCTCGGCAACGCTGCAAATGTATGGCCAAGGTCGTTTGCTCGGGGGACGGCCTTAAACTATAATGTTATGTGAAATCAAATATGTATATTAGCGGTCCCCCGTCACACCTTGACAACAATTATGGACTAAAATATTACTTTATACTTAGGAATTATTTAAACTTAAAGTCAGTAAATATTATTTCATTACTTTTTAAAGCTTTTTGGCGGGGGTTTTTTTAAATTTATTAATTTTATTTTATTTCATGCTTTTTAAACTTTTGTTGGTTTAAATAGTGCAGAATTATATGCAAAGAATACCGTCTATGAATGTCCTCTTGGATGAGCCCGTCAATATGAACCCAAACATGAAACCTCCACTTTGGGTTCATACGGTGCTCGACTTCTAGAGAATCCAGGTGATGCTGCAGCAGTAGCATGCAAATATTTATTATTTTATGTTTATCAACGTCTTACTGATCATCGCAATTAAAATGAACCCAAACACGAAACCTCTGCTCTAAGTTGGTGAGGAGTTGGGTATCCTATTGATTACCAGGTGATGCTGCAGCACCAGGTCAACTAACTATTAATGTGTATGTTATTCATAAATATCACGAACCAGAATGCAAAATATAATAGGTACTCATCAAACGACTGCAAGTTGCTGACGGCCTTTCACGAACCAGATAAACCGGGATATTCCAGCACTAAGCAGGCTGATGATGATGAGCTATAGCTAAGAACACTCTCGATCATGTCAGCTTTCGAACAAATAAAACTAGATCAAAATCGGTCCACCCGTTTGGATGCTACGATGCCACAGACAGACACACACACAGACAGACAAACAGACAGACAGACACGTCAAACTTATAACACCCCTCTTTTTTGTCGGGGGTTAAAAAGGACATAATATGATAATTTTGCCCCGAAAATAACAAGCGGTTCTTGCGCGATAGATTATAATTTCAGTGCATCAAAGTTAGAACATAAATTAGTTTAAATTTTATAGTTAATAGGTCACCATATTATCTTTCACTAGTTATAAGCCTAAAATCGATTATTCCACGTATCGAGTACAAAATAACTTACGTTTCTTGTAATATTTGAGACCACATAATGGTCAATCAAATCTGATTCTCCTGAGGCGTTCATTCATAACTCTACAATAGATATTTTGCTTCACGGCGGCGTAGTACCTACATCATAACGCAACTACTACCCGTGAAATTGGCAGACGGAAGTTTGTGCGGAGTCATTCATATTCATTCATTCATAAATCCAACATTCGCAGGTAGTATGTCGTGAAATTGTATAATTTTTATTTGACTACTTATTTCATTAATTAATCTATGACTTATGTATATAGTTGGTTGAAAATCAAGTCAAATTATTATATTTTACAGGATTTCGGACACGTTGACTGTCATAAAGATATTAAAATTAGATAATCCGAGATACACAGACCATGTAATAAAGATATTATTGTTTTGTTAACTTTTAGGATCAATTGAACGTAAAAACACTACGAGAATCGTCAATATTGGTAATCTGTTTAACAACTACTTTTTTGACAAAGAAAATTATGGAATAAACTATAACTTACTTATTGTTACAGTAGGTTCATGTTCATTTCATATCAGTCATGTGACAATGCTAGCGGTAAACAATGTAATATTAATCTCTTTTATTTTTGAGTCACACAGTTCACAAGTCATTTTCCTCGATTGTCCGTGCGTCACTGTTGTGCCATATCTAACGGCATGGAGCAGAGGTGATGCACAATGTAGTCAAAATATTATTATTTATTTAAACATAAAAGATAATGTTACTAACATAAGCCTTTATATATACTAACAAATGAGTCTATGTAACTTGATTTAATAAAGTATTTCATTTCATTTCATTTAGGCGTAGTGAAACCATTTTACATTTTTCTTACATCATCTAAATAAATGGAGACTTGAGTTGGGAGAAACATCATATTCAAAATAAATACATTTCGCTTTTCGAATAGGTACGCATTTCAACTCTTCGTATAATTTTCGCGCAGAGTTAAAATTAATCCTTCGATCGTGGATTCTTGGAAATCTATTGTTATTCTATTACTGTCGCGATCACCGGTGCTCTTATGGGGCTTGAAGGATTAAGAGAAACCTGAAATATTTATGTCAAAATATTCATTAAATTAAAGTTAAATAGTGATCTCAGTGCGGCCACAAGTAACGGACATCTTAAGCCAATCCAGATGTATTCCCCAAAAAAATGACTCATTCATTCTCACTTGTCTTGTCGGCAATGGGGATTGTCCATTTTTTTTAAATTTTGCTCATTACAAAAACATTTCGAGGAATAAGGTCAGTGATCGCTTTTCTGTATATAAACGAAAAAAATACCCATTAGTTACTTATATTTTTGAACAAATATGTTTAACCTTAGTTTGACCTTCAATGGCGTTAAATTAGCAATAAAATCGACCAACATTACGTTTCGAACTTTTGGTAAGCTTCTCGTATCAGCTTTTACATAGTGATAACTTATATTTGACAAACCAGCCATTATAAAAAAGATTGAAACGAAAAAAAACATACTGCAGAGGTCAATTGGCCGCCGATGATGACGTCAGAGCGAAACTTTAAAAATTTATTGAGAAAAAACTAGCCAATGGATTTCAAAATTATTTAATTTATATTCTTAAAATACCCTATTTTAACGAAAAAAAATATAAAAGTACATGTGATTTTTTTTGGACAATGCCCATTGTCTATACCATAGACTCTATAGTAACAATTCGTAGTACTTTATGAAAAAAGTCCTTAAGTCAGGTAGTCCGGATGCGAATGTGACTCCAGGCGGGTTCCCACGCTGGACACTCATTACACTTTTATGAAGTGACGAACCCAACACTTGTGTCCTATTGTTCTTTAAGATACGGCTATTGTTGACAACAGTGCACATGTTCAAATACTTTATTTGAATACGTTTTGGGTTTTTACCACTCTAAAGATACAATAAATTAGTTTTAAACAATATGTTTCGTTTCGTCGTAAAGAAAATGGATCTTCGACCAAATTAATAAGACATTATGATAGCTAATATTTTGTATGTAATTTTATGTATATTTACACTACTGCACTTTAAAGCAAAATAATTTTCTTCGTATATGCGACTTACCAAATACTTTAATTAAAAATCTTCTGAATGAACGTTACTCCATAAAATACAATCAAAACCAGCAATACTACGCAAAAAAATTTACAATAAGATTAAGAATATAAAATAGATAAATAGGCCATCTATATACATTTCCATTTCTATAATATTAATTATATTTGTAGTTCGGTCTAAAAATATAAAAGACTTATTTTAATGAATCGCTATCACAGAAAGTTATCATTTTCGAGGCCAACCACATAATAAGAATTTTGCATCAAGAGTGGCTTAAAATATTATTAAAAACGGAAATAGTATAATGGTGTGTACGGAAATACTGTCCATACTTTTGTAACAACAGAAGTATGTTGATGAATGAACTGACCACCCATTGAGTACAGTAAGTAGTGTATACTGTACGGCTGCAAGAAAGTATTGAACATATTAACGATATTATCTCAGCTAAACATCGGTACAGTGAAAAATATACGTTTAGTTTGCTTTGTATCAAGTACTTTGCAAGAATTAAATTTTGGTGTTGTTCTAAAAAGAAATATTAAAAGAAACTTACCTATTTGGCACAGTTGAGTTGTAAGTTATAATATTCTTAACATGTAGAACACAGTTTGGATCTTTTAATTAGTTAGGCCGTTTCTCTTTACCCACTTGCCCCATCATACAAAACTTCATGGCACCTCACGATCCCAATCACAGATTTCATTCATCACACCTTCAAATCCAAGCATTATGGCCAGGCGTTACTCTGTAAAGGCGGTTATTATAAATCTTTGTATAAACCTCTATAAAGGTAAACAGTGGTTTTTTGTATACATGTTTGGGATGGCACTGACAGACAGACAAAGCGTCAATGCCGGAGGTCCATGAATGGACCGCACACTCGGTACACGAGTGCTATAAATAATGGTCTACTCAAATTTGTCAGGAACAAAAATAACGCTACTGAATGATCCAAGTATCTAGGATGAGAAGCTATCTTACTATAATTTAAAACAAGAAGCGAGTCACAAAGCTTCATATTCAAAAATGCCAAAATTTGTGTAACCGACGCCGTGGCTTTGTCAGTAGTAAAATATCTATACAGTTTACACGGAAGTTTTTGTTATACAGATTTGTCTATGGTCAGTTACGTAATTTTTGTAACTTCTCACATAAGATTAATAAAAATGTGGATCTTTGATTAACCATTGGATACTGAAACGTTTCTGAGATTATATTTGTTCCTTATCGTCTATCACAGTCACTGTTTGTGGAGTAACAACGGCGTTATGTGACTTCGGAGTACGGTACGGTACGGAACGGAGTATCAGTACTTAGCAACTTATTCGTTCCAAAGACAAAGGCTGAAACATTCTCGTAGCAGTGCTACGAACGTCTACGAAACGAGGCGTCTGCAAAATTTCTACCCCATTCTTATTATATTGAAACTTATTATTATAAATATCGAATGGATTCCCTATACCATAGTTCACTGTGAAAGTCGCAGCGCTGAAAGAGTAACTTTTTTCTACTTTTGTATGGAAAAATTCATAACGCTCGGACGCTTGTCCCCTGTATAAATTTACACCTGTATAAAATTCTAACTTCTTATGAATTTAGGAAGAGTTGTCGTGGACTCGTGTTGTAAGAAGACTGACAAAGAGTATTTTTTTACTATTACACAGTACACTACAATAATTAAAAATAAAAATATCATGATGTGTTATGTCGTCCTGCTTCGGCCGTATAGTTGATTGCCTTTAAACTGACTTGACTGATTTTATAATACGCAGAAAAGACACTGAGATGTTTTTATCGAGTAGAATGTACTGTTAATATTTGATAGATGAATCGTTACACAACAAAGTTTCACGAAAATATAACTGTTCCGATAAAATTATCATACACGACCACGAGCAAAAACTAGTATCACTAGTATTTCATAAATAATAAAAGTACATAAAAAATCAGCAGATGCAGCAGCCGATGATCACACCCACTCCTTAACGATGACTTCTCCGCCCACAGAGGGCGCTATACAAACTCATCTATTGTACTTTTTCCAAATTTTTGTATCTACTACATTTTTATACAAACCGCAGTCGTAAAAGTGATAATGGCCTTTTTTATAAAATTCCTAAAATTAAATTGCGAATTATCTGTAGGGTGAAATGTAATAAAGTGCACATAGATAATCGAAAATAAAACGATGTTATAGTATGTATGAAAAACTTTTATATCTCATAATAAAAAAATCTTCGATATAACAAAAGTTTTGTGTTCCTCTAGAATAGTGGTCCCCAACCTTTTTTTCATGCGGGCAACAAACATGTTTTGGTCTTGGTGTCACGGGCTGCAACAAACATTTTTTAGGGTTAAAAAGTATAAACATTCTTCAAGATTAATGATTTTAAAGTGGAAAAAATATAACGACTATCACGATTCACGTAGGCTTTACATTATTTTGCCGGTGGGCGTGAATTTCAAAATTGTTTAACATCGCGCGGGCCACAAATAAAGTCCCGGCGGGCCGCGGGTTGGGGATAGCGGCTCTAGATTCTAGAACTATGTTAAAAGAAGTCATAAGAGTTATTTTACATGTTTTGTCATTATAATATGATAAAAGATAATAAAATACATTAAGGCAAACAATCGTCTACGTACCTAAGTATATAATCGTAGGTATATACATACATTTATATTACGTAACAATCTGCTGATTGCTCGCTATCATACTGTAGGCACCTACTACACCCCGCCCGAGACAAAAGACTGTCGTTTCTATTCGCAGCTGCGTAGTATATCGAAAATCTGAAGATACTTTATTCTTGCAAAGATAGAAATTTAATTACGACATGAAACACAAAACCATGATCACGTCTTGTCGTTATTTCCATAGTAGTATAAGTGCGTGTCTATACTTATAAAATTACATGTCCTGACTGATTGACTGACTTAGTACTGACTGACTGACTGACTGATTCATCATCGCTGAGCAAAAACTGTTAAAGTTACAGCCACGAAATTTGGTGACTAAGGTTGTTTTATTAAGTAGACACCCACTAAGGAACAAAATTTGAAAATTTTACCCCGAAGGGGGTGAAATAGGGGTTGAAAGTTTGTATAAAAGTTCGTCATTTCTTGAGTTAGAAAGATAAAAATTTATATTTGGGTTATTGAATAAAAATAAATGGATACGTATTTAAGTGCTTTTGGAAATTCTACCCCCAAGGGGGCGAAATTGGGGTTGAAAGTTTGAATGAAAGTCCGTTATTTCTTGAGTTAGAAACATGAAATTTTATGTTTGGGCTACTGATCAAAAATGATTGAATACGTGTTTAATCGTTTTTGGAAATTCTACCCCCAAGGGGTGAAATGGGGGTTGAAAGTTTAAATGAAAGTCCGCCATTTCTTAAGTTAGAAACATGAAAGTTTATTTTTGGACTGCTGATTAAAAATGATTGGATACGTGTTTAAGCGTTTTTGGAAATTCTACCCCCAAGGGGGTGAGATTGGGGTAGAAAGTTTCAATGAATGTCCGTCATTTCTTGAGTTAAACATGAAAGTTTATTGACGTTTGCGTTTGACGTTTCCTTAAAATATAGGGTCCCGTTGTTACCCTTTGTATAAGGAACCACAAAAAGGGGAAAACTATACATCTTTATTATTATATTATGTTAACGCGGACGAAGTCGCGGGCAACAGCTAGTTATTATAATATATAAGAGGCGTAAGGAATAGACTATTTAGTTTAGTTTGATTGAATGGTAGGAATTTATAATTTATTTCTGTTGTATCCCAATTTACAGTTACTATAATAAACAAACGTAAACCTTGAAATGTTTGTTTAGAAAAGCGGTTAGGTCCATATTAAAATAAGTATCAAACGATGTATCTGAAAATGTTGCGTATACTCTAACATCTGATCTTACAAAATCCCTGAAAATCCGCCTCGAGTAAATTGAAATCTGAAAGAGAAGGCATGCTCATTGTCTTTTGTTTCTCGTCACGGGTGCGACAGAGATAGGTATAGCTAAGTGAGAGCTCAATAACGAGGCTGCCAAGGGTATGTTTCAGGCTGTAGGCAATATGGGGAGATTTATGTAGAGGCTACAGAACGTTAGAGTTATTTTGCTTCGGAGCTGCTAATTTGGATCTTATATGGTTGTTATAAGGATTCATTAAAGGTAAAATATAACTGAATGGTCTGTATATACGGGGAATACTTACGACGCTGATGCCACATCTCTGTCGTTCGCACCTTATTACTTTCTCGTAACTAGGAGGGAGGCTCTTTATTGCATTGAAAAGTTGAAAATGGTTTTGCATTCGCATTTAAATTTTGTATTGCATTTTCATTTTGTAGCTTCTATGTTATCATAAGAAGTTTGTCTAATACCTGTAGCTGTGGTGAAGATTGGTTCTCAAAGGGAAACCAAGGGAATTCTGTATAATAAGAAATTCAATTTCAATTTCCGAAATGTAAAAGTCTAAGAAGTAAGTAAAGCTGATAGGAATGTAACTACATTCCTATATAAAATGACGTGTTTCTACGGCATAGAACTATAACTATAGTCCGATGCCGGTAGAAACACATATTTTGCTCTATACAAGATTTATTAGCTTAATTGTAGGACTTAGGAGTTAAAAAACCGGCCAAGTGCATGTCGAGCCACGCGCAATATAGGGTTCCGTAGTACCGCTAGTTTCTTAAAATTTGTGTATGGTTAATGAATGTACATTTATAACGTGTTTTACACTACTAACAACAATATTTCACAAACGGATCCCTAAATCGGAAAATTATCTGTGGATACTCATAATAGTTTCAAATAACCTATCCAACGACACCCCACACGATGGGGTGGACGAGAAAAAAAAAATTCATCCCCGCTTGATATGTATGGAAGGTACCATCAAAAAAAATATTTTTTTTTAAATTTCATGTACCATTTTGTTGCCATCATTAATGCGTGCCAAATTACAGCTTAGTAGCTGGTCCTATAGTATCTGAGTAAAACCGCGGACAGACAGACAGACAGACGGACGGACAGACCGAAACTATAAGGGTTCCTTGTTGACTACGGAACCCTAAAAATGATGCTGTTTAGAACAAAATCTCATATCTCATACCCTTTACTTTACTCATTTTTTAAAAAGGAACGAATTTATTTATTTATTCATTTCTATTATAATGCCATACACAAATATTATTTTAAATCAAACATCACCCTCGAGCCGTCCTCCTCCGTCCTGCAGGGTAATCCCCGAGCATCTATAACAAATTTAATATTTACTCTGACTGACTTATCCTTATAAATCGTCGACAATATTAAAACCACCATTACACTTTGATTGTCGTGTCGCTGCCACCCCTACGCCATTACTGTGTGGTCCAAGTTACAAGAGCATGCGATAAAATCTTTAAATTGTAATATTTTGGATGTTGATTATTTATGGAATTGTAAAATGTATGATGAGAAGAGGGGATTGAATGGATACCATCGAATTTAACATCTTATAACATAAAATGTAGTTTATATTTATAAACTGTACTTACCAGCATAGACAATTTTAATGATTATTTATTACATTAACTAAATAAGCCTTAAAATAATTTTACAGAAAACACCGTTATGTAGTAACGTGTTGATGTCGTAAAACTTGCAAGAGTTGTTAACTTTATAAAATATAGTCCATGTCGTAGCTTACATTATTACGAATCTTATCTGATGTGCTCTAAACAAAGTAGGTACCTGGTACATATTAAGAAGAGAAATGTTGGTATACCTAGCTTTTCACATTGCACAAAGAGAACTCTTTGTATAACACGACGTGAAAGTGTATGATCAGCCGACAATAGCCGCCTACTGACCAAGCGAGCCGCCTCGCTGCCTCGCCCGAGCGTGCCGCGGCCGAGCCAAAAGTTGTCGGTTTTTGGTCGATGCTCAAAGGCGCCTCGGACGTTTGCCACTAACACGTACTGACCGACCGAGCAAGTGCGCGCGAGGCTGCCGCGGCGAGGCGGCTCGCTTGGTCAGTACGCGGCTATTGAGTTCAGGCGATTAGGCCCTCAGTGTGTGTGCTAAAACTACGAAATCATCCTCAATACTCTTCTAACTTGTACCACACAACGCCCCAGCCCTACATAGCATGCGAGCCCATGCGCGGATTTACTGCTAAGCCGAATCTATGTCCGAGCTTGCCGCGTGTTTATTAACTTGTGTAACTCACTTTATTAACATTTTCACGCCTGCTTATTGATTGAGATATACATAGGGAAGCACATTCTGAAGTTTAACTAAGACAACTTCCATAAGTTTACAGCAAACTGACAAATAAAGATATTAAATAATTAGATTGTTATTAACATGTTAGGCGTCGTGTAGACGTGTTAGTTTCTTACCTATTTAAAAATAAATAAGTATATTAATTTCATTTCGTTTGCCAGATTAACATACAAGATTTGTATGTCATTTTCTTAGCTGCGGTTACATTTTACGTTCAGTCTATTATCTACATAATATTAAAATGTACCACTGTTGACTCATTCTAGACATTGTCCAAGAGCTTATTCCTATTCTGCTATATTTTAGTACGTTATAGGGATGTCACAAAAAGTACCATACTCGTATCCAGTAGGACATGCGTATTGCGTACACTATTTACTTAGCAAGAATTGCGGGTATCAATTGTCGCCAGTTGTGGTAACACAATTAAGGATGGGCACCGACAATGTCAGTCAAACTAACCGAGCCGGGGTGATACAGTAAGCCTGATGGATGCCTTTAATATTGGCCTCATTTAAATTTTAAATACGAGCCATTGTTCGTCTTAGATACAGTTTTTATATAGGAAATTTTATATAAGCACCCATCAGAGTTGGCAGCTTAATTTGAGTAGAATAATATGTATTATAAATAAGAAAGTGTATCTGTTTGCTTGTTACTTCTTGAACACATAAACAATTTTGTCGAAATTTGATTTTGGCGTTATACTGAACCATTCACGCGTGATGCGATAAATGAAAGAAACTACGAACTTCACTTAACCCACGTAGGGCGTATTTTCATTAATCGTTAACTCGTACGGTTTACAGGGAGTCTATAATTCAACTAATGGCGCATTTTTATTGGTCGTGGCATGCGTTTCACTTTTCAGAAATCTTCCGCATCCCGCATGCGGGCCTTATCGACCAATGAAAATGCACAAAAAGTTAATCTTGATTGAGTTCTGAGATTTCTCGTTCGTTGTATTTCACGGGAGAGATCTTCAACTCACCACTAGCAAAGATCTGGGCTTAGCCTTTAACCCAGATTCTTGCAAGTGGACCTAATAATAATATTAGGAGTTAAGTATTACCATGAATAGTAAAGTCACTTCCACCACACAAACATATTGTCTGATCGCGTTATCTCAGCTAATATCAGTGTAAGTGAGACGCGAGGGTGTATATTGCCCGATCACCGCCGCACCCCTGTTTTACTATTCATCGCTTTATTTAGCACCCCGCTTCGATAATGGACTTAAATATATTCCGGCTTGATCAGGTTTTGATTAAACTCTGACTGGGATTAGAAGAAGGTGATGTTATTACTTATTGAGCGGCAGTTAAGTACTCGGCTTCAATACAGCATCTTTAATTTTGTTGAAATTTTATAACTCAACTACATAACAGCAACTCCGTTGCGCCCACGTCGCATTCGTTAATCGTCCGGGAACCGTACATTTTTCTGGGTCTCTAAAGTATCTCCATACCAAATTTCAGGAAAATTGGTTCTGCGGTTTGGGCGTGAAGATATAACAGACAGACAGACACACTTTCGTATTAATAATATTAGTATGGATATATTTAAATATCTCACAGAATGTGCCAGTCGACCAATGCCAGTGTATTTGTTATATTACATAAAAAACACGAAACATCTCAAAGACATACAGTTAATTGACACTTTAAGAAGAACAGTGGTGGCATGTCGATGAAATATTAATGATCCAAACAATTTTGTGGGTGTAACACAAAATTTTATTAAAATCTTAACTCGTAGTTTAGACTCAAAGTATCATCGACAGATTCCTTGTTTTATTTTCTTCAATTTCTACATAAACGTGCTATAATCTGGAGGCGAGCCAGTAAATAACTTTATGATGTATGGTGTCATCGATTTTATTTTTAAACGAGCTCTTTCCATCCGGCTCGTACCAATCAAAATAAAACATAAAATTCAATTAAAGATAGATTATATTAATTTTACTACTCTACTTTTAAATAATGTGATTGGATTACGAACTCCTAGACTTAGTATTTTAGTTTATACAAGACTAGATCAATAGAATAAATCAAATACATACCAATATTTTATAAAAATAAAAGTTAGTGAAAAAGCAGATTTTTATCAAGTGGGAAAGCTGCCACGGAAAAAATGGATTTTACAGAAACATTCGTGAATTTAACAATTTTGACAATTCATTTTGTGAATTGATTGAGAGGAATTCCTATGCGACCATTTTAGCCCCGCTGTATTTCGAAAAGTTTTCGAAACCGAAAAAATATTCACCCAAATACTTTATTTTGTCGAAATATTATACAATTCATGTGATTGCTCCCATGCACATCAAGCAATATCTTTGACAAATAAGTTTCTTTCCAACAATAATTATAAAAGATTTTAATCTAAAAGTAATCACGCTATGAAATACAACTGTTTTTATGTATTATATTAAACCACGTCTCAATCACTCCTCGTAATTGGATTGCTGGTTTAACTACGCGTAAAACAATCCCAAAATCAGGAAAGTAGCAGGGTTGTTTTCGGGCTATTAATTTTGACAAAGCGTTCGGAAAAGGGTTTGGGCCGACATGTTGTGACATCATAATTCTCGACAGTTCGACTGGAACATCTGTAATTATTTTTCCGTACATTTGCATATTGTCGGAAGATAATTCGTCCGTGAAGTGATGTTTCTAAAATGGTTACAGGAAAAATGTGACTTAATCAGTTAGAGTTTTGAAACTTTACAATTTTGAAGATCCAACTACAGTTTTGAAGCTCTAGCAAAGTTTTGAAAGTAGCTACATACAGTTTTAAAGCTCTATATACAGTTTTGAAGTTCTATCTATAGTTTTGAAGCTCTGGCTACAACAGTTTTGAAGCTCTGGCTAGAGTTTTAAATCTCTACCTGCTGTTTTTAAAGTTTAGCAAATTTTTAGATGCTCTGGCTACAGTTTTGATGCTCTATAGCTACAGTTCTGTAGCTCTCTACTATCTTTATAAGTCAAGTTTCTGAAAGAAGCAGTATTCATTAAGTCCACAATCACTATAATATATTAGCCGCGCTAGAATGTACCTTAGCACTTATCTAAATGTTAAATTGCATCTTTTATATTTTGAAAAAGGGATAGGAAAATTGAAAAAAAGTTAAGGATTAATAATTTCATATGCACAATCATTTCATAACTTTGCCGCTTCAGTATAAAAGAATTTATCCTAGATCATCCTTCATGTCCGTTTTTGTAATTTTATTGGTAGTCATTAGATGTATACTATGGATCTATGGATTCCATAGCTATACAGGACATTGTAGATCGGAAGGAACACACGACATTCATCTTCCAACAACAATTGAACAACAAGCATTATATTGCGTAATTTTATTAAAGATACAAAAGGATGTCACCGACAATCGGAACACCGGATGCGATCCGACTCGCCGACTCGCCGACACGTCCGACAAACGATTTTTTACGCAATTTTTGCAACAAAGACGGATCTATTGGAGGTTTGTTAGCGCGGATGTTTCCACCCACAATTCCTCGGGTCATCGCTCAACATCGGAACTATCTTCGCCACAATATAAGTAATATACAGTAGATTATAGTAGTGCCTGCTCGAACCGTGTTCGAAACATGCATTTAAGCGTCTTTTAATCAGATAATACTGACTAACGGACTCAGATTGCACTCAGGTTGGCGAATTTCGTTCTAAGTACTCAAGGATATATAAAACCCAAGGATATATTATAAAAAGCTGATCCATCATCATAATAGACCGATCAAATCAAGTACACCGGCATATAATATAGTGATTTCAGATAATCTAATAAGCAAAATTGAAAAATATGATGTTTCATTCTCGTAATTGGAAAATTTATTTTTAAGGACACACCAAGCCTTTCAAACTTTACTTACCAAATCAGGTGTCTGCATCGAAATAGCAAAACAATGGATCAAATTGCACAATCATCTTGTCTGAACTGAGTTACTCTACTGTATGATATTCGTATTGTACCTTCACTACAGTTATTTTGACTTTCTGACTCCTTTATGCCAACGAAATAAGGGTCACTCTATACTCTACAGTCCTCGATGTACCCTCACTTCGGATACAGTCGCGTATTGTGTGCACAGGTGGGAGTGTTTTGTAATAATTCGAGTGGAGATCCTATAGTCGTTAATCATCGATCTTATTGACTTTGTGCTAAATAGGCTTATTGTAGAAGTTTGAGACTAGATATCGTTATGCCAAAATTCTTTTATCGCGCAGGTTAAATTTTCCTTTCCCTTGAATCTTACATTCATCTTGAATCGTATCTTTACAGAGTTAGAAACAGGTATTTTTACGTGCTGAAGGCAGGTCAAGTGGCCCTGATGTCACTGCGACCCTTGAGGATCTATTGTGTGTAGAAACAAATATACAGAGAGCTAGAGAGCGATCAGTAATCACTAATCACTAATCAGTCACGCTTAAAGATTTTTTTCTACATTTCAATACTTTTATTATTTATATTATTTCTAGGAGTGATACTTGAATTTACGAAGAACATTGACTAATAATAATTTGATTCTTACGATCCTAGTGAGGTTATATTCTTAATTAAGAAGAACAACGGCCATTTAAAGCATTACACATACTGTTGACAAAGGCGTCGCAGTTACGACACTTTTATCACGAATCGTAATGCTAAACGCGCCAATTTCATAGTAAATTGCCTTGTAACCGAGTTTATTCGATCCCCAATTAACAGACAAGCGATTAAATCCACCCAAATAATGTTATCCATTGCGGCGTTTGCATGAAGCTTCAAATTCCTCGTAGAACACAAGCAGCGATGTACCACGTTCAAATATTGGGGTTATAAATCTAAAGCGTCCAATATAATGTAACAATAGGCAAGTATTCGAACAATACAATGAGTTGTAACGTTTATTTTGGACGGTAACATTACGTTAACGCCGGTAAACTTACTATATTTACTTAACATTAACGTGTCAGCGAAAATCTATATTTTACTAGCTGTCCCGGCAAACGTTTCTTTGCCATAATATGGCAAAGAAACGTTTCGTTTAATATATAATATCGTATAATATAAAAATAATACGGGCGATATACTTTATAATATTATTATAAAGTATATCGCCCGTATTATTTTATTGAAGTGACTAAATAAAGTATGTCACCATGGCAACGTCCATCGCTATCATGGTCGTCGTTTTTCTCGAGTTGTAATAATTTACTATTATTTATTCAACAAATGCTCTTATCAATATAATAAGTACCGAGTAGCCGATTCTCAGACCTTCTGAATACGCATATAAAATTTGGTAAAAATCAGTAAAGCCGTTTCGGAGGAGTTCGTGGACTAACATTGTGACACGAGAATTTTATATAATATAAGATATTCCTTTTTGTTATCGACTTACGCAATTTCTGCAAAAAAGACGGATCTCTTCTTTTTAGGGGTAAATCAAAATATACACTTTTAGCTTGCATCTACATACATACATACAACGTATATTCAATGCAATGAGTAACATACTATAAATAAACATGATAACTTCAGATCAAATGAAGATACAAAGTAGCGCACCGCTTTTGATAAAACTGAAGGCACTATTTGACACGCTTACAGCAGTTTTTACATGCATAAAACTACGCCATTTCACATGATATCTTTCGTACGTGGTTGGTAAATTAGACGTGTATTGGCGTAGTTTCACTCACACTGTCCATACAGTGTGAGTGAAACTACGTTATAGTTAACTAAACTAAAACCGGCATTACAATATCTTAGATACTTTTTATTCGGTCTCCCATTTATGCGATAAAGTCAAAGATTTTACATTAAAAATCGCTGACCAAGTCAATGAATAGTTTGTATGACAAAAGAACGTCTTCTTTCAAGAGTTACGCCCTTCTGACCGGCCAAGATCAACAATAGAACTAAAGGAAGGAAGTCGATCGTTCTCATTCGATTAGTATTGCATGCCGGCTCCCACAAAGACTACTGGGGGATAATAAATAGGATTTATTTGATGAATATGGATCCTTAAAATTGATAAAAGATGGCTTATGCTAAGCTAAAAACGCTTTGAGTAAATAGTTTTTTTAAATAGCTATAAACAATAATATTTGAGCAACATTTACTGAGTCCACTTATGAGTTGTCTCTACAACAAATAAAAACAATCGAGATTTAAAACTATAACGATTATATTCTCTATGTACAGAATGTAAGAATATTTAACAGGCTGATTTAGAGCTGAAAAGTAACATCTTCATTAATCAAATAGCGGTAATACCATTCTACATCGATCATTGCAAAATGCAAACAAGACGTATAAATTGGTTTTTTGTGGTGTTTTTATGAACAAAGTGAAGTAAGGTTATTTCGATTATATCATTTCGATCTTGTAAAACTACTGTTATAGAAGCACACTATGTATTAATTTATCAAAGATATTATTGTAAATTCAAACCAGAAAACTTAATTGCTTGTAAGCAACTTAATAAACGGGAGCTGTCACCTCCTATTACGAACGTAGAGTCAACTGGGGTTTCTGCTGCATTGAATATGCTAACTAGAGGATACGGTCTTTGGCACAAAAAATATTATATTGAGGAACTTATTTTTTAAATACTTAACTGTTAGTTAAGGGTAAAACTAACGACTGTCAAAATTAGAGTAAACGGAAATTATCGCTCATACTTTTAATGTTAGAACGCTTTCTTGCACGTCCAATACCATAAGGTGTGGGGACGTAAAACCTCCTTCCTCCCATTCCACGTCGAGGGTGGATGTTCCTTCAGCTGTTTCGCCTTCCGTGATAAGCGATGCCTCTCTTGATTGTGTCGGTGAAGCCGGCTTTGGGGACAGATGCTTTGTCCGTTTTATTGACAAAGGTGTAGACACTGTGGCAGCCGCTCCTGTTGGCGACGTCGACGGAGACGTCAACCGATCCGCAGTTTGTTTTATTACAGAGGCAATTTTTTTAGTTTTGTTCTGGACATTTTCCCGTATCGAGCGCGATTTTACCCCAGAGGTGGGCGTTATAGTATTTTGTTGAGACATTATTTTATATTTTATGAATTAACCTAATATTATGCTATGTTATATTATTATTTATATTATTATGTAGTATATATTATATATAAATATAAATATATATAATAAGTATATATAAGTTTAATATATAAATATATATGTATTTTTTTTTTTTTTTTTTTTTTTGGCGTGATGGACTTACCGATGTTGCGGTGATATATTTATGTTGTTATCCTTGGTGCGTAAAACTTGATGGCTCCGGATGACGATCCCCGCTGCAGTGATGGTGCTGCTGGTGTTGTTGTGGATCGTCCGATTCGGCGAGATATGGTGGCAACTGGTTGGTGATTGTGCTCGTGATTCCTCTTCCCGAGGTGGGTGGTCGCTGATGATGATGGCGATGACTGATAAACGTGATAGTGTGTTGTCAGCCGATGTTGGTACCGATGTTGTTCATAGATTGTTGTCACGTTCGTTTTGGCACGTTCTGGCTTCCGCGCGCAGTTGAAGTGTATTAAGGTCAGCGAGTTTTAATGTATGCGCGCTGTACCTTAATATCCGTTTTTTTGATGATCCGGTCTTTTCTTCCGATTTTCCGTTGATTCGATGGCGGCTTCGTCAGCGTATCTTCGTGAAGGTTGAGGTTATCTTTTTATGGCAGCTCCAACTATATTTCTTGCCACTTATTATTTCTCCGAATATATTAATGATTGCGGAGCGACAGTTTCACGTACGTGTTTTCTCTCTGATGTCTAAATGGTCAATCCTTTTCTTGCACGTGTGACGTGAGATTTTAGAGCCTAGTATGTAATGAATTACTGAAAAATCCTACAATCGAAGCAACTATTGAGGTATAAGAATCGGGCACCAGAACTATGAAACCAAAGGCTCTCCATCCATCTTTAGCGACACTCAAATGTTTTTCGCAAAAATATACTTAATTTAAAGGCGAGACAAATCTTTCGAAAGATTAAATTAATCCAATTATAAATCAATCTGCAACGTATATAATAGTTTAGATGACTAGTAAAAAACTCTTTCATTGTATTGGCGATAATAATTTGTCACAAGGATGACTTCTAACCACCTGGTGTCCACGCGACCCTGTAAGTTCATCGTAAGTTATTTTACCTTCCAGTTGCACAAAATGGTTCATTATTGCCTTGATATTAAGAGGCAAAATAGCCTGGAATTGAGTGTGTAGCCTATATCCGATACGCTTCACCTTTGTCAACACGGTTGTTTAATTTATATTATGTGCTCGCTAAAGCTCGTTTAAGATAGACAAATATGTGCAGATGTTAGGGAAAGATCTATGAAAAGGATTTTGATAACTTTCTGATAGCCGAAAAATTCTTGTGCGTCATTGAGAATATTCAATAATTGAATGGGTCAAAATCCACCCGCGTTGAAAGAAAAGTATCATAGCGAGCGCTACGATTATCGCTAAACGCTCAAAATAGACATTTTGAGCGTTTTGATCGTTTTTAACGCTAAATGGAACGCTGGGCTGGTGATCCTAAATTGATGATTACCACCACGATTAAACGAAATAAAATATAGACTGCCAAATACATAATCTCGTTTTGGAAAGTCACTAAAAAGGTGCTTTTTAACAACTAATCGTCACAACATACAATATGTGAATTATAAAAGTGTGTTTATTGTTTGATTTGTTTTAGTGAATGACTTTATTCAGGGCTCATTAGGTGGTTCCGCAGGGCGTAGGGAGCAGGGAGTGCCCTCAGCTAACGGCTTGGGATAAGGGATTATGGAAGAAAACCGTGGAGACGATACTATTTTTTTATAATATTTTAACGTTAAAGAAATAAATATTAACGTCACTGAACTGGTTTTATGTTTTTGTAACGTTGAAATGTCGTTTATAATAACTATGGTATTATGCACTTTAGTAATGTGTGTATACGAGCAACGGGGATACTGTTCCACAAAGTTTTAATTTATATTTTTTTAATGGCTGGATGATGTATAAAAACAGATGGTTCTCGAAATAAATAGCAACCAGCTAAAATAAAAACTCCGTTGCGCCAAAATTCGTTTATTGCGCGGGGACCGTACATTTTTCCGGGATAAAAAGTATCTCCATACCAAACACAAGCAAAATCAGTGCAGCGGTTTTGGCGTGAAGTCCAGGTAACAGACAGAAAGGCAGACAGATGGACACTCTTTCGTATTTATAAATTAGTATGGATTCAAATTATTATAAAAAAAGTCACCGTAAACAATTTGAAGAGCGTAAAGACTTAATTATTATCAACTTATCGACCTCTACGCCATGCGTAGTACTGTCGTAGACCGTAGCATATTTTAGCGAAATTCTTAAAATAAAAAAAGACATCCTTACTGATATCACAAATGCAAAATACTGGATCTGTCTGTTATTTCTTCACACTTACGACTAAAAAAATTAAGTTATTGCCCTTACGACGCGTAGCGGCTGGTTACGCAACTTGTTTCAAAATAGATTCGAGTTAAACAACTTTGGAAACAAAAGAAAAAAAATTGTGTCGAGTCCTATGTTTATTTTGATTAGGTTATGAAAAATGGGAGGCGGAAGTGATCCATTCTGGCGGGAAACGGTGCGCCGGAAGTAGATTCGTCGACCGCGAATTTGTTGGCGCCACTGTAGCTTCACCGTATTAATCTTTAAAAATTATTTGCTCATCTACATTATGGTATTGTTTTTAGTAATTCCAAAGAATGGTCAAAGTCTAAGTAAGTCGTCAGAGCAGACACTAAAGTAACACTTTACTAAAACTTAAAATAGAGATTTGAAGGGAACACAAAATAGCGCTTTGTGTCACTATTACCACAGTCACAGTATAGCATATTGCTATACTGTGCCACAGTATAGCAATATTATATCCCTACAGTAAGGAAACGCCTTTGATGTCGCACGATGCCGCCACCGGTGTAGGTACCGAGCAGATATGCCAGGGTTGAAACGAAACGGGAAATAAAATAAAAATAAAATATTGTGCTTGTAATGTTATCATATAATATATAATCTGTATAAATTTGACGACCTTCGTGGCTCAATGGTTAGAGTGTGTGGCAACTCAAGCCGGGGGTCGCGGGTTCGAATCCCGCCGACGCAACAATAAAGTTTTTCAAAGTTCCTGGGTCATGGATGTGTATTAAATATGTGTATGATATAATAAAAAATCTTAAATACATGTATATTATATAGTATAAAAGCATTAAATATATTTCCTTTGTCTGGTACCTGTAGCACAAGTCCTTCAGGTACTTAGCACGGGGCCAGACTGACGTGGTGTGAAGCGTCCATAGATATTATTATAATCAGCGTGTTATATTTACATAAGTCGTACTGCCAGATATTTACGTGAAACTTTATTTTTAGATGATTTAGTTCTCTATTTAAAAATTTAATTCACCCATCAAGCCCCATAAGCTCACCGGTGAGCGAGACACAATATAATAACAATAGATTTTCAAGACTCCACGATCGAAGGATTAAAATAATGAAGACGCATTTTATAAAATATCCAATAATTATTTATAAATCACATAATTGGTAGGTACGGTAGGCCACCCGCCAGGCCGCCACACATCAGGATAGCTAGCATGGCCTTCCCCAGTCGATTCTTCGGAAGAAAGTAATGGCAGTTTCTTTCCCATGTCTACATATCTTTTTCCCGAGCATGGCGCCACCCATCGACTTGAGTTTCAGTGGACAAAGACAAGAAACTTTTCCATAGCAACCATTATAGCAACGGCTATTTTGACAGTTAGTTTCTTGACTCTTTTTTTTTAATGTGGCACTTCGGCTATAAAACTATGGCCAGTGTCGTGTAAATGGCGGCAAATTCAAAAATACGACTTGTAGCAACCCAATCTATAGTCGAAATTATAGTTTTGATCTACGAAATACGAATAATAAAACCTAAAGAAGTTTATTACTCGTAGTTTGTAGATCAAAACTATAATTCCGGCTATAGACAGGGTTGCTATACATCGATATTTTGAATTTGCCGCCATTTACTCGACACTAGCCATGGTTTTATAGCCGAAGTGCCATATTAAAAAACAAAAAGAATCAAGAAACTAAATGTCAAAAGCGGATAAAAATGGTTGTCATGCTTGACATATAGATTCTCAAAAGCGGAAGAAATCGAGAGACGAAAGAAACTTTTACTCCAATGTTTTTCCGGTATAACTGTCAAAATTTAGTTTCTTTCGTTTGTCTATGTCGGTATGCTAGCTACGCAGGTGTAACAGAACTCAGAAACGCTTCAAAACTCGCTCATATTACGTGCGCGGTAAGGGCGGTCCAAAGGTCAACATGTTACACTTGATGTGTGGCCCTGTTTACCTCGCTAGGTAGGTACTAATTAGTATGTAAGTTGTAACAGGGTATTTGACAAATTTTTAATGTATTCTATATTGTTTCTCTTCAAGTTACACTTTTTACAACGTGAGTTACAATTAAACAGAGATGCAAATAAATGCCGCCAAGATCAACACAATATTAGTGTTAACAGCTGTGAGCCGATATTTATAAAAATTTAAACCCTTTTTGTTTTTTAATCAGATTTACATCCGTACACTGAAGTCTGAAACCTTATAATATCCCATGTTTATAAGATAAGTTATCGTTTTACAATAATTACAACACAAAATTCGTAGACAACGCGCCAACGTCACCCCTGCGCGGCAGGTACACAAACTCCGCGAGTTTGTATACGCGGGCCCGCGCCGCCCGCTTCCCCGCTGGTACCCCTCCGTTGCTCTGCGCAAGTACATTCGTTTCACTACTGTAGGGATATATTGCTATACTGTGCTATTACCCTCACATGTACACGGTAACAACGAAAATGTAATAGTTAATAAACCATTAAACCCAGATTAACTACATTAGATTACAATTTTAGTAAAAAAATACAAAAACACAACATCACCCTTTCGCACGCCCGCTAAATGTCCTTCGCTCTTTTAAGAGTATTAAAAAAATAAGCATGTAGCTAGTAGCTACAATTATTATGATCAAGTTTCAGCACTAGGAAATAATTGACTTCAAATTTTAAAAAAATATTATTTATTTGAAACACACTACAGAGGTCATACGGGCTGTTTTAATTATCTGTTTAAGTAAGATCAGATTGTAGAGGGCAGCGGTGTCGCGGGTAATGGTGAGAACTGTAATTAGCACTGGGGCCCTGGGGCCCAGGGGCACACAGGGGCGCGGGGGCAACAGGGCGCGAGAATTGTCTCCCCAACTATACTCGTGGGACCTATTAATTGCCGCTGTTTGTTTATAGTCTGTTTGTCACTGTTAATTTGATGTACGTTAAAGGTGTTAATTTCTATTTTTATTTTTTGTAAGAGTTTTTACCTAGTTTATACAAACAACGTGTATGTTGTATATAAATCATAGCTGTTATGTTAATCGTAGTGTTAAACTAAAGTCTATTGTCATATTAGAAAATACAGAATTGACAGTTTTCATAATAGAATGGTTACTCATATCTGCTCATATACTTTTCAGTTTATTTCTAATTCTTCTTAAAAAAATTATTAGAGTAAAGTAAATGTAGGGATTGTTGTTCTGTGTATATGAAACTAACATTTTGTGCCATATTCAAACGTAAAATTTTATATACCACCCTTTAAATGTACACAAGTCAATTTATTTCAATTTACACGATGGCATTGTTTTGGCGGGCGAAAGCGACGTTTCCTCACTTCCGGGATGGAGCTTCCGCCACGGTCGCGACGCGTGCCGCGCCATCTTTCAATAATACCCTACAACAATTGACGTTTGCCGCTAAAAGACACCTAACCCTCATTTTATAAATTTCACCATTGGAAATACAACTCTAATACAAACCAATAAAACCCGTTTTCAGTTGGCAGTGAAGCCATAACTTTAATGTTTAAATGAATAATAATGGTTCGTGTGATTGTTTTATCTTCGCACTAATGTTATTTTATAATTATCTGGAACATCGCCGAACACGGGGACGCGTGGCAAATGTGTTATTACCAATTTGAAAAGGTAATTTCCAGTAATCTACATCAGTGAGTGATGTTAAAAGCTTTGACTATGAAAACAACATTACTCATTCTTCCCGTCGTCGTATAACTAGATAGTAGGTGCTCGGTGCACAGATTTTGTATATACGTCTTTTATACTGAAATTCCATTTAGTTAGATACTAAAATCAGACACAGCTGTGTTGTACTGATACCTAAGGATTTTGTGAAAGTTGTTTTAGCGACTTACGAACTGGATGCCTTATTTAAATTTTATAATCGGATTTCAAACATTTTTTTTTTAGGAATCTTCTTGTATTTTTTAAGTCACAATTTGAAAGAAAAACATCAGATTCCTCATATTATAATACCTACATAGGATAAATCTGATGATCAATATGATCTATAGATCCCACGAAGACTTCTATCGCTCCAATTCACACGGTGTATCACACCAATTACATCGTCCATTACCGTAACAAATACAACAAACACCGCGCGCCCGCGGCACTGCAAACATTGACGCACACACCCTGTATAGGGAACTGCATCTGTTTGCCAACACCCTGTGTTTATTCTGATATAAAATTAAATCATACATTCTTTATTTTTTTAAGGTTAGCTATAAAGGTACTTATATATCTTTTAATTTTAAGTTGAATTGAATTTTAGTACACAGGTTTATTTAAATTGGATTACTTTGAAAAGCTCTTTGTATCTCTAAATGTGAATTGTTACACTATAACGTGCACAGTTTCGCAATAATTCCAGCGGTGATGCAAACAACTTTTCTGTCTAACAAGTTGTTTGAGGGGACTTGCAGTGAGTATAAACTCGAAGCGGAGAGCATTACTACAAAACTTTCGCATAACAATGTGTAATGTCGCCATTTGTATGCGCTGAGATGGCGGACCGGAAGCAGCGAACGTGGCCTGGCGGGGGGATGGCGAAACTTGACTATTGTGGCGCCATCTACAGCTGTCCGCTCTGACGTACTTCCGGCCTCTCGTAGACAGTCTCAAACTGTCAAACTCGGCCCGGAAGCCTTGGGATTTCCTCGAGGGTCTTTCTTCATCCTATTGATAGATTTCTTGAACTGTAAAAATAGAAAAGTTGGATAAAACGAGGAAAAACTTTAATGTAATGCTGTCTCTCCACATTATCGCTTGATGGATTTATACAAGCGAGCACGAACTTGTTGGAAGGCATATTAATTGTCCAGACTCTAGAGGCTCCACTTTTTTGATCCATGACGGTTAGCCAATAGCCATAGCCAATCACCATGATATCGACGCTGTTTGTGGCATACATCATCGTCATCTATCATGAACAATCCTAGAATAATATGGCCCTCTACACGTTTGTAACTGCTTATATTGGACCATCGTGAGCCAAGTGGAGAGCTCGCAATCATGGTAGCAACTAACAGCTAGCTTATCCATCAACGCAAAACATTAGAGTGGCCTTAACAACTCGTCCTAGAGTCGAATACTTACTAATTGCATTACTAACTAATGAGTCACCGTAGTTTCACAACTGAGACGAGTCGCCAACGATTAATGTCACGGTCACAATATCAATCTCACTTTCGCGAACCGTAAAACAGATGCTAGTAATTAATTCGCGAATCACGAAACGAGGGAAAATGGTGTCTCCTTGAATGAATCCCTTTGGACTTGGTGGAATGCCAGAGTAAAAAATAATATGGACGGTTTTACAACGTTGGAAATTCGCAATAGGGTTCCGTACCTAAAGGGTAAAAGCAGGACCCTATTTTTTCTAGCATCTGTCTGACACTAGGCTGTATCTCAAGAACCGCGATTGTTATATTTCTATTGCCATTATAACATAAATAAATATTAAAAACAACCGTACAAAAACGATTCTTTTTACCTATTTCTGCTTCATTTAGAAAAACGAGCTTTTGTCCGCGGCTTCGCTCGCGTTAAGTATTTTAATATACAAATTTTCATCCCCTATTTTAACCCCTTGGGGTTGGAATTTATCAAAATCCTTTCTTAGTGGATGCCTACGCCATAACATCTACCTGCATGCCAAATTTCAGCCCGATCCGTCCAGTGGTTTGGGCTGTGCGTTGATAGATCAACATGTCAGTCAGTCACCTTTGAGTTTTATATATATAGAAGATAGATGATACGCAACCCTTCGTGCGTGAGTCAACTCGCACTTGACCGATTTTATTTTGCAGATTGTTTCATGCTTGGGCGCGACGGGGGCCTGGCCGTGCGTCAAAGATTTTCAATTTTTCACTGCCAGACGACAGTTGCGGAAACCACAGCGAAAGCATAAAATAATATGTAATAAGTTGCGTAGTATAAAGACGTAGTTAGAAGATTCTGAATATTTGGTTAAAACAGTTCTTTCCCTCTTTCAAAATAACTCTAGAATCATATTACCATTACCACAGATTACCAAATAGAGCCTACTAGATACGTCAAGACGTACGCTTACAAGGACTAAAATCCCAAACCAAATGATACAAATTCTTCCTTTTTTCTTTAGGAAAATCACGAGTGAATCAAAGGAAATTGAAACGTATCGAAACATACAAAGCCGGTCGCATCATTTTCACCGTTTTACGTGGGCGAGCTCTATTCGTAGCAAGGCCGGGCGATATAGTATTACAGTTTCGACGGCTAATAACGCTTGACCTCCAAACTATCAACTATTTACCCTTCGACATGTGCGCTCGTAGGTGTCTGAAGGAGGGTCACGTTATACTGGTCTTGTATATTATGTCTGCCTACGCATCACTGGGAAATAAACAGTTTCCCAGTATCCTATTATCCGGTACGTTAGGGCTAATAATTACAGTCCACAATGTATTTTACAGACATAACATTTTGCGTCTTAACTACATTGTTTACGAGATATCTGATGGAAGCCATCATAATGTACCTCTTTTCTACATTGAAATCCAATCAAGAAGAAGTTTTCTTGATAATAAATAAAATACACGTACAAGATGTTGCCTAGTTCTTCAATTATTTAGTTTCCGGTGCAGCAAAGTCCAAAGAATTAAAATATGAGCAAACTAGTTTTTATTATTCATAGGAGTAAACATATAAAAAAAAATGAAGATGCACAATATTTTGAAATGGGTTAGAAATGATTATAAAATCAAAATTGTTATGATGTTTTACCATTGACCAGTTAAAATTAGGTATATTTATTATTACAGAATATCTTATACGCAAATACGTATTTTGATAAAATTCCAACACACTACGTAGTAGAATATCCGGAGAGACGTCATATTTATTTCAGAATGATTGGAGTTTTTGTCCGCAGCTCCGTTTGCGCCAAGATTTCAGTTCAAATATACTTACACACTTTCGCTTTTATAATATTAGTTTAAATGTGATAAAAATAAAATTATAGACCAATTTGAACTCAATGCTATAGTATCTCAATGCTAGGGGAGATGGTGGTATATCCTCGAAACGAGGATATACGACCATTGGTGACTTTTTAGTGGTGAACGCGCAGACTTGGCGGGGTTGAATTGGACCAAGTTACGTCTACCCCATTCAGAGACCTTCTCCAATGAATTCTCCACCTTAGACACAAGTTCGTTTCGACTCTCAGTGACATTTTGCCGAGAAATATTGGGGGAGCCGTTATATACAGCATCACCTGTACTATCATCCGCATAGCAATGAATGCCGCTGGTCTGCAACATGTCATTGATATGCAGCAGGAATAGGGTAGGCTATAACACACAGCCCTGAGGGACACCAGCATCAACAGACTGAGTTTCCGAGCATTCGCCGTCAACTACGACCTTTATGCTTCTGTCTGCTAAGAAACCAGTGATCCACTTACATAATTTCTCGGGCAGCCCGTGTGATGGAAGCTTTGATAGCAGCGCTTTATGCCAAACCCGATCAAAGGCCTTCGCAATGTCCAAACTAACAGCCAATGCCTCTCCCTTCGACTCAATTGCCTGAGCCCAACGATGCGTCAGGTACGCCAAGACATCACTAAACATAACTTAGCAATTAGCATAGAGTAAAACATTCATCAATATTCTATTAAGGTAACAACAATGTAAAATTATTGTAAACAGCGTAGAAGCAAACTAACTTATTTAATTCAAACAAAACATTGGAAAACCACTGTATGTGTGAAATTCTTCCAAGAATAGTATTAACTCGGCGCGACGTATGACGTAAGGACGCCATGTTTTGGCAAATATAAACAAACGAAGCAGACCATACAAGTACCGACTTCATTGATGACTCCTGAGTTTATTATGGAAGCGTGTATGAGCCAGCTTTCGTCAGAGTGGCATTAAATTAGCAATAATTGAGCTGTTTTACTGTTTTTTTGTTTTAAATTGGATTTTCAAATGTGTTAGTCGCGCTAAAACTCGAAAACGGCTGAACGGATTGGGCTGATTTTAGTCTTAAAATATTCGTAGAAGTCCAGGGAAGGTTTTAAAGTGACCTGTGACACGAAGTTCACCGGGACAGCTAGTAAGATAATAATATATTTTTTAGATTATCGAGCAATTATTTTGTTAGTAATTTGCTAATAGAATAAGAGAGATACAATGCATAACAAAGCATTTTCCCAAGATGTTTGTTTGATGATGATTAATGCTTGGTTTGTGTTTGAACGAAGACTGATATTCATAGTATATATTTAAGTAGTTTGAAAAAAAGACATTTCTGTTATTTTATTGTTAAAATTAGAAGCGTTTTAATCAAATTTTTATTCTTTTTTATGTTTTAAATATTATCTAGTGTTCCGATATCTTAATGTGTATTGCTAATTTAAAGAGGTCTAATGTACCTCAAGCAAAACAAAGTAACAAAACCAATGCATAGTAATTCATTATAATTTATAACAACTAACAACTTGGCAATGTAGCTCTCCAAAACAAATAATACAATTAGCCAAAGCGCGACTTTTATTAGTAACAGTACTAATATATTCATTAAATTGACTGATGGTATAAATTTAATTGAATAAGCGTGTAGAATATTAATAAAATATATTTTGTTGTGCCTTACCTACTATTAATAAATTATTATATTTAAGTATTTACTAAATACGAGTTATTTGTTAATCATTTAAATAAGATTTAATTATTATTTACTTACTTTTGTAAATCACAAGTTACAAAATAATAAATCATTCAATAACTACTTCCACGTTACCTTCCAAACTACAACAAAAACAAAAAATTGCTTATCGCACTAGAAACTAAATTTATAGGGGATAAAGTTTATCCTTTGTATAATAATGTGTTCCTTCCCGGGACTTTAGGACTTCCATACCAAATTCCATTTATAACAGACAGACACTTTTGAAATAAATATTGACTAAGTAATATTTTAATTGAAAATATGTTCATACATAATATTTAAAAACTAACACACAATCAAGACATGACAAATTGTTAGAATCTAATTTATAGGAATGTGTCCCAAATTCATTTGGAATGTAGTACAATGTTGAACCTTGTTCCAAATGTTTACGCTTTTAATCGCAAAAAAACCGAATAAAAATATTTGTAGCGCAATATGTGCATACAGTAGACCATCATCATATTAGACCATCCTGTTCCTTCCACTTGACACACCAAAACGACACCATCGGTGGTGTCATTTGGATCTAGTCTATATGACACCAGTCACCACCCTGTAGTGATGTCATGATGGCTATTTGCGTGACAAAACAGACAGAACTTTACTGTTTGAACTTAATTGGAGTTTTCATATCAACAACTAAGCAACTATGTAACATCACTAATAGTCGGTGGTGTCATATGGACTAGTCACTAGAGATACCATATTATGACACCAGCGGTGGTGTCGTTTTGGTGGTGTCAAGTGGAATGATTGGGCCGTCCTCATGCCAAAAGAAGAAACAACAGGGATTTCAAGTAGGTAACTTAAAAGAGCAAAAAATGCAGTTTATCGTTGTAAAAGTGGACTCTGTTGAGCAAAATAGTTTTATATGACATAGCTGACTTACTCTACTGTATCTATATTATATTATGGTAGCGATTTAACGAATAAAAACATAATAATGAATTAAACAAATCCTAAGTGGTTTCTGAAAGGAGATGATTCACGCAAACGAACTGTGTGTGACCTGATTACGGGACCTTGTAATACTTGAGTTTACGTGTTCGCAACTGTTGTGTACTGCCAGCACTCTCAATGGAGGCTAAAATTATTCTATTTATCCATTCTATTATTCTATATCTATACAAAATACTAATTGACTGCTAGATTGAGTGGCTTACAGCTAGAAAATTGAAAAGTCATATATATCATTTTTATAATGTAGGGATCTACAAAGAAAGGACTCTCACCCCCAAGCAAATTTTCACCCCCAAGGGTAGGGCATCAAACTACTCGGTGGAAGTCCGGTCCCTTGTGAGGTAGACCGGCCGGTCGTGGAGGGAGTCCTGTGTTAGATAGATCCAGGACAGACAGACGGAGGGACCGTATACGTCTGAAGGCAAACCGCAGGTGGTTTTAGTGGGTAAGAGTCCCACATACCCCCAGGGTGCTTCAGCTAACTGAGGCACATCTCCAAACCGGGGCACCCATGATGGCATAAAAAGGGCATCACACTATCTATTTGATAATAGCAAAAGCCTGGAGCAATAGGGAGCAAAAGTTTGTCTAAACTCATTTTATATTAGTATTTAAATATACAACAACGAACAAAACCGCCAAGGCCTGGTTAAATCGGTCGTCAAATCCTTTCCATTTCAACCGTAACCTTTGCGACTATGAGTTGTTATTTTTAAATTGATATAGCGCCAGAGTGAAATAAGTCAATGTGTACTATCAGAGAGGTTAATTCCTAGGCAGATGGCGGACCAACTTATGTTGGTCGCGTTATGTCAAACCCAGACGACAGATCACGATTAGTGTAATGCTAAGTACTGACATACGGTTTTGCTCGATAGTTTTACTCCAAATCGAGCAATAACCACCGTGTGGACCACCAAAACCGACAGCTCGAAGGCTCGCTTCGAGCCGGCTCGATGGAATTAAATATGTCAAATATGTCATTTCCTTCGATTCGGAGTAAAACTATCGAGTAAAACCGTATGTGAGTACTTAGAATTCGTACTCACATACGGTTTTGCTCGATTGATCAATCACGTGGAGTAAAAAACGGCGGCTCGGGCTTTCGTTCACACATTCAGTATTGCTCGATAGTTTTACTCCAGTTTGATACAACTAATATATATTCTGTGCTCCAGTTCGAAGGAAATTAGCTACGAATAATAAAAACTAAGGAAGAGTAACTGTGTCAAAAATTTTGAATTTGTCAAGCTGGCTCGATTCGAGCCTTCAAACTGACTCTATGCGAGCCTTCGAGCTGTGAGTTTTGCTGTCCACACAGTGGTTTTTGCTCGATTTCGAGTAAAACTATCGAGCAAAACCGTATGTGAGTACTTAGCATGTTGAATTGAAATAAGCCGGCCAAATGACGTAGATCCGTCAACTGTTTATGAATCAATGTCTTGGATGGTACCGTGGGCTGAGTTGCGTCAATGTCAGGAAAGCCAGGGATTACTGCGGTAATTATTAGCTGAATTTATTGCATGAAATAATAATATGTCTTGTGGATTAGAATGCTGCTCGTTAATTTCATAAAATATTTTCATGTATAATGCACACTGTATAACATATTACACAAATACTGTTTACTTAAAAATTTGGCTTCTATTGATAGTTTATCAAATACCACTGCGGCATCTATCAAAAGTATTGTTTATATCGGGCGTGGCACAAAAAAAAAATAGGTATGATTTTTGAAAAAAGTATTGAAATCCCACCAAAAACATACCTGTTAAAATTCCTATCCTATCGGCTAATATTTGGCCTAAAAAAAGAGTTGAAATCTAATCCAATGCCCAGTTCAGATGCACTTTATCGATCATAATCATCTTCATCAACAGCCTGATCCATAATACTTAGCCAAATATTAGCCGATAGGAACTAGGCCCTATTTTAACAGGTATGTTTTTGGTGGGATGTATTTATACGCCAAATTTGAAATCTGATAAGAATCCAAGCATGCAATGCGTATAGGCTTATTGTACTGTTGTAGTGCGGGATAGGCTATTTGCATCTTATCTGACAGATACTCCATACTCTATCTGTCAGATAAGTTGTGGATAGCATATACGGCACTTATCAAAAAGTCCCAAAGAAGAAGGCCCTAAGGGCCTGTTTCACCACTTTCGGTGTGCCGGATATGCTATCCACAACTCATTTGACAGATTTTCCATACCCTTCTGTGAAGTTGAGTGGTGCATAGACTATCCGGCACTTTTCAGGAAGTTGTGAAACAGCCTATAAGACTTTTTCTACTATCTTAAAATTGAGGTCCTAATTAGAATCTGATTGGAACCTCTAATTACAATATGATTTTTATGTTGTATGTATAACGTTATTTAGAAAATAATAAATGTATCGAATGTAACATATTATAACTTGTATAGAGTTGACTATGAAAGCAGCAGCAGCGCTAAAAGAGCAACTTTTGTAACTCTTGTATGGGAAAGTCCATGACGTCGGGCCGTTTGCCTATACATATCACAAAAAAGCGTTTTTTCAGCGTTGCTACTTGCTAGTGAACTCTATATAAGGAATACATACAAACCCTAAATCAGTAGTTATTAAACGGTGGTCCGCGGACCACCAGTGGTCTAATAATTTTATATAAGAATTCAGAAGTTAGTAAAATGGTCCCTCATGACTAAAAGGTTAAGAACCACTGCCCTAAAGTAATTGTCACTTAGTTTTGTTCCGTCTGTGTTATTTCAAATAGCACATACATAACCTCCTTTTTTGGAAGTCGGTTAATAAAATAGAAATCTATGAATAAATACGAATTACTGGCATCATATCCTCTCAGAGCTTGAAGAATCAAAACACATTCTTTTCACATTAATCCCGTTATAAATAAAACATTAATTTAGGCCAAAGAAAAGTATTTGGAGCATTATGACGCGGAATTAAGGCGTCACATCCTAACCCCCTGCGTCACCGGAACACCAGACGTCTCTAAATCTGCCGATTGGCGAATCGGCTAAAATTATACATTACATAAGTAATCGACATACGTTATTAATGTGTTTGGAATATAATCAAATGTTATGTTATAAATTAATTAGTTGCTGACATCTGTCTCAATTAAAAAGATTGAGTGTGATCTGCAATTAGATTTTTTATAGATTTCAAACGTGACTGAATCTTATCAGATAATATTAACAGGTGACTTTGTTACACAATCTTCAAATAGGTAGTTCTAAAATCTTGTTGGAATTGCTGATGGATACAGTCGAAGACTGATACAAGTACCTTATTAGTGCCTTATTGTCAAGTAAAAGATAGGAAGGTGGTAAACCGCGTATGTCTTTAACACCGAGAGACAGACATTAGACAGACCAATATTAGCTGATGCTTATTATAAGATAGTGCACCAGACTATTTATGGTATTAAAGAACAAAAAATGTATTGCAACTTGTAGCAAATTCAAAACATTCTACGTTACAATTTACAAACTATGCCTACACAACTTTTTTTTTATTTATATTTTTTTTAAATAAAAACCACTCAAAGCAGATTGCTCACAGTGATTAAACTTTTATTAAATGTATAACACTTTGAAATATACTATACATTATACTTGTCAACAGACGTTGAAATTTTGAATGAAACAGCGAAAAAACCTTAAGACAATTTGACAAACCTACAATAAAAATTTTAATTTGGTTTTTTGTATGCCGGATGTTTGTGTGAGAGTGAAGGTTAAGTCTGTCAGTGAAGAATGATCTCCAGAACTTTATATTTAGCAATTGATACGAATGAGAACATTTCTTATTTGAATCGTACCTACTGCCAAAAATTGGCATCTTTGTTGAGTGTTTGTTGCGATCTATTTTGTTTGTACACAAAGACACATAATATTAACTGTAAGTTTATTTTGAATTTATTATACTTACATTTTTATATTCAGCCTTCAAAAGTCAAATAAATTAACAAGTTTGAAACTTTTTTAATTTTCTTCTATTTTAAACTATGTTTTCTGTACTTTTCAACGGAAAAATAATGATTAAAATGTAAGATTCAGTTTTACAAAACACTAAAAATAATAATAAGTAAGAATATTAAACTTTAATACTACGTATTAAAATTAGACTACGCCACTGCTACGCCGTAGCCCGTAGGCTCGTAGCATTGTCTACGCCTGAGGTCTACGCTCTGTGCGTTTTTAAACTTTTAAAATAATTATTATGGAACCCTGAACAAATATATCTTTCATTTTGTAAAACAAATGAAAGGAAACCATTGGAATACTTTTTTTAAATGAACTTTCATAGCTCTTTAGCCTCTTAACATTTTTTATAAGCCATTATGACAATATGTTATGTGAATAATAATACGTTCACAACATTGAAAATGTTGTTTATATTCATGACTTTATGATATAATAATTAATTATAAATTATGAGTTTAGTATCAATTGACATTACATGCGGGTTAGCTTGATAAACAGAATTGAAGTAAAACAGCAGATAAAGTACATGAAAACAGACAAATTCCAACCTTCTACGCCTGCCATCAAAATTATTCTACAAAATCTTCTGTACCACAAAACAAAGAATGCCTATAAGAACCAGTGGGCTAACTATAGTGATTATTCCATTTCACTAAAAGAGAATGGGCAAGTGTCTATGGAACTTAGTATCGCTAAAAATATTTTTGTGCCTGTTAATTATAGCTCTTTTTAATACATCAACTAAAATTCTTATAATTCTCCGGTGTTCACGGCAATTTGAATTTAAAAATTTATACGAGTTAAGTGACGTTGTGGCTCGTATTTGAGAGCCTATAAAGCTTAAAATATATTATAAAAACTACTTAATTAAAAATATAATTATAATTAATAATAATATCTATGATCTATTACATAACAAAACATGTAGTACTAAATATAATTATTATCAGTGTATTCACAATTTTATTATTATTAGTAAACAACAGAAATAGTACAACATATTAAGTAATATTTTATCGTTTTAGTTTTTATACATTACACATATTTATGATTTTTATTATAATATACCAGACCTTTGGCACCTTTGGCGTGATTGGAACTGCGCTAGACGGTCAATAGTATGAATGGCAATCTGCTTTTTTACTATGTTTTAATATATTAATTATTTATTATATGGCTATGTCCGGCAGTGGACGAATAAAGGCTGATATGATGATGATGATGATGATGATGATGATGATGAAAAAGGAAAATGAAATAAGCCTTTTTTTACTTCTACTGATTGTATCAAACCACAAGAAATAATTACACGGTCGCGGTAGGTACAATCCGAAAATTCAAAATAACGTGCGTAACTAATGGCGCATTTTCACTGGTCGATAGCGCACGCATACGGGGTGCGGGAGATCATACCTCGACCAATCAAAATGCGCCATTAGTTGTCAAAGACTCCCCGTATGCTGTATACCGCACGAGTTAACGACTAATGAAAATGCGCCCTAAGGAACTGCGATGACGTTTGAGACATTTCGTATTTAGTTTCAGCCATTTTCAGTGATAATATGAAATAATCAATTACAGTACCCGGCGGTAAATATTGCACATCGATCTTTGGAAAGTGACAGTCGGCTAATTTCGGTTTTGTAGAGCGTTATCTCTTACGCACGAAATACAAAAAGTCCGGTATTTATTAGGAGCTGTTAAAACAATTATGGTTTGCTTCTTTTGACAATTTTATTATTCTTTGTATAAAATACACCAAATTTACTATAAGTTATGGCTTTAGGTTCGGGTAAAATAAAATAAAAAAGGGTGTTCAAATTATGTTTACGTATTTAAAATTCGTTTGGAAAATTACAGTTGTAGCAAATTTAGGGGTGTTAACAACTCTAGATTTTTATTCTGAACTGGACGCGACTGCACTCTATTGAATTTGAACAACGACTGATATAATGTCAAATAGGTGTGTGCTACAAAGATAACGCTCTATGAAACCGAAATTAGCCGAATGTCTCTTTCCAAAGGTCGATGTGCAATATTTATTGCCGGGTACTGTAAGAATATTGATTCTTGATCATTATTATTCCGAAGAATTACAAGTGTATTAATAATTACATATTTAATCTAAAAAAACTCGACTCGAACTCGGTTGTCTGTAAAGTCGGTTTACTGACGATAGTTGAACGTGACAACGTCATAGCCTCAAATGGAACGCCTCAGAGCGAGGTAACGCCGCATATTGCGTCATGTATTTTCGTGCGCGCAGCCGGCCCCATCGAATTATAAGACGTTGTCACGTCAATAAAAAACAGGAATTTTCGATGTATCAAGTTAATGGCACAATTTCAATTAAAACGATACCATCCGTGCTCATTCGCCTTTAGAAGTCCTAGCTAGGATCCTAAAAAGGAGACAAATTAGAAGCTTCTTATTCCACTTGTCCTAATTTAGAGACAAAATCAGTTGTCATTTTGGTCAGACGTCTTCTTAATGGCTCCAGTTCTGTCAAAGCAACAAAAAATTGGTTTTTTCATAGACTTAGCTGTTGGCTCAATGAAAATAAAAATAAATAAAAGGCGAAAAAGATGGTTGAAAGAATTTTTGCTGCACAAAAAAATATGAATTATGAACTTTCTGAACTACTTGGAACCAGCAGACTTAAGAAATTACCTACGAATGGATTCCAGATCTTATCTAATACATATATATATAAATCTCCTGTCACGATGTTTGTCCGCGTTTTGTTTTTTTTTAAATGTGTGCTTTTTTCCAACTTGAGAGATAGGATAGCTAAGATCTTTAATTATAATCGCAATTTTATTTTATTGCAAATTATTTGTCTATAAAGAGCGACCATTGTTTATGCGACGCGGGTCACGGGATAACGATGGACGTTGCCATGGTGACATAGGTACTTATTTAGTCACTAATTCAATAAAATAATACGGGCGATATACTTTATATAATATGGCAAAGAAACGTTTGCCGGGACAGCTAGTAACATAATATAAATTGACTTTATTACAGATTTAGCAGTTCCCACTGCAGATAAAAGGTTGAAACCATCTGGCAACACTGATTTAGTCAGATAGAATCCACATTTTTTCCGATTTAGGATCCTAATTAGGATCCTAGCTTTCTAAATGTTATTTCACTTTACTACATTTTTAAGGATCCTAGCCAGGATCTCTAAATTTAGTGAAATGGAATAAGCCCTTTTGTCGAATATCCAGATAAACCCACTACTGCATAAATCTGCTAGATGTTCAAGTATTTACGTGTGATCTGGTGGTCGCCATAACCCTACCATATTATGAACCAAACATGTAAATAAACAGACAAAAATAGTATTGTTTGATATCAAATAATACGTTCCAAAATGGTTCTTAAATGTAGGCCCGGGTGTGGCCACATAAGAAGCGGATACGCGCTAAAGCGTAAAGACTGAAAAAGTTAGTTTACATTCCTATTTTAGGATGAAATATCAGTGGATATGGTTTAGAAAGGCTTTGTTGTGTAGTCAAGCAATAGCAACATCACTATTAATTTGAGATTAAGCAAGCATTTACCAAAAACACTCTTAATAACCAAATGGAAGTGGTGCAGGTATGCCACAATCGTTGTCAAAGAAAGCAACTTAGAAACGCAAACGCTCGACCGCAGCCTTTATGGCCGTATCCTATACGCATTGGGCGGGGGCGGGGGCGGGCGGAGTTCCCACCGCCCTGACTCTGGGCGCCGCAGTGCGCGCCCGCCCTGCCCCGACACTCAACGTCGGCTCGTCAGCGAAACAGCACCGCTATATAACGAATTCAATCGGTAAGAAGTGACCAGTGCCCGTGATAGTGATATACCCGTCTGTCTCGCTCCGTAAGTCCGCTGCTAACGTAAGTTGCCTTTATGTTGGAATTAAAATGTGTCTGGTCTAGGCTGAAGGATTTTGTGGCCCGAGTTTTTGAGTAAATTCGTTTACGTTTCTCGCCTCTTTAAGGATAAATAATGTTTTATTAAATAATGTGTATGTAACAGAAGATCTGTACTAAATAATGTGTACGTAACAAGTATGACGTCATAGCACCTGTTATTTCACGCCAGCGGAGAAAAGATTAGTGAATCCGATACGAACGCTGCATCTATTTCTGTCGCCGGCGCGCGCCAATTCGTCCCCGAATATTTCTGTGCCCGTTTCACAACACCTACTTTCTCAGGTGTGACATTGGCTATGACTATGACTAACTCTACTAAAATAGGTCATATTCACAAATAGTAGGAATATCGACATTGGCCTTTATACTTGACCCTAATGAGCAGGTGTTCAAAATAAATTGTATCCTTGTTTACATAATAATACATTGTTAAAATTTTTTAATATTTTACTAGCTTTTCAAAAATAAATAAATCAGAAATAGAAACTAAATACTTATTTTAAAATGTATATTCAGCTACAGATATTTAATGTTTTTTATTTTTTTTTGTAAAAAGCACGATTTTTAACTTTTAATAAATAAATTATCATATTTTGAGTAAATTATCAAATTCTTATAAATATTTATACTCTTCAAGATATTATACCGTTTTTCAGCTAATTGATAGCTAAAGACACTTTTAAGTGATTTTAAAAACTGACTTAACAGTTATCTATCACACTAAATAACTTTCGTACATTTTCGTATGTTTGTTACTGTAAATTCCTATAAGATAAGCCACATCGAGTCTTCAAATCACTTTAAATCATCTTCAATCACAACTTGAAACATTGATCGATCGTTTGTATTACTACCAATACAATTTAACGACGTAAAACGTTTAGCGAATACCAGAATGCCAAACACATGTTATTCAATGTTCTGGATTTCCATTAGTAATGTAAACATAACATTGTCTACTAATAGTACTAAAATTTATAATAATAATGTGCTGTTTTAGTTTTAAAGTGGTACTCACAATGTTGAAGGTATTTAGAAATCAAATTGTATTCAATGATAAAGAAAGACCAAGCAAGTGTATTCAAAAGCTTAAAGCTTTGCAGTATATACCTGACAACAGAAAATTTGCCTACGTTAGCTGGAATAACATTACAAATCTAGTGACACCTTATTCATTTAAATTAATCAGTTAGAATCCATTCAAATGGAATCGGTAGTTTCGGTGAACCGACGGAATGAACATACATAAATCTTAGTTAAATATAGAAGATTACCAAAAATATATGTTTGTTATACGTAATTTCTAATGATTTGATTTTAATATTATGGTGAAGTTAATATGTACGTACTTTTCTTAGCTCTAAATATTTAACGAGCTACGTAACTAAAAAAGTAAATAAACTACTTCTCAAATTACAACAACTTTTCAGCAAAAGAACATTAGTTAAATAGCAGAAAAGCATTATTTAAATTGTAATTAGATGCCTGTGTAAGACTACCCTTTAAACGAGCACATTGTGCGCGGATTTGACTGTAGCTTATAAATCATGAAAAAAAATCTGAAAGTATTTGAAAATCGTCAATAAAAGCTGTCGTTACTCAGAGAAAAACGCCAAGAGTTGCGTAATTAGGTAGCGTGCGAAACAAACTCGCAACAAGGTCGACATAACCAAAATAGCAAAGATCAGACACATTGGTAGAAACGGTCGTTTTCGAGTCGCTCTCGGTGGCTTGGGCTCGTGCCAAGACCATGGGCTATTCAAATAGCTAGCAACAGAGGCGGCTATTTGCAGCGGCGAGCGCACGTCATCACACTATTTACTCTTTTGTGTTTTATCACCTGTGCAAAAAGTTATGGGCCTCTAATCCTTATCCACTATGTACTATCAGAGAAGTCGATTCATAGGTAGTTGTATTATAGATCGACAAGGCTTTAAATGAACATGGGCGGGGGCGCTGCACGTAAAGAAGAAATGTCAAAAATGGCGTTTTTGTATGATGGGGGCGTTAGTTCCTTTTTTCGCCACGTTATTTTTAAAGCAGCATTTCCCAAAGTGGGCGATAACGCCCCCTTGTGGGCGCTGAAGGTCTAAAGGCGGTGTGGGACCCAGAAAATAATGGGGGCGTTGTGTAGAGGCTTGGGGGTGATAAGTAATTTCATTCTATCTCTAAAGGCGTTGTGGGACCCAGAAAAAAATGGGGGTGTTGTGTAGAGGCTTGCTTGGGGGTGATTAGTAATTTCATTTTATCTGGATGCATTTAAAATTGAAACAACGGAGAGCGCTAAAACATAATTAGTTCTCAAAGTGGGCAGTAGACAAAAGAAGTTTGGAAACCCCTGACTTAAAGCCTTGTCGATCTATAGTCATGATCTGTCAGCTGGGTTTGACAGAATATTGCCAATTTAAGCAGGTCTACCAACTGCCTATGAATCAATTTCTTCGATGGTACCTAATACCATAGAGTACTAATACCTTCACAGAGCAATCTACTCGTAGTTAGAGCCAATCTTATAAATTCATGTTTATAGCTCTATAAGTACTCATGAAGTCTCAAATTGAATAAAAGTACAAGAACAACAAAGTGAGTGAACTCCATCTAGTTATCAAAATAAACAACTGTGCATAGAAAGATGCGAAATACGGTATAGATTATATACGTGTGTGTAAAAGCGTGAATAATTTGCGGAATCAGCCTAACGGTAACTCTTTTTGTTGATTTTAACCGACCTCAGAAGAAAAAGGTTCTGAACATATTTTATTTGTCAAAAAAAACCAACTCCACTTCACATTCTCCATCCAATACCTTGTTCCAACCAATACCTACAGGACTGGCCAATGGCCATTCTTACATCCTTCCTTTCAATCTCTACCTTCTTCACAATTTCCAGGAATCAATTCATTTATCTTTCTACTGTTTTATCAAATCTGCAAATTTTAATTGAAACCAATTTTTACAGAAAACGAGCACGACATAGAGAGTCAAAATGTTTAAAAGTCATTTAGAAATGATCGGCAGAAATGAGACGGCGTCGAAGAAAGCCAGATTTTGGCAATCCTTCGTCCGTTCTCTAAAAGGTAATATACCACATTTTATTATTATAATGTTATCTACCATTAAATAAAATTCTTATTGAATTAAACATCTATTACAACTGTAAATAAAGCATCCAACACTAAGCACTTGGAACAGTAGCTCTGTTCGTCGAGTCTGTAGACAAATTCCAACTACAATTTTGCAATGGGATTTCTTTGCACAATTTGTAGTAAAGCTCCAATTTTCAAAGAAATTTACACAGACACACGTCACCTCCAAAACATCTAAATGTATACAACTCGAAGACAAAACATAAAAAGTGTGTTTACCATGGCAGAACAAGAGTAATAGGGCTTACATTTCTCTTATACTGTCCTACTGTTTTGCCAAGCATTAGGACAGTATGTAGGCTCAAAAAAACATGTCAGCATTGCTACCTACTGACGCAATATTCCCAACAGGCTCAGAAGACATCAGGGCAGAGGAGCGCTACAGGCCGACACGCCGCAGCGTGTTCCCCGAGCTGATGTCCACGTACCCCTACACTAAATCCATCTACGACGACCCCATTGGCGCCGCCGAGAGAATCTCCGTCCCCGGATACCGCTACCTGCCCGTTCACCGCGAGACCTACGGCTACTCCCCGCGCCCCATCTACGCACACAACTACCCACGCTCCCTGGAGCGATATAGGCCAAGTTAGTTTCATAATTACAACTTACAAAAAAATTAGGACTGGGCAAGCAGCTTGGAAAACCGAAGCCATAGGCTCCTTATTGATTTCTATATAATCGAAGGATTTCCTTTCCCAAGCTGCTCGCCTAGAACATAGTATAGTGTCAAGGCAAGGAATCAAAGCTCTCCATTTAAAAAATATCTCGCTCGCAAGCTTCTTGCCTATAGTGCAGACGGCGTAACGCTAACACGCGGAATATAGAGATGCCATTTAAAATAAACAGGTGTTGACAACATGATCTAGTTTTTTAGCTAACGCTTGGCAGGAGACGGCACAAGTTGGCTTTGGCAAAACGCTGTAACCTTTCGCTGCGTCTCTCGAATGCGCGATAATAATAGACCCGATAACGACAAATGATAATATACACGTACTTTTAAAGCTATTAAACATTTCATTCTGTATAAAGTTAGACATCTGCTATGATTACCCAGTTTGGATCGTGCTACGATTTAACCCTCATCAAGAGAACCTTTGCGATGTAAATATTTGCATTTATCTTAATTGTTTCAGCATAAGCCGGGGGAGTTTCGGACGCGAATAATATCATATAGATTCATTCACTAATAAAGATTTGTTGATTAATCAGTATCGTTAAATATTTGTCAAGTTTGTACCAGACTGTGAAACTAAGTTTTGTAACAATTTGTATACAGATTTTATAAATAAATTCTAAAGCTTATGTGACGTGGAACCAGAGAGCGCTCGGAGATTTAATTCTGATGATTCGATCTACAAATTCATTTACAAGCTCTACATTTTCACATTGTCATTGACCGTGAAAAGACACCTTAGAAATTGCAGAGATTGCTTTAGGAGGCATTTCACACAGAATGCACAATCAATGTATGCTTGCTGAAGTCGATGTCCGTGCATGTAGTAAATAATAGAAATCACCTCTGATACATACCAACTTCACACTAAAATATCATCAATAATTTGTCGACATCATTTATTAAATCTTCTTGCACTACCTGGGTACACTTTTTTAATTGTACAAACCCCAACCTTTGGAATACATTAACATTTTGAAGTCATTTTTGATCACGAGGTGAGTTCTATGAGAATATTATTTTACTAAATACTAAACTGCATTGCAACTAAAGCTTAAGATGCTGCTAGCTCCTAACTAATTGCTAACGTAACCCTGAGCGTCACTTTTCGATAATGTGACGAGTAATCTTGAAGACACCTTCGTAGTACTGCTTATGTCCTGTCTTGTATCACTGTACTCTTCGGTCCAGTCTTTATAAAAAAATTACATCTTTAACACAAAAGATTTGGTCTTAAAACAAACTCCTGTACATCGGAATTCCAAATAATCTATCTCTATTGTTTTACCGTTCCGATGACACGTGGATGCTCTTAGGTACCATCGAGGAAATTGATTCCTAGGCAGTTGACGAAGCTACATCATGTGGTTGGCATATTATGTCAATTCAATGTTTGCAGCTGCTATATGATCGGTCGGATAGGTTTGACCAAATTACTTATGTCCGCCATCTGCCCAGGTATCATCTTCTCTGATTACTATTGTTCTTGTCTACATGTTGGTATTGTTCTGACAGTCTACAACATCCCGAGGCGCGTGCGACGAGGCGTGGACCCGTTCGACGCGCACAAGGCGTGGCAGGACCACCTAGACAGGCTGGCCGCCATCGACCGCCTCTACCCCTCCCGCTACGGCCTCTACCTCCGCGACCGCGCCTACCCCATCACCGACTTCTACGCCCCCGTCTCCAGCCCCCTCTCGCCCAGAGTAGGGTCGCCCAGCCTCAAGGGTATCGAGTACGAGCCGGACAACAAGCCGCACTGGGGCTCAGGTAAATACTAGGCTAGCTAGGTTAACCGTTCGGAGTTTACGCCGACAATACTTCGACACGGGCGATCATGTTATGATCTTCTGTCTTTTTTGTGTCTCGAAAAGACTGATCGTTGTTTGTGTAAATTTCGAATGGACGCAAATATAAATTCCAATTGAGTTGCAAGCTCGCTATCATTGCGTATTGGATTTTAACATGACCACCCGCCGAGGTCGACTCACTCCCAGCTTCAGTTCCGTCTGAAACTCAGTGTGAGCGGCCCGCGAAATATATTTCATTTTGTAAAGACAATTGGACAATCTTGTTTTTACAAACTGAACCTACCTTATTGAGTTATTTATTGTTAAATCGTTCGTTTCGTCCTCAAAATTTGTAAGACATTTATTTGTTACGATGAAATATATTTTATTATATATTATATTGTTAAACGTATCTACGACTAGACTAGTATAAACCTGTATGTAACGATCGACATCCCATATTTATAAATAGTACAAACGCGAACTAACCCAGTCATATTTTTATTAAAATATAAAAGACAAATCCGTGTTTTGATTTGTAGCTTAGTACCCTCCCACCATTATATAAGTAATACGCGCTGTTCGGACACCTAACGCTGACTCATCCGCAATCGGAGATAACAAGCATTGGTGCATGAGCCGCATTGTACATAGCATCGGCGTCACATCACCCGTCGGGTCCCGGACCACGTCTAAGCTATTTCGCGTGGTATTGATACTGGTGTATGCCGTGAAGGACTGTCGAGGCTCTCGGACGAGTTCAGAAAGGACCCATTTTTCGCGGAGGCGGAAAAGTGGGCCGGGTTCGATCGCTCGCTCCGCGGGAAATCCCCCACGCCGGTCAAGCCGCGCATCAGTCCACCCAGGGACTGCGAGATTGCCTTCGACGCAGACGGTAAGCTCTACCCACCGTGTAGACCCACCCGCCGTCTCTACTCTCTACCTTCGAGACTATCTATAGCCCTTTCGCCTATAAAATATTGTATTTTTAAATTATATTATATTGTGAAACGAGCTAAAGAAAGCTAGGAAAGATTTCTGTGAAAGAGCTTATAAGGCAACTCTCTACGCAAACGTATCGTACATTTCCGAGTTTATGTTGTAAATATGCATGGTGTGAATAACTATTAAAAATTATGTTTCAAAATTTTCGACGTCAAACATTTAAGGCTATCACAGACAGAGCAGGTTATGTAAAGATGTATATTGTATATTATAGCACGATACATCTCGATACATCTTTCTATAGAAATTGTCAGGAGACCACACACAACAGCTATAATGTATATTTTTACATTATAGAAAGATGTATCGTGCTATAATATACATCTTTACATTACCTGCTCTGTCTGTGACAGCCTTTAGACTATGTTACCTTCTATATATTGCCAATATTATTTATTTTTTTGTTAATTGTGAAGAATATTATAATAGACCTCAATACGTCAAGTGTTTTTAGATTAAATAACAATTGCATACTGAAAATCAATGTTATATTAGGGAGGCGAATAGGGGAATTTTCGGTAATACTCGAGCGTGGCAGTTTAAGATATGAGAGATACCTTGGACCTAATACGAGTAGAACAACCTTGTAAAGTATTTAGCTCTATATTATGTAGTGACGCGCGCCTAGGATAGACGATCAGATTAGTAAAAAAAAAATCGATAGTCTGAAATACTCGAGCGCGTCAGATTAAGATATTGGGGGTTGATTTTAGTGTTTTAAGACTAAATTTAACTAATTCTTGACGCCGCCGAGTTATAGGGTCGCAAACTTGTAAAAAAAACGTTAATCCGGCATTCTCGAGCGCGATTTTTTTATTTTTATTTTGAAGAATATAATCTAAAACTTACTAAAAATACAAAATCTGCCGGTTTCCTCATGACCGGAAGTGTGGAGGAGCCATTTCGTCTTCCGATAACGCGTTGCGGCATATAAGACGCGAACGATACATTTTACAAAAAAAAGTTTAAATAAATAAAAAAGGTGATTTTATTTTACACAAAAAAGGTCTCTTTACATTTTTGTCCAAAGTAAAACTTTTTGACTTGAAGCATCATAAAAACTCAAACTCCCGGTTTTTTGAGTATATCTCGAAAACTGAGAGTGTTAAAAAAATTGATATGAAATAACGATGATTAAATTATGTGACTTTTGTTATATCTCAAAACAATTTTTTCTGAAGCTTCTCGACAATTTTCGTGGACTCGGAAAAAGTTACGCGTATCTGTATACAAAAGTATTATTAGCATGTACAGTTTCATGTATGTATATTATTTAATAGCCTGTTGATCCTCAAATTGTTTTTTGGACGTACCGTAAGCAAAACGAAGTAAAGAATTGAAGCAAAAAAGAGGAATTTGCCATAAACGTAATACAGAAAGCGCTTCGCGGAAATATGCCGTCCTACGATTATTTTTCCTTTATTTCGCGACATTAATAGGGACAAAAAAGAAACCAAAAAACCTTTCCGGTCAGATTAAGAGAACCCACCGACATTTTTGTCAGATTAAGAAAATATGCTTTCAGGATACCGAGATAAACCTCCCCTCCCCTATGAAAATCTGAGGCGCTCGAGTATTTCAAAAAAACTTTTTTTTTTGCATTTTCAAAAATTCATCGTAAGTTATCGTCACGCTGAAATCGTCAGTTTTTTTAAAGGGTCCTTCGGGCCTACTTAACACCCCTTCCGAAAATCTGACGCGCTCGAGTAAATTTTTTTTTTGCATTTTTGACTCCTTTATATGCCTACCCCCACCACGCAAACCGGCAGATTAGTATACCGATGTTATCAGAGGCACTACGTATGCCCCATACGTAGTATGAATATCTGACGCGCTCGAGAATGCCCAAGTAACTGTTTTTTTTTAACATTTTTGAAAAACTGTACACGCCAAACCCACCGCTAAAATGGTTTTTACCATACAAGCTTTTCTTTTCGAAATTATTTTATCTTTCGATTTTGATAGGTCTCGACGGCGCCGTTGAATTACGCCATTTAGCTACCTCGCCTCCCTAACCATTATAATTTATAGATCTGGTAGCAAAAACGGTAAAAGACCAGTTTTAATTAAAATCGTTGAGTACATAATATTTTGTTTATTTAATAATTTTATTACTGTACATAATAATATTATTTAAAATGTGGACAGGGGGGCAACATTTTTAAATTATACTTTAGTAGAGCAGGTAGAGTCGTCTTCAAAATTTACGTTTTGTTAATATTTTCCCAAACACTTTGTATACCGTTGTGTGACCCCTGTTTCCATTTCTAAGACTTTGTAAAGTCAAGCAAAGTCTGTCCAAGCTTACTTTGGTTAATAATTTCCTGTACCTAACAAAGGCAAACCTTTTTTTGGCTTTTTAACAAAAAATTGCTTTTATTATAACACCTGTGAATATATTAATTTTAAGAATAACGTTACAATATTCTGAAAATGTAGATACCTACTTTTGTGCTAAGAATATTCTGAAAATCTTCCTACCTCTATTGATATTCTGGCAAAGTAATTATGTGCTGAGAATACTAAGTTTACTCCTATTTTAAAAGTTTTCTGATAATGAGTTACCTTTGTGCTATAAAACCTCTGGCAATTTAAAACTGTACTCAAAAAATTCTAGTAATGTGATTCTCTGCTAAGAACATCCTAACATTCGGACCGTAGAGTATTCTGGCATTGCGTTACTGTGTTGAGAATATTCTGGCAATGTGATTCTGTGCTGAGAATATTCCGGCAATGTGATTCTGTGCTGAGAATATTCCGGCAATGTTATTCTGTGCTGAGAATATTCCGGCAATTTTGCTGAGAACATGACCTAGACTCTAGAGTATGCCAGCAGGGTGTTACTGTGTGAGAGTATTCCTATCAATGTGTGGAGGTCTGTCAATGTGTTTCTGTGTTAGGTGCGCCGCTGTACAGTGCCGGCGGTTTGAGACGCAGGCCGTGGGCGGACATTTTCAACCCTAGCCCGTCTCTGCCGATCTCCGCGATCACTCGGGACCCCTTCTGGTACGACTGGCCTGAGCTGAAGCCCCTGGCACGATGGGACCGCAGCCCTTCATACATTCGCGACTCGTACCTCTCGCCCGTCAAACGCACCTTCCTCTGGGACAAACACCCGATCAGACCCCTAGGTTAGTTGGCTCCTGTACTATAAGGGGAGGAGGGGAAATTAGATGAGTATTTTTTAAAATTGTTCAAGTCGAATAAGGTTAACAGAAGTGAACTGTCAAAATTATTTTTTTACACTTTTTAAAGGTAAATATTTACTTAGGCATAACGAAATTTTACAATTTACGTTTTTACAGTACTTGTTATAGGCATTTTATATTTTATGCATGAAATCATTTAGACTTTATATTCGAAAATTATACTAAGTAAAACTTCTAATTTATAAAAACGGTCTGTCTAAATTAGGTGTACAAGTTTAACATAAAATAATGATTTAATTCTGACTATGGCAGATCTAATGCTGAGTGATTTAACAGTGGATGATATAAGCAAGACTATGCCATTTATTCGTAGTCTATAAAACCAGGTATTTTCTCTATAGGTAATAAGAAACAGACCACTGTAATATTACCCTCCCTTTTTTATGCATTTTGTCTCCTTTGAAATTTAGAGAATTGCGCCTGGGGGTTCTGTTATTCATTCATTTGTGCCATTATCCTTTTTTTCTATTATTCTTAGGGTTATCTTACACCGAAACCATGCGTAAAACAACGATGCATGATAGCGATAAAAAAAATTATAATGTCAAGCGGCATCGCGCTACTTAACATTCTAATTATTTTGATGAGCTTTGCATCGCCAGGTCGCATTTCGTTTCGGTGTGTCATAACCCTTATTTTGAATCATGATCAGAATCATCGTGTCCGTCAGTCTCGTAGTTAGAGCTGTAGCTAGTACAATCAGTTCATGCACCTACTGCACCAACTAAAGTCCGGTCACGGAACAATCAAGAGAGAGATTCGTCCACTGGCCTAATCGCTCTTCTCTTTCGTTCGCACATGAACATAAACCGTGAGCTTAGCGGGCCCTGCCACCGGCCACCAACCAACACGGTCTAAATTGGATAATAAACCTTGACCGTAGGATTTGCAGAGATACAAAGTACCAACCACACGATTTGTATAATTTAATAAAATCATGAATTCTATCGCATTATCGTCTATTTTTTACTTTGACTTGACTTAGCTGGGGGCCCTTGAACTCATGGGGCCCTGGGCTTAAGCCCAAATAGCCATATATTGTAGATCCGGCCCTGCACATAAATATTGCTATAACGTGTCCACTGTCCACGCACATATGTTATATTTTATAATATAACAATATTTTTGAGAGCGGGTAAAAGAGACAAGCAGTCAGGCCGAATTTCTTTCTATTTATCAAACGGACTACATATATCATAACGCAGCGCATATTTAGTTAGATCCCTGTGAAAGTTTTCATCGAATGAAGGGTTTCAGTTTTCACAAAGATTTTCACGCATGAAAGACCTGTGTGCATTAAATTACCCACTATATACTTTTAGTTCTAAGTATTACGTAAGTCTACACGACAATATATATTTTACTGCCTTTTATATCTAAAATTACTACAGAAATAATAAAGAACAATGAACATTTTGAAAGTTTCATGGAAATTATGTTGTGAAGGAGTACATATAGCTACCAATTTGTATGGCATTGAGCGATTTAACAACTTACCAAGAGAAGCCTGTTTTTTATGCACAAATGATTGCTATACAAATTGCAGTTACCTAACTTTATCACCCTGTAGGTGAATTGGTAATAAAAAAACACGCACTTATTATCAAAAGCGTTTTCAGAAAAAAATGGTTACGTACGGTTAAGCCCGTCACAGACCTAGCTATAATATATATTAATATGTTTATAGCTAGGCATATTAATATATATTTTCTATACTAATTTTCGCGTGACCAGCTATAATATATATTTCTGTGACATGTGGATTTAGTATAGATTAATATGCCTTGCTATAAATATATTAATATATATTATAGCTAAGTCTGTGACGGGCTTTATACTTAATGATTACCTACTTTTCAAATAAGTAGGATCTTCAAACAGTCAATGCAAAACAACACTGCCTGGACATATTTTTAACCCTAAAAAAGATATTTCTTTATTTAACAATTTATTTATTTTTTCAGCGGCAGCCTACTAAGAAGCCTGACACCAATTCGTGTATTTTAATCTTATAAAGTGCCTAAAAACATTTATTTTGCATCTCTACTTATGACTATGTTAAAAATATGTTATTGAACTTTTATTTTATACAAGTTGAACAAAATCTGGTAGATATTTAAAACTATCTACATTTGATTATCGTCGGGAAGACTGGACAAACATAGTCACTGCCACCAAAATGATCTTTGTTATCAGATATTTTTTGTTTTTATTATTAAAATAATTTTTATGTACTCTAAAACTACCAAAAAAAGAATAAAATATTAAAAAGCGCTCGTTTTTTATTTTTGCCAACAAGGTAGTAGGTACCTAAGATTTGATATACAGACTATGAGCTGATCAATTAATATTATGATGATTTCGCCTTCATAATAAGTAATTCTTATGTAACTGAACTTGATCGGGTCTGGAATATGTAGTTGTAAAACAACCTGTCATGTCCAAAGAAAATGTACCTACCATGTCCTACTCACGTCTTTTTTGGAAATTGAGCTTTATATTTTATGGAAGGTTATGTAGACCTTCAGAACTGGATACCTTTTTAGGGATATATGTTAATTAGGCGCCGCAAAGGAAGAACTTCTGAGTTCTGACAGTGCGAGATAGCATGCTCGGTCAGGCCGAAGCCCACCAACGTCATTTTAGACGATTGGTCGAGGCATGCATTTCAGAAATCTCCCGCCCTATCGACCAGTGAAAATGCGCCATTACGCAAGTATGCTGTGGCCTGTGGGTAGGTAATAATTAGGTATGATATTTTATGAAACATAAAAAGATACAGTAATGAACCATCGAGGAAATTGATTCATAGGCAGTTGATAGACCCACGTCATTTGGTCGGATCACGTCAATTCAATGTTAATTATGATCTTTCTGCTGGGTTTGACATGACGTGACCGAATTACGTTGGTTCCTCCTCTGCATATGAATCAACTTCTCTGATCGTACCTACCTACCTAATGACAGGCCTGTCCCACTCGCGCGTTTAGGTACCTATAATATTATATTCTGTGCTAATAATTAAATTTACCACGAAGTAACTATTGTGCTGAGTAACTGATAATAATCAGCCCCAGATTTATAAATAGGCCGTTATAGGCCATGCCCTAGGGGCAGAAGTGTCTTCTGGTGGAGCTGCGATCGCGGTGTTGTACCCGTGGCTCCGCCGTCGGAGAGAGGGCGCACCGCCAAGTTTTATTGGGTAGGGCTTTCGAGCGAGTCCCACATATCCGCGCCAGGATCTCCCTCATCCCACGCGGAATGCGTAAATGCATTTCTTGGCGTTAAAAAAAAAAAAGGGGGCAAAAGTGTCCTAGCTCTTAGAGGGGCGGCAGAGCCCACAGAGGCCCTATACAGATTACGTGCATGGGGTGAACTCACTCGGAAATAAACTGGCCTACTCTCATAAAAATATAAATTCGGCACTGATATTATTTATTAATAATACCAGCAAAATATATTGAACTTATATTTTTGGGACCACAACCAGACACCAGGCAAAAACATAGGTATTGTGTACCTATAAGATTATAGCTAGCGAGTTGTCGCGAGTAGCGTTGAAGGAATTACCATTCGCATGGGAAACTTCTAGATCCGAGTCAATTGTCAAGACCCCCGCTGAACCACATGGCTATGCCTAGATCATGAATTTATGTATAGGAACGGATTTATGTATAGGTAGAGGCCATGGCCTATCATGGGCGGTAGCCGCGGTAGCGTCCTATGAGGCTATGGCGTCCTTGGAGGACCGCAGCGTTCTAGGATGACGACAGAGTTCATACATAGGGGCGGCTAAATTAAAGTAGCCTTACAGTGGCCTTACTCATAAAGTCATAAAATTATAAATCTGGCCCTGGACCTAGATAGTGAAAACCAGTGCAACATGCGTTAGCATTCTATATAGGTAGTTTGTGGTGAAAACTCAAAATCCAGACCCAACATAATATTATTATTACTTAAAATTTACAATATTTCTTTATATTTCTTTATTGCAGCGCCATCTAGTATATTTATAGTAAACAATCCTCTTTCGATCTTTAATCTTTACCTTCTCATTTATTTTTGGTACAACACGGTCAAATTAACTTGACGCATCGAAATGTCAAATTAACATGGGAGCTCCGTAATGACGTCATCAAACCGTGCGTCTAGTTAATTTGACCGTGTTGTACCTGCCATTTTTTTTTTCTTTGAATATCATTCACTCTGAGTTCAAGTTTCATGTTAATGAATTTATTTCACCAGCCGAGCTAGCATACCGTCAGCGGACAAACGGAAGAAACCAAATTTTGACAGTTTTACCGGAAAAACACAGGAGAAAATGTTTCTTTCGTATCTCGATTTCTTCCGCTTTGAAAATCTATGTGTCAAGCATGACGACCATAAATAGAGTGGCAATGTCTTACAAACGATTCTCAGAAATTCGTAACCACTTGATAGCCCAAAAGACAATGTCACTTCATAATGTTATTATGTCATTATGTATGGCAGATATGCCTGCAGGCATCTTCAAAGTGGTGACGCGTTTCTGTCGTAGACTGCCAATCTAGTTACGTTAGTAACATACAATATCATTGATTTTTATCCGCTTTTGACATTTACTTTCTTGTTGCTTTCTTGATTCTTTCCTCGATGAAACTCACGTCTTAAAGTTTCCATTCACTTCACAGTTCACACTTAATTTTTTCCTTGATTTAGGCATCGGAATTAAATATGGCGCGATATTACCGATATAGAATTAGTTTTTTTAATGAAAAATGCATTAGAAGGCGCGACAGAACCGCAATCCGCAAATTTTCTAATGCTCTAAGTTTGCCAGAAAATGAGTTTCTGGCAAACTATAAAATCAGCAAAGAAATGGTAGAGTATTTGTGCGAGAAGTTAAGGCAGGATCTTGCTCCTCGAACATCTCAAGGACTGCCTGTTTTAGTAAAGGTAAGTTAGGTTTTTCAAAATACCAGTGGACAGTTTAGTGAATAATTATTGTAAGCCACAAATCATTATTGTTTACATTTAGCAACAACAGTTAGTTACTTACTTTTTTCGACCAGTCTGAGAGACAGACATAGTATTATTTAGTTTCAATTTCACTAAAACGATACCTATTATCTTCCAAATTTTATGTAGTACCTATGTGTACCGTATAACTTTGAAGTTTTCGCGCGAATTGTGATGCAGATAACAGAACAGATTAAAAATAGTAGATAACAATTTTTTTTTTACGTGAATCAAATAGGTTTTGACATTCAATTTTGGTATTTTACAAATTTTGTGACATCGCTAGCTTCTTACTTAAAATATTAGAGGAGTTTTGTCGGGAATACGAAAGAGTGACGTTGTATTTTTATATTCATTTCCTAAATTTGTGCTATTTTAAGTTTTAGTAGAGGGTCTACCACTTTTCTAAAACAACTGACTTGACTCGTTGACTTTACCTACTACTTTTTAGACTTTTATTAGACTTTCGACTTGATGATGATCTGGAAAACCGAAAAACTACATAAAAATGTTGTAAACATTTTACGATTTTCTTTCCCCGCCATATTTTACTTGACACTGGCCACGGTTATAAAGCCGAGCGCCATAATAAGAAAAAAAAATTTAGAGTCTGTGGTACGATTACCGTTGCTATGTTCGTTGCTATGGAAAGAGTTTCTTGTCTTTGTCCACTGAAACACGAGTCGATGGGTAGCGCCATGCTCGGGAAAAAGATATGTAGACATGGGAAAGAAACTGCCATTACTTTCTTCCGAAGAATCGACTGGGAAAGGCCGTGCTAACTATGCAGGGCTTATAATAGTTAATGTAATGCCAAATATTATTATCAAAAAAAAACTACTTTGTCTATGATATTGGGCACGTGAACCATAGAGCACAAATTGTGTCAACGTCAAGTGTCAACTGTCAACAACTGAAACATCAGGCATAACGGTCATTTTTGCATTTTGTTTGAATTTTTATTTTTTGTTTTCACGCCAAAATAAACAAACAAAGGCGTTGTAAAATTTTTATTTATTGAAATATTTTATTTACATAAACGTGTTTAAAAACAGTACAATGGGTGAACAGGTTGAAGACCAGGGAAACGAAACCAATCTTGATAACTCCGAACTAACGACGTTCGATAATCTTACAATTTTAAAGGAATTCAGTAACATTGTAAATCTTGTAAAGTAAGTATTGACTTTCTTCAAAATAAAGATTGAGCGCTTGAATATAAAAGTAGTAATTAACCCTATTGCTACGGACTTCTCTTTTAGAAATGAAGATTTTCTTGAGACTGTTCCCAAATCTAAACTGAAAAGAGTAAAGTGGGTTCCAATGTTCAATTGTCTAAAACAAGGTATTCTTGATGAAATGGTGCAGGAAATAAGCTCAATGTGGGACTTTGAGAATATGCCAGCAAAGTTAGAAGTTCTTGAAAAACAAAAAGAAAAGTTTGCTGAAATTAATCCAGACCAAACTGTATGGTAAGTACCACCATTAGGGTTGCCAGGCGTCCGGATAAAGCCGGACACTGGCTTTTTGCCAAAATTAATAGGTGTCCGGCTTTTGTAGAGCGTTGAAGCTATAATTTTATATGAATATACTACTAATTTCAGACGGTTTTACATCTAATGAGAAATAATATTTTATCAATCAGATGTTAAATTGATTAAATAAAACAGAAAATTTGTACATTAATGTATTGCTATACTGTGAATTTACATTGAATAAAAGTTTCCGGCCTTTTATATGAATGTACGGCCAAGTTGCCTATTTTTCTGGCTTTTCGGCTTAGCGACCTGGCAACCCTAACCACCACTATTTATAACAGCTGTTTTACTAGTGTATCAATGTCCTATTTTTTCCCCATTCAATGGCCATACATTGTAAGATTAAGTCGGCTAATATCTATTGTTAACATCTCAAACGTAGGAATCACAGACACAATAGATTTTCAATTGTTATGCAACAGCTGGGTGCTGCTTAGGGATTGATAGGTTATTGCCAAAAATTTAATCAATAAAAGTATTTGTTTGTTACCATAGCTGGGCACCGTTAATCAAATAGTTAACTTCGTTAATCGTTAATCCGCTACAAAAAAAAGTTAGCTTCGTTAAACGTTAAAGCGTTACATTTCGGAAGAATAAACGCAAGTTAACGTTAATCGTTAATCCGTTAATTATTGTAAAATTGCATTTTTATATCGTTGCTTTAGTGTAGGTACTTAAAAAACCTGTTGGTTTAAGTTCTGGAAGTTAACACAACTTTGAAATCTCACAACAAAAACACAACAATGAAAATAATTTTGAAATCACATAAAAATATGAAAACCTTATTAAATCGAGATAAAAATGGGCAAGGTGATAATATTTAAAGTGTATAAGCGTTCTCTGTGAAAAAACAAAGAGAAAACCACCTTTTGAGCGTGATTAAGTTTAGAAAATTTTATACTGCGTCTACGTTTTCTTGACAGATTGTACTTCTGAACCTGTTTATCGCGCCACGCCGCGGCGCTGTGCGCTAAATAGTAGGCATTGGATTAACGATTAACGGACTTCTACATATTAACGGAAGTTAACGTGTCCGTTAACATTTTCTAAATTTAACTTAAAAGTTAATTCGTTAATCAAAATGTTAACTTCGTTAATTAACGATTAACGGATTAACGAGTTAATGCCCAGCTATGTTTGTTACAAACTTTGCTATTCTCCTTTTTCTAGCATAGGTTAATACTAAATATTCTATTTTTTAATAATCCTATAGTTTTACAGCTTTTTATGAATTTAATATTTAATTAAGGTCCTCATAAATTACTGCTTATTACTGCTAGTAGATTCATATATTGTTTTCTGTTTCAGGAGACCGCAACTTAATGATGTTCAGGGCCAGTTAAAAGCTTCAGACGTTGCCAACTTGAGGAAACAAAAAACATTGCTCGAATCTCTGGCTAAGGAATATGAATCGAGAGCCAACCGATTAAAGAAAAATATTACTGCCAAAAGAGGTTATTTGAAAGCAATGCAAATGGACATTCAAAAATATCACAAGAAAAACGAAGATCTTGTTAATAAACTAAATAATAAAATAGCAAACCATGGAGAATTAGTTGAAATAATCATACCAAACACGACAAACATTGATGATATTGTCTGGTCGGAAAAAGAAATTACCAAGTGATAACACAATGATCTTGAGGAAAAAATTTATATTTCAGAAAATTGTACACACTTGAGAAAATACAACATAAATTTAGTATCTAAGTATAATAATTTAAAAACTCAATATTTGAAACTAGTGTAGATGAAAATAGAGAATTGTTTAAGTGTATATGAAGTGTTAGAACAAATGAGTTATTACGTAAATGCTAAGTTCGCAACATATATTCGTGTACTAACTACTAGCATAGATAAAATTTTTATGAGCACTAATATGAATTTAAAACAATGAAGTGAACTCTGAAACATATGTAATATGAATAAAATTACAAGATAATAATTATTTCATATAGCATTGTGACAATGCAAAATTCTAATGAAAATTAAAATAAACATCTTACTTTATATAGTAAAATTTATTATTGAATATCATCTGACATTGTTAACATAGCTATAAAATAAAATTGTACAATGCAAAACCTGCATATAATTTTATATATTTAATATTATTATATAGCAATTGCACTATTGTTGCGAGGACTACACTGCATCTACCACCATTAAGAGTTAAAGAGTGAGACTAATTGCCAAGTTAAAGCCTCAAAACGGGAGATCAATATTAATCTGCCAATTAATTTTGTCAATACTTATTCGTTATACTAATACTGTTGGCAAAATAACATAAATTTCACTGGGACTTGAGATGGTCTCCCTACGCAATAGTCTTAGAACTGAAATACTTATCTGCTACAAAGTAATCAATGTCAAGTCTTAGGCCAGCTCTTCCAGTGACCTTTTATTTCAAAGAAAACGAGAGAAACAAAGACTGTCTTGTCCGCCTTACTAAACAATTTTAAAAAGTTCATAGGAGTTAAAATTTTGAATTTTCTGAAGCCATCTATAATACAAAGACCTATAATATATACTTTACATTTATAGGCACATTAGTTAGATTAATAATAATTATTAATAACAAAGCAATCCATCAATCTCTAAACATAAATTACGAAATGTAGTGACACTACTAGTTTACCTGCCACATCTAAATTAATCTATAATATCATCGTAACATGTGTTGATGCAAAGACAAAGAAGCTATCGTCATTAGTCATGCCGAATAAAATATGCAAATAAACGTAACAAAAAACTATAACCTTTGAGAATTTTAAAACAGAAGGCACAATAAAATTCATAAATATTTTATAACTATTACATAGTTCTTATTCGGCTGTGTCAAATGACTACTCTAAAAGATAGTAATTACAATATAATATAATTTAATCATTTGTAGCATCCGTCTCACTGAGCTGCGCACTGAATACCAAATGCCAGTTATTTTTTCTTGGGGGGAGACCTCTGAGGTGTGGCCGGTCTCCCACTGTTGATTCCGTTGTACTGATACTTCGCCTTTTTCTCGGATGGCTTCAATATCTTTAAGAAATAATACATCATTATTCATTAGTAAAAAATAAAATTTGTGGTGCCTTTTGTATAAAATAATTATTATTAATGACTACAAACAACAAATCATGATTCATGTATGATTCAGAGCTGGTGTTTAAAGTTTTTATGAATCATAGGTGTTTTAAGCATCCTGGAAAGGCCCAAAAAACTTGAAACACTAATACAAAGTTACACCTTATCAAAACTTATTTTAGGGTGTGTATGTATAGACTTATATAGACTCCACTGTGAAGACAGCAGCACTGAAAGAGCAAATTTTTTTGTGATTTGTATAGGCAAGTGCCCCAGCGTCAGGAGTTTGTCCAAACAAAGCGAACTTTATATAGGGGACCCCATACACACCCTAAAGCGAAGCTAAACGAGCGTAATTTTGTGATATGATTCACAACATTACGCTCGTGTGAATGAAGTAGCAATTTTCTATGAAACTGAATGCTGCAGAATTTCTGCTAACCGAAATTCTGTGACTCACAATTCACAAATTACGCTCGTTTGGCTTCACGCTAAAGTATTATCACTAAATTTTGTTACACCCTTTATAGTCGAGGGAACGAAATGTAATTTACCTGGAAGGAGCACATAAGAGTTTCGTCAACGGACATCATTCCACCGGCGTTGTCGAACTCGCCGCAGTAGTTGGGCGCCGAGAATAACGTCACCAGCTGCCTCTTTGCAAAGAACTCGTAGCCGTCTTCTACCACCTAAATAATTTATTTATTAGTAAAATTACCTATCATTAACGCCTCTTGTCCACCGACGAACTGCGAAATATCTGCGAGACAGGAATAGAGCGAGATGCAATATAACGCATTGTCGTGTGGCGGATGAGACAGTAAATTGGTTTGCCGCTGTTTCGCAGTTTGTAGCTTCGGTGGACTAGAGGCGTTAAAATTCATTTTAGGCTTCTTGGGCTGTGTTTCCACTGAAGCGGTACGGGTGCTCGAATTGACCAATAGTGCTATTCCAGCGGAAAGACAGCGAAGATTTAGAGCATGGTGATTGGTCAATTCGGGCACCGCTAAGCTTTGCTCCGCTTTAGTGGAAACACAGCCTTACAGAGGAACGGCACTTGCCGACAGCGACGGCAACAGTTGTATCGTCGACAGTTGATGGCTGCCGTCGAAAAGTTTCGACGCCTGCAGTTGTATCTGCCGTTGGAAAGTGCCGTTCGTAACTTCCAGAAACTTTTTCGGCGAAGATAACGATTGTGGCAATTAAAAGCAGTTTTTTTTAATCAACTTTGCACTAAGCTTGCCGCAGTTCTTTTTGTAAATCGTAAACACGAGGCTATGGCATACTACACTCTACTCTTATCTGCTCCTATATATATACTATGCATATCTTAGGCTCCAGGAAACAGTGACAAAATACCAAAATTTAGGAGGAAGAAGTATCCCATGAAATAGTTTTTTTTTGCACGAAACCAACCTGATGGGCTCGACAGATCAAGTCCAGCTCGTGTCTGTTGAGGAATTTGCTGACGACGTCGGGGCCGAACGTGAACGACACGCCACGGTCATTCTCGCCCCATCCCTGGACATCCTTGTCCGGATCCGACCACAGCAGATCACACAGCAAACCTGATAAAAGTGGGGTTTTCACTATAGTATAATATAGAAGTTTATTTAGACTAGGCAACGACAGAGGATGATACTCTATGAAAGCGGGTGCTATTTTAATTTCTGTATTACTTTTTTGTACAACTAAGGGCTAATTCACACGTACCACAATCACACCACGTCGCAACGACAAAATGCCGTCAAGCAGTGGTTACGTGTGAATGGTGTCGCTGAAGCCTTTTGTAGTTGCGTTGTGGTACCGAAAAAATGTCGAAGTGGTTGCGTTATCACCAGTATTTGCGATGTGGTTACGTACGAAAGTCAATAAAACGGAGGGAAGAGCGCGGGCGGTGTGCGCGCACTACATCGCAACGTTGTGGTTGCGATGTAGTCGGCCACTAGTTCGCTTGTGGTTGCGATGTGGTGGTCGGTATTACACACGCGGTCGACGACTGCAAAATGTGGTACGTGTGAACAGTTCTTTTACAATACGAAATATACGCCCGATCACGTGGTGTGGGTGTGGTACATGTGGGTTGGCCCTAAACCTGACAGTTAAGAATTCCTATGAATCTAAACTCTAAAGGTACACGGGACAATTTGTCGTTTCGATCGATCGTCAAGAAAATCGTCCAATCGATCTTTTGACTATGAAATCGTTTGCGATATTGCTACATACGTACAATTTGTCGTTCGATTTTAACATCGAGGCGATAAATCGTTACGATAATTGTCCCGTGTATGGCCACCTTAAGGGTCTTATCACACTGGTGATTAGCGAGCGATTTGAAAGCGACGCGACCGCGCAGCGCGCACGCCGCGACAGCGCAGCATCGTCGCGGCGTCGTCTCGTCGACGTCATTTTGTACACTCGTCTAGAGTATTCAAAATACGAGTGTACAAAATGGCGTCCACGCCACGCCGCGACGACGCGCAATCTCAACGTGCGCGCTGCGCAATCGCGTCGTTTTCAAATCGCTCGCTAATCGCTAGTGTGATAAGGCCCTAAACGGTCTACTGTTTACACATTAGGAGCTTTTGCAGCTACAATGCTACTAAAGTAGTGAAGTTGCATTCGCCAGTTTGCGCCGACTAAGTAGAACACATTTAAACTAAGAAGTCTGTTAATTTTCGGATTGCATTTGCATAAAATCGATTATAGGTAATATGCAACCTCTTTCAAGTCTTACCTGTATCAGGGACGTCTGTGGGCCTCATTATTCTCCTAATCTGTTCCATACCCTGAAGATCAGGAGATAGACCACCATGACAACAGAAGATCTTCTCATCAATGATAGCGGCAATGGGCAGGCAATTGAAACAATCAGTGAACGTCTTCCACAGTTTTATGTTATACCGACGTTTGCATTCGTCATAGAAGCCTGTAAAGAAGAAAGTGATTTTTTTATATCTTTTTAAATTCAAAGTAGGTATCATAAATAGGTCTTTAACTTTTTCGAGTCGAGTTAATGTCGAGTCTAAAGTGATGCCTACCACCAGTGACTAGTTCCATAACTTGCCTGATTATCTTTTACCAATGGAAATTATTCTTTAAAAATGAGAGAACCTCAACAACGAAATAAAAACAACTGAAATTTAAGTTTTAAGGCAACTGTTTCGTTACATTCTAAGCAGAACCGAGTTCAGACCATTGTTGAGTCATTGACATGGGAGAAGTGCTCTCGAGTAGTCTCGAGTTACTCTCACCCTCAGTATAAAAGTATTCTTTACATACATCTTTTACCGGAGGCCGCGTCCCAAAACACGTAATATTATTCGGCCTCTCGCCAAGTTCTTTGAAAGTGGCACAAACAGTTGCGAACAGAAATGTAAGAGAGTAAAATTGTTTTGATTTCATCTGTTTTGTAAACAATTCATTTTTTCGAGTGTTTATGTCTCTTGCAGCTTGCTTGACTGATAAGAGTTTACAGATTACTCGATAAAAAACATCATTCGTTTAAAAATAAAGGTACAAGTTGGAAACCGGCTGCCGGCTACATGAACCGGCAGCAGACGACGTGTCGTCTCGACACTACTGTTTCTATGGTTCTATGAAAAGTGTCGCTATCTTCGTTTTGCTGGCTACGGAGGATTTGAGTCAAATACCCTCCGCAGCTAGCGACACGAAGCTAGAAATACCGTATTTCATAGTAATGCATACAAACCAGTAGTGTCGCGAGTCGCGACGACACGTCGTCTGCGGTTGCTTCATGTCGCCCGCTGCCAACCGGCACTATATTATCTCTCTTGATTAAATTTGAAAGCGTTAAAGCAAAAAAGGATCTACAATAATTTCGTAAATAAATTGAAGTATGTAGTATACAGATTTAACATTTTAATAATCATAAATAAGCAATAATTCATGGACGGAAAAGGAAGCGTTGGAAGAGATCTTTATCATTGTATACCTATTCATTGAAGTCGTGAGCCAACTTGGTACTTGGTAGGTATGTAGCGCAGGATGCATCATTACGACATCTTTATTTAAATTTAATATAATGATGCAGTCATCTTTTATAGGCACTTTAAAAGGATATTAAAACTTTAGGTAGGTAGGTACTTGAGATAAATTAAGCGCACATAAAAACAAGACATTATCTGCAAATAAAACTGTCGCTATAAACAAAATAATGCAGAGACAGGATTCCTGTGAGTACAGAATACAACAGAATATCTAAGATTTCATACAATAAGTCCACTGTCCAAGCAGCAAGCAAAATCCGCATGAGATTTTAAAAACGTCCCGACTTGATATGCTTACCATAAATACGATTGATGCTGGCGCACTCATGATTGCCTCGCAGCAGGAAGAAATTCTCGGGGAATTTTATTTTATACGCGAGCAGCAGGCATATGGTTTCCAGCGACTGCTTGCCGCGATCCACGTAATCGCCCAAAAATAGATAGTTGGCTTCGGGAGGAAAGCCGCCATATTCGAATAGACGCAGCAAGTCCGTGTACTGGCCGTGTATATCACCTGAAATAACACGGGGAGTTAATCGCGCAGAAAACTTTTACGAGGGGTCGTGACCGTGAACGTTTTGTACGCGAGATTACCCACTTAGCAACATTCAGTTTCACCATGGGGCCCGATTCTCGAGCGCCGAATGTTTCGATCACTGTATCCGCTAGTGAAACGACCTGGGGGCGGGGATCAAAACGGCGTTCAAGGCTTGAGAATTGAGCCCCTTGTCAGAGAACAGATGCATGTGAAAAAAAAAACAAATCAATTCAGCTTTTACGATGTTAGCACTGATTTATATCGATACAGTGGTGAGTGCCAGCATCACTGTATTTCGACACTGTTTAGCACTTTATCAATGCTATGCACTACTGCATCAATGTAATTTTTACAAGCAGCTGTATGAAAATATACAACATGAACATCAAAAATTGATTTATAGGTGGATGGTGGGCCCATTATTATCGATTGGGTTGTCTAGCCAACAAATTATGACTAAAACATTGATTTGATAAATAAATTTTCTGATGGTGCATCATCAATCATCATAATAATATGTAAGTGACAAAAAGATGATGCAAATATAGGTCAGTGGTTTTCAAATTTGAGCCCCATGATATCTTACATAAAGACATAATATGACTTAATCCCTTGATCGTGGAAAAAACGAGACACAATAGATTTGTATTGTTATCACGGTCGCATGCGACCGCTAGGGGCTTGAATCATTAATTAAAATTAAATAAAAAACATTTAAGAGACAAATGAGGTCTGATTGTAATTTAGTAGAATTTTTATGATAACGAGTTATAAATCTTATCTGAGATATCATCAAACTCTAGTTACTTATCTTCACACGATTCAAGATCAATATACTATCAGTAAAATGTATTAAATTTAGGCAGATTCTAGATCTCTGTTTGGTCTGGGACCTACATAATGTCAGAAAAAGCCAACTATTTACTGTATTTGTTAACATACACATAAGCCACGACTATTTAATTTCTAAAAATTTTAATCCTTCGATCAGAGGTTCTAGGAATTCCCATTGTATTCTTTTGTTCTCGTGATCACCAGTGCTTGCACGGGGCCTGAAGGATTAATATCATTGTGCGTAAAACAACAGTTCAAAGATATAATAGTATGTAGTATTCATTATTGAAATATAAATTAGAAAGGTTCCTGGAGATTAGTAAGAAAATTATCTTCAGTATGCTCATTTTGGGTAACTTTGAATTGCAGTTTAACTTTGAACAATGCATTATTGCATTGTTCAAAGTTAAGTCGCAATTCAAAGTTACCAAAAATGACCTTACTAGAATGAAATTCTTAATAAAATATAAGGAAGTGTTTACTCACCACAAATTTTCAATGGTGCTTCGAGCTCCAATAGTATTGGTTGTTGCAAAAATATTTCCCGGGATTTGGTACAGAGGCCCCGGACCTCCGACTCTGACATCTGAACCGTCTTTCCCGGACGACATCCTCGAACTATTACAAAAACATTATCAAATCGAATATTTTCACAATTATGTGTTGCTTAGTTAATAAGCAATTTTTATGCATGTTCAATGTATGTAGATTAGGGTTGTATTTTTAAAATATAAAAAAAATATTTATGGTATTGTATGTACAAAGCATGCTATTTGTAGTAATGTATCTCTGGCTTTATGGATGACTAAACAGTATCAAGAGTTGTGTAATTTTTGAAAAGTTGAAAGTGTTGTAATTTGTAAAAAGGGATTTGTTTCTGTGGTAAGTTCCTAGAGGGCATCTATCACAAACATAAATGAACAGATGTATCATGAAGTGTACAGAATAACCACCAATTTTTGAAACGATGAAATGATTTTCTTTTAAGAAAATTTTCACTAAGGACCACAAACTCGGGGCAATCAGAACAAACCGTATCCAAGGGTTATAAAATAAAAAGATAATGATGATGGCTAGCTCAATACAAAAATATTTTGGTGGTAACCATACATTCTCCTGAAAAGATGTCTTTGAATTTCCCTTTTCGCCGTGCAGTGTCCTGTTGCAGCCTGTATACTGATGTAACCCATAAAAAGCAGCATGATAAAGTGAAATTAACATGTAAAGTAATATACAATGCGAATAAAGCATAACAATAAGCCCATGAAATTATGATGGTTCTGTCATAGTAAAATGCGTACATATTTTGTACTACATTATTTTGAAATGTGATTATATTTGCGTTTCATCCACGGACCACGAATGAGTCGCGTTTTAACTTTTCTTAGCGACCAATCGTAGATTCCGATAAGAATTGAGGATAATCGATTTATTTATGAGTTTCTATACCTACAAACGACACCACAATTACGCAACTAGAAAGGTCTTTACCGCCAAGATAATAATTATTATGATACTTTAGACAACGCAGATTGTAAATAGTCACTTTGAATAAGTAAAAGATTGCACTTTACCTTCTAAAAGCCTGTGAATGAGACTGTCAACATTGAGTTCGTCAGCCATATTTACTACACTGAAAATAATTTACGTCAGTCGTCAAATTACAAATGTCAACAGTCAAAGGCATTTTTTCCATAGACAAGCATGTATTTTTTTTAAGTATTTAAAGAGCTTAAAAAATGAAAGTGATCCGTAACTTATTTAAAAAAAAAATTACTTATTTTCTAAAAATGTTATTCTATGGTGGTAATGGTGGGATTTCACATGGCTATTGGTATTAATTTGCTATTGGCTATTTGTTGCACTTGGCAAAATTATTGACGTGTACACAAACAACTAACAAGCAAAAAAAGGCAAATACGGCCTTCAACCATTCCTTCCACTAATCTTCCACACATGGACGACAAATATCAAACTTTCTGATTTTGTTTACTTGCTTATATTTTTTGGCTCTTTTGATGTGCGTCAAAAACCGAAGAGAGGTACGAATACGACGTGTATTTGGTATTGGTCATATTTGTCAAATAAGCAAATAAGGCCAATATTTTGTCAAACATACCGTCATGTGACATGGTGATTGTTTGGCGAATACAACTAAAACTATGGATTGTTTTCTTTTTTAAATCTCCACCAGACGGCGCGACGGTAGACACTTCTAGATTTTCTATTGGTTCCCCACCGGATCTGAAATTATCTGCAGGTTGGCATCACTGACTACATATTGGTTGTGTTTCTAAAAAATATCAGTGTACTGTCAAGTATGACATAAATAAAAAAATCTTAAACCTAAGCGATAATTGGCCTAAGCGATTAGGCTACTATACTGGTAATAGTCTAGGAACACGCTGTTAAAATAAAAACTTGTCAAACTGAAAACTGACAATCATTGCTGACAACTGAACGGCCTTGTGGCGGCCATGTTACTTTCAAACTTCTTCTTTAATGGCCAATATTGAACATCACCAATAATGAACATCAAAAACCCAAATAACACAATTTGGGGAAAAATAATAAAAACCACACCGACAATAAAAAGTAGAAGTAGAAAACTCTTTCAGTTATCATGTTTTCAGTTTGACAAGTGCAAGCGTGTTCCTAAGCTGTTACCAGTATACTGGTCTAATTGCTTAGGCCAATGATCGCTTAGGAGTATGATATTTTGATTGATATTACACTTGACAGTACACTGATATTTTTTAGAAACACGACCAACATGTAGTCAGTAATGCCAACCTGCAGATAATTTCAAATCGGTGGGGAACCAATAGAAAATTAGTGAGTGTCTACCGTCGCGCCGTCTGGTGGAGATGATAAAAAGAAAACAACCCATTCCTGTGACAAAAAAAATCAAAATGGCGGAGAAGTAGGTCGGCCAAAATCTTCGTACCCCTTTGAAATATTATATTTATTGTAATGGAGGCACAAGTCATATGGCTATTTGTATTTACTATTTATTGGCTAATTGTTGCATTTGGCAAAATTATTGACGTATACACAAACAAGCAAATAAAGGCAAATACGGCCTTCCACACATGGACGTCAAATATATCAAACTTTTACTTGATTTTGTTTATGTAATATCCGTAGTATCTCTTATTACTTATTAGTCTGTGGCTGTGCTTGCCATTTGACTCTTTTGATGTGCGTCAAAAAAGTACGGATACGTGTATTTGGTATTGGTCATATTTGTCAAATAGGCAATCAAGGCCAATACTTGTCAAACATACTGTCTACACATGGTGATTGTTTGGCGAATACATAAAATACGCAAATACAAATAGCCATGTGAAGTGCCTGCATTATCATGTGAATAGCGGCTGTACACCGTTTGATCTTGTACGACATTATATTTTTTATCTGTAAAACATAGACAACGACGTTTGTTTTAAAATTTCCATTTTGAAATGGCAAAATGTCGCTCATCGCGGTTGTCAAGCTATTTTCTCATCGCAATGTGCCGTTCTGGCGCATACTATGTATGAAAATTTACAGATTGTTGTGTGCGTTGTATTTTATTTCAGACGATACTTGACGGCTATTAACAACTCCATGGCTTTTAGTTTCAACGAGCGATATAATCGGTCTCTTGTTTTGATTTTCTCGAACTTCGCTAACAAAACAACTCGAAATGATATAGAAGTGGGTGTAAAAGCAATGAATTTGTACGTTTAAACAGTGAATATCGGGTGTACGTTTTACTTGAGACCTTTTGCTGTATCCTCTCTATTCACCATGGAGGAGAAAATGGATAGTGAGAACAGTTACAGTCACAGTGGGGATAGCAGCAGTTCTTCAGATAGCTCAAGTGGTAGTTCAGAATGCGACGAGGAAGTAACAGAGGCCGTACGCATCCTGGGACAAACCCTCGAGCTGCCCCAAGACCTGTGTGAGGATTATTCGGTATTCAGAGAATTCTTTTCTATGAAAACTTGGGAAAGCTTGGATGATAAACATAAAGAATATCTCAGAACATTACTACCACAGTTCAAAGAGGACGATGAGGAGGAAAAAGATACTACATTAGACATGTTATTTAATTGTGAACCATTCCATTTTTCATCTCCTTTGGATATTTTTTTCAACAACTTGAGGCAGGGCAACTATAGACCTGATATAGCGAGGATGAGAAAGTTTCTGACGAAAGCTAGAGCAAAACAACAAAAACACAAGGTAAATATTTACATTGTTTTAAATAATTGTCAAGTAACTTGTAGACATTACTTTTCAATTTAATTTACTTATTATGTTTGTACAGATAAAATCCTATTATGCAAAAATACTACCGGAAGTACTAATATCAAGAGAGAGATTACTGGCAGTGGCAAAAGCTGTGCCTCCCGGACCCACACCTTACATACCAAATATCCCTCCAAAACCATCAGCGAAGAACAATTATAAACCCATTTATGTAAGAGCGAGACAGAGGTATTTTGATGAGCTCAGTGCTATATGGAGTGAAGTAGGGTGTGATGAGTCTGAAGATGAAAACTATCCTGAAGGTGCACCAGAAAATATGACTAAAAAGAGGAAGCTAAATCCTGGACAAGTAAGTTTCAGATGTAAATAAATTCTGATCACTTTTTTAAGATAAGAGACTTTGTCTTATTCTTATTATTAAGTTAAACACAATTTAGAATTACAGCTGGCTAGCTGGGCTAGTTTAAGATAAAGCTTGTAATATCTGCATAAGCAAATTTTATATGTATGATAATTTATTATGTTCACTTTTCTAAATCACTAAAGTGCCTGTAGGTTACAGGATAAAATAAAACACTTATTTCCTTCTTTTATTCTCTTATTCATGTGTCTGTGTTGGTCACCATGCTGCATCTTCTTTACTGATGATATGTCACTTACTTCGCCCTTGTTCAACTAACAAATACTTCAAAATAAAAGAAATATTTAAAATAGCTGCATGTAAACCTTCAGCTTTGTCCACACTAGACATGCCCGTGACACGCGTTGAAATCGTAGCGCTCGCTATGACACTTTTCTTTCAACACGGGTGTATTTTGACGCATTCAATTATTGAATATGCCAAACGAAAGTTGAATAAAAAGAAGATGACGAAAATTGAAGATGAAATTGCATAATGTGAACATAGCTGTTGTGCAGTGTGCTTGGCTGTGACATGCAGCGTGCTTGGTTGTGACATGCAGCAAGTTTTTTTCTGTTTTATCTGATTTCTACTAACACATTTGTTACAGAATATGGAAACAGTATCTGGTACTCTCGGAGCTTTAGACTCTGCACATCCATCGTCAATAGCATGCTTGAAAAGTGTTCTAGCTACACACAGAGCAAGGCGGCAGTATAAGGAGGTATTGTTTGTTTTACATAAGCTACAAATTAATACACTGCTCATAATTCAGGTGCTATTTAATCTGAAACAAAAATACAACACATTTAAAGCATCCAAGTTCCATGTCTTATCCACACTAACAATATCACAAAAAATTAAGTATGTAGGTATTTTTGTTTGTCATTTACAGAACCATCCTGAGTTAAACACAACTGGTATAACATTGGAAGAAATAAAACAAAGGGTGTCATTAGTGAATGGTACCAAAAAGCTTATGTTTGGTGGGCAAAAGGTTGAAACGCCCATCCACAAAATCAAGAAGGTGGCCAAAGGTGGTAACCAAAAACTAAAGGATCTGAAATCAGCAATAAAGAAGGTTAAAGAAGAAGATAATGTTGAAAAAACACCTCTACTGCCAAATATCAAAATAAAGAGCGAACCAGATGCATCAGATTCTGAACATTCATCTGTGTTGGATCCAGTCTCAAGTCCAAAACAGAAGAAGATACTAGACCAAAGTGAAATTAAAGAAGAAGTGTCAGACAGTAAATTCTTTGGGTATGTTAATATAAAAACTATCTACTACATGTGCCGTGAGATATTATAATACTGTGTTTTGTCCTTGTCGGTCAAAGGAATTTTCCAATTTGTCAGACAAGGAAAAAGAGACTGAGTTTATATTATAGTGGTACTTCTTTCTTTCATTCAAACATAAAAGTTTATATTGCACTTAATTTACAGTGACGGTGACTTGGATAGACCAATCAAGGAAGAGCCCCAGGACTGTATAGTTCCAAATCCATTCAATTCTAAAATGTGTCAGCCAGTACCTATTAAATTGGAAGACCTTGATGGAATTGGTAAGATTTATTATTAAATTTTTATTTATTTCTATTTTAATAGATTGGCCTGTGCATTAATTCAATGAGCTTTGTTTTTTATAGATGGATGGAAGACAATAAAACGTAACTTTTATGTTACAGATATGATGGCGCTACCTGTGGAGTTAGTAGACGAATCGGGCGACGTGATGGCTGTGAATAAACCGGAAGTGAAGTCGGTGCCGACCATAGAGGATGAGGCGTTGACGGAGACGACTCACGCCAACTTCTTGTCTCTGGTTCGCGCGCTGTTTCCGGCTAGAGCGGCGCACAGAGCGTCCAAACAGCAGTTGCACGCGCGATGCGCTGCGGTCATGCGTTCGCCGATAGCACCCTTGAATACTTGGTATAATTGTAAGTACATACATCTATAATAATCTATAAAAATCTATGACTAGCATACTATTGTTTCTATGTTAATGAATTGCAATCTGTGTCAAATAGTAAAGTCAAGTAAAATAAAAAGTAAAGTCAAATTACTCAAATATTAAACGCAAGTTAGGTTGGTGTTTCGATGGGTTTAAAGTTTTAAACTCAAAACATTAAAGAAACAAAAATTACATCTATGATCTTGATTATTGTTATGCTTTGTTAGATGTTATCTTACGTATCGAAAATAATATAGAGACACATAGAGCTTTCTCTATATGGCGACTTAAAAAGTTAATATTGCTATTGCACAATTTACAAATCGCGTTAAAAAGAGAGCCAAGTTTATAGTTTTCTCAAAACATGAACTAAGAAAACACTAATAAATACTTTAAAATATTAATAAAGCTGTGGTCACTTTTTATTTAAGTGTCGGATGACTGGTGTGGGGAGTTGAACTCAGCGCTGGAATTCCTAGCCGGAGATCGAGGGCCACACCCCGATGACTATGTACCCTACCTACAGTACATACCTAGTACACAGGTCAGTATTACTATATTAATAGTTTTAACAAACATACAAATGCATTCTAGGGCCGGTATAAATTGTCAGTACTCAAGATGCATCTCGGTCTCAAGACACGGTTCAGGCTCTGTGATTGGTTGGCTGTCAAAATTTGGACCAATCATAGAGCCTAATCGCGTCTTGAGACCGAGATGCATCTTGAGTACTGACTATTTATACCGGCCTAGGACGTCTTACTTAACTTCATTCAATTAATACTAAGCAATCATTAATATTTCTGAGGCCCTATTAAGTATTATTGTAAAGAGTTCTCTATTGCTGTAGCCTATTTGTGTTTACTTCTCAACTCAACCTCAATCCTTAAAGATTTGTTGTTATTCTACTAAAAAAAAATAAAAAAGTATTGTTACGTTACGTACGTAACCCTAGCGGGTTCGAAGGATTTGGAGAGAAAGACCTGCTAACTTTTGAAGACTTTAATCACTAACACTAGGTCTAATACAAAGCACTAGGTCCAAACACTAAGCACTCACAATATCCTAGGTATTATTCAAGTCGTAGGTTTCACTGGTGTCACTCTTGATCACTTTTTTTCACTCCGAAATCGCCTTGAAGATAGCTCGAACTGAACTGATTAACTGGCTCGCCTCCTTGCGGCTATTCATATGGGCCGAGGCGAGTCCTAGACTGTTACAGAAGGTTCCTTTCTAGAACGTACCTGACTTGCGTAAACAAGACGTGTTGATAGTTTCTGGAAGTCTAACGCCATCAGAGTAGGGGTTATATTATGTTGTCTTTGTTCCAAGAGCCCCGAGTGGTTCCGCTTGTGGACGCTAGATGGCAGTGTGTGTCCGTAACAGTATATAATTTTTGATGGTTGAGTCGAGTGGAGGAAATTCTTGAGGAAACTAATGATATGGGTGTAAATGTATAATGTATATTCTCAGATGTACCAGTGGATAGGCGCGGGCCGCGACTGTGATGCGATATTAGGCCGGCTCTGTGAGCGATGGCTGCGGGCCGCGTCGCCGACGCCCGCGTCCAGGGAACCGCCGCCATCGAGGTTAGTACAGTGGAGCCTCTATTAGACTGCGTTTCCACCAGAGATGTGTTGGGAGGAATGTGTTTTTAAGATTCAATAGAATCGCTACGCTGAGCGAGGTAACGTCAATGAAGCGATTCTATTGGTTCTCAAAAACACATTCCTTGCAACACCTCTTTGGTGGAAACGCAGCCTTATTCTTGTATCTCCAATGTCGATATTGTGTAAGGTAAAAAAAGAAAAGTACGATTGAAGCAATTGATTCCTAGGCAGACCTACGTCATTTGGTCAAGTTTTGTCAATTCAATACAAGTCGTGAACTGCCGCCCACTGCCGGCTAAGTTTCACGTAACTCGACCAAACTACGTAGGTCCCCAAACTGCATATGAATCAACTTCTCTGATAGTACTTACGAATGCCTTAAAATCGAATGAAGATAATAAATAAGAGACTTGAGACTGTCATCAGATGGCGATTGCTGTACAACTACTCTTTAAAAGTTTAAACTTTGAATTCCCTTCCTTAAGTTCAGCCAAATAAACATAAGTAAAAGGTAATATACGCAATTTTTATAATTTATCAATAAATGAACGGATCAATAATATTCATGTAAGTCATGTAAGTAAAACGTAAGTATACAGTACATTACGTTTTACTTTTGACTTATACGAAAATAAAGTGTGTATATGATTTGATAACATGTCATATTTTAAAATATTCTGTTTTATTTTCAAATGCAGACATCCTACGAATTGGGTAGTGAGACAGCCGACAAATGCAGAAATTGCGGAATTCAGAGCACAAGAAAGGAGAAGATTTAGTACACCCTCGAAACCCTTCACTTACGTTTTGTTTGGGTAAGTTTTATCATTTTGGTAACATTACCAAAATTGAATCAATGTAACTTCTGACTACCGAATATTTCAGTTCAATAAAGTTACTGCGTACTAATTAATTTTCTTGAATATTACCATCTAAATGCCTTTTACATTGTTAATATATATTTTGCACCTTATTACAGTAAAACGAAAATTTTCTGTGCAGTATATTTATAACAGCTAGTGTTTTAACTATAAACTGTAACTGTGTAACTAGTGTCTATCCGAGTTTAATGAGTAAGGTGTTTAATGTTTTAATTAAAACGATCCACATTCTTTATGCAAATGTTTTATCCAGATCTATATCTAAGGAAAAAAACATGATAGACATAGACAATTGGTTGTATATGGCGCGCCCCTCCAAATTACTGTTTTAATGTGTGTAGACACTAGACACATCCTTATTGTTCGGGGTTGGGATAGATAAACAAGAGATCAAAGGATGTTCCTGTATTGCATAGATCTAACTATTACTAAAATGGGATATGAGATCGAGTCACGCGCTCTGTATGAGATATTGTCGTGAACTAAACTTAATACATTATTCAAAGTTAATATAATACATATAAAGGTGCAGAGTTGCATTATTACCTAAGTTGCATCTAGGTAATAAGGCAACACACGCTGTACGGGCGTTGACCCGTACATGCTCCCGGGGGAGAAAAAAGGGGTTAGTAGAGGTCTAAGATAATGAAAGATGAGGTTACAAGATGATAAACAATTTTGCTTATAACTAATTAATAAACTAGGGTTAGTGTAACAAGTTGTACAAAGTAGTGGGATTTAAAATTAAACATAACTAGTTGAATTAAGGTCTCTAAGTGAAAAGACACGAAAGATCGGGGACGAAGCCCTGTCCTGTTTATGTAAGCACTCACTAGATTTAACTTTAGGATCATTAATTGTCACAGATTTGCCCTTAACACTAAGATCACTCACACTTACACTTTTTATTTTAGCTAAAGATTGCCCATTTTCCCTAACCACACAACACTCACTTAACTCAGTTCCTTCGGGGGGCGTAGAGGAAGTCGCTCTAGCCGGCTGCACCTCTAGAGATCTCGAAGACTGCCGACGCTGAAGCCTGTGCCGCCGTCTCCAGTACAGCACTACAGCAGCAAATACTAATCCAATGACCAGGACGTAGATGACGGTGTAGTGATGCACGTCATGGTAGGATATTTCATCGCTTAACGGTTCACTCTTCTTTAGAGCATCAATACTTTCAGCAAGAGAGTCAAACTGTCGTAAGATTTTAGAGTTGTTATTGGGATCAATCTCAGCGGGCAAATCAGTAAGAGAAATATTCAACATGTGATTTATGGAAGGTATTTCGGGCGCGTCTATCCTGGCGCCAGTCATCATAGTGCTAGATAAAAGTTTGGTAGGATTGATCAAAAAGTCTTCTTTTTTTTATCATGCAGTCTTCCCCAATGTTCAAAAGACCTGCGTTCGTTAATTTTGTTGCCGCACCTTGGCCTTCACAAAGAATTTTAAGATTGCATTCGTTGCAGCAAAAATAAAAATATCTGTTGATTGACTTTAATTCCTTCCAAACATTTTTACAAGGATTTTTCACAGTTTTACATGTTCTTGTATTAGGGATGGTCTCGCAGAGGTTGTGATCATCCTTCAGGTGATAAATAGGATTTCTGATATGGCATAGGATCATTTCTGGATTTCGCCGTATGCAGGATTGAAGATCGTTCTCGGAGATTGTTACATATGAATCCTTTTTCAAATTAATAGCGGCAAACTCGGATATAATTTGTACATTTAACATGACGTTGTTTTGAGATCTGGGAACTGGAATGAGATTAAATAGTTCATAGACGTCTCTTTCTATTAGGGGTATACGGATTTCAATGATGAGATATTTTGAGCTGTACTTGGCTCTAACTTGTAATAAATTATAGAGATCTTTGAGATGGAGATTATCAACAGGGATCGCCAAATCTTTAGGAATTTGCGCCGAAATTACACTTAGTTCGTTTCTGAGCTGGCTTGGAGAGATTAAGTGAAAGTCCAGTTTCCCATTATAAATGTTTGTTACCGTATCCAAAATCGAGTCCTGTATTTTCCTAAGACTAAACATAAGATTTGTAGCGGTTATTGAGGACGTCAAAAAGTCTGTAACAAAACTCATATTTTGAACGTAGAGCTGTAAATTTACATAAGCCATTCTGACTTCATTCATCTTCTGATTAATAGATTAGTGATGTGCTCTCATAGTACTCTCCATTCTTTTCATGAGATTAAATTCAGCTTCCACCACTGAGGTTTGATTTTTCCAGAGATCAAACAAATGTTTGTCATTTTTTCTCATAAGATCGATGTCCTTTTCATATTTGTCAGCAAATCGCTGGTCAAGTACACCGAACAAGCTATTTGCAACGTAGCCTACTCCGTCTATTAAGCCTCGGCGCCGGCGCTTATGCGCGTTTCCAATTACAAATGATTCATTCATCATTATAATATTGTTATAATGTTTTAATTCTTCGAACTCGTGCCCGAGTTGCAATGTGATATCTTCGCACGGTGTCTTATGCTTTATTTCTAAACATATTGTCTCGAGGTAATTAATATATTTTTGAAGAGCCGACATGCCTTCTTTATAGGGATAAATATCATAATAGACAATTAGTCGCCAGTCGTCTCGAATTATATGCATATTTGAGATTTTGTCAAAATAAATGCTGTTATTGACTGGAGTAAAATTATAGGATGCTTGAGCTGAGGTAATTAAAGACATCAAAAAAAGTGTTAAAGATAGAGCTATTTTAGAAAACGAGATACGATTAGACTTCCTTTTACTTGAGTTTTCCTCTTTTAGTTCCTTATCCGGTCTACTGGGATTTATTCGAGAAGGAGGTAAATTTCTCATCAGCTGATTTTCCAGTGTGGATTCGTTTTTACGACACTTGTCGCACATACTGAGATCTGCCTGTTTTGACTGATTTGGGATGATGATGGGATGTTTAACATCAGGATTCAAATGTGAATGTTTCAGCCGTCCACTGACACGTAATATTCTGTCGGCGTCTAAAATAGGATTAGGATTTAAGATCTGGCTTTTACGATTTAGAGATTCGCCGTTCTGAAGATGGGAGATTTCCTTAGAAAAGTACTCCAGTTGCACTCTATTTGTTACGCGTTTGAGATCTTGCAATGTAAGGTAAGTCACACTATTCTTTTGGTGTAAATATATTATGTCAATGAACTTGTTAACGTAGGCTATAACTCGTATTACAGTTCTCAGTTTACTAAATTTATTCAATAATTGTTTAATTATAGAGGTATCGAGGTTTGTAGAAGCGATGTTTACTAACTTATTTTTTCTGAGATCTTCCGTCGTGTCATAGGATACATCGACAGGATAATTTTTGGGATCGAAGGAAGGTATCCAGCTGGGTCCTTTCCACTCAAAAGAATGTTCAGCTAATTGAGCTGCTGATAAGCTACGGCTTGCGCAGCCAGTGGGATAATTAGACCGTTCATCCGAAGAGAGTTGCTTAAGGGTCATCATAGCGCGAAAAGATGCCACCTTAGTCCCGTAGGTTACGGTCGCTAGTTGGTAGTCCTGTAGAGGTTGAGATCTCCATAATATGATTTTCTGAAGATTGTGATGCTCAGGATGTAGCCATAATATATTACGAAACATTTTCTCAACATCGCTAGTTAAAGCATATTTAAATTGCCGCCATTTAAGGATAAGGCTAAGAAGATCTTGTTGGAGATTCGGCCCTCTGTGCATGAGATCATTGAGGCTTAGTCCAGATGTCGTAGCTGCCGATGCATTAAAAACTACTCTAAGTTTTGTGCTTAGTGATTCATCACGAAGTACACAATGGTGTGATAAGTAACAACCTGGAATTATGTCAGCGTTAGCCGCGACGGGGGTCATATGTCCGAGTTCAATATACTCAGACATAAACAATTTATAATCATGTGCTTGGTCAGGTTTTCTAATTAATTTATTTTCAATTCGAAAGAATTGCGCTATAGCCTTTGTTTTTGATTCACCTAAGTTTTCCAGGAAATTATCTTTTAAGTGTAATTTTACGACGTAGCTGCCATCGTCGCGCCTTGAGGTTGTAGATTTGAGAAGGTCGATGCATTTTTGGTCTTCTTCAGATTTCGACGAAGGGTCTTGAATATCCTCGATTTCCCAGGACTGCTGGATCTTGCAGATATTATTTAGGATGACGTTGCATTGAAAGGTTTTGCAGCTACCGCTTAAGATCCAGCCCAGCTGAGTTTGCTGAGCCATAGGTAGGGTACCTTGGGGTCGGCAGATGCCATCTAATAGGATAAGAGAGTAGACATCAGCGCCAAATAGGATATCGACCGGCCGGCTTTTATGAAATTCAGGATCAGCTAGGGTTATTTGATTGAGGGTCGACCAGTCGGGCTTAGTAAATGTAGAACTCGGCAAGTTGTTTACCAAGCGCTTCATAATAAACACGTCGGTTTCAAAAGTAAAATCATTTACGAGTGACATGCACTTAATAGAGATCACGCCTTTACAAATATTTTCGTTGTTTCCGACTCCTGAAATGTAGCCGCTGCATTTTTTACGAGGTAATTTTAACATCTGAGCAGCCCTTTCGGTAATAATTGAGGTTTGGGATCCTTGATCCAAAAGGACTCTCATTTTATGATAAGATCCATCAGCTGCTTGTACTTTAATCATTGCTGTGGCAAGTAATATTTATGCAGGGTTATTGTCCGATGACTTCAGGTCTTGATCAGGCAATTTCGTAATCGTGGCTGTATACTTTGGCCCCGATTCGGCGTCCGGCGTAGTATTTGCTGAGTTGTATGATTCGTGAAGAATGGTATTATGCGCCTTATTGCATTCTCTACATTTTAACTCGGAAAGGCATTTTCTAGTTCCATGATTATGTAAACAATTGACACAAAGGTTCAAATTATTAATAGCATTTTTGCGTTCAGAAGGTTGAATTTTCAATAACTCCGGACAATTATGAATGCGATGACTCGACGAAAAGCAAAAATTACACGTCTTGCGGCTATGATTTTCAGACTTCGACGATTGCATAAGATTAATTTTATTTGTAGAATAATTATTACTGTAATTTAGTTTTAAGTTAGGGTTAAAATATTTATTAGTAGATTTTTGGTCATGTCTTAGACCTTTGGATGACGTTGGATAATGTTGAGTTGAAGGATAAGATTGAGATGAGGGTCTTTGACTGGAAATTTCTGGTTTCTTTCTTGATGTTTCTAAGGATATGAATTTATTTTCTAAAAATTGCAGGAATTTTTCCAGTACAGGCAGTTCTCTAGGCGATTTTAGGGAATCTATATAATCTTCATTAGTTTCAGGATCTAATTTTTCCGCTAAAATACACACTAGGAAAGGATCCCACGTAGAGACGTCGATCCCGAGATTTTTTATAGCATTTACACTCTCGTAGGTTGTATCATGGATGCGTTTGAGATGAAAGATAGATCTATGCTGGCTCACAGGGATATTAAGGATGTTCTTCAGATGAGATGTAAAGATACGTCGTTTATTGTCGTAGCGATGCGTGAGGATATTCCAGCACACGGGATAATTACTGGAACTGATTTGGAGATGCTGAATCAGCTTTTCAGGCTCGCCTTTCACCTTGCTCTTGAGGAACTGCATCTTCTGGGCGCAGGAAAGCGAAGGATTGTTGTGAATGGTCTCCGTGAAAAGATCCTTAAAGGAGACCCATTCAGTGTAGTTTCCTGCAAAGGTTGGGATCTCCATCTTCGGGGTCGATTTTGCTATATGTGCCACGGACCACATTTTTTGATTAATATCTCTTTTGAGATTTTTATAATATTTTTCATAAGATGTAAATTGTTCCTCATATTGGGTGTTTGAGCCGTTGAGCTCATTGTCCAGCTCCCAGTGCAAGGAATCAATGGCAGACCAACGGTTTTTGAGGTTTACTAAGATATCCTCAAACTCCCATTTTTCCGTGACGAGATTGAGGTCGATAGCTTGCGCTTCTCGTGAAAACGCTCTAAAATTAGTAGATTGTTTTCTCAGCAAGTTTTCTACGTTGGAGCTGACCTTCTGAGTTGGATTTGGAGATGAAAAGCCTGCAGCCGTTGATGGCGTGGGATGAAACGCAGGTGGTTTTAAAACCGGGGTTTGCGGCCTATCTATTTTAGGATTGTAGTTTTGTAAAGCCGCTTTTATTTTATTATATTTAATTTTTAATTGGTCATACTGATTAGAAGTGAAATACGCATGAGATTGATCACCGAAAGACAGCAAATCCATATGATTATTATGAAACTCTGTAAAGTATTGCTCTAGGTTATCTAACCGCCGACGGAGATAGTCGGGGGTTTTCCTATCTGCTCCATCCTTTTTAAAGTTGGAGTACAGTGAATCCACTCCATCGATTATTTGCTGCTGTGTAGCTAAGATGTCTTCCATCTTCGCCAGGATAATAAAAAAGGAAAGATCTTACTTGAGAGGTTCAGCAAACCGCTAGCTCGTCGATTGCGCCTTCCGCGGCACAGACAGGATACTCGGTGAACTGGTAGCGCGCTGAGGATCCGGGAGCACCGGACCGCGAGATGATGGCACCGTCAGGACACCGGAGTCACACGGGATCAGAGTTCAGTGGCACCCTTCCAGGTACCGGGATTGCACGAGATCACGAGATAAACTGTTCTCCTAAGGTACTGAGTTCGTACGCGAAACCACGAAGTGCACTCACAGGATAGTCAACTGGATACACTCGCGTAGGGTCCCGCTTTTTCGCTCGAAGGACCAATGTTCGGGGTTGGGATAGATAAACAAGAGATCAAAGGATGTTCCTGTATTGCATAGATCTAACTATTACTAAAATGGGATATGAGATCGAGTCACGCGCTCTGTATGAGATATTGTCGTGAACTAAACTTAATACATTATTCAAAGTTAATATAATACATGTAAAGGTGCAGAGTTGCATTATTACCTAAGTTGCATCTAGGTAATAAGGCAACACACGCTGTACGGGCGTTGACCCGTACACTTATTAAAGAGTTTGTATGTAGTAAGTATTCAACCAATCAATCAGTACTCGTAATATTTTATTAATGTCACTTATTACCAAGATTTGTTGGTCAACTAACCATAACTAGCCGACCGCGCAAGACAACGCACTTCAAACGTTTTGACAACGCACTTCAAACGTTTTGAATTTTGGAGGGGCCCGCCATGTTATCGTAGTTTATCTCTACCCTGTGTATACAATGTGTCCCGACACCGGTGTCCGATCCCTTAATGTCATGATCTATGGCATATTTTATCGACAAATTGGCTCTAAATTTTTTTCTCTCTCTTACGGTTGTAAAATGGCAGCCATTTTAATTTATCTCGGGCTTTCACACTAATCTGACAATATTATTGAAATGAAATTAACCATAGAAAAACCCAAGTTTAAGAAAAAAAAATGTGTATTTTTTATTAATGGCTTTTTGTAAAAAATCTAGCACATTAAACTGGTTCTTTTTTATTTTAAAAAGATACAGGAAGTTTTTATCTTCTAAAATTATTTTACTTCAATGCTCTAAGTCAGATAGTTTAGAAGTTGTAACGATTTTCTTATGATGAGGTGGTCAGATTAGTATGAAGCCAGAGAAAAATTTTTTTTTCAAAAGTTGGAGTATTTTTTTTAACTAATGATGTATGGCTTATATTAGTGACAAATTGGCTTTCAAATTATTTTTTTCTCCAACTTTTGAAAAAATAAATTTTTCTCCGGCTTCATACTAATCTGACCACCTCATCATAAGAACTTCTAAACTATCTGACTTAGAACATGGAAGTAAAATAATTTTAGAAGATGAAAACATCTTCTATCTTTCAAAAATAAAAAAGAACCAGTTTAATGTGCTAGATTTTTCACAAAAAGCCATTAAAAAATACACAATTTTTTTTTCTTAAACTTGGGTTTTTCTATGTTTAATTCCACGAAATTTCTAACATATTGCCTGTGTAAGCGTAGTCCACAAATTTAGCTATCAAATGAGACCTTTTTTATCTTCATAGAATATTTACAAGAGCAGTTCTGGTCAGATTAGTGTGAAAGCCCGAGAAAAACTAAAATGGCTGCCATTTTACAACCTTGAGAGAGAATAAAAATTTGAGGGCCAATTTGTCGATAAAATATGCCATAGATCATGATATTAAAGGATCGGACACCGGTGTCGGGACACATTGTATACAGCGTAGACTTTTTATTAGCATGGGGCTAGTCATAAATTTGTTTTTTTTTGTTATTTCTCAGTTACCGGTCATCGGTCGGCGCAGTGGGCGGGGCGCGGGGTGGGGCTGCGGGCGCGCGCGCCGGCGGTGCGGGCGCGGCGCTAGTGTCGCCGCAGCGTCCGCGTGCGGTTGCGTTCGTACCGCTGCTGCGTGACGCCGTAGCACGATTACCCAACGGAGAAGGCACGACGCGACATGTTGTTACATTACTCAAGTTAGTATACTATTTTAAAACATATTTTAGATAGATTATGATAGAAGTATTATATTAAATCGGTGCGGGCGCGGCGCTAGTGTCGTCGCAGCGTCCGCGTGCGGTTGCGTTCGTACCGCTGCTGCGAGACGCCGTGGCACGTTGTTACGTTACTCAAGTAAGTATACTATATTATTACGCATATTATATTGATTAAGATATTACATTAAATCGGTGCGGGCGCGGCGCTAGTGTCGCCGCAGCGTCCGCGTACAGTTGCGTTTGTACCGCTGCTGCGTGACGCCGTAGCACGGTTACCGAATGGCGAGGGCACGACGCGACATGTTGTTACGTTACTCAAGTTAGTAAGTATACTATTTTTAAACATATTCTACATAGATTATGATATTGCATTAAATAGGCTACTTGACCTACTTTTTTTCTTCATGCTAATCGCTTCTTAATCATTCATTTTCACAAAAAAAAAACTAATATTTCAATATTTTACACAGTAGAAACCCATAAAAATGTTTATTGAAAAATATGCCTCATAAATGGCGCCGAAAACACTGTCCGCCATAGTGTGACGTCATACGCTTTGTATTTTAAACTCTCTTTATTGAACATCTAAAAGTGCCCAAAAATAATAAAAGAATTAAATAAGAAATTATAAATCATTTGTAATGTTGAAAACTTTTGGAGAAAAGTTTTGGCCATTTCATTTCCCGTCTACAATAAATGGAGATAATATATAAAACTGATGTTTTAAGTGAATTATTCAAGAAAATATATTTTACAAATCTTTCTAGGCTTATTCTTATTATTTATGTACAAATAAACTTACATATAACGAGCGCGATAAATAAAAGATATTAAATTAGTATGAGGATGACGTCACATCCAAATCGGAAGTACCGCAAAAGCGTTTTCGTCAGTACAAATCCTGTTTTCATAAAATCATATTTTCAAATCGATTTTATTTATCAATCATAAGCTTTCTTAATCATTCATTTTCACAAAAAAAAAACTAATATTTCAATATTTTACACAGTAGAAACCCATAAAAATGTTTATTGAAAAATATGCCTCATAAATGGCGCCGAAAACACTGTCCGCCATAGTGTGACGTCATACGCTTTGTATTTTAAACTCTCTTTATTGAACATCTAAAAGTGCCCAAAAATAATAAAAGAATTAAATAAGAAATTATAAATCATTTGTAATGTTGAAAACTTTTGGAGAAAAGTTTTGGCCATTTCATTTCCCGTCTACAATAAATGGAGATAATATATAAAACTGATGTTTTAAGTGAATTATTCAAGAAAATATATTTTACAAATCTTTCTAGGCTTATTCTTATTATTTATGTACAAATAAACTTACATATAACGAGCGCGATAAATAAAAGATATTAAATTAGTATGAGGATGACGTCACATCCAAATCGGAAGTACCGCAAAAGCGTTTTCGTCAGTACAAATCCTGTTTTCATAAAATCATATTTTCAAATCGATTTTATTTATCAATCATAAGCTTTTATTTGATGATAAGGGTGACATACGGTTTCCTAGGCCAAGTTCTACTAGAAATATGCATTTGTTCAATGAAATTGAATATAGGTCAAGTAGCCTATTATTGGTGCGGGTGCGGCGCTAGTGTCGCCGCAGTCTGCGCGTGCAGTTGCGTTCGTACCGCTATTGCGAGATACCGTGGCACGGTTACCCAACGGTGAGGGCACGACGTAATAGAAGTATTATATTAAATCGGGGCAAGGCGGGCGCGACGCTAGTGTCGCCGCAGCGTCCGCGTGCAGTTGCGTTTGTACCGCTGCTGCGTGACGCCGTAGCACGGTTACCCAACGGCGAGGGCATGACGCGACACGTTGTTACGTTACTCAAGTAAGTATACTATAATATTATTACGAATTTTACGTTGAATAAGATATTACATTAAATCGGTGCGGGCGCGGCGCTAGTGTCGCCGCAGCGTCCGCGTGCAGTTGCGTTTGTACCGCTCCTGAGAGACGACACCGTGGCACGGCTTATACCGAATGGCGAAGGCACGACGCGACACGTTCGCGTTTGTTACGTTACTCAAGTAAGCATACTATTTTATTACACATTTTACATTGATTAAGATATTACATTAATCCTTCGATCGCGGATTCTTGGAAATGCTATTGTATTCTATTGTTGTCGCGATCACCAGTGCTCTTATGGGGCTTGGAGCAATCTGTGCGGGCGCGGCGCTAGTGTCGCCCCGCAGCGTCCGCGTGCAGTTGCGTTTGTACCGCTACACAGTGTGATAGAAACCTCGATTTTGTTTCACCGCGTTTTTCTTTCAAAATACTATAGTTGATAGCTATATAAACATTAGAGTAAAACTCCGAGATCGATATTCTTTGTAGTTATTTTTTAAAGAGTATCAAATTTGGCGTTTATCTGGGTCAAAAAGAATCATGGCCAAATTTGTATAGGAGCTGGACTCGACTTTTATTTTTGATGTCCCAAAATAAACTATAGTTAGATTTGGTTGTTCTTATGCTCTAAACATAATTCCGTTTTAGAATTATGTCTAAATAGCCACGATTTTTAATAATAATTAATAACGTTTACAATTATTTTGAGGTTAGACTTAAGAACTACCATTTTCCCGACTGCGGTGTAGCCTACAAGTGTATATTCGGCGATCTCGTTTCTAATTATTTCAAATTTTAACCCAAAAAACCCAAAAAATAGAACGAATGCGAATGATCGCCGGCTGTCAGAACTTAACGAAACTAAAATATTATATTGATCTTTTTTTGTGGCTATTTATAGACACATTTCTAATGATTTTCGATGCCTTAAAATATTAGGGATTTTTTGCTACTAATGGCATATCGGGACGCCACCGCCCACCTGGTACGATTTGGCCATTGTTCTTTGTATAAAAATTTATTAAAAAAAACTAATCACGTCACATTAATTTTGTTTATACCAATTGAACAAGTATACATACTTATAGTACAATAAAAAATCCGATTTTTTATTAAAAAAAATTTAATTGGATATAACTTTCTGACGCAGAGGTTATTAGAGTGTGATTTTTAATAACATTGATAAAGGATTACTCACACTATCGTTTCATGCTTAAAACTTTTTCTAATTCGATCTAATCGCGAAATTAAAAACTAAAATTATTAAATAAATAAATATCTCCCTACTTGATCACAGTAGGTTAGCCAAATTTGGAGAAAAAAGTAAAGTATTAAGTGCTTGTTCAATTGGTATAAACAAAATTAATGTTACGTGATTAGTTTTTTTTTAATTAATTTTTATACAAATTTTTGACCCGGAAAAACGCCAACTTTGACACTCTTTAAAAAATAACTACAAAGAATATCGATCTCAGAGTTTTACTCTAATGTTTATATAGCTATCAACTATTTACTATAGTATTTTGAAAGAAAAACGCGGTGACACAAAATCGAGGTTTTTATCACACTGTGCGCTGTTGCGTGGCGCCGCGCCGTAGCACGGTTACCGAATGGCGAAGGCACGACGCGACATGTTGTTACTTTACTCAAGTTAGTATACAATAATTATTATTACGCATTTTACATTGATTAAGATAGAAGTATGTAATATAAAAAATCGGGGCGAGGCGGGCGCGGCGCTAGTGTCGCCGCAGCGTCCGCGTGCGGTGGCGTTCGTACCGCTGCACAGTGTTTATTGTAGCCCAAAAAACGGACATCGTCTTTTTATTTGTTAATTCGAAAGAGTACTTAATTACAAATCCCCGAGTAAAACACCCAGGTGTCTCGCTTTAATAGTTTTTGAATTATCTCGAAAAGAAAATCCCAATCCCGCGTTCATAAAAAAGTGAAAAGTTATTATATTTCAAAATTGGTACAGATTAGAAATAAACATGTGATATAATACTTGTAGGACATACAAAAAGCTACATTATGAACACTTTTTTAGTTGGCTATCACTTATGGGAGCCATCAAAACGAAGAAAATCGATTTTTAGTTTTTATTTTTTTCTGACTAAACTAAGTCGATGTCGAAAGCGCATGTTACTTTAAAAGAAAGGTAACCATCACCACTACCAATAGTAAAAATACCAAATCCCTAACCCGTGGAACTTTTGAGTTCTATGACTTTAAAAAATCCGGGATTGGCGGGATTTGTGGACTTTGTTTTTTATTGCACTTTTCGATCGTGTTGCTAACAAGGAACAAATTCTGCGAAGTTAATATTTTAAAATAAACTTTTTTCATACATTTCGACAAATGCTTTAGGAAAATGTATAAGTGATATTAAAGTAAAAAAATATATATTCAATGCATGTGTCACGACTCACGTAATCACCGTTGCCGTCATGTATAATATCAATAGGGATGATGACAAGGTCAAAGATTAGCAAATTTTGTCAATAAAATAAAGAAATCACGGTAAAAAATAAATGTTCCCAAAATTTCAGCTTGATAGCATTTATATTTTTTTTTGTTATGCGCCTGCAAAGTTGGATAATCAAGTCGATTTTTTTTCAATTAAATTTCTTAATATTTGTATACCATTCGATAACTTTTGCAATTAAAAGCAACTTTTGTTATGAAACCACTTTCATAAACGCAATATTTAATATACCTATCGAACAAAGTTCTCTCCCGATGTATACAAACTACGAAAGAGTGACGTCATTCTTTCGTAGCACTTTGTATGGAGCGTTTCGGGCAGGTCTATTTTATTAGATGTTTGAATTGTCATATCTTGGTGAATTTTTAGGCTATCAGAGTCATTCTTTCAGCGATGTTTCTATTTTTAAGGGTCTTTCAATTACCAATAAGATTAGCCACAAAACTTAGATATCAAGCTTTTTTATCGTTTTAAAGTATGATAGTATAATTGTTATGACGTCAGCGTTGATGTTAATTAATTAATTTCTTTCACCATCGTCACTGAGCTATTGTTATTAATTATTATCATACGGGCAGGTTTAAAAGGTATTAATAAGTTTATTACTTCAGGTGGATAAGGTACTCGTTTTTTGCGTTTTTCTCTGGAGTCAAGGTTTAAATGGGAAACTATTGGGTCGGATGACTCTAGCGCTCGATGGAACAAATCGGTCGGTTAACGTAAATTAACGGACTGTTAACACATACAATTAAGCGAATTATGACGTTATTTGATGATGAAATAAATACACTCTGTAAATAAAAAGAAATTAGCAATTTACAATGTGAGTTTGAAGGTTCTTGGGGCTTTGATGGAAGTACTGGTCAATCACTTTACAAACAAAAACTTCTTTATGATCCAACATAATATGATGAAAATTCAATATTTACTGCCACATTTGTACGTTTGAGGCTAAAAGTTAGTAGTGCGTTATGACCGGGAGCATTACACTCGTAAAAATTCCAGGATAAACTCTATGACCGATTTGTTCCATCGAGCGCTAGAGTCATCAGACCCAATAGTTTCCCATTTAAACCTTGACTCCAGAGAAAAACGCAGAAAACGAGTACCTTATCCACCTGAAGTAATAAACTTATTAATACCTTTTAAACCTGCCCCTATGATAATAATTGATAACAATAGCTCAGTGACGATGGTGAAAGAAATTAATTAACATCGACGCTGACGTCATAACAATTATACTATCATACTTTAAAACGATAAAAAGAAGGTTGATATCTAAGTTTTGTGGCTAATCCCACATTTTTAAAAACACATTTCTTTGGTATTCGAATTTCAGCAGTGGTGAATGTTGACGACAATTAATATTATACATGACGGCAACGGTGATGACTGATGACATGCATTGATTATATATTTTTTTACTTTAATAGCACTTACTTATACATTTTCCTAAAGCATTATTTAATATCATACGTCGAAATGTATGAAAAAAGTACATTTAAAAATATTTAGTACTTTTTAAGCTTTGACAACTATAGTTACTTCGCAGAATTTGTTCCTTGTTAGCAACAGGATCGAATAGTGTAATAAAAAAACAAAGTCCACAAATCCCGCCAATCCCGGATTTTTTAAAGTCATAGAACTCAAAAGTTCCACGGGTTAGGGATTTGGTATTTTTACTATTGGTAGTGGTGATGGTTGCCTTTCTTTTAAAGTAACATGCGCTTTCGACATCGACTTAGTTTAGTCAGAAAAAAATAAAAACTGAAAATCGATTTTCTTCGTTTTGATGGCCCCCATAAGTGATAGCCAACTAAAAAAGTGTTCATAATGTAGCTTTTTGTATGTCCTACAAGTATTATATCACATGTTTATTTCTAATCTGTACCAATTTTGAAATATAATAACTTTTCACTTTTGACGTGACAACGTCTTAAATTAGGTTGCGGCTGGGAGTCACTTATGAAAAAGTGTAACGCTCGGTAACGTTACGATGAGTCACCGAACGAGAGAGAGGCCCGCCGAATGCCTTGCGTCTCTCTCCCACTCAACTATGATCGGTCTGCCGCGCGCGCAGCGCGCATTCATATCAATAAATATTCTACCGAGAAAAAGACGTTGTCACGTAAAATCTTCGCCCGTAAAACCGACTTTACAGGCAACCATTTTTTTTTTTATGAACGCGGGATTGGGATTTTCTTTTCGAGATAATTCAAAAACTATTAAAGCGAGACACCTGGGTGTTTTACTCGGGGATTTGTAATTAAGTACTCTTTCGAATTAACAAATAAAAAGACGATGTCCGTTTTTTGGGCTACATTAAACACTGTGCGCTGGTGCGAGACGCCGTGGCACGGTTACCCAACGGCGAGGGCACGACGCGACACGTTGTTACGTTACTGATGTTAGTATATTATTTGAAAACATATTTTACATAGATTGAGATATTACATTAAATCGGGGCGAGGCGGGCGCAGCGTCCGCATGCGGTTTCATTTGTTGCGGACGCCGTGATTTAGATTACCCAAAAGAAAGGACACAACATGTTGTCACGCTCCTTAAGTTGGTACACTATCCATAATATAAACAGGAACTAGCAGAATATATTCCTAAGCACTAATCTCGAAAAAAATCTCGACTATTCAGATTTTTTTTGGCTATAGCCTCGTTGTTTGGTCCATGGCTAAAATTATACATGTTTTTCGCAGAATGTCCCAATGGATAGTTCCGTGCAGCGAGCAAGTGTTAACGAGTGCGGTAACCAACGTTTTGGAAAAACTCGCGGCGGTCAAGCGTGATCCGTTCATCAAATACGACCAAAGGACATCAATTTGGACTTACCTTCATAGGCACAAGTAAGTGATTCTTTTGACGTATTTCTATTTATCCACTACTATTATAAATGCGAAACTCGATCTATCAGTTTTAATGCTTTTTCTATTTTTTTATTGCAGGAGTGAAGAGGATTGGCTGAAGAGTACGGCACGAAGTCGTGCAAACAAATCAAACAGCGTATCTTCAACGCCATCTGTTCAAACACCGGTATTTTTTATATTTTCTTTAATATTAAAAAAATAGGTATCTGATTTTTTTGGGTTCCGTACCCAAAGGGTAAAAACGGGACCCTATTACTAAGACTTCGATGTCTGTCCGTCCGTCCGTCCGTCCGTCCGTCCGTCTGTCTGTCTCCAGGCTGTAACTCAAGAACCGCTATAGCTAGACTTCTGAAATTTTCACAGATTGTGTATTTCGTTTGCCGCTATAACAACAAATACTAAAAACAAAATAAAATTAATATTTAAGGGTGGCTCCCATACAACAAACATGATTTTTTCTGCCTTTTTTGCTCTATGTCAGTAATGGCAACAGGTAGGCACATTATATTTTCACGAAGGCCCTTATTGTATGTCTTAGTCAATAATTAATAATAATATTAAAATAAAATAAAAATTTAAGGGGGGCTCCCATACAAAAAACACAATTTTGGCCTATTTTTGCTCTCTAACGGTACGGAACCCTTCGTGCGCGAGTCCAACTCGCACTTGGCCGATTATTTTACTTGTGTTAAAAATAAATGTTCCCCTGGTTTTTGACCGTGAAATTCAAGCTTTTCTAATAAATAACGCTGTATGTAAAGACATAATATTTTTGACATCATAAGTTCAATACTATATTATATGTAATTAGTATTCCATTATACATTTGAAGAAAGAAGCTTTCCACTTTTAAATCTTACTACCAAATAATGCAATTGCGAAGTGGGAAACGGAATATTTATCCACCTTACTTATAATGTGTAAATAATAAAAATATTTTTAGATGGGCGTGGAAGTCAGTAATTGTGAGGAAGTATTGGAGAACGCGTCAGACAGCGACGTCGACGTGGACGACACGAGCGCTCCCACCTCAACCGCGCATCTCTCCTCGGCCCAGCTCCTCATGCAAGCCACCCAGGCCACCTCCAACCCGGTGCACATCACCAAAACCAAGGGCAAACTCATCCCCACACCAAAACCCAAGGCCACCCCGCAGAAACCTCCACCGAAGATGCCCAGTCTCGTTCAGACAAAAACTAGTCCACAAGTAAAGCCGGTCAGCCAAGCGAACACAATTCAAAGTTCGAAGCCTACCCAGACGCAACCGAAGCAAGCGAGCCTCCTCCAGTCACCGAAATCGAATCCGACACCGCCAAAACCAGCTCCGAAGACAGTGCCAACTAAGAGCATAGTCAAGCCAAGTATACAGTCTCCGAAGCAAGCGCCCAAACAGAATATTGTAGTGCAAGGTGTTAAGCAGAATGTGACGTCACTTGCAAAGCAGATTAGTGAGTCGTTAATAACGCAAATGTCGACGACGCTGCCCTCTATAGTGATAGCGCCGCAACGGTCTCCGCTCACCAAACAGAAGTCTGTCAGCAAAATTGAGACGCCACAGTCAACGGTATGTAAAACATCCATACTTATATTATTTACGTTAAGTTTTCGTACTTTCTCGACAGCATTGCTATTTATTTAACCTCATTATATGTCACCTATTCCTTATTGTTGTATCCTAGCATTCGAATGAATTCATCGTAAATAGTAAGACAGACTACTACTAATGATGATGATGATAATAATTTTCTTTTTTTTCCTTTTCTATAAACCTGATGAATGTTTAATCTTTTTCATCTTTTCTTTTTCTATTAAACCTATAGTTTAATGCATGTTTTAGGTATCAACAATTACATCGGCACAGCAAAATGCAGCTGTGGCGTCAATACTTCAAACCAATATTACTACAACCTTACACCAAACTACTACCTCTGCGACCAAGGTAACTAATATTGACTATCTCCCTAAGTCCTTGCTCCAGCCTCCAAGCTCTAAACACTGCATACCGAAATTAAAGATACATATTTTTTTCGAACGTTTCATACATATCTATATAATATTATATGATACGTTCGAAAAGTCGCAAGTTGACAAGGACATTACTTTCCGTTAACTGCGTGGGTCTTTGATGTGTTAAATAACTGGAATACGTTCGAAATGATTCTACAAGTCATAAACATACCCTTAAAACAAATTATGTATTTGTTTTATGGATATGTTTTAACATAAAGATAAAATGTAGAATGTTTAAATGTAAATTTCTAATTACATTATCATCCGTTACAACTCACTCAACTCTAGATTAAACTCACTCACTCACTTAAAGACTTAAATAATCATTAATCAGGTAACATTAAGTTTGTTGTACCAATAATTGTTAACCTCTTTTATGTTTTTAGCTGACGCCCGTGACGCGATCGCTACTAATACGACCGTCTGCTGTACAAACAACAACGACGAGCGTTGTCAATGTTGTTACAACACCCGCACAGGTATTTGTTGAATAAAAAAACTCGTTTTTTAACTATACAAGCTGAGACATTGACTCTGAAGTTGGCAACGAATAAAGATCTATGATTGGCTGTTATAATCCGTCCTGACTGAATGTCACTAAGTGTCTAAACACACTAGGCTGAAACGCCGGCGTAACTTACGTGGCCGAAATTACGTTCAGCCGCTTACGTCTGATGCGACACACTATAAATTACGCGAAGAGCCGAAATTTCGCGGCGTAATTTCCGTTGCCGAACGCACGCGTAAGTGAGTATTTAAAATTCTCAGTTGTAATGTAAGCGTTAACGCTTTGGAGATAAGGTTGGATTTGCTATGTTCGGTTTTGATAATTCCGTCGCGTATAGTGTGTTGCTATACAAAACATTACCGCCGAATCGCTGCCGAACTTTACGCTCGACTCGGCTCGACGGAAATGCGGCTCACGACGGAATTTCGGCATAGTGGTTCGTCTGTCGCGTTCCGCCCATATTTTGTATGGATTTGAAACGCTGTGGAATTTACGTCGGCGTATTTCAGCCTAGTGTGCTTAGACCCTAAGCGGCAGTGGAGCAGTGTGTGAGAGTACCATTAAAGCTACTAGAATGCAGTACAGTACGTTACGCGTAGTTAGTTTCAATGTTATACACATTTTTATGACGATGACACGTTAATGCAATGTAGTTTAGTCCAGTGTGTTCTAACCTGTGATAAATTTGTAGGTACCTACTACGCCCAGACGGAGTGTGGTTAGAGTGTTAAGTCCCGCGACTCCATCATCAGGGAAATCTCTTATATCGCCCAGAGCGCTTCTTCAACAAAGTAAGTATATTATATTATAGACTAGCGACCCGCCTCGGCGTCGCAGGGGTATAAAATATATAGCCACTGAAAAAATGATTAAAATCGATAGCCTATGATCCTTCACGTGGTCTACTTCTAATCTGTTCCAAATACATAACATAAAAATTGCTCCAGTAGTTCGCGAGATAAGCCCTTTCAAATAATTTCCTCCGTTTTTCCACACACTCCTATTAGTCTTAGCGTGATAAAATATAGCCTAAAGCCCTTCTCGATAAATGGGCTATCTAACACTGAAATAATCATCAAAATCCGTTGCGTAGTTTTAAAGATTAAAGGAAACACACACACAGGGACATGAGGGAAAAAAGTGACATTTTTTAAATAATATGTATACAAGATATTATAAGTAAGTGGTATACTTGTTAGCTTGTTTTAATGATTCCTTTCGTTACAGGCACACCCGCTACAAAGAAACGCACCTTACCCAGTTCTGTGTCGGAATCTATCATAGTCCAGGTGGGTTCAGAAGCTATCATGTTACCATGTTCATAATAATATAAAGCAACAATTAGGAATACAATGCCTTTACTGTTGTATTTTTTTTCGTTTAAAGAGAGAAAACATTAAATGTGATAAAGTTTTTTTTTCATTATTATTACTGACAATAATGGGGCATAACAAAATAGAAATAATATCATAAAAGTACACTGTAACTTATTCATATTTACAGACAACCGCGACGGCAAGCAGCACAAGCACAGAAGTTAGCTCGAGCGGTACAAGCGTAGCGACGTCGCGCACCTTGCAGCTTGGCCCGCAGCTGCAGCTCTCCTCCCTGTCGCAGCTGCAACAGCTTCAACAGCTGGTGCGGCTTCCCAGCGGCCAAACAGTCCAGCTTGCATCCCCGCACACGCTCCAGGCACTCAAGGTCAGGCACACAAACACATACACACACACACACACCACAAACTTAATTATAGACAATATATAATTTTAAATACTAACCCAGTTAAAACTAATTATTATTTTTAAACAAGCATAAAATATCGTTTTATCTTAAAATGTCATGTAAGACTGAAAAAGCTGGTCCCTCCTAATACAAGTTCTACTTAAAAGAAGAACCCCACCACATTGCAAATATGTAAATTTAAAATAAAGATTTTTTGATTTTTGAAGGTCACGCCGCAGAAGACTCAACCTAGACCGCTCACCAAATCCGGCCTACCGTCCACCGTCCAAATCGCTGGCCAGACGGTCCAAATCGGCGGTCAAACGGTCCAGCTGGCCGGTCAGACGGTCCAGTTAGGACACACGGTGAAGCTACCCGGTGGTCAAAGCGTCCAAGTGGCTAGCCCTTCCTTATCATCCAGTGTGCAGCTGCCCAGCGGTCAGACGGTCCAGATCGGTGGAAACGTCCAGACGGTCCAACTCGGACAGAACGTGCAACTGTCCGGTCAGAATATGGGCCAGACGGTACAATTGTCCGGTCAGAATATGGGCCAGACGGTGCAGTTGACCGGTCAGAATATGGGCCAGACGCTTCAATTGTCCGGTCAAAATATGGGCCAGACTGTCCAACTGTCCAGTCAAAACATAGGTCAGACGGTTCAAATGTCAGGTCAGAATATGGGCCAGACGGTTCAACTGTCTAGCCAAAACATGGGCCAATTGTCCAGTCAGAGCATGGGCCAAACAGTCCAGATCGGTGGCCAAACTGTACAACTACCAAGCGGACAGACAATACAACTTTCTAACGGCCAAACCCTGCAACTGGCTAACGGTCAGACAATACAGCTGGCTAACCAGACACCCAAGTCCGTCACGCAGGTCGTCCGCGCGCCCGGCGACAAATCCGTGCAGCCGATAGTGGCTAAGCTGCTAAGTAATGCACAGGTAATATAATATTTTCATATTTAGACTTATCTTAACATTCTTTTTCTGCCAAACCTATCGAGTAAATTTTATGTTAAAATTGTAGACAAGATAGCCTTCTAGTTAAGCTGCGTATAGTATAAGTTTCTTATTATTTACTAGCTGTTGCCCGCGACTTCGTCCGCATGGACTTCAGTTTATAGCGCGCGATGTCAACGAAATGGGCATTGTCCAAAAAAATTACATGCACTTTTTATATTTTTTTTCGTTAAAATAGGGTATTTTAAGAATATAAATTAAATAATTTTGAAATTCATTGGCTAGTTTTTTCTCAATAAATTTTTAAAGTTTCGCTCTGACGTCATCATCGGCGGCCAATTGACCTCTGCAGTATGTTTAAATTTCCTTTCAATCTTATTATAATGGCTGGTTCGTCAAATGCAAGTTCTCATTATGTGAAAACTGATACGAGATCTTACCAAAAGTTCGAAACGTAATGTTGGTCGAATTTATTGCTAATTTAACGCCATTGAAGGTCAAACTAAGGTTAAACATATTTGTTCAAAAATATAAGTAACTAATGCGAATTTTTTTGGTTTATATACAGAAAAACGATCACTGACCTTATTCCTCGAAATGTTTTTGTAATGAGCAAAATTTAAAAAAAATGGACAATCCCCATTGGTGTCAAATTTAAAAGCTTTTTAAAACCCTGGTATCCCTTAAATCAAAATACCCAAAAACAGCTGTGCACTGTGCAGTGTGCACAATGCACATAATATTTCATTTTTTAAATTAAACTTTATTTATACCAAATTTTAAAGCTTATTTAGCCCCCCATTACACAACTTTAGCTTTACCCATTAACTATTTATTATTGGTAGGTTTAAGGTTACGTCACTGCATTATGCATAGATAAAAGTACTGAGTAGTGAATTATTTAATAACGTGATGATAACATTCGAAAGAATCGAAAAAACCTGAGTTAACATGGTACCACCTCTTATAGAAAGACGCATGAGCAAGCAGTAGCGCGATGTAGGCGACTCTTAGCGCCATCTGTTATGAATTTTGGAACTAATTTGATTTGACCAAATTTACGCATTTTCACCCCCTTACAACCCCTTTTTCCAGTTAAAAAGTAGCCTATGTCCTTTCTTAGGCTTTAGACTATACAAAATTTCATTACAGTCTGTCAGCGAGACAGACAGACAGACAGACAGAGATGCTTTCACATTTATAATATTAGTATAGATTTAACTATTTGCTCCACATATAAATGACTCACGTGAAATACACTGTAAGAAAGACGACACAACAGATACTGCTTATATCTATAATCTAAAAGAAATTTCTTCCATCATTCCTACAGAGAGAAAGATGGGAAATATCAGCTAATTATTTTTATTAGGTTTCGGTGACAGTGGTCGGCATCATGGTAACCAGTTCAGTTATGCAGGAGTAATTTTATAGTGCCCAAGTGTGTACGCAGTACACAAGAGCACTCTCTATTCCTTTTACTCTTATAACCCAGTGGGACGGACGACCGACACGACTGGCGAGAGATCAGGACCTACTTTTTACATGCCCATCCGATGCATCATCATACTTGTCAGACAATCAGGTGATCAGCCTGCATTGTCCTAACCACACTTGGAAATAACATGTTTCCAACGCTGGAATCGACCCCACGACCTCCGAGACGAGAGTCACGCTCTAAACCACTGGACAAAGGTCCGGAATTTGGTCTGGTATTAACTGTCCAGTAATTTTAATGCCTTACTATACCAACAGACGCAGATGATCTCACTGGACAGCGGTGGCGCGGCGGGGCGGGCGCGCGGCGTGCGAGTGCTCGCGCCGGCGCGGCCCGTGTTACTGGCGGCTGGGAAACCGCTGCAGAATATTATATTGCAGGTACAGACTACAGTGTCTAATGTCTATATACAGAGTGTAACAAAACTAAGTGATAATAATTAAGGGTGTGTATGTGTCGCCTATCCATTTTAGGGTTTTATTTAAAACGGCTTTAGGGCCTTATCACACTGGCGATTAGCGAGCTATTTGAAAGCGACGCGACTGCGCAGCGCACACGCCGCGATCGCGCGGCGTGGCGTGGACGCCATTACACTCGTCTAGGGAGTATACAAAATACGAGTGTATAAAATGGCGTCCACGCGACGCGCTGTTGTGAGTGTGCGCGAGTGTGCGCTGCGCAGTCGCGTCGCTTTCAAATCGCCAGTGTGATAAGGCCCTTAGGTTTCATTTATTTTATTAGAGGTTGGAAAGGTGTTGGTTATTTAAGAATTAAGAATTTTTATTGAGTTTATTAAACACAACGATATTATCGCCAACAAACTATTGTAAGTTTGGCGATTTTTTATGTATAAGTAACCATTGTAAACATTTTATGAATAATGAATATTGATATTTGAAAAAAAATCGGTTGTCTGTAAAGTCGGTTTACTGACGATAGTTGAACGTGACAACGTCATAGCCTTAACCCCTCAGTTCCGGGTAAAATCTATGCAAAAAAGTTGGCAGGTCAATGTGCAAAAAAAATGGCGCCCGGCCTACCCTCTTTGTAAAATTAATGTAATATGAAATATCCTTACATATCATCCATATTTTATGTTTGTGTGAACTACATTATAATATATTATGTTAAATTTTCTATCTATCAAGCCATCATAATATTGTATTTAGTCCGATGTGATATTAGTTTCTCAATTATAAACTTTCGAAACTATAATTAGTGACTTATTCAGAAGAAATAAACGAATACTTTATTCTTCATATTATATTGAGTCATACCTTGACACGTAGGAAATAGAGCACAATTTTGAATAGCCGAAATAATACTAATAGATCACAGATTGTTTATTTATTTTTCATTCAGAGTGTGGTCAATGTATCAAAGGTCATAACTTACCAAACTTCTTCATACAAAAGTATTCTCTAAGTCATCGAAATACGTAATATAATCGGAACAAAGAGCGCGGCCCAGGTGGGCCTTACGGTTGTTGAGAGACTTGGAAGTGTAAATGGAACGCCTCAGAGCTGTCAGCGAGGTAACGCCGCATGAACTGTCATGTTTTTCGTGCGCGCAGCCCATATCGATTATAAGACATTATCACGTCAAAAAAGGTACAGTGGCAGCCACAGATAAAATATTATCTATAATATTCTAGAATGATATTATATTATTGATGCAGCTGTAGGCGCCACAACAAATATAAAAAAATTACAGCTCTTTTTAGCAAGTATTGAAACATTACAGTTTTTATATTTAATGCCATAGGTACTTCGTAAGATTATGATTACAGCTGTTAATCATTATGTAATTGTTTCACAGCAAAGCGACGGAACAGCTATTCGTGTAACGTCATCAGGAGGCACTGCTACATCACAAACTTTAGTCCTAAGTAATATTGGTGAGTCAATATAATATAATTTATAAGTCACTAGTTGACCCGACAAATTTTGTTTTGCCATATAAATTATTTCTAGTATATTAAAAACCTATCACAGGCATAGGGAATGTAGATTGTAGGTACATACAAAATTTCATTAAAAACTGGTTGAGCCGTTTTTTAACAGTTCGCCCACAAACACTGTGACACAAGAATTTTATATATTAGATGTAGTCTTCGTCACACGACTAAGACGAATTAAAAGAATATTAAATTACTTATCACAAGGTGCAGTATATAAAAACAAATATTTATCTTACTATGTTACATCTACATGATTTTGTGTGGTGTCAAAATAAATATGTTGTTATTCTTATTCTTATTCTTACTACACTTTGCTTACAGGAGGTCAGGGAGTAGCCACATCAACGTCGTCAGCGCCAGTATTAAAGTTACAACAGGTAAATAAAACTTACACGATTTTAATATCTTTATTTCATGTTTGTGATGTTTTAAAAGTTATTTCTTGTCGTTAATAACTAAAATAATGAGTTGTTAAAAATTATTATATGTTTCTAAATTCAATCCAGTGCTAAAACGAGTGTTTTTCGTCTATTGGCATTAATAAAAATACATATATTTTTTACAATAAACATAGGCGTAAGGTAAAAATGTGATAAATCCATAGCAATGTTATTACCACAGGTTAATCAATTACACCAAGTAAAATTGCCGCAAGGAATTAAGTTACAACAGGTGAAGCATGTTTGAACATTACGCATGGCAGTTGTAGGCTGCACTCGAGCAAAGTGCCATAACGCTAAAAATAAGCTTTTAAAAAAAATAAACAATACTAATAGCACAGATTAATCCAGTAATTGCATGAATTTACGAATATCTTATGCATGTGTGCATTTATGCACTAATAAGTTTATGTATTATAATATGAAATCGGTTTACGGGTTAGTAGCACAGTCGAAAGAAGGCGCACACAATAATGCTTGGTAATTTTGCTTGCACTTTCAAATAGATTTTTAGTATCAATTCTCTGGATAATATAATGAATGCCTTTATCCAAGGGATTAATATCAAATAATTGCTAATCCAAGGGATGAATATCAAATAAAAATAAAAATAAAATAAAATAGCCTTTATTGCTGCTTTTGTACAAAAATTTTACAATATTTAAATAACAAAATCCTAAAACTAATTCTTAACTGTAATGAGTAATGACTTATTAATTATTATCATCGGCAAATGGATGTTGGTTTTCAACAGCTTGTCTTTCGACAAAGGCCTCCTCTAAAGACTTCCAAGCATATCTATCTTGAGCAACTTGTAACCAAAATGCTCCAGCTGTTTTCTTAAAATCGTCCTCCCATCGTTTTATTTGTCTTCCTCTACTCCTTTTACTTCCTCTCGGGTACCATTCTGTTATCATTTTAGTCCATTTTTCCTTATTTTCTCTAATCATATGTCCCGTCCATCTCCATTTTAACTGTCTGTACACTGTGAAAGCATTCTTAAATTTTGTTTTTCTTTTAAGATCCTGTATTCTTACTCTATCTCTTCTTTTCACTCCTATTATACTTCTCTCTATTCCATTTTGGCATATCTTTATCTTATTGTCCATTAGTTCCGTTAACGCCCACGTCTGGCATCCGTATAAAAGACACGGCATTATGCAAGTTTCATATAATTTCTTTTTCACTTTCATAGGCATTTCTTTATTTTTCATTATGTCTTTTAGCGACCAAAACCGTTTCCAAGTATTTGTTATTCTTCTGGTAATTTCTTTAGTCATGCAGTTTTCCGGGGATATTAATTGACCTAAATATATATATTCACTCACATATTCTATTTGTTTATTATTGACAGCTATAGGTTCTCTTTGAGATGAATTAGTAATAATTTTTGTTTTTGTTAAATTCATGGATAGGCCTGCCTTATTGCTTTCATCTGATAACTCCTGTAACATGTTTTGTAATGTTTTAACATCTTCTGCGAAAACTACGATGTCATCTGCAAAGCGTAAATGATTAAGGTTTTCTCCATTTATGTTTAATCCATTTTTAGTCCATTCCAGGTTTCTGAAGATCATTTCCAAGACCGCTGAGAATAGTTTAGGTGATATAGGATCCCCCTGACGGACCCCTCTCTCTATTCTAAATATCTCGCCAGTTGATTCCAGTTGGATTTGTGCCGAGCTTTTGGTGTACACATTTTTAATTAATCTAATATATTTTGGATGTACTCCTTGCTTTTCTAATGCCTCCCATATATACTCATGTTCTATTGTATCAAAAGCTTTGTTAAAATCTACAAATCCTATATAATATATTTTGTTATATTCATTATATTTTTGTAAAATTTGTCTCAGGGTATGAATGTGGTCCAAGGTTGAAAATTTGCTCCGAAAGCCGGCTTGTTCTTTGGGTTGGTTTTCTTCCAGTGTGTTAGAAATTCTTGCTAGTATTATTTTGGAAAAAACTTTATAAAGATTAGACATCAAACTTATTGGTCTGTAGTTTCCTATATCGTTTTTATCACCTTTTTTATGCAGTAGTATAATTATCGATCTAGTCCAGTCCTCTGGGATCATTTCTGTACTAAGGATTTCGTTAAACAAATCTGTTATTTTCTTGCTCATAACTGGTAGTGACATTTTAAGTAACTCATTTGTTATACGGTCGGATCCAGGTGACTTATCTGCTTTTTGAGTTTTTATGGCTTTTATAGTCTCTGCGTTTAAAATCGGTTCTATTTTTTCTGTCTCAACTATTTTAGATTCTTTAAATTCTTGATCCTCTTTTTTACTCTTGTACAGGTTGCGATAATATTCTGTAGCAGTTGTTAGTATTTGAGCTCTTTTATACGATTTTTCACCGTCTTTCTTCTTGATGTCTGAAATCCAATCTTTCTTATAAGTAAGTTCTTTTATCGCCTTTTTAATTCCACCTGTTTTCATAATATGTTTCTCCAGTAGCTTCGAACGTTTTGATTTTCTTTCTTTTCTCAATTCTTCATTAATTTTCTTACTTATGCATGTTATTTTTTGGCGGTCTTTATTTTCCTCTAGCATCAGTTGTTTACGTTCCTGTAGTAATCCTCTTATTTTCTGTGATACTTCTTTTTTATTGTTTGTATTATTTATTTTATTTGTTTCGGTTTTTAATTGTTGGAGTAAATTATTGTATTTGTCCTGAATTGATAAATCTTCTTTCCTCGTATCATTTAATTTTGTATTTCGTTTTTTAAGAGTTGAATCAGTACTACCTATGTATTTGATTTCTTTAATACTGTTGTGATATTTACGGGGGTATTTAACTCTTTTTCCTAGTACTGCTCTTACCATTCTATGGTCTGTGTTAAAATTAAAATTTTTAATAATTGACACATCTTTAAAAACCTTTACTTTATTGGACATGACATAATCAATTTCATTTCTGTGATGGCCGTTTGGGGAAGTCCATGTCCATTTTTTCGTTGGTTTCTTTTTGAAAAAGCTATTAAGAATGCTTAGTTTATTTTCCAAGGCAAAGGTTACTAATCTTGTGCCATTCATACTTCTTTTACCAAATCCATGGTTTCCTATAGCAAATTCTTCTCCATTTTGTTGTATGCCAATTTGTCCGTTAAAATCGCCCATAACTATTACATTTTTGTATGCATTATTATCAATAGTATTTTGTAGGTCTTTGTAAAACTTTTCTACTTTAGAAACGTCTTCTTTTCGGTCCGGTTCTGTTGGTGAATAAGCCTGGATTATTGACCACATATCTTCTCTTTCTCCGTGGATAGGTAATCTGATGTTAAGAATTGCGATTCGTTCTGTGATTCCTCTTATTTCCTCTATATTGAATATCAAATAATTTGTAATAATTCCGTAACTAATTTTTTTTTGTTTATTTCATTAACGTAATAAATCATAGCACACTTAAATTCTAGGTCTTTTGTAAACGTCTATTTATACAAAAGCGTGGGGGTGTTTAAATACCAAGCCCTATCATGTATCTCTTGACCTAGATCTGATAATCTAGATTCTAGAGAGTTGCTGTATCAATCTTGTATCTTTTATTTTCACCCTATAAACAAAATCTTTGAATTAAACGATCTACATCGACACCTACGTGTCTAGCTAAAATAATAATTATTATATTCACTGCCTTAATCCATTTTATGAAGTTAGTTTCGTTTTGTTTTGCTAAAAGGGTAGCTAATAAAGCTATATATACCAGCCTATGGATCGTTGTGAGTTGAGCGTTACATACAGAATCGAAAGCCAGTTTCTGAATATTTGGCATACTTATAAATCTACTCGGTCTATAATGCGCTTCAGATTGACGTCTAACCTTTATGAATTGTTTTTTAAAACTTTAAAAGTTCAAACGTCAAATTGAAGACCATCGCTAGTTCTTAATAGAGTTACTTTGCAGCAGAACTATCCTACTGTACACGCCACTCTAGTACCATTAAGGAAATTGATTCTTAGGCAGTTGACGGACCAACGTCATGTGGTCGGTTTATGTCAATTCAGTGTTAGCTGTGATCGGTCGGATGGGTTTAACTTGACCAAATTACTTCGATCTGCTATCTGCCTAGGAATCAACTTCTCTGATAGTACTATGGGAGGTGAAGTGTGGCGTTGCTCCGCCGCCGTTTAGCTACGCCTAGTGCGCTTCACCTTTAGGATGGTTTTCTCATGAAATGTCAAACCAACGACATTGATATTGGGATAAGGAACTCACGTATTTGTATGTGTGTAGGCGGTGTCGAGTGCGGGTACGGGCGTGCGGTCCGTACTGATGGATGGGCAGCAGCTAAAGCTGGTTGGCGGGCGACACGTGTTAGCCCGCTTACTGCGACCCGCTGCGCCCCAGCCGCCCCAGTAGTCACGTGACCACAGTGAAGTATGACAGCAACAGTATTCACGTGGCCAAAGTGAAGTATGACAGAAATAGCAATACGTGACCGGCGTGAAGTACGACGGCAACATTAGTCACTTGACCGGCGTGAAGTACGATAGCAACAGTAGTCACGTGACCGACGTGTTGTACGACAGCAGCAATAGTCACGTGACCTGCGTGAAGTACGACACGTTTGACGTTGAAATGTAAGCTGCGTCCCGCTGCACCGCAGCCGCCGTAGTAGTGACGTGATCAATGTGAAGTACGACCGATTTGAAGTTGTGATGTAAGTTCTGCTGCAACCTGCTGCAGTAGTCACGAGACAAGTGTGAAGTACGACACATTTGACGTCGCAATGTCAGCTCTAAGTTGTGTAACTAAATAATAAAAAAGTACGATGTGGTAGGGTATAAGAACCACTTGTTACTTGTCGCGTCGACGTAAAGCAGTTGTAGAACGCAATGCGTTGCGCCCGTCGCGCTGCAATGCCGCTGTTACAAGTCACGTGACGTCACGTGATTATGAACAGTGTACTAACAGTTTACTTTTGTACGTACAAAGACGCTGCAAGCGTACTAGTGTGAGTACGATACGTATTCACAGTGTTAAGTTATTAATACTATTGCCAGAAGTTATAGTAGCCAAAACCAGTTTATTTATCTGACAACTATGTATTGTAAATAGATATAAAATAATGTAGAAATAATGAGAGATTATGATCTTTTATTAAATGTAGAGCCAGAAATCTTCATATTGAAAAGTATTTTTATGATCTCAATAATTGATACAAAGTTATTTTCTTAAACTTAAAATTATGAAGGGCTTGAAATGGTTTTAAAACCTGAAATACAGAATATGAAGGTTTCTTGTTCAAATAATATGTTGTAAATATTATAAGTTATAACATAACTATATTTAAAATTTAAATATAGAATTTAAAGGTACTTTATAGGTTGTTTAAAGGGACGGATTAGATGTTTCTCGGTATTTGGACGATAAAAAGTATTCACTTGACATTTTTGGTGTTGTTAAATTTTTACCTAATTTTAAATTAGAACAACATAGTTGTATACTTTGGATTAAAGTTCTATTAATTTTAATTACATAATAATATGTTGTGAAAAATCGTTAAGTATACAAATTGACGATCTTTTTGTGAAAAAGTGGCATTTTTAGTATCATCAAAATAATACTCTGAAAAGTATATTGCGTTAAAATTTAAGTCACAGTATTAGACTTTGATTATTTTAGACTGATTTTTTATCTGACTTTCGCGTGTGTATAATATTATGTCCCTTATGCGGGCTCTACATTCGCGGCGCGAATTGCGGCTGCGATTCACGGATGCTACGCGCCGTGAACACGATGCGAATAAATACGAAGCCGCGAAACCCTACACACTCGCGGTTCGCGGCCTTCGCGGGCTTATAATGAGTTCACTGTGAAAATAGCAGCGCTCAGGGAGTTGGGCTGTAACTTTTATGTTTCTATAAAATATGCTCCAACTTCATTCATCCAAACAGTATCTCTTTCAGCGCTGCTACTTTTAAAGTGGACACATACACAGTACACACCCTAAAGTATTATCACTCTGTTTTGTTACATGATGTGTCGCATGCGCGGCGGCGCGGCCAACTAGTTCCGCGCGGACTCTAGTGAAATTTTCCCAACCAGAAGCCGAGGATTATCATTTTAATTTTCTAAAATAAAATGAGCTGCCTACCGTGACTGTAAATAAATGTAGACATTATAACAGGTAAACATAATTAATATTGAATCACTTTTGAATATCTTGCATATTAAAAATTTCACCGTAGTCAAAGTTAATAATATACTTGTAAATAATATGGCATCTCATTTTAAGTTCGAAGAAGAATAATCGTATTCTGATCTAAATATAAGGGTACGTTTACACTAGTTATAAAACCAAAAGTAGATGTATGTGACCGTACCAAGCGTGATTTTAAAATAATTATTATAATATGGAGCATTGTTCTAGTTTAAAACTTTAAACTAATGGAGGTTTGCTAGATTTTTAGCAAATAGTGTAAATAAGACGTCAATGTTTAGATCGTTTTGTTATTTAATTCTGCTGCAATATGTTATTAAGTGTCAATTAAATATATTTATATTACCTTGTAATATATTTGATGTCTTTTAACACTTGTAAAGAGGAAAATAAATGTCGGTGGGAAAAAAGGTTTTTATTTATGTACAATGTACATGGGTGTTTTAGCGTACAAAATAATCACACTGCCTTAACTAACACAGAAGCTAACTTAGTCTATCAATATATGTGCGATATATTTTGTATGATATAAAATTTTCTAGCATGGCGAGAGATTTTGTAATGTGTTTGAGTATTTAGCTGAATATGGAATATTGTTATTTTGGGTGTTACATTATTTTAACCGTAGGGTGTTAACTGCAACTAAAATTAGTACTAGTTTAATTTTAGTATCAAAATACTAGGACAGTGAGAAACTATTTGTTATATTGCGTATGTTACATAGGCCGTCACCTGTAACTGCCACCTGCAAGACAACTGTCGCGAGAAGTGTCTGACAGTCTGTCTGACAGCAGCTTGCAAGTGTAAACCCCGTAGCGAGTGCTGTCGCGACAATTTGTCTTCCTGCGAGTAGTCGCGACAGCATATCTACACATGTCTGCGAGGACTCACGACAGATTTCGCTGCAGGTCACCGCAGACATACGGTCTAGTTGCGTATGGCATTTATCCGCGAGCTTTTCGCACGACATTTATTGCAGCAATAAATTGCAGGAATTAGTATGAAATGTAAACAATATTGCCATAAACTCACGCAAGACTTCCGCGAGTTTGCTTGCAGGTGGAAACACGGCCATAGTCTGAACTTGAATGACTTAGAAATTGATTTTTCTCCCTAACATTTTTAACGAGTTTAAGAATCACGGAAACTATAGCTATGACGTTTTCAGAGGTAGATAGGAGCGCGATAAATATTTTTGTTTTCCGCAAGTAATGTCTGACAAAGTGATCAATTTTTCTATCATTCTCGTTCCGACTTTACATGGTGTATCTTTAATATTTCTATTGATTAACAATCTACTTCAAAAAACATATTTTTAAATTTAATACAATATGCCTGTCTGACAGACTCTAAATATTCAGGGTGTTATGTGGAAATATTCAGCTAAACACACAAGCATAATATGAGACATTATAATTGAAATATCCACTCAAAATAACTGGCAATACCTTACAATTTTATAACATGACGGTTCCCTTTAATCACATTTGATATCTAACTACCTAGCGCCCAACATTTGCATTACAACGGCTGATATATATATCGTAGGCTGTCTATTCTTAATTTTACTGGCATTTATCATTGTTCTGTTCATATCCAATTTAATCTAAACGTCAACAAAGGTAAGTATTTTATAGATATTTAACCTATATAGACCCGCCGTGCCCAAACGAGGACACTTAAAATTACTTAATTTTTTTGTCATTCACGTTTATACTTACTTTTATTGTAAGTTTCAATTTGCTAAAAGTGTATTTTCTCAATCTTAGAAGGTACAAATAATATAAATATAGTTCACAGTGTTTTATATTGATTTTTCTCTTTTATGTGATTTTTCTCAAGCTGTTTCTAACAGCCGAAATGACGCCAAGTTATTATTTTTTATTTTTAAGTTTTTCTTTTGGGCATATATATTTTTTCATTTGTATGAGCTCATTACACTATAACCTATAAAAAATATACATATTTGTGTGAAAAGCTTTAGTCTTTTTAAGATTAGGAGTAGTTTTATACAAGTGTCCCTATTTGCGGCCAATGGGCACATTGGAAGTCAATTATTCCAATGTTTGTCCACCAATCAATTTCGTGTAATCAATGAAATGAAGGGTATTCAATAGCTATGATAAATACTATGTACTTCAGGAAGTTGCAATGATTGAAGATGACAGTGGAAGATATATTTAGTCGTGTTTCCTTCGTAACCATGTGTCTTTTTACCAGTTTTTCATTACTCCAAGGGGAAGCCAATATAGCCAATAGCCATTGTGCAACTGATGATGTTGGCCAAGGCAGTACAGAGAAGTGTCTTCTCGTATTCGTCAATTATATGAAAAAAAAGAAAACGACGAGTTTGACTACCGTTTCGACCAAATAAATCAGAATTTGTTTTACATCAATGTCTATGCAATCGGGACAAGCCATAACAGCGTTTTTCTTCTGGAAAAAGTAAGCAGATGTTATCAATGTTGAAAGAATTTGGACGTTAGCTTCCTACATTTTTATCAAAGCTATAACAAGGATATGCGTGGGGTCAAGTCAACTGGTCAATCAATTTTTTTGCACAACATGAATCAAAAATTGGTGGTAACTGGTAGGTATTATTTAGGCACATGCTGGATTGCTTTGCCACTGCCACAGTGGCAAACGCATGGAGGCTGCATCATCAAAGTAATAAAAACAAGAATTGAATCAGCTCCAATTTCGGCGGCATTTGGTCGTCATTACTTGAGACATACTAGCAGTAGAATCCTGCAACCAGCAATACATATTTGTACTGCCAAACCTGCAGCATGAAGGGCCACTTTCCCGAAAAACTGTCCCAACAATTGCGTTGTTATGATGGGCTAGCATTACTTCATGAAAAAGGTCAAAGGCAATTTCAGAAATGTGTGAAAACACGGTACATTCATAAAGAATGTATCGAAAATTTTTTTGATCCCATTGGCCCCATTTGAGGACGGCAATTTTTTTTATATAAAAAATAAAAAAAAAATTGTTTTTTGTATTTTCCTTATAAAATTTCTTTATTAATTCTATAAATGAATAAAGAAATTTTATATTTTCCACGGCTCAGTTCCATTTGGATCTAAATGGGTTAAATTAGTAGCGTTATAGTGGCCAGTTATCGCTTTGTTTACGTTGAAATTTAAGTTAATGAAAAATTAAGCATAGACAACCCTACTCACACCCCTCTAATACTGATTCGAATACACAAAAACATAGTGCCGTTAACAAATAAATACTAATCGTAAAGAAATCCTATCAGTCTTATGTCTATTTTAAAAATAATACGAAATGGAATGTAACATCGAACACCGATTCCATAATCTAAAGAAACACACGACACACCGTTGGGGACGCTGACAACACCCGATCCGACGTCGAGGCACGTGTTAAGAGAACATACAATTTATTCCTGGCCAAAAAGACATGCTGTTGCCATTAAAAAAAATCAGGCAAGTGCGAGTTGGACTCGCGCACGAAGGGTTTCGTAGAGCAAAAATATGAAAAAAATGTGTTTTTTGTATGGGAGCCCCCCTTAATTATTAATTTTATTTAAATGTTATTGTTATTTATTAAAGTATAAATAAAACTGAGTATTTTGTGAACATTTCAGGTTGTCATCATTGATACCGAGTAAAAAATCACGTTTGTTGTATGGGAGCCACCCTTAAATATTTAATTTATTTTGTTTTTAGTATTTGTTGTTATAGCGGCAACAGAAATACATAATCTGTAAAAATTTCAAGTCTCCAGCTATTACCGTTCTTGAGTTACAGCCTGGTGACAGACAGACGGACAGACATCGAAGTCTTAGTAATAGGGTCCCGTTTTTACCCTTTGGGTACGGAACCCTAAAAATATTGGGCTAGTAACGACTAGCGAATTCTTTGAGTAAAATTGCTTTGGACATTTTGATGCGCTCGAAATTAAAGATTGTCTCTATCCATTATTATTATTATTATCTGTGTTATATTCTACACAGGGTGCAATTAAACCTTCCTGCCAAATTTTTTCCAGGGCTTAGGTATTATTAGGAAAGTCCATTTAACCAAAAAAAATTGGGTGTTATTTTTTCAATGACATATTTTATCTTATTTAAAATCGTTGCAGAACGGTCACTCGCGGCGCGGGGAAATGAGCGGGGGTGACGCGGGATGAGGTGCGTGCGCGGGGGCACGTCACGCTCGGCCGACGCATCGTGTCCATTAATTGTAGTGTTTTTAGGATAATTTTCGGAAGCTATTTCTCAACATTTTAGTACATACCCTACCTAGTGATTATAAAAGAAAAAATATGTGTATTTTTAACAAGGATCAATATATCAATTTGGCAGGAAGATTTAATTGCACCCTGTATATACCAACCACATATTATCAACTGTAACAACAGAGCAACTATTCGTATTTCTTTCAAAATGTAACACGGAGATTTCATGAGGATAACTTGCACTTTATTCGTGTTTGGTAGACTCTAGAAAGCAATTCCCGACTGTATAATATAATTTCAATCGAAGTGCATCATACCTTTTGGTCAGGCCCATTATTATTTTCAATACTTTAGTCTTAACACGTCATTATATCGGATCGGGAAGTTTCCAGCTTAATACTGACAGAACAATCGAAACCTTCAGAGATATGATATACGCGGCCGACTACTTGCCCAGTGATGTAATTACTAATTCATTATTGCGCAAACACAAAAGTCTGCGCAATTCCTAGCCGTAACACCACGCAACTTTAATACGACAGATCTGGTTTACTACTCTTCAACTTATTTCTTGGGAATAAGGTTGAAAAGTGATAACTGTGTTTGACTCTACATTAGGCTGCGTTCACAGTAAACTGTCTTATGATATCTAAGTAAGGCGTAGCCTTATATGTATTTAATTTTCTTTACAGAGGAAACTTAAAATTATGGACTTGTATTAATTTAATAGTTGTGTCTGTGTTTCACGACCTACTTTTATAATGTTTGCTTCCAAGAAACAAAGTCTACAGTTTCTTGGGATTGATAGTTCCTGCATTAATATTGCATTGATAATAAATGATAAGCCATCCATGCTATAATTCATATTGAATAATAAATACAGTAAATACACCACTAGGCTACTATTCAGTACATCCAACTAGTCCTAGTCCTTTAGAATAACAAATCTACGATAAAGCTGTAGGACAATTTGTAATTAAAAATAACTTGTAGATATTCTTTAACAAAAATACGTTTTGAATCTATTATAAGATACACGGTGATTACAAAATATATAACTACACAAATATCGTATCTCTGAAGCCCAATTCGCAATTATTTTTTATAGCATTCCGTCTCGTTCGCACATGCGTCGAGTCGTGCACGTGCGAGTGGGACGGCAACAGAAATAATCGCAATTTGGCCCCCTGTACTGCGTGAGAAGCCTTACCTTTCGTATTTACAAACAATAGGCACTGAAAGTTTGGAATATGATCAATGTAAGAACACGCTTCCTCCGAACTCGAACTATATGCTGCTAAATTATATGTTACGAATGCCTTATGTAATGCCCATGTTGATTGTATGTGACATGTTGCACATTACATCTAAACAACAGTAATATCAGAGTACGTTTCTATACACAATATTATTATGATCGTAATATGGTTTTGGAACATCAGCACAAAAAGAGAATGAAAGTTGTGATAAACTTTAGGCGCAGCGCAGACGACAGACTATCCGTGACGCACTTTTTGTCTGTGGAAATAGAACCTATGCAATTATATGCGGACTTTTTGCGCGTCGTGTGCGTTACTGCATATAATTGCGTAGGTTCTATTTCCCACAGACTTAATCAAATTTTATCGGCCTGCAGGCTGCAGGGTCAGGATACTAAAGTTGCCGGATGTAGAGCGAATCGTCAAAGTTTATCTAAAATAAGCAAAGGTTAAAAGTTTGATAACGAACTTTTCTATTTATTTTTTGACCCAATCTTGGGAACTCTGTTTAACTTTCGGTGTATGCGTTGCTTATAAATTATAATATTATAGGGCAATAATAATTATTGTAAGTTTCATTGTAAAAGCGCCTTAAAAATTCTAAACATTTTAGAATTTATTCGATTAGAACTCTGATTAGTGATTAGTGATTACTGATTAGAATTTATAAACAAGTCAGAACGTAGATCTTTCACGCTTCTCTGTTTATTTAGTTCGTTTATCACTTGGTCTACACGTGGTCTATGTAGAGTCTATGACACTTAGATTATTATCAGAGGTTCTCAGTAGGTATTTATTTTATTTTTTGCAATTTGCGATAATGTAGATTTTACCAAATAATTTACGCGTGACTCGACACATCTTTGGTATGGGGCATGGGCACTTATGTGGATGTATTGGGTTCACTGTTTACATGAGGCATTCGCGGTGTTTGAGCAAGCTACAAGCGGCCCTCACTCCTCAGTCTCCTCGGCGTTTTCCGCTGTCAGCAGATTTGTGTTGTCGTCCACCTGCATGTCCGCTGCCATCTGGAACAAGGGGAAAACCTTTGTAACCATGATGGGGGTAACCTCCGGGGCTATCACGTAAAAATAGCGATCAACGCGCGATTATTGCTAGTGGATTACTAGCAATAATCGCGCGAGCGATTGCTGGGTATAAAAAGTAAAAACAATGGTGTCATGTATAGCGATCGATTGCAATCGTACTGTTTTGGCCACCGACCACACAAGGTCGGTGGTTTTGGCTGATACGTGAAACGCGAAATTGCGATGATTGCTATCGCATTGCTCTCGCAAGATACGTGATACCGCGGCTGCATGATGCATCACTTGCATAATAGGTAAACCATGGTCCGATTGTGTCGAGCGAATAGTCCAATGCCGTTGAGCTTAATGGTAGAGAATTGAAGCATTTTACCATAGTAACGATAGTAACAGTAGAAATGCGAACGATATCAACACTGACAGATTTCCTTTGTTAATCTGTTATTTTGTCCATTTTGAGTTTTAGCGTAGAAAAAACTATTTCTATGGTTACTAAACCCCTACGTGCAGCGAAGGACATTGCCTGCAACTATCTTCACGTTTGTCTACTCTAGACGTTTTTGCTTATTAGTTTGAAAGGCTAAAAAGTGACCCGTCAGCTCTGATAAGGGACATATCTTGTCTGTCTCAGTAATCTCAATGCCTCGAGTCTTGACCCCCCAGGTCAGGCTGTTGCGATGAACTCCGAAATAGTTGTTTAACCAGCGAGGACAACATCTAATCGCATGACAGTTGAACTAGAACGAATGTTTTGAACTAACCAACTGATTATATTTTTCATATGTTATTTAAATGTTATCTATTTCCTGGGTATAATATTATGGCGCATTTCTTTTAAAAAATATTAAATACTTATATGACTAAGTATTCTTCAGCCAGCCGTTTATAGCATCCCCATTTCGTAAAAGCATCAAATGCCTCAACATTCGCCCTAATTACTTGTTAACATTTTCAACATTTCTAGGCTCCCACACAAAACTGCGAATTCGCATCGAATCGCATCGTAATGTCATTTTTATTTTTTTTGTCGCAAATATTTGCGAATTGCGATGCGATGCGAATTCGCAGTTAGGGGAAGGGGGGGCAAGATGGGGTATCTAAGGAACATACCAAAAATACAGTACAATCATTACGTTTATTATGCTTATTTATTTATAGCATAATGGCTTATTTTTCTAACTACAATTTGGCATAGTCTTTGAGAGATGAACTTATAGCATTTTTATAAAATAAATGATTTAATAGGACCTTTCGAAAAACCATCTTGCCCCTTACCATGGGGTAAGATGGGGTTATGAAAATGGGGCAAGATGGGGTAAGCTCATTTAATCACAATAAATACAAATATTAATTTTTTGGGTGTTTTCATCATCCACACCAGTACAACCATTGTGAGCCCAACGTTCACAAAGCTGACAGCCTACCATACCTTCGGATGATTTCAGAAAACCCAATACCCCGTCATATCCCAAAGGCTGACTCAGAAAAAATAATTTCCCAAAAAAAATATCAACTGAACTTTTGTCCAACTGTACCACAACAAAGTAAACAAAACTAACAACCACATACGAGAAAAGACATAAATTGGGTAGTCATAATTACCTAACAGTAAGGACATTTTTAACTGCGTAAAATTAGATCGATGAGACACTCAACGTGATTTTAGTTTGTAAACATAAAACGCGTGAACTCCCACTCACTGTTTCTGTCGCGCTGATGGTTGATCGAGTATGGCTTCCTATTGGCTTATTGCTTTCTGTTCGCAAGAGTCTAGTTTCTTGTATATTGCGTGATCTCATCTTACCTCGCGTCCCCGTCATGCCCCCCCATCTCCTATGTGTTGGAGTTGGGACCCTTATCTTCAACATTTACAAACCTAACTTTGATGAATAAAATGTCCAACTTACACCAAGTTGTGCGGCGGCGCTGGTCCTCTTCCTCCGTCTGACGGCCAGGGCCAGCAGCAGCACCAGCGCTACCGACGACAGCGCTGCCACTAGTAGCGGCAGCAGCAGATTGTCACCCGGGGAATAACCCTGGACAGAAACATATTCCCTCGATCACCAATTCCTCGAAATCTTTTGTTGTCGCGGCCCATATGGGCCTTACAGGTCTTGAGGGATTATTTACATTCAGTGCAAACAGTAGGTAGGTAATATCAGAGAAGTTGATTCCTAGGCAGATGGGGGACCTACCTACGTAGTTTGGTCGCGTAACGCCAAACCCAGCCGGCACTCGGCAGATCAATTGACATGATCCGACCAAATGACGTAGGTCTGTCAACTTTGAAAAACACATTCAGTAGGGTCGTAGTAGTTACAGTAGGCTCTTCTATGGTTACTAAAATGGTAATGTATCCGTTTTTAAAGCCAAAGATGTAGAATTCAATCTCTATCTATGCTCAATTACATTTTAGGATACCTATTAGAATGTAAAATATAAATTGAGCTATGGTAAAAGTTACGGATTGTCTATAATAATCCTAATCCAAAACCCCGTCGTCCCATATTTACCTACTTATTAAAATACTGCGCAGTATAAAGTATTAGCTAGGGACATAATACCTAATATTATATATTTTTACAGTTCATATAATAAAAATAGTACTTACCTACATACTAGCGATAAGCGAACTAAAGTTTTCCACAATATCCGCACTACAGTTCAGCCGGCGTTATTAATACAGCGTGATATTAATTAAAATAATAATTAATAGGTGCGTTGCAATATTCTAGCCTTAAAATTTTCCAACACCGGAAAACAATAGCATATCCCCCGGGCTTTACTACGTCAACTCGATATTTCAATTTTAAACTACAAAGCTTCCTATTAAATATTTACTTGTTTACCTACAGCAAATTCCAGTATCGAATAATATTATTATGTTTTTATTTTCTGCGTTGCGAAAATTTCCGAGCTACAGGCTTAGCATGGCCTTAATACCTAGTTAGGCGAAAGAATAGAAACTATTTATTTATTTAAGGAGCAAATACAGTTTTGTATCAATAAATACCTACCTACATAAATTCATGATCAAAAAAATTACAGCTATATACAATAACTAGTTACATTTGGCCTCAACATCTATGTATGTATGCATATTTAAGGATATAAGTACCTACATACTTATATTCTAAGAATTAAAAACAATCGGAGTTCCTCTGTCAATCAGTGACTTTATCTATTCTTCGGTCTTCCGTAGAAAGAAACTCTTTCATTAATGGTGGCGATACCAAGTGCGATTTTTGTTTATTTTTGTTGAGCTGGATTAAAGGGAGAAGATGATATTGCTTATGTAAAATACACGGGTAATTCCATAATATAAACATAAGCAATATTAGATATTTAAATTGCGTACATGATCTCACGAGATCAGGAAAAACGTGACTTTAAATAAGTAGGCGCTGCGATAACCTCACACTTTGTGTTTGCATTGTTATCAGTTATCACCAATGACGTTTTGACAGATAGTACCGGCATTATTAATTATTATTATAACTGTATCCGTAAGGCTATACAGGGTGTACACTGTACAGAATGCCTCAGAAACATCGCCACGCTGACAGTGAGGCGAACCATCAAATGCATAATGTTGTACTACAAGGTGTAGAAATCTCTGGATGGAAAAACGATGAGAATGCGATGTAAGTAACGGTAGTCGGTAAAACAAACAACCCTACTGCCTACGCCCTACAGCCTTACCACAAACTTTTTCTATTTAGGTATATAAGGTCCAAAACCGTTGTGTTAAATCGAAAATAAAATTCCGATGCCACGTCAGCTAGAAACAAGCTAGAATACATTAAAAAGAAACTCGTCAAACTTATAAAAAGTAAAAACACCATTCTTTTGACAACGATCAATGTTCATAGAATATGCGTAATATTTGGTCTGAGGACACACAATTCATATTATTAGTACAAGTCAGTAAAGCATAATAATAATAAATAAAAAAAATAAAATGTCTTTATTTCAGGTATCTCAACGACCCATAGCGTGTAAGAATTACATTAATATTAGCATCACACAATTCACAACTAAAATTTTTTTAAAATTACCAATAGGATCATGCAGCATAATAATTATGATAAAATAGACTTAAATTGATTAGAAGTCATAAATAAAATTGAACTCAATAAATTAAAACAAAATTAATAAATACATTAAATTAAAATTAATAAATAACAATTCATTGTCTAAAATTAAAATTAAAATCAGTGGTTAGGTGTATAAAATTAAAATACTAAAATAACATTCAAAACTATGCTGGATTTCTTAAATCTAAAAATTAATTTATTTACGTCAGAGTGATGCCACGACTGCCTCCATACCAGACATGTTTATCACAACAGTGCCTGATGTAGGGGCAATCGAGTCTGTCAGCTATCATGGCTAAGACATTGTTGGAGCTAGCCCTTACTCTGCGCACGAGGGACGCGCAACGCTTGCGCATGGTAGCGTAAAAACAGTCGGTTCGCGCCTCGGCAAACATACCAGAGGCACTGCAAAAGCGTGGAAGCCCCAGTATCGCTCTAAAAGCATTATTGAACTGGACACGGATGGCGTTGTATGCCCGCTGCGTATAGTCAGCCCACAGAGCGCAGGTGTACAGCGAGGTGCAGTACGCACGGAAAAGCGTGATCTTCACCCCAATTGAACAACGCGCGAATCTGCGGGCCAGCATATTCGCCCGGACAGACAACGCCCTCCGCTCCCTCTCTATATCAGGGTCATCCCTTAGGACGGCGGTGACTATATGTCCGAGGTATTTAAATTCATAGACTCTCTCTAAAGGAGTATTATTTAGGCATACTGGTGGTATGCTCGGAGGACATCTAGCGCCGCCGACCTCGAAGACCATAAACTGACTTTTGGTCGTGTTGTACCTCAGGCCATGACTATCAGCGTACCTCTCACAGACCCGTATCAGCTCCCTGAGGCCGCAAACTGATGCACTCAAAAGCACCATATCGTCGGCGTAGCTGATGTTGTTGACACAGATGTCATCAATATGACAGCCAACATGCTTGCTGCTGAGCTCACAAATCAGCGCGTCCAAATATATATTGAACAGGGTTGGAGAGGTTAACCCCCCCTGTCTCACCCCGCATTGAAGCCGATACGGCTCCGACATTGCGCCCGCCCATCGAACGTTGTTGACCTGGTGTGTATACCAATACCTGAATATTTCGATGCACTCTGGTGGTAAATTAAGGTCCTCAAGTTTTTTCCAAAGAATATCATACACGACCAGGTCAAACGCCTTAGACAGGTCGAGGAAACACGCAAACACTGGAGTCTTTCGACTCGTGTAATATCTGACGGTGTGCTTAAGACATAGTATTGCACTCTCTGTCGACAGTTTGGGTCTAAAACCGAATTGATTGTGGTGCAGATTTATGTGACTCTCAAGCTGTAAATTAAGCACACCGTCAAATACCTTAGCAGCAACTGTGGCCAACGAGATAGGTCTATAGTTGGATTTATCGGAAAGATTTCCTGTCTTATTTTTGACAATAGGAACCACAATTGTCCTCAACATGTCCACAGGAAGATAGGAGTGACTCACGCACAGTGAATAAAATGACGCAAGAACTCTGTAAATATGAGGTCCAGCATGCTGAAGATGCTCGATACTGAGGCCATCATGTCCAGGGGACTTTCCTCTTGTCATATTTTTAATAATTGATTTCACTTCATTTGTTTTAACCTTGAAATGTACCTTTCCACTAGCATGACCCCCATCGACCATCCCAGCAGCTGACCCCACCTCTGATTGCACCATAAAATGCTTTTTAAAAATATCTGCAATCATTTTATGATCGCTAACGCCATTGACACTCCCAGGAAGGCCAGCTCTCAAGTCACACCTTTTAGTGCTTTTCCAAAAACTTTTGAAATCACCTGCCGCGTGCTTTTCAGCAATGACATCCATTTTTAATTGGTCTTCGTTATTTTGGCACCATTTCAAGCGTGATTTAAAGACCCTTCTGCTATTAATCATCTCATCGTACACGATACCAGACTTAGGCCTGCCACACATCACCCATTCTGTAAACTTACATCTAGCCCTCCTGTGAGCCTCAATGACGTGTCTATTACAACCCACCGTGCGTCACCATAATACAAGCCTCAGTGAGGCGTAATACATTAATATTTGGTCTGAGGCGTAATATATTGAAATCAAGACTAAAGTTATTTATTTTGGATAAACAATAGAGCACCCAGAAATCAGAACTTATCAGATCCGTTTATTCCGGAGTTAAAACAAAGTAGAGTTGCTGCAACTCTACAAATTGTCTAGATATCTACTTGTTGTGCCAGTTACTTCTTTGCGCATAAACGGCTGAACCGATTTTGATGAAATTTGGTATGGATTCTCGGGAAAGGATATAATATAAGTAGCATGCTTTTATCCCGGAAATATGAATGATTTTTGGCGTAAAGAAGTTGCGGGCGTCATCTAGATACAGTACCCGGCAATAAATATTGCACATCGACCTTTGGAAAGAGACATTCGGCTAATTTCGGTTTCATAGAGCGTTATCTTTGTAGCACGCACCTATTTGACATTATGTCAGTCGTTGTTCAAATTCAATAGAGTGCAGTCGCGTCCAGTTCAGAATATATATCTAGAGTTGTTAACACCCCTAAATTTGCTACAGCTGTAATTTTCCAAACGAATTTTAAATACGTAAACATAATTTGAACACCCTTTTTTATTTTATTTTACCCGAACCTAAAGCCATAACTTATAGAAAATTTGGTGTATTTTATACAAAGAATAATAAAATGGTCAAAAGAAGCAAACCATAATTGTTTTAACAGCTCCTAATATATACCGGACTTTTTGTATTTCGTGCGTAAGAGATAACGCTCTACAAAACCGAAATTAGCCGACTGTCACTTTCCAAAGATCGATGTGCAATATTTACCGCCGGGCACTGTAAATAATATAATCGGCCAAGTGCGAGTCGGACTGGCGCACGAAGGGTTCCGTACCGATAATGAGCAAAAATAGGCAAAAAATCGTGTTTTTGTATTCGAGTCCCCCTCATTTTTTTAAATTTATTTTAATATTATTATTATTAATCACATACAATCAAGGATTTTGTGAAAATTTCAAGTGTCTACTAGTTACTATTATTGAAATCGAGCAAAAAGGCCAAAAAAATCACGTTTGTTGTATGAGAGCCCCCCTTAATTATTAATTTTATTTTGTTTTTAGTATTTGTTGTTATAGCGGCAACAGAAATACATAATCTGTGAATATTTCAGAAGTCTAGCTATAGCCGTTCTTGAGGTACAGCCTGGAGACAGACAGACGGACAGACAGACGGAAAGACATCGAGGTATCAGTAATAGGGTCCCGTTTTTACCCTTTGGGTACAGAACCCTAATAATAATAATTTAGATTGTAGATAGTATCATTCATTGTCATTAATCTCAAACCACTTCAAACTAAACTTTCAACAAGTCGCAAGCAATTAATCAAAATACCTGAATTATAACTACGAGCAAAGTTACTAATTGTGTTGAATGAAAAGCTGCAAACAAAACAAACTTCCGTAAATAATTAAAGTTTATTTACATTTAGTTCGCCCTTGAACTTGGGTAGAGTCACTACTCACTATGTATTTAATTACGGGAAAGTACCTAATGGTAGACACTGAACTAATAGATGACACTTATGACAAAAATACCATAAAAATAAGAATTACTCTAATTATTTCTCACCACTGTAAATTTTATAAGCTTCTCAAGCTATCTGTTGAATTGAAAAAATATATTAGAGACGCCTTCGGGAACAAAATTTTAAAATGGGATCAGTTTTCGTAAATAATATGACCGCGTCAACACGCGCTCGGCAATTTCTTAGCAAAAAGGTTAAGGAAGGCGAAATTTTGCACGTGAGTTTTGAATACATTTATTTGATTTTTTGTAATTTCTAATGATTTCATTGGATTAAGGGTCATGTTGTATAAACTAATTAATGTTTATTTAAGATTTTTTATCAATTTTCCCTAACAATATAAAGGGTGTCTACTATTAGTTCTTGAAAATGTAAAAAACCTAATAGATGACATGGATCTCATCTTTGAGTTTTGCAATACATACTAAAGTTATTTTGTACTTTATTCTACTGCAAAAATCATCACTATTCTCTGAAAATATAATTCTATTAACAATCTAAGAACTTAGAACTACTGCACCTAAAAATGGACATGGTGTCTAATATTAGACCTTGTACTGATCTAAAAATCGATTGCTTTAGTTTTTTAGCAGTAAAAAAAAGAAAAAGGAGAGCTGAGAAAAGAAAGAAGAAAAAAGAAGAGGCAAAAGAAGCATGGAGACTAAAGACTGAAAATAAATTTGCTAGGAAAAAAAAGCCGGGCTGCACTCCGGGAGTGCCGGCAGAAGTGAAAACTTGATTATTAACGTTGTGCAATTTTTTTAACCCATTTTTTATGAAAATCGATTTAAAAAAAACGATTTTTTTTAAATTAATCGAAACCCTTACAATCGATTATATATTTAACCCATTTTTATGAAAATCGATTATTAAAAAATCGATTTTTTAAATTAATCAAAACCCTTACAATCGATTAAATTTTTGACCCATTTTTATGAAAATGGATTATTAAAAAGTCGATTTTTTTAATTAATCGAAACCCTTATAATCGATTAAATTAAAATTTAGTTTGTTATTATTTTTAGCAATATTCCGCGAAATATCTTATTTCGCGCAAAGTAACGCCTGATTCCATTAACTATCGATTAAATTTTTAACACATTTTTTATGAAAATCGATTTTTAAAAATCGATTTTTTTAATTCATCGAAACCCTTACAATCAATTCGAGTTCGAGTTCAAGTTCGAATTCGAGCTCGAGTTCGAGTTCGACACAAAACACTACTCTCCATCTTCAACCGTCTTACGGTTTTTCCAAGGTTTTTCGATCAGCACGAGAATCTGACGCGAGTTTCACAGTTTTTACCCATCCCACAAATTAAGTGCTCAACGCCGCTAAAGAAGTTTTCACTTTAAAAATATGAAAAATAAAAGGAAAGATAGTTTCAGCATGGAAGAAGAATGAATAGAATCTGGAGACAACGTGGATAATATTTCTGATGCATGTAGTTACTATGATGAAGTAAATGAAATCTTTTGAAAAATGGCAAATAAAGACCTAATAATAGGAAAAATGTAAAATGTAATGTAAAGTTCTATGTCAACTATTAGTTCATATTGTTCGTTTTTTATGATGTCATCTATTAGTACTTATGACTAAGTTTACAAAAAGACCAATAATATATTTTTTAATTGATTTGTCAGAGAATAATTATAATAGTTTTATTTTGTAAGAGTTACTGAAGACGATGGAAGAAGTTATCAATCCTTTATATCCATAAATATATATTTTATAACATTCAAATGTTTCATGTTTCCTTATAGTGTCTGCCATTAGGTCTCTTCCCTTACATATTATAATGATTTAAAAAAACATCAAAACTTCGAAGTCATTTTCACAAAAACAATGGAATGGCCGTTGCTAAGAGTACTTAATTTGTATACACGCAAGATTTTTTGTTTGCTACCATTAGTTTCCAGTTACATCAGTATTCAGTAGTGTTACTTAGATGCCTTAGAGCAGTGTTTCCCAAACTTGTCGGGACCGCGACCCATCTACAAGAAAGTTTAAAGTTCGCGGCCCACCTTCTGTCATGACGACAAAATAGCAGCGGTGTGTTTCTGCCGCATCAATTACCCGTTAATTATTATCGTAGTTCACCACCATAATATCATCATCGTCAGCCTATTAACTTTCACTGTTGGATTTGGGCCTTTCCTGAAGCTCGTCACCACACGCATTTCAACTAAACGTACGTTAGTACGACAATCGTCCTATAGTTTCAGGACCCACCCAAAATCTACCCGCGACCCACACTTTGAAAAATACTGCCTTAGATATTGCCTAATGTTCATTAAAGTAATAATGATAGAGCCACCAATAATGCACCGGTTAGTCTCTCAAAATGTGTCTAGACTCTAGTCTAAGTAAGTACATGAAATAATTGAAAATGTAGAGCGAAAAGACAAAATTGATTATTACAGAAAAACGAAAGATAACATAGTGACTACTAAATATATCTTTTTTTTTTTAATGCAATAAGGGGGCAAACGAGCAAACGGGTCACCTGATAGAAAGCAACTTCCATCGGGCATCGCCCATGGACACTCGCAGCATCAGAAGAGCTGCAGGTGCGTTGCCGGCCTTTTAAGAGGTAATAGGGGAGGGTGGGGAAGGAAATAGGGAAGAGTAGGGAAGGGAAAAGGGTAGGGGATTGGGCCTCCGGTAAACTCACTCACTCGGCGAAACACAGCGCAAGCGCTGTTTCACGCCGGTTTTCTGTGAGGACGTGGTATTTCTCCGGTCGAGCCGGCCCATTCGTGCCGAAGCATGGCTCCCCCACGTCAATCTTAAATTAATTGTAATGTAATTATTTCTCCTTTAGATATTTCAACTATAATCTTTCGGAGGGTAATGAGATAATGTTATTAAAGTAAACAATTAAATTTCAATGACGTTTTCCTGATTAATTCGTAGGTGTGCGCTGTGGGTGCTTGAGATTATGAGTAATGGCCTCTTAAGTAACCATTTAACTGATTGTTAAAACATAAATTACTTGTAAAACCCTGTACATGTTATTTAACAAACTTTTGACGTCTTCCGGACTAATGACCTACCTACAGATGTAATGGGCTTAGAATTTTCCTAATCTCTATATTGGCTAAGCTTGAGTGGTTTAGACTTAATTTATCATGTATGAAAAACTTTTCATAGTGTTGAGTTTAATTTTAATTAAATGGCAATGCAAAATGGTCATCAAAGATTACCTACCCAAAATTCTCTTTGTTGGCATTGAGTTATTTAAGTACTACGTAGTACGTCTTATAACTCAATCTTTGTTGGTAAAATTTTTAAGCATCTCTATGACCAACAAAACAATGTCGTCAAAATACGCTCAAATACAAGGAAACAGCATCGTAATAACTAATTAATTCTCTCCCAACTAATGAGCTAATAACACTTACGATAGCGTATTTCATTAGCTGATAATAATTGAACCCAATCAAATATTGTATAAGGCGATATTTCATAATACGTATAAGTTAGAAATGGTTACGAGCGCGATCACGCAATGCGCTCACGTAAACACAAACATTACGCAACTCACCGTCCACTGGAAGTACGACGAGGTGTCGACGAAAGGCCAGCGCGCGCCGTACCAGCCGCCGTCGGTCGTCTTGGAGACCGTCACCTCATCGCCGTCCGACGGCCCCTCGGGCTTCAGTGGCGGCAGCGAGAACACCTCGTCCACCTCCAGAGACTCCTTGAAGTCGTCGTCGTCGTCGACCGACAGGATCGCGTCCTTCAAGTCCTTCAGTTTCGACACCTCGTTCGTCCGCGTGTTCTCGGTGACCGGCCTCGGCGTCGTCGCTCTCGTCGTAATTAGAACGTCCTCGATAACTTTGCCAGCGGTCGGAGGAACTCGCTCCGACGGCTTAAAGGCACGGGAGTAGTATCTAAATATATTACGTATGGTCACCGGCTCCGGGGTGACGGTGGGTCTGATGATGATGTCGCTCTCCCACGGCTTCATCGACATGTAGTGGTCGAGCAGGCGCACGCTCCCAGACGGGGTGCCCACGACGGGAATCCTCCTGACGTCCTCCGTCGTCGGCCGCTGCGTCGTCGAGGTGGTCGTCACCTTCCAGACCCTCAGCGACGGAATGATCCATGGCGTCGTCGACTTCTCCGTATTAGCCGTCGTCGTAGTCGTGGCGGCCGTGGTCGTTGTCGGAGCGACCGTGCTCGGCTCGACGGTCGGTTTCACCGTCGGGGGCTCGGTGAAACTCTTCAACTCCTTTTTCCTCGAGCGGATAATCTCTCTGCCGGCCGTGTTGAAGGAGGTCGTCGTTAGCTCGTGCTGGTCGTGTAGACTCCGCCGGGCGTACAGCGCTCCATTGAGGACGTACAGGGGAACGGACGCGAACGATAGAGCTACGATTATCCCGAGCACGACCAGCAGCAAGTATTTGATGGCCGACCGTCTCTTCGAGCGGCGGACATGAATCGAGGGGCTGTAGTCCCGGCCCTTGCCCTTCAGTCCGCTGTTGCTGAGGACCTCCTCGGTCTGAGGCAGGATAGTGTACTGCAGGCTGTTCTCCCCGTGCCGCACCGTCTTGTACATGATAGTGGTCGAAGTCACAAAAGAAACACTACGTGGGGCCGTCACTAGAACACTTCACATGCTCGAGCAGTTCGTGGTTCCCGGAGGGCTCGGGGTCGCGTGTGACGGGGACCGCGGGCTTTGTGCAACTTTGATGTATGTGGCTGCGCCGCGCGGGACGCATGCGCGACAACATTGAGCGGCTGCGCGGTTACCTGCTGTCCTGTCCTTCCGGTGAATCGGCCCGCTTTTAGGTTATAGTTTTACGCCGGCTCCTATACATCCTGTGTCACATCGGTGACGGGAACTCGAGTCTGCGGTGCTAAAGATAGCGCATCTGTCCTTTGGTTACTAATTCATGTGGAAATTTTCTGGCAAAGGAAGTAGGGAATCGGCTCGAGATGAAACATCTGAGCGATTACTTTTTACTACCTGCTGTTATTAATAAAGTTGCGTCGTAATAGTATGCATGAATCTTTAACTCCTTCCCTGTGTGGAACCTTGAAACACAGATTACTGATTAGTAATTAGGGAAATTAAAACAAATAGATATTTAGTTTCCCTATAAAATATTATGAAACTGCTATGAACAAAGTTGGAGACAGAAGTTTGTTACTGCTTATGTCTATTGAAAATCCCGGTGTCAGATTCGGTTATTTGACAGGATCGTAGGAACTATGAACTAGCTTTAATGTAAGCGTTGTTGATTGCTTATTGCTTTGAGCCTTTGACGCGAATATTCGCTATTGCCTGTTAAAATCTTAGAAACCTGTAGTTCCGAGTCCTCTAATAAGCTGTTTATAGACCATCTTAAATCCAATTAATAGTCGTGTCTGTAATAGCACATAAATCGCTCCAATCGAGCGTCGCCGCTGGCGATTCTAATGTTGGGGCGTAAAAAATCCTAAAAGAAGCACATAACGAGTTGTCCGGTCGAGCGACCCATGCGAATACTAATCTCTGACCTTGGACAGAATCACGTTTCCTTTCGAAATGGGTCCGTGAATGTATTTTTAGCAAAAGTAAAAAACAAACAAAAAGGGACCGCTCCAGTTTTTGTGCGATGATAGACGCCGTTCCGCGTCCTTTGTGTTACGAAACCGAACACTCCATTAATTCGGAGTTTATAAAGATTATCTGACAATCCACTACCAGGGAAATTGATTCATAGTGAACCTGAGTAGTTTGAAAGGGTTAACTTGAGATAATCAAACAAAACTATGTGATATTATGCAGAATTAATAAGTTTCAAGCTGAGCTTTGGGGCTAAATGCTTATAGGCTATAGCAATAGGGCTAAATTTTAGGGCTTAGGCCTTATATAGATCACTATAGCGCTATATATATAAAACCTAAGCCCTAAAGTGTCCAAAAGCTCAACCGTCGCATAACAAACATCAGTTTTGGTCATAAATCATAATAATTAGAAATTATATAAGCATTCCCTAGTTACCAAAGTGTTGATAAAATAAAGAGTTTCAGCGGTTGCCTGCTCAAATTGCGATTTCTCCTAGGTTTGGTTAAAAACTGCAATGGCTGACACAATTCCTTTAAGCTCTTACTAAAACCTGGAATCTGAAAGCACCGTTTCGTACTTCGAACATCATGTATACCGTATAATGTTATAAAAGCGAAAAATTAGACAACATATTCTAAAGTGACAATATTTTAGGCGTTGATTAAGTTCATAATTAACTGTAATAACTAATCAGGCTTTAATTAATCCTTTTACGTTCGTTGTTTGTAAATGAGATTAGCACAAAGGGTGGGAGGGCTGAGGGCTCGGTACAATGACATCGGCGCTATTTTAGTTTGGAATCGAGCCAGCTCGGCCCCCCAGTTATGGACATTTCGAAACTCCTGTAGGAAGACAAAATGCTTTGCTTACATCAAGGTCGGTTTTGTTATAAAATACGCGAATGTAGAATGACTGTCATGATTTGAATTTCAGGATTTCGGAGAACTGATCCATTGTAAGCGTAAAAACTTTTGTTCTGTATTCTGAGCTTAAAGTCTGTAGAGTGGAGTAGGAACTACTAAGGGCTTATAATATAAGATTTCAATACATTCCTTGAATCAGCCTTCAAAATACTAAAAATCAGTGAACGACTATCGTGCTAATCAATGATATTCAACTAAATACAGATCTGTTACGTTCATACTATTTTTCGGCTTAAATTGCTTCCGAAAAATTTTCAAATTCAATTGTCAAATTTGACAGATAAGTGAAACAAAAGATACGAAATGACATTTACATAAAAGAGACAGACTATACAAAAGACGGGTCAATTGGCCCGTATTTAATGGCTTCACAACGCGCGCGGTAGTAACATATCTGCTTTGAGTTTTTTTATATAATATCATTGGTGCTAATAGACAAAAATCTTATTTTTATCGAAATATTAAATGATGTAAATGACCTAAAGTAGAACATAATATGTTCGTGCGTTCAGCGTTACGTAAGTTTACGTACGTTTTTAGCAACCATTTTGCTTACTAAAAACGTACAGGGGGCGACTGCGCTACCAATTTACGATGATACAAACGTGGAAGGGTTAGCATAAGTTGTTGTAGACATCTACGAAATCATAACGTTATATCAACCAACTAATGTCAAATTTGGGGCAACTTTTATGTTTTCTCAGCCAAGAAAGCTGTTTTTGTTAGGATGGCTTATACTTGGTGGTTTGTACTATCAGAGAAGTTGATCCCTATGCAGATCGGGGACCTAGGTAGTTTGGTTGCGTTACGACAAACCCAGCCGACAGATGACAATTAACATTGAATTGACAATATGTTCGACCAAATAACGTTGGTCTATCAACTGCATAGGAATCAATTTCCTCGATGGTACATCCATACTAATATTAAATGCGAAATTGTGTCTGTCTGTCTGTTACCTTTTCACCTCCAAACCGCTGAAGCGATTTTGCTGTTTGGTATATTGGAGATACTTTGAGTCCCGGGAAAGGACTTTTTATCCCGGAAAAATGTGCGGTTCCCGCGCAATAAACGAGCTTTGGCGCAACGAAGTTGCGGGCGTCATCTAGTTCTTTCATAAAGTTAAGCATAATAAATTTATTGTATTAAAACAAAAAAAAAACTAAATTTTTTAAGTTGAATGTTTGAGTTATTTTAAACAGGTTTTTAGACAATGTTACATAATGGGCGAAGTGTGTTCGCATTAAGTATGTTTAGTATGTCACGTATTCGCAAAGTATACATAATATAAAATGCGTTCACCTTGAAGGTTCATAGCACATCCTGCGCCTAAGCAAACAGACAAAACCGCGCACCAATATTAGCTTCAGTCTGTCAATCTTTTGTCTTCTGTCAACAGATATGTTTGAAGTTTTTTTGATGATTTCTGGTCACGTGGACTAATTAGAGAATCAACGTTAATCATGTCATGCAGCATGTTTCTCGGCACGGCCGTTATATATTAATATTTAATTTAATGAAGATTTTGACACAGCTATAGCTGGCTGGTCTCTGCTATAGCTAAGCTATAATAATTAGCCATACGTTTCTGTCATACTCCTCATCAAATTATTAAAGTTAAATTTATTTGATGTTCTCGCTAACAAGTATTTGACTACATAATAATCACCTTCTTAGAAAATTGATATATTATGCCATTGGATTTCTTTTGTTTAGCATAATAAAAGACTTTTCACTTACCTACTGTATTTAATGTTTTTTATGATTAGTATCAACAGGTATCACTGAAAGTTTTAAAATAACAAGAACATCGCAAAACATTCATGAACAGAAATATCTACGAGTACATGTAAGAAATTGGCTCCAAGAAAAGCCAATCCCCTTATCGTATCCCTGTTTGCGTCTACAAAAAGTTTCGTTATGTAAGTAAGTTTATATTACGTTTGACGCTACAATCCTATTTATCTAACATGTTTCTCGTTTCTACACCACGGTCCCTTAGGGTTGAGATAGGGCTTATCTTATCACGGGACTTTTAGCCTCAGATAATGATATTTCGGATTGTAGCACCCGGGTTGGGTCTTAAGATAGCATAAGTTGCCTCAACATAAATTGTTACGTTCAAATCTTTTAAAATTGATAACGAATGATGAAAGTAAGATTTATAAGTTTGTTATAATACTAAACGTTGTCCGCAACTTCGTTTACTTGCAGATACATTTTGCCGCAAAAAAACTATCCTAGGCCTTTCTCTAAGTTTTAAGTAGGTATAAGGTATGCCCTTGTCCCTTGATACCTTTTCAAATTCCTAAAGCTTGGGAGAAAGTAGGTAGAGTTGACTAAAAACAGAAACAGAAACAGATTATAATGATGCAAAATAAAATTCCAGACAAATATTACAACTTTATCCATTTTTTTAATTTGAAAATAGGAACAACCGGAACCATATTTTTTCCGTTTTCTATAACCTGGTAGACCAAACCAAGATATATTTCCAATTTCCCAGCATGATTTTCCATAAATCAAGAAACAGAAAAACCGTGTAGACAGTGTGTCGTGTTATTTATATCACGGTGGTCGGTGCATCGGCCGCTCCTGACCCTGCCTGGCCCAATGCCACCAGATATCGGCACCGAGCCAGCAGTCAGCACCACCTTCCGCATTACACCAGGATGGAGCGTCAGCGTGATGACTTGTTGATGGTTGGAGCGCGAGGTTTAGGGAAGATTGGAATGATGATTCTAATAATATGCTGCCACTGGCGCTAACATCTTGATGACTTGCTGATTATTACCGGAAAATCGCTGGAGGGTACGAGGGCTGCTATTTATGTATCCGGAATTAAAAAAAGAAACAAACATATATCATTTAATATGGTTTTATTGCTTTTCAAAATATTCGCCGCGATGATCGACACACTTTTGCATACGCTGGAACCAATTTTCATAGCACTTTTTTCCATTCTGATTGAGGTATCTCCAAAACGTGCATTTTGAACGCATCAACAGCCTCTTCGCGGCTCGAAAAACGTTGACCACGTAATTTGTTCTTCGCGTATGGAAATAAAAAGAAATTGTTAGGTGCCAAATCAGGGCTGTACGGCGGATGACCAGTCAATTCGATCTTTTGACCCTCCAAAAACTGAGTTGTTTCAGCTGAGGTGTGACAGCTAGCATTGTCGTGATGTAATATGATTCTGCGTTGTCGGTTGTCCTTTCTTATTTCTTCAAAGACTTCTGGTAAACAAATGGTCGTATACCATTCAGAATTAACCGTTTTACGATTCTCTAATGGCACTGTAGCCACATGTCCATTAATTCCAAAAAAACAGGCGACCATTTGCTTCAAAGTACTTTTTGCACGAGTAACTTTTGTTGGTTTCGGCTCATCTTGGAATACCCACACCGTTGACTGTTGTTTAGTTTCGGGGTCATATGCATAGATCTAAGATTCATCACCTGTGTAGATATTATAAACGGCTTTTGACGTACCACGGTTGTATTTTTTTATCATTTTTTTGCACCAATCGACACGAGCCCGTTTTTGATCGATTGTCAAGTTGTGCGGAATCCAACGCGAACATATTTTTTTTACAGCCAAATGTTCGTGTAATATCTTATGTATGCTCGTCATACTTATGCCTAAGGACGCCTCTATCTCGCGATATGTAACATGACGATCACGCATTATTAGTTCCCGCACAGCATCTATATTTTGTGGGACGACAGCTGTTTTTGGGCGACCTTCTTTATTTTCATCCGTGAGCATAGACCGCCCACGATTAAACTCACTGTACCAGTGATAAACAGTGGTTTTTGATGGTGCTTCATCTCCAAAAGTTGCGGTGAGTTGAATAAAGCACTGTTGTTGATTTAGCCCACGCCGAAAATCGTAGTAAATCATTGCACGAAAATGTTCACGCGTTAAATCCATGGCAAATGAAGACACGCAATTTTCAAAATGACGCCACAATGGAAAAATAATTGACAGTCACATGAAACAAAATGTATTCTTCAACCAAAGAGTTCTATTTTCAAATGTTGTAATTACTTTTTAAATATTCTTCTTGTAAGTGGACAGTTCCGGATACATAAATAGCAGCCTAGTAAGATAAGAATGAATAATAAGGCTTGTTGATTGTTGGAGCGTGAGGTTTAGGGTGGAATATGATCATGCTGATGTCAGTGTTATTAAAGACCATCTGATGACTTGTTGTTGGAAGGCACTGGATGGTTAGACTTTGGAGCTCAAGGAAGATTGAAATAATGATCAATGATAATACTATACCTAAGTGCTAGCAACTTGATGACTTGTTGATCGTTGGAGCGTGAGGCTTAGGGTGGAATGATGATCATGCTGACGTCAGTGCTGCTACGGACTATCTGATGACTTGTTGATGATGGAAGGCACTGGAGGTTTAGAAAAAAATGGCTGGTATTGTCAAAAAGATATAAAAAATAATACATGCGTAACGCTAGAGGTTTAGGTTTATGGTAGAGAATGCCACTAGGCATTAAGCCTGCCTATGTATATTTGCATGAAGTGTTTAAAAAATAAAAATTGACATTTGCCTGGACATTCAGTTATAGGTTACTAAACACATTAACTTTTCATGGCCTTGGGCCGTGAAAAGTTGAAGTGTGTACTGTGTAGAGTCAGAACTCCTCCTCATTTCGTAATCAAAACTAGTACTAGCTAGTAATCTTAACGAGCTCTATTATTTATTATAGTTTTATTTATATATATATATATATATATATATATATATATATATATATATATATATATATATATATATATATATATATATATATATATATATATATATATATATATATATATATATATATATACAATATATATATATATATATATATCCTGTCACGATGTTTGTCCGCGATGGATTCCTAAACTACTTAACCGATTTTAATGTTTCTTTTTTTTAAATGTGTGCTTTTTTCCAACTTGAGAGATGGGATAGCTAGGATCTTTAATTATAGTCGCAATTTTATTTTATTGCAAATTATTTGTCTATAAAGAGCGACCATTGTTTATGCGACGCGGGTCACGGGATAGCGATGGACGTTGCCGTGGTGACATACTTATTTAGTCACTAATTCAATAAAATAATACGGGCGATATACTTTATATAATATGGCAAAGAAACGTTTGCCGGAACAGCTAGTATTTAATAAGCTTTGAGCAGTGAAAATCGACCAAAAGAGGTTTCAAATATTTTTCAAGTCGGTATTGATTTTATAACTTAGCCAAGCATCTGGCAAATTTTGCGTTAGATTATGGCTCCCATTCCCCATTGATCTCCATCAAACTCTCGTTCTTGGCAACTGCTACAAGAAATGGAAAGTATTTTTGGAACTTGGTCTTTTAGAAACTTCAGAAAGCTTATATTAGGAACTTCAGAGGCGACTTAAGTTTGTGTGACAATCTAGATTCTAGGTACTGCTTTGCATCTGGGATAAACTTTTGATAGTTCTTTAAAAAGCTTCGATAGAGTTAAGCTTTCAGATACCAAGGGGAATTGTTTGATAGAGCATCCGAACTTTGCTACTATGTCACCAGTGATATGTTATGTTTTCACCCTATAATAGTACTATTGTATATCTTTGTATGTCACAGACTACATATTAGTAAACTATGTGCTGAAGTCTGCCAATTGATAGCGTTTCATTTTTAGTAAAACTTCTACATAGGGGAATTGTGCTTAAGATGACATACTTTTTGTTTGAAATATTTTAATAAATATTTATTAAAATAAAATAAGTCACATGAGATCAGTAACATACTTTTATAAATAAATGATTCATAAACAACGAAATTAAACAGTTTTAGAAAAATCAACTTAATATAACAGTGAAAAAATTGCACGCCAAGTCGACGAGTGTAAGATGACATATTATATCGATATGGTAAGACGACATACTATGATTCCTTAGACTTTGGGGGTATGTCGTCTTTAATACAATACGTAAATCCAAGCTGTATTATCATCCCTCTAGTTGTCAGTGGTGTAAGGATAAGTTTTTCATCATCGTCAAAAAATATACAATGCTTCTGTTACCGATTTAGCGGAAACTTACGTAACTATAGTATGTCATCTTAAGCCGACGTCTAGTATGTCATTTTACCAAATTCGTAATAGTGGATACATTTAGATTTTGTAAAAAAATACTTAACGTTAGAACACGCTTTTAATAATATTTGTGGCCTATAAGAATCCATTTCCTTAATAACAATTTGTTATAAGCAAAGATTCTGACCTTATACGTTTTTTCACCACAAAACAAAAGTGTAAGAAAAATGTTCTCTCACTAAAATTAGGAAAACCTTTATTACTTTGTAAAGTACGGTTCCTGTCCGGCATACTAACCCCCGTATTCACAAACAATACTTCCCTAAATTAACTGCCATTGCTATGCGAAGTAAGGGATTCCTCAGTGCGTTCCTTTTGACAAGCCTTTCAATTCATAAACAATACTCAAACGATACTTCGCTATGCGTACGCAGCATAGCGTCGTATAGAGCTTTCTGATTGGTCCGTCTTTGTTGCGTAGTTCACTTCGTTGAAATGACACTTCATTTGGCATCTGTTATTCCTTTGATTTTTTTTTCGAACCCTTAACTTATTAATAAATACCTTACCTGAAAACTATCAGAAGAATAAAATATTAAAGCCACGAGCAATTGGTAAATTAATGGCACTGGAAGACCTGTGCAGTTAATTATCAAATTCCTCTTCGCTGCTATAATCCATAACTTTTTGACGTGAGCTCGACACTATGCGTTGCGTAATATAGCTAGCTGGCTACCTTATGCATAGTGATGAACGCCACTCAAGTATTGTCTATGAATAGGCTTTTGGGATACTGTGCGTCCGCTCGCACTGTGAGACCTCATAGTAATGTTTGTGAATACGGATGTAAGTCAGGGATGTTAGACGACCACTTGGAAATCCTAGTATCGAGCTGGCTGAAAACTGGTATCGGAGACAGAAAACTGGTACGCCTATGCGCTAAGGTTATAAATTGTAAAATATATTGAAAAAAAAATACATAAATGATTCATAACGAAGATTTATATATCGACGGGTGCAAAGTAAAAAAAGTCATCTGCAATTTTGAGTTTTTTGTTTTTTTGTAAAAACTAGCTTAAAATATCATGTTCTACAATATGGCAAAAACAAAAATTCGAATATCACCTTATTTTTGGTACTTTTGTAACGTAAAAGAAGACATCTACTCCTGTTTTGTGAAATTGAACGATGTAGATGCGGATAACTACCGCTGGTCGTCTATACGCGGGACGCGCGGTGGTCATGTTATGCGGCATAAGCGGCTATCTGCCATATGGCTTTTTCTACGTTGCGATTGTGATTAAGATGTCTCAACTTACTTTTGTAAATTAGTATTGTTTGTGATGTTTATGAGTTTATGAGTCTATCTATGTTAATTTTTATTGTTAGCTATATTAATTGACTTCTACTTTCCTACTGTTATTTCTAACTGTTGTTTAATGTTTAGAAAGTCCAAAACGACTTTTTAAAGAAGTTGAAAGTTTCCAGAACATAAACGAAAGATTTATCGAGCAAAATATTGTGCTGCCCCGATGAAGTTCTATAATATCTTATAGCAGACCTTGATGTGTCAGCGATGAAGACAAAATGTGTATACTTAAGTTAACTTCGTTAACTTAAAGATATAATAATAAGTCTGAAATAAAAAATGATTCTCAAAATTTGGATGTCGATATTAGAGATTCTCAGAAAATTAACGAATACGGGGACACCCTTAGAATACAATTCATTACTTCATCCATCCATGACCTGCTTCAGTTTATTAACTCATACAGGCAATCGAGTATATTGTCCCTTTCAAACTGTAAATCTTCTAAGACAACGCCTTTGATATTTCTTCGGCAGTGGAGGCATCATGTGAATGTTCTACGCCTTCCTCGTGAAGCGGTTCGCTAGAAAAAGACGTCAGTTCAGTATTAATCTAAAGAAAAGGCGATTGAGAAATAAAGAGTACGTGTATTGATACGAGACGTGAATTGCGACAATATTTAGGCAAACAATTACATCAGTCCAGAAATGGGAAATTGCAACCTGCAAAACATAATATTCCGGCATTAGCAAGTTTAACTGTAGTTTAAGTTTTCCTATTAATTTATCTTTGACCGGTTTTAGGATCTCTGTGATCGTGAAAAGCAATTGAGAAATCGTTGAAATAAAAACTCATTTTTTTGTTCTGAAGAATCGTACATACATTCCTCCGGTGGTATAAAACGTCCGGCGATGCTTATGATGTTATAATGAACACATCATGATTACAAGTGCCAAGTATGAAGACTTAATATGCCTCTGCCTAAATTATAATAATTAACAACATAGTCTCTGTACTGATAAAGTATTGACACAGAATTTCATTTTTCTTGTGAGAAATTAGGATTTTTACGAAATTAAATGAATGATTCCTAAGTAAATACATACTAATATTATAAATGAAAAAGTGTGTTTGTTTATTTATTTGTTTGTTTGTCCTACCTTCTCACTCTAACGAATAAACTAATATTTTAACTTCCTTCTAAATCGTGCACCTTGCACCAAATCGACAACGTAGAAAAAGATATCTACGCAATTATGTTCTGAATTTGCTGTGTTTAAGATGTAAAACGGTCATTAACTGCGTATTTTAATAATATAAAGTGTTACACTTTACGTATTTACTGATAATCGTACTCGTAATCGGTAAAACTACTTTAATTCATTTAATTTTTTTCCCCACGTAGAAACGACCAAGTGGTAGTTAACTCAGTTGTCATATTTTTAAGTGCAATGTAGATGAAGACAACTACAATATCTCGTAAATTAAACAATATTAGAAGAAATTAAGTATACACGTGGATTCATTAATAAATAATGAAGCAATGATAGAAATTTCAATAAATTTGATTGGAAATTGACAAAATGGGAGCATTTTTTCCTATTATGCGCTCTCCTGAAAAGTTGCTGTTTTGTAGATGACTCTTTTTACTTTGCACCCGTCGATATAAGAAACGAGGGTTCGTTTGCTTACCCAAACAATGAAAAAGAAGTCCGAAGTAAACAAATTGAGATTTCGAAAAAACATTTTTACACACAACACAACTGTTTATCGAGACTGCTTGCTATAAAAAAGTTTTATATTATAAGGGAAATCTGATTGGAATGGTTTTTTTACATGCATCTTTGAAATTTGCCGGTTATTCTATATGGTCAGTGTATTTTTGTCGGTCAAACGCCAATCTTGGTATTTTTGCGTACAAGGACCGAGTTGTCTTGGTACATGGTACGTGGAACCAAAACCTGGTATGTATACTAAGAAGTTGGTACGTCTGACATCCCTGGTGTGAGTTGGGCTACTAGGGGCACACTGAGGTGCTCCATAAAACGTCACAAGTTCACAGAAAGCACAATTATTTCAACGAAATTTGCCGATGTGTCGTTTTATCTGACTATGCCATCTTAAGCACAATTCCCCTACATAATATTACATAGGTAAATTTAATCCTACCCAGGGTAGTACCCAGGTATATTTTTATAGGTTTTCCGTTCGTCAACAAAAAACGACTTCTTTTTATGTCGGTGTTACGCTCAAAGACCGAAATCGCTCAGTGAGCGAAAAAATTGCTCACAACGCGTTGTGGTCACAGTGAAACAGCCACGACGCGAAATTCGCGTCGTGGCTCTAATGAAAACGGCCACGACGCGTTGTGGCAATCACAAGAAGGCCATTAAGCGAAATTCATGTCGTGGCTAATATGCTATTCGTTTTTCTTGATGTTCTTGATTGATTAATCATCCATCATAGGTATAGGACGCAACGTAGTTGAGCGATTTCGGTCTTTGAGCGTAACATCGGCACTACATATAGGCGAACGCGTAGAATTGGCCCAATGTGTAGAACAGGCGACTCGCGCGTTGGCGGTAGGTATTTAGACGTTGGCCGACGCGTTTTGTCGGCACTACATATAGGCGAACGCATTGGCCGACGCGTTGGCCAACGCGGCGGCCAACGCATTCGCCTATATGTAGTGCCGACATTAGAACCAAACTACAGTGCCTATATTTTTACCGTTTTATAAACTATTTAGTATTTATACAGCGATTATTACATAAGGTCTCCTTGTCTTTTTTGACAATTCGGAAAATACACTTGACAGATAAGGACAGTGGAACTTAAAATGTTATGCTATGGACATGGTGCATAAATAAATGAAGACATGGGTGGATAAATTTGGTAACATTTTATAACATAAGGATTTATTATAATTATATATATATATATATATATATATATATATTTCCCTTATTTTTTTAACAAACCTCGTAATAGGGATGATGACAAGGTCAAAGATTAGCGACTTTTGTTAGTAAAATAAAGAAAGCACGGCAAAAAATAAGCGTTACCAAAATTTCAGCTCGATAGCATTTGTATTTTTTTTGTTAGGCGCCTTCAAAGTTGGATAATCAAGTCGTTTTTTTTTTCAATTAAATTTCTTAATATTTGTATACCATTCGATAACTTATGCAATTAAAAGCAACTTTTGGTATGAAACCACTTTCATAAACGCAATATTTAATATACCTATCGAACAAAGTTCTCTCCCGACCCGTACAAACTAAGAAAGACTGACGTCAGTCTTTCTTAGCACTTTGTATGGGGCGTTTCGGGCAGGTCTATTTTATGAGATGTTTGAATTGTACATATCTTGGTGAATTTTTAAGCTATGAGAGTCATTCTTTCAGCAATGTTTCTATTTTTTAAGGGTCTTTCAATTACCAATAAGAAAAAAAATTAGTCATCAAGCCTATTTAACCTACTGTGCCGTACGGCTAATACAATATGTATCATATACATACTTAATTATATTATACCCAATGATATTATATAAAAAATATTTAGTTGAATATCATTGATTATACCTACATAAAATCCAATTTTTTTTTTTATTTCAATACATTGTCTTGGTCCTAAAGCCTCTATCTATTATTGCAAAATGTAAAAAACGTCAATTTTCAAATTGTTAGATACCTACCTAATTCATCCACTCATTTTTTCAAATGTGTCTATTAGTAAGGGGACTAGTTTAAATACATCAGTCCAATCCTTTCACATATCCAATTCATTAGTTCGTGCTATAATGGTCAATTAATTGACAGAATAGTTGGCATTGGCGTAGGTTCGGTCGATGACCGCGCACGTGCGAGCTAGACCTAGCTACAATCTAGATTCTAGACTATAGGCTTTGTGCATTACCGCCTACGTTCTAGACTAGTTTGCCTCTGACAGCGTCCTTATGGTAACGACATAAGGAATACTTTTGTGGAACTTTTGTAAAATGACTTTGGTGCGTTCTTGTTTTGTTGTGATTTGCGCGACAATATAATGCAATTATTATACTTTCATTTTCTTTGTCGATGGTGCAGTGTATGGAAGAAATATGGAATTAATGTTAAATTAACTAATGTTAATCGGAGTCCATGACCATATTATAACTGCGGATACAACATCTATTAAGACATTTACTTAACACAAACAACACATTTTGACGCAATATTTAAGTAGTGCGTGGCCTATAATATTATGTAGCCCTTTAACCACGTGTTCATAGCCCAAAGACCATTAAACACTTAAAAACTTTGGTTTACTTCAACGTCACTACATAACTGTAATAATGAGGTCGGATTATGTTAATATTATTAGTATCGGCCGCGGTGAAGCTGTGGCCCATATGTGAGTGTTCCCACGGCCGCGCCATGTGGCGCAGACCAACGTAGCGAGATCTATGGGGACAGTATACAGGGTATAACAAAACTAAGTGATAACTGATAATACTTTGGGTATGTGTGTCCCTTAGGTAGAGCTCACTGTAAAAGTAGCAGCGCTTTTTTTTGGTTTGTATATACATGCAAGCGCCCTAACGTCAAAAATTTTTCCATACAAAAGTGAAAAAAAATTACTCTTTCAGCGCTGGTACAAGTACTTTCACAGTGAACTCTATACATGGGACTCATACACACCCTAAAGTATTATTGACAGTTAGACTCGCGAAATATAGAGACTTATTAAACGCGATGTTAAATAGCGTTTTGCTACTCAAAGTTATTTGAAATTAGTCTAATGTGTGGCATCCAGACACGGATGATCTACTAAAATATGTCTTCTGTATATTTTTGTATTGTGTCATAAGGCCTCGCAAGGAGCCTCGCGAGGCTGCTCGCTCAATCAGTACGCGGCTATAGAAATTCAGAAAAAAAAAAAATTTACGGTCTGAAATGTATTTCAGTACGTTGTAGACTGTAGTCACTAGACGGTGCTAAAAAAGAGTATTCTGAATGATTCTGAATTGTTTTGTCGAATAATGATCAACATTAAAGTTGCGTCGTTAAGTTCTTGTATCCATGTGGTGCACATAGACACTAAAATGTAACAACAAATACATAAAATGCAGCGCTAATTGCATCAACCTTTCCCTAGAATTCTACATTTATTCCTTTCACGAGAACGCCCATAAAATCAAGTCCAGAGCTCAAGATATTCTGGTCAGTCCTTGCGGGGGTCTCCTAGGGCTTCGGGCCGGTGGTGTGGCATAATTGATGGACAATTGATTAATGAAATACGTAATGAGGAAAAGCGTTCGTCGGTTTTGAAATTTATCGTTATCAGCCTGTAACGCTGCATGTTGCACAGCCGTCTGTCATCATGGAAGCAGGACTTTATATTGTGGATGATCACGAAGAAAGATCTTCCAATCGAACGAGGTTTGTGCGCTCAGCGCTGTTGCCTGTTTGGTCCGCTATAATATGTAATATGTATTAGAAATTTAGCCAAAGTCTTTAAGCGTTAATTGTAATTTTTAAGTCAAAACCTTCTCGTTCAATAATACAGAGAACAATAATTTAATTTTATCTGTCTAGACATGTCTATTGTCTAGATCTCCTTTGAGTCCCAGGGAAGACCATAGGGTTAGTTTTTATCCCGGAACTGTTGTTTTCTATTACGGCACTTTGTTTCCTAGTCATCCCAAGAGTTCGTTCGATAAATGAATTTAAAATACCTACCAATGATGACGTTCGGAAATCGTTCCGAACTTTTCGTAAGAAAATTAATGTTTCCACGTTCGAAAATGTTTCGCCATTAGGGCAAATGTACCGTGATTAGGGCTTGAGCTCCGGAATTCCGGAATTGGCATAATTCCGGAATTCCGAAGAAATCCAATATCGTTTCCAATTCCGGAATTGGCGAGATCAATATCGAAATTTCGATATTGAAAAAAATAAAATATTATTCGGCTTGAGGCGCGGCGCATCCATATCTTTTTGTTCGCATTTTCTGTTGGTGGAGATTTTGTGTCAACTCTTTTTCTCTTGTTTTGGGGTACTCGATCTTGTTGCCAAGTGTTTGTATCTTGGGCATGTTTTTCTTGTGATGTGTGTGAAAGAATCCCAGGAGAAGAGGAAGAAAATAGTGATTGTATTGAAATAGTAACAAATACAGAAAATGAAAAAAAAAAGACAATAAAAAAGAATTACAACAAACCATACAAAACAAATTAACAGTAATTATTATTATTTTTAACAAAAAATTAAAACCGACTTCCAAGGTAAAAACAATAATAACATTAATGTGAACTAAAAAGTATTAAATAATTTTTACTATCTAATAGTGCCTTTTTCCGAATTCGGCTAAACCTCAACTATTTCTGTACTCAATCTTCATTATTTTGAAGTCGGTACCAGATAGCTGAATCTTCAGTCCTCTGACAGTATATTTAAAATTTTTGGAACTGGCACCGACTTCAAAATTATGAAGATTGAGTACAGAAATAGTTGAGGTTTAGCCGAATTCGGAAAAAGGCACTATTAGATAGTAAAAATTATTTAATACTTTTTAGTTCACATTAATGTTATTATTGTTTTTACCTTGGAAGTCGGTTTTAATTTTTTGTTAAAAATAATAATAATTTCACTCTTTTTAGTTACACTAGTAGATAAATCTTCGCGTATATTTTACGTATCTTATTACAATTTGTTAAGAGTCACAACTCACACTCACAAAATAATATAATATTATCAGTGAAGTGAACATATTGTGCTAAGTAATTTAACAATTTTAATACTTATTTCAAGCCCGAAGCGGTCACCGGCGATTGCGATAACAATAGAAAGGCTATTGTGTCTCGTTTTTCCACGATCGAAGGATCTATCAGATAAAAAATTGTACAAACTTGCATAGGATGTAGCGTAGCATAATATTTAATATTATCATAATTATTGACAGCTGTTCTTGTTATCAAGAATTCAAATCGATAGGTACTTAGTGCACCATCTATCGATTAATAAGTATAACTAATTAAAAAGACACTTAATGACTTTGTTTTGTTTAAATGCTCTTTTTAAAATAACTTTATTTTAATTCTATTTGTCTATTAAAATTTTATAAAGTAGTAAAGTATTCGATCTGTATATTATGAAGTAGTTAGTAAAGTATTCGATATTCTGTCTTCGCGCGGCGGCGCTGGGCGGCGACCGACGCCGACCGCCGTGTATTAAAAACAAACAGGTGTTGTTAATTGTTATACAGTACATCATTATTATTATTAGTATATCCATACCTATGCCTTGTACTATTATCTATTCTGTGCCATGAGACATTCGTGGCCTTAACACGACGTGGTAATGATGATGATGACGATGATGATGATGATGATTATGATGATGAATATGAATTGCATAGTAGTTTATGCTTTCTGTTCTTAAAACAACGCCGAAACTCCCAAACGTGTATCTATAAGGAATCAGGAGTTCTCTCAGCATCATCGAAACCATGGTATACCTTGACCCAATATTTGACTTTTTGGTAGCGTATTCTTAGTACACTTCACATAAAACCAAAATCACCATATGTTTACATATAAATTTCGAGGAGTTCCCTCGATTACTCATGGATCCCATCATCAGGTCACCACCTTTGTGAAAATGGGACCAAATTGGAGTGAAACCTAATACAACAAAACAAAAATTTCGAAAATCGGTTCACAAACGGCGGAGTAATCGTTGAACATACAAAAAAAATAAATATCCACAGCCGAACATATAACCTCCTCGTTTTTTGGAAGTCGGTTAAAAAGTAGAAGGAAGACGAACGTTTTAGAAAGTTTAATAAGAGTAGAGATGGCAGTTTATGAAAACGGTGGCGTTAGAGGACAGTACCAACAAAAATGTTTCCAATATTTGAAAACAATACCGCCAACGAGCGTAGAAGCGGAAAGAGCTTTTTCGGTGGTCACCAATATATGTAATCGCGTACGAAGCTCACTCAATGACAACAGTTTGAACGCGCTTACCTTCTTAAAATTTCATTATAAACAAAAATGTACTTAGATTATAAATCATCAACAGCTGTCGCACGTTTCCGTTAGTGTAGTGAGCTTCTTATGCGATTTCATTGACTTTAATTACTACAAATGAATAATTTCTGATTTTTCTTATAAGTATATAAAACTCAAGTACTTTTCATTTCAATTGTTTTATTTGATCATATTTCTAATACACACTAAGAAAGTAAATCCATAAAATTAATGGTATTTGATAGAAAACATACATTTAAATAATAAAATAATAATATTAGGTATGACATTTTTGCAATCTTTTTACACTTAGATAGAGTCAATATAAACTTTTTTATTTGTGTTCTGCACTCACAGTGCTAGTTGGTTAGAGCAGTGGCTGGCACGGATCGCCAGGCTCGTGGGTTCAAATCCCACTCGCGTTGATCTTTTGGTTTCAATATTTTCAATTTAAACTTTTTTTCACAAAAAAGACACTTTTGAGTTCCGGAATTCCGGAATTCCGGAATTGAAATACTGAATATCGAAACCCAATTCCGGAATTGAAAAACCATCCAATATTCAAGCCCTAACCGTGATGGGTCGAAATGGAATTACAGCCTGAGCGGGCGAAAAATAAATTTAGGAAATGGTAAGGTGAAGGGGGCAAAGTGCGCCTACCGGACAAGTGCGCCTACCTCAAATATATCGTAAACTGCTGACAATAAACTAGTAACGACATCTTACATCGATGTAGGAAACTAAATCATAACTCTGGGTAAAAGCCACAGATGGCTCTATAATTGTTAACTCGAAATATGCGCCATCATTTTTTTCTGTCTTTGAAAGTGGTAAGCAGAGTTGACCTCGTGAAAGTGATCGTTAAAAATCTCAAGAAGCTAAATGTTTTCCAGCAAGAAAATATAATATGTAAATAATTAAAACATTTTATTTTTAGGCACTGACTTTATTTCAGCTGCAACTAGTCAACTTTATAAAATTACTAGATGATCCGGTGAACTTCATTTCACCTAACAATAATATTATGTATTTCACTATTTTTAACCGACTTCCAAAAAACGAGGAGGTTATATGTTCGGCTGTGGAAAATTTTTTTTTTTTTTTTTTTTTTTTTTTTTTTTTTTTTTTTTGTATGTTCAACGATTACTCCGCCGTTTGTGAACCGATTTTCGAAATTTTTGCTTTGTTGTATTTGGTTTTACTCCAATTTGGTACCATGTTCACAAAGTGGTGACCTGATGATGGGATCCAGGAGTAATCGAGGGAACTCCTCGAAATTTATATGGAAACATATGGTGATTTTGGTTTTATGTGAAGTGTACTAAGAATATGCTACCAAAAAGTCAAATATTGGGTCAAGGTATACCATGGTTTCGAAGATGCTGAGAGAACTCCTGACTCCTTATAGATACACGTTTGGGAGTTTCGGTGTTGTTTTAAGAACAGAAAGCATATGCTACTATGCAATTAATATTCATCATCATAATCATAATCATCATCATCGTCATCATCATCATTACCACGTCGTGTTAAGGTCACCAATGTCTCATGGCACAGAATAGATAGTAGTACAGCAAGGCATAGGTATGGATATACTAACTCGTAATAATAATTATGTATTGTTACATAACAACACCTGTTTGTTTAATACACGGCGGTCGGCGCTACAGAGGCGACGGTGTCGCGCGGGCGGCGCGTGGCGGCAAACGAGAGATCGAATATTTTACTACTTTATATTATACAGATCGAATACTTTACTAACTACTGTTCACTTCACTAATAATATATTATTTTGTGAGTGTGAGTTGTGACTCTTAATGTAAAGAATAGACGTCTACGTCTTACGCCTAAAACTGGTCTTATGGTTCTGGGACGTTAATCCCTCTGGCGTAATATCAATTATGACAGCCAGTGAGTGTGAGCGAGAAGAAAATAATTATTGTAGCGAATTAGTTATATCAAATGCTATCGAGTAAGCGATACCGCGATGCAGAAGCATAACAACGACATCTGTTGTTGAATTGCGGAACTAAATTTTCATAGAAAATATAAAGTTTACAAATGTAATAAAATACGTAAAATATACGCGAAGGTTTACGTACTAGTGTAACTAAAAAGAGTGAAATTATTATTATTTTTAACAAAAAATTAAAACCGACTTCCAAGGTAAAAACAATAATAACATTAATATGAACTAAAAAGTATTAAATAATTTTTACTATCTAATAGTGCCTTTTTCCGAATTCGGCTAAACCTCAACTATTTCTGTACTCAATCTTCATAATTTTGAAGTCGGTGCCAGTTCCAAAAGTTTCAAATATTCTGTCAGAGGACTGAAGATTCAGCTATCTGGTACCGACTTCAAAATAATGAAGATTGAGTACAGAAATAGTTGAGGTTTAGCCGAATTCGGAAAAAGGCACTATTAGATAGTAAAAATTATTTAATACTTTTTAGTTCATATTAATGTTATTATTGTTTTTACCTTGGAAGTCGGTTTTAATTTTTTGTTAAAAATAATAATTAATAATTATTTCAGTTTATAACAAATAGGACGACCAGTTTTGAAGCCCCCGCATAGTAATCAAAACATATATATATATATTTATATATATATATATATATATATATATATATATATATATATATATATATATATATATATATATATATATATATATATATATATATATTATATACATATATATATATATATACAACAGCGGTTGTAAACATTTTAAAACGTGGCATTTTTAACTCTCTTAAGAATGTCCTTTTAAAACACGTGGCGTCTCCACTTGTTTAGTTTTAAAGTTTTAAACTAACTTAGGTTTGACAAATAAATATGCTATTATTTTATTGCTATTCCTCAGAAAGTTCTTCAAAAGTTAGTTTTTTGCCTTAGATCTGATTAAAGCCTACTTGTTGTTATTGTCATACTTATCATAGCGAGGATAAAGTTAAACAGAGAAAAAATGTTTACAACTCCTGATTTACAAATATATGGTGCACTTTCCCGCTAATTCGTTTTTTTCTGTAGATACTATAAGGATGAGATAATAAAAAAAAAACAAATTTATGCGTGTTATTGTTTCTACTCTGCTATAAAAATATGTTTTATTTATTAATCTAATGCTTTGCAAATACGTTTTAACTCCACCAGGCGCACTTCCCCGTTTTTGCGGGAAAGTGCGCCTATCGTACATGTTTTTGATTTCGTGCAAAAATTTCTGTATTTTACTGCTAGATTTCATTGACATCACATGGACCGTAATCTCAAAATATCACAGATTATTAAATAATTAAATTTATAATTATTGGCGAACTCTTACAGAAGTTTATTTTGCATAGAAGTCATCTATAAAAAAGTATGGCGCACTTCACCCCCCTCACCTTAGACTTATAGTTTTATTTCTTATCATATTTTATCAAAAACAAGTAAGTAGCTAAATTATTTGATAAAAATAGAGGGTGTGTATGGAGTTCGCTGTGAAAGTAGCAGCAAAAGAGCAAACTACATTGTTTTGGCTTGTTTTACAAAAGTTTAAAAATTATTATTACACCAATAAACAACAAATAAACAATCACAACCTGGCTTCTATTGCTTCTATTAAGTATTATAGTTTTTTAAACAAATGTCTAAAAGCTCTTATATTTATGTTGACTGTGGCACTTGACGCATGCATGTGTGACACCTGACCTAACGCACTTGTGCTACCACGGAGAGCTAGGGAGGGGACTCATAATATCGATAGTTTACATCGATAAAATGACATTGCATTTTGATACAATGAGATACGGAAATAGGCATTTCTAGTATTAGAGATTTTAGTTTAATAACGATATTTTGTGTCGATGGAAATAGAAATGTAATTAATAACAAGACATTTAATTTTATATCGATAAAAGGAAAAAAAATACAGGAGAACTAAAATTCGTTTGCAAAAAAAGAGAATTTAATTGAAGTTAAGGAGTGTAATTTTTGATTAAAAGTATGTACTGTTTGGTAATAAACAAAAGGTTGTTATCATTGTTGTAATCTTAGATTAATGATATTTATTATTTTATCACCGCGTCGCGTCGTAGCGCGCCGAGACCCGTCATTAAGGGCCCTCTCTTCCTAAATTAGCAGGTCTATTGTCTGTCAGTGCGAATATCGACGTAAATGACATTAAAATAACATTCATAACAGCGCGCCTTGTACGGTGGCGGTTACGACGCTCGCCGCGTCCGTGATAGGGCGAAATAGGAGAAAAAACCTATTTAAGGCTTAATATAATACATATTTCAAAAAAGTAACCAAACCAAATTATTAACTTATGTATTGCAAAGCAGTAGATATTTTTTATATATTCTTTTTATTAATAATGAAGGAGTAAAGTGGTTTCATTCAACGATTTGGAGGTGATTTGGTTAGATTTGGTTTTTTATTTCTTTATTATGTGATACCGATAGAAAAATATGGCAAAACCAAATTACGTATCATATCATGTAGATTACTAATTATTTTTTATATAGGTATAATTTCTCTGTTAATGCCGATGAAAAGTTGTTTCATCTGCTCGCTTTTTTCGAGAGAGCAGCCTTAAGCTTAAGGTTGTAAGATTTTTCTCTTCTATAAACTGTATCTATAGACTATAACCTACCTCAATATCTCAATACAAAGAATTGTATTGAGACATTATTTATAAGAAAAAAGAAATTAGTAAGATATCTTTAGGTTTGTGACATGCAAAAAGAAATAAAAAAAACCTTATCTGATATAAGAAATGAGATATGGAAATATTATTATTAGGAAGAAAGTTTTACGATAAGAGCAGGTACAGCCCTAAAATGTTTTGTCTTTCATGTGAGTGGGGTTGAGCTGGCGACAAAAAATTTCGTCCTCAAATAATAATGGTGACAAAAGAAAAAATGCCCGAAGCCCCGCAAGGGCACATCTGATTTTAGGGGATTTCTTGCCATTTGAGAATCCTTTTATGGAACCAAGTTTAACTATCCGTAAAAGTTTCGACTTGATGTTATAAGTTGTAGATCAAATAATGTAGAACGTGTGATTTTCGTTTGATGTCAATCTTTTCTGGTTGTAAGAAGTTTTAGACACCAATGCGCAACGTCATAATAATACCTATGATATGAGACGATATACGAGAATTGTTCTAGTTTAGATTAAAGGGGCAAACCAACTCAGGTATAGCTGGTAGACATCCTATTGACACTTTAGATTTTTGTTGTCAGAATACCAATAATAGGAATTAATAATTTTAATAGTAGTGTGACCGACCTCACTTGAAGTAATAATAATATAATAATAATATCTATGGACGCTTCACACCACGTCAGTCTGGCCCTGTGCTAAGTACCCGAAGGACTTGTGTTACAGGTACCAGACAACGGAAATATATTTAATACTTTTATACTATACATATATTTAAGATTTTTATTATATCATACACATATTTAATACACATCCAGACCCGGGAACATTGAAAACTTTTTGTTCCGTCGGCGGGATTCGAACCCGCGACCCCCGGCTTGAGCTACCAACGCGCTCACCACTGAGCCACAGAGGTCGTCAAATAATGTGTTTGGCCATAATATATTATGACTAGCTATTTGACCGAGCTTTGCTCAGTATTCGATAAAACACGAATAAAATGATATTTTTATCTAAAAATGATTCCTAGCTAGATCGATTTATCGCCCCCGAAGCCCCATATATATTATGTAAGTACTAAATTTTATGAAAATCGTTGGAGCATATACAAGAATTGCTCGTTTAAAGATATAAGATTATCCCCATTGAATCTGTGAGGAATAATTTGAAAATTGAACAAAATTTTGTCTGATTTTCGACAAAAGTAGAGAACCGTAATACGTGTTGAAATAACCCATAATCCAGGTATTATTTCTAATATTACATAATGCATAAGTACTGCTTTTCCTACATAAGCATTTTTAATATTTCGTAAGCGCGATTGGGGACCGCGCTCACGTTTCGCAGGCGGATCTCTTTGATTATATCTGTACGTGGCTTGGCTTTCCGCCTGAATGTGTCTTTCATACTTTTTAAAAGTATTTGCTTTCTTGGTAACTTTTATGTATGCTGACACGGTACTGATACTTAAACTTGTGGAGTCAGCGACTTTGTTTGTGATATAATCCGCAATTTAGGTATTGTGATCAAAAGTGTTCCTTTAGACTGCCATTGTTGTTCTATAGAGATAATTTTATGAAGCCTTTTAGTAAGAAGTTGTTACTTTTAGCCTATTGAGCATTTATTAGTTTATTACAAACTTATTTCAATAGTAAACTTATGTCTGTCGTCTTGTGGACATTTTTTTCCAGAAATGCAATTAAATAGAAAAGCTTTTTGTTGGTTGTTTATTTTAAAACAATAGTTCAAAGCTACTGACTACTGTTTTGTTTATTATAGCTTAAAAATATTCTTTTGTTTCGTTTCGAGGAAGCATCGATGATCAGAGGTCGAGCTTGGCATGTAAAATGTGCTGGCGGTTTTTGTACACGAAACCAAAGACGCCTACGATTTATTGTCTCTGGTCCTTTGTCTTTTGTTTTATTTTCGTCTATTGGCTATTTCGTTTTAACGGTCAAGCAATGAAATTTTAAATGAAGAGGATTTAATGTTGCTAAGTTAGTAACATCAATATTTTTCTTTTGCAAAAAATACCTACTTAGCTTATTTCAAAATATGTTCACAAAGATTCATCATTAGTGGTGAAAAACACGAGGCATACTTAGTCTTAAAACACTATTACAAAAACATTGCTACAAATATCAAAATAACATAGTATCAAAATTTGACCTTAAAACCAAATAATCGTTGAACATACAAGAAAAAAAAAAAAAATCCACAGCCGAACATATAACCTCCTCGTTTTTTGGAAGTCGGTTAACAAAGCAAACCTTATTTTTCCACTTTTTCACAAAATATAAGACTTGACTGAAAAGCTTAGTGAAACTAAACAGCATAATTCACTTTTAATGAACATATTCCTAATGCAACAGTCAGCTAAAGCTAGTGCTATGCAAATTGTATGACGTAGCTTCCAGAAGGTGTACAATGCACTTTTAGATCGACAGACCCGTCAAACTCACCGCAATAGGGACGGCAGGCAAAACTATCGTAAGTTTTAACTTTATGCACAAAAAATATTCCGAATAAAAATTGAGCTACCTATAAAACTATAGAATCTACATAATAAATGATTATCTTTTTATTACCTACCTAGTACCTACCTACTATATATATTCCAAGCAAATAAATAAATTAATAAATCTTTATTGCAACCCCACAACATATTTTTAAATTACAATAAAATTAACTATTACTTTTTAAATTAAATTTAGAATTATCAAAAGTACTAAAAACTTTGAGAATATATGTATGAACCACCACTCAACGATTCATATGCGCATGTGCATGTAGTCATAAAATAAAGTATATTTTATGACTACATAAAAAACTACTTTTGAATATCTTCTCAGGTATCTAACTAATTATTATGTTTATGGTAATGCACAGCATAATGCAATCATGTTTAGCGAATTTATTTTATCTCACAAACGAGAACTAATTAAAATATCCAAATCACATAGAGGAAAAACACCAGTAACATCCCATGTCCTTGAAATATTTAAATATCGGTGCGAGTTTATTCGCTTCACGTTCATTTATCGATAATATTTGAATAGATTGGGATTCGAGGGGCAGCTCTTTAGTACACCGCAAGTTATAAGGCCAGTCACGCACTTACCTAAATGCGTCGCTGGGACGGGACATTGTCTACCGCAGACGTTAGTCTCTAAAGAACTCGAGAGTTCTGTTTATTGTAATTTAGGATGATTTTTTTTTTCAAAACAGAGATGTAGCTCGTATATCTATACTTACTGTGAGGAATAATTTGAAAATTGAACAAAATTAAGTATGTCTGATTTTCGACAAAAGTAGAGAACCTAAAGGTAATACGTGTTGAAAGTCGTATATACAATGTGTCCCGAAACCGGTGTCCGATCCTTTAATGTCATGATCTATGGCATATTTTATCGACAAATTGGCTCTAAAATTTTTTCTCTCTTTCACGGTTGTAAATTGGCAGCCATTTTAATTTTTCTCGGGCTTTCACACTAATCTGACCAGTACTTCTTATGTAAATATCCTGAATAATCCTATATGAAGATAAAAAATCTAATTTGATAGATGAATTTGTGGACTACGCTTGCATAGGCAATATGTTATAAATTTCGTGAATTAAAGATAGAAAAACCCAAGTTTAAGAGAAAAAAAATGTGTATTTTTTTATTAATGGCTTTTTATGAAAATTCTAGCAGATTAAATTGGTTCTTTTTGATTTTAAAAATATAGAGGAAGTTTTCATCTTCTAAAATTCTTTTATTTCAATGCTCTATGTCAGATAGTTTAGAAGTTACTTATAACGATTTTCTTATGATGAGGTGGTCAGATTAGTATGAAGCCAGAGATTTTTTTTTCAAAAGTTGGAGAAAAATAATTTGAACTCATGATGTATGGCTTATATTAGTGACAAATTGGCTTTCAAATTATTTTTTTCTCAAACTTTTGAAAAAAAAAAAAAATTTCTCTGGCTTCATACTAATCTGACCACCTTATCATAATAAAATCGTTATAACTTCTAAACTATCCGACTTAGAGCATTGAAGTAAAAGAATTTTAGAAGATGAATACTTCCTATATCTTTTAAACAGAAAAAATAACCAGTTTAATGTGCTAGATTTTTCGCAAAAAACCATTAATAAAAGATACACATTTTTTTTTCGTAAACTTGGGTTTTTCTATGTTTAATTCCACGAAGTTTATAACATATTGCCTGTGTAAGTGTAGTCCACAAATTTAGCTATCAAATGAGACCTTTTTTATCTTCATAGGATATTTACAAGTGCAGTTCTGGTCAGATTAGTGTGAAAGCCCGAGAAAAACTAAAATTGCTGCCATTTTACAACCTTGAGAGAGGAAAAAAATTTGAGGGCCGATTTGTCGATAAAATATGCCATAGATCATGTCATTAAAGAATCAGACACCGGTGTCAGGACACATTGTATATTACCTTTACGTACTTTAATACGTATTCTACGTACATATTCTACTCTAAAACGTTTTGTATATATTCTAAAAAGTAGGTTATTAATTTAAGTAATTTTTAAAAGATTAATGAGTATTCTAAAAAGTAAATAATTTAATTTTTAGAACAAGTTTATCGTACCAGAATCTGAATGCTGAATACCTTATCTACTTATTTTTTTGTTCATTTGGCGCCTAAATAAAATAATCAAAATTAAAGCTAGATCTTGTTATTGATAACGGAAAATTATATTATAGTATAATATATCATCCCAAAGGTCATTTTTAAAAGTCGCTACTCTATCTGGCCATACCGGTTGCCTGGGACTTCACCTATCTTTTTTGATCAAAAGTTTATTACTTTGATTACTAACATCATGAATTACACGTCACATGGATGGCGAAACTCACTTTATATAAAGAGCCAACAGGAAAAGTCACAAAATGTATTTATTTATAAGCACGAACATTTTTTACTTTAATAAAAAAAGTTTATTTCCACTGTATTATTTTAAGAAAATAAAAACATTACGTGTACACGTGCGTCATTGATTGATGGGACCTAAAAAAAATTTAAAAAGCAATTTTGTTGTCATGTCGTAGAAGTAAATAAACACATTATAATATCAAGTAACGTTACAACTTATAACTGATATCTCTTGTCTGCTACTATCTACTTGTTATATGTTTCATACTGTTGTGTATATTGAAAATTATGATATTTTACAATACTGACATGATTAATATTGAGCATTGGAGTCCGTGACATTTCGATGTTTAGTCTGTGACATGTCATATTTATAATAATCCTATTATTTATTATCGATAACTATGATTCCTATACATCACTATTAAATATTAATGCGAGCTTTTGAATTATTTAGCATCTGTATAATTTGTCACAGTAATCGTTTGACAAATATCGACTTATGTAACATCACTAGTTTATTAATTGCAAACACCATTTAATACACGGTACACCATTTAATTTAATTTGCGCGAACAACATATTATATTTTTAATATTGTAACGTACAGTAGATTAGTGTTTTCGTAAATATATTTGTATACATATTTTCATAAATAAATAAGACTTTTATTTATTTATCTATTTATCTATTTATTTATCCAGCAGGGGCACGATAGTGTTCCCGCCAAAATGATAACAGCGTAGTTTGTATTTAAAGTAATGTCCTATTGGCTATTCGATACGGATTTAAAAATATTTATGAAAATCTTAAGTCACAAATCCAGTTAATCCCATCATACATCTTTGTAAAGCTGGCTGAAATCACAAAACAATCTATTATTATATTTTTTCTCCTCTCGCGGTGTTAGAGCTTGCCAAGTCTTCCATAAGGACTGGAAGGGCTTATGGCATTGATAAAATGGAAAGAAATTGATAAAGTTTTGTGTGTTTATCTCCCTAGTACATAATACCTCTTTGGTTTATCTGTACTAGGTCTAGGAATAGGCCAAAGTTAATTTTTTATACCCGAAATCCTTTTTGTCTGAACTCTGAGCATAAAGGTTCTTCAAAAGGCAAAACATAATACCGAAGACGTTTCCCATTAGTTCGCGTAGGCCGTAGGCAATAAGGATATAATCGAAGTCGATTGTAAAACGATTCTTATTCCAAGGACTCGCGCCACGAGCCTTCACCAGCGCATGCTAATCCGAGCGCCTTGCTGAATACTTCATGTTACTAGCGATACGTGAGTGTACTAGCACTAGGACAGTCAGGTTGTTGATCTGGGACCTACAATCTAGTATATACAATCAGTCCTTAGATTTGGCAAAAAATTAAGTCTATTTCGTACGCTCTCTCTCTTGCATAAAAGGTAAATAAGAGATAGAGCAATAAAGACACATCTTCAATTTTGTATCAGATCTTTTGTGAGTATTTTGTTACACATTGCATGTCGAAATCGTATGTCATTTCTTATCTGTATAGATGAGAAACCATTTTGATTATGATTACAGGGTGTCGAACATAAGTCGAACCAAAGTGAAGGTTGAAAATCTTAAAAAACTTTAGGGTGCGCACTGTGCATGTGTCTTCTTACGAGTAGCTGCTCTTAGCTGTGAAATACTATACAGATAATGCAGTAAGTTTTTTTTTAATAGGGACAAATGAACAAACGGGTCACCTTGCAACTCGGGTGGAAACTTGCAACATCAGAAGAGTTGCAGATGTGTTGCCGGAGTGTTACAACTTACAAAGCCCTAGATTTATTATTAAGTAGGTAAGTAGTCTAAGTAGGTTAGGTTTGTTACACCAGATTGTATACTTGGCGCCTGTTGGTCATGTAGTGACCCAAATAAATAAAGCCTCAATCAGAAACCCTGACAATAAGTTGAACATAGTTTCCAAAACAGACAAAAGACGACGACGACACCTTAAGTTCTGTTCGAGACATACATAATGATTTCCTCGAACGTTATTTATTGCGATGATGCATTATTAACGGTTAACGTGATTAATATTAATGGACAAAACGTTGCATGCTAATGTACAATCCATTTCAGATAAAGCATTTTTCGTTGGCACCGTACATCATCCGAAAATATAATCCTTGACCTTCTTGGTTTATCTGATTTAAAAATACCGTGAACTGTGCAGCGAGCGGGCACGGTCAGCGCCATGTATAAATAGCCGGAGTTACGAGCAGTTTTCTCGGGCTGAGGGCTATTTATTTGGGGATATCGACTGTGCTGGACGCGCGGCCTTCGCCGGTTCACGAACAAGGTTTCTTTGTTTTTGGATGTGCGGAAGAGATGTCCCATGTCAGAGTCAGAATAAGGACTGTAGCATAATCTTAATAGGGCTAAAAGCTGTTACACACTCGGGTTTAAGGACTTGGAAGTTGGAGCCCAATTTTACAACGTTACAATTAATTAATAAATTGGTAGTAGCAAAACAGACCCATTCGAAAAAAGAGAGGATACAAAAATAATTTAAGTACATATAATTCTTTTAATTCCACTCTCATTTATTCGCTAAATAAAATATGTTTTTTGAAAGAAATAGCTGCTCAGAGCTCAGGTTTTCGATTTTAATCATACTTCCATGTCATATTCTTCTTCCGCGGTTGGGATGTTTCCGCTTCCTCTGTCCTGTTCTGGAGTTATTACATTTCCTCGTCGTGTTGAGTTCTAAGCGGATATTGTACTTGCCGGTGATTGAGATTTTTACTTTTATAGTAGTGTATGTGATGTAATGTTCTGAACGTTTATTATTAGGGTGCAGACTTCGGTTCTTAAGGCTTCGGTTCTAAAGATGTTACAATTATTATATTTAATTTAAGTTTTTTTTTCTAACGTATAGAAAAAGATCTTATAAACTTTGTAAAACCCTAATCATGTCTGGATCAAAAATAGCTAATAATGAGGTTATGACTTATGAAGGGATGAATTTAGCCCTTGTTAGTTGTTGGTCAAGCGACATGCTAATTTCAAACAAATATTGTTTAAAATTTAAATACACTTTAAATACGAGTAGGAATGCGTCTTTAAATTAGTAAGGAGGTAAATAAATATAAAACGAGGAATTTAAAACTGCACAACAATCGTAGCTTCTGATTTAATATTATTTAAAAACATACAGCGAAACCTGTTTAATGTTTATATGAGTGCTTATTTCATTACCTGTACGGTATACCTATTATATTACTGTTGACAAACACCTTATTAATTAACAAGTCTCGCACTTAAGTGCAGGGCAATAGTTTTTCTTAACCGATACATTGAACTGTGAAGTTAATTGGCTGTAAAAAAGGTTCAAGTTTTATGCCCGCTGTACACTCTCGCCGAGAGCTCTCGGGCGAGAGTCTCGTGCGAGAGCCCCTTGCCCGAGTGCGATCATGTACATTCAGCATTCTCGCTTAGTTCAATCGCAGTTAAGAACTCTGAGAAGATGGACGAAAATGACCATTCACCATTAACCATGCATCGAAAGATATCATTGTAATCCGAAGATTTATAATCATATTTATTTTTATTTATCACAGTTAATGACTGATAATGACGTTTATTATTGTTATTTTTCTGTTCTACACTGTCCAACGGCGGGACTAGTACTGAAAGACGCGAGAGTGTAAAGTAGTGCGCTCGTTTTCCTCGCGAGACCCTTTGTCTCGGGCGCAAAATACCGACAACGGACCGAGAGGGTCCGAGACAGGCGAGACGAGGCGAGCGCACCCATTTACACTCTCGCACTCGGGCCGCCTCGCTGTGTCTCGGCGAGAGTGTACAGCCGGCTTAAATATTTTGTGCCTTTGCGTGCCATCAAAGGAAGCCGCGGCGAAAAACCTGTTGCGGTCGATTTAAATAATAGCACCTTCTGCTTTAACGGCGGTCAAAAATAGAATAAGTAATTAGAATAAGAACTAATGAGGATTAGATTTTATCTAGAACATTATTAGGTTAAGTCTACGGTATTAAGCTAATGTTGTCTTCTCAAGTATATTATGTTAATTAAGTAATTAAAATAACTGGTCAGGATATTTATCTTTTAAGAAGAGTTCTCTGTAAAAGTAGCAACGCTGAAAGAATTACTTTTGACTTAAGAAGTTAGAATGTTTCTATGAGAAATATTGTCTCAACAAAATTTGTGTTTGCCCATACAAAAATCAAAAAAAGTTACTCTTTCAGCGTTGTTAATTTCACAGTGGACTTTTTAATTTTAAGGAAAGCATACACACCATTTTGGTTTTTTACATCCTATATTTAAAAATGCTTTGGTCGAAACGACATGCATGTGGATTCAGAGCACAGCTTATTGAATATACTTATCCATACCAATCCAAACTAATATTATATGTGTCTGTCTGCCTGTCTGTTACCTCTTCACTCCCAAACCGTTGAACCGATTTTTCTAAAATTTGGCATGGACATAACTTGAGTCTCGAGAAAGGACATAGGATAATTTTTATCCCGGAAAAATGTACGGTTCCCGCGCGATAAACGATTTAGGGGCAACGGATTTGTTGGCGTCATCTAGTTTGTTAATAATTAGTTTGTAGCAAATTATTGGAAGGTTTATATTAGATCTCACGCTTGGAAACTCAAATCATCATATGAATTTGTGGAAAAAATGTTAAAAACGTCTGGAGAACACCAATATTTTATGAAAGTAGACGAAATAAACAGTTGACGTGTGAGTGTAACGACCTAATAATGTGATCACTGATCAGTGATGGCTGGTGATAAATATTTGTACACATTACCGGGGTATGACGTGCGTCATGACAACGCTGCTATTAAAAGTTTTAAATAACTTCATCGTATGTGTACGTTTTTTATAGCTTTGGAGAAAAATCTATTGATATATATGTGGGCCCTTCACCAGAGTCCAGACCAATAGAAGCGATTACCAAAATGTAGGATAATAGGTATACCAGGTGTAACACAGACACGCTTTCGTATTCTTAATATTAGTATGGATTTTGTCTTGGACAGTTTGAGTTACTCGTATCCATTAGCAGATCACCTCACGTCTAGATGTATAGTAGACTGTAGACTTGCATGCAATGTATCAATAGAATATCAATAGAATGTAGCTCAGTGGTCCTTAACCGGTGGTCCGCGGACCACTGGTGGTCCCTGAAGCCATTTCAAGTGGTCCGCGAAGCCATACTAATAATACGTGAGAAGTCAGAAGTTAGTAAAGAGTATGTAGTCACAAAATAATATAACTGTAACTTTTAAGTTTTAGATTTTTACCAAATGAAAAAATGAGTGCTAGTTACATATAAAGTTGTGCTTATTGTCTTCATCAAACCAACTGAGTGGTCCCAGGCAAGACAAACATTTGGTAAAATGGTCCCTCATGAGTCATGAGTCATGAGTCATGACTAAAAGGTTAAGAACTACTGCTCTAGCTGGATTATACAATATTTTGATTCATGGATACGAAGCTAGATTTTCAATTATGTAACTCGGAAAATGGGAGTTTCGTAAGGCATATGCCAATAATGACAGTTGCACGTTTCTTAGTTTATTTTACTGGAGTATTATATTAATTAGTTTTTATGATTGGCTAGCGTTAAAATATTATGTAGTTGACGCTCGCAACTTCATTGCGCCAAAATTTGTTTATCGCACGGAAACCGTACATTTAACCGGAATAAATAGAATCTCATGTCCTTTCCCTCGACCACCAACTGAGCCACAGACGACCTCTGTGGTTCAGTTGGTGGGCTGTTGGTAGCTCAAGCCGGGGGTCGCGGGTTCGAATCCCGCCGACGGAACAAAGTTTACAAAGGTCAAAGTTCCAGGGTCATGGGTGTGTATTAACCCTCAATTCACTAGGTGAAATTTACTAATGTAATTATCTTCTATGAGTCCCTGGGACTCACATATTTTAAATGTATGTTTTTATGAAATAAAACAATCCCAACTAGCAAATTTCTCTCAACCTACGTACGTTATAAGAGTACTGCACTTGTAGATTACTTAGAGTAGTTTTGACATATGCTGTTTGCACTATTAATAGTTTTGAAAAATGCATTTTATGCTCAAGTCAGTTTATTCTTACAATTACACTTATAAGCCTTTATGAGTATGAAAATTCTAACCCATATTAGTAAACATACTGAAGTACAGTTACTCCTATAATAAGCTCTTGTAGTAGCTTATAAGATGACAATTATACACGTCGAAAAAGAGTTACTAGACTTAAGAGTACTTACTCTAGTTATTTGTGCTTGTAAGCTATTATAAGACAACATGTTTTGGCCTTTATAAACTTATACAGCTGATGGAACTCCATCAGCTGTATTGGTAAGAAGCATTATGCGAGAGTATTATTAGTACAATTTATCTTTGATCGTCTCTACCAAAACTCTTATAAGGTTATTTAATCTTCAATTGTGCTTGCTAGATCCACTTGTCAAATCAGGAGTTCTGATCTGACAAGTGGATCTAGCAAGCACAAATCGTTCGAAGTGATGAGGGTTCTGTACAAAATTATAATATAAGTGACAATTGTGAAAGAACTATAAACAATACTTATATTTACTTATATACTTATATTTTATTACTTACTAGCGAACCGCCCCAGCGTCGCACTGGTATTAAATATATAGCCACTGAACAAATTATTAAAATCGATAGCCTATGATCTTTTACATGGAAGATTTTTAAGATTAAAGGCAACAAAGGGACATGAGGGAAAAAAGCGACTTTTTTATAATAGGTATAGATATTTTATTACTTGATTTCCATATTTTACTTACAATACAGAGACATGGGTTGTTTGGTAGATATTTACTGCAGAACCCTAATCAATCGCTAATTCGCAACATGGCGGTAGACAGTTTTGTAAGACACTTGAGTAAGTCCCTATAGAACTAGTTTTTCTGATAATATACTTATAACACTCTTCAAAATGATAGTAGAAACAATATGGCTGATAATGCAATTGATTCTGAATAATTGAATAAATATTTATTGTAAAGATTTCGAATTAGCGAGGCGCATTAAAATTTTGGGCTATACTCTAATATACTTTACAATAAATTCCCGTTCCCCTACGAACACACTTAATGTAAAGCAACTATTGACAATACAAAAGAAAATAAAAATATTATGAATCAATAATACATAATATTGTAACCTTTGAAATGTATCTAAATTTTAATCCCGTTCCACTTGACAAGTGCAAAATATTCTCATTTAGTTTTATCACTCGCTTGCCTAAGTTTGTTATAGTCCGATTCAGTTATATAACACACTAGTTTTTGGTTATACAAGGTTATTACAAGTGTAAATCGGATTAACCAAGTATTCTATTAGCATGGTATAAGAGCAAATAGTCTAGTAAAAAGGGCCCTTTTGGGGTCGTGGAGATAGGCTTTAGTGTTTTCTAAGTGTAAAATTTTTTTTGTCTTGAAATAATTATAAGAGCACTTTTTGCTAGTTGGGAAATTTCATCAATATTTTGTTTTATAACCATAATATTTTTAAGATTTCTCTAAACTAAGAAATATTATAAAAAATCAAAAGAACTTAACGTTTTTGAACCAATAAAGGTATACAAAATAAAATAAAATAAACATTAATGTAGGCTTCTATACAAAGAAAAAAAAACGTGCAGTGGGTTTCTATTACTATCTAAAAGCTACGTCGGCATATCTTTTTTTAGCAAGTAAAACATATCGGCTTCAGACATTTTGTGCACAGATGAGCAGTTTTTGTTCTCTTTTTATACTGGTATAAGTAGTAATACTTTCCCTCCTAGCTAACTTGTTTCAGGGTGGCTTACATCTTCAGGAATGTCATTTTTTCGACCAAGTCTTCTTGAAACCAGGCTTCCAGAGTGGAATCTTCTCCATCTTCTCTTAGATTGACAAATACATATTTTTAGAGCCATTTTGCAATTGTACTACAGAAAAATAAAGCATGTACATAATTTAAATTATTGTAACGGTGAAAAATCAACATTTCTAAATTTTAATATCTAAAAATAATCATAACGTAATTCACTAGTATGAGTCCCTGGGACTCACTTGGCGTAACATATTACCAAATATGGTATGTACCATAGATATAGAATATACATGTACGCACTCATCCTCTCGGCACCATGTCACCCGCGTCACTACATGAAGGTACCTACTGAGACGTGGGGGAAACTAGCTGCTAAGACTTTTGAATTATGGCCGTTTCAAATTTTGATGTGAGTCCCTGGGACTCAGGAAGTGAATTAAGTGAATTAAATATGTGTATCATATAATAAAAATCTTAAATATATGTAATTATGTATAGTATAAAAGTATTAAATATATTTCCGTTGTTTATTTCCGTTATTAACAAATTTTATTGTTTTTTAATAATGAACAATGTTGCGTATGTTGCAAAACGCTGCAAATTTAATACACGTTAGAAAACGGTAAGAAAAACCTAATTCCAAATTTGCAGCGTGTTACAATTTTTTTTACCCCTGTTATTAACAAATTTTATTGTTTTTTAATAATAAACAATGTTCCGTATGTTGCAAAACGCTGAAAGTTTAATACACGTTACAAAACGGTAAGAACAACCTAATTCCAAATTTGCAGCGTGTTACTAATTTTTTACGCAATGTTATTAACAAAAAACCTTTTTCACCCCTTTTCAACCCTTTCCGTACACCCCAGAACGCTGCAAAATCACACGGTAAGTTATTTTACTTTCTTTAACAACCCCCTAAAATTTTATCAAGTTACTAAACTTATGCACCACGATCTGCATTGTTTAGTTATCCAACGGCGGGGCGATCTTACTAATCTTTGTTTACAGACGATGCCACTCTTTACAAGCTTATTGGTGTTCTGTACCTATTGTATTTTTGAGATAATATCTTAACTATCTTGTGTCTACCTAATGAATCTATTTGCTATAATATTTCTTGGGGTGGGTTGCACCAACCATTTTTATTTAAATTATAAATATATTACTTAAATAACTTATATCGAAACGATCGGTGCTGTTTTTCATAATATATTAGTCACCATTTTAAAGTTGAATAACTCTATTTCACAAATCACTATTGTAGAAACTAGTAAGCAAACGTTTGTTTACAAATAGTTACACCATAAATCATATCTTCTTCTTCTTCCTTTCATCATGGCGGCCTTAACAAATTGCCAACGCAGGATGGCTACAGCTGCATACAGCAAAGAGCCAACTGTAAGACTGAGGCATTAGTTTTATTTTGTTATTAATTAGTATTATTGATATGTAGTGGTTATTTAATGTGATAAATTCCTTGTATGCTAGTTATTGTTTATTTTTTATTTATTTTTTCTTATTTTTGTTTAGTTTAATTTTATTAGAGTAAGTATAGTATAGATTTTACGCCTTATTTTGGGGTGAAGTCACTCATTGGCCCTGGCAGAATACCAGTGCAGCGAGCTAGCTTGCTGCGTTTAACTGAGCCTGGGCCAATTTTGACGTCACACAATATAATATGTATTGTAGTTGTAGAAATTAATGCTAAGTACGTCGAATTATTATTGTTTGCTTTACATAATATGTTGTGTGGTATCTAAATAAAGATATTCTTATTCTTCTTATTCTTACTAATTTCTTTCGGGTTTTGGCTTTAATGACTGGCCTATAAGAAATATGCCGAGAAGCTGTGTATTTTACACAAGTGATACTGTGTAGCGTAAGGGTCAGTTCACATCGAGGCGCGAATTCACGATACCATTAAAATTGAATAGTAAACAGAGACACCGACGACGCAACGCGACGGCTTGTTCTGATTATAATTTGTTATCGCTTTTATACGTCTCCGCCTTCGATCACTAATTCCCCGTCGTTTTTTGTATTGTCTCGTCGTTTCAATGTGATCTGAACCTTAATCTCCACTCAAGTTAATACTTTCGATTTTCATATTAAGCGCGTGGAATGAAACAGAGATTACCGCAAAAAATAGAGACCAGAAAATGTATTATTCATAATGCCAATAAAAAATATAGAGATAAAGCTAGAGGCGGGTATAACTGTCTGTGGTTTTGGAGTTTTGGCGGGCATGTGAAAGAGTGCTGTTGTGTTTTTATATTATTTTCCTAAGATTGTGTTAGTGGTGTAATATTGGTAGAATATTAACCATTAGATATTCGTGTTCATGCACAAGTGTAGGAAAGTGATGTAATATCCAGAAACGTGCTATTTTGTGTTCCCTCCAAAACTCCATCGAAAGTTTCAGTAAAGCGTCTACCACTTTACTGAATCGACCGACTTGACTCCTTGACTGTATTGACTTTTACTTAGACTTTGACTAGACTTTAGACCGGACGATACATGAAAACGATGATGAAAAACATAGAAATGGCTGTATGGGCAACGCTCCCTTTGCCTGTCCCGACCGGGACGAATTAAAAAAAATGTCTGTTCTCTACATTTCGATTTTATTTTTAAAATTCACTTTTGAATTGCTTTTGTTAACACTTTAAAGATTAAAATTTTGTATATTATTTATGAGTTTTGACTTTAAGCTTAAGAGAGAATTTAATTAAGTCTTATCAGCTAAAATTAGGTAAGTATACCTACTGCCTACATCTTCGTTTGAGCAGAAATTTATTTAGTACCATGTAGGTACTATCATCTTTCCCATATATCTAACATCCTTTGCCCGTTCTCATAAATTTCATCCAAATCAATAAAAAAAGAGAGATGCTGCATGCACTTATAAAAATAATGTGGATAAAAAAGAAATATATGTGAGGTATTTTCATACTTTTGGCATTCTACACAAAGTAAACGGGCGAATGGAGACTTAATCAGTCTTGTGGAACCCTAAAAAAGATTGCATCACTGCTCTTATTACATTAATTCTGACACAGATAGTGTAAATCGAAATGTAACTTATGTAACGCGGTCAGAGCGTCCGCCGTTGTTTCACAAACTAACCACAATCCATTGCGTCACTTACTCTAAAATTGACAAAATTAAAACAAATTGATCCAATATAAAACGGTTAATGGATCACGTATTTCACCACCGTTGCCAAACGACAAGCTCGAGTTACTTGCTAATGATGAGCATTAAATGTCTAGTTACAACATTAAAGTAAAAGTTCTATTTACCTTCACAAATCACAAGTACCTTAAAATATTTCAAAATGGTAGGGCAATATCCCCTCTACCCTAATAGTATATCGTCTATTGTAAATTATTGTAATATCATCAACATATCATCAACATTTTATATTTAATTAATAAGTTTAGGTCTACCAGAATCTGATGGCACATTTTGACGGCAGATTTTAAAAAAAATATCCTTGATCATTGGATAAATCTATATATTTGCATGTTTCATACACATAATCAGCCGCTGTAAGGAAAAAAAAGGATCAAAATGTTTTATTCCAATTCTTCCAATTACCCCGGTATTGCTAGAGTCAATTAACTTTCTCACTTTTTGCCATCAGATTCTGAAAGACCTATAATACATAATAATACTATGTGTAGTATATTGTCTAAACAAGACTTGACTTAGTTGGCCGTTACCAGACCATAAAATCTTATAAAAAAACTAGCTGTCCCGGCAAACGTTTCTTTGCCATTATATTATAAAGTATATCGCCCGTATTATTTTATTGAAGTGACTAAATAAGTATGTCACCATGGCAACGTCCGTCGCTATCATGGTCGTCGTTTTTCTCGAGTTGTAATAATTTACTATAATTTATTCAACAAATGCACTTATCAATATAATAAGTACCGAGTAGCCGATTCTCAGACCTACTGAATATGCATATAAAATTTGGTAAAAATCAGTAAAGCCGTTTCGGAGGAGTTCTTGGACTAACATTGTGACACGAGAATTTTATATATAAGATGTCTCAAGCGCTACCTTCTAAATTTAAAAAATGTCTCTATTAACAGCTATTAACACACGTGTGGGGGCGACGCACATCTTTGCCTTCATATTCATCGTTCACAAGGTATATACGTCTTATTCCTAGTAGGTGCCTAATTTGTTCAAACAAAAGGCACTAACAGTGTCCTCGCGCTAAACCTAGGAAGCGTCTCTTCCGCTCGGAAGCAGATCTACGTCATGTCACTTCCGTGGTCTCTACACTGTCTTTAGTTATTATTATTAGTTGCTAAAGATTTATTGTTATTTATTTATTTATTTATTTATTTCTTTATTAGACTCGCCAACAGCAAAACACAGAAATACATTTAAACATAAAACTTATACTAAAACATGCACTTATGTGTAAGCTAATTATAGGCGTGTACAGCATTCATTAAGAACAGTAGATATATAGTTATTTCTTAAATCTAATATGATTACATGAATATAAATAGTTATTGCTCATAACTTCATCATTATTTAGTAATCCAGGTTTTTGATATGCGTAATGTTTCCTACGTATGCTTTGAGTCAGTTCCGCGCTTCTTATTTTTACCGGACTGCCGGGAGGGTTATCTGTTTAGTTAAAGTTTTTGAATATAAAGAACACTGAAAAAACATTTTCGATTTTTTAAATAGGTAGGTAAGTACCTACGAGTTTTTATTTTCTTCTTTCCTTTCCAAAAAAATACGAATTAAGTAACTAATAATAATTATTATAATATTCATTTTGCAATAAAGAGTAACCTTTTTAGTAACATTTATAACGGGAAATTCTGTTTTGAATTTTCTGTTGTTAATGTGTTGTTGTTAGTGTGCCATAAGCCCATAAGACGTGCCTTATTATTATGCAAGATGTAACTCAATATTATAGAATTTAATTATAATTGCTTCCTACAAATTCAATCTTTCAAGACCTCATAAGTCATAGTAAAAGTATAGTTCACCTGGATGTCTTGAGCCATAACAATCGGGAAGTGTTGGGTGGCGGAAGGCGACATCGCTTGTTCGCTTCCTATCGACCTCATTCACTTTCAATACTACGATCACATAATCTTGATACTTGTTAACTTGAAACGGATTGAGATGATTAAACAGCTCTAAATTCTAGGATCTAGAGTTTAAAATTATTTATTATCTACTAGATAACGCCGAAACTCCGATAGACATCACACTTTTAATGGTTGTTTTCCCGCAGTAAAATGATTCTATCTTAGTAGTACAATTATAGATATAGTAAATCCATACTAATTATTTTTAAAAAACAAAATAATTCAAGTGTAAGCCGGCGCGTTTGCGAGTGAAAAAAAATGAACGTTTGCGCTAGTTTCATGGAATTCCGTATACGGAAAACGAATTCGGAAATCGATAAAGAAAACGTGTGTACTGTGTATATAATCTTGGTATTATGGGTTACAATTCTTAACAAACATGACAAGGAGTTGCGAAAGGTCCTCTTACGTGTTTATTTATTATCTAAGCCATTAGCCATCACTTAAAATTCAAATTAGTTGACCAACAAATTAAAAGATTTTCCCTATAAACGCAACAATGTCGTAAGGAACAAGTTATAGGTCCTTACGTCACATAACATCGTGGAAAAACACTTTGAAAATAATTCTATAACTACCAGAGATTGCTGATATATAATTAAGTGTTTAAGCTTATTATACCATAGAATATAGAAGGTATCAGGTAGCCCAGTAATTAAATGAACGTAAAGTTTTATGGAATATTGCTTAATGTTTACAGCATAAAAGTTATTAAGCAGCTCCATAAAAACCTGTCAGCAAGTAATGTTGTGTGAAATCAGATATTTGCTACTAGTTGCATGGATAGTTACAAATTAATAATTATTATCGTTATATTTATTGATACAGTCGCACTTGCCTGATACGTTACATTCTTTCTTCTTGATGAAAAGTATCAAGTTGCATAGGTTGAAGTATAAAATTTGCCTAAAGTAATTTAAGAAAGTATAATGCAGATCATAAGGTCCATGTTATTTGGTTAGATTATATCAAGTCAAACCAACAGATCTCGAGTCTCGACTTGGATTTTACACAACCCGATCAAATAATGTAGGCACCATTTGTATTAATATGAATTATGAATCCATTTGGTGGTATTTAGATAGTGTCTTCGGTTCATTATAGTTGATGTAGTATTATAGTTGATGTGGCGTACACGGGTAAACTCGGTCAGGCCGAAGCCCACTGACGTCATTTTAAGAATTCAGACGTTGTTACAACTTGCCGTGCTCAGCGATAGCGCGATGCAGGATTGAGGATGCTCTAATAGTGGGTGCCGCCACATGCATTTAGATTAGATCACAGAGGAAAATGCCCGGGCGTTCTGGGCATTTTTAAGCATATTTCCCGTCATTTGCCTGGTCCTCGCTCCTCAGGTACAGGACAGGGCTGTACTTCAAACACTTTATATGAAGATCCCTCGCGGAATCTTCCTATAGCCAATTAATACTGGACTTTATTCTCTCGCATTTGTTCAACATGGCGATAAGATTCTTTTGTAATTATGATTGCGGATAATTTATGTAATGCGCAATTATACGGTTGTTGCTGTTGCAGTTTGTGACGTCACTATCTTTTCATATAATAAACGAAAATATTTTCAAGAATGTTTTCGGTGCATTTGTTTCTTAACTAACATTTCCTGTCAAAATATCGTTGTGCATTTGTTTGGTAACTAGCTTTTCCTTTGACTTTAGTAGCATGGAAATATGTAGATAGGTAGTAGGTACTTATTTGAAACCCTATTTGCCCCTTAGGGTCAATTCAGACAGCAATTAACGCGACGCGTAGAATGCATTTCTCATTATGGATTTGACACATTCCAATTGCGTGAGATCAGAGATGTCTTGCAAATATTATTATATCAAATATGAATTAACCCTTAGGAGTAGAATTTTTTTAAACCTTTTGTAGTAGATATAGATAGGTACTCTATGAGGAACACGTTTGCGAAATTTCAAGTTTCTAGCTGAAAATGTTTGGGCTACATACTTTAATCTAAGTCAATCAGCTTTGTCTTCTATATCTATGATTATTTCTATTGTCTTTTCAATTGTATTTTTCTTACTAGACTGACGGTATAATTTTTATAATCTTCGTGCCAACTGCCATATCAAGTAGAACATAGACTTGATTGATAAACACTAATCGCGGTCTAATACATTTGTAATAAATTGTTGTAATCTCAGATAAACTAATGGAATATCCTACTTAACTGTAAGTAGGTGGCACTAGCTGTAAATAAACAAGAGAACCCATACAAAGTATGGTTGCTTAGGGGGTGGGAGGGAGAGAAGTCATTTTTTGCCATGACGTAATTAATAAAATAATATGTGGGTACTGACTACTGTGTAACTTTCCAAAGCTGACTTAGGGAATCCCCGTTAATGTGAACTGTTAATTTGATCAAACTATTCGATTAAACATATATTTTGTTACATACATCTTTCTACTCATTATCTTCCCTCGGGCCACGAAAACCCTGAGATCATATCAAAAGTTTTCGTGGTTGATACCGTCGCGTTGTCGATACTGGCGACACAAAACTATTATAGCGGTGGGAATGTGTGGTGGCCGGTGGGCTTAACTCTAAAGCCCGTTAAAAAATACATTCATTTTGTTTCAAATAGCTGATCACTACGAAGGCTACGGATATGAACTGAGAATCCGTCTCTGACTTCAAGCTTCACTAAGCAGGTAAGTCAACATGCTAGCGCAAACATGCTGTCCAGTATTACTGGCTTCTGGTAACTGGCTGCTCGCTGTCTGTGCCGTATGCTTGATGCAAATGTTTGTTATGTTTCATACTCGGCTTATGTATGTAAGATTCTATCTGCTACAGCCATATCTCAAGACACAATTTGGTTGAGGTTGGTGCAAGTAGTTGCTATGGTAGCAATTAGCAAAGAGTCTTCTAATAATATGCTTATTTGTATGTCTGCTCATTACAACATACAAATTAAGTTTCCTTTTCTAGAGAAATGTCAAATATGACCTTAATCTATCTTCTCACCTCTGTTAGAAGATTGTTAAAGATACTTATTAGAAAATATAATAAAACTGTAGAAATGAGAATTCTGTACATTAAAGATATTAAAAAAATAATAAGCGGGGGGTGTCACTACATCGCTTTAGAAGCCAAAAATGTGGTTAGATTTTTGTCTGTTTGTATGTTTGTTCTAGCATCACATGAAAACCACTGATCCGATTTGAATGCGGTTTTCTCAGATATATTTGTCTTTTTCCAACTTAACATCTGGTGTATAAATTTTTTCCTCCCCACCCCTCTAAGGGTACAAAAGAGGGGGTCAGATTTTGTATCAAACTTTTTTCTTAAACATGAAAACTACTGATCCGATTTGCAAACGGTTTTCGCAGATATATTTGTCTTCTTTGAACTCAACATCTGATATAAAAAGGCCCCCCCCTGAGTTGGGTCCGATTTTGTATCAAACTTTTTTCTTTAATGGACTTACTTCATATTATTTTCTGTGTTTTCAATTTAACATTTGGTGTATAACATTTTTCCCCCCACCCCTCTTAGGGGACAAAAGAGAGGGCAAGATTTTGTATCAACTGATGAAGAAATACTTTATATGGCAAAACAAACTTTCTAACTAGAAATAAGAGCAAAATGAACGAAAAAATGTAGACTCAACAACACTGCATGCCAATCGTATACTTAATAGTAATATAATAGTAATCGTATAATAGTAACTACTAACTAGTAATTAAACTGCATATTATTATGTTTGGGACAGTCGCCTAGTCGTTCTAAGCAAGGTTTTATTGCAACTTGCAAGTCTGACACCTGGCCAGCCGGCAATGCGGCTAGTCCAGTTCCGCCCAGAACTTGTCCAGTGCCTATCAGACATAAAGTCTGCAAGTTTGTACGTGGTAATATGAGAATTGCTTGTTTTCATTTTTTTTTATTTTTTTTTTTATTAAATAAGGGGGCAAACGAGCAAACGGGTCACCTGATGGTAAGCAACTACCGTCGCCCATGGACACTCGCAACATCAGAAGAGCTGCAGGTGCGTTGCCGGCCTTTTAAGAGGGAATACGCTCTTTTCTTGAAGGTTTGCAGGTCGTATAGGTCCGGAAATACTGCTGGTGACAGTTCGTTCCATAGTTTTACAGTGCGCGGCAAAAAGTTACGCGAAAAACGCACTGTGGAAGACTGCCACTCATCGAGGTGATGAGGATGGTATGTTTTTCGCGTGGGACGATGGCGAAAAGTTGCAGGTGGTATGATTCCGAACTATTCCTCAGAGCACTCCCCGTGATACATCCGATAGAGGATGCAGAGTGAAGCTACATCTCGGCGTAATTCCAAGGGGTCCAAGCTGTTTGAAACACTATGACAGTCAACAATTCGAGCGGCCCTTCGTTGGATACGAAGGGCAGCAGTTGGTATTTTGGCGCCCCTGCCCAGAGATGAGAACAATATTCCATATGAGGCCAAACCTGCGCCTTGTAGAGTTGGTCCGGACCGAAGTACTGTCTCGCTCTGTTAAGAACACCAAGCTTCTTCGAGGCTGATTTGGCCTTACCCTCTAGATGATACCGGAACTGGACTTCGCTCAATATGTTGATGCCAAGTATCTCAATGCTAGGGGGGATGGTTAATGATGTGCCCTCGAAACGAGGATATACGACCATTGGTGACTTTTTAGTGGTGAACGCGCAGACTTGTGTCTTGGCAGGGTTGAATTGGACCAAGTTACGTCTACCCCATTCAGAGACCTTCTCCAATGAATTCTCCACCTTAGATACAAGTTCGTTTCGACTCTCAGTGACATTTTGCCGAGAAATATTGGGGGAGCCGGTATAGACAGCATCACCTGTACTGTCATCCGCATAGCAATGAATGCCGCTGGTCTGCAACATGTCATTGATATGCAGTAAGAATAGAGTAGGCGATAGCACACAGCCCTGAGGGACACCAGCATCAACAGACTGAGTTTCCGAGCATTCGCCGTCAACTACGACCTTTATGCTTCTGTCTGCTAAGAAACAATATACGACAGCACCAGCATAGACTGTGAACAAAAAGTTTTGGTCGACATTTGACAACGTTATAATGTCAATATTCTGGTATTATGACGTATGCAACATGTCGGATTATGGTAGGATTATTTACTGTATGTACCTACTAGTAGCACCCTCTGTTTCAACCGTTGTAATACTTCCTATTATTTGCTATATTCTTCTGTAAATATAATGTTTCCAGAAAAGGTTGGTAGTGCCCTTGCGCTTCGCTTGGCTCGTCTTGGCGGGGGCACTACCGTCCCCGAGATATTGTGTCCTTAACTGAATACCCAAGATGGGATGATGATGATTACAGTCTACTTAGTTGCCATGTCACACGATAAGATAGTTAATATCCGTGTGGTCTATCTTGTACTGTGATAACACAGGGTGATTGACACACTTACTCCGCTTTGTAGCACCGAACAGAGTTGTCTAATTAATACCAACTTGACTATCGAGGCTATCAGAAGGACCTGAAAAATAAAATCAACATTACCATAAAACTTACAATCATATTAGCACTTTACAAGAATATTTACATGAATACTTACTAAGATTTATATTATAAATGCGAAATTGTGTCTGTCTGTATGACCTTACATCTTCACGCCAGATTTCATTAAAATTATTTTATGCGTGAAATGGTAACACTGTAACACACAAACGGATAGCAAAGACAGTACAATTAAGCATATCCTTCTTTCTGGAAGTCGGTTAAAAAGGTACGTAGGTTATACTTCGAACTTCCATTAAGTTATTACTTATTAGTTAATGAAGTTCCTACTCTATTGTTTATTTTCACTAGAGTTTTACCAAATATTACCTAACTTTCCGAACAGTGAGTTCTAGAAATAAGAAATGCACCTAAAGATTAGTGTTCTAAGCACGCAGGACCCGCCAGTCGTCATAAACGTAACATGCAACATGAGTGACATGACATAACCTAAACGGGGACAAAGTCAAGGTTCCCGCAGTTTCACTCGATGGGGAATTCGCGTTATGTCACTTATGTCTTTAAATTTAGTTTGTTTTTATTTTTAGCAATATTCCGCGAAATAAACTTCCACCTTTAAGTAAATGAGTGAGTGCACGCATAGGCATGCGTACAGCACCTCCCTCCTCCCACACTGCCTATGCGTACACTCGCATGCAAGAACTTGCAAACACCACCACCACACAAGCAATAATGTTGGCAAATCCGTGCAAGGCCCCTCACCACCATGCAGGTTGAAAACCTCGACGCGCGTTTCGCTCCAACACCGGAGCGTCCTCAGCTAAGCTATGGATTTCCGCAAAGTAACGCCTGATTCCATTAACTTATGTCTTTGTGTCACGCAGATGCATGTTGATGTATTTTCATAGTGGGCAAGAAAAGCACTGATTATTATCATAAGTCATAACCACATAATATGGGTTATGGCTTATGGGTTACTAAGGGGAGTGTAAAAGGATTGAGGGAGTAAGGCAAAAATATCGCTATTGCTAGAAACCACGCCCGCGCAATCCCAAACTACAGGGCCCTGAAAAAGTGTGGTGTAATACGGGCTTAAGGCCGTCCCCCGAGCAAACGACCTTGGCTATACATTTGCCGCGTTGCCGAGATCGCGCCAAAACCCTATTATTTTTACTTATCTTAGTTCAAAATTGTCCTAAAAAAATTTAAAACGGCGAATATGTAGTTTATGATATTGTCGATCTATTGGCGTGAGTTTGAAATAAAAGTAATCTGTAAATCCTAAGGAGATGCTGAATGTATGCTTGAATTTTAACAAATTGGTATTACTTTGGAAGCTGATATCAAGAGTATAAGAAACAAAAATAGAAAATTTAAAACGACAAAAGGAATGTTGATATACTAAAGATTATTGCTGTATTTTTATTATAACTATGTAGCTTTCAGATTACGAGTTTATAAGGTTTTAAATACGGTCAATTACGGAATCTCCGGACGGAACGCCCTATATAATATACTCGTAATAATAGCATTTACAGAGGGAGTGCCGAAAGGCTGTTGCGTCCTGTAAGCTCGTATGTTAGGTATTGACTTGGAGTCGCATATTACGACATTACTATTTGAATTTTTAAAAAGATACATTTTTACCTTCCAAATTGTGAGTACAATTAGTAATTTCGGACTCAGAAAGGCTTACCACTTAAAGTTACTACTTAAAGGCGTGGAAACAAAAATATATCTTTCTGCTTTTGGGCGCTATAAAACAAATAGCGGCTTTCAATTTTATTCATCTTTCGTATTCCACATTTAAATTACTGCACTTTGTTCTTGTTATTTACCCACTTTTCGCAAACTATATCCTAGACCATGTTAGCTGTCATATGGAAGTGTTAATGATAATGATTTATAGTTCAGGATCGATCGATCCTAATTGATATTTCACTTTTCGTGACTCGTTCGTCGGACCCGCTTCCAAGAACTGGCAGCAAAAAAACTAACAGATAAGAGGTTTTTTAGCCGGCACGATATATTAAGGATGAAAAACTACTTGATATACGTATACTAAATATACCTTCTTAGGTATTTAGTATAGGTACGTTTATCAAGTAGTTAAGGAACGTGTATGCCAATTTTCGAGTTTTTGCAATGTAGTTGTTTGGTTTTCATTGTTGTGGGACAAGAAGTAAGAACCATAAAATGTGATCCATCCATACTAATAATATTATAAATGCGAAAGTGTGTCTGTCTATCTGTTACCTCTTCACTTCACGAAATATGGTATGGAGATACTTTGAGTCCCAGGAAAGGACATAGGATACTTTTCATCCCGGAAAAATGTACGGTTCCAGTTCCAGTCACAAAAAATCAGCTGGTTAGGCTTCCGTTTTAGGGTACAGTAGTCAACCAAGTTTTGTTGATTACAGAACCCTAAAACGGAACCCTAACCAGCTGATTTTTTGTATATTGGTACTTGGTAGGTTAATAGTTATATAATTTTAAAGTAACCTTGTCCTAGTTCCTACAAATAAAGCAATCCATATTTTAGGACCATCAAGTCAAAGTATGAAATCCTTTCTATCTCTGTTAGCTACCACTTTCGAGATTTTTCGAAAATAAAAATGTTGTTCGTCTTAACAAAATGTAGCTACTCACAAAAAATTAGCTTGTTAGTAATCAACTAATCACAAAAAAAAATTGTTCTAGGGCTCCCGTACTATAAATAATTATATATTTATTTTCCTCGTCTTTCCATAAGATGTACAATGTGTTAGCACAGGTCTAATAAAATACTACCGGTCACTAAGTCAAAAGTGAGGAAGCCTCCGTGGTATCATTGGTGCAGTCGAAAACGTCTTAAGACCTATCAACCTTATACCCTTGTAATAGGGTTCAAAATGGTTAATCGAACCTGACTTCGACCGTACCTTCATATCACACCCACCAATAGCGCCCAAGTCTAAATGAGGTTGTTAATGGTGTGGTAAAGCGCGAACTCGTTCTACGTGTAAATGGTTCAGTATATTTTCATTTTAGCTTAAAATTATTTAATAAATAATAATCATCGATGAAGCTAATTTAAAATTTTCAAAGTAAGGATGGGCTACTTCGTTCATTTAACAATAAAAAACTTAAAAAAAAAGTAACGCCGTCTTTGTTGTATGTTTAAATACGACGTTTAAGGAAAATGCAAGTTGTTTACATTACATGCTATTTTTGATATATTAAGATTTAAGAGTCCAAACTCCAGAAGTTTTAAAACTCTGTGTTATTTCCTGTATCATTTTATGATCATGCAGAGGATCTCTAGCGTGATTGCGTAGGAACCAGTTCCACAGACGGATGTTATAGTACGGTGAGAATCTACGTTAACGATATGATCAGCTGATTAATTATTAACACGTGACTTGCTCACCAGGCCTTTTAGCCAAGACCTTTTCTTTATCGCTTCTTTATAGAATCGCTGATCAAAATGTATGGAATTGACATTAGACGAGTCGAACGTCAGCGTGATACATTAACTAAGTTGTATTATGATTGTGCTCAGACTTTTTAATAAGTACTTAATTATTATTAGAGAAAAAAAAAGTTGTCCTTTTTACAATGTCCATTATGCAGTAAGTATAAAATAAATAAAAAATAGCTTTTCCTTACCTTAAATATCGAAATATCAGAGCTTTTTAAACTTTTATTGCTATCTTAAAGGATCATAATCTCATTAAACTATAAATAAAATTAATGTAGGTATCATTTTATGTTTCAAGAGTCGTAACGAAATTAAAAACAGGGTTTACTTACCCTATTAAAAACATATGACAATTATTAGTTTATAAACCTATATACAATTTTTTTTCGTACTTTTTAGCGAGATCTTACCATATCAAAACTTAAAAAAAACGCTTTCTCGCATACTGTAAAATAGTTAAGTACTCACAAAAACCAGTATTTTTACCCGATTTCCAAAATGGAGATTCTATGTTCGACAGTGGATTTTTTATGCGTTTCTCCTGTACTTATTCTTTCTTTTCATAGCAATGGTCTCTAGAATCACTAAATACGAGTATATTCAAATGTCAACCACACCTTCCCAATAAAGAAAATATAAATGCCATAAAATAAGGTAATGCAGCCTTCACTTTATGTTAATACAGCAATTAATGTTCCAATGATCTTGTCGTAAGGACTCATTGATTGTCACTGTCGCAAGGACAGGCTATAATATCTTCTTAAAAATGTCGCTAACCTGATTGCCCCAATGTTACAAATATGCTCATTGCTCAGGCCTCAGCTACATCGTTTTTGTCTCTAAAGTATTTTTATTAAAATTACATGTAAATAATATCTTTATAACACTAGTTGACACTTATACTATTTCCAAAACAATTCTAAAGGTAGGATAGCTGTAATACTTACTTGCTTATATTTTGCATAAGAAGTAAAGGTATTAAGACTTAGAGTTATTTTTAATTTTTTTAAATAATACTATACCGTCCTACGTAGCCCGTCTTTAATTTTAAAATGATTGTGAGGACTTAACTTTTTACCGGCCGCGGCAGACTCGCGGGCGATATGGCCGACCGGTCCGACGAGACGCAAACAAAAATAGATGAATCTAATTACCACTTTTTATTCATTTTTAATTTTTATTAAAATTGTAAACACCGTTTTATAAGTAAGTAATGTTTATTTTTGTATTGATTTTGCTGCTCGCATGTTATATTGATGTTTCGTGAAAATATTTTTATAATTTACTTTGCCCTTTCCGTGTCGAACGGAACTTTTTGTTGACTGTCTATGCTGGTGCTGCCTCTAGCGTGAAAACTTTGCAGTAATAATATTATATCCTAGTGAACCATATAGTCCGTGAGCCCGGCCCCGAAATGCCTACGTCACATGACATCAACTTAAAACGCATGGCACACGGTCGGCAAATATATGCCGAGCGAGGATCAGACGACTTTCGCATCTGAAATTGGCCGGAAGTCAGAAAAATCGCCTCACTTCCGGTCAAATTTTTAGTGTCTGTTTACGTCACGTGACATCAACGTGAAACATGTGGCAGCATATAGCCCTATAGTTTTAGAGAATGGAAACATAAGTCTGTCAGTTTTAAAATGGCCGGAAGTACTTGGCAGACGGCGTCAAAGTTGGTCCTTGGGTACCCTTTTTTACGTCACGTGACATCTTGATGAATTCTTTTTTAAATGTTTTGAAATAATAGTGTCTTATAGAATAAATGATGCTGCCAAGCCAGATCCGGCCGGAAGTCCCAAAAAAGTGATTTTTAAACTGCTCGTGAATTATGATAAATTCGCATGATTTATCAAAATATTATAATCAACTAGCTGTCCTGGCAAACGTTTCTTTGCCATATTATATAAAGTATATCGCCCGTATTATTTTATTGAATTAGTGACTAAATAACTATGTCACCATGGCAACGTCCAACGCTATCCCGTGACCCGCGTCGCAACAACGGTCGCTCTTTATAGACAAATAATTTGCAATACAATAAAATTGCGTCTATAATTAAAGATCTAAGCTATCCTATCTCTCAAGTTGGAAAAAAGCACACATTTTAAAAAAAGGAACATTGAAATCGGTTAAGTAGTTTAGGAATCCATCGCGGACAAACATCGTGACAGGAAATTTATATATGTCACAGGGAAAAGAGGATATCAGGGATTTCACTTTATCCCTAGGGATATCACGAACTCCCGGTAGATGCCGAATATTCTTGTTTGTTAGTTGTTACGTCTTCTTACTAAAAATATCTAGTGATAATATGTAATTTCACTAAACTAAATCTAGTAAAACGTCAGAAAAGCGGACACCGCCGAATAAAAATCAAGCCATGCATTTCTCTCACTTGCTCTAGTGAAACGTCACTTGCTCTAGTGAAACAACTTACTCTAGTGAGCAAGTGAGAGAAATGCGTGGCTTGATTGTTATTCGGCGGTGTCCGCTTTTTAACCGACTTCCAAAAAACGAGGAGGTTATATAGGCTGTGGATTTTTTTTTTATTATTTTTTTGTGTGTTCAACGATTACTCCGCCGTTTGTGAACCGATTTTCGAAATTTTTGTTTTGTTGTATTTGGTTTCACTCTAATTTGGTACCATGTTCACAAAAGTGGTGACCTGATGATGGGATCCAGGAGTAATCGAGGGAACTCCTCGAAATTTATATGGAAACATATGGTGATTTTGGTTTTATGTGAAGTGTACTAAGAATATGCTACCAAAAAGTCAAATATTGGGTCAAGATATACCATGGTTTCGAAGATGCTGAGAGAACTCCTGACTCCTTATAGATACACGTTTAGGAGTTTCGGCGTTGTTTTAAGAACAGAAAGCATATGCTACTATGCAATTCATATTCATCATCATAATCATCATCATCATCATCGTCATCATCATTACCACGTCGTATTAAGGTCACCAATGTCTCATGGCACAGAATAGATATAGTACAAGGCATAGGTATGGATATACTAATAATAATAATAATTATGTACTGTATAACAACACCTGTTTGTTTAATACACGGTGGTCAGCGCCGCGGAGGCGACGGCATTGCCGCGCCGCCGCGTGGCGCGTGGCGGCAGACGATAGATCGAATATACTTTACTACTTTATATGCAGATCGAATACTTTACTAAATACTTTATAAAATTTTAATAGACAAATAGAATTAAAATAAAGTTATTTTAAAAATAGCATTTAAACAAAACAAATTCATTAAGTGTCTTATTAATTAGTTATACTTATTCATCGATAGATGGCGCACTAAGTATCGATTTGAATTATTGAATTCTTGATTACAAGAACAGCTGTCAATAATTATGATAATATTATATATTATGAGTAGCTACGCTACATCCTATGCAAGTTTATACAATTTTTTATCTGATGGATCCTTCGATCGTGGAAAAACGAGATACAATATCCTTTTTATTGTTATCGCAATCGCCGGTGACCGCTTGGGGCTTGAAGCATTAAAATTATTGTTAAATTACTTAGCACAATATGTTCACTTCACTGATAATATATTATTTTGTGAGTGTGAATTGTAACTCTTAACAAATTGTAATAAGATACGTAAAATATACGCGAAGGTTAACCTACTAGTATAACTAAAGAGAGTGAAATTATTATTATTTTTAACAAAAAATTAAAACCGACTTCCAAGGTAAAATCAATAATAACATTAATATGAACTAAAAAGTATTAAATAATTTTTACTGTCTAATAGTTCCTTTTTCCGAATTCGACTAAACCTCAACTATTTCTGTACTCAATCTTCATAATTTTGAAGACGGTGCCAGTTCCAAAAGTTTCAAATATTGTGTCAGAGGATTGAAGATTCAGCTATCTGGTACCGACTTCAAAATAATGAAGATTGAGTACAGAAATAGTTGAGGTTTAGCCGAATTCGGAAAAAGGAACTATTAGATAGTAAAAATTATTTAATACTTTTTAGTTCATATTAATGTTATTATTGTTTTTACCTTGGAAGTCGGTTTTAATTTTTTGTTAAAAATAATAATAATCTGACGTTTCACTAGATTTAGTTTAGTGAAATGACATATTATCACTAGATATTTTTAGTAAGAAGACGTAACAACTAGCAAAAAAGAATACTCGGCATCTACCGGGAGTTCGTGACATCCCTAGGGATAAAGTGAAATCCCTGATATCCTCTTTTCCCTGTGACATATATAAATCTCCTGTCACGATGTTTGTCCGCGATGGATTCCTAAACTACTTAACCGATTTTAATGTTTCTTTTTTTAAGTGTGTGCTTTTTTCCAACTTGAGAGATAGGATAGCTTAGATCTTTAATTATAGACGCAATTTTATTTTATTGCAAATTATTTGTCTATAAAGAGCGACCATTGTTGCGACGCGGGTCACGGGATAGCGATGGACGTTGCCATGGTGACATAGTTATTTAGTCACTAATTCAATAAAATAATACGAGCGATATACTTTATATAATATGGCAAAGAAACGTTTGCCAGGACAGCTAGTTGGTTATAATATTTTGGTAAATTATGCGATTTTCTCATAATTCACGAGCAGTTTAAAAATCACTTTTATGGACAGATCTGGCTTGGCAGCCTCATTTATTCTTTATGATACTATTATTTGAAAACATTTAAAAAAGAATTCATCAAGATGTCACGTGACGTAAAAAAGGGTACCCAAGGACCAACTTTGACGCCGTCTGTCAAGTACTTCCGGCCATTTTAAAATTGACAGACTTATGTTCCCCTACGCTACAACTATAGGGCTATATGCTGCCACATGCTTCACATTGATGTCGGGATTTCTCCGACTTCCGGCCAATTTCAGATGCGAAAGTCGTCTGATCCTCGCTTGGCATATATTTTCCGACCGTGTGCCATGCATTTTATAATGATGTCACGTGACGTAGGCATTTTCGGACCCGGTTCACGGACTATTACGAGCTCATCAATTATAACGCGGTCAAATTAACTCGACGCATGGTTTGATCATTCATGACGTTATTATGGAGCCGGTATGTTAAATATCAAAATGATCTACCTGATATTTGTTAGTGTGTCTCAAAACAAATTGGAATAAGATATTATAACACGGTCACATCAACTTAACGCGTCGTTGGAATACATTTTGCATCCTAGCCATGCGTCAAGTTAATGTGACCGGGCTATAGTACAGTAACACACTTATTTACCCTAGATTTATTATTGTAACAGGTTAGATACTTTGACTCGATAATTCTTGTACTTAAATTGATTATAATCTGCTAAATCATGCGAATTTCTCATAATTCACGAACAGTTTAAAAATCACTTTTTTTGGTACTTCCGGCCGGATCTGGCTTGGCAGCATCATTTATTCTATAAGACACTATTATTTCAAAACATTTAAAAAAAAAATACGTAAAAAAGGGTACCCAAGGACCAACTTTGACGCCGTCTGCCAAGTACTTCCGGCCATTTTAAAACTGACAGACTTATGTTTCCATTCTCTAAAACTATAGGGCTATATGCTGCCACATGTTTCACGTTGATGTCACGTGACGTAAATAGACACTAAAAATTTGACCGGAAGTGAGGCGATTTTTCTGACTTCCGGCCAATTTCAGATGCGAAAGTCGTCTGATCCTCGCTCGGCATATATTTGCCGACCGTGTGCCATGCGTTTTAAGTTGATGTCATGTGACGTAGGCATTTCGGGGCCGGGCTCACGGACTAATAGCGCTCGGTGCTATGCCAGGCCAACTCCATGTATGCGTGCTAAATATGCATGTTACAACGCATGACCGACCCGCGGTTCACAGGTAATCGATGACTGTACAAACAAACAAATATCTATACAAGGTGTAACAAAACTAAGTGATAAAACTTTAGGCTGTGTATGAGTCCCTGTATAGAGATCACTGTGAAAGAAGCAGCGCTGAAAGAGCATTTTTTTGTGATTTGTAAGGGCAAGCGCCCGTCATGATTCATGAATTTTCCCACACAAAAGTTTTAAAAAAAGTCATCTTTCAGCGCTGCACGGTGAAATTCTGGTTCTAGGAGCACGAATAACAATAAAAACAGTTCACTTCTTCAGTCGTTTTCTTCATTACTGACGCGCGGACGGTAGCGCCTGGAAAAGCTCGACTCTACTCTGGTTGATAATTCCATTTTGTTTGGTGTTCTGCGGTAAGGGCGGTTGTCGTTTTTGATCCAGTGAGAGCCGCAATTTGGTCACACCAACTCCTGGGCTTGCCCTCAACAGTTTCCACAATTATTATGCAGTGCACTAGACGGCTTACGACCTATGGTGCCTCTACTTCCTTTGGTTTATTTGCTCCCAAGTCCCTATTTGTATTGATGACTCACGAGTCACGACTTTCATGCTACTCGCATGTAACAAAGTGTCATATTTTTCGACTTCTTATATCAAAAGCTCTCTATTTTTTTTGGTTTTGAGTAAATAAGTGTACTTAATACTATAATATTAATATAATTCTCAATCAAAATCAAAAATCTTTATTGACTTTACCCACCACAATACAAAAAAATATACCTAGTACAAATTACAATCTATATTACAAATCCTGCTATAATACAAAAGTATTATAGCAGGAGACTGGTGTCCTAACTAGGTGGCCTTGTGTTAAGGGGTCACTAGTTTTTCAGGTCAATTTTTTAACAGTCAATTATGCCATCTTAACTAGCTGGCCTAAACCCGCCGTTTAAGCCAGTTGAATAAGGAAGTAGACGTATGCCTACATGTTTTACAACTCGAACGAGTAAAATGTTAATTCCAAACAATATATATCTTCAATTTTATTACTTATCTTACTATATTTAGAAGTCGCTTGAGGCTTCTTAAATGTTGAGTGTCAATTATCATAATAATTATTATCGTTGAGTCAATTTTACCTTTTTTGTAAGGTATAAAATACAAAGTTTTGTTAACTTTATCTTAGTAAATATAAAATACTAGCTGTCCCGGTGAACTTCGTGTCACTTTAAAACCTTCCCTGGACTTCTACGAATATTTTAAGACTAAAATCAACCCAATCCGTTCAACCGTTTTCGAGTTTTAGCGCGACTAACACATTTGAAAATTCATTTTTATATATAAGATAATGATTAATTAATATTTACATAATATTTTGAACATAGTAGACCTTACATTTTGATATATTTTATTTACATACTTACAAAATATTTCATGTTTAGGTACCTTTCGGTTTTTATTATTATTATTAAATATTATTGCCACAAGTACAGATACAGTTGCACGCGGTCTGTGTTTCCAAAGTTTTAGAATAATAATACAGTCAAAATCTGTTATAACGACATCGAAGGGACTACTCATATTAAGTCGTAAAAACCGATAGTTGTTCTTCCTATTAATACCAGTGACAGGTATTAATAGGAAGAATAAGATGTATATTCATGTAGGAAATTAAGCCACATTTTGTTTACTTCAATACAAACGCATAATATAAAAGAACGATCAATCACAAAATTTTTCCATAATTTTTGTATGCATAAAATCTGTAATTTTAGTTTGTTTGGAACACTTATGTCGTGCATACACATTTGGTAATTCACGTTGGATTTTAATCAGCGTATCGTCACAATTTCCCTGCATGTGGAACTGTTCATTAAAAAGAACAATCTTTCGTAATACACTAACAGCATTGAGACCGTCAATCAAAGTTGGCACTATTGTTCTTCAGAGTCTTCCTGTTCGTTTTCATTTTTCCCCGAACTTCACGTACAATATCATCCTCCGTAGCTGGTGCACAAATTGCAATAGACTGATCTAAGCTCATTTTGGGTAACTTTGAATTGCGTTTTAACTTTGAACACATACAAAAATTTACAAAAATGTATTGTTCAAAGTTATAACCGCAATTCAAAGTTACCCAAAATGACTGTACATCAATGAACTCGTCTGCTTCAGCAGTAGATAAAGCAGGTCGTAAATTTTGAGCTAATTAAAGTTGTATTAAAGTAAAGATAAGTTACAAACTGACCAGGCCACGAGGCTACGGCATGCATGTGCTTTCTTTCTAATAATTACAAAAGACCCTAAATTTTGTTTACTTTTTACGATAATATGCCAGATGTGGATACTGTTACCTATTCAAATTGTTTTTAAAATACAGCTGAGCCGGTCGTTCTGCAGATATAATTCTCCGAAATTTTAACCAAATGTGGTCGATTAATGCGGTATGTCGTAGTAAACAATGTCGTAAAAACCAATGTTTTTGATAAGGTGGTCATATAGCATTCAGCCGGGACCTTTGATTTTGGACAATTTAACCGGTATGTTGTTCTAAACGATGTCGTCATAAACGGTTTTGACTATAATTGATATTGCTGACATGAAGAATTACTAAAATTTACAATTTTCTATGCCATAATCTTTGATTACTGGTTAAGAAAATAGAAACAAAAGAACTAGGAAACCAATTATGTGAATCTCAAGGATCCACTTATTAATGATCCAATATAGTTCGAACAAAAACTTAACTGCGCGATCAAATTTAATTGCTGCTACAAAAACTCTGCTTTGTCTATGGGCAATGTAGGTCTATGATTTCCATATTGTACACACACCGGCAAAATTAGCGGAACATAAGTAAAAAGGGCCACAACTTGAATTCAAGTGCGTCGGGCTGTGTGAAATCCTTTTTTATAGTTTCTAAGCTCATTTAAGAAATAAAATATTGAACAAAACTGGCAAGTTGACAGATTTTTATTGCAATTATGCCCTACTAAGTGTTTTTCGATGATTGACGTTGTAAGTGTTTCTGATAAGAATGGCGTTTTTAGCGGGGTGCAAGGTATGCCAGCTCATTTGATTGTTTGGTTTTTGGAAGAACACATTGCTTAGATCATCGATTTATATGTAAGGATATGCCTACTAGAACATACTGCTAATAGGTTTTTCATACAAGGAAATAGAGAGTCATCTATGAAATATCGATTGAACTACGTAGTGCGACACAATATGCAGGCGTACAATGTAACCTTGTATGAACGTACAATAAACACACTTTTTTAATATTAAATATTGACAATTAATGTAAGTATATTAATTTAGGCGTAGGGTTTTTGATTAACATACAAAAATAAGTAAATAAATAAATGCATTTATTCATTCTTACTCAACTGTAAAGGGAGGGTTATGTTTAGTTACAAATTGATATTCCAATAAATGAAATTTGTTTAATATAAATTTGTTTAAAATTCCAATAAATGAAATTTGTAACTTAAAATTAAGTAAAAATGTATTTTAGCAACTTTATACGTGTAAACCAGCCATAAGCCACTTTGGCTACAAACTAAGGGGTTTTATGAAAAAAAAATCTGGTGGCCTCATTTCATCCATACATCTATTATAAAGCACATACCATAGATTATGGCACATACCTAACGGCAAATCTTAAAATAAATCTATTTTCTAAGAAAAATAATATTCATGCAAAATGACGTCCATGCAAAGTCACACAGGCTATGAAGCGGCCGCGTGTGAATGCTGTTTTACCGACGTTGCGCCATTACTCGGTAAAACAGTAGCCATGGCGGACATCGGTGGTAAAATTATAAATTAATTATTTCTTTACTTAGACAAACAGTTTGTGTTGTGTGATATTCCATGTGCTTTTTTAACTTTTTTGACGTAATTTTTGCAGCCTTTTACCACACAACTAGGCATTTTTATGGCAATGTATACACATACGATGACACACCCGATTTGTTCTGCGGACCACAGACGACTAAGTCACGTCGGTGTCAAACGAAGTGTTTTGACACCGACGAATCGGCATCATTGCAACGCGCGGTTGACCCGGTCCTTACGCTAGTAATATTTATGTCTATGGCTTAGATACAAAATTAGTGGATTTTCCAGCATCTACGACAGCTAGAGCTGTAACCACGATAGAGAAAGGTCACACCTACCGTTCGGTCAGTCAGGCCTTAGGTGTGTCGGCTTTCGTGGTCCATCGTAAATTTCAACGCTACAGAGAGACTGGATCTTACGTTCGGAGACGAGAACAAGGCAGATATCGGGTGGCAAAGGTTCAGGATAACCGTTTTGTAAGGGTACAAGCCTTAAGAAATCGACCTTAAACTGCTTTGCAGAGATGAAACCTATAGGAACAGGTCCGAGATGTACCTGTAAGTGATTGTACAGTAAGAAGAAGACTCAAAGAAGTTAAATTAAACTCAAAGGTGCCAGCAAGGGCACCAAAACTTGAGACAGGGCACCAAAGAGCCAGACTAAGATTTGCGCGTGAACATCAAAATTTGACAAGTGGGTGAAACCGTGTGCTGTACAGTGATGGGAGCAAATTCTGTGTAAATTTTATTGACAGGCGATAAAGAATGTGGATAAATCATAAGGAACGCTATAGACTATAAAACTTAACGGAAACAGTGGTATATCATGCAGGCTTCGTAATGGTTTGGGGTTGCATATGATTTGGAGCCCGCACAGAGCTGATGATTGTTAATGATGGTACTTTGACAGTACAGGGCAATAGCACAGACATCCTAGAACTGCAGGTTGTGCCTTTTACACAGTTTTAGGTAGTAACTTCAATTTTTTGCGCGTCCATAGAGTAAAAAAATCGGGCATTATGACCTAAATGATGCTAGCGTAGCCCAGGTGGAGAGGTCAACACGGTCTACGGATGTGGATCCGATTGAGAACGTGTGGCACATCAATGGGTGAACGGTACGAATTAAAACTCCAGCTCCAAAATGTGTTCAGGAGCTCGAGTTGGCGCTACTGGAGGAGTAGAAGAATATCCCACAGGAAATGATTGACAATCAAAATGCAAGCATGTAATGGCGTATCCAGACTCTCTTCAGATCCATAGAAGGCATTACACGCTGTTAACATGGCATTTCTTAAGTAAAAATGAAGAATTTAACTTAAAAACTTACTACTAAAATTTCAAAGATTTTTCTTAATTTTAGATTTTTGCAGATTTTTTTAATTTTACACGTTTTTATGCCCTAAATTTATATAAGTTTTATTTTTTAATCATCAATTATTAAATTAATAAATAAATATATAAAAAACAGCGATTAATTTTCAAAAAAAAATATAATTTTATTATGTTCCGCTAATTTTGCCGGTGTGTATATTTCGTTAATTATTATTGTATTTTTTTTATGTTAAGCAAGTAAGTATATGTTGCTTTTGTTTTTTGGCCCATTAGAGTCAGCGGTAGCCAGACTTTCGTCAAAAACTGCAAGTTCACCAGTTTATGACCCCTATAATAGAGATCAGACGCAAGGACAACCTGCAAGTTGCAACCTTGGAGTTTCGGTGCTTTAGAAGGTACCCAGTTCTGATTTCTGAAGATCTACAGAACTTTCGATAAAATATGACGCTGATTTTTTATCTTATTTTCTTCGGGATTACTGTAGGAATCTAGTCTGACGTCTCCCACTGCCGGATATATTTTATGATAGTTTCTTCCCACTGCCAACTGCCAAGTGCCAGACCACTTTAAAGTCTAATGGCTTCTTTAGGCACCTTTAGGGGTGTCACATTATGTTATGACTTATGATAGATAAATGATTAGAGTGAAATCTAGTGTGTGATTCATTCTAAGTTATACTGCTCACACTAAAGCTAAAATTAATTCTATACGAGCTACTCTCGTGAATAATGCATTAATTAATTCCACGAAAACTTTATTCCGAATAATCTGATAACGACGTTTGAGAACTTTATTGTGATTCTACCATTGTGGCAAAGTTTAGCTTACCTACTATGTACAGCGAATTATACACATACATACACATAATAGGATAAATTCTTCTACAGATTTGTTCATGGGATGAGAATCTATACAATTCTATATTCTATACACTACTATTATATTACTACAATATGTAGTAGTAGGGAAAAGTGATAATATATTGTAGCGTATTATTCTCTATGACCGTCCGTGGCCTATGGGTAGACCTTTAGTTCGTACTCGTAGAGGGTGCCTACTGCCTAGGTTCGATCCCGAGTGGAGGGCCGGTGTACCATTGAGACATTTTCTGATCCCAAGTACATGCTAGTTACTACGGACGCTCGTACGGTGAAGGAAAACATCGTGAAAAAACCCGCACATAGACGTCGTCTTGACTAGTTCTTTCCTCTGGAAATTGGAAGAGGCCGACTATGTTACGAGAATGCCGTATGCGCTTGGGCAACCATACGGACATTGAAATCTTGTCCCAGACACTATAGTGTTTGAGGAGTGGTTACATTCGCTCTGAAAAATACTTATAAATCATCCACAAGTCGCAACGGATGAAAATACCTAGTTTTTTATTATCTATCTAATAGTCTTCAGCTTTATTTAAGTCGATGTTTTGTCCTAACATAATATTCTGGCCGATAGTCGATGCCATAACGACGAAAGCTAGGATCAGACCCTTGTAATATAAGGCTATAATAATTATCGCAGCAACGAAAATGTCAAGTGAATAAAAAGTAACCACCACCAGAGTTCAAGACTTGTTGTGATCAGTCGTATGAATTTCAATGTAGTTTTTTATCCAATAATGTATTATTGTAAACATCTTACCGGTTTAGTCACCTGACCGATTCAAATCAGATGGCTTTGTAACATGATGTAGCTCATACATGTTCATAAACACGTATCTCTGCTGCATAATAAGAAACTAGCTTTTGTTCGCGACTTCACTTGCCCCCTACCATGAGCTCTTATAGCAGTATTACTTTCAAATTTCGCACAAACCAAAAACATAGCTATGTATATATAAATAGAGATCATGTTTGTTTATGCGAAATTCAAAAGTAATATTAAAGTAATACTGCTATAAGAGCTCTTGGTAGGGGGGGCTGTATGTAATTTGTATAATACACTATATACAGTAAGATGTGAAAATAGTCAACTTTTTCGGGATAAAGGGTAGCCTAAGGGCTCCCCACACTAAACTGCGAATTCGCAAAAATCTGCAACAAAACTCATACTTACTAAAAATGACATTGCGATGCGATGCGAATTCGCAGTTTTGTGTGGGAACCCTAAACTAATATCATACCAAAGCTCATCAAAATCGGGTCAGCTTTTGCATAACGAAGTCAAAAACACACACACTAACCAGTAACCACTAGCATGAGTACGAGTAGCATCACACATATAATTATAGTCTGTCAAGAAAGTCATGACAGGCGGGAAAATTTTTAAATGAAATAAAAAATATGAAAACTTTATTAATTCGAGATAAAAATGTGCAAGGTGACAATATTTAAAATGTAATAAGAGTTCTCTGTGAAAATACAAAGAAAAAAATACACTTTTTAGAAAATTTTCCCGCCTGTCATGACTTTCTTGACAGACCAATAATATGTCTAATATATTATCAATTAGGTCTACTCTCCTCTATCTCGTACATAAAGGTAATATATCTCGTATCCTCTTTTAAAAACTTTAACTTCAAAAACATATTTTTTCTTTCTTCATTTTTCTTCAATATTAAACGAAAATAAAAGGTCCTTTTTTTAGTAAATCTGAAAATAACAGCATAAAAATCTTACTTTATTTATCATCTTTACCTACTTGTCTAACTAATATATAATGTAAGTGGTACTTAATTAGTGTGTGTTAATTTATATGATATTGCTAAGCGCTAGTCATTAAAAGATTTTCTAAAACTTAGAAAACACAATTTGCAGTATATCAAACTTTTATTAACTCACATCCTTAATTTTAGTTAGTCGTTGATAAGTCAAGTTGATAAGTTGTTAAGACAACAACAATGTATGTTTAATAACATAACCAAGATCTTATGCCTTTCTAAAGTTTCATTATCTGTCGTCACGTATTTTTATATTATAATAAAAGTTTTCTAATATTTTTTAAACACAATTATTTTGTTTTTAAGAAAACTAACTAGATGAGGTTTTTAACCTATAATGATATCAGTTATTGATAGATATTGTATTAGAACTTGCTTTGTTTACATTGAATGGGCTCCGAAATCTCCGTCCAGTTTTTATAAAATGTCCAAAATAAAAGGAGTGTAAAAAGGTAGAGTATCCCTTCCATACTACATATATACTACACTATATACTATAATATTATAAATGCGAAAGTGTGTCTGTCTGTCCGTCTGTCTGTTACCTCTTCACGTCCAAACCGCTGAACCGATTTTGATGAAATTTGGTATGGGGGACTCCTTGAGACCCGAGAAAGGACACAGGATACTTTATATTCCGAAAAAATGTACGGTTCCACCGCGATAAACTTATAACGGCGCAACGGAGTTGCGGGTGTCATCTAGTAAACTATTTATAGTTATATTTATTACTAGCTGTCCCGGTGAACTTCGTGTCACTTTAAAACTTTCCCTGGACTTCTACGAATATTTTAAGACTAAAATCAGCATAATCCGTTCAGCCGTTTTCTAGTTTTAGCGCAACTAACACATTTGAAAATCCATTTTTATATATAACTAGCTGTCCCGGTGAACTTCGTGTCATTTTAAAACCTTCCCTGGACTTCTACGAATATTTTAAGACTAAAATCAGCATAATCCGTTCAGCCGTTTTCGAGTTTTAGCGCGACTAACACATTTGAAAATCCATTTTTATATATAATAAGAAGATACATAGAGTAGTGCCATGGACTTTTTATTATAACGAGACAAGGGTAAGGCGAAGCGAGACACATTTTATTTAAATATAATGTCAAAATTTGTATTTGTGATGGTTGATGGACGGTAAGTACACCGTTCCTGAATTCTGCTAAAATTTTCCCTACTCATTGAGAGCGACATCTCGCAACATCATCACCATCTCCAATAAGAAGAGAGCAGGATTTTTTATAATTATCACAGTGACGTGTGTTCTCAACTAGTTCATTACGCGATTCGCACACTTCCTACTTGTCAGTTTTTATCGCGCATTAATTAAGTTTCGGCAACCAACGCTCGTAATATTTAGATATGGTTTAATTTATTCGCACAAAAAAATCGCTAATGGATAGGATGATTTTATTTGGAGTTCATAATGTACGATTGGATGAAGCGTGTATGCGGTCTCTTCGCTTATGATGGACCAATACAGGCGATTAATATTGCTTTTTTTTTCAGGAAAAATCAGGCAGCAGTGCGGATTCGGATAAAAAGTACTATTTCATAGCAATTACTCGAAAATTTTACGCTCCAGCCACCAACCAACCAGCCAGGTAGTGTAGACACGAGTACGAGAAGGACACTTCTGTGTTCTAAAAAAGTTTAATAGGTAGATAATAAAATATTAAAGTTTTAAGCTGTAGATCAGTTAGTTAATCAGTTAACATCTTATTATAGGAACCTTTAAAGAAATAAGGACAATGATTTACACATCATATCCTCGTATGAGGTCCACATAATTACATTGATCACTATTTTGATATATGACTCTATTCAACATTTATTATGTAACAATTTTAATTAAGTACCTGTCATAAATCATTCGTTTTTAATTAATTCGTGACGGCTCATATATTTTAACATATAAATATACATTATAATTATATGTATATTGCCTGCCAGAGCCACTGATTTGCTCTAAATTTTAATCGCAATCACGTGAAAACATCGCTTCATAAAATCAGTGATTTACTCACCAACGTCTTCGTAGTGTACTGAACTTATGGACTCTATTGGTTGATTCAGATCGCAACGCGACGCGTAGTAGTATTTTTTAATGATGCATTTCTAAATTTATATAGTCCGTTCTAATTATACGCAAAAAAATCGTAACCTCGGAATAACTCGCATAGAGCTGAAAATTGGTAGAGACGTTAAATACACCATTACAAATAAAACCTCAAAAGTCCCCGGCGATCCTCCTTGTGCAAAAATTTTTATTCAATGTCAAAGGTATAAAAATGAGGTTTTTCCTGGTTTTTTTCCAAACTATACGTTTTATCACAAAAATAAGTATGACAAGAGTGTAGATCATAGAATTCTCTACAAAAAATATTCAGACCATTTTTTTCATTCGACTTACCATTCCTTATAAATGGCGGGCTCAAAGTTTGGGAAAATCATATCTACGCTTAAATTATAAAGCTAAAGAAGTTGTGGATCTCCGGCTTTGAATTTAAAAATTAGTATTTTGATGGATAGTCTTATTTATCGAGGGAGACTTGAGCTGTATAACATCACGTTGGCACCAATAGGAGCAAAGAAACTGAGGAAAATGGGGAAAAACGGAGAAAATTATTTGAAAGAGCTTATCTCACAAACGGCAGAAGCATTTTTTATGTTATTTGGCACATATATATAAAGTAGACCACGAGGAAGGACATAGGCTATTTTGTTTCTCGGGAAAATGTACGGTTTCCGTGAAATACATAATTAACAGGGCGGAGCGGAACTTCTTGTACTACAACATACGAGGGCTGTTCTCAGCCAAACATACTTCTGCGTGACTTACCAAATCTAAACTTTTCGAGTCGCGAAAAGCAACAGTACGCTTGCAAGTCACCCAGAAGTACTATGTCAGACCGAGAACATTTCAATTTTTTCAAACAACCCTAGCATGTAGTACTAGATGTTAAGCGTGGCTCCGCCCGCGTTAATTATAAATTTCACGGAAACCGTAAATTTTCCTGAAAAACAAAATAGCCTATGCTATGTCCACGTGGCCTATTCTATATCTGTGCCAAATAACATTAAAATTGCTTCAGCCGTTTGTGAGATAAGCTCCATCAAATAATTTTCCCCGTTTTTCCCCATTTTCCTCTGTTTCTTTGCTCCTATTGGTGGCAACGTGATGTTATATAGCTCAAGTCTTCCTCGATAAATAAGACTATCCAACAAAAAACGAATTCTTCAATTCAAAGCTGTAGTCCCACAAATTCTTTAGCTTTATAATTTAAGCATAGATATGATTTTCCCAAACTTTAAGCCCGCCATTTATAAGGAATGGTAAGTCGTATGAAAAAAGTGTCTGAATATTTTTTGTAGAGAATTCTATGATGTACACTCTTGCCCTACTTATTTTTGTAATAAAATGTATAGTTTGGAAAAAAACAGGAAAAACCTTATTTTCATACCTTTGACCTTGAATAAAAAATTTTGCACAAGGAGGATCACCGGGGACTTTTGAGGTTTTATTTGTAATGGTGTATTTAACGTCTCTACCAATTTTCAGCTCTATGCGAGTTATTCCGAGGTCGAATGTTAAATTTTCCTGGAGTAATATGGATTTGACAGATTCACTAGACGTCTCACGCAATTAAAATCTGTCAAATCCTTACAAAATGCTGTGCCTCGTCGCGTTGCGGTCTGTTTTTTTTTTAATGAATAAGGGGGCAAACGAGCAAACGGGTCACCTGATGGTAAGCAACTACCGTCGCCCATGGACACTCGCAACATCAGAAGAGCTGCAAGTGCGTTGCCGGCCTTTTAAGAGGGAATATGCTCTTTTCTTGAAGGTTTGCAGGTCGTATAGGTCCGGAAAAACTGCTGGTGACAGTTCGTTCCAGAGTTTTACAGTGCGCGGCAGAAAGTCACGCGAAAAACGCACTGTGAAAGACTGCTACTCATCAAGGTGATGAGGATGGTATAATAATAATAATAATAATAATATATATGGACGCTTCACACCACGTCAGTCTGGCCCCGTGCTAAGTACCTAAAGGACTTGTGTTACAGGTACCAGACAACGGAAATATATTTAATACTTTTTATAAGCGTATTGTAAGCGTATACAGGCCACCATCAGGGTTATAATATGACTCCTTTGAACAAAGCATGGAACAAATATTATCAAAGATATGTGCATCTAACAAAAAAGTTATCGTTTGTGGTGACTTTAATATTAATTTATTTGACTTGAACTCTACTACTGTTAGATTCACATCTCTATTTAAATCATATAACCTAAATTACTTGTTTTATGAGCCAACAAGAATCTGTGACACAACAGCAACTTGTATTGATAATATTTTTACAAATTTTTCTCCATGTAAAAAAGAAATAATAAATAAGCTTAGCTCTGATCACTGTGGGCAACTAGCCTCATTTAATATACATTGCGATAGTTACCTAGAGGAAAAGCGTGTGTTTGTTCCTGTGAATACAAAACGTATTGAGAAGTTTAGAAATAACTTAAGTTCAAGTATTCAACTATTATTGGATGAGACAAATAGCTCAGATGAAGCATTTAACAAATTGTTTAAGAAGATAAGAACCCAATTTAATACTGTATTTACTCCTAGAACGGTTAAAAAAAGCCATAAAAATAATAATAATTTTACAGTATGGGCAACTACAGGAATTAAAATAAGCAGACAAAGATTATATAACTGTATGATGAAAAATGCACGAATACTAGTGATAAATTCAAAACATATGTAAAAAACTATTCAAAGATTTTTAAAAAAGTTTGTAAAGCTGCTAAGGCTATTCACATTAGGAATAAAATTAAAAATTCGAGAAATAAAATCAAAACTACTTGGAAAGTAATAGCTGGTGAGACTGGAAAAGTCACCAGTCGTAGCTCTGATTTTGAAATTTATTTTGAAAATAAAAAGATTACCAATGATCATGAGGTTGCGACGGTCTTCGAAAAATTTTTTGCTGACATTCCGGTCTCAACTACGAAAAATTTAAACTCCTCACCTGCAGCTGCTGAAAAACTACTCAGAGACAATGTAAAGGAATGTAATGTCAATTTTAGGTTTAGAGAGATTGTCCCCAAAGATATCATTGATACTTTTAAATTAATAAATATTAAAGATACTACTGATCTCTGGGGCATGTCTACTAAAATTATCAAATCAATAATTGACATTATAGCTCCTCATCTATCAATGATTTTTAATGACTGCATAAAGAGTGGTGTTTTTCCTGACTTGATGAAGCACAGTAAGGTTGTACCTTTATTTAAAGCGGGACTTAAATCTGATCCTACAAATTCCTAGGCCTATATCGATTCTACCGACTCTAAGTAAAATATTTGAAAAAATAATTTTAAATCAGTTACTATTACATTTTAACTTAAATAATTTATTGCACAAAAATCAATATGGTTTTACTAAGGGTCGATCCACAACGGATGCTGGTATAGGTCTTCTTTATAGTATATTTGAAGCATGGGAGGACTCGCAGGATGCCCTAGGGGGTTTTTGCGACCTCTCCAAGGCTTTTGACTGTGTTGAGCATGCTACATTTATCAGGAAATTGCACCACTATGGCATTAGGGACTCAGCACTCAACCTTTTGACATCTTACCTCAAAAATAGAACTCAAAGGGTTGACATTAATAGTAAAAGGTCCAATGGGACCAAAATAGAATTAGGCGTCCCACAGGGATCCATTTTAGGTCCATTCCTTTTTCTCATCTACATAAACGACTTACCTTATCTTGTTAAGGATAATGATAATGAGATAGTACTTTTTGCTGATGACACTTCACTTATTTTTAAAGTGAAGCGACAACAGTCAAATTACGACGAGGTAAATAGTGCTCTCTCAAAAATAGTACATTGGTTTAACGTTAATAACTTACTTCTAAATTCTAAGAAAACTAAATGTTTAAAATTTACTTTGCCCAATGTTAGGCAAGTTAAAACCAATATACTATTAAATGATGAGAAGATGGATTTGTTGGACTCCACTGTATTCTTAGGCATTACACTAGATAGTAAACTACAGTGGGGTCCTCATATTGCTAATCTTGCAGATAGGCTCAGTTCTGCAGCATACGCAGTCAGAAAAATACGGGAAATTGCTGACGAAGACACAGCAAGACTAGTTTATTTCAGTTATTTTCATAGTAGAATGTCGTATGGCATCCTCTTATGGGGAAACGCTGCCGACATTAATACGATTTTTGTGCTGCAGAAGCGAGCTATACGTTCAATTTATAAAATGTCAGCTTTTGAATCTCTGAGAGAAAAGTTTAAAGAAATTGGTATTCTAACTGTTGCTTCTCAATACATTTTGGATAATGTTTTATATGTTAGAAAGAATCTTAGTAAATTTACAACCAAAAGTGACATTCACGGAAGAAACACTAGAAATAAGTACAAACTAGAAATACCGGTGATCAGACTTAGTAAAGTTAGTAAATCTTTTAAAGGTCAATGTGTACGCCTTTACAATAAAATCCCAGAAAACGTTCAAAATCTTTCCATTAATAAATTTAAAAATGTAGTCAAAGAACGTTTGTGTGCCAAATCCTATTATAAGGTCAATGATTTCATAAACGACGGCACATCTTGGGAGTAGGATGGCTGCTTGCAAGGCTACTTCTACATTATTTTATGACTTACAATTATGTATGTATGTTGACATTGAATAATTTTAAGTTACAGAATTGTAAACTTTATTTTAAAAGATTAATTTTTTTCTCACTTTTTTTGGTAAATAAAGTGGGCCTCCTGCGAGTTTCTTACGCCGGTTCTTCTCGCCGGGTTAGTTTCCGAACCGGTGGTAGGCATCATGTAGACTTTCAGAAAATATTTGCAAAAATTTATTCTGAATAAAAAAATTTGAGTTTGCATTTGAGTTTGAGTTTATACTATACATATATTTAAGATTTTTATTATATTTATAATACACATCCATGACCCAGGAACATTGAAAAACTTTTTGTTCCGTCGGCGGGATTCGAACCCGCGACCCCCGGCTTGAGTTGCCACACACTCTACCCATTGAGCCACATGAGGTCGTCATGTTTTTCGCGTGGGACGATGGCGAAAAGTTGCAGGTGGTATGATTCCGAACAATTCTTCAGAGCACTCCCCGTGATACAACCGATAGAGGATGCAGAATGAAGCTACATCTCGGCGTAATTCCAAGGGGTCCAAGCTGTTTGAAACACTATGGCAGTCAACAATTCGAGCGGCCCTTCGTTGGATACGATCCAGACAATTAACCCTATAATGATAATAGCAAGCTGCAAGTAAGATGATGAGAGCCGTGGCATAGGGTTCCTATAACGGTATTTCTATCGGTGTCTTTTACCTCTTACATATTTATAGATCGTTATCCAAATCCCTATTTTGAAACGGGCTAGCCCTTTTCTCTAAAGAAAAACGAGCCTTTCCCCATGTTTAATAAAATATGCTGACAATAGTATGAGTAAATTCCACTGGAACGGAACATTTTGCAGAAGTATTTTCAATAAAGTTTTCTAAAATTTACAAATGTATGTACTTAGCTGCATAGGTAAGTAATTCTATATTTAATTGCCCTGTGATTGACGCTGCAAAAATGTTTACTTTATTTGTGTAATCGGATAGTTTCATATCTATTGCTCAAGTATGCACCAAATTTTATTAAGTATATAAAATTGTGAATCTGTGAATCACATATATATGAGTCACAATATTTTCGCGATAACTTTAAGGCTGATAAAGAAAGTCGTATTCGTCGTATGCGGTGTAAGGAAATACCAGTTTTCTTCTCTCTAAATGTATCCGTACTTTCCCGTGACGTCATCGTTTCAAAACCTTAAGGAGGAGGAAACCGTGCCGTGAAAAGTTTAGCCATCGAGGAACCATGGTTTGGCACTTTAGAAGAGTTCGTAAAGCGATTTGTCGAAAGTCCTCAAAAACAGATACGATTTCAATGTTTTATATTTATATTAAATATCTAGTTTTGTTACATTATTTAATATCAGAAATATTGCAGTTGAGGGAAACATAATTTAATCAGCAGTAAGAGCCTTCTAAGTGATATTTACGTTAGTTCATTTTACAAGGCTTGTAATGTAGTGGGTAAACCTCCCAAAAACAGAATAGTGCATTATGTTAGTTACATAGGTTACATATTATTTTAAGTGGAGTAACTGATGCTTTTTGTGCAAAGCGGCTATAAATTCAAATTGCGAAAAAAATGTTTTTTTGAACATAAGCTAAGTCCTACTTTGCGGCATTCCTTCACGGTTATTTTCAATGGCGAAAAACCTGTTAAACAAGATCGGTACATCCTGCAATCTCACTAAACATATTTTACATGGTGATGTAAATACAGTGTACATACATCTAATATATATAAATCTCCTGTCACGATGTTTGTCCGCGATGGATTCCTAAACTAAGTACTTAACCGATTTTAATGTTGTTTTTTTTAAATGTGTGCTTTTTTCCAACTTGAGAGATAGGATAGCTTAGATCTTTAATTGTTATAGTCGCAATTTTATTTTATTGCAAATTATTTATCTTACAACCTGAGACTGACGGCGACCATTGTTTGTGCGACGGGATAGCGATCGACGTTGCCATGGTAACACACAATATATTTAGTCACTTCAATAAAATAATATGGCAAATACATAATATATTATGGCAAAGCAACGTTTACCGGGACAGCCGGTATAATATAATATTATTTGTGTCAACTGAGCAAAGGATTACAAAACTATTAAGTAAGTATGTTATAATCATTATAATATTATACTTACATATTAGTAAAACTTAACTTTATCATTAGACGTTAGGTATACTATGCTTTGACATCAGTCAAGCGACTTTTTTAACGTATCGTGGTATCACTATTAAACTATCATTAAAGACAGTAATAATGATTTCAAACTTGAAGGGAGAGGGTCAGATCGGGTACGTTGTATTTATTGTAAAAACAGTGATTTAGTGTCCTGGAGTTAAAAATTCATATTCTGGAGTTTAAAAGTTTGTATGCATTTAAAAGTGTTATTACCGTAAGGTACTATTATGTATTCTGTGGCGTTATGGACTCTGTTATGTGTTAAAGTTAGTCTCAGTAGTCGTAGTGTTAAAGTTAGTCAGTAGGTCTGAGAATCGGCTACTGGGTACTTTATATATTGATAAGTGCATTTGTTGAATAAATAATAGTAAATTATTACAACCTGAAACTGACGGCGACCATTGTTTGTACGACGGGATAGCGATCGACGAAGCCATGGCGACATACTTATTTAGGCACTTCAATAAAATACTTAATATGGGCGAAATACTTTATATTATGGCAAAGCAACGTTTGCCGGGACAGCTAGTAATTTATAGATTTTCATTTTTATTCAAAGATCTTTAATGTGCGATAGCCCTCTGCTTACTCATAATAAATATGATCTTTTGTTGAAGTTGCAATGTTAGCGCAACTCGGTAACCTTGAAAGTTGTAACAATATGCCATGCTAATACCGTTTACTTGATCTATATTTGTCTAGTTGAGAAACGGGTCCGCATTACCATTTTACATAGCGAGATCGTATGCATAATTATTGTAGACCATGGCTAAGCAAAAAGACTATTCTTATGTACACTCAGAAGTTAGCAAAAGTCCATATTTGTATCATAGTACATAAACGAAGTTCCTGAACTGGTGGTAGGCAACGTAGTTTCTTCGTTCTTTCTACGACTTTCAAAAAGTGTATCATGAATCATAATACCCATTTTGAATGAAAAGATATTTTGTTTTATTTTTTTATTTTTTTTATTTAAGAATTAAGGCAAAAAACATAATTTAAATGACACTATGAAATGCTGTACCCAGTCTCGTCATTATAATTTCAGAAAAGTTCTAAGGAAACTCTGAAAGGGTGCCAATTAAATTTTTGGTTGTTATAGTTATAGTTGAGATTATGCGACCTCAGGTGTAGATAGTGTATGGCTTATTACGAATTTATTACTGTTGCAGTTTCAAAGCAGAAAAAAACAATCTCGAAGGGAAAAAAAATCACATTGCAACATACAACGTAGTACGGTAGTTACAGGTCTACCAGGATCTGATGGCAAAAAGTGAGAAAATAAATTGACTGTAGCAATACCGGGGTAGTTGGAATAATACATTTAGAATTTTGATCCTTTTTAGGGTTCCGTACCCAAAGGGTAAAAAACGGGACCCTATTACTAAGACTTCGATGTTCGTCCGTCTGTCCGTCTGTCCGTCTCTCTGTCACCAGGCTGTAACTCAAGAACCGCTATAGCTAGAGTTCTGAAATTTTCACAGATTGTGTATATCTGTTGCCGCTATAACAACAAATACTAAAAACAAAATTAATTAAATATTTAAGGGGGGCTCCCATACAACAAACGTGATTTTTTTTGCTATTTTTTGCTCAACGGCAACACATAGGCAACTGAAATGTTCACATAATACTTAGTTGTATTTACACTTTAATAATTAATAATAAAATTTAAATTAATTTATTAATTAATCCCATACAAAAAATACAATTTTTAGCCTCTTTTTGCTCTCACGAAGGGTTCCGTACCACGGAACCCTTCGTGAGCGAGTCCGACTCGCACTTGGCCGATTTTATTTTCCTTATAGCGGCTGATTCTGTATCTGAAACATGAAAATATAAAAATTTATCCAATGATCAACTGAAAATATGCCATCCAGCCGTCAGATTCTGGTAGACCTATAATGCACCACATCCAGAGTTTTGAAATCGTTGTTGCGCATATAAGATTGAGTGGCATTTGTTTTGCCATATCGTACGAGACAATAAAATGCAAAATGCACGTGTACACATGTTTTCCTACTGGCGTGTACTCATATATTCTCACACACCGTTCTGTTTTATTTTACCTCTACCTTCTATGAGACTGAACCCTATGCCATCGCCATAAAAGTCAGACGTATACCTAATGCAAACTATTGTATAGTTTACATTAGTTTGCATTAGATAATTTATCCAATAAGGAAACCCTGTAAATTACTGTATTGTTTCTTACATGCAATTACTATGTATTTAACTATATTGTCTTACATTTTAATTTAAATCTTCTAAGATAACGTCTATTTCGAATTTTTGGTAGAGTTGCTTTTCTTTAGATTCTGCTGACTACACCTGTAGCTATAAAAAACAGGCACTATACCAATACTGCACCGTCTGTACCTTATAATCCTATATAAAATTCTCGTGTCAAAATGTTAGTCCACGAACTCCTCCGAAACGGCTTTACTGATTTTTACCAAATTTTATATGCATATTCAGTAGGTCTGAGAATCGGCTACTGGGTACTTTATATATTGGTAAGTGCATTTGTTGAATAAATAATAGTAAATTATAAAACTCGAGACTGAGGGCGACCATTGTTTGTGCGACGGGATAGCGATAGACGTTGCTATGGTAACATACTTATTTAGTCACTTCAAAAAAATAATATGGGCGAAATAGGTACTTTATATTATGGCAAAGCAACGTTTGCCGGGACAGCTAGTAATCCTATAAAAATTAAAACCCCCTATTCAGTATTCTTGTCTTTACAGTTTTTAAAGTTTTCTCAAATTTTGATAAAGTTATTATATAATATATTATGTACTTATTTAATTAGCATGTCTTAATATTATAATATTATTTTAATTGTAAAAAATTCTCATAGTCTATGTACAAACGATATGTAACATAGAGCGAGGAGAAATTGGTGCAAAATTATTTATCCTTATTAAGGACTAACTACTTTATTAGGGTTGATATTTGATATGTTACCTTAAAAGCCGTCATTCCAAAAAGATATAAAAAATATTGTATTAATAATTTCCTTGTCATTGGAAGTCTCCCGGACAAAAAAGAGGGGCTTTATAAGTTTGAAAAGTCTCTCTTTCTGAATTCTTGTGAAAGAGACTTATGTATTGTCTGTCCGTGGCATTGTAGCATCCAAATGAGTATATCGATTTTGTTAATACTCGACTATTATATTAAAAATCAGAGTCGCCATTATAAAAACACAGTTAAATACAGTGTGATTGTCATTGTCGCAACCCTAATTCTGGTGAGAGGCGGTTAAGCAAGTCGCGGAAGTGTGGAGTGTGGGGCAACTGGCCTTCGTCACTCCACGTGGTTACGGTGATGGTGACTGCTCATCAACGCGTTGTGTAACTTGCGTGCATGGAATGTGCAACCAGGTTTTTTTATCCTCATATTAAGTGCAAAAGCTTTTAATGTTTTTTGCTACGAATAATAAAACCAAGAAACGTAACTCCCATACTAATACAGTTTTAAATTTGGTTCCATTCGAACTGTCATGTAACGTCAGCCTTTATACCGCTCAAGGTCACCAAATGTATGAAAAGTGAACCTAAGGTATACTTTTTTGACAAGTATTTTGGAGCATGTTTTTTGACGGAGTTACTCTTCCTTAGTTTTTTATTATTCGTAGGTTTTTTGCAAACATTAGTTAACACATATCTGCTTTTTCATTTGCGATTATTTTTGCGAGATGAAGCTCGCTAATGAAACAGAAATAAAAGCAATTTTTAAAGGGAAACAGTACCAGGTTTCAAGTACCTATGTTGGAAAATATCTGATACCGTGCCTAGTTTGTTTTTTTAATTGTGAACAAGATATTATATACTTAATATTTTATTTTTGAACAAGGAAATGCTATTTAGGTTCTTGCGCCAAAACTTTTGCTCTAAAAGGGCCCATTCATGGCAGTCCGCCGTGCAGGACTGCAAATGAACATAGCTCACTCATTGGTTCACACGACCGGAAACACCGAATGTGAACCAATCAGTGAGCTATGTTCAATGTTCATTTGCAGTCCTGCACGGCGGACTGCCGTGAATGGGCGCTTTAAGTGTAATGTGGTGTTACAAACCGTCGACCCTACAAAATTCTGAATAATATATTATTTTGACTATTTAAATCATTACAAGAGCATAACATTCGTTTATTAAATTCAACAATTACATAATTGTTGACAACGACATCGTTAGACGTGCAATATTATTTCAACACTAGTCACTAAGTTAAACTCCGTTTAGCGTAAATCGTAATATTGTACAAGGTTTTGTGAAGGATCAAATTATATTTATCAAATTTTTATGGTGAATGCGCATATTTGCATAATGATTCGTTTTGGATATTATGATTTTATAAAATTGTATTACATTTAAATTTTAATGCCTAGAATTTAAGTCATTTAAGTGTAGTACCTAACTTTCAAGGTTTTCCAGAATTAGCTACGATTTACAATTACTGATATTATCAACTATTAAATACAGGGTAAAGCTACCTCACTAGTTTCACACTCTTTTTTCTGCTTTTTTCCAACTAAATCTTTGACCTAAAAATTTAAGTAGCTGAAAAATTTATGTGTCTTTAGACAATTTTCCATCAATCGTTAAAAACCTTGGAATATTTGGATACCTATGAGACGGGCGCCTTCGAATCACACAGACAGGTTGAGTCACTCGCACTGGCGGGTTCCGTAAAAAATATAACACCATTAATCATCATGGTTATCTCAAATATGATATAGGAAGAACGTTATAATTATAAGGTATCAAGTTTCATTGAAGGCTGGCTTTGTAGAAGTTTAAATTGTTATTTCACGTGACCGATTTTTGGTTCCAATATTGTTTGCTTGTACAGTTTGCAAGAATATATCTTTACAGTCTACTGAAATACTGATAGAAATTTTATGGAACAAAATGACAGATAATTTCTTTGTCAATTTCTCACTTTAAACTTTTCCATAGGTAATAGTTCAAATGGAAGTAGCCACTAGTAGCTAATGCTGGTAGAGTATTACTGTTTAGATCTTCAGAAACTTAGTATAACCAGTAAGTTACTTGCTGTATATTACAAAACTGAGGTGGTTGCGGAACCCTAATTATGCGCGTTATACTTCTGCGAGGTTTTTGCAAACATCATTACAATGAAAATAATGTATTACGGTCGCGTCTGAAATTTAGAGCACCTCGAGAAATCGCATTTTGTTTTTGGAATAATTTTAGACACATTTGGTACAAAAGATTGTATATTGTAATTATTTACAGCCTTATTTATAAATGAATCCATGTTCTATCTGTTGTTGGAAAAGTAATTTGACAAACGATGAAAACTGATTAGTTAAATTCTTGTCTTAATCTTCGTTAAATAAAATTAATATTGCCGGCCATTGTTTATAACGCCATTAATAACAGGAAAAAATATGGTAGAGTTCTGCAAATTGGCATACGTCTTAATTATTATGATTTATCCAAAAGTTAAGTAACTATATGACACGCACAATTTTAGATGACTGGGCAACTTGTTAGTCTATATAGTCAGTTTTTGCTCAAACTTTTTTTCTTTAGCCATGCGTAACTTGTTAATGACTTATTTTGGCTACCAGAATAATGTGGCAAGAAATGTGTAATGTCTGCGCTTGCACGATCCTTTTTTTTTATACAAATACAACCGATGACGGTATTATCAAAACTTTTTAATGAGCACATAATATTACTTGCAGAAATTAGTGCCTACGGGAGCAGTTTAAGATGAAAACTAGCCTATGTGTTATTTTAAATCCTAAGCCATGACGATGTCAAAGTTCATCAAAATCCATTGTTTTTTTTTAAAGAAATAACAAACATTCACAAAAAGTTCTTAAACTATATTTAGTAAAGAACTTTATATAAATAGATCTAAAAATATAACTTTACTATCTCTATATCCAGGCAGTGTCAATGTTTACAACACTTATCGGTAATTCTATTTGCATGGCGATAAAGTACGGCCATAAAATCAATATTCTCTAAATGTATCGATTTATTTGACAAACGACGGGGACCTTACTGACCGACTGATAAAATTAATCCGAAAAATTTAGAGTAGGTAATTTTCCTTGTAGCAACAAGTTATAGCCTCTCGATGCGATGGACTCGATAGCAGGGCATGGAACCTTTGCCCTTGAGATTAAAACTTGACATTGGTCTTTTGGATATTCAAAAAAATGGGCTACGACTATTTAGCTCCAGTTTGGTGCTAGTCACATCAGCTTGAAGCGATGCCCCGAGGAGTTAGCTCGATAGTAAAGACTAAAGCGTGAAACTTTTGCCCTTGATAAAACTTGACATTTAATTAGTCCAAGGACCAAAGAAACAAGCGCTTTGGTCTTTGCTCATATTGAGTAAAAAGAATTTTGGCTCAGTAAGAAAGCCGCAATGATTTGTGACAAGTGACAACAGATTCTGCCGTACTCAGGGACAAATATTAATTAACTGTAATTAATGAAGACTTTGACTTTAAATTTAGTCTTATATATTAGCTGTCGAACTCTTCATTAAATTGAAGTTTAATCATCATTAAAATATTTCTCTGAGTGCGACAGTTACTCAAACTTCGGAAGGGCCTTCAATGTTTTTGTAGCGTACGGTCAAATGTAAGTTTAGAAACTGGTGGTGAGGGAACTTTGCCGATGTTTTAGATAGTCATCGAAATATCGTGACAAAGCGAATTGAAATAGCCCAGTAGTACTAGCAGCCCTTTATCAAACCTTCTTGCCCTTTGCTGGCCCGGGCCACAGCTGCGATAATAAACTTAAGATTTATACCGTTTATACATCATAAGTCATTATAATTTGTGTATGTATTTCACAAAACTAATTTGATGTTACTGACCAAAATCAAGGTGCGGTTTTAAATGCCTGCATGTACCCAGATTCTGGTATTTTAATGCAACTTTGATATAGCTTCGGATTAGATCCAGTTCAGATCCTCTCAAACGGCAAAATAGTATTCTCGTATTTTACTTCAAAGTTGAAACAAACTTGGAGTCCGCGTCGTAGTTGAAATGGCATTTTATCTACGAATAATAAAAACTATGTATTATTCGTAGCATTTTATGCACTTTTATGGTGACTTTCCGGTTCTCGCGGCTAGCGACCGCGACCAGCAATAATTCAAATAAAAGGCTATTTTATGAACTAGGGCCTAGGCTATAATCATTTCCTACGGACATTAGTCTACAGCAGCCTTTCCTAAAGTAAGCGATAACGCCCCTGATTGTGGGCGCTGAAGGCCTAAAGAGAGGCGTTGTGGGACCCAGAAAAAAAATTAGGGCGTTGTGTTGAGGCTTTGATTTGAAAGTAGGTGCATCAATGGCGCCAAAAAAAAAATTTTTCTCAAAGTGGACAGTAGACAAAATAAGTTTGGGAACCCCTGGTCTAGAGACCCGCCACTGCTTTGAAGTGGTATACAGAAAAATGAAACCTATAGCCTATAGTTCATAAAGTGGCATTTCATTTGTGTCGGTCGCGATCGCTTACTGCGAGGATCGGAAAGCTGCGTTATTTTAAAGCTGTAGTAGCAGAATAAGAGCACTGGCCTCGGTAAGATCAAGCCAAACATTTTAACTCTACAGTAGGGTTGCCACCCTCAAATTTAAAAAACCAGGATTTGAAGTTGGAAAAACCAGGACAATTCAGTATAAAACAGGTCACGGGGGCGAATAACCCAAAATTGTCGATTTTATAATTCATTTTCATACTTGAAAATAAGCCCCAAATTGTTTAATTTTCTAAACATAGGATACATTATATTTCCAAGAATTTGATTTGAGCGAAAACACGATATCTTATTTTCACAAATTTTTCATATATTGCCGTATGCACGGTGCATTGAACTAAGTTAATATTTTAACACATTGTATAAAATTCTATCATTGAGACACTGACCTGGCGGATTTTTAAAATTTTGTATATTTATCGAGTTATGAAGAAAAAACTAATTTGGTGATGATTCCGCGTCGTCCCGCGTCCTTTTTCACCTGGCATAAGACGGGCGCGAGTGTAAAGAGAGATGGACGATGTTTGATTTTTTGCATTAGTTTTATTGCTTTGATTATAGTAGAGCAAAAGAGATATCATCAAGTGGCACTTGCGCCTTTGTTTTGAATTTGAAATAGCATGTCAGCGCGGCAACGCAACTACTTGTGAGCCGTGCGGCCGCTCGTAGCGTAAAAATTTGAAAAGAGACGCGCAAATTTTAAAATTAAAAAACCCAAGACAACCCAGGACGCTGCTTAAAAACTATTCAGGACGTACCAGGACACTACAAAAACCTGGACATGTCCTGGGAAAACAGGACGGTTGGCAACCCTACTCTACAATCTACAGATCGTGGTCTTGAAAAGGTAAAGTACTAATAGAAGGTTACAGTGAGACCCTTGAATGTGAAGTATAATTTATGTTGTATGTTATTAAATAGAGAATAGAACGATTGAGCTGTATTACAAAATATAAATTTGTATGTTTATATGTTACTAGCTGACCCGACAGACGTTGTCCTGTCTAAACAATGATTATTTAATTCGAATTGGTATAATTAAGAAAACAATAGATTAAAATTAGTATCTTCAGGCCAAATTTCATCAAAATAGATTAAATAGTTTAAGCGAAAATCATAAAAGTTTATTGTGCGGGAACCGTACATTTTCCGGGACAAAAAGTATCCCATGTCCTTTCCCGAGATTCAAAGTATCTTCATACCAAAATTCATCAAAATCGATTGAATAGTTTACGCGCAAATCGTAAAAGTATATTGTGCAGTAACCGTACATTTTTCCGGGACAAAATGTATCCTATGTCCTATTCCTGGTTCTAAGCTACCTCTCCACCAATTTTCAGCCAAATCGGTTCATCCGTTCTTGATTTATAAGTGGCGTAACTAACACAACTTTCTTTTATATATATAGATTGGTAATTGGCGTCATTGATTTCGTTTATGAAAAGTATAAAGATATTTTTTCAATAGAATATTAATTGAAAAGGTTTATTCTATACTTAAATGAATTAAAGACGTGAGTGAAAGAACCAGATAACTGACATTTTATAACATAAGGACGATTACTCATTTTTCCCTTATAACTTTAACAAACCTTGTAACTTAAATCTACTTTATCATCTGGCTAATACGAGTATATCTAGCAACACAGAAAATCGTTTTTCCGGACCTAATACCGGCAATTTTTAACCTGTTACTTACCTGCTCCTTCCATTAACGTCTTCAATTGCGTAAGCTTTATAATCAAAAGCTTAGTGATACAAGGATCTTGTGCACTATAATGATTAATGACATTGGTATGGTCTATGGAGAGAGAAGCACCTACCACTACCTTTGGCCCAAACTGAGTAAGAGCCAGGAGGTCTGCAGGCTCCCGCTGGATCTACTTACAAGATAGCAGCATTAGTAGCTGTAAATTGGATCTCATAACCACCGATTACTTAACAGTTAAGTACTACCTAAGTAAAAGTCCATGGGGCTATTCTAAGTTGTATGGTGAAAGTATAGGGGAAGTACGGACAAAATGACGGGGTGTTTTGTTTTTCAATCATATTTTTTTATTTAATGACGTTATAATTAGTCTCAACGGTTTAACATTATCTTAGGTTCATTGGCTATCAGTAATACAGTCTTTTGATTCAATAGAAACTATAATAAAACATACAAAATGAAAAAATATGACTAATCACAAAAACCTTTTTGGTCCATATAGTATGGACAAAATGTCATACACATTTTTAAGAACAAAGTTCACAATAATGAAATCGTTTGAAATTCTTTCTAGTCATTTAGAGTTAGAATTCTTGGCTCCAAGACTGCCGATTAGTTTTTTTCTTTCGTAGTTTCGCGGCATATCCCCTTAAAAAAATAATAAATGTTCACTATCAGAAACACTGTACAGTGTACATGGTATGTCATTTTGGCCATTTTATTTGTATGTCATTTTATTCAAATGTAACCAAAAACAAATAAATATCAAAATTCCATCAAATAATTTAATCATTGCAATAAAGTGCATAGAAATCACTGGCTAGTAGCATAGTTCATCGATTTTAATACAAATAATAACAAATGACAGCAAATATCTCGCCAGAAAACAGGCGAAAACCATCTGTTAAATAAACTTTTGAAGGCGACAAACACGTTTGATCTGCTTACTGCGGCGCAACTGTGAGAATAGCGCTCAAAGTCTGGCAGGATTGTTAAAATGACTGCCGTCACGTGATACAATCGCGGAAATGTATCTAGATCTTCTAGATTTTGGAACTGTAATAATGATGGTTGTAAAGGTAGTTTAAAACGTAAACTTGACATCTCAAATAAGTAAAGCATAGAGAAGAATTAGTTAATAGCTTGCCAACCACAAAAGCTACGTAAGACTGGAAGCCTGTAAGCGCAGAACCAATCAAATAGGCTATAATGTCGATTAAGTATAAAGTTTTATCTGAAGATATTTCCAAGAAAATGACGTAGAAATTAAAATAAAACACCATACTGATTGCAATGACATTTCGAACGTATCTTTGACCCATAGTGACTAAGCGTTTACAGAAACTGGTATACTTAATGATAATAAATAACTGAGACGGACATACGGCAAAACCGTGAATGGGAGAGAGATGCAAGATAACCATCCCTCCTCTTAACGTCTCCGCTAGATCTTATAATTCGCTCTTATTGCTGAAGTAATAGGGTTCTATATTACAAGGTTCGTGGGATGAGCGTCTAACGAAAGCAAAAGTGAATGCTGTGTTTGGGCCAAATGTCGTGTTTACGTCATGGACCTAACAATCGTTACTTAAAAGGAGTTAAGGAAGCATTTACGGTATATTATGTAATGGAAACATAAGATTTAATATCTTACGTATAAAAAAATGGTAAAGCACAGATTAACATTGAAAAATCTAAAACTAACGGCTAGCGTTGTCGGGCAAAAACAACGCGAAGAATAAGCGAACAATAAAATATGGTCTGATTTTAATAATGAAATGATGATGTTTATAATATCATTACAACTTATAATAATAAAGGCTTCTTATAACATATTAGCTATAATACTATGCGTTGTCGCGCTAGTCTTAGTTTTTGACCGACTTCCAAAAAGGAGGAGGTAATACGTTCGGCTTTAGCCTGTATGTATCTTTTTTTTTTGTATGTTCCTCGATTACTCAGACGTTTGTGGTCCGATTTTCAAAATTTTTTTTGTGTTTTACAGGGTTTAACTCGAATTTGGTACCATGTTCACAAAAGTGGTGATCTGATGATGGGATCCTTGAGGAATCGAGGGGACTCCTTGAAATTTGTATGAAAACATATAGTGATTTCATTTTTTTCTGAAGCATTCGAGGTAAATGCTACCAAAAAGTAAGACTTTGCATCAGGTTATACCCTGGATCCGAAGGTACCGAGCAGAACTTTTGAATGCTTATAGGTACAGGTTCGGGGATTTCGGCGTTGTTTAAACAACTGAAAGCATAAGCCAACACATCAATTTGATTAATCATCATCATCACAATCATAATTATACCATGGTCATCACACTATAACCCAATTATTGGTACTTTTCATGATATGTATTTTGCATCGAAACAGATGTTTTTGACGATGATTTCACTGTTTGTGGACCGATTTTCGAAATTTTCGTGTTATAGGATATAATCTTAATTTTGTATAACAATTACGAAAGTGGTGAGCTGATGATGGGATCTATGAGCAATCGAGGGAAATCCTTGAAATTTATCAAAACGCTCATAGTGGTTAAAATGTTGTTTCTAGTAAGTTAAACATATATTACGAATAAGAGAAATTTTATACAAAGGTGTCTCTTGGTCCAAAGGCACTGAACGGAACTCCTGAACCTTAAAGATAAAAGTTTGGAAATTGCAGCATCGCTAAGATAACTGCAAGCATTTACCACAATTTCGCTTACAGTAACATAATGTGAATAGTTAACATTGGTATTGGTTATTTACGCATCAAGCCTTATTTTGTAGACAACACTAAATAGAGTAAAATTATTATTTTTAACAAAAAAATGAAAACCGACTTCCAATGTAAAAACAATAGTAATATGAACTAAAAAGTATTAAATAACTCTTACTCTTTAATAGTGCCTTTTTCAGAATTTGTCCAAATCTCTATTTCTGTATATACCTACTACAGTCTTCATTACTTTGAAGTCGGTACCAGTCCCAAAAGTTTCAAATATTCTGTCATTACTGAACTTACGATTAAATTAGCTGGTACCGACTTCAAAATAATGAATAGGTATGTACAGAAATAGTTGAGATTCAGACGAATTCTGAAAAAGGCACTAATATAGAGTAAGAGTTAGTTAATACTTTTTAGTTCATATTACTATTGTTTTTACCTTGGAAGTCGGTTTTCATTTTTTTGTTAAAAATAATAATGTTCAACAATTATCATAGTTATTAGTTAATGCCTTCTCTCAAAACTACCTACGGTATAGACTATAGACTATATATAGTAATAACGAAGGAAATATAGAGTCAAAGTATTTTATTTAGGCGTTTGTGAAACTTTCGATAAAAAGCTCATCCAGGGCAGCTTTAGGCTGTGTTTCCACAGAAGCGGAGCGGGGCTTATGGCTCATTTTCATTGGTCGATAGGGCCCGCATGCGGGGTGCGGGAGATTTCTGAAACGCATGCCACAGGGCCCGCATTCGGGGAACCGTTTTCATTAGTCGATAGGGCCCGCAGGGCTGGGGAGTACCTCTGTGTTCGTCGCCAGTTACAAACGTTCTTGCCATGAAACAACAATTATTGATGTTACGCGGAGCAATTATGACTGTCTGTGATTTATTGAAGAAGAAACTATTGGCGTCACTGAAGGAGAAGAGAAAAAGATTTTGGGTGCGAACTTTACTGAAAAATAGAAACAGGCATGGCGCGTCAGAAACATTGTGTAAGCCGTAAGGAGTTACAATTGCATTTGGAGTGTGATACAGTAGAAGATCATGATAATTTTTTTAGATTATCTAATGACTTATTTGAAGATTTATTAAATAAAATAGAAACACGACTTCATAAAAAAGACACTCAATTTCGTGAGGCATTATCTCCAAGATTAAAACTTGCGCTCACATTACGTTATTTAGCTACTGGAGATTCTTACAGAAGCTTGTTTTACTTATTTCGCGTGTCTCCTTCTACTATTAGCACTTTTATACAATAAGTATGTGACGCCATACCGCCGTGCCGCCACCTAGGTGTTTGAAACTTTGTATTTATATATTTTGTTATACCTCAAACTTACAGAAAAATTAGTGCCATACTGTTACAAACCGTTCGAATTACGAATGAAATCTTAGGATTTTGAAAAAATATTGTTCACATTCACGACCTCCCACAGGTATAGCATTATCAGACTTCTATTTATGATCATACAGGGAACTGTTAAAAAAAGTTTCAGGGTGCTACAAATAAAGAAAAAATAGCCTTTGCAGTAGTATGGCGGCCATTGGGAACTGTCGGAAACGTGGCAACTCGCGTCCCGCAAGCTGTATATCGACCGATGAATTTCATTGGTCGATATCACGGTCGGTATAAAGCATGCGGGCAATCCCCGCAGGCGGTGTAACGAACACGTATCGACTTGTAACTTTCATTGGTCGTTATCTCCGCTGCGGGGACTGCCCGCATGCTGTATAACGAACGAGTTAACGGCCAATGAAAATGAGCCATTAGTGGTGACCGAATTGACTAATCGTGCTATTCCAGCGGAATGACAGCGAAGATTTCGAGCATGGTGATTGATCAATTCGGCACCGCTAAGCTCCGCTCTGCTTCAGTAGAAACGCAGCCTTAGAGCGGATATTTGCGGTTTTCAGCGAAAATAAAAGCTGCGGCGAAATGAGACTAACATTATAGCTCCACAGTCAGTCCTCACAAAAATTACTTTCGCAAACTTGTAATTTAGTGTTTGACGCCTCCGTCCAGTGGTCTAGAGCGTAGCTCTTCACTCGGAGGTCGTGGGTTCGATTCCCGCGTTGGAAACATGTTATTTCCAAGTTTGGTTAGGACAATGCAGGCTGATCACCTGATTGTCTGACAAGTAAGATGATCCATGCGTCGGATGGGCATGTAAAGTGTCGGTCGTTCGTCCCACTGGGTTATGAGAGTAAAGGAATAGAAAGTGCTCTTGTGTACTGCGCACACACCTGGGCACTGTGCACACTTCAATGAAACCGGCCACCGTCACCGAAACCGGTGTGGGGAGTTTTATTAATTAGTGTTTACTGGCCATCAGGGACGTGGGCTCTTTAGTCTTTACAACTCTATTCGAGGACTGTTTCCTATCGGCTTGACTTACTTTGCCTTTCGGTATCATTAGATTTGTAAGTTGATTGTAACTAGTAAGAACTATTAGATAATATATAGCTCGGTCGCCTAACTAATTTGGCCAAGAGCTATGTGACAAGTGTAATTTCTAGTCGTGCTTGAATTTTTAGCACTTCTTTCAACTGGATTTAGTTTTAGTTTTAAAAGTTTATTTTGCACATCCCTCAACAAAATATTCACAAAGGACGAAAGAACACAGAACAATTAATATTTTAACATAATGTTGTGTGATATCACAAAAATGGACCCCAGCTCAGCATAATTGCAGCAAGTTGCTGCACTGATTTTCTGCTGGGACCAATGTGTGACATCACAATAATAATTAAGAACTAAGAGCATACTAAATAATAATTAATAAACTTAAATACTAAATAAGTTATTAAAGAAAATAAGAACTAAAAGAAAATACTTAATTAAAACTAAGTGCATAACATGATTTGTAAGTGATATGAGCTCAATAGAGACATTTTCAATAGACTTAGGTCTCTGACCGAATTTTCAAATGTTCAATGTCCAGACTATAGCCACCTATAGCTAAGTATTTATGCGAGCAAAGCAGCAGTATCAGCTAGTAACGAGTCAACGCACGAGCTATCAGCGATAAGCTATCAGGCGGTGTGGCCCCGATTACTACTCTGTTGGATTCATTTCAGTGTTCACAAAACATTATTAAGGTTGCTATAATAAAGTACAGATTAATGTAATGAAAAATATAATTATTTACGGTGACGAGTTATTGCCCGCGGCTTCGCTCGCGTTAAGAAGTATTATTTAATGTACAAAATTTCATCCCATATTTTGACCCCTTTAGGGTTGGAATTTATCAAAATCCTTTCGTAGCGGATGCCTACGTCATAACATATCTACCTGCATGCCAAATTTCAGCCCGATCCGTCCAGTGGTAGGCTGTGCGTTGAATGTTGATTGTTGATAGATCACCATGTCAGTCAGTCACCTTTGAGTTTATAGATATACTTAGTTGTGATAGATGTCTTGGTTTTGCCTACTGCCTGTGTTATTAAGCTTTATTTTGTAGTAGTCTTGGTATGGTAATGAAACGACATTTTTCGGAGCTTATTTTGAATTCCTATCCTAGTTATTAATAGATGTCCGAATTTATATAATACAACACCACAATGTGGCTGCTTGGGAGTTGAAGCGTTCGAGACCCGTTTCAGCACGATACTTATAATTTGTTGCTAATACCTAGTTTGTATCCTTCGATCGTGGATTCTTGGAAATCTATTGTTATTCTATTGTGTCTTGCTCACCGGTAAGCTTGTAACAAGATACGTAGAATAATATTATACAGGTGTATTATTTACGTACATAGTACGCGATAGTTTAGTACTAGGTAACTAAAAACTAAAAAGAGTGAAATTATTATTTTTAACAAAAAATTAAAACCGACTTCTAAGGTAAAAACAAAAATTACATCCTTATAATATGAACTAAAAAGTATTAAATAATGTTTCCTATCTAATAGTGCCTTTTTCCGAATTCGGTTAAAACTCAACTATTTCTGTACTCAATCTTCATAATTTTGAAGTCGGTGCCAGTTCCAAAAGTTTCAAATATTCTGTCAGAGAACTGAAGATTCATCTGGTACCGACTTCAAAATTATGAAGATTGAGTACAGAAATAGTTGAGTTTTAGCCGAATTCGGAAAAAGGCACTATTAGATAGGAAAAATTATTTAATACTTTTTAGTTCATATTATAAGGATGTAATTTATTACTTATATAACAGTTTTCTGCATTTTTATAGAGTACAGAGTACTATGCAAAAACGAATAGCATTGTATGTGTTTCGTTTGATCTATTTATTTAGCTGTTTTTAAATCTTAGTTGGAATAGATGAGTGAATGCGATAAGATTACTAAGTAGAATCCACAATTTTTTTACAGTCACCGTAGGTATAATCATTATTCATAAATCATAATTCATAGTAAGTACATAATGTACTCTACATAATAGTTATACCGTACATGTTTGATTCTAGTCGGGAGTCGTGAGTTCATCATTTGGACAGTTCACCAACATCTTATCAGCCCCGACCTCTGCCCCGGCAGACGACTATAAACCTTATCACAAACTCATAAAGTCCAATGTTTATTAACAAACGATATTATAGTAACGCGGAAGTGTGAATTTTGGATAAGCTACCGCGTTGTTTTCATTAATTTTCGGTTCCGTCAGGTGTATAGTTAATATAGCGGGAGGTCAAATCTATTACATTAATGCAGTCAAAATATAGCATAAATAAAAATTAGTATATTAATATACAGATTGTTTATTCATATCTGCTATGTTGCGTTAGAAAAATGCTACAAAATAATAAATTTTGCATACCTATACCTGGGACATAAAGACAATATTTACGTATCTACGAAAATTGTAAGACCTGAAGACCTCTTTATAGTGCCTGTCAGTTGCACTAAACTAATTTTAACTAAACAACAATTTGACTATAGTTTCCTAACAGTTTGTTAATATTTAATTGGTTAATAGTATATTTAAACACGAATCTTATCAAAATTCTAGATTTATCCTTGATACTGGGCTGGTATTTGAGGGTGTGGCGCGTTGACTATTATAGGCGTAAGGACAAGCCGTGTCTACCATAAAATGTCCTAAAAACTTATTCGGTCACTATATTCACTACTTGCTTTAGAAATCATACCAAAAAATAACACTGCATGCCCACTGTTAGCGATATTAAGTACTAATTTAAGGTTAATTTTAACTGCTAAGTGAAAATGTTTCATAGGGCCTTTCCTTACGTTACTTCTATAATACCCCTAAGTGAAAATTGTTCCTTAGGGTCTGTCCTTACTTAGGAATCGTTGTGGCGTAGTTTATGACAGAATGATTGCCACGCCTCCGCTCTCAAATAGTTATTCAAGTAAAGTTACGAGCTTACTAAGTAACTACCGAACTGTTTGTTACTATAATTCGACCTAATTTAAACTCGAATGTGTTATCAAATACTTTAACAATGTAAATTCAAATAATGATTAATTAATATTTTAAACCGCCAAATTTAATTATTTTGTAACTAATTTCATCTCGATAACTATACTTATAATCTTGATATTGGCTGATCTGTTTCCCGACAACGGCTGCATTTTAGTGAAAATGAATAAGGGAGATAAAATTATTATTGGGATGAATTTTTGGTTTATTTCAACTACGGCAAAGTTTTGGTAGGAGACAGATCTAGTTTACCACTTTCAATCTTATTTCTTGGCTTTTTCCTACGAATAATAAAAACTACGGAAGAGTAACTCCGTCAAAAAACATGCTCCAAAATACTTGTCAAAAAAGTGTACCTTAGGTTCACTTTTCATACATTTGCAATGTGTAGGTGACCTTGAGAGGTATAAAGGCTGACGTTACATGACAGTTCGAATGGAACCAAATTTAAAACTGTATTACTATGGGAGTTACGTTTCTTTAGGTTTTATTATTCGTAGGCTTTTTCTGTAGTTCAAAACTTTTGAACTACAAAAGTACGAGGGAAGTGCATCTACTTTTAAATCAAAATTAGTGTATCTTTAACCTTACACTTTCTTCAAACTTGGTAATTATTAAAATATTATATTGTTTTTAACGAAAGAGGGTGTCATCGCTCATCACGTTACATGTCGTAAGCTCGTAAGATAATATTATAGCAACATCCATACTTCCATACTAATAAAGTGTGTATGTCTGTCTGTCTGTCTGTTACCTCTTCACGCCCAAACCGCTGAACCGATTTCGCTGAAATTTGGTATGTAGATACCTACTTTGGGTTCCGGGAAAGGACATAGGATACTTTTTATCCCGGAAAAATGTACGGTTCCCGCGCGATAAACAAATTTTGGCGCAACGGAGTTGCGGGCGTCATTTAGTAGGAATATAATATAATATGTATTATTATTTATTACATAGATTGAAGCTAAACCGGTGTTTAAGCTAGACAATTTTAAACGACAGTTTAGTATAATTATACGTCTGTGATAGCAATTATACAAATTGTGCGCGAACTTCGTGGAAAACCGGCCAAGTGCGAGTCGGATTCGCTGATGGAGTGTTCCGTACGAAACTACAAAATATTATAATATTGCTTTAATTATGGAGCTCCATAAAACTATGTAAATATTATGTTGTGTAACCACTTAAACGTTTGTTTTAGTCTTTTTTTTTTGGTTTAGGTACAACAAAGTAAAACAAAGGTGATTTATATTTCAGAAGATGTATTTTTGTATATGTTTAAAAAAAACACAATATAAGTACAAGAATATTATTCATCTTCTTTGAAAAATTTAACTATCTACGAGTCACGACGTGACGGTAAAGATTTTTTCAACCTTGCGAGTTGCGAGTGTTGCGACAGACAAATGAACAGGCGAAGAGCTAAAATTTGAGACTGTTTTAACAGTTCGTATCCAGAAGGATACAGAACCCTAAAAAGGAGACACGCGATCTGTCAGTCTTCATACACTTGATGTTGTAGTTTTTGTAAACGAGCGAGAGAACACCTGATTATCAACTATGTGATCATCGTCCTCTTCCTTAATCATAAGTTCATTACTATAATAATTACATATTATTAATTTCTAAACCATTACATAAAATTATAAGTATAATTTATTCCAATTTCCTACACAACATTGAGTCTACCTATTGGGTGTCTAACCCTTGATTTACCCGGTGACTATATACCTGTGCAACGTACCCCGTGGAGTCCCTCGGACTCCCGGAAACAAATTAGTAAATTTAATATGAAATAAGAACATTTTTAAAGTGAAATACTTATTATATTTGTTAATTATTTATTGTTTTTAATTAAAAATTAAAGAATTACAGCCTTTTATAAAGGAACTCCTAGACCAAGACACTTTTTATCGTAAAATTACGAGGTCTAACTTCTAGCCACTAATAAATATATTAAAAAACATGTTTTTAAAATAACGAATTATAAAACTTATTAAGGACATCATAAACGCTGATTAAAAGCAAAAAAAGGAACATGGGTAAAATAAAAAACAAAACGTGCAAGACCTTTCAGTCGTGGTTGTTGACAAAGTCATTACATAGTTTTTGTCCAGCTAAGGCACTCAGGCTTTGTACAACTATGGCACATATACGGTATTCATCATCACTCGAAGTATCTGAACACTACGAAGCAGAGTTGTGGTCTGAGAGACCGCAGTCATCCTCTGGTTTAGACAACACCACATAAGGCTCTAGACTCATAAGCTGGATCAATGTTATATTTTGCTGACCCTCATCATCCATACCGCTGTCAGTTAGTTGCACAACGCAACTGTTCACCACGGACTCAAAATCTTCCTCGAGGACGTTTATAGTACTACGAGACGCCATTACATCAACAGAAAACAACAATATATGTAAATATGCAAATACTGTGAATTGGCTTAAACTATAACATTTGACGACCTCCGTGGCGCAGTGGTGAGCGCGTTGGTAGCTCAAGCCGGAGGTCGCGGGTTCGAGTCCCGCCGACGGAACAAAAAGTTCATAAAGTTCCTGGATCATGGATGTGTATTAAATATGTGTATCATATAATAAAAATCTTAAATATATGTATAGTATAAAAGTATTAAATATATTTCCGTTGTCTGGTACCTATAACACAAGTCCTTCAGGTACTTACCACGGGGCCAGACTGACGTGGTGTGAAGCGTCCATAGATATTATTATTAATACCCCCGTGGAGTCCCACGGACTCTACTAACGTGTTTACTTACCGCTCGGAGACGCGCTTAGCGCCGTCCACTTTATCTCGCGTTTCACGCGTCACTTCGTGAAGGTACTGGAACGCATATAAGTTAAAATTCCAAAAACTAACGGTTTTATGAGCGCTTAAACTTTTCGATGGAGTCCCAGGGACCTACCGGGTAAATTAAGGGCTAAATAAACTAAGTCTTAACATTTAATATCCTAACTTCAAGATTTTATAGGCTCTCTCTCAGCAGGCTTAGCATAACAACAGTAGAAATGAGAAAGAATCGACATACTGACAGATTTTATAAACAAAATGGCGGATTTCCATTGTCTAACTGTCACTTTATCTATTCTTCCGTAGAAAGAGACCGTTTCTATGGTGACCATGCTACGCTTGCAGCAGGTCTCACCTCGGCTCTTAAGTATAATTTACACAGAGCCAGTACTGGCTGCCAATAAAACTGGCAGCCAGTATTGGCTTGGTATATGCCACGTGTGAACAGTTTTTCAAGCCAGGCCAATATGTTCACACGCGGCATAATATGTCAAGCCAATACTGGCTGCCAGTCTTATTGGCAGCCAGTACTCTGTGTAAATTATACTTTAATTTCTATCGGCTCTCTTTCTTTGCTAGGCTCTTAAGTCTTAGCTCAAGGTAAACAAACCTCACATCATCACCATTAAATATTATGTGGTCGCGCAAATCTTGAAAACAACGAAACTTTAAGTTTGCGTGCGTCGTCTCGTCACATAGTGCCCGCCAGCGGTTTCTCAGAAATGCAGACACGCTGCGAGCGAAAATTATGAATACGCCAAACTTTTGCTGTGTTTTTGTTCTAAGAAAAAAAAAGAAAAGCTTATTTTGAGTGAAATGAGTAAGACATCTGTAAAGGCATACGGGATGGCTGATCAATATGGTTGGACTCATTGCAGGCCGACCCTACAATCTTGAGTCCGCTACGAAATTAATCAAAGGAAAGATAGGAATAGGACCAGGAATGGGAAGTATTCCAATTTCCCTCCCTAAGCAAAGCGGGAGACAGCAATTAAGATGAAATGATTAAAAAGGCAAAGAACTAAAGGGAAGGCTTTCCCTTCCCTTCTTTGACTTCTTGGTCATTTCAACTTCTGCTGTCTTCCGCTACGGACATACACATATCGAATATGTATATCTAAGCTTGATAAATAATAATATTATATCATTTATCCGGAATTTTGTGTTGCATGCAAAGAGGTGCTATGTACTAACTACTAGGGTACTCACTGGTTGCATGAATTAATTTTTCATTGGTAAGTAATTGTTGCAAAAACGTTTAAAATAAAGGATAGGCGGTTCAAATGAACTAGAAACGATTGTTATCATTGGAATCAATATGTTAATTGTAAACCGTCAGTAGGGGCACACGGTAGGGGCACGCCACAGGGGCACCATGTGAGTGCCCGCATCACGCGCCAATCTACCCCACACGACATACGACCGTTACCAGATTATTATGTTACTAGTTCACTTTTTATGTGCTACAGGGAAATTAATTTGGTAGATATTAGCAGACCTAATTCGGTCGGATTATATCAAGCCCAGTTGAAAGATTACGACTAATCCATACTATGTAATATTATAAATGCGAAAGTGTGTCTGTCTGTCTGTCTGTTACCTCTTCACGCCCATACCGCTAAACCGATTTGGCTGAAATTTGGCATGGAAATACTTTGAGTCCCGGGAAAGGACATAGGATACATTTCATCCCGGAAAAATGAACGGTTCCCGCGCGATAAACGAATTTCGGTGCAACGGAGTTGCGGGTGTCATCTAGTAAATAATATGTTTTTTAGATAAAGCTCAACCAAATCCGTCTATTTTTTCAAATCTTCACGCCATCTAAAGCTTCCTTGAACTGATATAAATAATGTTTAGACCATAGACCGGACAGTTCAGTTCTTCGCATTCATCGTTTCTGCTTGCTTCGTTGAATTATATTCTAGCAAATTAAATGTATTCCATGTCAGGAACTGAAGTAATTATGTAAGTATATCATCTAATTACGCAAATCTGTAATAGAATCATTGAACATTTCACAAGAACACTTACAATATTAAAAGGATTCGGCGAAGACTAAATCTGATCTTGATTTAGAGCTGTTAACTGTGCAAAGTACTCGTACATCTTAGTCCAGAGAAAGTATCGTTATAATTCATGCAATGAAATTAATGCGACTATCACCCATTTAATATAAAATTGACATCTGGGTCCATGGCAGTGCCCCTGCCAAGGCGAGCCATAAATTTATAGCAAAATACACTACAGCTGTAAGTTGTGACTTTTAATTAACACAATAATAATATTCTGTCCACAACTTCGTTGCGCTGCACTGAAATAAGTTTAGCTGTTACTCTGCCGTCTGCGTCTTTCCACGATTGAAATTATCCTAGATGTCCTTTCCCTTGACTAAAAGTATCCATCAAAATCCGTATAGCGGTTTAAGACTAAAGTGGGAATAGTCAAAGATATATAATTAATTAATTAATAAAGCTGTTGCCCGCGACTTCGTCCGCGTAGACTTCAGTTTATAGCGCGCGGTGTCAACAAAATTGGTGTCAAATTTAAAAGCTTTTTAAAACCGTGGTACCCCTTAAATCAAAATACCCAAAAACAGCTGTGCAGTGCGCACATAATAATATATTTTCATTTTTTTAAATTAAACCTAAAGCTTATTTAGTCCCCCATTACACAACTGTAGCTTTACCCATAAACTATTTAGCATTGGTACGTTTAAGGTTTCGTCACTCATCACTGCGTAGATAAAGTCCTGAGTACTGAGTTATTCATTATCGACGTGTATAACAATCGAAAGAATCGAAAAGCACACTTCAACATGGTACCACCTCTTATGTCGGCACTACATATAGGCGAACGCGTTGGCCAACGCATTGGCCAACGTGTCGGCCCAATGTGTAGAACGGGCGACTCGCGCGTTGGCGGTAGGTATTTAGACGTTGGCCGACGCGTTTTGTCGGCACTACATATAGGCGAACGCGTTAGCCGATGCGTTGGCCAATGCGTTGGCTAACGCGTTCGCCTATTTGTAGTGCCGACATTATAGAAAGATGCATGAGCAAGCGATAACGCGATGTAGGAGACGAACGGCGCCATCTATTATGAATTTTTGGAAGTAACTTAATTTGAACAAATTTACGCGTTTTCACCCCCTTACAACCCCTTTTTCCGGTTAAAAAGTAGCCTATGTCATTTCTCAGGGTTAAGACTATCCGTGTACAGAATTTCATTACAATCGGTTCAGTAGTTTTGGCGTGAAAGCGAGACAGACAGACAGACAGAGATACTTTCGCATTTATAATATTAGTATAGATTATAGTCAGACTTACATCAAAATACGTAAATGCTAAATATAATCATCTCTCTATTTTTAGAACGAAAAACTTATATTGCGAATGAAATTAGGAATTCGTAATCTATCGTCCAACATACAAAAGCTCATATTATAAGAAAGAAATAAAAATAATAGCAAGTGAAAGTAAAAAATACAACAAAGGGTTTGTTAAGTAATAATTTGCGAATTCCCAGATAACCCCACAGCTATTCACAATATTTTGTTATGAAGCGATATCGCGTGCGAATGGAGTTAACAGAATTAGGCATATGTTAAATTAGGCCCTTCACTTAAGGGCTAACCACCCTCGTAATAAGGGCTGAACATGCGGGTCTTCACCCAAAAACTGTAGCTCCATTCTCAACCTTATCCCCTAGGTCTAAACACTAGGGAAAAGGGCATGTTTTCATGAAATCGCAACTGTGAATTGAACTCTATCTCGTCCGCTTTAAGGGTGAAAATATTGAGGAGTTTTCGCCAAAACGGGGAAATCAGAGGGAAGATTGATATGGGAATAGTTCGTGGGACTGTGATAACTAAACGGTATTTAGTGGCACTTATTACGAGCAGCTGGTCTTGAATCCCGTGATAGTCGTAAGTGTGATAACACCCCTTTATCTCTACTCAAATATAGTTTAGAATTAAAAAAAAAGTTGCCAAGATCGTGTATTTACTTATTATTATCTTACGAGGTATTGAATTTGATCTTACGAGGTCAGGGCCCCCGCTACCATATGTGCAATGTGTGCAATGCACCACCCTTTAGGGGCGCCAAAATGCCATTTCTAGAGGCGCCAAAACCATTCTCAAGAACAAGTTCTTCTCTCGAAATAGGCTTGATGAGAATGATGACAATTTTTTTTCTTATTGGTAATTGAAAGACCCTTAAAAAATAGAAACATCGCTGAAATAATGACTCTGATAGCTTTAAAATTCAGCAAGATATGACAATTCAAACATCTAATAAAATAGTAGTGTTGGTAAAAATAGCATTAGCAATAATAATTAATTGTTTAATGCCCATTAGCAATAATGAAATTAATCGTACTTGCTAAAAAATACGATTGCTAATATTATCGTGCTTAGCAATAGTCAGCGATCATGATAAAAATCACGTCCGCGCTTTTTCCCACCACGGCGCTAACTGTTAATGAATTGCTATTTTTCACTCGATGCGAAATAATACTCGACGAGAGCGGTGCGATGCGAACCGATATTTCACGATGCCGCGTTTTTAGCAAATAGCAAAGCAATAATACTCAGCATGCTGTGACATCAAAATTAGCATGTTAATGAAATTAATAGAAAATATAATTAATTCCCATTACTATAAAATAGACCTGCCCGAAACGCTCCATACAAAGTGCTACCAAAGACTGACGTCACTCTTTCGTAGTTTGTACGGATCGGGAGAGAACTTTGTTCGATAGGTATTTAAATATTGCGTTTATGAAAGTGGTTTCATAACAAAAGTTGCTTTTAATTGCATAAGTTATCGAATAGTATACAAATATTAAGAAATTTAATTGAAACAACCTCTGTGGCTCAGTGGTGAGCGCGTTGGTAGCTCAAGCCGCACGGTGGCACTTGGTAGGTCACGGGTTTGAATCCCGCCGATGGAACACAAAATTTTCTGGGTTATGGATGTGTATTGAATATGTGTATCATATAACAAAAATCTTAAATATATGTATAGTATAAAAGTATAAAATATATTTCCGTTGTCTGGTACCTGTAACACAAGTCCTTCAGGTACTTACCATGGGGCCAGACTGATATTATATTATAAGTTTAAACACTTACGGATTTTGTCGCGGAGCACTTTTATTAATCCCGACGTTTCGGCTACTTTGCAGCGGCCGTGGTCACGGGCGGACTGAGGTGACAGGTGTCCAATTTCTTGAAGTTATCCAACTACCCGACGACTCATCAATTTTTGTTTGCGTTCCGATCTACGCAGAATGAACTCACAGTGTCTTGAAGCCGAGGTGTCATGGATTTGTGCTTGAGTTTGTTTATTACTGGATCCCAACTAGATGGCAGCACCCAACCATCTTCACGGTTAAAATTAGGGTGTTTTTTAATTTCTATGGCCTCGCGTATCATTCTTGGGCGGTATCGTGCTTCTTTTGCCAGTACTTGTGGCTTATCAAATCTTATGTAATGGCGAGGTTGATCCAGTGTGTGTTCACAAATCGCGGACTTGGTGTTTCTACGGTGTTTGACATCTGCAATGTGTTCCTTGATCCGGGTTTTGATGGACCTTTTGGTTTGCCCTATATAAGAGAGGCCACAATCACAGTCGAGTTTGTAGATTCCTGCATCTTGAAGGGGTAAGTTGCATTTCACTGATGGTAAACATTGGCTGATCTTTTTGGGCGGCTTAAAGTATGTTTTTATTGAAGCTTTCCTTAGAATGTAGCTCACTTTATCAGTGACTCCCTTTATAAATGGTAACACTGCAGGTAATCTTTCAACTGTAGCCGGCTTCACTCGAAACGTCGGGATTAATAAAAGTGCTCCGCGACAAAATCCGTAAGTGTTTAAACTTATAATATCATGAGTGATACTCGCGAAAACTTAAGAAATCATTATGTGAACCAGTACGGACTGGAAACCGCAAACCAAATACGCCGACTGGAAGATCTCAAAACAAAGTGCGCAAGATTTGTAACATCGTTAAATTTTCTGAAACGATGTCGAGATCACAATCTGATCCCTACGTGTGTCAAAATATCACCCAAGGAAAACATACGAGGCAGCGCAAAGATCCTACAACAGGCCAGTATGAAGTTACTAATAGCCATGATTCATCAAAAACGTTCCGATCTCGCCGCCCTGAAAAGTCAAATAACGGTTTTAACCAACAGTATTGAAAAAGTTTTATCCTTAACTGATTTTCAAAATTGTATTGAAATATTAAACAATCGTGAAATAGCTAAATATAATTATTGCAAAAACAACCAGATTTTAAAATTTAACAAACTTAACAGCAAAAAAACCATAAACAATTCAACCATAGACAAGACCGTCTCTCGCACAGTTGTCAATCTGTCAAAACAAACTTTTGACATACATACAATAGAATTATTGGAAAAGGGCTTGAATTTTGCAATAACACCGCGAAAAATACCGTTTGAAGAAATTATTTGCAGCGTTGAGGATTGTTTATTAAGCAATAATATAAGCAAGGAGGATTCGGAGGCCATACGACAAGATATATCGTCATTCTTACGACGTAGTTCTGTGCCCAAACCAAATCTTTCCCGGGAACAAATGAGTGCATTGAAAAACTTACGCTCCAGATCGGATATTACTATTCTCCGCGCAGACAAAGGTAATGCCACGGTGATTATGGATACAACAGATTATAGTGAAAAAATACAACATCTTTTATCGGACGAGAACACGTACAAAAAAGTCAAAACAGACCCCACCAACAAGGTTTTGAAGACAACTCAAAACCTTATAAAGAAGTACTCCGACTCACTGAATCTGGATCCCAAATTCTTGTTGCCTTCATGCCCTAAACCTCCAAAGTTGTATGGTTTGCCAAAGATACACAAAGCCAATGCTCCTCTTCGACCAATTGTAAGCCAAATTGACTCACCAACCTACAAATTGGCTCAGCTGGTGGCTAATGTACTCTCGCCTCTACGCGGACAGACCAAGGCCCATGTAAAGGATTCCTACCACTTTGTTGATGAGATTAAACATCTACGCCTCAGAGACAATGAACAACTGGTCAGTTTCGATATACAGTCCCTGTTCACTTGCCTACCAATACAGCAGTGTATCGAAATTGTTACAAGAAGGCTGAGAGAGAATGACTTACCGGTTGAATATACGGACTTGTTAGAACACTGCCTTACATCTGGCTATATGTTGTGGAATTATGACTTTTACATGCAAGTAGATGGTGTTGCGATGGGCTCACCTGTTTCACCTGTGGTGGCTGATATTTTTATGGAGGACTTCGAGAAGTTAGCCCTTGAGTCCTCACCTGTACAACCCACCTTCTACAAGCGGTATGTAGATGATACTTTCACAATATTACCATCAGACAAAGTATCCATATTCCTTGAGCACCTGAACAGCCTCAACTCCAAAATACAGTTCACAATGGAGTTGGAGAGAGATAATTCCTTAGCTTTCTTGGACGTATTAGTAATAAGGAATCCTGATGGCACATTAGGTCATACAGTGTATCGCAAACCTACACACACAAACAGGTATTTAAATGGTGATTCCCATCATCACCCAGCACAGTTAAGTACTGTTGGAAAATCCTTATTTCAAAGAGCGCGAGGAATCTGCGATGAACAGCATGTGGATACCGAGCTTCATCATGTTACACAAGTTTTACGCGACAATAAGCTTCGGGTGCCACGCAAACAGAGCAGCAACCGAGTGAAGCCGGCTACAGTTGAAAGATTACCTGCAGTGTTACCATTTATAAAGGGAGTCACTGATAAAGTGAGCTACATTCTAAGGAAAGCTTCAATAAAAACATACTTTAAGCCGCCCAAAAAGATCAGCCAATGTTTACCATCAGTGAAATGCAACTTACCCCTTCAAGATGCAGGAATCTACAAACTCGACTGTGATTGTGGCCTCTCTTATATAGGGCAAACCAAAAGGTCCATCAAAACCCGGATCAAGGAACACATTGCAGATGTCAAACACCGTAGAAACACCAAGTCCGCGATTTGTGAACACACACTGGATCAACCTCGCCATTACATAAGATTTGATAAGCCACAAGTACTGGCAAAAGAAGCACGATACCGCCCAAGAATGATACGCGAGGCCATAGAAATTAAAAAACACCCTAATTTTAACCGTGAAGATGGTTGGGTGCTGCCATCTAGTTGGGATCCAGTAATAAACAAACTCAAGCACAAATCCATGACACCTCGGCTTCAAGACACTGTGAGTTCATTCTGCGTAGATCGGAACGCAAACAAAAATTGATGAGTCGTCGGGTAGTTGGATAACTTCAAGAAATTGGACACCTGTCACCTCAGTCCGCCCGTGACCACGGCCGCTGCAAAGTAGCCGAAACGTCGGGATTAATAAAAGTGCTCCGCGACAAAATCCGTAAGTGTTTAAACTTATAATATCATGAGTGATACTCGCGAAAACTTAAGAAATCATTATGATATTATATTATTATATTATAAGCAATGTTTGATGCGTAAAATTCTATTGAAAAAATTCGTGAACTTATAATACTTATAATATTTATTAGGTTTTTTTTTCGTAATTTATTCAAATATTGTGATTATTTGCAAAAAAACCCACCAAACTGTAATCTCGCAAGATCTCGAAATTGGCGAGATCTCGCGGTATTGTATTCTTAAACTCGCGGAATCTCGCTTGAGCCCCAATCTCGCGAGATTTGCATTCCCTAGTCAATAGTCATGACTTTATTGACGGACTATAGTTTTTTAAAATGTTTTAGAATAAGTGTGAACAAGAATTTATTATTGTTTCATTGTTAATTCATTTTGATATTATAATTTGTTATCATGTTTAAAATAAATTTTTAAGTTTAGTTCTTTGCTTTATTTCAAGCACTTTTTTTTTAGTCATTAAAAATGCCCAAAAGGGGCGCCAAAATCCTTTTTGCACACGGGCGCCACTTGCCCTTGCGGGGGCCCTGTACGAGGTACCTCGGACCTTAAATAAGTTTGATGGAAACAATAGAGATATAGAGACTCAACTAACTCGCTGATTCGAGCTTTCAAAAGTCTTTATGTTTCCTTTAAACTTATTTAAGGTACCCCGTGTCTTGTAACATAATACATAATAAGCGATTATCTTACAAGGTGCCTTAAATAAGTTTGAACAAAACATAGAGACTTTTAAAAGCTCGAATGCTACGAATAATTATTATTCGTAGCATTCGAGCTTTTAAAAGTCTCTATAAAAATAGATTTTATTATTCATAGCTAGAATGCAAAATTTAATGCTGATTAGTGATTATATTGAGCTTTCAATGTACTAGAGAGTTATTAAAAAATAATCAAATACTAATAATATTGTTTACAATAATTTACACCACTTAGGGCCTGTTACACCATTTCCTGATAAGTGCCGGATAAGCTATCCACCACTTAACTTGACAGATAGAGTATGGAGAATCAGTAAAAAAAGTAGCCTATCCGGCACTTTATCAGGAAGTGGTGAAACAGGCCCTTAGTGGAATATAGTAGGCAAAATATCACAGATAAATGTGAAAAGTATTCATAAAACCATAGAGATAAAACTATATTTTTTCAGTACATTACTCCTTTATGTATGAAAGCGCTCGTTAAGGGGCCGGGTATCCTCGAAATTCTCGTACATACGTAATACCAAAATCATTTTCTAATACGAAAATATTTAACATGTTTGAGTTGTTTTTCAGCTTAAAATAGTAATTATCTAGGTTCCTGCACAAAAATTTAAGTCAAAATATTTAAACACTTAAAAAAATTTTTTTTGTTTTAAAATTTTTTTTATTAAATTTCCTACTAAATATTTAAACACTAAAAACTAGAGTAAAATACTAAAAAATATATAAATAAATAGTAAATTTACTACAAAATATTTAAACTCTTAAAAATATTTTTTAGTATTTAAATGTTATGTAGTAAATTAACTATTTATTTATATATTTTTTAGTGCTTTACTTTATTTTTTAGTGTTAAAATATTTTGAAGTAAATTTTTGTGCAGGAACCTAGGTAATTACTATTATAAACTGAAAAAAAACTCAAACATGTTAAATATTTTCGTATGAGAAAATGATTTTGGTATTACGTATGTATGAGAAATTCCAAGGGTACCCGGCCTCTTAAGCGGGTAGAACTCTATCAAGCACTCACGCGTCAAGAGACTTGGCACTCTACTCTCATAGCGTTTTCGCTTCATTTGCTTTAGTTTTCAATCGTTGCTTCAATATTTTGTTATATAAAATTGAATGTTCTATTATTACACCTGTGGAACATAATCAAATAATTTTTCCATTTGAAAGGTGATGCCGGATGCGAAGCATTTTCAACGTGTAAAGGGCTGAAGGGATTTTCGTCTATGATTGCCAATGATCTTCGTCGTTTTTAACCGACTTCCAAAAAGGAGGAGGTTCTATATTCGACTGTGGAAATTCATGATTGCTTGGTGGCAAACGGCAATCATTGTTATCTATTAGGACCCAACGTGAAGGGAGGCCTAATTATTAAGTATAATTAGGCGTTAGCCCAGATCACAGACTTGAGACTACTAAAAGGTTACTTGGTAACCCAGATTCATTTTCACATTTCAGTGTCCTGAAATCTGAATTATCTGTTGTTATAGAAGTGTTTTTATACAGTATAGTATAACTTGACGCGTATTTAGGACGTCGAAAACACAAAGACACTCTGCGACGATTTTCCCGGACGTCGCTTTAAATAAATACTGTATTTAATATCCAAGAAAATAAATATTATATTATCCGATAAGATAGTAATATATAAGTTGGGGTTCCGCATAATCGCACATAACTGTACTTTGCAGGGGTAAGTTTGACCCTAGGGCGACCGTTGTAACGGCTCAGGGGAATATCAATGAAAGACAGTTAAATTCTTAATTACACATTGTTAATAGTCGTTAAAAACTCGAGTGTTTTAGCTCATCGCGATGATAGGGTAAGGGTGGCGACAATAAAGTTTTTGCGCTTATAAATTACACCCATTAATGCAAATTCTGGTCACACGAGTCCAGAGACTCGACTTCCTAAGAGTGTCATTATTTTATTAAATTGTAATTTAACATTCAAAGAAAACAAATAAATACAGCTTGACGATCATTATAATTTTAGCTATTAGTTTACTTAGTTTTTAAAAAACTGGATAGAAAGACTTAAATATTTTAGAAATACATAGAACATTGACAATATTTTTATTAAGTTTTTTTTAATTAAGTATGTAGGTATATTATAGGCAATTGTCGTTACAATATTACTGAGTAAATATATGTATGACTATGAGCTCAATAATATTGGACATAAATAATATTCATAGAAGATACTAAGAAACGAATTACTTAGTAGCGCTTCGAGTATTTTCCTTTTTCGTGACACATCGTCTTGTATACGATATTTATTTTATTACCTAGTTGAATTGGAATACATACATACTTAATTGAAGACAGAATTACTATTGAAGACATGAGTAGATGAAGTGGGCAACTAACAATTTGAGAGCTGTCGTTTATTGCATGGAGGCTTATTAGGACCGGGAAAATGACTTACAATAAAAAATGTGGATTCTGTATAACTATAGCTAAGTAATATATTAAGTAGGTCCTAGACGATGAAGGAGGTAAGTAACAAGGTTTGTTCAAATTATCATTTGTGATTGCTCATATTATATTATAATTTGTTATTTACATACTTCTTCCACTCGTGTCTTCAATTATTGTCAAACTACAATTCACCTACAGCTATAAGAAACTAGATCATAATATTGACTAACCTGCATAACCTTAAACTTAGAAGGGGCAAAAATGAAACTCTGCCATTAACCATAGTAAAATTATCTGCTTCAAGTACTTTTTAAGTTGTTCAAAAAGGTTAAAGGATTTCTTTTAGCAGTAGCATACACATCCGTTTTCCAATACCTATCTGTTTGCTAGGTTTTAATTAATGAAAAGTCGATGATAAACTATGACTTTAGATACCGGTTTTGAAATATCAACCAGTGCGGTCGGGCCCGGCTTATTATGTAGGTAAATGCGTTTATTTGTATTGCCTTGATCTTTCACACCTTTTACACTCACCCCTTCGCTATATCGTTTATATTTCGAGTGCACAGCTTTTGTGTTTAAAATTTGCGTGGTATGGGGGACACGCGCCGTGCACGCGACCCGCATTTGAAGAACGGCGGCCATCTTTTGCCTGCCACCAGTGGCGCTAGTGGGCGCTTTATAATCACAACAAATAACATAGAAAATTGATCGATTAAATGATTTTCTAAATCACTACGCGCTTATTTATAGCTATTAATTTGGGAATCTGATATTTTTTGTGTGATTTTTAAGTTTGATGTCATGTGGGAGACAAAAGTGGTTTTAGTTCCGAGTTTGTCCACCTGCAAACATAAAATAGCGGAGCCGTTAATATCTTTTTGCAACTCTTGGCAATCTACGGATATTGGACATTTTATAGTTTTTAAAAGGCAATAAAACTTGTGGTTTCGAAGTGAGGCTACGTGTTTTAAATTGCTTTGTTTCTTAGGCCCGTATTTTTGGTCAGTACTTAAAATGCGACCCGGTCTCAAGACGCGGTTCGGCTCTGTAATTTGTCAAAATTTTGACAGCCAACCAATCACAGAGCCTGAACCGTGTCTTGAGACCGAGATGCATCTTGAGTACTGACCAAAAATACGGGCCATAGTATGGACGTTGGGGCCTATAGCCAAACTTAATCAATATGTACAATCTGTAGTAGGAAGACTTGTGAATAAATGTATGTGCCTATTAAAAGGTTTCTTCGCGATTCGTTATTCAATAACATTATGCTTGTACCCTCAGGGTAAGTGTCAGTTTGTGCCCTCGGTAAGGGCATATACGGGCTCTTAATCACTTTATAATTATTGTCGTAGATTAAATCTATCAACAGTTTAAATTATTGATCCTTAGGGCGTTTACTCATAGTTTTTTTATACGTCGTAAATGAGCGAATTATACGAAGAGAATTTGTTTTCTGTGAAACGTATACAGTTGCAAAGGATTGACGATATCCATATCAAATGGTTTCGCCCCTCAGAAAATGCTGCTTGTCACTTAAGATAAAATATTTTTACACTTCTGTAGCTTGTAGAACGTGTCTGAAATATTTTTCCTTATGCCTGATTATAAATATGCAACGTCGCTGTGTATTGTTACTGTCTGGAAGTAATTTTTCAGAAAATAGGAGAATATTTAAGAAACATTCTCGTCACGTTTCCCACAGAGGATCGTGCGTACAAATAATTAGTCTTTTGTGAGTCAGAACTCCGTACCCTGATTGTGCCATTTTCATGCAACATTCATGCAGCAAATTGTATTCTCGTTGGCTGTATCCAACAGCAAATTGTATTCTCACATACAAACAAACGTCAAACGGCTGACTGAGTTTTTGACCGACTTCCAAAAAGGGGGAGGTAATACGTTCGGCTGTATGTGTGTGTGTGTGTTTTTTTTTGTATGTTCAACGATTGCTCAGTTTCGCTGGATTATTCATAACGTGTTTGATATTTCTTTGCATAAAATATCATTTTGTAGTTTCGTAGGAAACGAATTGGCTAGAAGTGGCATTTCATTCAAGTAATAGAATCAGAGTTCAGGACAAACTTCAGATAAATCTAGACTCATTGTGTGAGCTTATTTGCACCGGAGTGATAGTGCTATCGTTCGTTGACCCTCGCGCCGAGGCCGATCATTACACCGATTTTGTAAAATACGTAAAAATATCACATACATGTATGTATGAGCCCGTATGTAAATGCCGCTTTATATTCATATGCGCGATACCTTGGTTCGCTATCGAGAACTGATAAATATGTACGGAGACGAACGGAAAATTTCGATTTTTCTTATTCATTCCGTAAGTGAAATCGAAGATTTGAATTTCGCATTCGAAACGCGCTAATATAGTTCACTCTCTTCCAATTCACACCGCGCCCAATTATACTTCTCTGCTCGTTATTCTATGGTAAACAAAAACTTTTTCACAGGTTCCATCGTGTGATGGTGATAACAGATAATGCCAATTTTATTTTCAGGGGAAAGTATTAGCATGACAGAGATATTGAAATTTTTTAATGCATAAATGTAATTTATCGAAGAGGCAATTTACAAATTCTCGTGCGAGCTCGATAAGTGGAATATTAATTTTAAATTGCATATTTTCTGGATTCAATTTTTTATGAATATTTTATATTTTACATTGAACTGTACCTATATCTCATAAACTTTAATAGATACACGGTTCTAACTTTTAATAACGTGCTACCATAGATTGATGCAAGAATAGATGCGACAAAGCACTCTACAATTTGATAAAGTGCTACCAAAGATTAATTCAAGAATAGATACGACTCTACTAAACACTTTGACTCGTGATTCACAAATTTAATTTGGGTCGGTGGGCCAAGGGAACGGATCGGTCTGATTATCATTGAAATTAAATATTGTTATAGGAGGGTCACTGATTCTCATTAACTAATTAAAGATTCAAAGTTATGCGCGACTTCGAACACGTGAAAATAGAGGCGATTTGCTTCAAAAAGTGGGTACTTTTTGAGGTAGGTACTTTTTGAATATATTAACTAGGTAGTTAAGTACTTTTAAAAATGCTAGTTCCAATTTTGACGATTTTCATCTTTGATTAGCAAGTAATTTCTTAAGAATAAAACTGGGGAATGGGGATGCACGAGTTGTCCATCGATCCAAATTGTGTGTTTCTGATAATTTTCGGATTTTTTTTTGTCTAAATATTTGCAGTCGAGGCACCGGCTTATAAATTATATACTTACAAGAATGGGTGTTTGCACACTGCACGGTAACGACACGACACGATACCACAGAATAGCCGGCCACCGCACATAATATTATACAATTTCAAGTTGGCCGACTATCGTACAAACTGACTATCGTACTAATTCTAATATTCTGCCACTTAGTATTGAATGCACCCAAAATATTCTCCTTTCTTTTCGCCTTAGTTTTATTAGTGCCACAATAAAAGCGTGCTTTTTACGCATTTTAATACGCACGTCGCTAGGCTAGCAACACCGTTATCAAATAAATCTAAAAGTGTGCGGCTGGCAGCGTACACGATGAAGTTGTCCAATTAAATTGTGACACTACGCAATTTAGTTTGTACGATAGTCGGCCACCTTGAAATTGTATTATATGTGCGGTGGCCCTTATCTATTCTGTGGTATCGTGTCGTGTCGTTACCGTCGCGTCGCAGTGTGAAACCACCCATTGTCACGTTTACATTGTGCATTATGTATCAACTACCAACAGAAAAGTACCTATGTTTACAAAAAACACAGGATTTATTCTAAAAACCTCAGAAATCCATACATATGTAATTCAGTCACGTTCTGAAGATGTTTTGTGTCCAAATAGACAAATTGTGGTCTCGACAAACATCTCGGACAGGTCACAAACAGGTTTTGTTATGTAATTTGGTTTTCCAGGAAATTGCGAAGATCTACATTTTTAAGCTATTGCAAATCTTTTATCGTGGGCTCAGAAGTTAGAGCGCGGCGTCCGAATCAAGAAATTCCGTAACCGGTAACAAAAATAAAACTAACAACCCCCACTCGGTACCACGTTGCCGTGCTAGACGATAACGTCGTTTCAGTTTGGCAGACTTCGGCACGGTTTAGTATGCGTGCGTGTCATATGCGAATAATTATGATTGCTTGAGTTAATAATTAAAATGCCGTGTAATAACTTTACCGCGGCATTCCCTAAGTGCCACACGTATTTTTCTATGAGGCCGTAGTATTGGTCTGATCCAAAGCATTAGGGCCAACTGCCAAGGCATGGCACGCTCAACGATCACAATTTTGATTACAACGCTTCAACTCCCAAGCGGACACATGCGGCCGCGATAGCAATAGATATAAGCTATTGTGTCTGGTTTTTCCACGATCGGGGTATAAGAAAATTGAAATAAAAAATTACCGTAATCTGTGACTTTTTATTAGACTCTTGCCCTAGGAATTTTATAAAGACTAGTAAAATATGGTCGTTTAGTCGGTAAGCTCTTTAATTAATCTACTAAGATTGATATGAATGTGACATGATGATTGGATTCTATCTTAGAAGATGTCTACTCTTGCCCATTTTCCTGTCTTCTGATTGACTACCTAGTACCAGTATAGTATACAAATATACAGTAGAGTGTAGACCATCTATACCTTCAATTCATACTGCGGAATCTAAAACAGCCGAAGTGCTAGGAAGTTACCTTTTATTGAAACGTTTTGACATTTTTTGTTTCGTACCAATTTATACTCATTTTTCCCCTTATAATTTGAGCAATACATTAACTATTGTAGTACTTACTTACTTTATATTTTACATAATTAATAATTATACAATCCACTTTTTTTTTCAAATAATTTTCCCGGTCCTAAAGCCTCCAATTTATGTAAAGAAACGAAAATTTTCATGTTGTTACTTACCCACTTTATCCACTTACGTCTTCAATTACTAGATTTAAATACTCAAAGGGTCTATTCACAAGTTATTAAATGGTGCCCGTAACTGGTTGCACTAAATTCTTCAAGAATATACATTCTTCCGAAATAAAACTATATCCTATGTATTGTCCAGAAATTAATGTATCTTCTTTAAAATTAGCAGTTTATTTAAGCATGAAGAAGTAATACATAGACCGACGTCTGTATTCCTAATATTTGTATGGATGTGCATATTATTATTATTTGTCCGTTTGTCTGTAGGTGCGCTGGTATATTTTTTCCATCGCCAAGGTTGTTCAGGCTAGCTCGGAGTTTTTGTACGTGTTCGTGACCAGTCTTGAAATGACCAAAAAAATGCGTGTTAAATCTTAAATGGATCTCAAAAAAGATACCCCGAAACGAAAACGAGAATCCTGTGGTATTATGGCCGTCGCTGCATCGTTATGGTTATAGTTTACACCCATATTCAATATTATGTTCGTCCCAACTGCCTTGTCATATTGAACGTTAACCGATTCGTGGCCAATGTGTAAACGAGTATTTATGAAACTTTTTTTTCTTATTAACACTCATCTTCATCAGCGTCAGTAATTTAGCTTCGATGCTACTGTCTGTTGAGTTATTTTTTGCGTCATGACAAATACGAGAACTTTCAATCACTTAATGTCCTTTTCAATGTAAAGTTTTGCAATATTGAGTGGCTATATTCTGGAAAACTTTCATTCTCCTTATTGTCGTTTTCCAAGCAATTTTCATTTGAGTATGTTTGTAAATCGTGGCTGGCTATATTCAGGAAAGTCATTATATTCCTGCTGATTATCCAAAACATACGTATTTCATTTGTTTAAATAAACGATTTTCTGAGAGCTCTTAAATTTTAATACAAATTTATATTGTCATAGCTACACAACTACTCTAAGTTATTTAATCTTCAACTAAAATAGATGAAGTTGCTAGTCATAATAAATCCCACAACCTTTACGGAAAAACTATCATGCCTATTGATTTGTGCTTTAACATGTAATTAGGGTTCTAACTTCCGTACCCAAAAGATAAAAACGGGACCCTATTACTAAGGCTGGCCTCACACAGCCGGAACGTCTCTCTGAATAATTCATAATCGGAAATTCATAATCTAAATTTCGGCACCTTGCCTCACACACATCTTTGAAAATAAGATTGATCAGTAGTCTCATGATTCCTGGCACATATTTAAACGTCTTTATGGAAGAAGAATTAATACTAATAAATATTATTTTTCTTTTACTTTCGTTTTCACTTAATGTTTCCCAATTTGGAATTAAACTTTTAAGAATTTCCAACCACGCTATGTTTTTTTCCCTGTCATGGTAATCCTCAATGGATGTGTCCTATATTTCAATGCTTAAGATTAAATTTTCCGTGTCAGACATCACGCCAGCAGGTCACAACACGTCCAGGGGTTAGCTTCTTGCAGTGTCAACTGAAATAATTCATAATCTGATTCCAGTATGTGTGTGCCGCTCTATTAAAATGTATGGGAATACGCGCGTTATGAAATCATAATCTTAAATTTATCGATCCGGAATTCAGAACGCTCGTCAGTATCATTCTTACAGATCGATCTGAGAAACATAATCTGAAAAAAATCAGAATGTGTACGTGGAGCATACTTACTAATATTGTATGGAATTCCAGTCTTTCTGAATTAATAATATGAATTCAGAAAGACATTCCGGCTGTGTGAGGCCAGCCTAAGACTTCGTTGTCTGTCTGTCTGTCTGTCTCCAAGCCGCAACTCAAGAACGGTAATAGAATTGAAATTTTCACGGATTATGAATATCTGTTGCCGCTATAATAACAAATACTAAAAACAAAATAAAATTAAATAAATAAAATAATAAATGAAGGGGGGCTCCCATACAAAAACATAATTTTCGCCATAATTTTGCTCTATAATGGTACGGAACCCTTCGTGCGCGAGTCCGTGTTATATGTGTTATCATCAGTCAGTCAAGGTGTGACGACGTGAGCCCTCACAAAGCTCGGCTTTTAGTAATCAGCACTAATTAAAATCATTAATACCTACATACTCGTATGAGCAAAATTTGTGCCAAAGGTTGACGACAACTTACACATTTTGTTAACAGTATGAATTACTACTTTTATACGCCATATCAGCTTTGAATTACAACTAATACGAACACTGCACACAAAATTTATATTTTCCCTCTCTGATTTACGCCTATTTACAATAAAATATGCATAAAACACAACCAGTGGCCAATGCCGCACGTGGCGCGTCATCGTTTAGCAGGGCCGATGACGCTTATGGTGCGTCATCGAACAAAGTACTTGGCCTGTCGTAAGAATTTGTTGAAATGAAGGTGGCAACGAATCGGTTAACAAACTAGTTTAGTTTATTTACTAATCTGCTAACGTTAGTAAGCACGTCAGCTTTTTTTTTTACTTTAATACTTTAGCTGGTAGGTTCCGAAGCGATGATTGGTTCCGAAATAATTATGTATAGGTAAGTACACCAGGGCGGCCAGATGCCAGTGCATTGAGTATTGACGTATATAATATATACGTCAATAAGCCACATATTATGTGGCCTTGTTGGGACATGCAGGGACGTCATTACAATACGTCACACTTGTGAGTTGTGAGGCTTGTCTCACTAGTTGGCAGTGAGTAGTGACACACCAGTACAAAATGGTGTCGGATTCAAGACGTCATGATCACTGATACTAGTCCCAATATACTAATACTGGGTTAAATTTCAGAACTCACACATAATGTTTGTTTCAACTCCTTTGTCATTTTAAACGTCAAATTTTATTTTGACCATCGTGACTCGCGTCGCAGGACTCTTCATTTCTTTTTAAATATTATTTGTCACTTAAATCTGTTGATCCTAACTTAAGGTAAACATAATAATATCTCAAGCTTTTACTCATGAATCATGATTCATGAAGGCTCTATGATATATGATGGGAAGTTTCCTTTCCATTAACTGTTTCATTTCGAGTTCAAAAGTTGCTAAGTTCTCAGAACTAGGTGAATTTCCCAACCGCTTTTTTTTCGCGGCTACTGTGAAATTGGGGGTGTGAAATGGCTTTTTAGGGTTAAATAAAATTTCATCGTATAGTTTGTGTTAATTATCCATATGAGTCAACAGACACGTTTATAATTCGATAACTAGAACATCAAAATATAAAATTCTTAAGGTGGAAATTATTAGACCCCTCGGTGACTGTCCCAACGACCTTTTTAGTCCTAATTTCGTCAACCGAGGAAAAAATATTAGTGGTACAAACAAACGGATTCTTTTATTAGATTCTTAAAGAATGGAGGTATAATCAATACAAATTTCATAATCTCAATCGTTATACTTTCAAAATTGCGGGAGAAATAAAACTGTCCCAACATTTTGTCTTGATTCGGTGAATAAAAAAGAAACATGAATTGTCGAAACCAGAAGTACTTTTGAACATAATGCCGCTTCTTGAACTCAAGTGCCAGTCATGCTTGTGCCTTCGGAGCTAGAGGTGGTTTGCTGCGTCGCTGCGTGTTCCCGCTAAAAACGTAAGTATATCGTCTCGGTGACACCCGACACTTTTCCACTTCATTTCCGTGATTCAATTTATCATGTTAATTGAACCAGCTAGAAGTATTACCTTTTTTTCTTACAAACACTTTTAATAATATGTATCAGTATGTAGTATAGATATCGGTATAATTATTATAGGTGTCAAAATATTCAACGATTTGTCGCAAATTTTCATTTCGGTGATTCCGTTTCGGTGAATTCGGTGACCTATTTGGTCACTGAAATGAAAAAAAAATCACCGATACGAAAAAAAATCACGGAAATGGTGACTCGGTGACTTTCGGTGACCTTCGGTGACAATAGTTTTCATATCGGTGAATGCTTTTTTCATCTCGGTGATTTTTAAAGTTGTTTTATACAGGAGGAATAATAATCTGCGAAATCGTAAAAAAATGTTAATGAATAAAAAAGAAATATGGTGCTTCTTAATGTTTCATTTTTTGAGCTATTGTATAGCTTTGATCGCGTTTATCAAGAAATTCCGTAACGAAAAACACCTAACATTTGTCTAACGTCGTTTTAGTCAATATTTAAACTTTTTTTTAACTTTAAATATTTATAAGGACACAATATTTACCTTTCATTTTATGAATAAGAAACTCAGAGTCTGATATTTTGACCTCATGTAGTTAGTTTATTAGGATTACCTAAAATAATATTGACTTTTGTTGATTAGTGAAATAGGAAAAACAGTACGAGATAATATAATATGATTATTTAATATTAGAATTTAATGAATACTATCAAAAACTAGTTTTGGTTATAATAATGTTAGAATAATAGTAACTCGATTTTAACTGTTTAACTTAAGTATATTTTTATAACGAAAAATTTTAACTGTTTATGTTAGTTTTTTAAATGATTACAACAGTTAAAATATTGCCTTATGGTAGAAAAAAGATATGTGTCAATGTCAGATTTCTTATGTCTAATGTCAATAATTGTCATTGTTTCACATCTGCTTTTTGAGGTTATACACAAAGGTTATGTTTTGTAAAAGTTGTTATTTTTTCTCAATAATTTCTTTTGAGTAAAAGTGCTCTTCCGTAATAATAAAACAGTGTATTACAGAGTGTGAGTGATTAAATGATAAAACAACCATTTGGTCCTTCGAGCCGGATAACAATATACAACAAAATACGTCAATTATTGTTCTTTATTGATTGCGAAAATTTACCATGGCAGACAAAGAGATTAAACAATATGTAACAAAATTAGATGCCAATTCAACTAAAATGGCTAAGTTGTATATGAATACAAAGAAAAGCGCTAAGGACAAACGAACATAAGGATTTTTAGATTCTCGTATGGAAATTTTACAAGAGTATTGGGCGATTTATACAAATATTTATGATACGGTTTATGGACTGATTGACCTTCAGACTTCCGAGATTGATTTAGACAAGCATTTCGAGCAAGCTGAGGAATATTATTTGGAGCTTAAAGCTTGGATTAAAGACAGATTATATGAGTTTGAAAAAGAATCAAGTGAAACTTCAAATTCTGTGAATATCATGACATCTGATAGTCAAGCAGCTGAGACTCAAAGCATGAGACCGAGACTACCACCGGTATCCATACCACAGTTTTCAGGTGATTATAGTCAATGGATGAGTTTTCGAGATTTGTTCAATTCCTAGATACATAAGGATGATCGTTTGACTAAAATTGAGAAACATCATTATCTGAAGACTAGTTTATGTGGTGAAGCTGAACAGTTGTTAAGGAATTATTCACTGACAGAAGCTAACTATGATGACGCCTGGAAAAAATTAAATGAAAGATATGACAATAAAAGAATGATTGTGAATAATATACTTACTCGTTTCCTTAGTCAAAAAACTTTAACTACAGAATCTGCCAAAGGTATAAAGGATTTGCTAGATACATCAAGTCAGTGCGTAACATCTTTAGAAAATCTAAATATTGATGCATGGAATGCTATTGTGGTACATATCCTTGTTTCCAAGTTGGATATGGAGACGCGAAAGCTTTGGGAACAATCTTTAAAGGATTCTTCTACCATACCTACTTATGATGATCTTCAAAGTTTTCTTGAAAAACAATTCCGAGCCATGGAAATGTATGCACTAAAAACAAAGACTGTCGCACAACCACAGAAAGTAACTCACATAAAAACCTTCGCTGCTAAGATTGATAACACTTGTACTTACTGCTCACAAAATCATTATCTCTGCCACTGTAAGGATTTTGCCTCGAAGAATGTTCCGGAACGCCAAGATTTTGTTAGAAAAAACAATATATGCTTTAATTGTCTCGCAAAGGGTCATGCTGTTTTTAACTGTAGACAGAGTACCGTCTGCAAAAAGTGTGGACGTCGTCATCACACATTGCTGCATCTGACTGCTGCTAAAGAAACAGACCAGGAGAAAGTTGATTTAACTAAGAATGCACCTACATCTTCTTGTAATTTGTCTGTGAATCTGAAAGCTGAAACAAAAGACGATCATGTTATTTTAGCTACTGCTGTGATTAAAGTAAACGCAAAGTCCAGTGGTACTTACTCGTTGAGAGCTCTTGTTGATCAGGGTTCCCAGGGTTCCTTCATCTCCGAAGCAGCTGTGCAGTTACTAAATCTTGATCGCACTCCTATTACTGGCAAAATCTCTGGAATTTCTAGCACATCAGTGGTCACTACAAAATCGATGGTCACACTTACAGTCCACTCAACAAAAGATAATGCTTCAACCTTTACGGTTAATGCATACGTTTTGAAGAAACTTACTTCATTGTTACCTTCACGTGAGTTTTCACAAGATACTTGGCCTTCCTCTATGCAGTTGGATCTTGCTGATCCCAACTATCACAAGCCAGGGTCTATTGATGTTTTGTTTGGTGCCGACGTGCACGCCTACATACTACTTAATGGATTACACAAGTGTAACTCTCTAATTGCACAAAACTCTCGCCTAGGTTGGCTTATCTCAGGTAGAGTTTCACAAACTGATTCGACAGTATATGAACACAATACAGTTGTTATGCAAACCAAGATTGAGATCGATCGGTTACTTAGAAAATTTTGGGAGATTGAAGAGAGTTTACCCCACGAAAAATCTATGAACGAGTTAGAATTACAATGTGAAGAGCACTTCAAACGAACTCACACTCGCAATGATGTCGGTCGTTACATTGTCCGACTACCTTTCAAAGATGATCCACCCACAAACCTTGGTGATACTAAACCACTTGCAATCAGTCGCTTACATCATATGGAAAAGCGTTTTACACATAAGCCTGATTTCAAAGAAGAATATCACAAATTTATGAAGCAATACGAGTCCCAAGGTCATATGATGATGGTACCTGAAAAAGAAAAGGTAACAAATAAAGTTAATTACTTACCTCATCACGCTGTTCTTAGGCCGACGAGCTTAAGCACGAAGCTGCGTGTAGTCTTCGACGGGAGCGCTGCACCTGCAAAAGGAAAATCGTTAAATGATGAACTACTTATTGGTTTTCCTCTTCAACAAGACGTCAGAGATCTCATAACTCGATGGCGACAACACCAGATTTGTTTAGTCTGTGATATTCGACAGATGTACCGTCAGATTTTAGTTTCCAATGATGACGTTGACTACCAAAGAATTTTATGGCGAGAATCTCTAACAGAACCAATCAAGGAATACAGACTACTTACCGTTACGTATGGAACTTCTTGTGCACCTTTTCTGGCCATACGTACTCTTCGCCAATTGGCTGAGGATGAGAAGCATGATTTCCCTGATGAAGCTGAAATCCTGAAAAATGATTTATATATGGACGATCTACTTACTGGTGTTTCAAATGTTGATGATGCTGTGAAACTACAAAAAAGATTAACTGAACTTTTATCTCGTGGTGGATTCCCTTTACACAAGTGGTCTTCTAACAGTAAATTAGTGCTATCCCAAATCCCCAGTGTTGATAAAGACTCACAAAGTGAAGTGAATATTAAAATTGAAGACACAATTAAAACATTAGGCATTACCTGGAACTCAGACTCTGATAACTTTGAACTTAATTGTAATTTAAATCAAGGTGATAACGCTATTACTAAAAGAAATGTCTTATCCACAATAGCTAAATCTTTCGACCCTCTAGGTTGGCTAACACCTGCAATTATAAAACTCAAGATCTTTATGCAAAAGATCTGGTTAGCGGGCTTAGATTGGGACGAAGAGTTGACACTTGACCTGAAAGAGGAATGGATTACTTACCTTGATCGTTTCACGCACAATGAAAACATTCAGTTCCCACGATGGCTAGGCGTGTCGAATGATACAATTAAACGGGAGCTGCATGGTTTCAGTGATGCTTCTTGTGCTGCTTATGCGGGAGTGGTATACCTCAGAGTTTTGGGATGTGACGGTAGTATTAATGTTTACCTTGTGCTTGCCAAATCCAAAGTCGCTCCGGTGAAACAAATTTCTCTCCCTCGTCTGGAACTCTGTGGTGCATTACTTCTAGCAAAAATGATTAATCATGTTAAAACTGTTTTAACAATAGATGATAATGATATTTACAATTGGACAGATTCCACGATAGTCTTGGCTTGGCTGCGTAAGATACCTGCTACTTGGACTACTTTTGTTGCAAACCGCACATCTGAAATCTTGACACTCACGAATGTGAATCAATGGCATCATGTTAGTTCTGCAGACAATCCCAGTGATCTAGCTTCTCGTGGATGTTTTCCGTCTGATTTGCAACAGTCAAAGCTATGGTGGAATGGACCTCTATTTCTATACAAAGCACATGAATTTGATAATTCTTGTTTCGAGATTCCTGTAACTAATTTAGAAATGAAACCGACCTCTAAAATAATATGTAATGTTAATGTTATGGATAATAATGATGCTACTTCATTATTAAATCGATTCTCATCATTGTCAAAATTAATTCGAGTTACTGCTTATTGTTGCCGTTATTATAATTTGTGTAAATCTAGATTAAATAAGGAAAAATTTGCTATACCTAATTATTTGAGCGCTAATGAGCTAGACGATGCTTTGAATCGTTGTATTAAACTCTCACAATCTTTGTCATTCCGTGACGAGATATCTCGTTTAGCGCTAGGTAAACAGGTTCTCAAATCAAGTACAATTTATGTTTTAAATCCTTTTATCGACGATAAAGGTCTGATTCGTGTTGGTGGCAGACTCGCGAATGCTGAAATTCCAAACGACATGAAATATCCTATTCTGTTGAGTAATAATTGTGCTTTATCTAAACTTATTGTGTTAAACGCTCATTTAAAATGTCTGCATGGAAGCCATCAACTTACTTTAAATGTTGTAAGACAAAAATTTTGGATCATTCGTGTTAAAAATCTTGTTAAAACTGTAATACACAAATGTTTACCGTGTTTTAAACAAAAGGCTAATCCACTTTCCCCTTTTATGTCTGATTTGCCTAAGTTTCGGATAAAACCTAGTCGTCCTTTTCTTACGAGTGGAGTAGACTTTTGTGGACCATTCACAATGAAATTGTACCCAGGTAGATGTAAGAAGCTCAGCAAAGTTTATATTTGTTTGTTTATATGTACCGTCACAAAAGCCATTCATTTGGAACTCGTAACTGACCTTTCTTCTGCGGCTTTTATTGCTGCTTTTAGGCGCTTCACCGCTCGACGTGGTCTTTGCAAAGAGATTTGGAGTGATCACGGAACGAATTTTGTGGGAGCATCTCGTGAATTAGACATTGCTTTCAGAAGTTCTAAATCTCAATTAGTAGCTGAAATTAGTGAACTACTCGCTAACGATAACACTCAGTGGAGATTCATTCCTCCTCGCGCTCCACACTTCGGTGGTATTTGGGAGTCAGGAGTGAAAAGTATTAAAGGACACATAAAAAGGGTTATCGGCCAAACTTTTCTCACTTATGAAGAGCTTGCTACTTTAGCGACCCAAGTTGAAGCTTGTGTCAATTCACGCCCACTCACTATCATTAATTCAACTCTTGACGAGCCTCCATTAACACCCGGTCATTTTCTCATTGGAGAAGCCTTAATTGGAGTTCCTGAGCCATCTTTGACTGATGTAACTTTAAGTCCTTTAAATCGTTGGCATATAATTCAACGCATGGTGCAAAATTTGTGGCGTCGTTGGCAAAACGAGTACTTAACTAATTTACAACACCGTTACAAGTGGAATACCAAACGTCCAGAAATTCAACTCGGTACTATAGTTCTTGTCAAAGATGACACACTCCCTCCGGGTAAGTGGCTTTTGGGTCGGATTGTAGAGAAACACCCTGGTGCTGATGGCATAACTCGAGTAGTAACATTAAAGTACAAAGATAGTTTATTTAAGCGACCCGTCGTAAAATTATGTCCTCTGCCCCTGGATGTTTCTAGTGACTAATGAATGTTAATGATAAATTATTATTGTTGGTTTTTTTGTTGTCCTTTGTTAGTTTGTTGGTTTGTCGGATTTTAAGGACTTGAGTCGTCCTTGGCCGGCGGGATGTTTATGTTAGTTTTTTAAATGATTACAACAGTTAAAATATTGCCTTATGGTAGAAAAAAGATATGTGTCAATGTCAGATTTCTTATGTCTAATGTCAATAATTGTCATTGTTTCACATCTGCTTTTTGAGGTTATACACAAAGGTTATGTTTTGTAAAAGTTGTTATTTTTTCTCAATAATTTCTTTTGAGTAAAAGTGCTCTTCCGTAATAATAAAACAGTGTATTACAGAGTGTGAGTGTTTAAATGATAAAACAACCATTAACAAAGCACTAGAAGATACCTTTTCAAAATAGCAACAATACTACCTACACCTTTACAAAATAGTAAAACAACAAATAACATTTATCCTTTGCCGAGTGAAGTTGGCGCGTGGTAATTTTTATTCAAAGCAAATGTGTCAATTATTTCTCAGTATTCATATATTTTGTTATTTGTAATTAAAATCGTTTGTAACATGAAATATTTTTTTAATAAAAATACATGGTTCTATCCACAGACATAGATCAAGATAGATACCGTATGTGTATATACTTCGCGTGCCATATCGCGTTCCCAAACGAGGAGCAATGCTCGTCTTTCAAAAGTCTGTTCTTTAGTCTGCTATCGGAATCGGACGTAAATCGGACTTTTAAAAATGCCTCATGCTTAAAATAGCCGTATGATAATGGACACGTTTCTTATCATTGGTACGTCACAGTGGTAGGAAAAAAGTGACACGCTCGTTTTCATACAAATGGAGCGACATGCGGTATCTATCTTGATATAATGTGTCTGTGGTTCTATCTCATTGTTGTTTAAATAACCATGTCCAGGCATTTACCGTAGATGTAACTTAATACGTAAATAGAGATTATTTCGCCCATACAAAATGAGTAACCATCACTCTATGATAAAATTTATGCGAGTGTAGCGTACGGGAGGCAAAACCGCGATAAGAGTTGTGCAATAGCTGATTTCGTGATGGATTTTTTGTGATGGATATAGGCTATGTTTTATTCTGAAAAATATTAGAGATAATTTCGAAAATTACAAAAGTGTAACCCAAAGTGTCAACATTTTTCCATAAAAATACATTATTTCGCTTGTTTTACAATCACGCTGTATACTATTTCGGTGAATTTTGTTTTCATCTCGGTGACAGCTAAAATATAAACGTGTTTGCTACGTTTGTTTATTATTTATTTTTTATGTAAAAGTAGTCATAAAACATTAAAATTGAGAGGAAACTTCGGTAAAAACTAAAAAAAAAACATAGAAACAAAAAAGTTTACCGAAATGAAAAAAAAAATATGGACATGTTGAAATTCACCCAACTCTACCATAATTACTCATTTAATTTTGCTCAATAGTCACTACCTTTTAACAGCTTTTAAGGACGGTGCTTGTTTCTTTTTTTGACAAAAAAATATTATTATGTCTATACTGTATGGCGCTTAAACCATCTTAAACCGAATTTGATGGAATTTGGTATGAAGTTAAATCTCGCGCGATACTCTTTGCGAAATTCTAGATGTTAGATATAGAGGTTTCTAGTTGACAATAATTTAACTATCAAGCTCTAGTAACTCTAACGGCCTTATTTTTATTGTCATCTCCTAATGAGGTTAGTGGTAATGTAACACAATCATCATTACAAAATAGCTCATCATTTTGACATAATATAAATGAACGTGTTACACAGGCATATATTTCCATGCTCACGATACGGAAAGAGTTAAGTGAACGAACCAAGGCCAACTCAGTTGCCAGCCAACACTAGAAGAGGCAAAGAGTGGTTTTACCTCCGAGCTATTGTAAAGTCATCTTTATGTCCGAAACATTAAGGTGCTGTTAGAGGTATCATCATTATGGACTGTAGTGTAGCGAAATAGTATGAGAATCGTATAAAAACAAACACCACCTGTTGGGCCAAATAAGGCGCTGGTTGCAACCGGTAACGCCTTACCGGTATGTACGATAGATCTGTGTCATAATTGGGCCTTATTACTTGGTAATAAAGCTCAAAAGTTGTACAACGATTGTGCTAAACTGTACGCTCTTTGTATGAATTTATTATCGTCTAGTATTTTTGTAAAAATATGTTTTGTAGCTATGAATGAAAGGATAATCAAACAATCAATGATTCCTTCGAAATCTTCCTCAAATTATTGAAATCCTATCCAAGTAAAAAATTAAAAAAAAAACTCCACAAACGTTAGTAGTTTTTTAAATTCGGCACAACGACTCGAATATTTGTAATATTTTGTAATACATAATTATTTCACAAGTCGGTTAAATTAGAGAAGAGTGAAAGATGACACACTAACCAATATCTCAAAAGCGGGTAGAATAATTTAGTAGACGGCCTTGAGACGGTACAAGACTCGTAGAGTAAGTGTTACGCATCGTCAACTACTGAACTTTTTGTTACGATCATTATCTTTTATGGTAGTAGAAATTTGATATTTTTAAGTTCATTATTTCAACCTTTTTTTTGTAATGGAACTTGTTTTAAAAGTCGGCTACAGCCTTAGATAGAGCTAGCAAAAAGTATCCATGGATAAGTTCTTTTTATGGTTCTAGAAGGTTTTTTTTATGTCCGTTACTACGCGGAGATATAGGCTCAGAGACCAGACAAAAAATTATAAGACTCTATCTTGTCTAATTTAATTACAGTTGGTACGTGGTAAGTGGTAAGTTTTCTGAGAAGGCGTTGCCGTAATATAGCGGCGAAATGCAGCGGTGAGTGTATAAACCTCTTGAAAGATGTGCCATTTTTAACCGACTTCCAAAAAACGAGGAGGTTATATGTTCGGCTGTGGATATATTTTTTTCTTCATAAAGGGACTGCGCTACTCTAGGAAAACGCACATCTTTCAATTTTCTGCTTCTTTTTGATCTACATAATTGTTTGTAAGTATAGATCTTTACGCTGATGGTGCTCCCACACCACCGTTAGAAAATAAACATTTTCTAACATAAAAACATTTACTAAGAAATGTTGTTAATTGTTACATTTTGTTAGGAACTTACATGATAACAATATACTAAGCTTTACGTACAGAAGTATCAAAAGAAATATTTTTGTACGTAAATCCTAATATTAATCTCGATACTACATAATAAATGACGTCACGTCTCTGTAACCGAGCGGTGTTTAACGCTCCAATCGCTCAGTTTTTTTACAAAAAGCTCCAACTTTTTTATTGTATTTCGTCTCAGTTCGACAAGATCGTTATCGTTTATGAAATACACGTAATAGAAACTCGATCTTAAGCAGGTTCATATTTTAAAGCAGTGTTTTTCAACATGTGGGTCGCGAGCGCGACCCCCTGGGGGTACGTGAGCTTTTTAGGGGGCCACCAGAAGAGAGGGAACTATTAAAAAAGAAACAATAAAGATCAAAAAGAGTAATTTTTTAAGAAGGAGAATTTTAACAAAAGTTAAAGAAAAATTAAGAAAATAAATTCATAAACATACGCAACAAAAAAACTCGACAAAAAAGGTTGCGAAATATTTTTTCCTACATCATAAGAAAGGTTGAAAAGCACTGTTTTAAAGTTTTTAAAAGCAAGTATAAAGATTAAATATGTATAAAACTTTTACTTTTAGATTTGTTAGGGTGATACGGTGGGTGATTTTGTTATTTATAAAATATTTTTCCGTAAAGAAATGACTTTTGTTCACGTCGGTTAAGGTTAATGTTTAATTTATTTAATTTCTTTATGTGTTTAATATACTTTTATTTCAGTCTTTAGTTGTTTCATGTCTGGATTGAATTAAGGAGGAGCAATCTTTTCATAAGGATATGTATTCTGTGATAAGAACAACTTGTAAATGATTAATTATTATTATTCTAATATGTAGTTTATTACAGCCTCTGTAAACAAAGAAACATAATATTATTATTATCAAGCTTTTCACTAGACTAGAGTCTAGACACATCTTAAACTTCATAATGTTAACATTTAGATACTATACAGAAGCAACAAACAACAAATGACGTTAAAAATATAGATTGTGAATTATTTTAATATAGAGATATTTCACATTAATAACAGTAATATTTTGAATCTAATATTATTTAATTAAACTTTACCAGTTATTCTAAGTTATAAACATATAACTAACTTTTGTTACTCAGTTATTGACACTCTTTAATTTATTACTTATAGTTGTTAACTTGTAACTTTAAGTGTTCTCATGAGTTACTTCACGACTAAAACGCCAAGTTAGATCTTTGATCTCACTTCCTGCTGTGTATGTATGTCTGTGTGAGTTGTGTGTGTGTGAGTGCGTGACGTAAGCACTCTCACTGATGATCTGAGGTGAAGTAGGAAGTCCAGGCGTACTAGATACCGTAAGGCGTAAGTTGATGTTTATTTAATAAGGAAGTGTTGTTTTAGTTTCATGCTTTAGTTCCTTAGTTTGTGAATAGTTTATAGTTGGCTTTACTTTCGACACTCTCGTATGAACACACTTGCCCCGAACGCCTTTGCTATAATTATAGGAGCCATATTTTTTCGGCAATTGCCATGGCAAGATGTGGAACGACAGTGTGCAAGAGAGTACGTTTGTTATTTTGTCTGTCAGTTGCGATAATAGTTAGGTACTATCTGCCTTAGTCCAAGTAGATTTTCAAACGTTAGGACGTTTGAAAAGCTACTTGGACTAAGGCAGATGAAGAAGCAAAGCAAGACTCTTCTTTTTCTTTTTGGACTGTAGCACTTGGATAATATATGTCATGACTCATGGAGCATGGATTCAAAACAGCTGTCAGTCAAAATTACACCACCGGTTACAATCTAATCAGCCAAATGCATAAATACTTGGATGATAGAGACACAAGACTCTCTCTCTATTTGTTAGAGTCCAGAGTCTAAAAACCATACTCGGAGTTCTGGAATAAGAGTTATGGCTTATGTCTTACCACTTACCAATTAGTTATTAGAAGCATGTTACAATTGATAATAAAATATTATATTTCTGTCTGACTTATAAATTACAAGTTACATTTTGAATAAATACAAAGTACTGGACACTGGTAGTTACTGAAACCGGCCACCGTAACCGAGATGGGAAATTACCCTTAATGATGTTAACCTAAACCAAAATAGACACTTGAAAATACCTGACAACATAGACAACAGACAAAGTCATTAGTACATCACTGATCTCCATCATACAATAATGGAGGCCAGTGAGTACAGTCCAGTGGCACTCAGATGATATTGTCAGGGAGGCACGGGTGAGCGCAGCGTCTCTTAAGCTACACTTTACAAGATGGTTTCATAAAATCTTATCGCACGAAAGATATCCTTGTAGCCAATTAGTAACATCATTGCTTGTAGCACTGAAAATCAAGCGCTATATTTTTATTTTTAAACTATAAAAAGGACATAGTATTATGAAATTGGCATGTTTTGTAACACGTCGATGGAGCATCGCACAGGCTATAATTTGGGATGTATTGTGTTTTAAAATGAGAAAGTGATAAAGATTGAATAACAATGGACCGCTGAGAGGTCGACACGTCGAGATACTAATACAAATGTATACAGTAGTGTAACTCTAACTTCTTCAATTCGTGCAACACAGAGTCCAACCATTACTAAATTGCGTAGTTAAAAAGTGGCCCACGTGACACTTTATTATAAGGCTGCTTTCAAACCCAGACTAGTGATGACTTTAAGCAAAGGGAACTTGAAATAGCTTGCAAGTTTGCTCTGTGCTCACAGACTTACATAGGTTAGTTCTTACGTTATTCTATGTAATCAAGTAGGTTCTAACTTACATAGTATAACGTAACAACGTATTGTCAGTTAGATGTGAACGAATTAGTTAATATGGAAATAACATAAACTTCGTAACACTGGCTTACTTTCGGCAGCTGCTGAGTGTGAAAATCAGGCTTATTGTGTATTCGTCGTCTATTATGAAGATAGTCTACTGTGTAGCACTTATACTATTCTGATACACTGCAGGGCGATGATGTAATGACACGGGAAGAAATTTGCAATATGAGACTGTTGTCCGTTCAAAAACATTTTACGTCTCGTAGAACCATAATACAAATGTCATAAGGGTCAATCTTAAAGATACTCTAAGCTTATTGTTTATACTTCTTTCAAATTATCCATTATTCATTCTGAAATGAACTTTTAAACTTTTGTGAGTGTTTAAATCGCCGTATTAAAAGAAAAAAGAAAAAAACACCAGTATCAAAGCCCCATAGGAACAGCTCTGTATCAAAAAACCACAAATCGAAACAATCAAAACTTAATACAAAATTGTTTTGAGCGATAAAAAATGCCGTAACAAACCTTTTTGTACCTAGAAAGTCTAAAAATATAAGGGCGACGGAGCGTGGCAGCGCAGTCGGTTCGGCGCGGGCGCAGAGCCTGTAGTCAAGACGTTTTCTTTATCGTTGCTTTATAGAACCGCAGATCAAAATGTATGGAATTAACATATTATTAGTATACGGGCTCTACACTCGCGGCGCGAAAGCCCGCGAAGGCCGCGAACCGCGAGTGTGGAGGGTTTCGCGGCTGCTTCGCGGCTTCGTATTTGTTCAAATCGTGTTCACGGCGCGAATCGCGGCCGCAATTCGCGCCGCGAGTGTAGAGCCCGCATAAGACGGGTCGAACGTCAACTTCATATTAAGGATGCAACCGAGCAAACGGGGCATCTGATGGAAAGCCTCTACCGTCGCCCATGGACACTCGCTACATTAGAAGAGCTGCAGGTGCGTTGCCTGCTTATGTCCATTCCTTGCATTTTGATCGGCGATTTTATAATGAAGCGATATAGAATAGGTCTTGGCTAAAAGGCCAGGTTCAATTGCGCAATGCCAAGTCATTCAAGACCTTACTCCTGACAATTCACTAAATTCCTAGTTTAGAGTTGGCGAACATTTTCGTATCAACGTGCCCTTTTTTAAAGAAGTCATAAACGTGCCAAATTGCTAAGCATTTTTTTGTGATTTGGTGCATATTTCAAAATTTGCCCTATTTGGTGCTATGCAGATGTGGATCTATAACCTTCATTGTTGGTGAAATAATTATTTCAATACTATATTTTTGTGACCAGTAGCGTACTCCTGCCGCTGGTGGCACGCGTACCATTGGTTCGCCATCCCTGTCCTAGTTCATTTAAATTCTATTTCGCTTATTGGCACCTTATATTTAAGTCAGTTGATATTATTGGTCTTTCCAACTAAGAATTTTGTGATCGCATCAGGGCAATATCTTATTGTCGTTTCACAGCTTGATCTGATGAAAATATTGGCATAATAACAGCCAACCCATGACCATTTTATAAGAGGAGCTAACTGCATCAAATTGTTTTATTCTTTTGCTATGCCTTTGGTGTTTTTCCCGCTAGAACTGTTTTTAAGACCGGGGTATTATGTTATGCCGAACAAGTCAAAACAATTATGCAATAGTTAATAATTATTATAATTTGCTAGAAATAGGGAAATATATCTAACCATTGTCATGTGAAATTGGTTGATTAAAAATAACTTTATATTATTTTCCTCATCTGACGTTTATGTAGGAAGTATTGCGCGTTAAAAACTTATAGATGAGCATGTTATGAATGAATTTATCGCTGATTCAAAATTAAATGTCTAGGTACAGGAAATGTAGTGACTAATTGACATAATATATCAATGAGTTTCTAAAATACTAGAGTGGCAATGTCTTACAAACTGATGCAAAAAATGCGTAACCACTTGATAGCCCAAAAGACAATGTGACTCCATAATGTTATTATGTCATTATGTATGGCAGATATGCCTGCAGGCATAGACTTATACCCCGTGTTCCATTTGATGTTAAAAACGATCAAAACGCTCAAAATGACTCCTAGTTTGAGCGTTTTGATCGTTTGTAACATCAAATGGAACGCGGGGATAATATATACTGTCGCAGGCATCTTCAAAGTGGTGACGCGTTTCTGTCGTAGACTGCCAATCTAGTTACGTTAGTAACATACAATATCATTGTGATATATGGTCGAAAAATAATAGGCCGTCATAGATTGAAAGAAATTAATAATCTTGAATCTGCATTATTAGTTATTAGTTATTACTAATCGCTCTAGATTCCAACAATTTGTGTTAACTACGTAGTACCACTTCTACGTAGAACTATTATAGTCGTGCTACTATTACTACTTCTATTAAGTTGTACTTACATACTATTTAGTATTTACTATCAAATTATCAATGAGGAAGCTACCATCTTGGTGAAATCAGATTAAGGTTGATACAAACTTAGCGAAGAGAAATCTCACCTTTAATTAGAATTCTATGGCTCCGAAATTTTCCTATGTCGTGAGTTGTGACATAGGAAAATGTAAGACCACTGGCCACTGCCAAGTCGAATATTATAAAGTCGGAAGTTATAAACTGTATGTTTCAACAGGAATTTAGAACTTTCATTTAGCTATACACTTCGATAATTACATACCCCGAAGTTAAAAATAGCGAAGGGCTATAATAAGTAGAGCACGTAGAAGTTATAAAACAAGCAGAAATACCGACAGGAAAACAAACAGATAACTGTCATTATGGAGAAGCAAACGCATTATCTACGGAATTATAAGTTTTTGTCACGAAAAAATGTATGGTTTCTTCGTGATTCTTTTAACATCTTAGTTATAGATTCTTGTTAAAAGAAATCTTCAGGATTGTCGACATAAAAACCGCACCTATTTAATGAATCTATATAATTTTCAAATGTGTTGGTCGCGCTAAAACTCGAAAACGGCTGAACACATTGGGCTGATTTTAGTCTTAAAATATTCGTAGAAGTCCAGGGAAGGTTTTAAAGTGACCTGTGACTCGAAGTTCACAGGGACAGCTAGTCTTATATAAAAAAATGGTGAAAACGGCTGAACGGATTAGGCTGATTTTGGTCTTAAAATATTCGTAGAAGTCCAGGGCAGGTTTTTAAGTGATACAAAGTTCACTAGGACAGCAAGTCTTATATATAAAAATGGATTTTCAAATGTGTTAGTCGCGCAAAAACTCGATAACGGCTGAACGGATTGGGCTGATTTTAATCTTAAAATGTTCGTAGAAGTCCAGGGAAGGTTTTAAAGTGACGCGAAGTTCACCGGGACAGCTAGTCTTATATATAAAAATGGATTTTCAAATGTGTTAGTCACGCTAAAACTCGAAAACGGCTGAACGGATTGGGCTGATTTTAGTCTCTAAATATTCTTAGAAGTCCAGGGGAGGTTTTAAAGTGACATGAAGTTCACCGGGACAGCTAGTAATATTATAATTCTTAAGAGTTTGTTTGTTTGAACGCGCTAATCTCAAGAACTACTGGTCCGATTTGCAAAATTCTTTCAATGTTAGATAGCGATATCGAGGAAGGCTATATTTTATCACGCTAAGACTAATCGGAGCGAAGAAATAGAGGAAAATGTGAAAAAAACTAGAGAAATTATTTGAAAAGGCTTATCTCACTGGAGCAATTTTTCTGTTATTTGGCACAGATAAGAAGAAGACTGCGTGAAGGGTCATAGGCTATTTTTTGTGGACTAATTTGTCTGTTAAATATCTGATTTACGCAGGCGAAGCCGCACGGAACGTCTAGTTTAAAATAAAAAACCTCCTATGCCCAGCAATATTTATATTATCAACAGGAGGAAAGTCAAACATGCTTCAATTACTTTACGGAGGAACAATAATGGTTTTAATTGACATTTAATAATTCGCGATCCATAAAGATAAACGTGTTTTGGTCGGCTGCACTTGCTTCTACTTAAATTCCACTCTGTTTGTGAAAAATATAATCAAAACCAGCAAAAAATGTGTTACAGTATTGCTTTTACGTCATGTTTATGTTATAGTAATTAGTTATTACGCAGTATTTCGTTAACTTCGTGAAATATAGCACCACCATAATTAGGTAGGCCAAAAAATGGTTTCTATATTTATAAATTTTTAAGCTGCTTCAGAGAACTGTGTAGTTGATGCTCGCCACTTCCTTGCTCCGAAATTCGTTATCGCAAGGGGACCGTACATTTTTCCGGCATAAAAAGTATCCTATGTCCTTTCCCGAGACTCATAATACCTAATCTCTATATCCATAGCAACATCAAAATCCGTTTAGCGGTTTGGGCGTGAAGAGGTAACAAACAGCTGTCTATTTGTACACAGGTACACACTTGCATTTTCAATATTAGTGTGGATAATATACTAAGCTGCATTATGCTGGTAAGCAAATTAGAATTTTCACGATAAAATGAGGTAGCTCATACTCTCAAATAGTACGATCAAATTAATAAAATCAGCGGAAATATTTCGTGTAGTTTTAAAAATCGCTACAGTTATTCCTTGTGATATCCAGATGAACATGTCAAAAGTCCTCAAGGGTGGGGGGTGAGCTAAGAGTGTAGGGGGGGGTCAAAGGACCCTTTTTTTAGGTTTTTGCTCATAAGTAAAAAACCTGCACAAATGGCATTACGGTTACTTCTAAGAAAATTTTCTACATAAAATTTCCTCTAAATTATGTCCTATAAATTTTTTTGTACGGTCGATACTTTAGGAACTACAGGGGGGGTCAAATTCCTCAAAAGTGCGAATCGCGAAAATAACACGCATCGAACGTCCGAGACTAAGAAAACAACTTATTCTGATTCAAATACCTGCTATTCACAGATAATTCAATTCAATTCAATTAATTTATTTCAGATTTTCATCCATAGTGTTAGTTTCAACAATAGGTCCTTATTCTAGTGTTAGTAAAAAATATAAAATAATTGTTTGTCCTAGCTGCTATTATTACAAAACGTTAGACTAGTTACCATGGAATTAGGAAGTACTATACAGCTGGAAGGCTTACTTCATCATTTTGAAATATTAAAATGAACCTTACTTCCATGTGCTAAAGTATTATTTTTATTAACTAATATCTCCTTATAGTAGCGAGCACGAGCGAGAAATCGATTTTCTTGGTTTGTCCCTTTCGCACAATTGCCATGTAAAATATACGATAATACATAATTTCAGTCTTGATATGAAAGTTACAGTTCAACAAGAGCATTTCCTAGCTAATGCGAAAAACAAGTCTCGACTTATACAACTCCTCACAGAAAAAATGCAGGCAGAGCAAATTGAAACACGAGTGGCACCTAGTGATGCTGATTGTAAATTATAAAAAGTGCAATTGAAAAAGTCGCAAACTATCCTGAGGTTGCTGTTGTTGGGGAAGATATAGATTTAATAGTCCTTCTTATGGCTCTGTCACCACCAGATAAGCAAATATTCTTTGTGAAGCCATTAAGAGGTAAAGTGGAAATGCAAATATTTTCCTCACAAGAACTCCAAAAACTCTCATTTTGCTCTTCCATTCTTTTCCTACATAGCTTCAGCGGTTGCGACACAACTTCAGCTATTTACAGGAAAGGCAAAGTGTCAGTTGTTAAGCTATTTGATCAAAAACCAAAAATCAAGGATATTGCCGCCATCTTCTACAATCCAACATCAACATCTGAAGAAATAGCATAGTCAGGAGAAAGGATGTTTTTGACGATGTATCGTGCAGCCACTGATCAGCTTGATCTTAACAGACATCGATACTCAGTTTTTGTCAAATCCAGCACCAAATCCAAACCAGATCTTTCCTCTCTCCCACCTACAAAAGGACCAGCAAAATTTCACTCATTCCGAGTGTTCCACCAAGTACAAGAGTGGTTAGGTAACGCACTGCCTCCTGAAATGTGTTGACGGAAACGAGGAGCTGATGGAAACCTCGAGCCTGTTACCACTCATGATCCTCCAGCTCCTGACACCGTGCTGAAGTCAATATTTTGTCGCTGCAAAAGTGATTGCACTGGTAATTGTGGATGCCGAAAAGCTGGTATCACGTGCAGTCTAGTATGCAACGGCTGCTTGGGTTCGTGTACAAATGGCGTACCTGTAGATTTGGTAGATATAGAAGGTGAAGATGATGATGATGTAGTAGAAGAAAATTATTGATTTAATTAAGACTGTCTAATTATTATTTTCTAGTTTTGAATACATTTTGAAAACATACCAATTTTATTTTATTAATAAAACCGTCTCATTTTTTATACCTATATAAAGTTGAACACTCTGCAACTTCTAAAGTATCGGACCATACAAAAAAAATTATAGGATCAAATTTAAAGGAAATTTTATGTAGAATGTTTTCCTAGAAGTAACCGTTACGCTATTTGTGCAGGTTTTAGACTTATGAGCTAAAATCTAAAAAAAGGGTCCTTTGACCCCCCCCTACACCTTTAGCTCACCTCCCACCCTTGGGGATTTTCAATATGTTTATCTGGATATCTCAAGGAATAACTGTAGCGATTTTCAAAACTACACTAATTATTTCCGCTGATCGTCCATTTTCGGCTTAATTTTCTTAGGCTAAAATATGTAACTGAATTTACAATTATTACAATCGGCTACATATTTGACGCCATTCAACCAAGTTTTACGTATGTAATTCTATAAATATTGACTGTATAATGTGTAACACTTGTGTTGCCATTTTCACTGAGATCCATATGAGATCTCAGATCACACATGGCACAGCGTATCTTATGTCTACGATCAAAATTTGAGACACGAACCGAGACACAATGGACTGACTTAATAACCTACATGGCAAGGTTCTACGATATCCTAAATATTGTGTCACCCAAATTATGATAATCTTGCTTCACCTCTATTTTTGTTGGGATTTAGAATTATTATTTGAAGTCTTTTGATCTTTAATCTACATCTTTTTTACATAAGAACCAAAAGTATTACCCTACAGCCAATTTCATTGTTGCTTCTTGTATGTATTGCAGCGAAATATTCGAAAGAACTATGCATATAGTTCTTTCGAATATTTCGCTGCATCCTTCGATCGGGGATTCTTGGAAATGCTATTGTATTATATTGTTGTCGCGATCACCGGTGCTCGTATGGGGCATGATGGGTTAAATAAGAAAAACCGGCCAAGTGCGTGTCGGGCCACGCGCAATATAGGGTTCCGTAGTACCGCTAGTTTTTGACAATTTTTTTATGGTCAATGAACGTACATTTATAGCGTGTTTTACACTACTAACAACATCATCTCAGTTACTTTCAAAGGAATTTGAACGAAAAGTTCCTTTATACTTCGCCGAATACATTTTTTTAGTTGATCGACTATTACTCAATAACTTATGGAGTCTTCTTAGCCGTGATAGTTTTCCTTTTAAATTCTGCATATTTTCTACTCCCGTGAATTTTTTCACATTTCCAGAACCAACCGTTTAGCTGGTAGAAGGGGGGGACACTGGACTCTAACGATTTTTTCCACTTTAAAACTTAATATTTCACAAACGGATCCCTAAATCGGAAAATGATCTATGAATACTCGCAATATTTTTAAAAAACCTATTCAACGACACCCCACACCATGGGGTGGGCGCGAAAAAAAATATTCATCCCCGCTTGATGTTTAGGGGAGGTACCATAAAAAAATTATTCTTTTACGATTTCACGTACCATTTTGTTGCCATCATTAATATATGTATTCATGCCAAATTACAGCTTTGTAGGTCCTATAGTCTCTGAGTAAAACCGCGGACAGACGGACAGACAGACAGACAGACGGACAGACGGACGGACAGACCGAAACTATAAGGGTTCCTTGTTGACTACGGAACCCTAAAAACGGTTCACTTTTAGGCGATAGCAAAACTCTAATTTTATTCCGCTTGTGAACAGCTACTATAACTACATATGTACTTATCTAAGTAGAGTTTTCTTTGCAAATATTTTGTTTGATGGCTACGGAGTCCTGCAGTCAGCAGTACCGACTATCATACAGCTTTAATTAAAATTGTGAGCACATCTAGGTCTGGAGATAGTGACACAAAATTCTTGGTGATTTGTGCCAGTATGGCGGTTTTACAGGGGTATAATTAGGTAAAGGCGAAAAGGAAAATGATGGTCATAGTGCTCGCACTGGCAGCCCAAACGCGTGGGCGTTAATCGAACGTGTCTGATAAATAACGAGTGTCGAACGATTTGTTCCACAAAAATGCTTGTATTTTCAGATAGTCGAAAAAAAATAAGTAGGCGAAAGCGTAATGCCATACTTGTCGGGTGCGGCTTACAACCCACCATACCGACGCGAATACGTTAATTTTAATAAAAAAATTGAACCATTTGTACCAGGCTAATTTTTGCATAGCTAATCATCGTCGAGTAGCCATTCACGAAAATCACCTTACCATACTTTTCCGACAGCGCCCAATGGCCGCCATACCACTGCAAAGGTGTAAGATTTTTTTTTTCGCCAAACGATTTGTGCCAGTATGGCATTAAAATTTTTGGAAAGTATTTGACAAAATATGACCGTTATTATTTTTCCCATACTTCTAGTAGGGGGGAAAAGTGCTGCCATACTTGAAATACTTATTTATTTGACACGTTTTATATATACGACTATAAGATACGTAAAATCAGTTTTTACATCATGGCATCATTGTAGTCTCGTCATTTGACAATTGTACCAAAAAAAATTGTTACAGATTGTAACCATGGGGCGGGATGACTATCGGACTTGAGCAAACAAGTGATAAAAATTGGACGATTTGTGCCAGTATAGCATTTGGATTTTTAGAAATTATACGATACAATGTGACCATTATTACATTTGCCATACTTGTAGTAGGCGGAAAAAGTGGCGCCATACTTGAAAAACCGTTTAAATTACGTATGAAATCTTAGGATTTTGAAAAAAATATTATTCACATTCGCTGCCTCCCACAGGTATGGCATTATCAGACTCCTATTTATGATCATACTGTTAAAAAAAGTTTCAGGGTGGTACAAATCGTTTGGCGAAAAAAAAACTTACACCTTTGGCGGCCATTGGGCGCTGTCGGAAAAGTATGGCAAGGTGATTTTCGTGAATGGCTACTCGACGATGATTAGCTATGCAAAAATTAGCCTGGTACAAATGGTTCAATTTTTTTTATTAAAATTAACGTATTCGCGTCGGTATGGCGGGTTGTAAGCCGCACCCGACAAGTATGGCATTACGCTTTCGCCTACTTATTTTTTTTCGACTATCTGAAAATACAAGCATTTTTGTGGAACAAATCGTTCGACACTCGTTATTTATCCGACACGTTCGATTAACGCCCACGCGTTTGGGCTGCCAGTGCGAGCGCTATGACCATCATTTTCCTTTTTGCCTTTAACTAATTATACCCCTGTAAAACTGCCATACTGGCACAAATCACCAAGAATTTTGTGTCACTATCTCCAGGCCTAATCGGGGGTTTTTCGGTCATAATTTTTCAAATTTTCCGTACAAAAACCGTTCGCAACTCGGTCAACATTTGACCTTTAATACCCATATATCGGACCTTATGTAATGTTGTTGTTGATGCAATTGGGCCCGTGGCGTGGTAAGTGTGTCGCCTCAACTGATGTTGGTCAGTCGGCTTCGCTTATGTCACTTCCGCTAGTGAAAGGCTGACCATGTCAATGCCACTCGTGTTATGTAAGCGATACATATGAAATTGATATTTAGCGCGTGACATATAAAATAAATAATAATCCTAGTAAGATAAACTTTAATAGAAGGTAAGTGTAGGAAAATAAGGGAATTAATCCGTACCACGGCATAAAATAATATTCAAAAAAGAGGCATGCGCCGCTGGCCGCTGTGCCAACACTGGATAATAATTATTATACACTATCAGTTTTCACACATCACGCACTAATATTATAAAGGCGATATGCGAGTTTCTTATTTCTTCGCATCTAAACGGCTAGACCGATTTTAATAAAATTTGGTACGAAGTTAGATGGTGCCCTGAATTACCTGGAAAATATCACAATTTCTTTTTCCTAAACCGCGAGTAACACCGCAGGGCACACCTAGTGGGTAGATAAATGATCAGACATGTCGGTATTGGTAGCTGTGCGATGTGAGGATAACACTTTTTACATTATTTGGAGTTATTATAATGTAGTACGAGTACACCGCCGCGTGCGCCGATTGTCCCGTCTAGTTTCACCAAATGATCTTTATCTTCTGGTCAACCTATACTATATCCATACTAATATTATAAATGCGAAAGTGTTTCTGTCTGTCTGTCTGTCTGCCTGTTACCTCTCTACGCTTAAGCGGCTAAACCGATTTTGCTGAAATTTGGTACAGAGATACTTTGAGTCCCGGGAAAGAACATAGGATATTTTTTATCCCGGAAAAATGTACGGTTTCCACGCGATAAACTAATTTTGACGTAACGAAGTTGCGGGCATCATCTAGTCTAAAAAAACGGGCTTTGGCCCACCACACATTCCCACTGTATCTCCTGTGTCGCCAGGATCGACAGCGGTATCCAACCACGAAAACCCTTTGATATGATCTCAGGGAGCCCGAGGGACATGCTAAAGCTGTCTTGGAACCCGCAACGAAATAAATCAGAAGAAAATAGGAGGAGTAGGAAGATTCCAATTTCCCTCCCCATAAAAGCGGGAGACAGAACAAAGTTGCAATGACCGAAAGTCAAAGAACTTAAGGGGGAGCACCACGGAAATAAGGTTAATCCCGTGGTGCTCCCCCTTTAGGAGATTAGGCTTTGCACAGAGTTTTCTAAAGGTTCAAACAATCTTGCTATTTTAATTTTATCGCGAGCGCTTAAGAAGAACGGGTTGTCAATGTTTTTGTTATGATAATACATTGTCGCACGACGCTGAATCTCAAGGTCAACGGGTAAAACTCCGGCTAACACAGGCAAGGCTTCAGTGCTTGTGGTCCTGTAAGCTTTGCATAAGAATATAAGAGCAAGACGAGCATCATCTAGTCTTGACGGACGTTGTTCGTAGAGTCCACATCCTGAGGATGCTCCGGTGTTGGAGCAAAACGCGCGTCGAGGTTTTCAACCTGCATGGTGGTGGAAGTTTATTTCGCGGAATATTGCTAAAAATAATAACAAACTAAATTTTAAGCTATGGATTTCCGCAAAGTAACGCCTGATTCCATTAAACATTAAATATCATCTAGTCTGTTATAAACTGAAATGTAGACTGTATCTGTCACAAACATAAAGTATGCTGTACGACACACTGGTTGCCGGAACACTAGCGAATGTCCCCGGGTGGCGCAACCGCTCACTTTTACTTGCACAACCAGGCGCTAACGAAGCCTGAACTGTGTCGCACAAAAACAACCAGTTCTGAGTTGTGACTTTGCAAAGTTGTTCTAAGTCAATTTTTTCTTTGAATATACTAAACTCTTAGGGTTTTTACAGACGAACGGCACGTGTCGGCGGCAGTCGACAGCAATCGGCGGCACGTGTCGGCGGCAGTCGACGGCAGACGACGGCACGTGCCGGCGGCAGTCGACGGCAGCCGTTGACAGTTTATAACGCTTGCAGTCGTGACGTAACGCGTAAAGGTAAGCGTCCACAGGTCGGTATAGTACGCAACGGACGTTTCGCATCAAACGAATATTTTTTTTCACAGTACGTCTCACTGTATCGGCAGTGTACGGATTACCGACTAGCTAATATGTTTATCTTCAAATTAGTCCAAACAAAGTTCCTAAGTCAAAATTTCAGCTTTCGACTTATCCATCCATATCCCCCTTATGAGCATTCATTTACTAGGGTAAACGGTAATCCGTACGTTGGCGGATCAGCGGATGTACTGTGAAAAAAATATCCGTTTGATGCGAGACGTCAGTTGCGTACGATACCGACCTGTGGACGCTTACCTTTACGCGTTACGTCACGACTGCAAGCGTTATAAACTGTCAACGGCTGCCGTAGACTGCCGCCGGCACGTGCCGTCGTCTGCCGTCGAACGTGAACCTGTGAACGCTTACCATGGGGGTACGTCACAACTGGGGGCCTACCACCAACTCTGAAAGCAGTATTATTAGGTACTTCGAGATTTTGTACCACAACCCCTTAAAAGTAAGATTACTTTAAGAATGTTTCATCCGGATGTTTTGTGACGTCATCCCATTTCATCGCTCTCAACGCTGAGAGCGATGAAATGGGATAAGTAGTAACTTATGATATGCCCATGAGCTCTATTTTGACACAGATGAGCAATATTATTAATTGTTATACTTTCACGTCAAACTAACGATCTTAAAAAAATGATATTTCTCAGTAGATTTAAAATTGTTGTGTATTTTTTCCTGTTATTTAGGAAAATTATATTAAAAGATTAAGACGGTATGACATTCGGAGTCATTCTGTCACCGATGTTTCTATTCTTGAGAGATCATTTAGTTACCAATAACAAAAAAAAATAGTCTACTAGCCTAATCTTTTACGCTGTTAAATTTATTTTATTGAAATATTTTAAGGTGTAGTATAAAACCTTTCAAATTTTCTAGTGAGTTTTTACTACATATTTTGTTTAGACAATAATTTATTTGTTAACACATTCATGCAAGAGGGACGAAGGGGAGGAGTCTTTGCTCGGCTGATATATTATGCTTTTCCGCATGACGGTGTCTTGGCGTGATATTGAGGCTTTTAAAATTGTTGATAGCTCATCAAAAGAAGCACTTGACATTCGGAAATAATTAAAAAAAAATAGTTTCTTCGTAAACGTGGATAAAGTGTAAAAAAATCTCCTTCTTGTTCTCTACTTTACTGGTTTATTTCTTGAACTCACAACAAACGTGCCTTTTTTGCGTTGTTGCCGACGGCGACGGCGGAGAAAAAGTAATAATAATGTTTCTTCATCGGATGCTATTTTTATGCAATTTACTTATGATAATTAAGGTATGAGTTATGAGTTATGACATTCAGAGTCAATTAGCTATGTCCACATTAGGCGCTTTCGCCTTCAATTTTCGTCATCTTCTTTCATTCAAATTTTGACGCATTCAATTATTGAACGCAACGCCAACTCATTTTTGAAGTTTTGAATACGGTCATATACGCATGCCCTTGGGCCTTGAATCCCCATGCCCAGAAAAAGGCCAATCCAAAACTTCAAAAATAACAATGTTGATGTTCGTTGACGCATTCAATTATTGAATGAAAAGATGATGAAAATTGAAGACGAAAGCGCCTAGTGTGGACATAGTCAGTAGCTTTGTCCACACTGTGCCTTTTTTTGTTCATCAAGGGCATGCGTTATAGCGCAGATATCCTTTCGCATTTATAATATTAGTATGGATACGGATTGTTTGTACAACATATTTAAATTCTAGATATAATATAAAGTAGTGCTCTTTTCAATACTCAAAAAAAAAATCATAAATAAAGTAGAAAAAAGTGCTGCTAAGCTGCTAAGATTAATGTGGAACCCAAAAAACACCCTTCTGAAGCTGCCAATAACAAACTAACAATCATCCATAGAGAAAGAAAGAAGAAAGGGTAACTTTACAAGAAACGCAATTTTCTAATGATTTGAAAATACTACAAAATAAACTTTAACTACGAAGACTGAGGTGTAGACGTAATAAGCCGGTCATTAAGCTGCTGTTACATTATACAATCTTCGGAAATACTGTCACAATCGCTTACCGGTTACGTCTAGGTGGTAGATAGAGAGTAAGATTTCTTAAACAAAGTCGATTAAAATAAGAAAAGCCTTTATTAATCTCAGTTTTTCTATTGGTGAGACTATTTAAATGATGAGCTGCATCAATTTCTTTTAAAAACTTTTAACCAATAAATGATCCACAGCCCGCAGGGTTCATAATAATTATAAACGCTACTACGTTTATAATTACAGAAACTGTACACATACGTTAGTATGTATACAATTTCTGTCCTTAATTACTATACATAATATAATATTATAATGAGTAATGATTTCTATAAATTAACATCTATATTGTTAATAAGTGTAAGCCTGTTATATATTGTAAATAATATTTGTATTGTATTGTAATATACAGGGCCAAGGGGGTAGAGTTTTTATTTTTTGGACTGCACAATCGTCGAAAGATACGATGCATCACATTTCGTTCATATTACTATATTAATAAAGTCTAAAATAGGCCAGTTTTTCAGCGACTGTATTATACAATATTCGGAAGTACAGTACTGTTACTCTCGTACGATCTAACTCACAAGCACTTCCGCGGTCGTAACCAGACTGAACTCGTAACTGGTAATATAATAAACCTATTTTTTGTTACTTAATGTGTATCGCATTATGTCGTTCTCGATTAAGTGCACCTTAATTCGTTGAGTATTGGTATGAAATAAGATTAAGTAGCCTTACATCAGAAATGGAGTTTTTTAGATAAGTTGTAATTGCCCCTTACTTTATAATATTTAGGCTATGTATAACTATTTACGATGCACTGTCTTTTTCTGTCACGTGACTTTTCCAAGGTGCTAGAAAAAGACAAATGGATCTTCTTTTAGTTGTGTAAATACATGTTTTAGAACCTATAAAGTGATGGTAATACACATAATAAAGATCATAGAAGTCGAAAAATGCTGAAAAGCGTCGCGAGCTCTAGTGCGGACTGTGTCCAAAGTTTTAGGTCGTAAAGCAACCGTCATTTTTGCAACAACTTTGTCTGCAACAAAGTATTATTTAATATAGCCTGAACAAACAAGCAATTGTTTAGACTGGACAAAGTGAGGTTTGTATCAAATTTCGACGACTCCACTTCCGAGGAAGTATTGTTGGATATAATGTCGTCCAACGCCCACATGTGAACTCACAAAGCAATTGCTGACTTAGCTTGTACGTTGCTGAGCTTAGGTTTAAGGTTATCAGGCCCTTAAGTAGAACAATGGTATCATCATTAGCCTGTGGGTTCTTTGATAAGACGAGAAGGCAAATGGCAAGCGACAAGTTTATTCTGAAGAAAGTCTTGAAAAACGTAATTAGAACGTATTATACTATCAGAGAAGTTGATTTCTTAGACAGACTGCAGACCTGCGTAATTTGGTCGCGTTATGTAAAATTCAGCCGACAGACTAATATTGAATTGATCTACCAAATGACGTAGATATCCGTCAACTGCCTATGAATAAATTTCTTCGATGGTACAATAATTGGTAATATGTACTGTATATTAACTTACCTTTTTTTTGATGCGCAGGGGAAACCCTTTTAATGGGTGCCCCGGGTTGGGGATGTGCCTCAGTTAAGCTGGGCACCCCGGGCGCGGGGGTATGTGGGACTCCCAACTTCGGGTTTACCCACTAAAACCACCTGCGGTATGTCTTCAGCCGTATACGGAGGGACATCCTGGATCTGTCTAACACAGGACTCTCTCCACTTACCTACAGTCTACACAAGACTATTCGATACTGATTTAATTCAATTTTGGTGAATGTGAGTAACTTGGTCAATTCTTATCATCATGGGTGCCCCGGGTTGGGTACCCCAACTTGGTCAATTCTTAGTTTTATGCAATGCACTGACACTTAATCACTAGCCTCTGCAAACTAGTTACGATAGGTAACAATTACTAGCAATTTACCATTATGATCAGTTTTGTACACATCACAATCTTATATTAGTAGGAACAAGAAAGAAAATAATACACCAGCATGCCCGGAAAAAATAATTCGCCAATGTCCTGCGTCATAAGAATTGTTAATCACGGGGGGGAAATTTTTGTTTGACGTGTATTCTGTGACGAGGGAACCGGTCCAGCCTGTATCGCGAATCGCGAATATGATTCCACATTTTATCACATTATTTACGAGAATTGACCTTTCAGACTTGCCGCCACGTTTAATTTATTTGCTATCTTCATTTAATCGTGATTAACTAAAGAACTTCAATTAGCTATGAGACTTGAACAATTCCTAAAGTTATTAAAGTCACTTAAGTCACAGTTTTGGGGTCCTTACCGTTAAGAAATTAGATCCTTCGGTTAGAACTTGAGCTTAGCTTAAATATTTTAATTTTTAATAAAAAAAAACAAGTTATACTTTGAAAAATAAAAACGTTTTAAAACCAGACTACCAACGTCCATGCAGTATGCAGGTAATGCTACATAATTACATTCTCTGGGGTCATTAAACGATATTTACATATGCGTGCAATTTTTCTTTCAAGCACTAAAGGCTAATAAAATATTATTTTCAAAGGGTACTTAAGTATATTTTTACAGAAGAAGTACTTATTTTTAGCAATAGACTGCAGAAAATGTAAACTAAAAAAGTTTCTAGCTATTAGAATATTGTGTAATTAAGTAATAATTATCATTAATTCAAGCCCTTTATTTCCTAAACCACCTTGGAAACGTAATAAACCTATCAATAAATCATTCAAATCAAGGTGCCTATGGAATATGGGCAATAAAATTTTAATAAAATAAATTCGAATTGAGAAACATTTTAAAACATCTGCCTGCGATTCTTCAGGGTAACTTAATATTTAATGACCATACTCATAGACAAAATACACAACATAGACGAAAAAAATACGTGTCCTGACTCCTGAGCCTCAGGAATTAGGCCATAATATTTAATGACTCTAGAAATAAAGATTTATAATATTATAAGGAAGCTATAGAAACATACTTGCATTGCCATTTTATACTTGCAAGCTTCGAAGCTTGCAAGTATAAAATGGCAGGTATAAGATTATTGAGAAGCAAGCTTTAAGCTTTTTAGTTTTTAGACTTGTCGCACCACTTTTGCGCCGTAATATTTATATACTATCTAGTGTAGTGTAGTAGTGTAGTAGTGTACTAGCCAGTAGGATAGTGTAAAAATATTAATCAAAGTATAAAAATAATCAAACAACTATAAGTACATCTTCTGGACGCGAAATTTAATGACAATAGACAATAATATTATTCTCACTGAAAACAACTGCTCTTCCTCAGGAATTGACATCGACCATAGACAAAAGCAAAAATAGCGGTTTTAAAGAATTTGCACTTCCTCGGTGCGTGATATCTGGTCATAGACAAAATACAAGGCCGATGTATGGGAGCATGTGTGATGTGACTAACAGTTGTGTGTATCTCAATCCGAGTGGGGTCAATTGACAGCTAATTGTAGACTCTCTGCTCCTCTTTGTCTACTCACGATGATGCCCTACTATTGCATTATATTAAAAGTCGTCGAAACTCCCTAGTAACTAGTTGCTAGTTACTAGGGAGTTACTAGTAGGTACGCGTAACTACGCTCGATATAAAGTCATGACAGGTGAGAAATTTTTCTAAACGTTATCACTAAATGCTTATAAGGTCTATTTTTTTCTTTGTATTTTCACAGAGAACGCTTATTACATATTAAAATTGTCAACTTGTACATTTTTATCTCGAATTAATAAAGTTCTCATATTTTTTATTTCACTTTATGAATAGTGAAATGGTGGGTTGAGTTTGGCTATAACTGGTGCTGTCAAAATCTTATTCTTGTAACCGCCAATAACATTAATTTATACTTATTGCATAATATTAAGTATATAAATTATATCTAATTATTGATTTCACGTTTGATACGCATGTATTAAGAAATAATTTTGATAGATTATCTGGCTTATCATATGGTTTATACTTAGGTAGACTAGTTACTTATTCATGTTTTAATTATTTCCACGCTGCTGTATGTATTAATTTACTTCTGTTACAATGTTTCCTATTTCAATGTCTTAAAGCCTTTTACATAGGTACTTACTTGTTTCACCTTAGCTTTAATTTTTAGCATAACTTTACGACTTCATATCAGTAAATAAGTAAACCGTAGATTTTATTTGCAAAGTCACATACTTGTGTAAATGTAGTTTTAGTTTATTATTCCGTTTTCGCGATAATAAACTAAAATTACGTATAAAAAGAATATTATTTCTATAAAATTGCTTCATGTGTGTGAGACTTTAAATTAACTTAGGTACCTAGTATAATATTATTGTGTTAAAAAGCAAATCGTATGTTTGGTGCGATACCTAGTGCCCAGATAAACCGAGAGGGTTTATGGTGCACTGAAAACATGTTCTATAATTTTAAGTTAATAATATAATCGAAAATATTAAATGAAAAAAAAAAATAACTTAAAAAAATTCCCGCCTGTCATGACTTTCTTGACAGACTATACATTATAGGTAGAAGTACAGCCAAGGGTTTTTTAACTAATTATACTTAATTAAAAGCGTAAGTAACTGAAATTTTTAATATAAGGACAATAACTCATTTTTACCTTCTTAATTTTAGCAATCCTTGTAACTTGCGTCTACTTCAACATCTAGCTAATATATCTGGCTTCACATAAAAACAACATTTTTTTTATTTCGAATCGTAATTCCGGCTAGCATCAATTTATAAAAAAAACGGCATTTTTTTAACCTTTACTTACCTGCTTCTTCCACTTACGTCTTCAACAATTATTATTGATTTTTTTTTTTACCTAGAAGTTGTAAGGCATATTTTATTTATTGTTGAGACAAGCGCTGAGAAATACGTTGAGTGGAAAAAAACTTAGTAGCTTACGAATAGAAAATACCAAAAAGCTTTTTTCTAAGAGCACGATGTTAGGACTTAGGAGCTTAAAAATTACGATCTTTTATTACGACTTAACTTTTGTTAGGGACTTCCAATATTAATGTAAAATATCATACAAAATAAGGTTCATGACTTTCTCATAAACTTTAAAAGACGCATAAAGAACCGGATTTTTCACCAAAACCTGATTTCATACGTTTGGCCTTGAATTCGTTCATGTAATAGACGATATGCATATTATAATCAACTCTCAACTTTGCACAGAATATCCCACGCTTAATTTAAAGTTGGGGGAGCAAAGTTTTTAACCGAATTATTAACGTTATATTATATTCATACTAGAATTTTAAGGCCCAATTTCACCAACGTTGCAGACAGACATTATTGCTGTATTTTTATTATAACTTTATAGCTTTCACATTATGAGTTTATAAGGTTTTAAATACGGTCAATTACGGAATCTCCGGACGGAACGCCCTTAAGAGCTTGTTAAAATGCAATGTCTTCTCTTTCGTTCCTATGAAAAATGAAAACAGGAAACGTGATACTAAATCGAGCATTAGCTTTAATAGTCGTTGGTGAAATTGGATCTTTTGATAGTGTGTCTATTTGTTTCGTAAGTTCGCTCAGTAATAGGTAGAGCTACAGCTTATTTTTCGTTCCGGTATTTATTTATTTATTATATATTAATAATAATTAATATGTTTTATGATTACATATATAAATAGCGCATTCGGGAATTTAGCTTAGGGGGCGTCCACAAATTACGTGAGGTGTATAGGGAGGGGGGGGGGGGGGGGGGGGGGCGTCTCGGCAAATCTCACGTAATGTTTTTCTCTATAAAATAACTATTTTTGTCCATTTCATCCAGATTGTACGTATGCTTAAGATTTAATCGTAAGCGTAATCGTTATACGATTAAGATCATTCACAAATTCGTTCGAAAGAAAATGTACTACCTAACTGTGAAACCAAACGTTTACGTAATGATGGCATTTCACATGGTTATTGGCATAATGCTATTGGCTATTTGTTGCATTTGGCAAAATTATTGACGTATACAGTATACTGTATACATAGCCAAGCAAATAAAGCCAAATACGACCTTCCACACATGGACGTCAAATACCAAACATTTACTTGATTTTGTTTACTTGCCTATTTGAATCTTTTGATGTGCGTCAAAAACCGACAAAGGTACAGATATACGTGTATTTGGTATCAATGGTCATATTATATTTGTCAAATAGGCAAATAAGGCCAATACTTTGTCAAACATACCGTCTACAGTCTACACATGGTGATTATTTGACGAATACATCAAATACGCAAATACAAATAGCCATGTGAAGTGCCACCATAAGAAACTCACATTTTGAAATTATTCTTTATTATTATTATTATTAAACATGCAATAATACAGTTTTACACTTACACTTATTTAAATTGCGTTAGGAATTACAATATTATTACTTAACCTGGGGACCCCAAACTAGGCAAAGCCTGTATCTTGGTGGTCCGTTTTATTTTATTACAAACTATGATTTAACGCGAGTCTGTGCAAAAGAACAAACATCATTAAAATACTACATTAATAATTATGTTACAGTTGTTACCCAATACATATCACATAGTATAGTAATCACTTATTGTAAATAATTTAGAACAATCAAAATTATACATTAAATAAAATAATAATAGTAAATAATAGTAAAGAATAGTACTAGTACAGTAATTGTTATAATATAGTTAATTTGAATAGATAATTTTTTTTTTTAAATTTAATAGTATCAAGATAGTATTTTATAAATTGGGGTTTGAGATTTACAATTTCGTCAGATCAGATAATATGATAGAATGTCAAAAAAAAAAAATTTTTTTTTTTTATTGTAATTAATGTCATTTATGAATTAGGTTATTCAACTATTTTTAGGTTTTTTTCCTTCCTCTTTTTTTTTCTTTTTTTTTGTATCTCAATAAAAAAAAAAACCTAATAATAATCTGAGCATTAACTACATTAGATTGTTTAGTTAAGACCAATTAGAAATAATAAAAGAATGTCAAGAAATTAATAAAATGCCATATATAAATTAAGTTGAATAAAATATACCTAATAACTAATAAGAATTTGAAAAATATACCAATTTAAAAAATAGAGGGAGAAGGGATGACGGGAGCATGAATGTAGGTACTGTGTTATGCGAGGTTTGTGTATGTGTGACGCGGATTTATTATTTTAGCCTGTCTGTTACTGCTACAAACATCTACTAGTTTTTCGGTTTCTGCATAGGATTTAGACTTTAGCCATTTCTTTATTTCAGAAGGTGGGATTTTTACAAGCGATTCTGTTGATACATTTTGGTCCGTGGCTGCAGACTGGCTTACAAAATTATGTATGTAAGGTGGTAAACGTGAAGCAAAAGCCGTCCGTGTTCCCAGCAAAGCGAGATCACTGCCGGGTGTCTGTTGGTACCTAACATCCTTTGTTAGGACTCTTAGGATGAAAAGCTGTCTAACACTGAGAACTTCAAATTCTTGAAGCAGTTCCGTAGTTGGATATCGCCGTGGCTTTCCTAGTGCCACCTTAATTACTGCTCGCTGGGCACGTTCAAGTAAGATCATGTGTGATTTGGCAGCAATTAATAATAATGTATTAAGTGCGAGTCGGACTCGCGCACTAAGGGTTCCGTACCATTATAGAGCAAAATTAGGCGTGTTTTTTTGTATCGGAGCCCCCCTTAATGTTTTATTTTATTTTAATATTATTATAAAATGTTAAAATGCACATACAACTAAGGATCTTGAGAAAAAATCAAGTACCTATCTATTGCCATTATATAGAGCCAAAAAGGCCAAAAAAGGGGGGCTCCCATACAACAAAAATCACGTTTGTTGTATGGGAGCCCCCCTTAAATATTTATTTTATTTTATTTTTAGTATTTGTTGTTATAGCGGCAACAGATATACACAATCTATGGAAGTTTCAACTCTCTAACTATTACCGTTCTTGAGTTACAGCCTGGAGACAGACAGACATCAAAGTCTCAGTAATAGGGTCCCGTTTCTACCTTTTGGGTACGGAACCCTAAATATTAAGAATTTCTACCCACACCTATCATCTAGTAGGAATATATAAATGAGTAAGCAACAGCCCGATATTTTAGGTGTGACTGACAACCAGTTTTTTATCATAATATGCTATCACATAACCGATTATAACATTTAATCAGTCATTGATTTTGGCGGGTCTTGTTTTGGTAATGTCTGTAATTTGTTTTTGCTAACAACAAAGTACGTGATACTTATCTGAGACTTATTTGACATTTAAAAGTGACATCATGTCTAATGTCATTGATCTTTTTAACCGACTTCCAAAAAACGAGGAGGTTATATGTTCGGCTGTGGATATTTTTTTTTTTTTTTTTTTTTTTATTTTTGTATGTTCAACGATTACTCCGCCGTTTGTCAACCGATTTTCGAAATTTTTGTTTTGTTGTATTAGGTTTCACTCCAATTTGGTCCCATTTTCACAAAGGTGGTGACCTGATGATGGGATCCATGAGTAATCGAGGGAACTCCTCGAAATTTATATGGAAACATATGGTGATTTTGGTTTTATGTGAAGTGTACTAAGAATACGCTACCAAAAAGTCAAATATTGGGTCAAGGTATACCATGGTTTCGATGATGCTGAGAGAACTCCTGATTCCTTATAGATACACGTTTGGGAGTTTCGGCCTTGTTTTAAGAACAGAAAGCATAAACTACTATGCAATTCATATTCATCATCATAATCATCATCATCATCATCGTCATCATCATCATTACCACGTCGTGTTAAGGCCACCAATGTCTCATGGCACAGAATAGATAATAGTACAAGGCATAGGTATGGATATACTAATAATAATAATTATGTACTGTATAACAATTAACAACACCTGTTTGTTTTTAATACGCGGCGTCGGCGTCGCCGCCCAGCGCCGCACGCGGCGCGTGTGGTCAGAAGACAGAATATCGAATACTTTACTAACTACTATATATACAGATCGAATACTTTACTACTTTATAAAATTTTAATAGACAAATAGAATTAAAATAAAGTTATTTTAAAAAGAGCATTTAAACAAAACAAAGTCATTAAGTGTCTTTTTAATTAGTTATACTTATTAATCGATAGATGGTGCACTAAGTACCTATCGATTTGAATTCTTGATAACAAGAACAGCTGTCAATAATTATGATAATATTAAATATTATGCTACGCTACATCCTATGCAAGTTTGTACAATTTTTTATCTGATAGATCCTTCGATCGTGGAAAAACGAGACACAATAGCCTTTCTATTGTTATCGCAATCGCCGGTGACCGCTTCGGGCTTGAAGTATTAAAACTGTTAAATTACTTAGCACAATATGTTCACTTCACTGATAATATTATATTATTTTGTGAGTGTGAGTTGTGTCTCTTAACAAATTGTAATAAGATACGTAAAATATACGCGAAGATTTATCTACTAGTGTAACTAAAAAGAGTGAAATTATTATTATTTTTAACAAAAAATTAAAACCGACTTCCAAGGTAAAAACAATAATAACATTAATATGAACTAAAAAGTATTAAATAATTTTTACTATCTAATAGTGCCTTTTTCCGAATTCGTCTAAATCTCAACTATTTCTGTACTCAATCTTCATAATTTTGAAGTCGGTGCCAGTTCCAAAAATTTTAAATATTCTGTCAGAGGACTGAAGATTCAGCTATCTGGTACCGACTTCAAAATAATGAAGATTGAGTACAGAAATAGTTGAGATTTAGACGAATTCGGAAAAAGGCACTATTAGATAGTAAAAATTATTTAATACTTTTTAGTTCATATTAATGTTATTATTGTTTTTACCTTGGAAGTCGGTTTTAATTTTTTGTTAAAAATAATAATTTGCTATTGGCTCGTGTGAATAAAAAGTTGCTAACTCTGCCTATAATAACAATTATCAGGTTTTATAGATTTGAAAAGAGATTTTTGGTATTTAAAAATGCGTTTATTTTGTTTTCCCTTCAATAAGAATTTACTAAGTTAAAACCTTCAAACTATGTAAATAGAGACATAGTTTGAAGGTTTAACTTAGTAGATTCTTTCAAGTTATTATATTATTATTATTTCAATATTATGTTAGCGAAAAATTTATTTTTAACATAGTAAACTCTACACACGATATCCGGCTCTGTAAAAATATACTATGACATCGACATTTATTAATTCTATACATAAATTAACGAAGATATAATGTAAACTTTTGAATTAAAATTCATTTATGACAGTTATACATATATATATATTGCAATTCAGTTTGATCTGAGCTATCCTCGAGGCGACTTCGGAGCGAAAACAAGTGATCAATAGTGAGTGATTGTGATTGTGATAGTGACTCGGCTACGACCTAGGACAGTGATAGTGCTCAGTGATTTGGATCTAGTGCTTAGTGTTTGGACTCAGTGATTAGTGTGAGCTAGTGTTTGTGAATAAAGTCTTCAAGAGAGTCACCAGGTCTTTCTATCCGAATCGAACGAACCCTAGCACGTAACAACTGGTGTCGGAAGTGAGATTTGGAGATGCCATTGACTCCAAGAGAGGACTTCAAGGGGAGTGTCAGGACAAGGGCGCAGCGAGCTGCTGCCATTGACTCCGAGAGAGGAGTTGGCGGTGGAGCTGCGGAGGCCACACCCACTGGGGACCAAGCTCCGCCCACTGCGGGGCAGGCCCTACCCGCTGGCCCCGCCCACCAGGCTCCGCCCACTGACCACGCCCCCCAGGCTCCACCCACTTCGGGTGAAGCCACGCCCACTGGCTCCGCCCACCGGGACCCGCCCACTGACCACGCCCCCCAGGCCCCGCCCACTCTGGACATGGCCACGCCCACTGGCTCCGCCCACCAGGCCACGCCCACTCAGGCCACGCCCACTGGCCCCGCCCACTGGGCCCCGCCTGCTCAGGCTCCGTCGACTAGCTCCATCCATCCTGCCACGCGCGTAGTTTCTACGGCCCCTCAAATGGCTCCTCAATTAGAAAGCATAATTCAGGCTTTGCAAGATGCCCAAGACCGCAAGCTCAGCGCTTTACAAGATTCTCAAAGGGCAATGATGGAGGCACAAGACCGCAAGCTCGGCGCTTTGCAAGAGGCACATGACCGCAAGCTCGGCGCTTTGCAAGAGTCACAAGACCGCAAGCTCGGCACTATGCAAGATTCTCAAAGGGCAATGATGGAGTCTCAAGAGCAACAAAAGGACCTCCAAGAAAAAGCGCTATTGGCTATAAAGGATGTTAGTGACACGGTGACTAAGCTTCGGAAAGATGTCGACATAATGGAAGAACGCGTTACCGGGCTAGGAGTGGATATGGAAAATGTGAAAAGTGGCCTCACAGAACTACAGAAGTGGAAAGTGCGCCTGGAAACCACAGGAGTCGCGACGTCGATTGGAACTACCGGAGTAGTGGTACAAGGACCAAGAGTTAAAGTGCCACCATATGACGGTACTACTTCTTGGAACGCTTATCGCCAGCAATTCCAGACGGTTGCTTCTGCCAACGGATGGACTGACGAACAATGCCTGACCGCTCTCACTGTTGCGCTCAGAGGGCAAGCTTTGTCGGTCCTAGAAGCACATACAGGAAAGGGGTTCCAAGACCTGATGGAGGCCCTTGAATCCAGATACGGGGAGCGACACCTGGAGCACGTGTTCCGTGCTCAACTTCGTGACAGAGTCCAACGCTCAGGAGAGGGACTACAACAATGGGCGTTGGAAATTGAAAAACTGGTTAAGAAGGCACACCCAGGAGCCGATTCCAAGATGGTCGACACGAATATTGTGCAAGCATTTGTCGACGGAATCAGGGATCTGGAGGTCAGAGCTGCAGTGAGGCTTCGTCACCACACCTCGCTTAAGGAAGCATTGGCGCATGCTTTGGAGGTCGAGGCTGTTCGCCGTGACATACGACAGACTCATAAGATCCACGAGGTCTCTGAGGAAGTTAAGGAGGTCAAGGCTCCTACGAAGAGAAGTTATGGAGCCATGTGCTATAAGTGTGGTGAGAGGGGCCATCTTCAGCTCAACTGCCCGCAGAAGGAGACCCATCTGGCAAGGATGAAAAGGCTCGAGGAACGCATGGAACAAATAGAAGAGCTGAAGAAGCAAGGAGCTTCATCCCCTGCCCAGGATCAGGGAAACGAATAAAAGCCAGGACTAAGGGGCGAGTGCTGGCTGACGCGGAGGAAGCCCCGATAACTGTTATCTCCCAAGCATGCAGCGGAAATAGTCTTGTGATTCAGGGGACTATTAACAGGACGGATTGCAAAATGACTCTAGACACAGGAGCCTCTAGAACGATAGTGAACCCAAATCTAGTAAAAGCCGCAAGTAGACATAAGAGGAGAATTAACTGTCGGCTTCTTACTGCCTCCGGTCAGCCAATACCCGTCCTGGGAGAAATGTCAGTTACGATTAATGTAGGGGGGTCCTCATACCCTCATGACGTTATCGTGGCTGAGATTATGGACGATTGCATCTTGGGTTTGGATTTCATGAAGAAGCACAACTGCGGAATTAATGTCGCTGACGGAGTTTTCAAGTGTGGTGAAGAGGAAATTTTCATCCTTGGAGGCGCCTGCGGGAAAGTTGAATGTGTAAAGAAAGTCATTATACCTGGACGTGCGGAAGCTCGGGTGCTGGTTAAACTACCGCCAGCTGGAAAGAAAAAGTCAAACAGATGCGTGTTGATCGAAGACACGGCTACCAAGACATCAGCGCAAAAACTGATGACGGCGAGAACCCTTGTTAGTGGAAACAGTAACGCTGTGGTCAGGGTTTTGAATCTTGGCGACCGCGAGATCTGCTTGAACAAAGGTGACGTCATTGGAAAGTGCGAGGAAGTTGTCTGGATGAGAAAGTGTAGTTCGATCACAGGCTCAGACTCAGCAAACAGCAGCAACTATGGAATAATGACTGAGCTACTCGATGACTGCAAGAGTAATCTGACTTATTCGCAGAGCATGAAAGCTAAGAAGTTTTTACAACGCCACGCGAATATCTTCTCCAGTCAGGAAGGCGACCTTGGAAGAACGTCGATGGTTCAGCACAGGATAGATACCGGAAGCGAGAACCCAATTCGTCAACGAGCAAGACGGATACCCATTGCAAAGGAAAAAGAAGTTGAAGGCCTTTTGGAGGACATGAGAAGGCATAAGATAATTGAACCGTCTGCAAGTCCGTGGTGCTCACCTGTTGTGTTAGTGAAGAAGAAAGATGGCAGCACAAGATTTTGTGTGGACTACAGGCGTCTCAATGATGTCACTAAGAAGGACAGCTATCCATTACCTCGAATCGACGACACTCTGGATACCTTGAGTGGCATGAAATGGTTCTCGACCCTGGACCTGAAATCTGGATACTGGCAGGTGGAAATTCATCCAAAAGACAAGGAGAAGACAGCTTTCTCCACCGGTAGAGGTTTATGGCAGTTTAACGTCATGCCCTTTGGATTGTGTAACGCACCTGCCACATTTGAGCGACTCATGGAGTGTGTACTGGCAGGCTTAGTTGGAGAGGCTTGCTTAGTCTACTTGGATGACGTCATCATTGTTGGCCGCGACTTCGAGGACCATTTGCGAAACTTAGAACGAGTTTTCGCCAAAATAGAGGGGGCCAAGTTAAAGTTGAATCCGAAAAAGTGTCGTTTGTTCAGGAGTAAGGTCAATTATCTCGGCCATATTATCTCCAGTGATGGAATCCAGACGGACCCGGAGAAACTGGAAGCAGTTCAAAATTGGCCAACCCCTAAAAACAAAACCGAAGTGCGGGCATTTCTCGGCCTATGCTCCTACTACAGGCGTTTTGTTAAGGGATTCTCAGAGATAGCCAAGCCATTACATCGGCTGACAGAAGAAAAACGACAGTTTATTTGGGACGAGACTTCGGAAGATTCTTTTCAGAAACTGAAGCAACATCTGTGTGAAACACCAATCCTGGGGTATCCACAACCTGAAGGTCAGTTTATAGTCGACACGGACGCAAGCAACACGGCCATTGGAGGGGTGTTATCTCAAAAACAGGGTGAAAGAGAAGTTGTAATTGCATATTTCAGCAAATCTTTATCTAAGCCAGAGAGAAACTACTGTGTGACAAGAAGAGAACTCTTGGCTGTCATAAAGACGCTACAACATTTCAGCAAATATCTCATCGGGAGACAGTTTTTATTGCGAACTGATCACGCAGCCTTGAAGTGGTTACTACAATTCAAGAACCCAGAAGGCCAAGTAGCTCGATGGATTGAACAACTCCAGGAGTATGACTTCAAGACGGAATACCGCAGCGGAAAGGCGCATGGGAATGCCGACGCACTTTCACGAAGGCCGTGTTCAGAAGACTGCAAACATTGTGTTAAGCAGGAATCTAACGAAATTTCATTAAAGTTAACGAAAACAAGTCCTTTGGGTCCATGGGAGAATGATGCTATGAGGGAGGCTCAAGAAAGAGATGACGACCTTCGGCACATCATCACATGGAAGAAACGGGGTGACGTAAAACCAATCTGGAGTGAGGTTGCACCCACTGGCGCTGCCACTAAGGCGTACTGGGCGCAATGGGACAGTCTGATACTTCAAAATGGAATACTTTACCGGAAATGGGAGAAGACTAACGGCAGAGAGTTCCATCTTCAGATAGTTGTCCCAAGGGCGAGAGTACCAGATGTTCTCCGTGAAATACACGATGGCGTATCAGGAGGTCATCTAGGTGTCAAGAGGACGTTAACAAAAGTGCGAGAACGATTCTACTGGTTGCATTGTCGAGATGATGTGCAGGATTGGTGCCGCAAATGTACTACTTGCGCTGCAGTGAAGGGACCACAGACAAGGAGCCGTGGGAACCTGCGCTTGTATAACGTTGGCGCACCGTGGGAACGAATTGCAGTTGACGTAGCTGGGCCATTTCCTGTAACGGAATCGGGAAACAAGTATTTTATGGTGGTCATGGATTACTTCACAAAATGGCCCGAAGTGTTCGCCATACCAAATCAGGAAGCTACAACAGTTGCTTCTAAGCTAGTCGAAGAAGTGATATCTCGCTTTGGTGTGCCTCTAGAAATCCATTCCGATCAGGGCAGGAATTTCGAATCGCAGGTCTTCCAGGAAGTATGCAGAATTTTGGGAATGCATAAGACGAGGACCACCGCGTACCATCCACAGTCTGATGGAATGGTTGAGAGATTTAACCAGACCCTTGAGAGGCATTTGGCGAAATTGGTAGATGACAAACAAAAGGATTGGGACAAGTATATACCGCTCTTCCTTCTGTCGTACCGTACCGCCGAGCATGAGGGCATAAAAGCTACCCCGGCGTATGTCAATTACGGTAGAGAACTACGAGTACCAGTAGACCTCTTGACAGGAGGGTCACCGGAGGAACCAAAGACCTTACCAGACTATGTCTGCGATTTAAGGGAAAAGATGCGCTATATACACGCCACGGTTCGGGAAAATGGGTTACAGTCAAGTGAGAAGATGAAGACCAGATACGACCGGAAAGCGAACACGAGCGGCTTCGAAGAAGGGTCACTGGTGTGGCTGCATAACCCAACTCGCCGAAAAGGGAAATCTCCAAAGTTACAGACCAAGTGGGACGGCCCATACAAAGTGGTTACCCGATTGAATGATGTGACTTACAGGATCCAAAAGCAACCAAGAGGGACATTCAAAGTGGTACACATAGACCGTCTGGCGCGTTACCATGGCAGTAACAACGATGCTCGGGACGAGCATCTCTAAGAGGGGAGTAGTGTTACGGATACGGACACGTGGTGCCATCTAGCGTCAGGCCAGCGAACCTACCAAGGGAACACAGGCAACATAAATCCCCTACTCGCTACTAGATGACGCTAGGTGTATGTACCTACGAGTACTTTCTAGAAATATCTGATACTTGTTTACGCATATCGGGTTTATTCTGGGATGTTCCGGAATTTTCTGAGATTCGATCCGGCCCGTATAAATAGTCGCAGACAGTCCGGCCGGCAATTCAGTTTGATCTGAGCTATCCTCGAGGCGACTTCGGAGCGAAAACAAGTGATCAATAGTGAGTGATTGTGATTGTGATAGTGACTCGGCTACGACCTAGGACAGTGATAGTGCTCAGTGATTTGGATCTAGTGCTTAGTGTTTGGACTCAGTGATTAGTGTGAGCTAGTGTTTGTGAATAAAGTCTTCAAGAGAGTCACCAGGTCTTTCTATCCGAATCGAACGAACCCTAGCACGTAACAATATATATATATATATATATATATATATATATATATATATATATATATATATATATATATATATATATATATATAGATTAGAATCACTAAAAATGCCTATTTCGCCAATGGTGATTGGTGATTCAATAAAAAAGTTAAAATATAATATTATGTATATACCTTTTGTTGATAATACTTGATGTTATAAATACGAAAGTGTCCTTTTGTTACAACTTCACGCAGCACTGAACCGTTTTAGATGTGGTATACTGTATAGAGATACATACTTTGAGTTCCGGGACACGAGTCAGGACGTTATCCCATCTCTACTTAGATTTATTTAACACTAGACGATGCCCGCAACTCTATTGTGCTTAAATTCGTTTATCGTGCAGGAACCGTACATTTTCCGGAATAAAAAGTATCCTTTGTCCTTTCCCGGGACTCAAAGTATCTCGTAAGTATAAAATTTGGCATGCCAAATTGTAGCAAAATCGATTGAGCGGTTTGAGCGAGAAGAGGTAACAGACAGACATACTGTCGCATTTATAATATTAGTATGGATTACATGCTCCAAAGTTCGTTTATCGCGTGGGGGCCATACATTTTTCCGGTACTCATAATAAATTAAAGTATCGTATTTCCTTACCCGGGACTCAAAAGTGTTCTACACCATACAAACAGCAAAATCGGTTCAGCGGTTTAATCGTGAAGAGGTAACAGACACACAGACACACTTTCACATTTACAATATGTCATTATGGATTAGTTATTAGTATGGATATGGATTACGTTACGAGTTACGAACTATGCACAAAGTAGAGCAAGTTTTTTTGTCCAACCTAACGAATAACGACTCTACTTTTTGTGGTACATAATATTATGTATGTACATATATACTTTTTCATATCAGTTTAGGATATAGATCTCTGAAACCTGACTCGAGAATTATAGCAGAGTGATAAAACGTGTATTAAATATTCAACACTAGTCCTTGTGTTAAGGAAATTGGTGCTACATGAAAATCAACATTTTTTTTTACTATTTTTAATAGATCCAAAGTACCAAAATTTTTACTATAATATAATAAAACTTTTATAATAATACACATTGATATTATAATATTAATACAATATTTTTTTAGCTTTTCAGATCACCCCATAATACCTTTAAAACCTTTACTTATTTTCGATTAACATCAATACGCGTTTGACGTGACGTCTACTGCTAAGTACTCACATACGGTTTTACTCGATAGTTTTACTCCAAATCGAGTAAAAATTACCGTGTGGACCATTGAGGTAATAAGTGAATACATCTCAATGCACATTGCACAATGCACAATGTAATGGTGTGGACCGCAAAACTCACAGGCCACAGCTCGAAAGCTCGCATCGAGATTCGAGCCGGCTCGATGGTGTTAAATGAATCTAATCTCCTCGAACTTATTGGACGCGAGCCGTCGAGCTTTACTCAAGCCATTCTCAAGCCATACTGAAGCGTGTGAGTTTTGCGGTCCACGCGATAATTTTTATTCGATTTGGAGTAAAACTATCGAGTAATGCTGAATGTGTGGACGAAAGCCCGAGCCGTGGTTTTTACCATCCTTGATTGCTTGATCGAGTAAAACCGTATGTGAGTACTTATAGTTGAACAGACATCTTTTGGCTCGAACGATTCGGTGAATACTGAAAGTCGCGCGGCAAATGGCAATATTAATGCTGAGTGTGTGGACGAAAGACTATGCCGTGGGTTTTACTCGATGTGTACTCACAATTCACATACGGTATCGAGTAATACCGTATGTGAGTACTTAGCATTATAGAAAACTGCAGAGACTTCATCGAAACTATATCGTAGCTGTATCAAATATCAATATTGGACAATATACAGAATCGGCCTGATTACATTGCTGAGGTCATATAATATTTAGTCGTTATCGAAATGTGATGAAACGCGAAGTCGGCCATGAGTGGTAGTGGTATCGGATGTGGGGTCGGCTGGCGGCGATAACGTATCTCACTTGTCGTACTATTCGCAATATGCTCTCCAAAATATTCACATATTTTAGGTTCATTGATGACAACTTGTAGTACCTAGATAACTAGCAATAGTCTTTAGAACTAGTCCGAACTCATGGCCCGTATTTTTGATCAGTACTTAAGATGCAACCCGGGTGAAGACGCAGTTCGGCTCTGTGATTGGTCCAAATTTTGACAGCCAACCAATCACAGAGCCTGAACCGTGTTCAGGCTCTGTGATTGGTTCCTAGGCAGTTGACAGACCAACATCATTTGTTCGGATCATGTCAATTAAATCATCAATGTGATCTGTCGGCACTCGGCTTGGTTTGACGTCTTTGATGGGGTATCTGCCTTGGAATTAACTTCTCTGGTAGTACATCAATAAAAATATCAAAATTACCTAAAACTGGGGTAGTTGTAGGTACATTATGAGTTGAGTTTGACACGTTTTTGCCTCAACGTGAGTTTTTGCCTTTAAATATTATTTTAAAAGCTTTTATTTTACAATTTGAGCCCAAACCGGATTAACAATTATATTTTCTATTAGTACCGACTCCCGCGTTGAGAAATCTATTTTAGGTAAGTTAGAACTCGTATGTCATACTAGATCCAGGACATACAAGTGCGGTGAAGTCTGAAGACCATAAATTTAATAAACATACAGAAATAGTCACCACAAAAATATATCTTCTTCCGAGTTACATCTACTAGAGTAGTTTTTTAATTTACCAAATTAAAATTCATATTTTATCGGCACATAACTTTATTAGAGGAAAACGGATCTTGCCGTAAAACTTACTTAAAACTTATGGATTAATTAAGTTTAAAAGGTCAAAGATGAGTCTTACCAGCCATACACATCCGGGTATATGTTTTCGATTGTATATCTTAATATAATGTTTTTAAATATACTATCGGTCAGCCTAGTTTTGTACGATAAGTTCAAAGATATTTATATGTCATCTGCAAAGAACATAATGAACGAGTATTATCGCGTCGATAAGTGACGCGCTTCCTGGAATCACAAAAAAACATTAAACAATGTTTTTAAAGCGATATCTTGTTTATACATTACTTTTTAACTAAACATTGCGAAATATACCACCGTAAAACTATATCAGCGACTGTTGATACTGGCAAAAAATGCGTTTTCATGATGCAATAAAAACAAACACGGTCTAGAATTTCAAAATTGAACGTTAAACTTATCACCCGTAACATACTGTTCTATAATTAAATTCTAAAGTTAATTGATAGTTTTTCAGTCCTTTTAGCTTTTAATTTGAAGCAGCCGAGCTATTGTTAAGGTTCATTAGTGTTTTTGAGCGCGAATAGAATGCACTTCATTGCGCATGAATCATGATGCTCGCACACAAAATATTTCGAAAAAGAAACACTTATTGTTCGTTGAGACGATTTATGGGACGTTTTCGGACACCACGGGACAATTATAATCAAAATTTCTAAACCATTAAGGATCGTTTTGAAATGTTTTGTTCTTAATATGAAACTATAAATTGTGCTGACAAAAAATTAACCACGCTGATGTATAGGAAGCATGTTTTTGCAATAACACATGGGCCACATGCTGTTAAATGATATAATAATTCAAACATAATCACTATTTATATAGGAGATTGTCACTATGCCACATGTAGAGCTAGCAAAAAGCTATTTTAAGCACTTTAATTGTGCAAGCTTGTCCTAATATTTTAACTTAGACTATAATAACATAATTTCAATTGATATTATGTATATTGTAGGCTTAGACATACTGAATGAAAATAATTATAGAATACAATATAATAATTAATAATAAATAATAATTAATAATCTTTATCTGCAAAAATATACAGTGTAGAAGATTGCAAGGCAATTACGCTGCTGTCATTTAAAATCACATTACTTATTGTTATCTCTTATCTAGTGAGTTACAGACAGCACTGTGGACAGGAATAGAGCTCTGCAGAACATTTCAAACAGTGTTCCCCTTTCAAAGTAATTTTACCTCCAATAGAACCTCAATTCCACTAGTTTAAGGTTCATTTTCATATAAATTTCGAGTTAAAGAACTGCTAACGAACTGTGCAGAGCTTTAGGATTTAGCCTGCCTGCGCAGATCTGGGTTAAAGTTAACCCGACGTTCAATTATATTATGTCATCTTTGTCGTTTTTGATACTTATGAAAGAGATCCGTACTAATAATATAAATGCGAAAGTGTCTTTCTGTTACGTCTTCACGCTCAAACATTTTTCTGTGACTTAAAGTACATAATAAATAGGTCTACCAGAATCTGATAGCAATTTTTGACAGCAAATTTTCAAAAAATATCCTTGATCATTGGATAAATATTAAATGTTTATATTTGTGTGTGAACAAAATAAGCCGCTAAAGGAATAAAAAAGGATCAAAATGTTTTATTCCTATTACCCCGGTATTGCTAGAGTCAATTTATTTTCTCACTTTTTGCCATCAGATTCTGTGGTACACCTATACCAAATTTTATCAAAATAAATGTCAAAATTAATTTTATTTTGATAAAATTTGGTATGGACTTTGAGTCCCGGAAAAATGTACCTGCGCAGCGGGGTTGCGGACAAAGGACATTAACTAGTAAAATGATAAACCATTAACCAGCCGGTTAACTCTATCCAAGATCCGTGTAAGTTGGAATAGGCTTAGGCCTTAGACAGCCAATAAGTACCGGTATTCCTTGAATACTAGTTAGTTGCAATATAATGCATATCGAGCTGACAAAATGACCAAATATCTAGTCAATTGCTTGCCTTGACAAGATTATCTTGCGAATTTGTATAATTGAGTTTAAGTTTGAATACCGGTTTAAATAGAGTACAGTTTAGCCTAATATTTTTATTATGGCGCGGGCGTAATAAACTTTCGATACCGACAAAAGTCTGTCACATCTAGAGAGATTTTTTAAATGAGTTTAGAATAATTAGATGAATTAATGATAACCTCATGTCATTTCATTCTAATTTAGTTATATAGCTAATTTTAAGTTAGAATACCGACTTAAAGAGTTCAGCATATTTTAATATGGTGAAAGAAACTTTTAATACGTGACAAATCACAAAAGTATGTCACATCTAGCAGTAATATTAACAATGAGTTTAGAATTGACGACCTCTGTGGCTCAGTGGTAAGCGCGTTGGACGCTCAAGCCGGGGGTCGCGGGTTCGAATCCCGCCGACGGAACAAAAATTATCTATGTTCCCGGGTCTGGATGTGTATTAAATATGTGTATGATATAATGAAAATCTTAAATATATAAATAATTAATGTATTAAATATATTGCCGTTGTCTGGTACCTGTAACACAAGTCCTTTAGGTACTTAGCACGGGGCCAAACTGACGTGGAGTGAAGCGTCCATAGATATTATTATTATATTATTAAAATTAGATGAAATTAGGTTATCTTTGTTAGTATAATTTGCAAACTCTTTTTACCTTCAGTTGTTTTCAACTAGAAGTTTTTTTCTCTATTTCTTCTTTGTTTACTTTCGTTCTTCTTTATTCTATTTCTAGTCATGGCAGTCATTATAAATTGTAATGTACAAAAATAGTATTTTTTCTAAAGTAAACCAAGACAAGAAGCATACCTAATATGGCTGGTCTTTTCCCTGTTTTTTTTTCAAGTTTACTACAAGAACGTTAAATTAATAATAGTAATTATTTAAATAGATAATGCAATATTGTAGAGAAAATGTGTAATTTTTCCCACTGTTCTTGATGACATTGGGTAACACAAGGAATACTTAATATTATGTTGTGACTTCTAGCTAATGTAAGAAACTCCCCAATTATTGCAAAACCAGCTAAATAGTAAATTCCTCTAGTTATACTTAATTATACTTCATAGTACGAGTATATTATAGAGAAAAAAACGCCTCCGTGGTCTAGTAGTATAGAGCGGGGCTCTTGACTCGGAGTTCGTGGGTTCGATTCCCGCGTTGAATACATGCTAATTCCAAGTTTGGTTAGGACAATACAGGCTGATCACCTGATTGTCTGACAAGTAAGATGATCCATGCGTCGGATTGGCATGTAAAAAGTCGGTCCTGCGCCTGATCTCTCGCCAGTCGTGTCAGTCTTCCGTCCCACTGGGTTATGAGAGTAAAGGAATAGAGAGTGCTCTTGTGTACTGCGCACACACTTGGGCACTATAAAATTACTCCTGCGTAGCTGGCCTGGTTTCAAAGAAACCGGCCACCGTCACCGAAACCGGTGTGGCAGCTATTAATAATATAGAGAAAATGTATAACTTTTCCGACTGTCCTTGATAACATTAGGTAAGACAAGGAAGCCTGTTGTCGTTACGTCACAGCGCCCGCGACGTGTACAACGGACCGGTTCCCTTCCCTGTTGCCGACTTGCGACTAGTGTCACCAGGTTTACAGAAAATGCCGGATATACAAAGTGTAACAAAATTTACAAAAATAAGTGATAATACTTTAGAATGTGTAAGTGTCCCTTATATAGATTTCACGGTGAAAGTGGCAGCGCTGAAAGAGTATATCTTTGTGATTTGTATCGGCAAGCGTCCGCGTGGCATGAATTTTTACATACAAAGCTGAAAAAAGCGCTGCTACTTTCACAGCGCACTCTACATAATATATAGTGGTATACATATTGACGTCGATTTTTTGGTCTTAAACTCTTAAACGCTCATTTTTTTCATCATCATAAAGAGAGGCCTACTCTTACTAGCTTTTTAAATATTAAACAGATTCCAATTTTAGTCTTTACATTATATTTTAGCATTAGCCATACACATATTTATTACTATATGACTCTACTAACGGCTAAACTTAATACTTAGTAAATAAACGATCTATCTATCTATCATAGTATGTCTCAATGCTTGCACGCTTGCTTCATGCTTGCCAGTAAATGTCATCCAATTTGCACGTGGCCTTATCATGAACTATCGCTGGCTTCATTTTGTAATGACAGCTTTTTCGCATCCATGGATATTGGATACCATGTGAAAATGGCTCGAAAAGATCCATGCAGTTGTGATTTTGTGCCATATAATACGCTTTTGCCTTTTTGGGACCCTATCATTTTTTTTGGTGAATATTCTGTCTTCTACGTCCGCAATTTTTCGCTATGATCAACATTTTTCGCTATTTCACCCAAACTTTTGTCCGGCTTTTCGGCGAAAGGCTGGTCACTGTGGCAACTCGAGCCGCGATCTGCACGAGATCGGGCGCGACACATGAACACAACCGCTGGAAAATTGTCACGATAATTATGTTGTCGCTAATGATGCCATGTTTTGATATAATTAGCCTCATTTATAGCTTATTAATTATATCTAGTTCAAAGTTGACTAGCCTGAACAAAATTTGTAACATTGGGTAACATAATTAATTGTATGATGGCTCATGGCTGGCTGGGTTTGACATTAAATATCTGAACTATAGATCAATTTCCTTAACGTTTCCATCATACAACTTTGAATTTTAATATTATTCAGTTAAGTATAGGCATTTGAGTTAAAAGTTACTTTAAAGATACTATCAAATAAAATTCATATTTCCTATCTACGTAATTTTGCCGGGTAATATCAATCCCAGCCAACATCATCGATATGACAATATAATATCACGTAACCCGACCAAATAACGCAGGTCTATCACCTGGCTGTGAATCAATTTCTGTTAGATTTCTGTGATGGATAATACATAAAAGTTAAAACCACAGATAAAACGAAAGTCAGGGTAATATCATAAGTTTTTCAGTAATTAAAACCATGGGAATCCGTGTAAGGATAGGACTGCGGGGGTTATAAACTAAGGATGTTCCCATAGGCATCGTAAAGGGGACGATTTACGTTGTGAGTTTGTGACGTTCGCCAGTCGCCAGCCACTGAGGTAGTAAGTACTACGTACTAGAGCAGCTATTGCAAACAAAAAACATGTCGCACTTGAGGCACGAGCGGGGTGAGAGGTGGGGCGGTGATTGCTATAGATCAGTACCGCAGAAGTGACACAGTTTTGTGCCTACACTCGAATTAATGCAGAATCTATTTGAGTAAGTGGATAAAATAAAAATAAAAATTAACTTTTTTATAAAATTTACAATTAAGTATGGATCCATAGTCCACTATAGCTAATTACCTTATTTACATTACTTAAATATTTTCAAATATGTACCATTATAAAATTATTATAATGTATGCATGTATAATGTACGTAATATTTTAAATATTACCAAAATACAAACTCGTCTACGTGAGTAAGTACTTCATTCATCGTCGTCTTATCATAGATCTGTATTCTGCCTACATTCCCCTCTAACTCTACTACTCTATGATAATGCAAAATGGCTCGCGTCTTCGCCTAGTAATTGAATGTTCGTATTTTATGATATGTTTAAACTTATAATATCATGAGTGATACTCGCGAAAACTTAAGAAGTCATTATGTTCGTATTTTAATTTAAAATGATTAAATAAGAATGCTAATACCGATGAAATGTTATTTCGTTGCATTTGGAAGTGTTACTGGAATAATTTTTGCAGTATGTTAACCCACAACTAGGCATTTTTGCGACTTTTTTTGGTTTCGTTTTTAATTGTTGTACGTCTGGCGCGCAGAAGAGCTCGCGGGCGACTAAGTGCACTGCTGCTATATAGATTACGTTGAATGTGACCGAGCACTGCGTTGCGTTGTCGAGTCTAGTACGTAGTACATACTATGTCAGTGTCGCCAGCATTGATTTTTTTTTTTGTTTAATTTACTCGTATTAAACGCCATGGGGGATTTAATAGTTTAAAAAAATTAAGGGATTTTAGTTTTATTTTAAACTTAGGGGGAGGTTTGAGTATTTAATACTTTTTTATACGAATCTAGAAATTTCACACACGTGTTCCTCTTATTATGGTGGCATTCACTAAGATTTCAGATTTTTAAAAGTTTTACCGTAGGTTTCAGTTTTCACACCTTTAATTCATACAAAGGGGTATAAATTATTATGGGGTATCAATTTGTGTGCTAGGAAGACAACTTATAACTATTTCATTATGTTGACTTTTAATGCAGTAAATAAGGATTTCTAAAGAAGATAGGTCATTTTATGAATTTCATCACAGTTTATCACCGGTTTCTTGTAGTCTTTTAATTAAATGTCACGCTATCTACTTAGCATTTATTACAAAAATAAAGATTATGTAAACTTTATTACATGCTTATTAATTAACCGGCTATTTAGTAATAACGTTGCTTAGAAATTTAATTTTCAACGATCCCGATTAAGAAATCGACTCAAAACTTGTTACGATAAGATTTAAAAACTAAAAAAATAAGATTTTAATACGCCTTACGTAAGTCATCCATATAGAGTTCACTGTGAAAGTAGCAACGCTGAAAGAATAATATAATCAGGGCGAGCGAAGCGAGCCCTAGTATATCCCATAACCTGAACATTTAGTGGTACACTTTACGGAAAAACTATCACGCCTATTGATTTGTGCTTAAGGCCGTCCCCCGAGCAAACGACCTTGGCCATACATTTGCCGCGTTGCCGAGATCGCGCCAAAACCCTATTATTTTTACTTATCTGAGTTCAAAATTGTCCTAAAAAAAATTTAAAACGGCAAATATGTAGTTTATGATATCGTCGATCTATTGGCGTGAGTTTCAAATAAAAGTAATTTGTAAATCCTAAGGAGATGCTGAATGTATGCTTGAATTTTAACAAATTGGTATTACTTTGGAAGCTCATATCATGAGTATAAGAAACAAAAATAGAAAATTTAAAACGACAAAAGGAATGTTGATATACTGAAGATTATTCTTGTATTTTTATTATAATTTTGTAGCTTTCAGATTATGAGTTTATAAGGTTTTAAATACGGTCAATTACAGAATCTCCGGACGGAACGCCCTTAAGCATAGTAATTTTTATTTACTTATACTATGTAGATGTGCTATAATCGGTCAGTCAAGGTTTGGCTATTAAAATATTTAAAAAACTGCCTTAAAGATTATTTATTACCACGCAGAAAAACTACGCGAGCCCTCACAAAGCTCGGCTTTTAGCCAGTTATTTAATAAGTTTTAGGTATAAGGTAAGTATGTTGTACTAAGATTTAAAACATACAAAGAATGGCAATATTATGTGTTTCATAAATAAATATCAATGATATCAATATATTATGTATTAATGAGTCTTGTTATTTGTTAACTAATTGTTTTGCAGGAAATTGCGATTGTTCACATCGTTACTACATATTATTTTAGTCGAATTTTACCTTCACACATTTGCACTGATCACTCATATGTTGTGTGTACAGTTGGGGACAAATGTGGCCACATGTGAGTATTTAATATACTTTATTATTATGTGATGCCAAAAAATATAAACTAAAAGTTGTATATATTAGAGGTAATGAGACTTTTGGTCCTTTAAATATTGAATCAATATCCTTGGAGCACGCAAATTGTAATCGGAAATTTTTTGTCAAATGAGCTCTATTCTAGCTATAAAACAGGGGTTCCCAAACTTATTTAGTCCACTGCCCACTTTGAGAACAAATTACATATGTTTTAAAATACATCCAAATGACATAAAATTACAAATCACCCCTCAAGCCTCTACACAACGCCCCCATTTTTTTTCTGGGTCCCCTTTAGATCTTCAGCGCAAACAATTTGGGAAAGGCTGCTCTAAAAGTTATGTTACTTAGTAGGTAACATAACTTTTAATAATATCTTTGTCTCTTTATTAAATTTTTGTGTTTGTTTTCAGTGCAATTCGTCACTTTAAGCATGTTTTACCTAATTTAAGTGTGCGATATGGAGCAGGAAGCTACTTTACATATTTGCATATTCAGCTAATTAAAATCACTAATTGTTTGATTGTGCGACGGTTTGTTACAAATTACAATTGAATAGGGTTGTCACTTGTCGAGTGTTGAAATGAAAAGTGAAAACCGACATGGATCCGTACGCACTAAACTTAAATGTGTACTTAGTAACTCTTTTTCCATATTACGCGGCCTCATCACGTCATTCAGTCCAAGAACAAAATATATCTTAGGCGATTATGAACGTGAACATTATTATGATTTATCAGTTTATGACATACGAAGGTGTCTATGATTATTATTACCAGTGGCGGCCCTAAGGGGTGGCGAACGGGGCAATCGTCCGGAGCCTCGCAAGATATTTTTTCGTAAGACAAAGTGCCTCGCAAAAACCTGCCTCCCAGGGCCTCGCAAAGACCTTCCCCCCGGGGCCTCGCAATGGATAAGGCCGCCACTGATTATTAAGCCAATGATTGACGTCGATTGCGCTTTCTGCAGAGTTATCCATCATGATCCTGTGAAAAGGGGTTCCGGGTTATTTCCAGCCATATTTTTAGGCAAGGCATATTTTCTCTTTGTAAGTTAATTAAAGTCTTCATTATATATTTGGTAGCCCTACAAGGAAGAACTGAATAGGTATCGAAGTCTTACTTACACACTTCCCCAGTGACTGCGATAATACTGACATTGACGAACTGTTATTCCCTCCACCTTGCCTAATGTTTTTACGCAACTGTTACAGTTTATAACAATAATAAACTTTAGTCACTAGATGACGCTCGCAACTCCGTTGCTGTGCTGGACTGGAACCGTACACTTTTCCGCAACGAAAAATATCCTATGTCCTTTCCCGGGTATCAAAGTATCTTCATACAGAATTTCAGCGAAATCGGTTCGGCGGTTCGGGAGTGAAGAGGTAACGGGTCAACAGATATACACACTTTCACATTTATAATATTAGTATGGATGTAAGCATTTACATTTTATTAACAAACACCATGTTATTGTGACCTAATTAGCCAGGGCCCAGGATGTGCTATCGTAGAGGAAAACGAATTGGAAATAATAATATGTATTTCTTTGTATTACGGTAAATAGGTGCTTGGGCAATGGGCATAATAATTATTATTATGTTCTGTTTTATTTTTCATGCCCCAGATTATCGTTTAACGTTTGCAAGCTGGGCCTTGAACTGATATAATATTTAGGTATATTCTGTGGCCGGGCCGTGAGTTTGTACACAAGTTTAAACTTTAAACTCCACAAAATGGACAAAATATCTTAAATCGGTTTTATTCATTATGATTTATGTGGCATGGCCAAAGTTTTTTTACCCCATAGTTACTTAAGCAGTGCTTATTCAAAATCCTATAATATAAGTAAATCTAACGCATAAATGTTAATATTTGGACTCGGTGAAACGAATGGCATAATGTAAGGATTAGACGTGTGTATAGAGAATGGAGTGTGACAAAAGTGTTCGCGCGTTTATTTGCTCGCAGGTTCAATCGTGAATTAAACTTGATCATAATTAAATTACACGATATACGAAACCAAATATCATGATTCATGAGCAATACACCTGGAATAACCTACAAGTATATAGGCTTGAGAAATAACTGCGCAATTTTCGTCAAAGTTTGGAGGTTGAAAACTCGGAAAACAAAATCTAATTATTGTAGCGGTCCTCAAAATAGTAAAATAATCAACTTTTAATTTTAATTCGTAATATGAGTGCTGATTACTTCCTTATGTATCAACTCACAAACTGTCATTTATGAAAGGCAATGTTCATATTTAGCATACAAATTAGTCCTTACAACGTAAACATTATAATACTATCAAGTATCAACAATGGAACGACTGACGAGTTTGAATATCGATCAATAAAAATAGGAGCACAGAATATATTAGGGGGCGTCCACAATATTACGTGAGGTGTTTTTTTGGAGTTTTTTTACCCCCCGCAAATCTCACGTGAGATTTTTCAAAATGTGGGTTTCTTGTGTAAACGTTTGGTTTGACAGTCAGTTGATTTTCTTTCGAACGATTTTGCGAATGATCTTAATCGTATAACGATTACGCTTACGATTAAGTCTTAAGCATACATACAATCTGGATGAAATAGACCAAAATAGTAGGGATGCCCCCTTATTATGTATATTAGTAGTACCAAATAGGAGCCTGATTAAACCATGTATGAAGTATCCTTGTGACAAGGAAGCAGTCGGAAATAGACAGGCAAAAATGTAGGAAGTCGCCTCTTCCGTCTTCCTCGTCATAGGGAAATAGACTCATATTTCTAACTACTGCGAAGGATGCGGTTAGTGACCTGATTAGTAATCACTTCTTATATTTAAAATGTAAATAAGTAATATTCGTTGGGGCAATATTAATAAGGCTTCAGTCTCGACATCAGCGGTCAGCGGGGTGGGCAGCGGGGCGGGAGCGAAGGGGGAGCGGTGGCGGTCCAAAAACGGCGGCTAAAATCCCATTTGGAAAATCAGCAAAACATTCTTAATTCTAATCACGGGTGGTACTTTTAATACATATTTCAATCATACTTATTAAGTTTCTCTAATCTCTACTAGTAGCAAACACAGGGTTTCTTTTTCAGGTGTGAGCTTTAACCTGTAAGGGCTGTAATGCTTTTGATAACAATCATCAAAATGTAAAAAGAGATGCTGATTAGACCAGCACGAGTCGGCGCATGAGTACCGGAAACTATTCTACCTCAATTTTTTTATGCGATCCTCTTCAAATTGCCCTCCTGATGATATAAATGCATGTTGCCATGGTGCAGCCCGGTGCCATATTGTTTAAACAATGTTATTTTTGAACCGGACATTTTTTTATATTCTTTATTTATTTTTATTAAAGGTTCGAGAAATCTCAAATATGGGTACTTTTGACCCATGAAAAATATATTTAAAAAAATAATAATGTATAAGTTATATATATTTTTAAATTCTCTATACATTAGTTAATAATATCGTTAGTAGAGATTTAAAGCAATTTCATTGCTTATATCTTTTTTATCTTAGCAAAAGTAGACAAAAAAATTGTGTTTTTTTGTATGGGAGCCCCTCTTAAAAATTTACTTTATTTTAATTTTATTATTAATTATTAAAATAAAATATAATTATGGATTTTGTAAAATTTTTAAGTGCCTAGCTATTACTATTTTAGAATAGAATAGAATAGAATAGAATAGAATAGAATATCATTTATTTGTGAAATGCAGGTAAATACATGTAACAGGTGTTAAGCATAATAATGGTTTCACTACATTTCCACCTTCGTCAAGGTATACAAATATTTCAAAGTAGGTAAGTACATCACTATTTCAATTAAACTAACAATATTACTTAAATAATTAAAACATTTTATATCAATTAATGTCAATGTGGATTAAATAAAATAACAATAATAGGCTTGATGACTATTTTTTTTTCTTATTGGTAATTGAAAGACCCTTAAAAAATAGAAACATTGCTGAAAGAATGACTCTCACAGCTTAAAAATTCACCAAGATATGAACAATTCAAACATCTCATAAAATAGACCTGCCCGAAACGCCCCATACAAAGTGCTAAGAAAGACTGACGTCAGTCTTTCTTAGTTTGTACGGGTCGGGAGAGAACTTTGTTCGATAGGTATATTAAATATTGCGTTTATGAAAGTGGTTTCATACCAAAAGTTGCTTTTAATTGCATAAGTTATCGAATGGTATACAAATATTAGGAAATTTAATTGAAAAAAAAAACGACTTGATTATCCAACTTTGAAGGCGCCTAACAAAAAAAATACAAATGCTATCGAGCTGAAATTTTGGTAACGCTTATTTTTAGCCGTGCTTTCTTTATTTTATTAACAAAAGTCGCTAATCTTTGACCTTGTCATCATCCCTATTATTAGTTTGGTATCAATTGAAAATACATGTCAAATTATTTCAGGGCATCGTCATTTAAAAATTCAGTCATTGTGTAATACGATTTTTCAATTAGTAATAATGATAGTCGTTTTTTAAAAGTCTGGATTGGCAAAGTTTTCATTTCATTCGGAATTTTATTAAAGATTCTGTGTGCCATACCGAAAAAACTACTATTCAACAATTCCGTTCTACATGATAAGGCACATAATATTCTATGCTCATTTCTGTGCTTTCTGTTGGGATTCATTTCAGGAAAAGACACAAATCGGTGTTTGTTTTGAAATACATACAGTGCTACTTCATAAATGTATAGACAGGGCAAGGTCAAGATATTCATTTGTTTGAAGCTTGGTTTACAGCTCCCAGTTTGTTTAAGCCCTTTCATAGCTGTAATACATCTCTTCTGGGTTTTAAATAGTAGTCTTATTAGATGAGTTGCCCCAAAAGATAATTCCGTAACGCAACACAGACTCAACATAGCCACGATAAGCTGTTATCACAGTTTCTATGCTGGCTATTTTTGGCAGTTTACTTAAGGCAAAGTGAAATCTACTTACTCTACTACATAAATTTTCGATATGGGGCTTCCAGTTAAGTTGGTAATCAATGAATAAACCAAGGAATTTTGTAACATCGACAGGTTCAATAACTTCTTCTTGGTATTTGACTGTGACATTCGGCATTGGAGTATTTTGTCTAAAGTGCATAATTTTAGTTTTTTTCGGTTTAGTGTTAACTCATTTCTTTCTAACCATATTTTGAGATTATTCATTGCGGTAATAATTTCATTTTCGTAGTTCAATATTTTATTACATTTAATTACTGCTGTACTGTCATCTACAAATAATATAAGAGGATAATCAATTGAATTTGGGAAGTCATTTATGAAAATTATGAATAGTAGAGGGCCAAGTATGCTTCCTTGTGGAACGCCTGACTTTATGTCTCTACATGCTGACAATATGTACTCTTTTTAGTTTTCGTTTTCTTACAAAGTTTGGACATAGCCGTACATTGTTTTCTATTAGTTAGATAACTTTCAAATAGTTTATACGCTATTCCCCTCACTCCGTAGGCATAGAGCTTGGATAATAATATTTTGTGCGATACGTGGTCGAAAGCACTCATCATATCCATAAGTATTGCACATATGTGTTGTCTTTTATCGACAGAAGTCATTATTAAATCTAAAAAGTCATGTATCGCCTTTGTTGTGTTTTTATTCTTGCGGAAGCCAAATTGTTGCTTTGTAAAAATAACAAATTTTTCAAAAAAGTTGTATATATTTTCATACAGTATCTTTTCAATTATTTTTGAAAATATGGGTAGTTGGGCGATCGGTCTGTAATTTGTATTAATTAATTAATAATGTAGTAATTTGTATATTTGTAATGGGTCTAATAATAGAAATTTTCAGATCATCAGGAAACGTGATATTGCCAAATTTATAATATGATTCAATGGTAATCCATTGAATCATATTATAAGAGCGAAAAATTGAGCAAATTGTTTCACTATCTTTATAGGTATTCCATCGATACCGACGCTTTTTGAATTTTTTAAAGATTTAATGACTTTAATTATTTTTTCTTTTTTATTATTGATTACGAGCAAAAAAGGCCAAAAAAAAATCACGTTTCTTGTATGGAAGCCCCCCTTAAATATAATACTTTATTTTATTTTTAGTATTTGTTGTTATAGCTGCAACAGATATACACAATCTGTGAAAATTTCAGAAGTTTAGCTATAGCGGTTTTTGAGATACTGTCTGTCCGTTTGTCTGTATGTCTCCAGGCTGTATCTCAAAAAACGCTACAGCTAGCTACTTCTGAAATTTTCACAGATTGTGTATATCTGTTGCAGCTATAACAACAAATACTAAAAATAAAATAAAGTATTATATTTAAGGGGGGCTTCCATACAAGAAACGCCGCTATAAGAACAAATACTATAAATAAAATAAGGTTATTATTTAAGGGAGGCTACCAAACAAGAAACGTGATTGTTTTGGTCTTTTTTGCTCGTAATCAATAATGGTAACAGCTAGGCACTTGAAGATTTCAAAAAATCCATAATTGTATTTGTACTTTAATAATTAATAATAAAATTAAAATAAAGTAAATGTTTAAGGGGGGCTCCCATACAAATAAACACAATTTTTTGTCTACTTTTGCTAAGAAAAGAAAAGATATAAACAATGAATTTTTTTTTAATCTCTACTGACGATATTATTAACTAATGTATAGAGAATTTAAAAATATATATATATATATATATATATATATATATATATATATCTTTGACATTATTATGTTTTTTAATATATTTTTCTTGGGTCAAAAGTACCCAAATTTGAGATTTTTCGAACCTTTAAAAATTTATATCTTTAAAAATATTAACTTAATCGTGAAAAGTCGTATGATCTTTTTTATTGGTATTTCAATAAAAAATATTAAAAAAAATAGTCCGGTTGAAAAATAACAATTCCTTGCAATTGTTTAAACAATGTTTGTTTAAACAATATGGCACCGGGCTGCACCATGGCAACATGCATTTATGTCATCAGGAGGGCAATTTGAAGATCATCGCATAAAAAAATTGAGGTAGAATAGTTTCCGGTACTCATGCGCCGACTCATGCTGGTCTAGATAGGAATTTAGCTGAATTTAGCCATAGGAATCGTCGTTTGGCCGCACTCAGTGACATTCAATGATGTAAACTTCAATAATTTAATGAATACTTTGACAGGTGATGTATGGGACTTAGGGTCTAAACAGACGGACTGCATTTCAACTGCAATCCAACTGCAAATTGCAGTTCAAGTGCAGTTTGAATGCACTTGACACGACTGCAATACGACTGCAATAAAACTGCAAACCAAACGCGCAGTCGGATTGCAGTTCAGTTGCAGTCGGCGCGCAGTCGTGTGAACTGTTTGGTTTGCAGTTCTATTGCAGTTGTATTGCAGTCGTGTCAACTGCATTCAAACTGCACTTGAACTGCAATTTGCAGTTGAAATGCAGTCCGTCTGTGTAGACCCTTAGGTCAAAATCTTCATGTAAGTACAATTAAGTAATTAAAAATGGTTTCTGAGTGCGGCAGTTAGGAGTGTTAGGATTACTGTTTCAAATCTGACCTTTTACTGCAGAACTCGCATTTGGATGCAGCCGGGGACAGCGTTACGTGTTACGTGCACGTGATGTAACGTCACCTCTGATCTGTTATCACGTTATGTAACGTAGAGTGGGAATGTCAGCTGAGTTTGTAGCATTAGTGACTGGGATTTCGAAACCTGACTGATTATAGAGCAGGGCATTATAAGCATTAGGTAGGGTAGGTAGTACTTCTTAATAAGAGCCAAATATGAAACCCTAAAAAGATGGAAACGGAAAAAAGGTTTTGTTAGAAAATCCAGCTGACTTCGTTCACTTGAATGAAAAGTTTTTATTATGTGCACAGTGCAAGTTTTTTTTTTTATTATGACGTGTTGACTCGCTAGAGAGAAACATTATATTATCTGGTATTAATCATTTCATACTTGATAACCGGGATGTATTGTGATTTGTGTTTGTCAAATGTATCTTGTTTTGTGAACTAAAAAGAAAAGTACAAAATTACGAAAAAAAATATTTCTGAAAATTATTGAAAGGTAAACTGTTATTGATGGAGCTAATTTTACTGAAGAAACTTTTATAGGAGGTTGACTGGTAGCCGGCAGAGAATGCCATTTGGCATTAAGTCCGCCTATGTTCCAACTTCCAGCATTCATATTTTTGCAAATATAAATACTTATATAAATAATAATATCTAATTTAAGTTTATAATATAAATACATAAAATATAAGTACAGTCCCAACCAACCCAAACCCGTTACACTTTTACCAATTTCTGCTCAAACAATGCAAGTAAATGAGAAATGTTCTCGACTACTTGTCGTACGCGAGGAAGATAAAAGTTAATTTAAATTAATGATCGCTGTATTTGTCAAGGAGACAGATAAGCTATATTTAGCCATTGACAGTTAATAATTCTTCCGATATTAAAACTCCATTTATAAATGTTATATTTATGACAAAGTTAATCAGTTTTAATGTTGGACAGTGGAAGAGAGGAAAATATAATGAAAATAATTTTTCACTAAGTATTTTAATAATGTTTGAATAAATGTCTGTTACTTACACTAACGATACTTTAACCACAGAAATCAGAATAAATAATTATTAGTACCTTACGGTTTAACGAACCTAATAACTCGCATAATTATTTTTATAATAAGTATCAGAGATTAAACTTCTCGGAAAAATAATAAAAAGACTCTCTTTTTTTCTTAGAATTTAGAACCACTTAGTAGGTGCTATATTTTATCTATATTATTAACAATTTTCATAATATTCTAATGATAGCTGTAGAGTCTAGAGTCTAGACTCTAGACCCTAGGTCTAATATCTGACACAGGATACATAGCTGACAGGAAGTTTATACATAAAGCCTTCATAGACAAGTTGACTTTTCCAAGAAAACACGCATGTGTTAAAAACAATACACTGCAACGTTTATTTTTAGACAAGGCAATACGAAAGTACGAAAGTATCCATTCACAATAGAGCTAGGGTTTGGTAAAAGATTCAATTGCGCTGTTAAAAATAAGTAGTTATTAAAGTTAATTATTTCTTGCAGGGTTAGTTTCCGAAAGGCTGGTAGCGTTAAAAAGGCTTTTAAAGGCTTTCTGAAAGTATTTGATTCAAATTTATTCAGAAATTCGAATTTTATTTTCCGTTTGCGACAGCCCTACTTACAACCCGGTAGCGATGAGGTCACATTGAAGGTGATCGGGAACCTGCCCTTTGCAGCCGCACCATAAAGGGATAGTTGTACTACGCGGAATTAAAAATTCTGTTCGTCTGCCCTTTAGTGTTATTTACGATAATATAACGGGTAACCTGTCGAAGTCTAAATAGCACAGGTTTTTGTAAATATCACTCAGTATTCCTGTGATTGTGGTATTTAAAATGAAAATGTTTGTGGTTTATTTTTAATTCAAAAAGTTCAAATGTTTTATCGCAACTTAAAAAGTTTTTTATAACTTCGTTCGCAGAGAAATTAATACAGCACAGGGACTAAAATTTTCCTTAATAAAACTTATTAAGGAAAATTTTTGTCCCTGTGCGATAATTAATTTCCTTATCCTTTGTCCTATCTGGGATCACCGGGTATCAAAGTAAGTACAGTAGAGCCTCGTTAATCCGGAGAGGCAAAAACAAGACCCTTTCCGAATTATCGAGGCGTCCGGATTATAGTATGCAATATATTTTAATGTTAATAAAACACATGTGTAACCCTAGTTTCTTTAACCAATTTTTAAATTATAGCAAAGACAAAATGTACATATTCATAATAATTACAACCATGTAAGGAATCAGTAAGTTAAAATAAAACATTAGTTAATTCTTTTTGAAAAAGTGTGATTACAGACTTAACTTAAAGAGTATTAACTCTTCTGTTTATGATTTCCGCACTTTATTTCAAAAGCTGTGACGGAGAAACATAACTTCGTGGCTATAAAATTCGTTATCTTCAGTCTTCAGCCCATTTTAAAGCAATGTTTGGTACAACTAATATATATTCTGTGGCAATGTTTAAAGCTCCGGCCGGCCGGATTACAGCGATCACCGAACAAGCGAGAGTCCGGATTACCGAGGCCCTACTATACATAATAATATGTACTTATTATGTTTTTAATAATAAGTTTGATCAAAATAGCTGTTTAAGTGCGAGCTTTAGATTAGAACTATCAGTCTTTACTTTTAGTAATACTTTTTACTTTTACATTCAAAATTGCATTCCTAAGGAGTAAGGGGGTGAAATAAATAATTCATAGAGAATAAACACACAATACTCAGGAAAAACTGTTGGCAAAAGCTAGTAAGTAATAAGTTAATAGCTACTAGCTACCAACAAAGTTCGCTACATCGCTATAAACTGGTAAAGGTCACCTATTTTATAGTCACCTATTAATCTCCGCACCACACCGTGACTCCTCATCAGAATACGCATAAAGAGGAAAAAATGTGAATAAATACCCATTAATAATACCTATATTGTTTGTTATACTCTACAGTCTACACATAAAGCTAGATCATACCCGCGGCTTCGCCCGCCAGAAATTGTTTTCCTGACATACAAAGTTTGATTCCCAATTTCACCCCCCGTAGAGGTAAAATTCAAAATCTTTTTTTCATAACACCTATGGGAAAAAACAAGTTTCTAGCTCTACTTGAAGCTACTCTGTTTAGGTTAGGTTAGATAGACTAGAATAATCATTAGATAGACGTAATAATTATAATATATTTTAAAGGCTTAAGCTGGGCAAACGGGGGTAGCCTAGTAAGCCAAGGACTAATAATAATTAATTTAAATGAAAAATTTAAATTTTGATCAAATTAACTTTTCATTTTAATTACTTAACATGCGAATAACACCTAATATTGAAATTTCTAGCATTATAGGTCATACTGAGCTTTCGAGTTAAGAGGGCGACTAACCCAAAAAATCAAATATCGTCCATCTCTCTTCACACTCACGCCCGTCTTTCATATGCCAGGTGAAAAAGGACGACGCGGATTCATCGCCAAATTAGTTTTTTCTCAACTCGATAAATATTAAATAAATACAACATTTTAAATATCCGTTGGATATTTAAAATGTTGTATTTATTTAATATTTATCGAGTATAATATTTATATTATATATTATATATATTTATATTGGAATATAGGTTGGATTCTCAATAATAGAATTTTATACAATGTGTTAAAATATTAACTTAGTTCAATGGACGGTTATGGCAATAATTGAAAAGTTCGTGAAAATTTGATGCAACTTTGTGATTTTTTTCCTGTTATTGCTCAGATCGAATTCTTGGAAATATAATTTAGTATCTAATTTTTTTTGGGGGAGGCCTTTGCCCAGCAGTGGGACAGCATAGGCTCTTAAAAAAAATCTAATTTTAGATAATGAAACAATTCGGGGCTTATTTTCAAGTATAAAAATTTATCAAATCGAAAATTTTGGGTTAGTCGCCACTCGTCCCCTTAAAGTGATAAATATTTACATTGACATAATATTAGCACTGGAACTTGGAAGCCTAGCCTAACGCCATTGGATTACTGCGCTGTAGCTACCAACATCTTATTAATGTAAACACTGTTTCAATCCAGTTGAACCATCGTATCCAATTTCCTTACATTGTTACAGTGCTGGAATCCATACTGGATTAACGCCTACTTTATGAGAATCAGCACTTACTACAGGTCTATCGATTTAACGGCTATTACCACAGAATATATTTATTAGTCATCGTCAACTTTCGACATAACCATAAATTTTCAATTTCCAAACAAAATTGCTCAGTTGATCTGTAAGTTTCCTCATAAGCAATTCTGTTCATAATAGAATGTCGAAATTGTTGAATCTTCGACACAGACTTGATATCATTTCAAAATGTTTGCCACACAATACTTTTGGCATATTAAATTTTTGGCATAGAAATATAATTTCTGATTATATTTCTTTTATAAGTAACAGGAAATGAACAGTGTATAGACAAGGCATATCGAGGCAAAAAGTGTGCAAGCCATTGCCCCACTTCGATGATGACAACATTTTTTTTTTTTCTGTCAAAAATACGAGCTAGGGCCTATTATACTAGTCCTAAGTATGAAACAACCTGTATAAAGCTGGCAATAACGAGGGACACCCTACGTTAGATTAAAAATAATATGTAGAGCATTAGAGACATTTTTTATGCGTAAGGTTCGAGTTTATTGAAAACCATAATCCTCATAACACAATACAAAAACAAAGTCCATAATTATTATACTTATTATGCTTACGACTCAATTATTATTCAAGACGCTTAAATAAAGTTGCCACATAAAAGTAATTATAAATTCAAATTAAGTTATAATTTTGTCAAGGGCGGTCGGTCGGAGCTTACAAGACAATGTTGCTAAAACATTCTTTAAATTACTTTCAATGTCTACGAGAGACGAAAATATGAGCAGGGGCTTAGTTACCGCCGTATGTGCCGTATTAATTATACAGGGCCTCAGAGCCACATCGGCCCCAACGTGCGCAAGAAAAAATGTATAAAATCTTTTCAATTTTTTAATTTCCAAAAGTCAAGAAAGGCAAGCCTTACTTCGGGCCCCCAAACAAATTTTATATGGGGCGGGGGCCCCGCTTTTCTGAATATGACCTAGTATGAAATATTTATCCTAGTTTAAGCAGCGTCCTGGATATTGGAAGACAATGGTGATACTAATAAGTAATAAAACATACAAAATATTATGAAAATATGAATGTTGCGCAGCGACTTGAGAATGGCTTGACGGTAGTTAGTATCTAGCAGTTCAGGGAAGACTTACCTCAACAGTGAGAAAAATAGGAAAGTACTTACTAATACCTACTATGATATGCATAACTAATTACTGTAGTCTATGCGAGAGAAAAACTATTGTGTCAGGAGCCAGATCGAGTAAAAATAAAAACCATGGCTTTGCTAGGTTTACTATCAATCAGTGAACTGCCATTGTAAGGATTGTAGCTACAGTACTAAATAGTGCAAACCTGCAATAATTCAGTGCAGTTCACACGATTGCACTATTACTGGAATATTTAGAGCAGTAAAATCGTTTATCGCTCACACACGATAAAGGCTCCATCAAAGCATCATCATCATTAACTCGGGCCCTAAAATATGTGCTCAATATGAGTCACTAAAGGCCTGATTACACCAACCGCGAAGAGTTTACGTAGCGCGTAGTAACTTTGTAGTATTCTGTGGTAGAGTGGCGAAACAGTGCCCTCCAGCTGTTCCCCGAGCACATATTATTATTATAAAGATAGTAGCTGCGTAATTCGAGGAATAATTTTTTGGGAACCACTAGAATCGCGTAATTTCATTCAATACCTCACTAATTGCAGCGATTTTATTGGATCTTAAAAATACATTCCTCGCAATACTTGCAACGCAGCGTCTGGGTTTTAATAGCTCTTTCAAATAATTTCCCCCGTTTTTTCCACATTCTTCTATTAGTTTTAGCGTGATAAAATATAGCCTATATAGACTTCCTCAAAAAATATGTATAGATAGATATAGATATAGATGATGGTGATTGGGGATGGTGGGGCGTAGTTTCTCAATTAGTGTGACACTGTCACGTTGAGGTGTAGTTTGAGTATAATTGACCGACCTCACCGTTCATAGAACTCTACGAGTATGTCCTTACTTTTTTATTTGTCTTAGTTGTCGACTGTCGTCCAACAAATGTGTTACCAACACAAGTACCACCTCAGTCTTGAGTGTGTTTTTTGCACTCAATACAATTGCTATTTTTTGTCTACAGAATTCGTCTAAGTTATAGAATAGTGTAAAGTTACAGGAAAACAAAAAATGCGATGTATGTAGAGTGACAAATTTATTTTAAAGTTGAGTACAAAGAAAGGTTTAAATTTTTGATTTTCTGAAAAATGTGGCCCGCTCCATCTATAACATACTTACATAATGAGTTCGTATCTAAAATTCGTCTAAGGGTCAATTCAGACCGCAACGCGTAAAGGCGAGGCGAAGCTAGGCGCGGCGCGGCTAAAATTTGTATGGATTTGACATATTTCATGCATAGATTACGCGTCGCGTCAATTTTATAATGTGGAATTGACAGATTTCAATATATGTAGCTATGCCCACATTATGCAATTTCATCTTCAATTTTCGTCATCTTCTTTTTATTCTTTTTTTATTTAACTTTCGATTGGCATATTCAATAATTGAATGCGTCAAAATCACAGATATCAGAATAGTCAAAATCCACCCGCGTTGAAAGAAAAGTGTCATAGCGAGCGTACGATTTCAACGCGCCTCACGGGCATGCCTCACGTTCGCTGTTGACTGCGCTATAACGCATGCCCTTGATGAACAAAAAAAGGCCCAGTGTGGACAAAGGTAATGTAACTTGCATGACGTCTCCCGTAATTGAAGTCTATCAAATCCTTACTTTAGAAATGCATCTCACGGCAGCACGGTCTGAATTGAACCTAAGATTGCCCATATAGTTGACATTGATTGTGGCTGGCAATCATGGTTATCCAACAACATTAGCCTTTATATTGTTGCGTTGCTAGTTGCTACATAATACGCCATTGGCGTAATGACAGAAGCGATTATTAATTACCCGCTATTAGAAGATAATTACATTTATAATAATATGGATGTTTACAATAAAATAAATTATTATTCAATTAATAATACCGCAATCAAGTTTTATTATTATTCTTTGTTCTGTGCGTAGCGTGGCGTAGACAGAGCAAAAGTTGTTTCTTAGTGGTTTATTAATTTAAGGTTCTGTGACTGTGACTAATATGTTGTGTGCGTTTCGAATGGTCTACGTCGGTTCAACGTCACAATTTCTTAATACATACATACTTACCGTACGTTCTTTAAACGTCATTTCATGCACACATTATTATTAATTAATAATTACGAATACGTCAATAATCATGGGCATTTCGTCAAATTGCATCATAATAAATAATAATGCGACAGCAAAGTCAGAAATTAAAAACTTTGGGATTTTAATATGGAGCTTGCCGCGTTAAAGTAAAAAACCGTGTTGGATATGTTTTAGATTGCTAGTTTTCTATGAGAGGCCTTTGAAGGTTTGGAGATCTAGGCTGGGTTGCTAAGTTAGTAGAACCACAAGAACTTTCAGTTGGGTGTCAAACTCAAGTAGCTCATAGATTTTTTTTTGCTCCAGCTACGTCTTTATGTTCGTAAGGGTCAATTCAGACCGCAACGCGACGCGAAGATACATTTCTAATTTTGTATGGATTTGACAGATTTGTATGGATTTGACAGAGATTTGTAAGACGTGAGACGTCAGACGTCTCACGCTCACGAAATCTGTTAATTCAGTACAAATTTATAGGCCGATTCCATTAGCGAGATGCAACAGTTTGACACACTTAAAGCTTCCTCCAGGCAAAATGAAGCATATTTATTAATAAAATATCCCTTGAAGGGATACATTTTGACTAGTTTAACAATGATGTATAAATGAAAACCTTCATCAAATGTATAAAGGGCCATAAAACAGGCCGAAGTGCCATCGCGGGCGCAACCAATTTGACCCTCCATTAAGAACTGTGATGAGTTCATATGTGAATACTGGCTATTGCGAAACTTTTACAAAATAACTTGCCTATATTTAAAAATAGCATAAAACAAAGAAACTATGTTACTAGATAAAAGTAAATATAGTAATAAGTACTAGAAATTATAAAACATTTTTACGATCGCGGGCGCAACATCAAAATTCTCAAATCTCTTAAAGGTGAATTAAATGGTAATTCTCTAACAAATTTTAAAATTTTCAGTATGGAATATATAATTATACTAGTAAGTTTGTATAGAAAAAATGTACCGAATTGTAGTTTTTTTTAATTTTCAGTTGTTTATTGGCCTGACAAAATTAATCGTCTAAATCACTAAAAACGATTGAATAGTGTAATTTGTACAAAAGATTTCGACGTATTACTGTACAACTATACTACAACTAAACATTAATTTAAAATATATGCTATTTCAATTAAAAAATATGGGAAAAAACATCGCGTCCCTTAGATGATATTGCTTAAAAACGCTCTAAATTATTCGAATTCCATTTTTTACCGATAAAAGTTGTTTTGTTAGTAAATACACATCTTCTTACGTATATTCCAATTGAAAACTGTAACTAATAACACATTTTAAAAATTCTCGTTAATTTTCTCTGTAGCGGAATGGCCCTATAAATGCATCTACGCGTCGCGTTGTGGTCTAAATTGACACTAAGGACCCTATAAGTGTCAATTCAGGCCGCAACGCGACGTGTAGATATACATACAATATTTCTAAATTTGTACTGAATTGACAGATCTCAAGCAAATCTGTCAATTCAGTACTTTAAAAATGCATCTGCGTCGCGTTGCGGTCTAAATTAACCCTATCTGCACCCATTTTTGAGCGATCAAATGTTTGAAAGTTACCGTGATAGATGTAGCTATGACCTTGAAACTGAAATGACTGTAACAAGACCGTCATGAGTCATGACATCGGTCAATTGAAAACATTTGACTGATGCCAAAACATTAATGTCAATAAATGCTGTCAATTAATATGCCTTTTAAACGTACCAGGCCACCTTCTATCAACATACTGTGCATTAGAGTTCAATCGCCTCGGATATAATATTGATTTTCTATTTAATTATTGAAAAGAACATTTTTCTGTGCTAATCTTTTGCTAACTTACTTAAACTTACTTAAGCATTTAAGGTCTATCTTTATCAAAATTAGGACTAAGGATGTACCAGACAAAAAGATACACTGTTACCGGCTACTGTATTTCAAGAGCCATGTTGAGTAGTGAGTAGTCAGGCAGAAAGTAGGGCTTGAACACACAAAATATATGTATAAGGGTATGGTAAGTAAATAATAATAATAAGCCCGCAGGGCAGCTTGTGGCGAGCTGTTGGGAAGTAGCGACCCCACGCACCCGAGTGCTCCCAGGGAAGCCCCTGTTCTCCATCTCCGGCTTGCCTTCACCGGCCGGCCGGAGTGAACTCTGAGGGAGAAGCAGGCCCTACCTCTGCCTTTTCTCCGTCTTTTTTGTTCCTTCGGCTAGATTCGAACTCGCGACCCCCGGCTTGGGCTGCCAGTTGCCACACTCACACCCACTCTTAGTACTTAAGATGCATCTCGTTCTCAACACACGGTTCGCTCTGTGATCGGTTGACTGTCAAAATTTGGACAAATCACAGAGCCGAACCGCGTCTTGAGACCGGGTCGCATCTTAAGTACCTACAGACTATTTATACGGGCCTTAACCATTGACTATTGAGCCGCGGAGGTTGTTGTCGTCGTAGTGGTAAAATTATAAAGATGATGATGATGATGATGATGATGATGGTCATGATGGTGATGATGATGAAGATGATGGTGACAACGGTGATGACGATGAGCAGAGCCGGTGCGATGTTATCACCGGCTATTGTATTTCAAGCGCCACTGAGCGAGGAGCGAGCTACGTGAGTGACATACGACACTGACCCACTAATGTATGCGTTATGGTGATTTCATGTGGGTTCCGTAAGTAAAATAATCGTTTTGAGGCTCGAATGCAGGCAAAATAAGTGGACATTTACCGCCGTAGTCAGACATTTAATTATGATTATTGATTAACCTTCAATTTAATGAAGAGTTTGACAGATAAAAGTATGGGGCTTATGTCAAAATTTTGAATTAACCTATCGACCCCCATAAGGACACCGGCGACCGCGACAACAATAGAATAACAATAGATTTCCAAGAATCCGCGATCGAAGGATTAATTAAGTATGTTAAAGTAATTAATGTTCTACCTGTAAATATTATCGAGTAACGTTGTCTACATCAAGTGTAGGAGCTTGAGCTTATTTAAAGATGCTTCGGTACTTATAGGTATAAAGCAAGTCATTAAAAATTCGCTTAAAAACCTAACATGAAACCTTTAGAAGTGATCTACCGATGACTAAGCTATATATTATCAGGAAGAAGAACTTTCTTTTTTGTTTACCTATGACAAAATTCTTATAAGGAAAATAACCGTAATTGTAAGTTTTGATTTCTTATTAGCATCATACGGATCCCTAACACGCTTAGTTTATATTATGTCGACTCGCATTTCAAAATATTTCCCATGAGAGGACATAAGACACTAATAAGCTTAGCAATACGAAATGCTATATCTTTATATTATAAATTATAATTCCGCAATCCACGCTATGTTCAGCAAGTTATTTTCTAAGAATGGCTTGCCATATGTGCGTTTTATATGCTTACTGAAAAACCTTCACACGCGTAAAATGATCGCTATACAAACAAAAGTATGAAAAACAACTTTTTATAAATCCAACATAATAGTATTATGATTTTTTTGCAATTTCATAGAACATAAAAAAACTTTCCGATTTTTTTTGTTTTTAAGAAAAAATCATTGGCTTTTCTATGGTCACAGAAAAGTTATATGGCAAAAAATTTTTACTTCGTTTTATAAAACCGAAAATTTCATTCGAATGTGAGAAAATCTTTTACATTTTTATTTCTAATAGTCAAATTAATAATAATGAATTTTATTCGTTACGTGGTAGTATTGAGTATTTTTACCTAAAATACATTTTTTAGTCTTTCTTCGGTAAAGGCCCTATGTTCTTTGTGATTTCGTTTTTTCTGGTATCTAAGGGAAAGGCGCTAATGGTAGACACTGAACTAATAGATGACACTTACGACAAAAATGCCATGAAAATAAGAATCATTCTAATTATTTCTCAACACTGTAAATTTTATAAGCTTCTTATGCTATCTGTTGATGTGAAAAAATATATTAGGGATCCCTTCGGGAACAAAATTTTAAAATGGGATCAGTTTTCGTAAATGATGTGACCGCGTCAACACGCACCCGGCAATTTCTTAGCAAATAGGTTAAGGAAGGCGAAATTTTGCACGTAAGTTTAGAATACATTTATTAGATTTTTGTAATTTCTATTGACTTCATTGGATTAATGGTCATGTTGTTTACAAAAAAAACCTAATAGATGACATGGATCTCATCTTTTAGTTTTTCAATACATACTAAAGTTATTTTGTACTTTATTCTACTGCAAATATCATCACTATTCTCTAAAAATATAATTATATTAACAAACTAAGAACTTAGAACTACTGTACCTAAAAATGGACATAGTGTCTAATATTAGACCTTGCACTGATCTAAAAATCGATGCCTTAGTTTTGTAGCAGTAAAAAGAAGAAAAAGGAGAACTGAGAACAAAAAGAAGAAAAAAGAAGAGGCAAAAGAAGCATGGAGACTTAAGACTAAAAATAAATTTGCTGGGAAAAAAATATGAAAAATAAAAATAAAAGGAAAGATAGTTTCAGCATGGAAGAAGAATGAATAGAATCTGGAGACAACGTGGATAATATTTCTGATGCATGTAGTTACTATGATGAAGTAAATGAAATCTTTTGAAAAACGGCAAATAAAGACCTAATAATATGAAAAATGTAAAATGTAATTTAATCTTCTATGTCAACTATTAGTTCATATTGGTTTCTACTATTAGTGTTGTTCGCTTATTGTGATGTCATCTATTAGTACTTATGACTAAGTTTACAAAAAGATCAATAATATATTTTTTTATTGATTTGTCAGAAAATAATTATAATAGTTTTATTTTGTAAGAGTTACTGAAGACATGGAAGAAGTTATCAATCCTTTATTTTCATAAATTATATATTTTATAACATTCGAATGTTTCGTGTTTCCTTAAAGTGTCTGCCATGAGGTCTTCTCCCTTATCTTATTAGAAAATCTCTGAAATGTATTTAAAACTGCATATTCTAGTCGCAGTAGATATATTTCATGTCAGAAAACCATGTCAGAAAACCAATGTCAGGAGACAAGGCCGAAACCAGAATAATCTGGTCGAATCAACCCAATATTATAAATTTATAATAAAAAGTTTAAAAAAAATTAATAATAAAAAGTGTAAATGACATAGGTAATTGTAGTAAATTTTATTAGCTTTTATTATGTGGAAGACATTTTTTCTTTACTACGTACCGTTTTAAAGATATGAGCCAAAAACTAAAAAACGGGAACTTTAACCCCCTCCCCCCACCCCGGCTCACCCCCTAGGGGCGGGGACTTTTAGTATGTTTATCTTCTAGGCATCCTAAACCCATTTCTGAAGAAACTGCAGCTCACGCACTCTTCACTTGCTTTTTTAAGGTCGTCCCCCGAGCAAACGACCTTGGCCATACATTTGCCGCGTTGCCGAGATCGCGCCAAAACCCTATTATTTTTACTTGTCTTGGTTCAAAATTGTCCTAAAAAAAATTTAAAACGGCGAATATGTAGTTTATGATATTGTCGATCTATTGGCGTGAGTTTCAAATAAAAGTAATTTGTAAATCCTAAGGAGATGCTGAATGTATGCTTGAATTTTAACAAATTAGTATTACTTTGGAAGCTGATATTATCATGAGTATAAGAAACAAAAATAGAAAATTTAAAACGACAAAAGGAATGTTGATATACTGAAGATTATTGCTGTATTTTTATTATAACTTTGTAGCTTTCAGATTATGAGTTTATAAGGTTTTAAATACGGTCAATTACGGAATCTCCGGACGGAACGCCCTTAAGTGGACTACTGACTATTAGCTGCTATCTATACTTATAAAATTACATGTCCTGACTGACTGACTGATTCATCATCGCTGAGCAAAACTGTTAAAGTTACAGCCACGAAATTTGGTGAGTAGGGTTGTTTTATTAAGTAGACACCCACTAAGGAAGGAATTTTGAAAATTTTACCCCGAAGGGCGTGAAATAGGGGTTAAAAATCTGAATGAAAGTCCGTCATTTCTTAAGTTGAAACTTTATCTTTGGGTTACTGATTAAAAATGAATGGATACGTATTTAAGCGTTTTTGGAAATTCTTCCCCCAAGGGGGTGAAATTGGGGTTGAAAGTTTCAATGGAAGTCCGTTATTTCTTGAGTTAGACGCATGAAATTTTATGTTTGGACTACTGATTAAAAATGAATGGATACGTGTTTAAGCGTTTTTGAAAATTCTACCCCCAAGGGGGTGAAATAGGGGTTGAAATTTTAAATGAAAGCCTATATAGGTATACTTTGTTGACGCGGACGAAGTCGCGGGAAACAGCTAGTTAGGTATAAGGTTCTACACTCTAGACTACCACCTACAACTCTACACAGACGGACTGCATTTCAACTGCAATCCAACTGCAAATTGCAGTTGGATTGCAGTTTGAAAGCAGTTGACACGACTGCAATACGACTGCAATAGAACTGCAAACCAACTGCAACACGACTGCACGCCGACTGCAACTGAACTGCAATCCGACTGCGCGTTTGGCTTGCAGTTCTATTGCAGTCGTATTGCAGTCGTGTCAACTGCATTCAAACTGCAATCCAACTGCAATTTGTAGTTGGATTGCAGTTGAAATGCAGTCCGTCTGTGTAGACCCTAAGTTCGCAGTCTTTGTCCGTTATATTTTAAAAATAATATGCCAAATGAAGACAAGCAATCTTTGCATTCGCTGTGGCCTGTGTTTTAACCGACTTCCAAAAAGGAGGAGGTTATGGAAGTAAGTGCTCAGCAGGCTGATGATGATGATGAGGCCAGTTCCCGTAAGGCTGGTGTGCAACGAGCGCATAACACTGCCAAACGGGTTTGCTCGCAAGTCGCAACGCCGCAATAAAAAGTTGGCCGGGAGATGTGGTGTGAATTGTGATGACCGCGAACACAGCACAGCGGACAGCGGGGCGGGAACTCGCGGGTTCTCGGTTCCCGAATCTCGAGTCAAATACAAAGGGCTGCTGGGTTCTTGGTTGTAACTGGAGTTCCTGGCTTCTTAACTACGAGGAGTTTAACTTGGTTCTTGGTAAGTTGGTAGAAACATGTAGGTGGTAGTCTAGGTATGTTAAACTTTGTTTTCTACTTAAACCGAAAATATTTAAATATCTACATTATTGATTATTCTTTACGGGAATTTGTCAAATCTATGAGAACAAAATATTCTGAATAAGAATACTGTTAAGTACCTAGTTAAAACTTACAACTTTACAAGTAGATTAGATGGTACAATTTGCTTATAACGTCTTGTATTTCAAAACACCTCTGCTGATAATAAACTTAGAATCTATTTAAATAATAATAACTAATGCAGATTGCAGAATATTACATATTAAATTATTTTTTACAATAATATTATAATATTTTACCCATACCCACTCACCAAGTCCCCAAGATTTTTAGACAAGTTGCATTTGACAATAATAGGCAGTGAAATTACAAATTAATAATCAATTTACGAGATTTGACATAATAATTATTATAACTTGCCAGTTATCACAAAGCGACATGACACTTGCAAGTCCTACCTGTGTATCAAAGATGGATCATGTTTGATTTCCAAATTCTCAGTCAAAATTATTTCATGCAACTATAAGCCCAGCAGTATATCCCTTCCCCAAAATTTCCCAATGCAGTAAAAATCCAGGTCACCGAGGTGAGGTCGCCTAATTAATTCCTCTTTGTGCAATTCCGCTCCGCTCATTAGCGTGACCCGGGTTTAGGCGCGGGCGGGTTATACCTCGATTGGTCAAACCAGCTCTAAAATTACAAGTTTTTGCGTTTGTTCACCGTTCTGGCCACTTATTTTTTAGCACTTCCTCGCCAAAATGTATAATAAATACTTGATCAATATAATATGTACGGGCTTAATGTACTCTTGTTACCATGGTATTAAAATACTGTACAAGTAGTTAGTATTTAGATACGACGATTATTATTATTTATTGTTATACTTATTAAAAATCAATTGAAAATACTATAACGACTTGGTATATGACTACCTTACTTAACTTTTTGTGCGTACTGTTTGTCCGATTTCACCTAGAGCTGTATAATTTTTTTTTACAGTTTATAAGTAAGACTTAAGTACTTACTTAGTTACTTACCTACAATTTTTATCATTCACTTTTAAAGTATCTAGGTATCCTAGATCATAATACTTAAATCCAGAATAGTAATAATAAAAGAATAAGTTTCACATAAGGGAGAAGACCTAATGGCAGACACTTTAAGGAAACATGCAACATTTGAATGTTATAAAATATATACATATTTATGAAAATAAAGGATTGATAAATTCTTCCATGTCTTCAGTAACTCTTACAAAATAAAACTATTATAATTTTTCTAGCAAATTTATTTTCAGTCTTTAGTCTCCAACTCTCCATGCTTCTTACGCCTCTTCTTTTTTCTTCTTTATTTTCTCTCCTTTTTCTTTTTTACTGCTAAAAAACTAAAGCAATCGATTTTTAGATCAGTACAAGGTCTAATGTTAGATACGTCCATTTTTAGGTGCAGTAGTTCTAAGTTCTTAGATTGTTAATTGAATTATATTTTCAGAGAATAATGATGATTTTTGCAGAAGAATAAAGTACAAAATACCTTTAGTATGTATTGCAAAACTCAAAGATAAGATCCATGTCATCTATTAGGTTTTTTTACATTTTCAAGAACTAATAGTATTTATATTGTTAGGGAAAATGGACAAAAAATCTTAACTAAACATTAATTAGTGTATACAACATGACCATTAATCCAATGAAATCAATAGAAATTACAAAAAATCAAATAAATGTAGTCAAAACTTACGTGCAAAATTTCGCCTTCCTTATCCTATTTGCTAAGAAATTGCCGAGCGCGTATTGACGCGGTCATATTATTTACGAAAACTGATCCCATTTTAAAATTTTGTTCCCGAAGGCGTCTCTAATATATTTTTTCAATTCAACAGATAGCTTGAGAAGCTTATAAAATTTACAGTGGTGAGAAATAATTAGAGTAATTCTTATATTTATGGTATTTTTGTCATAAGTGTCATCTATTAGGTCAGTGTCTAGCATTAGGTCCATTCCCTTACTAATTTCAAATTCTAATATTGTCGTAAGTATTATTTAAATTCAAAAGCCGCGCAGTACGCTAGCAAAATATAGCAATAATGATTTAATATTACTATGATGTATTTTAATAGCACTCTAGTAAGTTTTAGCTTAAAAGTTTATAAACCTGCTGTTGAAAATTGACTATAATAAAGGCAGGAGGATAGTTCTATTTATTATCCGTAATCTGTAATGTAAAATTAAAAAATGGTTGGAATAACGACAAAACGACCAAAAACATAATGAGAAGCTTTTTATTTCTTTTATCGTCGCGTTGTTGTTGTGCCGGCATGGCAGTGCCGGTCGAGTCGTGCAACAAAACATTACGAACGCTCCCGAGGACACACGAGTTCACCCGAATGGAAAACGAATCTCGTTCCAAAACGTGATCGTGCTGTTTGATTTGAAAACAAAATCCACCCGCCTTGCCGGCTCACAAGTTGCGGGCGAGGCGAACCGAGTCGCGGGTTCAGTCGGTACACGAGCGTGATACGGAATGAACGTGTGGTGCGTTTTGCGCGGACGTTGACTTTGCGGTTTATATTTTTCTTGCGCTTACACAGCCAGAATTTGGAACCGCTCCGGAATATTATCGGCGAACAAAAAGTTTTATTTATTATATTATGATACCGTTCGCGTAAAGTTTTGACCGGCATTTGTGATTTTCCGTATAGACGCAAAAAGTGAGGAAGACTTTTCGAAACAAAGAACAGTTTTGTACATTTTCGCACTGTCTGCGAAACTGTGTTCAAAAATTTATTCGGCTGGCCCAATCGTGGAGCAAACAATAAAAAAACATTGCCCTCGGCCAACTAGTTCGGACTCAGTCTGTGGTCATCGAACGAAAAACAAAAACGCAACGATATTCTTGAATTATTTTCATTGCCCGTTTACAGACAGTTTACAAAAATTCTCGTCGAAATTACCGTGAACATTGTAATATTTGCAAATTAAAGTGGAATACTTGACCTAACCCGTGCTGAGTGAGTAATCAAGAAAGAAACGCAAATCAACTACCAAAACCTGGATCGGAATTAGTGCCCTTTGGTGAACAATGTCTACTGCTATAATGCCTCCGTCTGCGCTGTTCGAATATGGTGATCTGTTCTTGAAGGTAAGATTAACATTCAACGTGCTTTATGCTGAGTTAAAAAATTTAAATTGTACCTTCATTTTGTTACCTTCACTCTCCCTTCACTTACAAAACTTAGACGTGATGCGTTTTTAGAAGTTAAATGACATTTTATTACATACAAAACGTTTGGTGTTTTGATTCAAACATGTGCTCATTGTTAATTTATTTCCCTCAAGTCTTCCCGCTATCAAAGGGTGGATAAAATAATATGTAAATTGCAAGCTTCTCAGCAGAGTAGGTACTTCGTTGCCTGTTCATTAATCATTTAGTATTCAAATGACAAATACCTGAAATTCAGTAAAACATATTCAACGTCTTTTTAACCTAATTATAGCTTAAAATATCAGAATAAAATAAATTATTCAAATTTCAAGTTGACATTAATTATAGGAAACCTATGAAAATATAAAAACTTATTTCAATAAGGTTGGACCGCAACTCGCGAATATCTCGAACAAGCGTGAAATATTTAAGTACCTAAGTGTATATTTTGTTATGCACGACTGCATAGTACATAGACAGATAACATTATTTTTATTTATTAGTAAAAGATAAACTTGATATTCATCATGTTTTACTATTCAAAAGCTGTCATTTTAATCAAAATATTCTGACAGTCATTAGGGGGCGTCCACAAATTACGTGAGGTGTTTAGGGGGGGGGGGGGGGGGTCGAGTCAAATCTCACCTAATCACACGTTGGGGAGAGGGGGGGTCTTGGCAAATCTCACGTAATTTTTTTCTCAACAAAATACTACTATTTTAGTCCATTTCATTCAGATTGTACGTATGCTTAAGATTTTCAATCTTCGCTAATTGTCGACGTATTCACGAAAACACCCGAATCCATGAATCGTAAAAGCCCCAAACAATGCACTTGCATTTTGCACCTTGTTCAAAGGAAATAAAAGTAAATATCATAATCATAAGCCAGTGGCTGTCCGTTATCGCCGGTCCGTCAATAAGTGCTATAACTGGTAACGTCGTAGCAACGTCAGAAGCCTAGCGTCGTCGCTGCAAAGCACTGAATATATATTATATAAAGGGTCAACAAGGACGGGTCGATGTTAAAATTGAATAAAACAAGATGTGTGTGAGATATTAACAATATTTATGTTTTATTTGAAAGGTTCATTTTTGCCATTATGAATGGAATATGAAATCTTTCAAATGTCCGCCACGGCTTCGTATGGTGGCACGAATCCGAGAGGTCCAATTTTTAATGACTACAGTCTACTGTATAGATCCGGCTGAATCTGAGCTATGGCCTTGCGTTATGTTGGCTTTCAGGGTAGCAGTCGATTGTGGCTTATTGGTATGGACCTGCGACTTCAGAAAACCTCACAAGAAAAGTCTAGCGTAGTCAAATCACATCGCTAAAGATTATTTTTCGGCCAAAATCGGGATCTACTTCCGAGCGTAGTCCATTCAGCGAACACACGGCGTTGTCTATGGTCATTAACTTTGATCTCTTGGATCAGTTGGATCTTGTACGGATGCAGGCTCAACTCCCGACGCAAAATTCACCAAGTTGAAGTCTGCGAAAGGCCCAGTTCTTGTGCACGGCGAGAAATCGACTGCCTCGGAGTCTTCTGAACACTCTCACGTACAGCAGCGATATGTTCTCGGCCGATCTGGCGTTCCTTTGACGTAAAGGTGTTGGTTAGTTGTTTACCAAACCGGTCATCTCAAATTTGGTCACCAATCGTTGGAGAGTAGACTTTTAAGATCCACCGCGTCAGCCGTAAGTAAAATGGGCGCAATGCGCGCAACGTTAGCACTAACGAACACTCATTTTGATAATAAAGTTTTATCATATTTTGCACATGCTGCTTAACCGTGTAACTTGCCTTGGTGATTTGGCATCAGTAACTGAATAAGAAAAAACAGATTTGACAAATGCCGCCAAAACAAACTGGCTGCCACAGATTATTAACATCGACCCGCTCTATTTGAAAGACCCTTTATTAGAATTACGAAAAATTACGAGAAATTACGAAAATTTCTATGCGCATTATCACTTTGGGAGCACTGTACGATTAAGATCATTCACAAATTCGTTCGAAAGAAAATCTACTGACTGTCAAACCAAACGTTTACGTAAGAAACCCACATTTTGAAAAAACTCACGTGAGATTTGTGGGGGGAGGGGGTTGAATAAAATCTCACCAGAGGTGGAGGGGGGGGGGGGGGGGTCAAAAAATTCACAAACTATTTCCAAAAATAAAAGGACACCAGTCACGCTCCATACTAATCTAGTCCACACTCCACAGCAAAACAGCTTAGCCGTAAAAAAAATATTCACATCGTTGATAGCACAGACCAGGCATACAGTTGATAGTAATAATTACTGTTTAGTATTAGTTAATAATACTGATAAGTGATAAAGATGTGTACCTACGCAGCATAGTATAACTATTCAAGTCATAATTATAAGACATTTCTAATGCGATTTAATGTGCCAGACCAAGACAAGCAGACTTCATAAATATTTTTATTTTAAACGAGAACGTTTAAAATATAATAATCGGCTTTTGGGAAAATTTCAAGTGCCTACTTGTTGTCATTATTGATACCGAGCAAAAAATGTTTGAAAAATTACGTTTGTTGTATGGGAGCCCCCCTTAAATATTTAATTTATTTTGTTTTTAGTATTTGTTGTTATAGCGGCAACAGAAATACATAATCTGTGAAAATTTCAACTCTCGAGCTATTACCGTTCTTGAGTTACAGCCTGGAGACAGACGGACAGACATCGAAGTCTCAGTAATAGGGTCCCGTTTTTACCCTTTGGGTACGGAACCCTAAAAATTGACAATTAATATTTGAAGAAGTATAATTATACTTCTTCAAATATTATTGTTCCTTATAATTGATCAGTATAATTTGCGTACGGTATTTATTGCGTGTTTTTTGCGTAGTTCTTGTTTTTAACTCCTTAGTTGCCATCCCATGCTTTTTTAAGTGCATGGTGTGGTTATGTACCTTGCAGTTCCTCTGGTCCATAATTATAGTTCACGGAATAGTTTGCATGTTGCAATGGCAGACTAGTTCGGTGCGGTAGTGCCTATCCGCATGTGAACTGGTTTATGAAAAGTAAAAGTAAGCCCATGGTAATTGCTAACTAGTGGTTGAGGAAATCCTATGTCAGAACCAAGGTGTTTTGATACTCGGTCTATGTGACGAAAAGTGGATTGAGTTTAAATGAGTTGCGAAAACAGGAATCTGTATCTAGGTTTTTTAAGTGACATTGCTTTAAAAAGTTTTAGGCAAGTTGGTAATTATTCCTAGAACTTTAAAATAAAAGATGGGATTGTATTATGTAAATACACTGATTATAATATTTTTTTGTAAGCCATGAGAAGTCAAGAGTCCAAACTACAGAGGGTAATTTTTTAAATTTAATTATCTAAAAATGGCTACTAAAAATGTGAAAAGCAACTTTTCTTTACTTAATTTTATAAAATTAACTATGTCATTTAATTATAATAAACCTAATAATTACCATAATTTTTAGTTTTTTACTTGTAACCGGGTTTTAATATTTTTTTCTTGGAGTTTTTAAACCCACTTATCTTAAGTAAATTTAAACGAATCTCAGCGATGTTAAAACTCCACAACAAGTCCTTTTTAAATCTCAGCAGGGGTGAAAAACAGACTTGTAAGTGGTGTGACTGGTGTGGAGCGTTGGCGTCACGTAAAACACAACCTTACCTCATGGAAGTAAAGTTCGTATTCGCTCGAAGGCTTTTAATTTGATCGACGATCAAGCGGTAATCCAAAACCGGTTCTATTAACTAAATCATTCGGCTCGAAATCGCTCGCCCCGCAATACGCTACCTGCTCACAGTTTTTGTGGTTTCTTTATGTTGCGTATAACCACTTGTTGCTTGGACTGCTCTGCTTTATATTCGGTAAATACGAGGGTTGCCGGGGTTGTACATAGATCTTTTAGATAATACATAGGCAGATTGCGTAGTATTTGTGTCACGATTTGTATAGGGTGTAGAGTTTACTTCGAGGTACAGGGTTTAGTATATTCTACATAAAGTTAAACTGGTTCAGATCTCTTGTTTATAACATTAGAGGGAAATGTTTTACAACAGATATTACTAGGTAAGCCCGCCCGTTGTATTTTATAAATTTGCAGTTGTGTAATATTTCATGCAAACTAGTCTAGCCTAGCCATTTGTGGGGCTTGGGATTTAGTGACATGCTTAGAGTTGCTTACATAGCCTTAACATTGTACGGCTTAAAGTTGAATAACATGCAGCCTGTAGGGGTATTAAGTAGCTGAGTATTATTTTTTTAAAGGAGAATAGCAAAAATGGCCATCAGTAAATATACATATCTTCAAACAAAATCCCAAAATGCTAAATTACTTTTAAGCAAATAAGTAACAAAACAATAGCTCTTCACCAATCACCAACGGTTGTTATAATATCTCCTAACTCGATCACGGTGATTCGCAGTGGGAATTTTGGAAAGGTGCATGGTGGTTTATTGTTGGGCGGGCAAAAAATTTAACCGTTGAGATTGTACACCTACAACCGTCTACCTGCTGCCCCATTTACGAATACAAACGAGTATTTTTTTCACGTAAAGCCTTTTGTCCCCGAACCTTTGTTGAACAGGTACATTGTCCTCCCCGAACCTGTAGGTATTGTCATTTTGGGGAGGATATTTTTCATAATTCACAGAATATTATGTATTTACTTTTAAATGTTTATTATTTGAAACAATTGTTTTTATGGCTAAAAGGAAAATACATTTAAGGTTTCCTTTTATAAGAAATCATAAAGTTTAAACACAAAATGTTATTTTATTTCAAAATTATTTGAATACGTTGTAATAAAACCACATATTTTAATTACGTCAATTAAAGTGCATAAGCGATAAAATTTTCAAAATTTACTTGTTACTGCAAGTGGGTGTTGAATTTTAATAGCAACTCGAAAGAAAACGACTATAGTTATATTCAATGATTTTTGTATTAAGCAACTGAAAACTTTCACTTGGAAAATTAGTAGTGTTTACATAATCTAATAATACAATACATATTATGTACCCAACAGTCCTTACACCAAGTATTAGATAATACATACATATTATATTAGATCATTTCATCAGTTTTTTTGGCCCAAGACTTTTTTATTATAGTGGTCCAAACTTCTATGCAGTATAAACAATATCCTTTGGTAGTAATTGTGTATGTTTCACATTTTTGAAAAGCAGTGTACCTTTCTATTCAATATACAGTTCGACAAGTCACAACTTCACAAGGCTGTTTATGAACGTGGCGAGAAACATTAATTGACGTTAAGTTATTTTCAGGTAACAAAATATACTGATGGTCGGGATCCCCGATTCGTGATAGATCAAAACAATATTTTCATAAATCTATTCCTACTATACATACATATTGTAGGTAATTTGAATGTTTGGCCCTGGGATTTACATAATATTTATCGTTAGTGCAAAATAATTTTTTAAAGGAAATTGGAGCCTTTTGAAGGGTATAGGCAAATCAGTAGGGATCATTGGTATTCTTGGTATATGCTTCCAATTCACCAGCTGCAGGGCCGGTCATAATCTTCGCTACTGTGCACCCCCGCCTTGGTAGCGATCACTTCGAAACGGGCGTAAATCGCAATTTTTAATTTCGCCATAACTTCTAAACCAAACGTCCAATTTTAATCATTCAGTGACTAAATATTATCTACATAAACTGTAATTAGTGATGAAATAATTAATTTTGATAAATATTAATAGCATGAATAAAATAAATGCGTTTAAATGTAGTCCAAAAAAAACCAAGATTTTTAAATAAAATAATGGTTGTTGTACCTCACTTGACATAGATAGGTATAATGTGTCGCGGACTTTTTTGTAGATATTTAAAATATCTACATTTACTTGGAACATTGTATGGTTCTATCTTTTATAGTTTAGGCAGCGTACGCAAAATAAGTTAATTTTCTGGTTGATTTTTTTCTCCTTGTGTCAGAAAAACCCAAATATCTTACGGAACCCTACATTTTCCGAAATAAAATGTAGCCCATGATACTCATACATAATGTAGCTTTCGAATGGTGAAGGCCGTAGAGCAAAATAAAAACCTATAGCCTACAAGTTACGACCTACGACGTCATAACTCATAATGTCATAAAATGGCATTTTATTTGAATTTGTGTCGTTTGCAGTCGCTTGTCGAGATCGGAACGGTCGCGGTACATGACAACATGTCAGCTGTTCTATACTGCACATGGCGAAACATGGCGATAGCGGTCATTGACTCCATGTCAAAAACTTGTAATGACAACATGAAACATCTGACACTTCATTGTCAATCGCGGTTTATATAGAAAATGACAAGTTTTTGACAGGGAGTCAATGACCGCTACCGCCATGTTTCGCCGAGTACCTACAGTAGGGATTGCAAAAAACGGATTTAAAAACAAATCCGGATTTTCGGATTTTGACAGGCTCAAATCCGGATTATCCGGATAATCCGGATTTTTTGAAATTTTTCTAATATTTTTGATAAATAGCTTTAAATGCGAGTTATTTTCTTGTTATTTCTTTATTAATTATTCATTTTAAAAGCGCAATATCAGATGTCTTAAAGCAATTAACATTTTTAAGAAAAATGTTAGTGATTTTCATCTGGGAGTAATGAAGTAAGAAATTAAAATAACAGTATATGTTAACTAATACATTATTAATAACTTAAAAAATCTTTATTTTTTTAAGATATTTGAATAAGTGAAATTTAAGTTCGAAATAAATGCCTAAACAATCTCCGCTTTATGAATGACTAAGCACTTTTTGCTCCTACAGCCGTACATAATCAAGTTATGTTAGCACTGCAAGGTAGGACTTTCAATAAACAGATAATGAAAATTACCTTAGGCACAATCAATGACCAACAGCACGAGTTGTAGGGTCGAGATGGACGCACTTGGGCCAGTTAGTTTCTTTTGATAACAGACAAGGAAATACAGAGAAACTAGTCCATGATGAAGCTGATGAAGGAAGACATACCGATCTCAGTGAAGCGCAGATTTGTCGATATGTGTATTTCACTCGTCTTAACCAACAGTGCACAAACTCGGCCATTGACTAATTTACAAAATATCCAACTCGGGGCCTGCCAAAAAGCAATGGAGTGCAGTAAGTTGGAAGTAAGTCTTCTCGACAAAACAAAAAAATCCATCGAGGGAGTCAAGACGTGGGAGTCAAGACGGCCAAGCTAAAGTAGCATTGTACTAGTCGTGTTATCCACATGCATCTAGGCTAGATATCGACAGAGTGGGTATAGATTTAGATACCCAGCCTAGGCCTAGGAAAAGATAGCTCGATGCTCTGGAGGCATTTTTTCCCTCTAAAGGCAGGTCACTGGAACCCTGATGTCACGACGACCCTCGAGGATATATTGTGACTACTTAATCCCCATAAATTGGACGATGTGAATGGAACTGGTGCCACGAATTTCCTCTATAGTAGAGAAGGTGAGTTTCGGCTGCCTAGTAAGGTAAAAACAAAAAACAAGTTAAAAATGTGTCTCGGCCCTTTTTCTAGAATCTGCAAGTCGTAATGCTACTAATACTAGTTTTAATGTAAAGGTAAGGATTTTAATTCTTACCTTTACAGATTAAGTGTTAATACATAGTTAGTTTTGTAAAAGCAAGGAATTAGTGCCTCAGATTGTTCAAGGCCAGGGGTCTAATTACATTGCTGTTTTCTTAGTTTGCGACCCATTCCTCGAGCACTTGCTTTGTAGTAACGGGAGATGTTCCACAGACCGCTTCTGGACCGTATATGAGATTCTCAGCCCCAAGCCTAAACAGCTCGTCAGCGGTTTCATTACCAAAGACCTTACTGTGACCCGGGACCCATACTAGTCGAAGTTGCTGTTCCCTTCCAGCACGTTTTACGTATTACCACAATCTAGAACCAATTTGGACGAAATTTCTGCTACAGTCAGTACTTTAAGTGCAGCTTGACTGTCAGAGAAGATGAAAATATTTTCATTAACTATCATCTCTTGGCTCTCTAGTGAGCAAACGATTATTGTAAAGACCTCATATGAGCAGTGACACTGGAGCGAGATAAATGGAATATCCTAGGGGAACCTTTTGCTCAGCATAAAATATTTGCCGCAATAGGCATATTGTATAGATCAAAAAACTTAAAATAATTCTTTAAACTTTAAATCAACATTTTATTATTTTATAAACCCTTATTAGTCATTATTTTCCTTTATTTAATTAGACAAACTTACAAATCAGAAGTTTTATAGAAAATCATTTTACTCAATACTCACAATATTCTAAAATAATAATTGTATATTTCTCATGATTGTAGTCATATTATGAAATAGTAAAATGTACTTATAGTAAAATAAACTGTAGGTCACAGGTAACAGATATTAAAAAATGACGTTATTTATTAAAATAAGATTTAAAAATGTAAATACACAATAATTTACAACCGCCAAATAACTAAACAATGTAATGGGACATATGAAGTACTGAGTTTGTACCTAAAGAGCGTGCAAATTTGTGATAAGCGCCTTTAAACAAACGTGAATTTGTATGTCAGATGCTACACAATACATCTAAATTAATTTTAGACTACGTAAAAGCTTATTTTTCACAATTTTACCAACTATTCGAAAAAACCGAAAATCCGGATTTTCAAAAATAAAAATCCGGATTTTTCGTAGGCCCCAAAAATCCGGATTATCCGGATTTTTCGGATTTCGAAGTATCCGGATTGCAATCCCTAACCTACAGTATAGAAGTGATGCACCATAACCCCACAGTTTATTTTATTGTGTAATGAATTGTATAATGTATTGCACTTAGATTTTATTGCCACGTGAATGTAACACGTGTGTTGATAGCGGCGTTTATAATAATTAATCTCGTGAGCCCACTTCTATAATAATAAATATGTAGCCATCGTTATGTAGAGTACCATGTAGCAATTCCTAATTGACGTTAAATATGAGGCAAAGCTGTGAGCACTGGCAAGATTTTAAAAAGTTCACCCCCAAAAGGAGTTTACTTTTTTTTCACACTAATTATCTTGACAGTCGTCATGGAATTTCGCTCCCGTCCTGGGAATTTCGCTCTCGTCCTGAAAATGGTTAAACGAAATTTGTGTGTACTACGAAAAATTAAAAGTTTAACTTTTAACCTTGATTATCTTTAACGTTTTTCTCGTGAACTGTAATTAATTGTAGTCAGAGACCTGACATTCTGCTAATAGTCAATAGATTTTGTATATGATCAATTTGACAGTTCCATTGTAGGGGAATCTACACGAATCGACGCCATCGGTAACTTTCCACCATTTTCGCAATCTAAACTCGAATGGTTTCTCAAATAGCCGGTTCTGGCCTCAGTTTCTCAATAGTTGCAGTAACTTGAGTGCAAAGCTAACAATACGCGGTGGTCGTGGGATCAGACTTGTAGGCTGACTGTTCCTAACTAAATAACTATTGAACCTAAAGGGTCAGGCTATTGCAAGAGCCCTCGATAGCTGTGTATCTTGTAGTAAATTGATCGTGTGTTTCATCATACATACAAATACTATAAATGTAAAATGTCTGTCTTATCTCCTTACGCTTAAACCGTATCAATCTATTGACATAATATGTATGCAACTACTTTGAATCTCGGTAAAGACATAGGATGCTTTTTATCTTGGAAAAATAATTTTATGGTAAGGCACGATAAACAAATGTAGGCCGTAGGCGTAACGCAAAGAATACTATATAACTGTCAGCTTAGACGCAACCTCTTAAATGTAGTACAACTTAACTTAATAAGGCATTATAATTGTAGTTAACTGCTAGACATACAATTAAATTGTTTAACTTGTATGTAAATGTTGACATAGTCGGTTGCGTTGTTGGTTACGAAATGTCAGAAACACTTACGGTTGCGATGATGGACGCCGCGATTAACTGGCCAGAGATTAACTCGTCTCGTTAAGTTTTAATTGTGCAATGAATCTTCCAAAGATGCGAGAATGCGGGAAACAGTGCTACTGACCTTTACTAAAGAGTAAAATTAAAGTTTTGTATTATTATGCACCTTATGATGCCTCGTGTGCGGGTACCGTAATTTTCTGTGCTATAAAACTATGTTATACACGGAAGTAGTAAGTACTACGTATACATACTATGTCAGTGATGTTACATGACCTTTTCCAGGACTCTTTGTGTACAAAAGTTCACTAAAATATCTACATACTAGCTGTCCCGACTCCCGGTGAACTTCGTGTCACTTTTAAACCTTCCTTGGACTTCTACGAATATTTTAAGACTAAAATTAGCCAAATCCGTTCAGCCGTTTTCGAGTTTTAGCGTTACTAACACGATTGAAAATCCATTGACCGTAAACAATAACATAATATTAAAATGGCGCCACAAATATTTCTCTTTAATAAAATGTGGAGTTAATTAGAAAACGACTAAATTTAAATGCAGATTTTAATTAAAATACTACGTCCTCGCGAGGAGGACACGATTGTATATGGTCAATACGAGTCAAGGCGAAAATATCGTTCCAAACTAAATAATAACGTTTAGGTTTTTGTATGTGGATTGCCTTGAGTGTTGCCCAATGCGAAGAAGTATTGAACACCCACTGGCAAGATGTCGCGACCTGTCTATTGCGAAAACCCGTTTTTATACTCATTTCATATTATATGCCTACGCATACTATGTATAGTAGTTATAAAACGTGGTCATGTTTCAAGTTTCAACTTTAATATCTGCGAAGGATTAATATTGTGATAACGCCAAATACTTAATAAGGCTTTACGTTGGTCCGTGGTGAATAACAATGATGGTCATCTTGTTTGCGTAAGATACAATACAGTATGCACAACGACGTCGATCATAAATCATGATCAATATTCGTTCGTAAAGCCTCTCTATTTCGTAGTCGTTATTGTTTATCACAATTCATAGGTCAAAGTAGACAGGCCGCACCATACGAAATTTCTGAGGTCTCTAATAGGTGCTGCTAATTGTTATTTTTAACCATTTATTTTGATATGGCATTGTCCATTGAGTCAACACTGGGTAGGTATATTATTATTATTCTTGAACTATTTTGACGCATTATACTTTATTTATATTTAATTAAATAAACATCAAATCTAGTTGAGTATGGCCGCTGTGTCCAAATGCTTCTTGACTTTGTCGAATCTACAGCTACAGCACAGTCAAGATGCATTCGAGAAATTGCGACTGCGACGTTCGAAACTATATTATGACTGTGGCAATTGGCATGTCCCTTGGTGATAATTTGTATCACATTCCACAATAATACGCTGTTTTGACGAATAATAATTATGGTTTAAGGTGACGCCGCGTTAAAGTAAAAAAACTGTGTTGGATGTGTTTTAGATTGCTATTTGCTTGTTCTTGCTCATAGAAAACAAGAAATGGAAAGGACGTAAGCGACAAAATGGTATAATTTAAAAACCGTAAATACATTTCATATAAGCTATCCAGGGCAAATTAAAGTGTATGCTTGAACCAATCTATGTGCAATTTTTGGAAGCTTAAATCACTCTCCTCTGTTGGCAAAATTAGAAACCCTTTTTTACAGAGGTTTTTTTGATTGATTATTCCGTGTTATAAAAGTTGACCAATCTTATTATGCTATGAGTAATTCAAAAACAAAGACATGTTGAATACTGACAATGAACTTTAATTTCTTAGCTTTAGTCATTGCTGAGAAAAATCGATATCGCTACAGCCAAACTATCAAGGCGTCGCCTTAAGGGCGTTCCGTCCGGAGATTCCGTAATTGACCGTATTTAAAACCTTATAAACTCAATCTGAAAGCTACAAAGTTATAATAAAAATACAGCAATAATCTTCAGTATATCAACATTCCTTTTGTCGTTTTAAATTTTCTATTTTTGTTTCTTATACTCATGATATCAGCTTCCAAAGTAATACCAATTTGTTAAAATTCAAGCATACATTCAGGATCTCCTTAGGATTTACAAATTCCTTTATTAGAAACTCACACCAATAGATCGACAATATCATAAACAACATATTCGCCGTTTAAAATTTTTTTAGGACAATTTTGAACTAAGATAAGTAAAAATAATAGGGTTTTGGCGCGATCTCGGCAACGCGGCAAATGTATGGCCACGATCGTTTGCTCGGGGGACGGCCTTAAGGGCCAGGGTCTCTAACTTCGCTGTCAAATTGACGAATCCATCTTGACTAGGGCCAGGATGTCGATAATGAACATTACTTAAACACCGCTCAGATTGAGCACGCGATCACGTGTCTTCTATCATTATCGCTAACCGCTAACGCAAAACACGTTAGCATAAACGGACGTCAACTCGTATTGCCAGTTCGCGTTATTAATCTGCCAGATTTGCTCCTCCGATGTGTCAATTCTAAGCAGCAAACACGCTTCTATAATCGTTTAGTTCTGGTTTTAATGGGTTGGTGCCTGGAGGTACTTTATAATGCCATAAAAAAATGTATTCTGTATGTCTTTAAAATCCAAACGGCTATAATTTCCTTAATTTTTTTGAAAAAATTCTCTTAATGTTTAAAACCGTCATCATTTTAATCCTTCATATATAATAAATTATTGCCATTAGCTCTTCAATAACGAATTACATTATGTATTACAATATTTGTGTTCCCCAACAATTAGTTACAATAATTACGTTCTGATTAATCGTATCAGGGGTCTCTTTCGATTGTGAGCATAAACAAAGAGAAGTACCTATCTTATCACCGACGATAGTGGGATGCGTTATTACAACTTATCATTTTTTTAAATAAATATAGTAAATGCCTCATGCATGTAATCATCATCAGCTCTAGATAAGCTCTTATTTTGCTAAGTACTCACATACGGTTTTGCTCGATAGTTTTACTCCGAATCGAAGGAAATGACATATTTGACATATTTAATTCCATCGAGCCGGCTCGAAGCGAGCCTTCGAGTTGTCAGTTTTGCGGTCCACACGGTGGTTATTGCTCGATTTGGAGTAAAACTATCGAGCAAAACCGTATGTCAGTAGTCAGTACTTAGCATTTCTCTTCAATAAGCTACTAGTATTAGTAATTCATAAAATATAATAACATCTTAAACATTCTTGATAGAACTACCAATCCACAAACGCTATACCTAAGAGGCACTTAAGCAACTTAACGACCGCTCGTTTAATGATTACTTAAGAAGTAATTTAGTGAAGATATTGACATTAAGTTCATTCATTTTCTGTCGAAGTCTTCATAAATTATCTTTTTAAGTGATCACTAAATGTCTCTCAGTAAATTCACTGCTGGTAATTTTAAGCTTACGTGCTATTCTGTCATCAGCTGTGATTCCCAAATCCCACCCCTTACTATAAGAACAGTTTGACTGTTTAAAGTGTAAAAACTTTGTACGATTAGTACCAATCGTAGTAGAAAATTTTTTTACGGAAAAATACACGAAGTCAAAAGAATCTGTCGATTGACCAAAGAAATCTGTAATTTTGTCCCTAAAATCTGTCATTTTATTATCAATTCTTTAGTATTTCTTCGGTGCTAAGCTGCTGATGATGATTACAAAGTCACAGTGGTCTAGTTGTTCGTCGTTTCCAAGCACGTCCGTGTCGAATGCCGTGATATGACAACGGTTACGCCATACTCTATAATCTGTTGGCACATTATTATTTATTACAACAAAAAGCACCTTGCCTACTACTTGCCTACCTATGTACTTTATGTTAATCTATAATTATAAGTAGGACTGGAGTATCGAAACCTTGTTGAAATAACTTGCCCTTTCATCATATTCGACTGTGACCAAATTTTTAGAGTAGGTAGCATACTAAACCGTATCTTGCGTAATATTAGTAGCTAATAGATAATTAACCTACAAAAGATAACTGGTAAGTACTAATTAGTTAAAGTTAAAAGTTAATTACAGTTAAGTTAAATCTCTTCATGTTTAAATTTTAAAGTTACCTGCCCTGCCCTGCACCTCAAAGTAATAGATTTTTCTAAAAGTCGCTAAAAACTGATGCCTGTCCAGCAAAAACAGCCATTACAAACGAAGGCCACATTCGTCTATACTTGCCTATTATCCACATAAATTGTGTATGCTGCAGCTTCGCAATCATGGTGGCAATCATAACCCGATGTGGAGAGGGGCCATTACACTGTTTTTCACCCAAAAGCCGGTGACATTGACATTGTCAAGTGTACGACGTATGATTAAATTATTTCGAGCCGAAGGTGATTGAACCCGGTTTTGTTTCTGCACATATTGTATCGGTTTGGCGTTTTTTTTATGCAATAAGGGGGCAAACGAGCAAACGGGTCACCTGATGGAAAGCAACTTCCGTCGCCCATGGACACTCGCAGCATCAGAAGAGCTGCAGGTGCGTTGCCGGCCTTTTAAGGGGTAATAGGGGAGGGTAGGGAAGGAAATAGGGAAGGGTAGGGAATGGAAAAGGGTAGGGGATTGGGCCTCCGGTAAACTCACTCACTCGGCGAAACACAGCGCAAGCGCTGTTTCACGCCGGTTTTCTGTGAGGACGTGGTATATCTCCGGTCGAGCCGGCCCATTCGTGCCGAAGCATGGCTCTCCCACGTCATAAATCTCAAGCTACAACTTATACATTTATTTTAAAATCCTTGTACATTATTCGATTTATGTTTATTTTCTCTTTGTTGTCTTCCCGGAATCGGGATGAGCTTGGAAGTTTTGGTGTTATAATATTCCCCTCCCTCCCTCGATAACGTTTTAACTTTTAAGTTGTTGATAAATGCTAGCTTTATGAAGCAACTAGTAATCTGCGGCTCGGGCCGCCGGGTTTCGTAAAGGAAAGTAAATCGCGCAGCCCGCGAGAGAATTTCAAGTATGAATGCAACAGTCCTTGCGGATAGTGTAACACGACCTGAATGTTCTAGTCGGTACGTAACTCTTAAGGCCTGCGCAGCGTCCATGTCGAAGGTTTGAGTGCAGTTTTGGCACACATTCGCCGTTGCGTCACGGCGGTATCGGGCACAGCGGGCCGCGTAACACTTTTACCGCAGCGCCGTGCGCCGCGCCGCGCGCCGCTCCGCTCGCGACTCGCACCAGCTTTACATAATTGATAATTGCACGAACATAATGTATTAATATTTCGAGTTACGCAACGAAAACATTTGATACTCCGGTTAAAAAAAAAACAAGGTTACTTCGTGACTGCTCCACTTTTGTAAATCATATTATAAAATTATCGCGATTAAACCGCTAATGTCCATTATCTTTCGCATTTATCGGCTCCACGTAACGATGTCTTTACGACTTTTATGGCCATATATTTTATATTAGCCAATTAAAAGAGGGCCAAGATCGTCGGAGTCGTTCTACTTCGACTTCATGGACACCCCATCGTCTCGAATTTCGTTTTTTTGATCCGTCCACAGATAACGAGCTTCTATGGTTTTATTTATGTTGGAGCGTTTTGTAATTGCCAGAGGATAGATTTTAATGCAAATGAGACGAGCGCGGGCTACCGAAGTCGATTAATCATTCGAGTGGAAATCTCGCAATGGTCATCGATACATCGGTTTGAGTTACATCACTAGCGCTAGTACAGGGAGTCTGGGACGCATCACTGCGGCGAGTATCGACTATCGAGTCGAGTGGAGCTGTGGAACCGAAACAGACTTTCTTTTCTGTTTCGTAATGGCGAGGAGATGTCGTGGCGCCGGCCGTTGGCGCCTTTTCATAACATCTCAATTATTAATTACCGTATTCGCCAAGGGCTATCCGGAATTAAAGTTTCCTCCTCGACATCCGCGTTCGTTGATTGTTATTTTAACAATGGCATTATCGTACGAGATTCTATGGCGCTTCCTAGAAGAGGCAGACAAAGGTCTAAAGACTGAGCTTAAATTACTAGGCTCGGCAGTGTGGCCTGGGTAAATATTCTATAAAATGTCGACAAGAGGGATTACTAAGTCCTTAAGCCTTGGATTTCGTTGAAACTTAGCATGCCTTATTTATCATAGCACATAAGCTGTAGTTTTTTAGTGTTATAGGAAACTTAAATTAGGCCTTAGATGAAGTAAAACATAGATGCAGATATCCTTGAAATCTCGCTGCAAACTGCAATGCAATATATCTACGATCGCGATATTGTGAAAAGCGCGACAAACAAATAGGAGTGTCCAACTGCAGGGATGTTGCAAAGCTATCGACATATTATCGTTAATCGCGGCCCTACGTTCTATCGTAATACATTACACATTGTACATGATCCGCACGATTGCAGTTTGCATAAGCGTTGCACAAGTCGGTATTACGGCGATTATAATCGTGCGACTTGGGCTTTCCCGCTTCTTTCACTATGGACGTGAGCGATTGAGCCGATTGAGAGCTCCTGCGAAGGATTACTCAATCATAATATTTATTTTCTTTTATATATTCATGTAGTGCTTGCTGTCGTGGTCACTGTGCACTTATAGTCTATAGACATAGTAAAAAAATCGGTCAAGTGCGAGTCGGACACGCGCACCAAGATTTTAAAGCAAAAAAAAAAATTGTGTTTAAATATTTTTAAGTAAATTTTTGTGTAGGAACCTAGATTATTACTATTTTAAACTGAAAAACAACTCAAACATGTTAAATATTTTCGTATGAGAAAATGATTTTGGTATTACGTATGTATGAGAATTTCGAGGGTACCCGGCCCCATAAGTATGATGAACAAAATGTAGAGCAAGTAAAATTGTAGAGCAAGTAAAATTGTATCGTTAAAGTTCACACATTTCAATAGACCGTAATAATGGTAAAGAAATTTGAATTTAACTCACATTTGAAATGATAAGGAAATCATTATGAATTCCTCCAAACAATAATTCCAACATAGAATGTAACCTTTTACGTTTATCGCGAGGGTTCTGGGTTTGTAAATGTACGAACGTCATTAAAATGCTAATATTGAGACTGTTTCATTAAAACAGGTTTTCCATTCATTAATTTATATTTTATACTCTTTGTCATAGTATTTATGTAAATGGGGAGCCACCCCAATTCCACATTCGGTACTACGCAATTGGGCACCTGCAAGACGACCTTATGTGTCAGCTCAGCTTACTTATGTATTTGTCGAATTTCAGCTTGAGACCTCTGCGACCTATTTATTTACTAATTAGTCGAAAGTAGGGAATGCAATCCCGCAAGAGAATTTCAATCCCGGTATTTGCGGGATTGAACCATCACAATCCCGCTGGATCCCGGTATTTGCGAGATCCCGCTGGGTGGACTTAATCTTTTAATTTAAAATAAATCGTTATAATGACTTTACTTGATAGAGCCCGTTTTATTCTTAGAATCTTAAATAAAACAAACTTTGTCGGACACTTTTTTCAAGGGTTTATTAACACCTCCATACTTCAGTTACTTTAAAAAAAAATTAAAGAAAAACTTATATTTTTTTTTTTGGAAATGTTTTCGTTATAATATTATAGTTAAAAAAACTAGCTTATTTATTTTCATATTTTATAAAAAAAATCGAAATATAGGTAAAAACTAAAAATAATGCACAAAGATTCCGAAATGGTTCCGGAAAAGCTCGCTCAGCATCCACGCTGGTTGGCTTAATTGTCATTTAAAGTGAATTGAAGGTAAATTGTTTAGCGGGCTGCCTGTAGCCAGTTCACGAACTCCCGTGCGCAAAGTTACGCGTATGCATCATATTTCTTTGTAATCCCGCCAGTCCCGCGGGATCCCGCAAAATTTTCGACCGGGATTAGTCCCGCAAAATGTACACGGGATCCCGGTATTTCGGGATCCCGGTATTGCGTTCCCTAGTCGAAAGTATGTGTTCGGCAATTGAAACACTTCCTACTCGCTCATGTATTCATTCGTTTAATGGTTAATGTGTCATTTGAATGTTTTCAAGGAAATTTGGGTGGGCTTCTCGTTTCTTTGTTACCTTTTAATAGTACTTGTTTACTGTAGTAGTTGCTGAGTGTGTACATAGCCATGTGTCATTGTCTGAGCGACAATTAATCGGCCGCAGTTGCACTATCGCTTTGTTTGTTACAATGGGTGCTTATTACTCGCCACTATCAGTAACAGACATATAATAATACACGGCACGTCATTATTGTTTATTATTATGTTAACATACTTTGTGTTTACTTCTTGAAAAAGATACCATGCACTCGACACTCTTTATTCCGCAGTTTCTATAGACTTTGGATACCTTTGACAAAAACAATGCTGATAAGCTCAGCTCTAATGATTACCGACTTTCAATAAAGGAGGTTCTATGTTCGGCTGTGTTTAATTTTTTTTTACTTGACGCTTAAACCTGCAGGGCTAAAATGGTCACATTTAGCAATTCAACTGTCAAACTGTCAAATGTCAAATCAGTACAAAAATACAGAAATGAATTGCAAGCAGAGTTGCATTTTGCGATTTTAGAAAAATGAATCATATCATGATTCATATCATTAGGGATTGCAAAAAACGGATTTTTAAAAAAATCCGGATTTTCGGATTTTTTCATCCTCAAATCCGGATTATCCGGATAATCCGGATTTTTTGTAAATTTTTAAATATTTTTGGTAAACAGCTCTGAATGAGAGTTATTTTCTTATTATTTCTTTATTTAACATTCATTATAAAAGTGCAAAATAAAACGTCTTATAAATTAACATTTTTCTTAACTTAGCGATGTGAAAATCGCAAAGTTAAGGAAAAAAGGAAAAGATTAAAATAACAGTATCTGGTACTTTAAATATTATTAACAACTTAAAAATACCTTGATTTTTTTACTATTTAAAAATGTGAAATTTTAGTTAACATGAAAATCCTAAGCAATGTTCCCTTTTCGGAGACTTCGTCATTTATAATGAATTTTTGCACCTGCAGCCGTCAGCCGCACATCATCAGATTATGCTCCAAGATCTGCAAGCCCTAAGGCTCTAAAGTCTAGTGGAACTTACAAAAAATAGGTCAAAGACACAAACATTGATCAACAGTACGAGTCGTAGGATTGATCCTACATCGAGGTAGAGGAGCAAGAAATTCACTATGACAACGAGTACCTGCACTTGGGCCAATTAGTTTCTTATGACTACAGAAAACAGAAAAACTGGTCCACGAAGAATAGTAACTTACCAATCTCACTGAAGTGCAGACTCGTTGATATGTGTATTTCGCTCGTCATAACCAACGATGCGCAAACACGATCATTGACTGATTTACGATTTATAAAAGTTCCAACTCAGGGTTCGCCAAAGAGCAATAGAGTTCAAATCTCAACAAAACAAAAAAAACGTAATTTGCTCCCATACAAGAATCAGAGACGTAGGAATTAAGACGGCCAAGCTAAAGTTGCAATGGGCTGGTCACGTTGTCCGCATACATCTAGGCTGGTTATCGACCGAGTGGTTATCCTACTATTATTAAAGGCCTAAGGAAAGATAGCGCTATTCTCTGAAAGTGATTTTTTCCTCCGAAGGCAGATCACTGTAATCCTGACGTTACGACGATCCTTGAGGATCTATTGTGACTCCTTCGTATTAGAGTACCGTCCCCAACCCAGTGCTGCTCATAAATTTAACGATGTGATTTGGATTGGTGCCACAATTTTCCTTTTTAGTAAATTAGGAGAGTTTCGCTCTTTTTCGCTTACAGTGGAGCTGTAGAGTCAAGTAGAAGGTGAATAGGTGTGTCACAGAATCTGCAGGTTGTAAAGCTATTAACACTTATACTGAAAAGGTGCTTGTTCAGCTAACATTGTCCAGTTAGTCTTCTGGCAAGGATTCTATTTTTTTTCTTACTAGCCATCTATAAACTCCCCACTGGAGGCATATCAGCTGGGCTGGCAAACGGTGACGCTGGGGCAAGATAAGTGAAAGATTTGGGTGGCACCTTTGCCCAGCAGTTGCATAGTATATTTATATTTTGCACAGAATAATGACTTAATTATAAACTTACTTTATTCCTTCATTTAATTGGACAGAATCACAGATCGGCAATCGGCATTGGTTTCGTAAACAATTATAATTTATAATCATAACCTCAATGTAAACAAAAGCAACATATTTTAGAAAAAACATTGTATTCAATATTTTTTGTTAATATTTTTATTAATTGTATTTTTATTATTAATATAATATTTTATTAATTGTATTCAAAGTTCTAGAATAATTGTAAATTTATCATAGTTGCATTTATATTATCATGTAGAAAACATAATAAATATAGTAAAATAAGAGCTAGGTTATAAGAAATTATGTTGTTGTTTCTTATAAATAAAAATTAAAATGAAGAAATGTAAAGAAATGTAATTATAAACACCAAATAACTACACAATGGAATGTTAGATATACGGAATTCTGAATTTGGTACGTGTAGACCACGTAAAGTTGTGATAGCGCCTTTAAACAAATGTGAATTTGTATGTCAGATATTACACAATACATTTAAATTAATTTTATATTACCTAAAAGCTTCTTTTTCATAATTTTTATCTACTATTCGAAAAAACCGAAAATCCGGATTTTGAGAAATAAAAATCCGGATTTTTCATAGGCCCAAAAAATCCGGATTATCCGGATTTTTCGGATTTCGAAGTATCCGGATTGCAATCCCTACATATCATGATTCTTCAAAGCGACCATTTTAGCCCCGCAGTTTCGTTTGCGTTTTGAAAGGTAAGCTTTAATCGTCTGCGCGTGCGCATCTATTACGTACAGGTGTAGCCGCCGCTCACGTCTGATGGCTCTCAGTGTGTCAACACGAAAGTGGCGCAGCCGGTAGGTCAGTGTCATTGCATAACGTGCCCAATTCCGACTGCATTACCATTTACCACTTCTTACACCTGACTTAGGAGTGGAATCGTCCGATGTTTTGATAAGCCATAGTTAGAGTCGTGACTAATGTTGGCACTTGGCAGTGTTATGCTTATGCGGAATGTACATGGGTCGATTTCCGCTATGCAGGTTGATAAGTCTCCATGCCTTTATAGGCAAAGTTGCCTCGCGCCAATGCCATTAAAATTTTGCGGCGCAGCAAAAGCAATGTCAATAAACTGCAATACAAAGTCTGCCAATTGCAATATGAGGACGTTGTCAGGCTTTGAAGGCGATCATTTGTGCGATGTTGTTAGACGGGCATACAATCGAGACAATCAGGCGATGACTCGCACCAGTCGTACCCTCGCGTCCCATATAAATCGCTGGGAAGGGCTCATAGGTCAGGTTTTCTCCACCTGACGGAAGCGTGTAGGAAGACGGGCGTGGGCGTCACCAGAGTTATTGAACCCGCCAAGGTCTCCATGACTTCCTCGTTGCGTTTTCCTCGTTTTTATTGTCACGACTTTAATCTGCCTGGACTAGTAATTAGGCATTTCGTTCTGAAGTCAATGTATAATGTTACTTTTAAACCTTATTGCCTTAGTAATAAAATCGAATGGTATCGCACATCAAACGAGCCCGCCTCGTGTGAATTCGAACGCGCCTACCAGAATACTAATTTTATTTCGTTGAAAGCATTAAAGGCATAAGAAATACTTTAAAAGTATTTAGTTTAATAAAGCAAAAAACGTTATGTTTACTAATTCTGTAAAGTTACAAAAACTTGAACTCGAATCTAAGTGACGTAGCACAATGCTGAATGCACATAAACATTATTTTTAAGCTCTGACGACATAACATACATTTTATTCATAATATAAAATTACATTATGCATATATAACGCTCAGCAGGAGACTTTTCTTGGTCCAACGGTTTTAATTAAACGTTATCTATATATATAAAAGAAAGTGGTGTTAGTTACACTACTTATAACTCAAGAACGGATAAACCGATTTGGCTGAAAATTGGTGGACAGGTAGCTTAGAACCAGGAAAAGGACATAGGATACATTTTGTCCCGGAAAAATGTACGGTTACTGCACAATATACATTTATGATTTGCGCGTAAAATATTCAATCGATTTTTATGAATTTTGGTATGGAGATACTTTGACTCTCGGGAAAGGACAAGGGATACTTTTAGTCCCGGAAAATGTACGGTTACCGCACAATAAACTTTTATGATTTTCGCTTAAACTATTTATATCTATTTTGATTAAATTTGGCATGAAGATACTAATTTTAATCTATTGTTTTCTTAATTATACCAATTATTATTCGAATTAATTAATCATCGTTAAGACAGGACAACGTCTGTCGGGTCAGCTAGTTTTTAAATAAAGTAGACACGGCCTGGGTTGGAGCTAGCTCTAATATTGAGTTTGAGAAAACGAGATTAAAATAGTTATTATTTTATTGCGATGCTTAAAAACATTTACATACTTTTCGAATTTCGATAGTTACATGATAGGAGATGTTGACGAAATCAGTTGTTTAAATATTCTGTTATCAATATAATTGAGTATACATAATAAATATATTACAAGTTAAATATTGTTGGGAAAAAATATTAATCCTTCAAGCCCCATAAGAGCACCGCCACGCGACAACAATAGAATACAATAGCATTTCCAAGAATCGAAGAATTAATACATAATATTTAGAAACTTTGTACCCACGTAATTCATATAAAGTATGTTTGATGTCAGATGTGCTTAAACAATATTTTAAACATACAAAAACTTAAAAATTTTCCTTGAATCGTATTACTTGATATATTATAATATTGTATGTAGTTTATATCAAATATGCAAAATGTCTGTGATACTTAACTCTTTACTAACGTATTAATTTTAATCTTGTTTTGATTTTTATACATAAATTATGTTATGTCTATTGTCTAATTTACCATGTCATCTTGCAACGATAATAATACTTGAAGGTAATTACAATAAATAATGTAACTGGCATTTAGTACTCGTATAATGACAACAGAATATTTTACAATTTCGAACTACAATTTTGCGTTCCTGATTATTCTTTGTTTTCTCTCTCTCTCAATTTCCTGAAATAAACGATTCTGATTCTATCTATTCTTCTCTTCTCGTGACCGTGTCCGCACTGCTGGTTTTTTTAATGAATAAATTCGCGATCAGTAAAAATCACGCGGTTTAAATCCGCAGTGCGAACAGGCCCTAAACATTGCTTATAGTGTTTGTTTTGTGTGGTTTAGTTTAATGGTTTCCTTCTTCCTTGATGCCTGATGATCATGATGATGATCAAAGGTGATCGCTCGGCTTGAGTGTAAAAATAGCCGTAGCTCAATGCAGACAGTTAATGATCTAACGAGTTTGATTGATGCGGTTATCCAACGTGCAACGTTAGATTGGGAACGTTTAACGTTACGTACGTATCACGTAACACGCATGACGCAGCTTAGCAGGATTCAGGAACAATTGACGACGTACGCGTAAGTCGTAACGTTACGGAAAGGTAATGTTAAAATTGGGAGAGTGACAATCTGATGTTGTCAAATGTCCCATTATTGTGAGTTGTCTTACATTCAAAATATGATATATATTTCACTAAAGCGTAAAGTTTTAATACACTGACTTAATGAAATCAAAAGTTTTTAAAAATTAGCCAACAACACTAATCTCAGAGTTTATTTTATTTCAAATCATTTTCATATTGTTAATATTGTAGAGAGCTCTAACAACGTATGTGAAGGCATTACACTGAAGCCACATTTAATTTTATAAGGGCATTATCAAATCGCGGTGCATCGTGATTCGTGCATGGTTGCGCACGAGCGGTTCAACAACCAGGGACCCGTAAAACTAATAAACCCATGTGAATTACGGGTACGTGCTTCATATGTAATTATATGTTGACGATTATGGGTTTGCAACCTTCGTGTAAGAAAAGTGGACGCAGAAGGTTTTTATCGCATTGTTATTCGCGTGAAATTGCAACACTGTTGGGCTAAGTTTTTCTTCTTTTTTATTAGACCTTTGGTACTTAATAGCTTATTATAGAATAAGCTCACATCCATAGGGATGTGAGCTAAGTAATAAGTAATTGTATAAAATATATTTTAAGTCTTGTGCGAATTCAAAATTTTAAAGGCATTGCAGTGAGTATAATGTAATGCAAAGTTAATGCTACTTAAAATAATCATAACTTCAAGGCTTAGTTAATGTGCAATTAAAATAGTTTTCCTTTCTATGATAATACACCCTTGGCAACAAGTGGAGTCAGTACCGTGACAAAAGGGGTGGTCTATGAGTTGTGAAGGCATGCTTCGATGATACTGTGGAAAATTTTAACGGACTTCACCCAGTGTACTAATTATTATAATTTAATCATAATATGTGGCTATACATCATCCAAATTAATGCGTAAAGATATGCAACTATGAATGCTAGTAAATATTTTACAATAAGTAGTATGTTTTTTTTTATTAAATAAGGGGGCAAACGAGCAAACGGGTCACCTGATGGTAAGCAACTACCGTCGCCCATGGACACTCGCAACATCAGAAGAACTGCAGGTGCGTTGCCGGCCTTTTAAGAGGGAATACGCTCTTTTCTTGAAGGTTTGCAGGTCGTATAGGTCCGGAAATACTGCTGGTGACAGTTCGTTCCAGAGTTCTACAGTGCGCGGCAGAAAGTTACGCGAAAAACGCACTGTGGAAGACTGACACACATCGAGGTGATGAGGATGGTATGTTTTTCGCGTGGGACGAAAAAGTTGCAGGTGGTATGATTCCGAACAATTCCTCAGAGCACTCCCCGTGAAACAACCGATAGAGGATGCAGACTGAAGCTACGTTGTGAGAGCTACGCTGTGTTGTGAGAATTTTTTGTTGTCTTTATTTAATCACGGAGCTAAAACAAAGTTTGTATTAGCTCAGTGTCTAAAACCTATCAAGTCCCATAAGAGCACCGGTGATCGCGACAACAGTCGAATAACAATAGATTTCCAAGAATCCGCGATCGAAGGATTAATAGCTCTAGGAGAGCTCTAGTCGAGATTTCTGTCACCGTCTTGAGGATGAAAAAAGCGTGTTTAATTACTCAAAGCCTTTGAATACAATTTCAGCTACAAAACGAGGATTGTAAAGCAAAACATTTTTAATCAAATAACATGAATAATTTTGAAATAACATTGGCTCTTCCGACTCATTCAGAATATAATCAATAATCACATTAAAAATTATGACGCAAGTTGATAAGGTCTCCAAAAAGTAGTACAGTTAAAGGTCAGGAGTTATCTGCGTGTGACCCGTGATAGTTAACACTAGTAGCGACAGTTTGTTCAACCGAGCATACTAAGTAACCAGACAAATTTACTAAATACAACCAGACAGATAAACCGACTTAACCACATAGATGCAGCAACCAGGCTATTTACCAGCAACTGCTACTAAACAGAGACATCAACCGACTACGACAATTACCTCACAGAAAACTACTGACTATTTCAACCAGACATATAACAGCTGAACAGACAACCAGCAACTTCAACTCGGTAGATACCAACTACAAGCATAACCTCGCAGATACAGCAACAACTGCAACTAGACTAGTCTAAAAAATACAAAATACAATAGCAACCAGACAAATACATAAACCGACTACAACCGTAACAGGACAAAAACAGCTGTAACCAGATTCCGCAACCAACTTGGTAACCAGCCAAGCAACTCGCTTGTCATCGTATTGCTCAAACGCGACTAAAAACGCGTAACCGCTAGCGCGAGCTGTTACCAAATGTGCTTGCCGTAATTGTAATTTGTAACCAAATATGATCATGCAACAGTTTACGTTCTCTACTAACCTGAGACATATCAGTTTTTTCTCTTTTTAGGTTTTGAATTAGACTCACATGTCCAGCCCAAGTTGGGTTAGACTCCCTCGTTAGAAAAATGTCGTTTAGTTTGTAAAACACGGCCTGATCACCTGATTTACTGATAAAAAAGATGATACATGCGTCTGCATGTAAAAAGAGGGTCCTGCTTCTGATATCTCGCTCGTTGGTCATCCGCCCCACTGGGTTCAATGTAACCGGCCACAGTCACCGAAACACGGCAGCATATATACGCGGTTCTTCGCGACAGTTTGTGCTACCAATAAGCCCCGTCACGACTTACAAGTTGTCGAGGACCGGCTAAATATATCTTTTAAAACCTCACATCCGCTCCGTGTATCTTTCTATGAATCGTTTGCGGATCGTTTAGTGCTTTTTTGGGCAAACGTTTAAAGGATTTTATGGGCTTCCCTGTTTCACACGTCGCGTTTATATGCTAATTAAATAAAAGCAAAATTGCTCGAAATGAAGCTTAAATTTAGGCGTTTTAAGTGTTCTTTTGAGGTTTTAATCGATGTTTTTTGGTGATTTAGGCAAATAAAACGTTTACACATCGTATTTTATTCTAGCGAAGCCATTTTTAACTTGTTATTGGCATGTTTCGCCGAACAATCAGTATTTTTTCCACAGTCTGTGACTAATATAATTTTGCTTGCTCAACGCTAGTTACCACCGTCAAAACAAGACAGTTTCAGGCCAACGTGAATGGAATCATAATCGTAAATCAGCAGTTTCGTCAGCATATACGTCGGCCGGTCTGCTCGGGCTCTTAACGACGAACAAAGACGTAACTGTGACCCACCAGCGAATTGCCTCAATAGAATGAATATGGAGCAAATTTTATTTGCTATTTAATGATAATATTATCATAAAGATAAGTACTCGGCTCTACATTTTATCTTTATTAGTTCTTAAACTATTTGTCTCTACTGTAAAGTTATTAACGCCCGCGTATTGTTGTTGAAAGTAGTATTCAGAATTATTTACTCCTAACAGAACATTTATTCTAACAGCATAAGGATCAAAGTAGCTCGGATTGTATAACAATTCACCACGTTCAGACCCGCATGGGCTGCCATCAGTGCCAACGAAAGTGAAACCGCCTCATAATCGCGGTATTCTCCATGCCCAGCCAACTATGGTGATGACAAAATATGGAGTCCACTTTATTATGTCATGTAATGATCTCTTACATCAACGATTCCAAACACAGAACTATGTTTTGACGTGAAAATTGGACACGTTTGTTTGGTGCATGGTACAGTAGCTCTACCGCTTCATATTATAAGTTATAACAGAAATTGTTCGTTGTTTGGCTACAGTTTTCTACTGAGAAGGTTTCTAGGACAAAACAGACAGTTTTTACTTGGCAACGGGCACCGGTACTAGTACAAACCGTTATAATATCTCGGTACTATATTTATAAAGTCCTTGATAAAGAGTATAATGACATCGTTGTTGTCTGTCCGAGCCATATCGTGGAATATTACCGACATATAAAGACACTAGTCACTACCAAAAGAGAGCGTTAATTTGCGAGCAAAAAAAACCGGGAATGGTTGAGCGGATGTGGCACATGTGCGTTGGAGACATAATAACAAGCAATTAGCCAAGAACGAGGCCTGGGGGGAAGTTCGCACAATGTGGCCGCCACATTCGCACAGTTACATTGTAACACTCTTCTTTATGTCCCAAAAAACACATCGGAATTGACAAAAATAGGGCAAATACTGCTAAAGATACAACTTCTGCTACTGCTTACTAACTGACTTGTAGAAGATGTTATTGCCCGTAATTTGATAACCCGTACATTTTTAAAGTAAAACGGCCAAAAAAGCATTTCCGGGACTCCAAAGTAAATCCTCACCTGACATAATCAGTTTATCGGTTCAAGTGTGTAGAGATTACAGACTGACACACATTTGCTTTTTAAAGGATCATGGGCATTTTGGTATATTGCTCAACAGAGATAAAATATATACCATTAGATAGCTCTTAGTGAGGAGGTAAAAAAGTTACATGGCGCCGAGCCCCTAGCAACTGTACTTTTTGAAATAATGTACAGTCAACGTACAATGCCAGCGTTACCGACGTATAGTTTTTGTCGTAGATGTGGTAAGACTTATTTGCGCTTAGATCAGGGACAGGAGCATTAAAAAAACGCGGAGAGATGGACAAGATGGACTATATTATATATATATATATATATATATATATATATATATATGCGCTGATGTCACTTTTAACATGGCTTTACTCAAAAAGTACAACGAATATTGACAAGCGCCCTATTGGTAATTAATGTACATGGGTACCTTCCTATAAAATATATACAATCCATTCCTGTTGAGCACTATACCAGAGCCCATACATTTTTGGCCCTCATCATTTAGTGTAGATTACACTCTATACTATGCTGTTTAAAGCTTTAACATAAACTTTAATTTACTAATATCTATTCAATCAATGAATTATCCGGCTACGAAGGTTATTTTAGTGGAGATTTATGTAAATTGAAACACTTGTATTGCTGTGTTCATTTAACGTAAGCCGAGCCTACATCATTTCAATAAACATTAAACGTGACTAATAGTAATATGAGTACACTATCACATCAACCTAGATATAAATAAGTTATCAATCTAGTCGAGCATTAAATAATAATAACTGTGATAAAAGAGATGTAAGAAACACAAAAAGATTACAAATGTATCGTTGATAACGTGATATCATTGTCCGATAAGTAATCTATTAAAGCGAGTGTTACTCAAGTTATTTGAGTGTTACTCAAGTTATTTAGGTAAGAGCGAGTTGCGTAGGTGGAGTCGCAAGTTGCGACTTGCGAGTCGAGTTTGTTCGCGTGTGGCCGGCTGAGTGAAAAATGGACGAAACGAGAATTAATGTTTGCAATAAACCTGTGAACTTTACAAATAAGCGAGGATGAGTCAGACACTCAATAGTCAAGAATCAAGAGTATTGTCCTGTTCTATAAATAATATTAATTTATAGGTTATACACATTTTCCGCTAGGTAATCTTGCTAATGATAAAAATGTTAACAATTAGAATTATCTTTTACACATCAGTCCAAAAATATATCTGTAAGCATTTAGATGCTCACAGGTAGATTCTTAACACTTACTTTTAAATATTACAATAAACTAGGTGACGCCCGCAACTCCGTTGCGCCAAAACTCGTTTATCGCGCGGGAACCGTACATTTTTATGGGACAAAAAGTATCCTATGTCCTTTCTCGGGACTCAAAAGTATCTTCATACCCAGCAAAATCGGTTCAACAGTTTGGGCGTAAAGAGGTAACAGACAGACAGACACACTTTCGCATTTATATTATTAGTATGGATTTCTAGAATGCTTAAATTAATTTGATAAATTAATTTGTAATGGATAAACTTTGAGAGAGGCCAAAAAGAAAATTTTATTTCGAAAAAATGCGGTAACCGCGCAATAATCGAAATTTCGGAGCAACAAAGTTGCGGACAAATAACTTGATATGGCATCAGCGAGATGTACTTATCATTGTAATGGATCCCTCATTTTCACTTACAATTTGGTATGGCCTTACACGTAATGGTGATCATCATTAAAATAATAAGCTGCATAAAATGCCTGGTGTGATGGACTATAGAGCCAGTCGCCGCGGCGAAGGTCAGCCACTCGCGACTGGACAAAGGTGTCAGCTTCTTATGTTCCTCCTAGCCTGGTACATACATAATAAAACACATAAATGTAGAATGTACTATCAGAGAAGTTTATAGGCAGACTAGATGACGGCCGCAACTCCGTTGCGCCAAAATTCGTTTATCGCGCGGTAACCGTACATTTTTCCGGGATAAAAGTATCCTAGATGTCCTTTCCCGGGACTCAAAGTAAGTATCTACATACCAAATTTTAGCAAAATCGGTTCAGCGGTTTGGGCGTGAGACAGACAGACATACAGACGACCTACGTAGTTATACTTATTATGTGTCTAATGTCTAATGAGAGCTATTCCTATCTCTAGTAGGGCAAAACCAGAGATAGATCAAATATTGGGAACGGCCGTAAATTGACATAATATTATATTCCGACCAAATGACGTAGGTCTGTCAACTGCCTATGGATCAATATCTTCGATGGTATAGTTCTTGCAATCTACGAGTGCGCGTCGCCCTTAGTTGTGTGAGTGACCGTATCTATACACGCGTACATGGCTCGCTCGCTACTGACTGCTCCGTCGTGTACGCACACTAACGACAATGTCTATTCACATTTCCAACTACAAATAAAGGCGACGCGCACTCTTGGATTGCAAGAACTATACATGAATAAGAAACATAGATTATATTATGTAGATTCTGCTATTACTAAACTACGAAGTGGTATTCCCATGAAATGTCAAAAGATGGACAGAGTGTTTCGATTATTCTGGTACAATGCAACAACGAACTTTAGCGGAATAGGGATATTTGTTTGATTTCCCAATATTGACAACGATCATGCCTGCTAGAAACCACAGCTAGAAACGGAGAATCATGGTGGCCAATGGCCATCCTGTTTTTTCTATCATCGCTGACTTATAGGGGCCTGTATCTGAGAAACACGTAAATAAATAGATTGTACACCAAGCACCTGCCATAAACAACTAAATCTAGAACCTGAATGCTAATCTGCAAATTATTATGCGTATTTTAGTATTCTTCAACATCTAGGCGCATACCGGTTATGTTAGCAATGAAAATCTTATAGATGTTTGTAAATCAAAATTGATCTATTTCTGATATCTAAATCTTAGAAACATTACATTGATTTTGTTTTTAATTATATTTTTATTTATTTTACGTGTAAATCGCCTGTTTTAAATATAAATTATTATAAACGTTCATTATACATTTAAATTGTGTCTTTGTATCCTCTCAGTCGTTATCATATTAAAACATTTTATAATGTTTATCCTGCAGTGATTATAATTTATATTACCATTTATAATATTATATTGACAGTATAATTAATGTTTATATTTGTTTGTTTCAGGTAAATATTGTTTGTCTCACTTCATCCTCAGTCATCTACTAAAAGGACGCAATAGAAAATGTTTTGGTGATGCAATTTTTGTTAATTCTCAAAGCACCTTGAAACTTGAAAGAAATTTTGTTGGCCTGGTATTTTTCAAACAAATGTAGAATAGCATTAAGTTCTGTCTATCATAAATATTTCAATAAACCCCGTTTCCAAAATAATAATAGGTATTGCAAGTTGCAACCGCTTATTACGTAGGAATTTTGTTTTCGACGCAGACAATTTTATTGCCGAATAATATCGTAAACAAGAATAATAAAATCAAGAAACGTATCTCGTATTGGTTTCACTGGAACTTGGCTATAAGGGAACGTGTCCATACTACGTGAATACATTTTGTCTTGCTTGTACTGGGTGGTACTGGTGAGGCTTAGTCAACATTGCTAAAATGGATAAACTATGGAGCTTAAGATGCAAAAATCTGTTGTAGAAAGGAATTGCATGAAAAGCGAAAATTAAGACAGCGCCTATTATGATAATACGGCCGTACTTAGAGTTCGACAGAAACCGCATACATTTTCTGACAAACTCTTCATTAAATTGATTTCAATTTTCAACTAACCTCAAAAATATTTTTCTCACCTCCGGGCTGAAAACGTCAACTTTCTTCCCGCTGCGCTTACCGATGTTGCCGTTTTCCGCCTCCGTCGATGAGAAAAATAGTATACGCACCATGGGCAGTAAATAAGAAGGCCTCAGATCTGAGACATTTCTTATTTTCCTGCCCTAGGTGCGTAATGTACTATTTCTGAATGCAGCCATTATTCCTTTTATAATGTTACGAATGGCTGTCAATAGCACGTACTAAACTCACGGTTTGATAATTATACGCGGGCGCGGTCCACTGGTTGCTAATCCGCGGGTTGCGAAACGTTGGGCAACGCGGCGACGCAACACCCCGATATCTCGGACCTTCGATTTCCCTGGTTATGACACGATCGCGTTTGCTCGTCAAAACCAATTTCCACCAGGTCGCTCTGACATTCTGTGCCAATATTTGCTGCGAATTACATAAATCGTCTGCTAATGTTAACTTAGATATAACAATAATATGTGAATATTACGCAAAACGCAGTTAACCGACTATTTGAATGAAAAACAAATTCCTAACAGGTAAAACTTTTAGGATTCGTAATAGTATTCATAATAGTGCTCACAGTCTATGCATTTGAATTAAGAACCAGGAAAAATGATCTAATACGTTACCTAATCTAAACAAATTACTTATTTCATTATTTGCAACTAGAGTACATAGTTGATAGAGTACAGACTAAATTATTCTAAACTAATTTAATCCACGGTCTATCTAATATTAGCCGTTTTTTTTAAGTTTTATGTAGCATATCTAAATCTATATCTTTTTAATCTAATCTCAAGTATCATTACGAAAGTTAATTCATGTCGGTCCCCATTTGGCACAAAATGTTGGGTTAATGTTGAAATCGTTACAATGATTTTTATCTCACTGCTTAGTTCTTTGGTCGAAACCACGAATATTTCATACAAATTTTGACAGACTCTACATAGAGCTAGCTAAATGACTTTTTTGCCGCTATTGCCTAGTTTTATTACAGTTGATGTCATAAAAATGAATGTATGTCTAAACATGTCCTCCATAGTTATCGGTAGTGTGCAAATTTCCTTCTGAAATACAAACTGACGTACAGAGTCTTATTCGCACTAACTGCAATGTGTTTCAAAATAAACATGACATAACACAGTGATTATTTACATACGGCTGTACTCGCGTTGTGTAACTACTTAATTTAATTAGATGTATGGAAATTTTGTAACATAATAATGTAATATTTATGTCTATACAGGCGCCATCTCCAAATAAACGACTATAATATTATGCAGTAGTATTATAACTTATAAGCAGGCCGTACGGTCCAAAAAAGCAATAGCAATAATCCAAATTCTGACGGCGCCAGTTCTACGTTTTAATTTTATTAGAAGCTCTTTGTTCCAAGAAGCAAAAGGCTCTACATTCCTAGTTTTAATTTTAAGGCTGTGTTTCCACTGAATTGACCAGCGGTGCCGGACTTACCGGTGCCGAATTGACCAATCACCATGCTCGAAATTTTCGCTCCGCTTCGCTGTCATTCCGCTGGAATAGCACGATTGGTTAATTCGGGCACCGCTAAGCTCCGCTCCGCTTCAGTGGAAACGCAGCCTAAGACTAGGGATGTAGCTTCCTGTAAAGTAATCATATTGTCGATCTATCATTTTCCGGTTCCTATGTCCAGTGTCCACCAACTTATTTATGTGGATTGTGGGCACTTTTGCATCACTCTTGCATAGGTTGCATGATTGCATCGCGACACTGTTTTCGCTTGAGGTAGGGCGGAACTCGCTCGTCATACTTGTGCCCTATTATATCATTTCTGTCATCGCTTTCTTACAACTCGTTTTCAACCGTCATCTCTTGATGAGTTAGTAGAGCACACCGCACGTGGGCGCCGGAGAAAGTGGCACAGCCGCCGGCAAGGCCGTCTTATCGTACGGCGTGACCTTCACTATTTTGTTTCCACTCTCTCCCTCCATTACATAACTGCCGTGCCTCCGATTTTGTGCGTATTTTGTTGGTTTTGCGCAATAAGATTGTGTACAGGTAGCTGTTAGATGCTATAAGGATGGTCCTGACTCCTGTCTTGTCCTTGCAGAAAAGTATTTGCAGCATTTAAGGTAGAGATCGGTTAAACTATGAATAATAAGTATTAGTTAGACTTAGAGTTAATTTGTTGATATTTATAAGTCAAGATCACATTGATTGTTGTTTTATTTCCCTGAATCATTGTGTTGTTACATTTGTTACTCGTTAGACATGTTCATTGTTAATTTATTTAGCAACTAGTTGCGGTAGAGCGTAGCGACTATAAATATTATAATTGCTCTATTATATTACTCAAGCATTTAGAAAAATGTTTTTATATCGAGCTAAGTACATCCATTACAGTTAAAGTTCACGTTGGCTTCGTTCATTTCTTTTTCAAAGTTCCCACTAACGTTTTCCGTAGATCTAGATTAAAGTTAGGTCTAGGGTAGAAAATATCTTCACGTGATATAATATACCTAGGGTTTAACTTTAACCCAAATGGATCTAAGTGTAGCAGACCATTGAATGTCATGCTGAACATCTTGAGGGTCCTTGGCATTTTAAAGCTAAAATTATTAAAATGAGGGATCGCGTGACAATGGCGTCTTGCGCCGTCTTGCCGCGAGTTCGCGTGATCGTGCTGCAACAATCGTACCGTGGATCCGCCGATATTACTCGCAATTACACATTCGTCATTTCACGCACTGCGAATGTGGGTCTGCCGAGTAGTGCCGAGTGAATATCAAACAATCCCAGACTTCTTGGTTCTTGTTTCGTTGAATCAGTCCCAGACTTTTTGGTTCTGATTTTGTTGAATCAATCCCAGACTTCGTGGTTCATATTTTGTTGAATCATTATATTATTTGTGATTTGCGTGGGTGGTTGTTTGAAGTACACATTTTGTTTACATTATAGCAGTTCACTTGGACGTTCAATGTCATATGGAAGTTCGTTCACATCGTACGATACAAAGTTCCTCAGCTCGCGCCTTTACCTCCTCCATTAATATGTCAAATCGGTTCCGCATTTTTTCGAGACACACAATTCGATTAGTAACCCTGAGAACGAGCCGCACAATGAAATGGTGCAACCGATTAAAATAGACACGCAATCGAGCAAAAAACTCGAAGACTCGTTTCACACACAACAATAGTTATCGGGTGGCGATGTAAACAGCGCCATACTAGCTGAATTAATGTCCCCAATTCAATTGAAGTGTTTCATTAGCGCAAGTGGCCCCGATTGCTTCGTTGATCGTTCTCGGCTCGCCTAATTTAACTACATATCTGACATCTACATGGCGCTCGCATGCGACCGACTTCACGAGTCGACGTCTTACCGAGTTACCGCACACTTGTCTCTATGTAACTGACTCCCGAACTCGGTGGGGTTGCACCTATCCGAGAAGGGAACCAATAACGCTGCTATTGATGGAAGTTTTATGTAGAAATAATGATTGTATGTAGACAATTAACCTAATATTTATCCTCGTTTTATTCTCGGCCGTCTATTCACTGGTTACTGGTTAGTGGTATTGACTTGATAAAAATAGTGACGAATACGTCTGGCTCCACACCTATTGTAGTGTTTTGATTGTTTTGTCCTGCATGTTATTTGTGTGTAAAGATAAGAATGTCTAGCTTTATAAACAAAATATTCGAGATTTGTTATTTTCGTTACATTTGTCAATATTTTTCAAGAATTATCAATTTATAAATTATTTATGATGCGGGCATTAAGGAAATTGGTGTTATTAATTACATCAACGATATCGACATTCATGATTCAACATCTGTCGTTTTTAATATACATATAATTTAAAAAATAAAGGTGGTACAGCTAGAACGTCCTTAATAACCTGTCTTGACCCTATCACCTTTAAAGTATGTACTTACATAGTACATTCACAATTATTATTTTACTCTAGAGTTTCCCCATCTTGTCATCCAAGTTTCATTCTGCATATGGCTAGGGAACAACGCTGGTGTTCTGTGTGACAGGCTGACAACCGCTTGATGATTGCTCCATTGTCGCCTACTCTTGTAGGTCTGTACGTCGCTCTACAGCCTTATACTTAACGTAAAAACGTAACGGTTCACCGATAGCAAGACTGTCATAACAATAATAATAATAATCTGTGGTCATATGGTAGAGCTCTCGCATCCTTACTCCTTCCGGATAAAAGGCCTTGTTCTGTTTAAACTTATTAACAAAATCATTATTATGTATGTGATATTGTGTTGAAGTAAAGGGGACAAAGTCCTCGTCGGTTTCCTGTAGGAAGGCCTTGTGCGTTTGTCATTGACCGATTTATTGAAATACCTAATTAGTTGTTTCTACCAAAAATCTTAAGAAGTTAAAATTGACATCATAAAATAAAATATCATCTACTTGAAAAGGCATTCATAATATTATGTACATAATGGTTATCACCACCTGAAAAACCCTAAAATACTAACCATCGCCTGGCAGGCCACCCTCGGACGGTTTTCGAAGTAACTTTTTAAAGTAACCCAAGAAGTGACGTCCAAGATGCAATATCAGATAGCTGTATTTATTCCCCCACGTAACAGCCAAGAGCTGTAATCACATTACGGTATGCAACTGTGGAAATTGTTTTAATAATTACACATATTATTTTACATAACATAATGTGTTAATTAGGTTGAATATGTGTTGCCGTGCATAAGATACAGTAGCAACCAAATAAATATGTATTATGAATGTTTAACGAAATACCCTTGTGGAAAGGTTGTTGGAGTATAATTTCCTAATTTTGCGATTTTATTTACTTTAAATTTTTAATATGGTGCATTGGATTAACCTTCAGAATTACTGCTGTTGTTACGCTTGAATCAAGAATCTTTTTCGAGGATTTAACTAGGAAGCTTTGAACGTGCTCAAGGCCCAGGACTTTCTTTAAAACTGTTCCTTAAACTAGAGTTTAAAATTCACATCTAATTACTTTTTTACGTTCAACAAGGTTTTCTTATCTAGAGTGAATCAGTGTTATTAAGTTAATTCGTACGAAGGCGTCTTGCGACAATGTCAGCACCATCCACGGACAATGTAAGTCCCTCACGTAGCAGTACTCGGTAGCGTAAGATAGTATCTGGTAGTAAATAGCTGTCTAGTTTTCCGGATACCGCGCTCGGCTTTACTTTCTTGCAGGAAATGCTGTCGCTTTCAATGGGGACCGGTTTGGAGCGCGTTTGTAGGAGCTTCTAACCTGAGGTTACGTTATCCTTTGGGTACGCGCTAACGAATCTTGAACGCTTCCTAGATCCTTTTACGGTTGTTAAAGAAATGACAGGGTTAACTTGAGAATTTGCTGGTATAAGGTCTCATTTTATATCTACGTTATCCTTTTAGTACTCTTCCTAGATAAAGGCTTCTTAAATCGCTGGATGACAGGAATGATTGAGAGTATATTAATTTGAGAATTTGATGGTTTAAAAGGTCTCATTTTATAATTTACGTTATCTTTTGAGTACGTCTCCTAGTTAAAGTCTCCTTAAATTGCTGGTTGTTATAGAGATGACAGGGACATGGTAATTTAAAAATCATTTGAGAATTTGATGATAAAGGTCTGATTTTATGTCAATGAGTAAGTGTTATTGATCTCACCTAATATAAATAGTGGCAGCAAAGTTCAACGACGAAATGTAAATAAGGCTGAATGATCAATCATTATTTGGACGTGCATAAATTGAAATCAGCAAGTTCATTGCTAAATCAAAAATTGTTGACGCTGAAATGTGAACACATAATATCACTTTTAAATACCTAGATCTAAATTCTAGAATATGGTTGACATTAAAAACATGATACCTTCGTATTCATGACCACACGATTTAGATTATAATCGACGATAAATCTAACATTTTATATGCGCGTTAGTTATGATTAATGGTGTTTGCTTTGTTCCTTCACTGTTTGAAATAAAGATATAATCAGTAACCACTTTTTCCTAAAACTTAGAATATGATACTATCGAGAGTCGAGAGTAGTCTTTAAGATGATTAAATAATATAATTTATTAGAAATTTAAATCACTTCAGCCCCATATTTTTTGACTACTGAGTTTATCTATTCGCTAGCGACTATAATTGGCTAAAGTCAAAACATGAACCAATGAGCGCTGTTGAATAAATCGTTGTACATTTCTAAAAAATAAATAAACATAAACTAATCGATAAAATAAATCATTAGTTAAACCCACTATTACACTGGACCATCAAACCTTATCACCACTAAAATGTCAAAAACCAATTTGTACTCACTAATTTAAAAACTATTGATAAGAGGTAATGTATTGACTCACTCTAGGCGGTATAAGTACGTGCATAGTATTTTAAGAGACAGGCTTTATGCCCACGACATAAGGATCATTCCTAGAATGTTTTGAAGAAAATAATTCTGAACATATTCCAGTAACATCACTTTTGGGTGTTAGTCACAGAGCGATTTTCCTTTGTACATTATCTTTGAGTCACAATCGGCGGGGAAAGCGTAACCCGGTAGTGACGCAACAATAAAAATTGCACGGACAAAGGAATTGTCACGAGCGGGTACATAACGGACCCACTTACTAATGATGGCGGCGATTACTGCCATGATGACATCCAAATATACGCAATACCCGTTTGTACCTTATGTAACGCATTTAATGTAGATACAATTCGCCGATTTCCACAAGCGACACCGAAGTTTGAAGTGTCATCTCAAGACGAGATGGAAAGTTATCAAAACTTTCCGACGACGAATGTAAAAAACGATTGCTAATCGTTTATGTTTTTTACGTACGCGTGTCATTTACCCACAGTTTGCACGAACTTTAAAAATATCACGTAAATGGTAAAATTTGTTTTGCATGCGGGCGTGAGTGAGTTTGTTTACTTGTTTCTTTCTGCAAATGAGCGGCGGGCAACGCTCTGTTGTGTCTATAAATAAGGAGGTGCTAAAACGGCCCGGCCGGGGGACGTGCTTCCTCTGCGAGCGCGGGGTAAACACGACCACGGCTTTGTTGACGCTCGCCTTACCCGCCGCAGGGTTATGGCCCAATAAACACGTCCGTCTGCTCTTGACATCGATGCTGGGATTTTAACGTACACAGTGATGTTGATAGGGTTAGTACTGAAAGGGAATATTGCCCGGGACACACGAGGCTAATTTTTCAAGCTAGGATAGCAAGCTAGTTTTTGACCAAACTGACCTAGCTTGGAGCATGCTAGTTCTGTTTTACAAATGAAGATAGTTTTGTCCACACGAAGCCAGAAGTACTTGTTTGCTAGCTTACTAACACTAGCTTGCTATCCTGGCTTGAAAAACTAGCCTCGTGTGCCCCGGGCATATAGGTGGGACTCTTGTGAGTGGTGCCCGACCGGCTTCTAAGGATTTTGATAGGAGTCTCTGTTTGTGATGAATCCCAAATTATGAACGCAATTCTAGTAGGCCCGTCCTCTGATCTGTTTGTTTTGACTAATTAACAAGTTACACCGTCTCAGGCGTTTGTTTACAGAAGAAATGTCAGCTGTAAACGCTTGACATGTATGATGTAGACCTATGTCAATGAACCCGCGATGAGTCGCCGCTGCCATAGCAATAATCGTTACTATTTTACCATTCTCGGAACATACGTTTACGTGATTTCCTGCCTACTTTGCCTCGAAATACATTGTTTTTTATAGTCATTATAACCAGAAACAATTGATATGTATTCAAATAATGCTGGGCTCGGAATTTTTACCATAGGCGGTCGTTCTCGCATTGCAATCACGGAGGCGGCCTATCTACATGCGGAGTGTATGCCCCGCGTCCGGTCTTACTCATCTAGATGTTAGCTTTAGCTGTATGAGCTTTGTTATTCAATATTGCTTTAGATTTTTTGTTGACATTACTTAAAAATTTGTTAACGGCGTAATTATTTTCATCTCCGTGACGTACGAGGTCTTAAATTTCGTGTCCGTGCCTACTACGTTTGTTAAAGTTTTATTCAGAAAAAAATATTAAAACTAAAAATGCAAATTTTGTACTAAACGAAGTTACTGTGTTCAAGTGGTTCGAAATTAATCAACTTTCTTGGGCATTTTCTTTTTTATTTTTCGTTGTGAAAAAAGCTGATTTACATAAAACATTAAAGTTCAACAAATTAATAAACCTGGTAACGGTTTCGAAATTTATTTGGCTAATAATTTAATAAGTCGACTCTTAACGGGTGTTTAGACCACATTTAAGTTTTAATTAAAAGGAATATTAAAAAATTTGGCAATTCAGAAGCAGTCAGTAATTAAAGTAAAATATAATGTATGTAATTTAAATATTAGCAAACACCTGCCACTAAAGCCGAAGTGGCCTTTGTTTATTAAATAACATTTTGAAATGTCAAGATGTCTCCAACGGATTATGATGTAAGTAATAATAGGTACCTACCTACGATGAACAAAGTGATATTTCGCCTTCACGATACAAAATAATGCTAGTTTCTAAAATTCTCATAAATGAAGAAAATCTTTGTAACACTTGAAATATTGATAACAAATTACAAAATATCAGTATCATTGCTAATAGCAGAGAATTAATTACAATGCTAATTTATGTAGCAGACAGTAGACACTGTAAACATGTATAAAATCATCGAAGTATCGATACAACGTAACGAAGCCAATGCTAATTTAAAGCAGCCTTGTATGCAAATTTTGGATCTACACAATATTTTAAAACGGGCGAGGCGAAAGATTAAAGGTTAATGACTAACGGCTGGGTGGTTTCGGTCCGAGGGGTCCAACATCTCGACGTTGGTTATTTTCGCGCAATCATTCAATAAACTTGATGGAAGCAATCGACAAGACCCTCGGCTTCTCAGAGAAATGGATCAATTTTGATAGCTGCTAACCGATGTACTGGACAGAGGTTCGGGGACGGTGCAACACATTTACCGTTATTCCGCCCATCCATAAAATTTGGCTGAAATTACCTACAGTATATTTTCGGATTAATGAGCCTCCCCTTTTGTCTTTTCTATTAGATAACGATTGTTTTCAACGCTTAAATTTTCGCCATCGTGACTAATCGGATTCAAATGAGCAGTGGGAAGAGAGAAAACATTGCTCAACCGAAGTGGGCAGCGGTTCATCTAGGAATTGGAATAATTTAAGGCCAACTTATATAGACGTCGTGCTTCATTTACGAATTATTATAAATAGCCATTAGGAATAAAGTCATGTTTTATCTCGTTAAAAGTTCATTTAAATATAGAACGCATTTGATTAAAAGCAATTAACGTTCAATTAAGCGCGGAGTTCTCTTATTTGAGTCGTTCGCCGTATCAATTGTCGCGAGACAGAGCAGTAATGGCCGCTCCTGCCCCGACTGCTCCGAGTGTCGAGTTACAGGAAATAATGAATAAAACGCCTTCAACAAGACCACTGAAGAAAGTCGCGGTCAATTTTCCCACTAGTCATACTTTTAGCTAAGTACATCCTAAAGTAAAAGCTTCAAAAGACCAAGGAATCAAAATAGATATAATAGACGTCAAAGGTCTCTCATGATTAGAATTCAAGTTTTATCTGCCCACTTAGGAATGTAATAATGGCCACCGAAATAACATATTTTTCGAGGAAATTCAAATTCGTTTGGAAGCCTTGCCAGTTTCATTGACATTTAGAACATGCTAATGAAGTCTTGTCGGATCCCGCTACGCCTCAAGAAGCGTTGACGACAATTTCTTTGTTTCCAGATTGCGTTATTTAAATTTTCGATATTTTAACGTATTCGGAGGACCAGTAACCTCGATTTGCACTCTTTGTTGCCGATGCCAATGCTCTCTTAGACGTATTTGTTATCGCTTACGCAAATATGCCACCTTCAACTCTTTGTGTCTTTAAAACGCTCGACGTGTCAGTAAAATACCGACAATTATCATAAAAGCTACGTAAACTGCATTTTAAGATTTTCTCGCCGTCTATTCGGCTTTAGGTATAGTTCTGTCATCGTTCGGTTTAGGAATGCTTGTCTAGTAAGGTGTAGCCAAATGCTAGGTGTAAATTTTACTGATTGCCAACGCAAACATTCGTAGTGTCACGGGAGTTTGGTAAGTTCGATGACCGCCTAAAATAGTTCTTAATTTTTATAACCTTCAATTCTTATTTTAGAAAAGTTGTTTCTTTAACGATGTCATTATTGGCGTGATTAATTCTCATTGATTTACGATTTTGCTATATATACTTTAGTGTATCTGAGAGGATATAACGATTATGTCGCTTGTGTTAAATTGAGGAACTGTGATACATTTAGGAACAATATTAATACTCGTTATTTCAACATTTTATTATGATTCGACACGATTCATTTAAATCGATTCATTCATTCCGTCCTTAAATTGTTTATGAGACCGTTGCAAAACGGTACTCGAGTAAATATATCCATTCTCTTAAATGTGGTAGGTCAGAGAGTGGCATTTATGTTTTTTTTGTTGAAACAAAGCACACAGGCGGCCTGCTCAGCGGGCGTCGACGACTTGACGCAATACCCTACTAATGTTCCGAGCACACAACGCACCAGTCACCACGAAACCTGAAACCTTCGCTGCAACTCAACTATTTACGTTACTTGTTTGACCAAAATTCATGGATTTTGTGAGTGTTTCACAATCTGGGCTCTAGCTGATTATGTGATTTTCAAATCTCAAGTCACTTCAGATTATTTTATCGTCAATATTATAAAATTGTTGACTCGGCTTGTCTATTGATTCTACAAGTAGTTAAATACTTGTACTATCATGGCGAACAGCCTTATCACTTTCGATTATGTCACGAGTTGAGTTTGTTATGAAAATGAATCGACTGATTGACGTCGGCTTGCAGCTCGCGGTCGATCGAAACCGACAGTGATTACAATTTCCCTGGATCTCGGTTGCACAGCGCAACGTCCGATGGAAAGCGCTTAACCAATTTTCTGCTCTGATAACTCTCTAATTACGCCTTGTCGCAATTTCCATAGTCACTCGGTAGCTGTGCGTCTAACCCTTGCGCTTTTCACTGGAACAGTCGCAATTCAATCGCTGTACGCTTTATTACTTCTTCCTCTACGCTTTCACCCTCGATAGTCTGTTCGAAGTTGTTTAACTTTGGTTAAGGCACTGTGAATGATCCTTATATTGCCTACAGGCTACAACATATTATGCCTACATCCATACTAATATTATAAAAGCGAAAGTGTGTCTGTCTATCTATCTGTCTGTCTGTTACATCTTCACGCCCAAACCGCTGAACCGATTTGACTGAAATTTGATATGGATATACTTTGAGTCCCGGGAAAGGACATAGGATACTTTTTTTCCGGGAAAATGTACGGTTCCCGCGCGATAAACGATTTTGGCGCAATAGAGTTGCGGGCCTCATCTAGTAAGTCCTAATTCCTAAAATTAAGACTTATTTTGTAAGGCCTGTGTTTTAAATACTTAAGTAAATAGTTTGTACAAAAATTAACGACACAATAATGTTGAAAATTACTAGCAGAGTCGTAATTGTTCAAAGGGAACAATAGGTAGTCGTACGGCTAAAAGCAAACGTGTGTAATTGTTTACTTATCGTTCGCTCCGAACCGCAAAACCTTAGCAGGGTTCACGCATGAACTACCAACCATTACACTAGTCTGACTTACAGTCTATGTGCTCGGTTCTCATAACATTTTAACATTTTGTATTTTCCATTCTCGAGATTTTGCCCGATTCTTTTGGTCTTTAGTCTTTACTAGTATTCCAAGAAACGCACGGCGCTAAGGCACATCCGAAATATGTAATTTGCCTATTGAATATAGGTGTTATCGATGGTAACATGTTTACTATGTTGGGTACCAGCTAGGCGAATAGAATATTCAATGATATGTCATTCACATCGATTGAGGCCGCATACGAGATGCGGCGTATCATACATAATGTATAGTCACCATGTTCCGTGCTTAATTTGACCTTCGGCTAGCTCTTAGGTTTAGCGCCTGCTGAACCCATGAATACGGGATATTCCATTGTTTACGACCCGTTCCTATACCCTTGGTAGAGGAACGGGTAATATATTTTCATTGGCTTGGAGATTCGACGTATAAAAATTAGTCTTTCTCTGTGAAGAGAGAACGTTAAAAGCTTTCAAAATAATGAACCTATGTAATAAGTTTGAATTCGATTAATGAAATGCCTTTTTCGTTGGTAAATTCGGCCATGAGACTATAGATTACCCTTGAACCGCTGATTACTGTAGCAAAAACATACAGGCATGGATGCAATCAGGCGCGCCGTGTATGATGATTGATGAATCGATCACGGCCGGGCATCGCTTATTTGTCGGCCGTCGAGGCACGTCGACTGTCGAGCGTTGCCCTGCGCGCTGCTCCCGCGTCGACGCGGCTCCGCGAACTGGCGCGACGACAATAATTATTCCTCATTGCATCGACGACGCCACGAGGAAACATTTGCCGAACAATAGATTACGATCGCCGCGATTGTGCAGCCTCGCTCGTGTCGACTACCTCCGCCCGACGAGCCGTATTGTTATGGTGATGTCTCGTGGATGAGTTCGACGGTCGCAGAGACAAAAGATGAAAAAACCGGTCATTACCATACGTGAATAGGTTTTCCGAGACGTTTTTCTTCCGACGTGCGTGAAATTTTAACCTGTGCCTCCTCAAATTAAAAAGTAACTGAATATTTATGACGGTCGCTTCGGTCCGGGCCCCGAATTTTGAAGGTACATGTGAAATAACAAAAAGTTAGGGTTCCGATAATAATAGCTGAAGGCTAAGCGAGCAGGTAGACGAAAGTTACTGCGTCCCTTTTTTTGTTGACGCCCGGCAGGTACCTATTTACCGAATAAAGCTGAGCCGTTTGCAATGAAATTCGGCTCGGCAGCAAAAAGAGGCTCTCTCAAAAATAATGTGATCATTGTCGACGTACCGAGGACGACGTAATTAACCGCGCCTCTTTTCTCCGTTTCAGAACCAAACCCGGCCAGTACAGACGATGACGGGCAACCTGCCCGCGGGCGCCACCAACATCGGCGGCGGCTGGGAGCAGCACCCGGTGCTGGCGCGCGCCGCCTCTGTGCCCGCGCAGCTCGCCGGCCTCCTGAACAGCCTGGGCCACCGCCGCCTCGAGCGCACCGCCAGCGACCCCGCGCCCCCGCCGCCCGCCACCAGCAGATACAAGACCGAGCTCTGCCGGCCCTTCGAGGAGGCCGGCGTCTGCAAGTACGGCGACAAGTGCCAGTTCGCCCACGGCGTGCGCGAGCTCCGCAACCTGCAGCGCCACCCCAAGTACAAGACCGAGCTGTGCCGCACCTTCCACTCCGTCGGCTTCTGTCCGTACGGGCCGCGGTGCCACTTCGTGCACAACGCGGAGGAGGCGCGGCGCCGCGACCCGCCGTCCCCGGGCGGCTCGGTGGCTTCGCTGTCGTCGGGCGGGTCGCAGACGTCCTCGTACGGCAGCGACGGGTCTCGCTCCCCTCGCTCGCCGCACTCCCCGCACTCGCCGCTGACGCCGCACTCGCCGCTGCTGCCGCACTCTCCGCCCTCCGTCTCCCCGCCGGCGCACGCCCCCGCCTTTCCTTTTCGCCGCGTGCACTCGCCCGACCCCGAGGAGGAGCGGCTGCCCGTGTTCAACCGCCTGTCCTCCGCGTTCGGCGACCTCATCATCGCCTAACCCCCGTCGACTAGTCCCCGAGCGAACGAATCGAGCGTAGCTTCTAAGATCGTCCGTCACCCTAGTGCCTCCTCGTCGTCTTCCAGACCGTGCTCCTCGGCGCGCGTCGCGTCCGCGCCCGCTCAACGAATGATCTCCGGGATACCGATACTCTCGCCCGACGCACCCGACGTACTATTTGTAAAATAGCTCCGTACACTCGCGTCTCGAAAGTTTGCCGGTTTAAAGTTTTTAGTCGTCGGCACGCACTTGTAAATGGCACCTTATATTATTTAGATATTTATTGCCTGGCTCGCGGAAGTCCTCCCGATGCGATTCTCCGCCGAGCGATGGTCTCTGTAAAGTTAGCTCGTAGAACGTTTATTTATTTTGTCCCGCCCGAACGCGCTCGGCAACGTACCGCGAGAGGGCGCTCGTGATCTATTTTTAAGAATTTAAGGTAATAATTTATTATTTATTTCGAGTCTCTTTAAATATAATTTTATATAGATGGTTAACTGCGATGCCGCACTGCACGCGGACGGCGCACGCGTCGACGAGACGGGATCCGCACGGATCGGCCGGACACCACTCCGATCGGAACTCCTACGAGGCCGATCGAAACTCGGGAGATAGCCGCTGAACTTTCGTGCACACCGCTGCCGCATCGATATCGAGTCGAGCGGCCCCGCCGATTGCACCTTGGCGAACATAATTTACACTGCAAAATGTGATAGGTATCGAGCGGCGCTTATCGGAGCGGGCCGACCCCGCTAGCCGTATCAATCATCCGAAGCTCATTTAAAAATTACTATCGGTCTGATCCTGCGGCGCGCCGCCCCGCGGCCGCGTCTGCGAGGATTTTTCCTTTTTGCGTCGAGCGAGCGAGCCGAAACCAGTTTGGAGCTTTCGGTGATCGTTTTTTCCATCCTCGCTCGAGTTCGATGCGGCCCTCTCGCTCGACGCCGCACACAAAAAACACTGAGCTCTCGAGTCCGTCTATCTCCCGAGTTTCCTCAGATAATATATTTTGTATTATATAACTTATACTGAAATTAGCGTAGGACCACGATACGGGGGAGCGGCGCGGCACTCTACCGGGGCTTCCAGTCGCGCCGCCCCTCGCTACCCTCACATGAGTGCCTTTTACTATGTAAACAAATCGGATATATTTAATTTTTAGTTGATCGAGATAGAATGTTTTTTTTTATTTATTGTCTATTCCGAATATCGTATTCGAATCGGCGCAGTTACTACTTTTGTACTTTGACAAAACTAAGCGATTAGTTTCGAGGTAGAATAGATTTTTTTTTCTTTGAATTGAAAGTGTGATATTTTGTAATATTTATACGAGAAAGTTTAACGTTTTAATTAAGGGACCAATTAAATGATTAGGAGAAATTCTGATAGAGAGAGTGGGATACGCTTCGATAATATATTACCACGATACTGTATTATTCCCGTGTTGTAACTTGTAGTACACAGATGTATTTTTGTAAATTGACCCATGTGTCAAAGCAATAAAAATTCATTGCCAAACCGTTTCTTATTTAGTGTAAGCGAGCTAGCTAGAGGTGGTAGTGTACTCTATATTATTTATTTTCAGTTTTTCTCCGTCTCGGTCGTAGCATGGTGACCACAGAATATTAATAATTTTGTACCTAATTTTAAGTATCTAGTGGTAAGCGTTTTTCATAAATTTCGCGAATATTATTTATTATCAGTTCATTACGAATTATAAACCATTTAAGCTGATTTATTTAATTTTTTATTTAAACGGACATAAAATCCTACAATTTATTGTAACTTAATGTTAGATTATATATCACCAGTCATTTAATATAACGGACATTAGTTTAGTTACTCTAGTACCTATGTCAGTTGTAATTAAGTATTTAATTTTTATTTTTAATTTAATTCCAATCGTAAGTTAACATTTCAAAAGAAATTGACTATTGTATTTTCTTACGTACAAAAAAATTAAGCCTAAAGCTTGTTTATGACATTTTCTTGTAAGTTTTCTTTATTTCCATCTGCATTTCTATTGAATTATAGTCAAAATATGTTAATTTTATTGTTCTTTTATTTTTGTTATTTTTTCCTTTCCTAATCCTTTTTTTTTTGTCCTATTTTTACCTGAATGCTGCAAACAATAGTTATGAATTATCGTACTTCGTAGTAAGTACAAAAAATTTTAATATTATGATGGCTCTATTGAATACTGATCCTAAGAGCCTCAGGAAGACGTTTAACGTATTTCTAGAAAATTACAAAATAAGCTAGACCTATGTATTCACGTTCATTCCATAACTAAGAATTTTGAAATAAGCGTGAATTTATGTCAACTTACTTACTATTTACTAACTTTATGTTCTATTTCAAAAAGTCAAGTAATTTTAGAATTAAATGTAGAGATCATAAGTGAAGCGGTCTACAACTACCAGAAACCTAATATCTAGATTTAGTACCTATATCTAAGATATACAATACAAAAACTAAACTAAGCTTACAAGTTAACACACAATCCAGGATGTGTAACCAAGAATCACAATAAACACTCATCAATCAGATAAAACAAACATAATTACCAACAATTAAAGAGCAAATTCAATTATGTACAGCCTATTCAATAATTGAACCCGGAACAAACTTTACAATGGTTATGACTAAAGATTTTTTGCTCTATCTATTACGTAAGCTATTGAACGAGCTGCGTTGGCGACTGCGAAGAGAATGCATTAGAGCAGCTATACTCAACCTGCGGCCCGACCGAACCGACCCTGGGCTTTATCAGTGGCCCGCGTAAGGGCCGCGCTCGCGCTACACCGGAATGGCAGCGGCGAGGCGAGCACTTTTTGTCATATGATTATAAACTTTATCTTCATTATTGTGTAATACATACATACATAGTATCGCTTGCGAAATCGCCGCCGCCAGCGTCCACGGGCGGCCGTAGACTTCTCAAGCGATACCATGTATTACAATAATAAAGATAAAGACGTTTAAAATCATATTATGACACAGAAAGTGCTCGCCTTGCTGCTGAAATTCCGGTGTAGCGCGGCCCCCACGTAGTCGTCTTAAAAGTCATGAAAAAATGTCCACTCCTAGATCGCTTATTTGAAAAACGCTACATATTCTTAACCCTAAAAAATTTTGGTTGCGGCCCTCGATACCAAGACCAAAACGTGTTTGTGGCCCATATAAAAAAGGTTAAGTACCACTGCATTAGAGCTATTTCTCTGATAGATTGTATAAAGGCCTCGTTAATCTGGATTGTGGTAGTGGTCGGTATGAAGTCCAAAATTGGATTTAGAATATGTATACTGTATACGGAACCTAAGGTAAAACACGTAACTATTAGCACATTAGAAGTTCATACTATAAAGTCCTCATTATTGGCAGTCCTAGGATTTCATTGCCAATATTTTCGTTATAAGCAATAATCTAAGGGCTGCCAATGGGATGGCTGTTGGCTGGCAATGGTAATTTGCCTATTTAGAAAAAGAGAAAAGTCTGTAAAACTAAGGGCCTATTTCACCACTTCCTGATAAGTGCCGTATAGGCTATCCACCACCTAACTTGACAGATAGACGGCCTGTTTCACCGCTTCCTGATAAGGTGCCCGATAGGGTTATTTGACAGATTTTCCATACTCCATCTGTCAAATTAAATGGTAGATAGCCTTATCAGGAAGCGGTGAAACAGGCCCAGAGTATGGATAATCTGTCAAATAAGTTATGGACAGTTTATCCGGCACTTTATCAAGAAGTGGTGAAACAGGCCCAGATATAAGTAAGTAAAACGAAATAGTAAAAGACTTCAGCTCCAGCATGGTTTAAATTCAAGAACGTACCTACATAAATGGCTTTTCTTGATGCAATACAAATGAGGTCGGTTTTGTTGGAGGAGAGTGTAGCTTGTAACATATTGCTACATTTCTCAAGCTATTCAGGTACTCTGACAAATGGATACTTACAGCTTTCGTTTGAAACAATGAATCTTGCTGAACGATGGTATGATAAATAAGAGAACTATTTGGTAAATTCGTTCTGTAAAATTTCATAGAAACGAAGAGACCGTAGCAAGTAGCAACTGAGTTTTCATTCCTAAGAAAATATTAGGTAAGTAGTTTGTTGATCTGTAACTAAGCAGTAAGCTAAAGATTCTTAGAAAATATAATGAAGACTTCTTTGGACTAAGTACGAGATATACTTATACATATACATTTAACGTTATGTTGCCCAAGCACACACATTCTGAGTTTCTGACAACATACTCGGCCCAGAGTAATCATTGGCCAATTTACGTCTGGAGCCAACCCTGTGCATTCAGTTTTCACTGAAGAGCAGTTAATGGAAAATTCCAGAATTTTGGCGAAGGGCGCCATAAAACCTGTCAAGCTACTGTCGTCGATTAGTTCTCGCTTGATCGCTCATCGGAATGTATTTCATTAACAGGTAAGACGTGTAAGTAATCCCAAGTGGAATGCTGTTTCTTAGTCACTGACTCCGACTAATTACAACACATCAACTGAAGAAACCTAGCCAGTCGCCGAATATGGCACAAGCATGCGACTCGACTAGTGCCTTTTGCAATCATTTTTGTGTATTAATGAAATTAATTAAACTTTTTTAAGAAGGACTAGTCCCATCAAGCCCCGTACGAGCACCGGTGATTGCGACAACAATAGAATACAATGGCAATTCCGAGAATCTCCGATCGAAGGATTAAAGTAACATATTAACTGTCACTTACATAACAAAAAATTAAAACCGACTTCCAAGGTAAAAACAATAATAGCATCCTAAATCCTTATAATACGAACTAAAAAGTATTAAATAATAATTATTCCTATCTAATAGTGCCTTTTTCCGAATTTGGCTAAAACTCAACTATTTCTGTATTCAATCTTCATCATTTTGAAGTCGGTACCAGATGAATCTTCAGTTCTCTGACAGAATATTTGAAACTTTTGGAACTGGCAACGGACTTCAAAATTATGAAGATTGAGTACAGAAATAGTTTTAGCCGAATTCTGAAAAAGGCACTATTCGATAGGAATAATTATTATTTAATACTTTTTAGTTCATATCATAAGGATGCTATTATTGTTTTTACCTTGGAAGTCGGTTTTAATTTTTTGTTAAAAATAATAATTTCACTCTTTTTAGTTACCTAGTAAGCCATCGCGTACTATACGTAGAATAATACACCTGTATATTATTCTACATAGGTATCTTATTACAGTCACACTTACAAAATATAATATCAGCTGCAGTCTGCAGAAAATTTTAAACAATATATTAAAAAAAAATCGATGTGAACACTTATGACGTGCTAAGTAGCCGGTCACCGGACTAGTTTCAATAGGCTGGCACTCGCTCGACTTGTCGCACACGCGGACGTCTCGCACTGTATAGTGTTACATGGTAGGCACCCGGCCCGCGCCGCGCCGCCGAGCCGCGGCTCTCGCGACTAAACGCGATGCAAAAGGTTGAAATTAGGTTGTTTTCCAGAATATCTCGGCGAAGTGAGACAGAATGTTACATGGTCGAAGCAACTTTAACTTCTCAGAAGTAATGTCAGTTAATGTGTGCCTTATGCTCTGGAGATAAGGTTGAATTTGGTGACATTGGTGACCCTGACTTGGTAATGATGATTATAATGATGATGATAATGATGATGATGATGGATGTAATTTGCATAGTAGCATATGCTTTCAGTTCTTAAAACAGCGCCTAAACTCCCAACTATAAGGAATCCGGAGTTCTCTTAGTATCTTCGGAACCATAGTATACCTTGGTGCAAAATCTTGCGTTTTGCTAGCATATGCTTAGGATGCTTCTTATGAAACCAAAATCACCATATGTTTCCATATAAATTTCGAGGAGTTCCCTCGATTACTCATGGATCCCATCATCAGGTCACCACTTTTGTGAACATGGTACCAAATTGGAGTGAAACCTTATACAACAAAACAAAAATTTCGAAAATTGGTTCTCAAACGGCGGAGTAATCGTTGAACATACAAAAAAAATGTCCACAGCCGAACATATAATATAATACTACTAAATGATGAGAGGATGGATTTGGTGGACTCCACTGTATTCTTAGGCATTACACTAGATAGTAAACTACAGCGGGGTCCTCATATTGCTAATCTTGCAGAAAGGCTCAGTTCTGCAGCATACGCAGTCAGAAAAATACGGGAAATTGCTGACGAAGACACAGAAAGACTAGTTTATTTCAGTTATTTTCATAGTAGAATGTCGTATGGCATCCTCTTACGGGGAAACGCTGCCGACATTAATACGATTTTTGTGCTGCAGAAGCGAGCTATACGTTCAATTTATAAAATGTCAGCTTTTGAATCTGTGAGAGAAAAGTTTAAAGAAATTGGTATTCTAACTGTTGCTTCTCAATACATTTTGGATAATGTTTTATATGTTAGAAAGAATCTTAGTAAATTTACAACCAAAAGTGACATTCACGGAATAATCACTAGAAATAAGTACAAACTAGAAATACCGGTGATCAGACTTAGTAAAGTTAGTAAATCTTTTAAAGGTCAATGTGTACGCCTTTACAATAAAATCCTAGAAAACGCTCAAAATCTTTCCATTAATAAATTTAAAAAAGTAGTCAAAGAACGTTTGTGTGCCAAAACCTTATAATAATAAGGTCAATGATTTCATAAACGACGGCACATCTTGGGATGGCTGCTTGCAAGGCTACTTCTACATTATTTTATGACTTACTATTATGTATGTGTGTTGACATTGTATAATTTTAAGTTACAGAATTGTAAACTATATTTTAAAAGATTAATTTTTTTCTCACTTTTTTTGGTAAATAAAGTGGGTTTTGGTAAATAAATAAAGTTTCTTACGCCGGTTCTTCTCGCCGGGTTAGTTCCCGAACCGGTGGTAGGCATCATGTAGACTTTCAGAAAATATTTGCAAAAATTTATTCTGAATAAAAAATTTTGAGTTTGAGTTTGATGAATTTTGGTATGGAGATACTTTGAGTCTCGGGAAAGGACAAGGGATACTTTTAGTCTCGGAAAATGTACGGTTCCCGCACAATAAACTTTTATGATTTTCGCCTAAACTATTCAGTCTATTTTTATGAAATTCGGCATGAAGATACTCATTTTAATCTATTGTTTTCTTAATTATACCAATTAGAATTAAATAATCATCGTTAAGACAGGACAACGTCTGTCGGGTCAGCTAGTAATATTATAATTTAATATACCTAGTCTTGTTTCATGTTTAATTAAAAGGCATGAATTATTATTATTTAAAGGCATGAACTTTGGCTTAGTTATTAACTCAGAAGCTCTAGTGATTATCCCTTGGGTGCCCTCAGTTAAAACTTAAAATGTACCTACTATCGAGGAAATTGATTCCTAGGCCGCAGTTGGCAGACCAATGTCATTTGGTTGGATCATGACAATTCAATGTTATCTAATTGTGATCTTCTTGTTGTTGACGTAATGCGACCAAACTACGTTGCATTAACTTCGCTGATAGTACCCATTGTCAACCCAAGCAGCAGGGTGACCATATGTGACAGGTTCCTGCCATTTTGGCAGGATTGGCGTCTTATTTTGGCCTATGGCATGATCGATTGACGTTTTAAAAACTTGGCAGGTTTTGGTAGGATTGGGGTATGAAAAATAAATGTTATTTTTGCATCAAAGAAGTCAGTGATTTATTAGAATCTGGTGGTAGTAATTCAAATTCTGTTTTAAGTGTAGATAATTTTTGGGGTGCAATAGGCAAAATGCGAAATTCTAATAGACAGTTTAATTTTAAATGTTTCAAAGGGATTGTTATGCTTTGGTAAGCAAAACAATCCCTTTGAAACATTTAAAATGCTTTGAAGCATTCTTTTGCATGAAGCGTTAGATTGGTATCTAACGCTTCATGCAAAAGAATGTTCTCCCAAATCAATACAAAAACTCGGAACCGTTTTTAGGGTTCCGTACCCAAAAGGTAAAAACGGGACCCTATTCATAAGACTTCGATGTCTGTCTGTCCGTCCGTCTGTATGTCCGCCTGTCTGGCTGTCTGTGTCCGTCTGTCCGTCTCCAGGCTGTATCTCAAGAACCGCTATAGCTAGAGTTCTGAAATTTTCACAGATTGTGTATTTCCGGTGCCGCTAAACCAAACAACCAGAGCAACAAATACTAAAATCAAAATTAATATTCAAGGGGGGCTCCCATACAACAAACGTGATTTTTTTGCTCGTAATCTATAATGGCAACAGCTAAACGCTTTAAATTTTCACAAAATCCTTAATTATATTTGTAATTTAATTATAAATAATAAAATTTAAATAAAATAAATATTTATTCCCATTAAAAAACATAATTTTTTGCCTACTTTCTGATTTCTCTCTGTAACGGTACGGAACACTTCGTGAGCGAGCCCGATTCGCACTTGGCCGATTTTATAAACAAACATGTTGCATCTATGTTGCATGTTAAGCAAGGCATTGGAGAGCTTAGTGATTGCAAATTTTCCTTCAAACCTACAAAATAAATTTTGAATCGCATGAACATATTATCTATGTATAAAGATGAAGAAATGGAAGAAGACGATGCGAATGTTTATTCTAATAAAAATACAATATATTATTATATGTGTATTTTTACTTTTCTTACTTTAAAACAACAGTAGATAAAGATGGCAGTATTTGGGCATTTTTTACTACAGGCTTTGGCAGGATTTGGCAGTTTTTTGACCAAAGTAAGGCAGGATCTGTAATTTAAATTTGGTCACCATGCCAAGCAGCAACCAAGCGTAATGAAAACCAAAAAAGCAGCCAATATAGCACTTAACGCTGTTTTAGAGCTGTATAAGAGCGTTGAAGAGATATTGTAGTTTTATAATGTCGGTTTAGGAGTAATTATTCAGCTCTCAGCTCTCAGCTGTATTAAGTCTGTATTAAGAAGTCAAAGTACGCTTAAAGTTCTAAATCAGTGTATCGAAAATGTCATGTGGAAGAAGACGATGCGAATGTTTATTCTAATAAAAATACAATATATTATTATATGTGTATTTTTACTTTTCTTACTTTAAAACAACAGTAGATAAAGATGGCAGTATTTCGGCATTTTTTACTACAGGCTTTGGCAGGATTTGGCAGTTTTTTGACCAAAGTAAGGCAGGATCTGTAATTTAAATTTGGTCACCATGCCAAGCAGCAACCAAGCGTAATGAAAACCAAAAAAGCAGCCAATATAGCACTTAACGCTGTTTTAGAGCTGTATAAGAGCGTTGAAGAGATATTGTAGTTTATAATGTCGGTTTAGGAGTAATTATTCAGCTCTAGCTGTATTAAGTCTGTATTAAGAAGTCAAAGTACGCTTAAAGTTCTAAATCAGTGTATCGAAAATGTCATGTACAGCTTTAAGTTTCCTGTAACGCTTTAATCCGAATTTTAGTATTAAAGCTGTACAATAGCTCTATTATGTATACCGTCACTTACTTGATACAGCTTAGAGCTGTATTATCGTGGTCCTCAAATCTTATTTCTGTATTATGGAGTAGCCAAACACTCTTCAACAGCAATAATAGTAAATTTATTCGTTTATACAGCCCATCAACCGCTTAAAGCTGAATACTATATCCATTACCTACATAGTACAGCTATTAACGCTATAAGACCATCAAAATAGAATTTAGGCTGCTTAGCAAATTGTCGCCATTTTATCAATAACAAATCGAAGATTACGAACATGAGTACATAAAAATTAGACGAATATTATTATATTTATCAATATTTTTAGTTTGCCCAACAACCTTCTATACACCAACGAGGCTCTACGTCCATTAATTCAAACTTTTTAATTTCTAACCTATAAAAACCATATTTAGTAACCTTATTTAATATCTCTTCCTTGATTATTTTACTGGCGCGTTTATATATATATATATATATATATACGCTGTAAAAAGTCTGTTGAACAGATATATATATATATATATATATATATATATATATATATATATATATATATATATATATATATATATATATATATATATATATATATTTCGTTTAATTCTTTTGTTACTCTGTTCAACAGACTTTTTACAGCGTAAAGCTGAACAAGTGAGTTACAATGGAATAATTGGAGTGTATTGGTTTCTTCGTACACCATAGTACAGCCTCATTACAGCTATTATACAGCCTATTTATGTTTACACAGCTACTGTACAACCAATATAACGCAAAACGCTGTATAATTTGTGCCCTTTTCAGGGGTATAAGGGCTGTATAAGCGCTTATACAGCCTTTATGCAGCCTGGAAATACAGCATTAAGAGTATAAACAACCTTTAATACAGCTGTTACACAGCTTGTGATACTGCTTGGGAATACCTTTTTACTCGTAGTGTAAAACATAAAATTGTTGTGGCCTAAACTTTAAATAAAAATGGTTGCCTGTAAAGTCGGTTTTACGGGCGAAGATTTTACGTGACAACGTGTGGGAGAGAGACGCAAGGCATTCGGCGGGCCTCTCTCTCGTTCGGTGACTCATCGTAACGTTACCGAGCGTTACACTTTTTCATAAGTGACTCCCAGCCGCAACCTAATTTAAGACGTTGTCACGTCAAAAACATGGCTTAGAAGTTGGAAGTCATGTCATAATTAGTACGATTTTGAAAGCACTAGAATCAGTCAGGTAAAGCGCTACGGGCTTACATCTTGAACTTAGAAAGATGGTAAGAAAGATACAGCAGTAAAGACTAAAGACTAGGTAATTATAATGTCCTACGAGTATTACCTAACATTACTCTCATTTTTGCCCTTTAGATTTCTCTTTTTGTTAAAATTCTAATTTGTCTACGTCCAGCGCATTGTGTTCTATGAAACAGAGATAATGCGTGAAATGAGAGAAAGTTTTACGCCAGAATTTACTACGAAAGGTCTATTTTACAACTGTTTTGTCGTCGTAAACTCATCTATTACCCTGTATTGCAAAATACAATGCCTATACGTACTTGGTATTGCTCAAGAAAAAGCTTTTGCCTTTTTTACCAAATTTACCGGGCTTTATGAGTTGTTTATTACATTATATACACAATATGGTTAAAAATTCTAAAAAATGCTCATTGGTACGGTTGATTTTTTTTATATTTTTTTTTTACTTGTGAATTTACCACTGATTAGTATCGAAGGTTGTGAGTTGTGACTTTTACTACTTTTTAGCCGACTTCCAAAAAGGAGGAGGTTATTTGTGAGAGTTGTGAAGGGGTAACTAACAGACAGACAGACTATTAGCACAGTGTAAATAGATTACCATAGTGTCTGGAATTCTAGATACCTCTACGGCGCTGATGATTATAATGACAGCAGCGTATTCTAGAACTGACGGCGGTATCCTCACAGGAATATCACATAGCATTATCTGCCAGCGAAATATAAAGACTACATTCATTCACTAATAACTAATTGGCAATTCGCATTTCGCATACTATAATTCGCTTCAAACAGGCATCAAATTCCAATTCCTGGAGCGCCAGCACTCTAGTAACCCAACACCCAGATAACACTGCCCTTGACAGAATAAACACTTCGAAACGAACCATAACCAGCTAACATACGATCAATATAATAACCTTTATTAATATTACGTATACGGCTGAAAACCCTGTGTTAGTTACCAGAAGCGATATCGTTTCAAGTCCGCACAAATAAAATGTAACGGATGTTATAATCTGGTGTTTTAATTACGAATATGTTTTAAATATACGAACTAATCTTTACTAATATTATAAAGCGGAAGAGTTTGTTTGAACGCGCTAATCTCAGGAACTACTGAAACTGATTCGATTTGAAAAATTCTTTCAGTGTTAGATAGCCCATTTATTAAGGAAGGCTATAGGCTATAATTATTTTATCACACTAAGAATTATAGGGTCGAAAAATTAGAGGAAAATGTGGAAAAACGGGGGAAATTATATGAGAGGGCTGATCTCACGAACTACTAGAGCAATTTTTATGTCATTTGGTAGATAAGAAGTAGACCACGTGAAGGATCATCTAAGGCTATTTTTGGCTAAGGTGAAATATCTAATTTAATAATAATAATAATAACAATAAATTATTTATTTGCACACACAAAAGAAAAGACATATAAGAGACAAAAAACAAAAGACATAACAATAACAAAAAAGTATAGAAAAATTACAAAATTGTGCAAAAAGGCGGTCTTACTGCTTTAAGCAGTTTCTTCCAGACAACCGACAATAAAATTAAAAATATAAATATTAAATATACTTACTAATTACATACAATATTAATAACATAATATATAATAAACTAAATAAACTTTACACAGATATAATAAGACAAAAAAGTATCTAGTTATAATATAAAAGAACCTACACACCAATAGTTTTATATAGAGAGGTCTAAGTAATATTGTTTTACACGTTTTTTGAATATATTTATAGATTCAGATTTTTTAATGAAATCGGGTAAGGAGTTCCAGAGTCGAATAGCGGTGATGGCGAAGGAAGAATCATAGAATGAAGTTTTATGATATGGAAAAGCAAGAGTAAGTTTGTTTGCAGAGCGAAGAATAGGATTGTTATGACCGAGGAAATTGAATTTTACTTTTAGGTAGTCAGGAGTTGAAGGATTAAAGAGGAGGAGGATTTACGCGGGCGAAGCCGCGTGGAACGTCTAGTTGTTAATAAAAAGGTCACAACTCACAAGTCACAACTCACATGGCATATCATATTGTGACTGCTGGAAAAAAAATGACAATCAGAATAATTTTACCCCAACAGCAAGTGAAATATTTTGCAAAATGGTTCAAAATTAGTGGATCTTGCCTAAACAGCTAATATTTTTAAATATTGGTAAGAAATAAGAAATTAATTAAGTTGCTATGTAATTCATTTCATTTCTTTCATAATAATTCAAAGTTTTGAGAAACAGAAATAGGTAACAAACTTCACAGCTTTGTAGTTTGTAGCTCGTAGTCAAAGGTTTTATCGCAAGAGCTTTACTTAGAAATTTTAACAGTAATGTAAACAGGAAATGTAGCGGTCGTGTTAATTATATAATTATAATAATAATTATTGACTCAAGTTTTCTGTGTTCCATTAATTAAAAAAGGCGGTACGGTTTATTCCTACCCGCATAAGTTAAAACCGCATAAATAATGTTATGGTCTGGCGTTTAATGGTTCAACTGTCATAACTTTTTATTGCTAAAACTTTTCGGGTCGTGCCAGCGAACAAACCTACATTCACACATATTTTATGATATTATTCTGTCGCTACTCGCAGATGTTGGCTAGTCAATTCGACGCCTAGGCCGTTTATAAAGTCCTTACACAAATGGCTTTAAAAACTAAAATCTAAATTTGAATTTTTCTGTAGACCAACAATTATAATATAAAAAATAAAGTTTTATTGCCAAATATAACCCATGTTTACCTACTATTTTTTACATCTGCGTATATTGTATATTGTATGTTTTAATAATTTTTATGCTTTATTGCTTTGTTATGCAGATTAAATTCATGTGGAACCGTAACTAGATATGGCTAAACTATTTTGGTTACAACTTAGATCTATTATAATATAGGCTAAGTATAGCCTAAGAACTAGAAATGTATTATTGACCTCTATAAGACCACGGTACAGATGTTATACGAGTAGAACTGTGCTTTGCCCTAAGGTCTGATACGTTGGAAAAGTTGCTTGCGAGACTAATAAAAATTGGCCCTTACTAATATTGGCCACAAGTAAGGGCCAATTTTTAAGAAGTAAATTAAAGGATAATGGGCAAGAATGAACGAAACTTAAACCAACTTTTAACCCATCAAGCCCCATAAGCTCACCGGTGAGCGAGACACAATAAAATAATCAATAGATTTCCAAGAATCCACGATCGCAGGATTGACTTTAACTAGGGCAAAAATGCAAACTTCTTGTGAATTAAATAATCACGTCGAAATACGAAGCCATCATAACACTAGAAAGTAAATAGTGGGTGCGTTGTTGGCTCGGTGATAATAATTATTGCTGCTGGGCCTGATAACGCCTATCTAGTTTGTACAGCTAACTCGATTAGATACCGCGATGTCACCGTAAACCGCCGAATATTTCACTTCCTTCTCTGTTTTCCTCGAAGGAAAGGAAACGTAAAATGATTATGTACCATCGAGGAAATTGATTCCTAGGCAGTTGACGGACCTATCACCTACGTCATGTGGTCGGCTTTAATGTCAATTCAATGTAAGCTGCGATCGGTCGGATGGGTTTGACTTAACACGACCAAATTACTTTGGTCCGCCATCTGCCTAGGAATCAACTTCTATAATAGTACTTAGAATAGCTTTTACCATTGAGTTGATCGAGATTCAAATTTTTTAATTCATTTTGCCGAGATCCCGAACAGACCGTTTTATTAATAAATCTCAATTACCCACAGTAACTATTACGAATACCCAGATCATACACAACAGTTTTGTTACACTGTAACACATACCTACTATAAAATATATATTTTGTTAACATGTGATTTAGCTATCTGTAGTCTGTACGAAATATAGCTCTTAGCTTTTGTGATCTCTATTTCGAAAGAAAACAAACCCAGTTGAGCCAATTCTATACTAGGTACTAGGTAGTGCAACTTTAGCCACATTTTGGCTACGATTTCTTGGGTGCGATATCTGTCTAATTACTTCCTTTATTATAATAGACAGTGTGAAAATATTTTAAGATGAATACAAGGCTTCAGTAAGAGGAAGTCTTACCTTAGTATTATTTCCGTCTTTTCGTTCAGATTTAGTCGAGGGCATTGTAGGTATCCTGTATGTATGTATTTACAGTGAACAGTTCCTAGTGTTCCTAGCTTTTATAATAATTATTGAGTTAACCCTTAGGTACTTAATATCCATACTTTCATACTAATATTATAAATGCGAAAGTGTGTCTGTCTGTCTGTCTGTCTGTCTGTTACCTCTTCACGCCCAAACCTCTGCACCTGGCATGGAGATACTTTGAGTCCCGGGAAAGGGCATAGGATACTTTTTATCCCGGAAAAATGTACGGTTCCCGCGCGATAAACGAGTTTTGGCGCAACGAAGTTGCGGGCGTCATCTAGTTACACAATATGCGAAAGTTTGTCAGTCTTTCAGCCTGACTGTCTGTCTGGTACTGCTTCACGCTTAAACCCTAATCCGAGGTGAAATATTTTGGTACTTATTGAAAAACTGTTGATGTCCGCAACTCTGTTGCACCAAAATTTATTTATCGGGCGGGAACCGTACATTTTTTCGGGATAAAAAGTATCCTATGTCCTTTCCCGGGAATCAAAGTATCTAGTGATCTACAAACCAAATTTCAGCAAAATCGGTTCAGCGATTTGGGCGTGAAGAGGTGACAGACAGACAGACACACTTTCGCATTTATAATATTAGTATGGAAGTATGGATATTAGTATGGATTATGTACATACTTTAAAATCTTTCAATCCCGTCATGTCCACAAAAAGACAAAACAGAACAAACAAACTTAAAAAAATAAAATATATGAAAAGGTTGTCTAAAAAAGAAAAAAAAAGTCCTTTTGTTTTGTATTTTTTGGGCACTCAAACTTTTTTATTCTTTGCTTTGTTCTAAATACTTCTAGGTAAATTTTGGTTTATACTTTATACAACTAAAATTTACCCAAAAGTATCATTAAACTTTACGCTGGATTCTCTGGAATTATTGAAGTAGCTAACTAAGAAATATGAAATATTTTAATAGCAGAATAATGGAAAGCACAAGCAAACATCAGGTATTGTTGGTTTACAGTTGTGCTACCGGGTGGAGGCGATATAATTTTTATTGCCCACGCATGTACACTCGCACTCATAAAGGAAAACTATATCCGAACAGCCCACGTGTTCTGAATTGATTATAATATATATTATAGGGAATATTGCTACAAATAACGACTAAGCCCCTTACTGTAGACCTGTCTAAAGCTCAAACAGCGAATCGAGGTACAAAATTTAATAAAAACTATACATTTGATTTTTGAACGGAATTCTGTGCGTCGTTATTTGTAGTATACTTTACAAAATATATACAGTACCTAACAAACAACGTAGGTCAGTCACCTGCAGGCTCTATGTTTCAACTTCTCTGATAGTGCGTTGCACCTTGCCTACATTTGTAGGAGCTAATTATTTTTTCTAGGCGCTAATATCTTTGCTATTTAATAATAGCCGCTTTATACAGAAGAAGATTCTTCATTTAAAATGTCATATAATATAAATTCTTGCGTCTGTATGCAATAAGTTAAACTTATTATTATCATGTTGCAATCATCCTGTTAAACTAGCCAACTATGGAGGTAGTTTGTGAGTCATAAAATTCCTCATATTATGTATTAAAAAAAATTACAAACCACTGAAGACATTTAACGAGTATCTAGTTAAACTTAAGAGTACCACTAATAACGATCAACAAACATAAAAAAAATTCAAAACTTTGTAAAAAAGTCTAAAGTTCGCGTAAAATATTAAAAAATTAAACTCGAGAATTCAAAAATATAATTATTATTCATAGGGACTAAAGTTCTTTCGCAAGACCAATATGTTGGCAATTTGCTGAGGAATGGAATTATAAAACATGTATTATTGTTGCATGTAACTGTACGGTCCGCAGCAATCAAGACAAAGGATCGTAAAGATACGCGTACGTACACTTTACGTAACATAAGCACACACTTGGGAACACACGGACCTGTGATTGACATTGGAACGCAGCAGACTTCATTTTGGGATAAGGGCACAACAAATGTAGAGGTTTCAGGTTTAAAATGTATTTCTTATATGCAATTATCTCGAATATTTATACAATTTAATCCTTCGGTCGGGGATTCTTGGAAATGCTATTGTATTATATTATTGTCGCGATCACCAATGCTCGTATGGGGCATGAAGGATTAATGTAAATTAATACTTACTATTTTTGTGACATACGTAGGTCACACTACAAGTTTTGCGTAACTTGAAAAAACGACATGTTATAACCAAAATATTATGTTTATTGCTTTTCAAAATACTGTCCTTTACATTCTAAACATTCTTTTATGCCATCGAACCATTTTTTAAAACAGGGGGATCACAGATTTGAAGCCATATTTTCTACGCGCTGATTGAATGCTATCACTGCCTCTTCGGAGTTGGTAAAAGTTCACCTCTCATTAAATCTTTAATTTTGGAAAAAATACAGAAATTGCAAGGTGCTAGGTCGGGGCTAAACGCAGCATGGGTCACGAGTTGTGCTTTTTCGGAAGCTAAAAATTACTTTGTTTTGTTGGCCGTGTGTGAAGAGGCGTTGTCATGATGTAGGAGAATGCGGCTTCTTGGTCGTCTTTTGCGAAAATTTTCTAATATCCTGGGTAAACAAATAGTGAAATACCACTCAGCATTAACACTCTTTTGATCTCCAAGTGAAATTGTACACATGTGATCCGTAGCTCAGAAAATACGCGATCATTTTCTGACCAACGTTTCTCGCCTGCCTCACTTTTGTTGGTCTGTTCTCATTTTCAAACACCCACTCACAAGATTGCTGTTTTTTATCGGGTCCAAAACAACAAATCCACGTTTCGTCTTCTGTCACAATGTCATAAACAGCATTAGAATCCATGGTCGTGCTATAGTAGAATCTGTGAGCACCATTCCACGCGAGCCTGCTTCTGCCCCGCTGTCAGTTCATGAGGGATCCAACGACAAGAAATTCTCCGAACTAACAATTCTTCGTGTAGTTTTTTTTAATTTGGCTCATACCAATCCCCAATAGTCCTCGAATCGTCTCATAGGTAATCCGCGGGTTTTCTTCAATTAGCCGCTTAACAGTAGCCACATTATTTTCGTTAACGGCAGTTGAAGGCCGCCCTTCACGAAATTCGTCATGTAAAGAAACTCGACCTCTTTCAAATTCAGCATACCATCTCCTCACGGTGCTCAAACAAGGTGCTTCTCTCCCAAAAGCATTTTGAAGACGAGCAGCACAGTGTTGCGGAGAGAGAGAACTTTTAAAATCATAAAAAATCTTCGCTCTAAAATCTTTTCGACTTAATTCCAATTTCGTTGCGTAGGTAGAACTTTGATGTGTAATAAAAAATAATTGACAAAAGATTTTCCGCCAATTTTTTTTTATATTGTTAAGAAGGTTGCAGCGTTTGAAAAAATATAACATTCATAACTCAAACAGTTCCGATTAGCTAGAAGTGCAAAACTTTTAGTGTGCCCCATGTATCAATTCATTAATAGTTCATTGGAACTAATGATATGTCACAAAAATAGTATCAACACTTACAGTTTCACATGCATTTTCGAAAGTATACTACATAATATATTATTCCACATAATGAAATAATAAAATAATAAAAATTGTTTTATTTCCGAATAGATTTGTAGCAAATGCTTTCAGAATATTGATACTACTGGTGCCTACCACCGGTTTCGGGAACTATCCCGGCGAGAAGAACCGGCGTAAGAAACTCGTCGGGGCCGAACTTTTTACCAAAAAAGTGAGAAAAAAATTTATCTTTTAAAATAAAATTTACAATTGTAACTTAAAATAATACAATGTCAATATCCATACATAATTGTAAGTCATATAACATTTAGAAGTGGCCTTGCAAGCAGCCATCCTACTCCCAAGATGTGCCATCGTTTATGAAATCATTGACCTTATAATAGGCTTTGGCACACAAACGTTCTTTGACTACTTTTTTAAATTCATTAATCGAAAGATTTTGAAAGTTTTTTGGGATTTTATTGTACAGGCGTATACATTGACCTTTAAAAGATTTACTAACTTTACTAAGTCTGATCATCGGCAAATCCAGCTTGTGCTTATTTCTGGTGTTCCTACAGTGAATGTCACTTTTAGCTTTAAATTAACTTCTAACATATCGCATGTCATAATATAATCGCAGCGTTATCGCGCACAATATGCGCCCGTATTATATGTTACATCTGTCACCTCGAACCCGACTGAAGCCTTATTATGAGAACGTTGCACTTTTTTAACTCTCTGCTATCTACGTACTTGTGGTATAGTGCAGGTAAATACGGGTACACGGCAAAGTGTAAACACTACTTTACTATCTCGATATTTGGTGCTACTTTCACGAAAATGCAGTCCCAATTGGTTTATTATGCTTTACCTGCGTTTTTTAAATGAGACAATATTACGGTCAAAATTTTCCAATGGTCAATGTGATAGCTTGTAAGGTATCTAAGGGTGGGTTGCACCAACTTACTTTAAACATAACTGTAACTATAACAGCTATTAACTAAAGAGCAAAATGTCAAATCTTTGTTTAAGGACGCCATATTTAACGATAACCATAAACGCTCTGAATACTTAAATCGAATATTTTTCGTTAAAATTTACTATACTTAGCTCAAAGTGTTGTTATAACAATTAAAATGTTTCCTAGATCAAAATCCTTTTCTAGATCTCAATCCCTTTAACTGTAGCTTTAATAAAAAAAATAACCGCAACAGCCTTCTGTCAAATTCTGTGGTCAAAGTTAAGTTAGCCTTAACTATAACTATAACTTTGACTATAACTGTAACTATAACCGCGCCTCTGGTGCATCGTACAACCCACTCTAAGTTACGCCTATGGTTACCTACGCTTTGTCGACATTGCAAATTTTTCTGCGGTTTTATGCAATGTAAAAACTTAAAAGTAGAGATGTACCGACTAGTCGCCGACTACGGTAGTCGGTAAAGCCGACTATCCGGCCACTTTTGTAATCGGCGACTAGTCGGCAAAAAGCGCCGACTAGTCGGCAAAAAGCGCCGACTAGTCGGCTTTTTACTTTTTTAGTATTATTGAAATTATATTAAAGAAAAACCTTGATTAATATTTATAATGTGTACTGTTAACTGTAAAACACACTCAGTCAGTGTTACACATTTTAAAATTAAATGAAGTGTATCTGAAATTACTTGCTAGTAAAGAAATTATTTTTGTAAGATAAATAAATATTCTTTATTGTGCACACAGAACAATTTAAAATAAAATACATTTTTAAAACACAGGTAACACACAATGGCAGCCTTATTACTAATTAGTAATTTCTTCCAGGCAACCACGGGTAGAGGAAACATAATCTTAAGATTTATGGTAAATGTGCCATTAACAAAAAAATTAATTTGTTTATCAAACGTAACATGATGCTTTAAAATAAATACTTATTATATTATAATATTAATAAAAATATAGATATTTAATTATAAAATAAATACACAGCTACATACATAGATACATAAATACATACATACCCAATTAATCTAAAATACATACATACGAACTTAAATAATCTATAACAAAGTATGGAACATTTTTATTTTTTTTATATTAAGGGAAAGGCGCTAATGGTAGACACTGAACTAATAGAAGACACTTACGACAAAAATGCCATAAAAATAAGAATTATTCTAATTATTTCTCAACACTGTAAATTTTATAAGCTTCTTATGCTATCTGTTGATGTGAAAAAATATATTAGGGATGCCTTCGGGAACAAAATTTTAAAATGGGATCAGTTTTCGTAAATGATGTGACCGCGTCAACACGCACCCGGCAATTTCTTAGCAAATAGGTTAAGGAAGGCGAAATTTTGCACGTAAGTTTTGAATACATTTATTAGATTTTTTGTAATTTCTATTGACTTCATTGGATTAATGGTCATGTTGTTTACACTAATTAATGTTTATTTATGATCTTTTATCCATTTTCCCTAACAATATAAAGGGTGTCTACTATTAGTTCTTGAAAATGTAAAAAACCTAATAGATGACATGGATCTCATCTTTGAGTTTTGCAATACATACTAAAGTTATTTTGTGCTTTATTCTACTTCAAAAATCATCACTATTCTCTGAAAATATAATTCTATTAACAATCTAAGAACTTAGAACTACTGTACCTAAAAATGGACATGGTATCTAATATTAGACCTTGTACTGATCTAAAAATCGATTGCTTTAGTTTTTTAGCAGTAAAAAAAAGAAAAAGGAGAGCAGAGAAAAGAAAGAAGAAAAAAGAAGAGGCAAAAGAAGCATGGAGACTAAAGACTGAAAATAAATTTGGTAGGAAAAAAAAGTCGGGTTGCACTCCGGGAGTGCCGGCAGAAGTGAAACCTTGATTATTAACGTTGTGCAATTTTTTTAACCCATTATTTATGAAAATCAATTATAAAAATTTAATCGATCGTAAGGGTTTCGATTAATTTAAAAAAACGATTTTTTTAATTAATCGAAACCCTTACAATCGATTAAATTTTTAACCCATTTTTATGAAAATCGATTATTAAAAAATCGATTTTTTAAATTAATCGAAACCCTCACAATCGATTAAATTTTTAACCCATTTTTATGAAAATCGATTATTAAAAAATCGATTTTTTAACCTAATCGAAACCCTCACAATCGATTAAATTTTTAACCCATTTTTATGAAAATGGATTATTAAAAAATCGATTTTTTAAATTAATCGTAACACTCACAATCGATTAAATTTTTAACCCATTTTTATGAAAATCGATTATTAAAAAATCGATTTTTTAAATTAATCGAAACCCTTACAATCGATTAAATTTTTAACCCATTTTTATGAAAGTCGATTATTAAAAAAACGATTTTTTTAATTAATCGAAACCCTTACAATCGATTAAATTTTTAACCTATTTTTATGAAAATCGATTATTAAAAAATCGATTTTTTTAATTAATCGAAACCCTTACAATCGATTAAATTTTTAACCCATTTTTATGAAAATAGATTATTAAAAAATCGATTTTTTTTTATTAATCGAAACCCTTATAATCGATTAAATTTTTAAACCGTTTTTTATGAAAATCGATTTTTAAAAAATCGATTTTTTTTAATTTATCGAAACCCTTACAATCAATTCGAGTTCGAGTTCAAGTTCGAATTCGAGTTCGAATTCGAGCTCGAGTTCGAGTTCGACACAAAACACTACTCTCCATCTCCAACCGTCTTACGGTTTTTCCAAGGATTTTCGATCAGCACGAGAATCTGACGCGAGTTTCACAGTTTTTACCCATCCCACAAATTAAGTGCTCAACGCCGCTAAAGAAGTTTTCACTTTAAAAATATGAAAAATAAAAGAAAAGATAGTTTCAGTATGGAAGAATAATGAATATAATCTGGAGACAACGTGGATAATATTTCTGATGCATGTAGTTACTATGATGAAGTAAATGAAATCTTTTGAAAAATGGCAAATAATGACCAAATAATAGGAAAAATGTAAAATGTAATGTAAAGTTCTATGTCTACTATTAGTTCATATTGGTGTCTACTATTAGTGATGTTCGGTTTTTGTGATGTCATCTATTAGTACTTATGACTAAGTTTACAAAAAGACAAATAATATATTTTTTAATTAATTTGTCAGAGAATAATTATAATAGTTTTATTTTGTAAGAGTTACTGAAGACATGGAAGAAGTTATCAATCCTTTATATTCATAAATATCTATTTTATAACATTCAAATGTTTCATGTTTCCTTATAGTGTCTGCCATTAGTTCCCTTCCCTTATGTAATTGTAATATTATTTTAGCAATAGAAAGATTGTAATTATAATTATTATAACTATAGTCATAAGGAAAATTTAAGTTGAGCCATTATCATTATTAGCGATAGCGAGTAAGTGTTGCTTGACCAAGGTCTTAAAACGACTTAACGTTTTCGTCATTTTTATGTCTCTAGGTAAAGCATTCCAGAGTTTGATTCCAGTAATAGTGAAGGAGGAACCAAAGTATTTGGTGTTATGTACAGGCATTTCTAAGAGCAAATTAGACACTGACCGTAAGTCCTTGACATCTGCCCGTCGAAATAGAAAAATATCTTTCAAATATGAAGGTAAATACGGGTCATGTATAATGGAGTATACAAGAGATAGTACGCGAGCATCCCGTCGAAGACGTATGGGCAGCCATCTCAGCTTAGCGCGGAATTCGGAGACGTGGTCGTATTTTCGAAGGCTAAAAATGAATCTTATAGCAAGATTTTGCAGCCGCTCGAGCTTGTTAAGCTGGTCCTTCGTCAGATTAACAAAACAAGCGTCCGCATAATCAAGCGTAGGTAGGAACAGTGCTTCAGCGATCTTAATTTTTGTGGGGATGGGAAGTAGGTAACGCAGGCGAGATAGAGAGTGCCAGGTTGCGTGTATTTTTCTACTGATCTCTTTAATGTGTTGTGACCACGATAACGTTTCATCCAGGTAAACTCCTAAATTTTTAACCACTTTAGTAAAGGGAACTACAACGCCATTCACGACCACCTGAGGTAAGCGATCAAACTTAACCCTAGATATTAGCCCAGAACTACCAATGAGTATTAATTGCGTCTTAGTTGGGTTAATAAAGAGACCATGGCGTTTACTCCAATTACAGATTGTATTAAGATCATTGTTGAGTTTGTGAATAGTGGCATGTAAGTTATGCGAGGATGACTGACAATAAACTTGGAAGTCGTCAGCATAAAGATGATAAGATGAGGATAGCACACCACCCTGAGGGACACCGGTAACAATCATGGACCAATCAGAAGAAGTATCAGCTACCTTAACTCTTTGTCGACGCCCCACAAGGTAGCTGCGAAATAGGGCAATTACCTGAGGTGAGAAATTATAAACTCTCAGCATACCAATCAACACGTCGTGGTCGACAGCATTAAAAGCGTTGCTAAAATCTAGCAGTGCTAATAGAGTAAGTTGCTTATCATCCATGCCACGCCTAATGTCATCCGTAACCTTGATAAGAGCCGTAGTCGTACTGTGCCCACGTCGAAAGCCTGACTGGAAGGTGCTGAGTAGGTTATTCTGCATAACATAATTCGTGAGCTGCTGACCTACAAGTTTCTCAAAAACTTTGGAGATAAATGGCAATATTGAAATTGGGCGAAAGTCTGATACAACTTTAGGTCGCGCAGATTTTGGCAGTGGGATTATGGTGGCACTTTTCCAGGTATTAGGAAATACGGAAGTATTAGCAGCATGGTTGAAGATATCGACAAGCACCGGTGTAATGATGTCCAAAACAGGAATTATCATTTTTCGACTGATTCCGTCGTCACCAACGGCATTCGAGGAGATGGACGCAATATGCTTTTTAATGTCAGCCCCAGTAAATGGGTTAAGTTGGAATGGCGGAGAATCAGGAGTGAGTAAGTGGGAAAGGTGGTTCAAGGTAAGCGATTTTTGGCATAGGTCGTAGTTATTAGGTGGTGATGCAAAGTGTCGGTTTAGTGTGTCAGCATCTATACAGGATTTTTGGAAACCATCAGAATTTTTGCCGACTCCCAGCGTCTTCAGAAATTTCCAGACGCGACTGGGATCGCTATTCTCCACAGACGAATGGATGAAACGACGATGAGCATCCCTGCATAATTTGTTACAACGATTTCTTAGCTTCACGTACTTTTCCCGATGCTCTGCACAATTTGAAATCTTGTATTTAGTCTTCGCCGCGTGTTTTTGTTTTATTAAACTTTTTAGATCGTCTGTGAGCCAAGGAGCCGGGAGATGCTTTATTCTGACGGGTTTGATGGGAGCATGCCTGTCATAGAGATCGATAAGCAGAGAACTGAAAATGCTTAACTTATCGTCAACATTATCAGCGCTGTGCACCGAAGACCAGTCCAGTTGTAATTAATATAATTTTAACATAATAGTCGCCGTCAGTCTCGATTCTCGAGTTGTAAGTAATATAATTATTTGTTCAACAAAATGCACTTCTCAATATAAAAAGACGTAGCCAGTAGCAAATTCTCAGACCTACTGAATACGCATATATTTGGTAAAGGTTTCGGAGGAGACAGGAGTACGGTAACTCATATTGTGACACGAGAATTTTATATATAAGATTTTATACTGACTTCACGGAAACGCGGTCGAACAGGATAAAAGTGCTCCGCGACAAAATCCGTAAGTGTTTAAGATGAAATGGTAGGGCCAGAAGCGTATAATATCGTGATCTAGGGTATCTTTAAACCTGTTTTTAGATATCAACCGCTAAAATTCATACAATGTTATTCATACCGGCGTAAGGGTAAAGATATGCCTAATAACGTTATATTCTTCGAAACACGATTACAGTAATTTGCCTCGATAGAAAAAAATCGTGAAAATCATCATAAATTGCCATTTTATTGCAATTTTTCGCTTTCACGGCGAATTTAGATACAATTCTAGTAAAAAATTTATGTTTTCAGAAACCTTTCATCAAATCCCATAAGGTAGTATTTATGGTTTTCACTAAAATTATAGTTAGTCATTCAAAATAAAATAATACCTATAACGCTCGCACTGTATGAGGGCGGCGGGGATGCGGGGTGGCGATTCAGTCGGCCGCGTAATATCATGAGTGATACTCGCGAAAACTTAAGAAATCATTATAGGATAAAAATATTTCCAGAAAAAAAATATATATATGGAAATATTGTATACTAGCTGACCCGGCAATTACTAATGTTTTGCCATAACACCTCCTCCATTTTGAAAGTCGGTTAAAATTATAGCCTATGTGTTATTCTGATATATAAGCTATATTATTGTAAAGTTTCATTAAAATCCGTTCAGTAGTTTTTGCGTGAAAGAGTAACAAACATCCATACATCCATACATCCAAACTTTCGCCTTTATAATATTAGTAGGATCTGTAGCCTGTAGGGCCTCTATGGACGCTGCCGTCCCCAGCTCTAAAGCCGTGGTCAATAACGGCCTATTTATGAATCCAGGTCTGTATAGGACTATAGTCTATACCTATAGGTATCCCGTATATTATGTAGTCTATACACGTCGAGAAGGTATATAGACGTTAATAGTAAGTCTACATGGTAAATAATTGGCTCAAGACTTTAGGACATTTCCCAGATCCTTTGCAAGTTGCAACATAAGATAATTGTAGATTCTAGACTTAATAGATTCTAAGAAAGTACACAATGCTCTTCGTGGGGGACTGCAAACGCGCGCTGTGTCAACTAGGAGTCGTTAAAACTAAATAGTGCAGCTATAAATATAACAATAGTGACAGTATGAGGTAAATAAAATACCTCGTGGATGTTTGTTTAACAAAACGGGGATAGTGAATATTTAATCAAGTGCTGCTCCGTTTTTCCGTCTTGTATTAATAAAAATCTTAAGAACCATGTAGATTGTATGCTTACGGTAACACAACAGGAACCCCTGTACATTAAAAATGATCGTTTTCACAAACGTTTAAAGTTAACTATGTATAAAATGTAACTAAATTACTACTAGTTGCTACTTTCAATAATTTTTATTTTTTAGTATTATTAAATAAGGGGGCAAACGAGCAAACGGGTCTCTTGATGGTAAGCAACTACCGTCGCCTATGGACTCGCAACATCAGAAGAGCTGCAGGCGCGTTGCCGGCCTTTTAAGAGGGAATACGCTCTCTTCTTGAAGGTTTGCAGGTCGTATACGTCCGGAAATACTGCTGGTGACAGTTCGTTCCAGAGTTTTACAGTGCGCGGCAGAAAGTTACGCGAATAACGCCCGGTGGAATACTTGAACAAAACTGTGGAATATCATTATTCCTTTCCGAATTGTTTAAAAAATTCGGAAAATTTTAACATTATTTTAGCAATTATGCCGTTGCTGGCGCCATCTAGTGGATATATAACTTAAACACGCTAGTTATGAAAATGTAGCTTACATAATTTTCTACATAGTAACTGATGTGAGCGACCTGCTATCTCTCCATCGGCTACATTACACATATTAGCATAGGAAAATTTAAGTACCCTGATCTATTTTGCATAAGTTGCAAAGTGGAAAAAGTGAGATTCCTGCGTTCAAATGTAAACAGTTAAGAGCCCGTACTATCTTTTCTACTGCTCTCTTCACACTCACGCCCGTCTTTCATATGCCAGGTGAAAAAGGACGATCGCCAAGTTAGCGGGCAGTTATAGGTATTCTGTTTTTAAAGGGTTTTTTTATATTAAAGTGGTAAAAAGTAATTCCAACATTGTATAGACGACTTTCTCAACAGTATATTGTATTTTTTTCATACCGTTAAGACGTCAATACAATCCATAAACAGGTGATATTCTAAACCTTTTACAGCAAAAGTCACAAAACTGTCGCGGGTTTGAGTTGGATTATTTAAAGATACTTAAAAAAAAACTAGCTGCAACATTAGATTATAATTGAAATGATCTTACATGTTGTGCATTAAAACTTATAGAAATACTGTATTTTAACTGTTAAATCACGTCTGTTAAATGAGCGTTATCGACAAAATTTCGTATACGGACTCTTAAACCTATTACCTATTATTTGCAATGTGCTGTTACAAAATCTTTATTTAATATACTTATTTACTCTACAACTTAGGTAAGTATATTGACATTTAAATTTTGATATTATATTAACTTTGCATTATTCAAGGAGACATTTTCAGAAGAAAATGTTAGCCCTTGGCCTTTTCATCTTAAATTCAGTAAAGACGAGGATGTCGTTGTACATGAATACAGAGATTTAATACTGACTTTTGACTGATCCAACTTTAATTCAGATCTGTCTTCTTATTTTCATTGTACGCCGACGTTTGCAGAAAAATTCATTGACTGGCTAATTTAAAATTTTACATTGTACGCCGACGTTTGCAGAAAAATTCATTGACTGGCTAATTTAAAATTTTACATTGTACGCCGACGTTTGCAGAAAAATTCATTGACTGGCTAATTTAAAATTTTAGTCTTAGGCCCAATTTCATCAACGTCTGTTAGTGTTAACAGCATGTTAAAAAGTCATGTCTTCTCTTTCATTCATATTTCATATAAAAACGATAGAGGTAACGTGATACTAAATCGAGCATTAACTTTATTACAGTCGTTGGTGAAATTGAGCCTTAGCTAGGCAATTTCGTAAGTCGTAACTTACCAGCATGGATGAAAGAAAGGTACCAGTAGGCAGTAATTCCAACTATCCGTTGGTACCATACGCGCTGTTGGCAGGCGAGTGTACAAGTCCTCTTATATCGCACAAAAATCTAGCATCTTTTAATATTCCATTGTGTCCGATAACCGTTGTTTACAACTAGCGAACATTCACCTCCTGAAACTCGCCGATAGCGCGTGAGATTGTCAGGAGATTGGCGATTGACGATAGCACATACGTTAGTAACATACAATATCATTGATAGCACATGAGATCGCAATGTAATTAGTAAGTAAACTATAATTAACTACGTCAGGAATTAAAAATGCGTTATCTTGCAACAATACGTAATTTACAGCACGAATGTTTTATAACTGTGTGCCATTTAGGAAAGTACTTTTTATGTGCACGTAAGAAACAAGATCTTTGATACCTACGTTATACAGTTATTATACTTAAGTAGACAAGACGACTTCCGCGGGCAACTCCGCTGCGTCAAAATTCGTTTAAATTTTTCCAAGATGAAAAGTATCCAATGTCTTTACTCTTTCCCGAAGTTCAAAGTATCTCCATACCAAATTCCAGAAAAACTGGTTCAGCGGTTTGGGCGTGAAGAGGTTACAGACAAACAGACAGACACATTTTCGCATTTATAATAGTATTTTAGATTTATAGTTTATACCATAAAGTTAATATACCTATCGGAATAGAGCAACAATCTCGAGCTGTCAAACGTAACCAAAATTGGTTTTCATCTGTGTGAAAAATATGTGTACGTATACACTTACACAAGCATGATTGAACATGAATTCTATGAGATTATATTGACAACGTGCGGCACGTGCCGACTGGACGTCAAAAAAAGAGTGCTGCTGTCATGTATCACACGTCTCTTTTTACCACGCGGTGTTACTGATAGTGGCATCTCGCTTGCTCAGGCCTTTGTTTCTCTATTCCGCTAGGTATATTAACTTTATGGTTTATACCCATAAGCCGACGTTCGTCCTTAAAAATAATTTTCTTTAAACTCAGTTCAATAACTTAATTACTGAAATAAGTGTTGCAAAATGGCAAATGCAATGCTTCTGTTTTTGTACTTCTACGTAAGTACGTAGCTACTAGTTACTACGTTCAATTTTGTAATAATAATAATTTACGTCGATACTACAGTAATAAATAATAATCGACGCTAAGGCCTTAGGATTATGTGGTCTAGATCACGTAGCAGTAGTCTAGAACTAATTTATTATGAAGATTACCATATTTTATTGTTATTATTAGAACTAGCTATTTGACCGACCTTTGCTCGGTATTCCATAAAAGTTAAAACACGAATAAAATGACATTTTCTAAAAATGATTCCTAGCTAGATCGATTTATCGCCCCCGAAACCCCTTAGGTATATACTTACTAAATTTCATGAAAATCGTTGGAACTTGGAGCCGATTCCGAGATTCCAATTATGCCTATATATTATATATATTATTATATATTATTATAAACATAATATATACATATATGTATATATTATGTATATAATATATATACAAGAATTGTTCGTTTAAAGATATAGGTAAGATGTAGAGGTTTAAGTCTTGCTCCTAAAAAGCTTTCCTTCGATTTTCAGATATTCTGAAAGCTAGAATTACAGTACAGAACATAGACTTTGACTTTTCCATTGGCGCAAACGGATAATGGAAAGAAGCAAGATTTGCGATGATGCCTGGTTCCAAGCTCTCAATTCTCAAAGACAAAAAAACACAAAATTCAAAGTCTATGTTCTGTACCATCAACCTCTAATTATTTCTCCTGTCTCCTGTCGTTACTGTGGTCGTCTATGTTGCTCACGTATCGGCTTGCACTGTGCACAGCCATGAAAAGAGCTGTAACACAGACCAATACGCCGTAAATGGGCATTGTCCAAAAAAAATCACATGTACTTTTTTTTTTTTTCGTTAAAATAGGGTATTTTAAGAATTTAAATTAGTGTGTTCGGAACGAAGATATTCGATACGAAATGTCACTTATTACTGGAGATTTAAAACAACTTGGAGAGTGTAACATTGTTCTGGCATTTCCTCTCTCTGACACAGCTAAAGCACTGTATAAAATTGTGTTTACTGGTTTTCGTCTTCGTCCAATTGTATAATACTTTATTAATTATGTAGTTTATGTAGATGGTCTAACGGAGTGGCGTAGTTTGTAAGAACTGAAACTCCTTAAATAAAGATTAAAAAAAAATTTAAATAATTTTGAAATTCATTGGCTAGTTTTTTCTCAATAAATTTTTAAAGTTTCGCTCTGACGTCATCATCGGCGGTCAATTGACCTCTGTAGTATGTTTTAATTCCTTTCAATCTTATTTATAATGGCTGGTTCGTCAAATGCAAGTTTTCATTATGTGAAAACTGATACGAGAAGCTTACCAAAAGTTCGAAACGTAATGTTGGTTGAATTTATTGCTAATTTATCGCCATTGAAGGTCAAACTAAGGTTAAACATATTTGTTCAAAAATATTGACAGTAACTAATGGGTATTTTTTTCGTTTATATACAGAAAAACGATCACTGACCTTATTCCTCGAAATGTTTTTGTAATGAGTAAAATTTAAAAAAAATGGACAATCCCCATTCCCGGGATTTTAGTCTGCAGGTCTAAAATCTATGTAAATAGGAATTAGGAATATTACGCAAAGGTCACAATAGACATACATAACTACCAGTACTTCAACTTCAAAGAGACGGATAGGTTTCAATATCTGTCAAATTCGTCGGGTTTCACTCTGATTATGAACGGAATGTGCCTCGCGCTGGCTGTTATAATTTATTTTTAAATAAATATTTTAAAATATAGATTTCAAAATTGGATTCTGACAATTTTAATAGCATGTGCCAAAACATAAACAACATCAATACTAATTACTAATTGATCAATACCAAAGAGGATGTAAACTGTATACTACGTAACAAGAGATCGGACTTAGAAGAAAAAAAATTAACATCCGTTATTTTTTTAATTTGAAACTGAAGTTAAAATTTTTAAGTGCAAAACATTTCACTCTAAACATACCGAAAATTAAAAAAAAATAAAAATAAAAAAGAAATGAGCTCAAATAAATGTTTTATTTCAATAAAAATATTGTACATAACTTAATAAATAGGCTAATAAGGTAAATTAAACAATAAAACAGATTTAATCCACAAGCTTTTGTTGATTTCTATTATTAAATATTATAATATTACAGTACAGTTTTCTGTATTTTATTTATAAATATAATAGAATAGCTGTATATGCTACTCTACTAACTACTTGATTGGCTTATACACTTATACAGTAAACTCTATAAGGGAGGGGATTAAAGCTGCGCGTCCACCAGGTCGGAATCGGGACGTACGGTGCGGATGGCACGTCGTGTCGTCATATACTTGTCAGGTGCAGAATGACGTTCCAGTACTTCTAGTGCAGTTCATAGTAGTCAGTACCATACATACAAAGCAACAAATCCGTCCACTGCGTACCTACGCTCCGATTCCGATCCAGTGGACCGCACCTTTATAAATACACACTTTGTTTTCTTATACCCTGTATACGACAGCTGAAATCTATCGCGCGGGCTCAGGCCAGCTGCATACCACCTCACTTGATCAGAGGATTTTTCCTTGGTGGCCGTACCAGTTACCACTCATAATCCCATACCTTCCTTCTCCTAAAATCTCCTTGCTTTGAATCTCTTTGCTGCTTTCGTTCCCAAGCGGTCGCATGCGACCGCGAGAACAAAAGACTTCCTAGAATCCGCATACAGTTTACATCCTCTTTGGAATCCGCGATCGAGGTAACAGCTATTGCTTACAGACTGAAATGTTGTAAAGTAGCTGTGCTGTGGACCTAAAAATCTGAAATTAATGAAAAATTTTTCATTTACTATATTTCCATACAGTTTACATAAATTATTTAGTATAGTTACTTAATAACCTTATGTATTGTTACAATAAAACAATATACACATGATACACATTTCATCATTTTCCAAATTAACTGCATACTGAATACTGATATACATTATAATATTTTCTATGAAATAATAATCTATCTTTTTCATATTAGTAATAAAGAAGTTGTAAATTATTGTACAAATATGCAAATAGTACTACGACATACTTTGTATTAGAACATGGTATGATATCGTTATGTTTTGCTTCAATTTATCAATTTACGGTTACATTTACATTTTACAATTACTTACCTTTCGTTTTTCATTAATTAGTCCACTTAATTTTCAATTTTTGTATTTTTGTAATAAATAATTTTCACAAAATGAAATTCGAACTTTGAGTTTTAAACTTCTTCTTCCTTTATTTTCTTATGTAGTTTATATTCTCTATGGTCTTTTTTATCAACCAATCACAGTCGACCGTGCTTAAAAATTGTATAGATTATGCGATTTAATTTAGTAGCTACGTTTAAATTTGGAACCCAATTTTTTTTTGTTCGAAACTTGCATCCACCTGATCATTACGACCAAGAAGAACACGTCGAGCGATCCACGTATCTTTCCCGTCGAGTTTTTAATTAGTTAAATTTAAATAATGCCGGGAGTATACTGCAGCGTCTACGGGTGCCTTAATTCAACCTTGTTGAAACCGACATTGGTATTGTTTACTCTTCCTGCTAATGCTGAAAGGTGAATATGTTTGTTTATTGTATAAGTTCGAATATAATTATGTAAGGCTTTGTTTTTCCTTCATTACTCATTAGATAAAGTTAGTGGACCGTAAAGTGTACCACAAAAGTGCTAAGGTTATGGGATACACTAGGGCTTGATTCGCTCGCCCTGACTAAACGCCTGTAACTCCATTGCGCCAAAATTCGTTAATCGCGAAGGAACCGTACATTGTTCCTTAAAGTACCTATCTGCATTATACCAAATTACAGCAAAATTGGTTCAGCGGTTTGGGCGTGAGGAGGTTGGTCGAAGAGGTTTGGAAGAACAGACAGACAGACACACTTTTGCATTATATTATTATTATTATATTATATATTATTATCTAGATTACGCCAGCAACTCCGTTGCGCCAAATTCCGTTTATCGCGCGGGAACCGTTTTTTTTCCGGGACAAAAAGTATCTCATGTCCTTTCCCGGGACTCAGAGTATCTCCTTGCTAAATTTCAGCAAAATCGGTTCAGCGGTTTGGGCGTGAAGAGGTAAGAGACAGATAGCATACTTTCGCATTCATAATATTAGTATGGATGTTTTTTTTACAGACGTTCCGAGTGGCTTCATTTAATATGTCGGGAAGATTTACTACATAAGCCACTTATTTTTTTTTCATGACACAAGGTGGGCCGCGAACTTTAAACTTTCTTGTAGATGAGTCGCGGTCCCGACAAGTTTGGGAAACACTGAGTTAGTGTGTAAATATAATTAATTTAAAATTAACGTGTTTTATTTATACATCCCGAAAAATACAGAAAATGAGAAAACCTTATAATGTATGCCTGCAATATTATGTCATAGTTTTAAATTCGTAGGTAACAACCCTACCGACGATTTTGCTCAAAATACTTACGTCAAATTTAAAAATTTCAACATTAGTTCTAAGTCGGCATACTCTATAATTCTGTCTACTCTGCTACTAGTACATACACTAAATAATAATCTGACCTCTCTTTCTCCTTTATTTCTATCAAGTCAGTTGTTCACTCATGTTTAAAGATTTCTGTGAATTCTAAATTTTTATCGCCTTCAATTATTTAAAGATCATAATTTATTATGAATCAATTACAGGTAGGCATAAAATCTAAGTAGTAGGCTGGTGTAGAGAATAGAATTGTTACGCTTCAAGTTATAAAACTGAAAGTCTTCACTTGCATAATTGTTTCGGAGGCATATTATAACAGAAAGTGTCTAGCCTCTAATTGAAAACAAATTATATAATTCTTATCAACTAACTTGTCACTTGGAACCTTTTTGTAACCAAACTCACCAAAGCCATAATAGCCAAGTGCATCTAAGCTTAGCAATAATAATAATACTGTTTCTTCTATCTGTCCTCTTTTTATTTTTTCTTCTGACTTCTAAAAACTTACGCTTTCAAATCAGCCGTAGAGTCTTGCAGTATAGTAAGTATAATATATTATGTATTATCAATATGTATGAGGTGCAGGTTTATATAGCCTGTGGACTGTTGTCCACGAGTGAACCTGAAGAGGCAGAGGTGGTGGGGCTGCGGTCGTGTATCACGCGTTTCCCGTAGTCCCACCTTCAGGAGCAGGAACACCGTTTTAGTGGGTAGTCCCGGGTGCGTCTTCCGTCCGCCCCGGGGAGTCCCACATACCCCGGTGGTCCTCCCCAGGCCCTGGGGATGCGTAAACGCATTCCCCCAACGCAAAAAAAAAGTTTATATAGCCTGTGTGTCTGTCTATTACCTCTTCACACTCAAACTGCTGAATCGATTTAGAATGATATGAATCCGTGTTTGATGAGTGTGGACTTATGAAGATACTTTGGGGACAAAGTATAGTTTACAGTTTACTTCGCAAAAGTTACGGTTACCGTTCGATAAACGACTTACTGCGTAGAAAAATCTAGCCTAAAGTCTTAACTGTACAGTGTACATACAACAATAGGCCTAGAAAAACAAATCTGTAGCCTAGAGACTATAGTGTACGTATTTAGGTTGTTGATAAGGAGGTCAGTGGCCGCGCTATCGGTCATAGCGACCTGACGAATCACATGCACTCCGTCACAGACAGAAGCGTAGCGTGCCTTGGCGGAACCCCGTTATTTGTTTGGTCCTTGGAAAGATTTTATGGTGGTAGTTTCTCACAGAAAAATGCACAATACACTTTTGCTGTTGTGGCGATACCCGCAATTAGCGCCACATTCCTGCATCGCGCTATCGAAGTTTTCTAAGTACAGCAGAAATGGGCTTCGGCCTGATCGAGCATAACACATCACTCGGTCGGAAGATCTAGCCACACATATTATGTATACATTGGTGACCCTCGACAGAACACGCCTCCTTCATCATCATCACTCCCCGGACCCCACCCCTCTGCAACGCGCCAGCCAGCATCGCCTCATCAGGTACATCGTTCACTAGCCGCAATGTACGGCGGCCTGCACGACTCCGCAGTCCGCATCGGCATCCTCGGGCTTTCTCACTACACCGGCCGGTCAGCCCAGTCAGCTGTCAAACCCCGTGGTCCGGGGGCCCCGTAGAGCAGAAACGACGGTAGCTACGCTCCTGCAAATAGAACTCACGCGGTGAATTCGAAGTGAGTTTCAGTCACGCGGAGTTTAGCATAGACTATTACAATGTTTGTTTATTTAAAACACTGGATAACGCCCGTAACTCAGCTGTTACGAAGAAATTAGTAAATGGCGCAGAAACCGTACATTTTTCCGAAATGCCCGTTCCCTCGAGACTTGGTTGGGCACTGCCGTGACCGTACACTATGGTATTTAAATAGTATTTTACTGGAAAGGTCGTTAATCTTTGGATTTTAAGAAAACCCGAAAAAACCCGAAAAACCCGGGTACCCGGGTTTTCATTTTAAGAAACCCGAGAACCCGGGTTTTGAAAATTGGGTCCGGGTTTCGATGCCCTAGTCATAATACGTCAAATTTAAAAATTTCAACATCAGTTCTAAGTCGTCATACTCTATAATTCTGGCTACTCTGTCGTAGCGCGCGCTATGACACTTTTCTTTCAACGCGGGTGGATTTTGACGTGCGTCACGGGCATGCCAAACGTTCACTGTTGACAGCGCTATAAGGCATGCCCTTGATGAATAGAAAAAGGCACAATGTGAACAAAGCTAATGGGCGCTGCTGGTAAAGGAGAACTGTCAAAAATGACGTTTTTGTATGATAGAAGCGTTAGTTTCAAGCAAACTGAAGCGTTCCCTAACTTTGGTGAAAGTTTGGCCCCTTTGGTCTCAAAATATATATGGGTCAACTGTTTAAGCGCAAAGAGGTAATAAATAGTGTGTAGACAGACAGACAGACAAATACACTTTCGCGTTTATAACATAGTTTATACAGAATGTAAAAAAAACATAGTTTATCCAGCGCTGAAGGAGGGAGTAGGTAATTTTTTTTTCGTCTTTGTATGGAAAAATTTATGACGCGGCCGGGCGCTTTGCCTATACAAAATACAAATCACATGAAACTTTTGCTCTTTCAAGTTTCAGCGCTGCTACTTTCACATTGAACTCTTTATTATAAGAGACACCATACTATTGTAGAGCTTGTCTAACTTGAAATAACGCGCCCCTCCCTCGTATTCACAGTACAAAAATGTTTCATTTATATCAACTTTGAAGTGGTGGGGCGCGTCATTTCAAATTAGACAAGCTCTATCATGTATGGTGTTCACACAGTACTTTTGAGTTTTTTATATAATATCATTGGTACTTACACAATACACACTAACTACACACACTAAAGTATTATCACAAAAGTTTTGTTACAGCCTGTAGCCGTAGGTATAGTTGGCATAAAGGCATTGTTTGGTAAAGTTAATTATTATTAATTATTAAGCAATTTATAAAGTTCCAAACTGTTTATATAAGGAAGAGACCTAATGGCAGACACTATAAGGAAACATGAAACATTAGAATGTTATAAAATATATATTTATGAATATAAAGGATTGATAACTTCTTCCATGTCTTCAGCAACTCTTACAAAATAAAACTATTATAATTATTCTCTGACAAATCAATTAAAAAATATATAATTGGTCTTTTTGTAAACTGAGTCTTAAGTAGGTACTAATAGATGACATCACAAAAAACGAACATCACTAATAGTAGACACCAATATGAACTAATAGTTGACATAGAACTTTACATTACATTTTACATTTTTCCTATTATTAGGTCTTTATTTGCCATTTTTCAAAAGATTTCATTTACTTCATCATAGTAACTACATGCATCAGAAATATTATCCACATTGTCTCCAGATTCTATTCATTCTTCTTCCATGCTGAAACTATATTTCCTTTTATTTTTTATATTTTTAAAGTGAAAACTTTAGCGGCGTTGAGCACTTAATTTGTGGGATGGGTAAAAACTGTGAAACTCGCGTCAGATTCTCGTGCTGATCGAAAAACCTTGGAAAAACCGTAAGACGGTTGGAGATGGAGAGTAGTGTTTTGTGTCGAACTCGAACTCGAGCTCGAATTCGAACTTGAACTCGAACTCGAATTGATTGTAAGGGTTTCGATGAATTAAAAAAATCGATTTTTTAATAATCGATTTTCATAAAAATGGGTTAAAAATTTAATCGATTGTAAGGGTTTCGATTAATTAAAAAAATCTACTTTTTAATAATCGATTTTCATAAAAATGGGTTAAAAATTTAATCGATTGTAAGGGTTTCGATGAATTAAAAAAATCGATTTTTTAATAATCGATTTTCATAAAAATGGGTTAAAAATTTAATCGATTGTAAGGGTTTCGATTAATTAAAAAAATCGATTTTTTAATAATCGATTTTCATAAAAATGGGTTAAAAATTTAATCGATTGTAAGGGTTTCGATTAATTTAAAAAATGGATTTTTTAATAATCGATTTTCATAAAAATGGGTTAAAAATTTAATCGATTGTAAGGGTTTCGATTAATTTAAAAAAATCGACTTTTTAATAATCGATTTTCATAAAAATGGGTTAAAAATTTAATCGATTGTAAGGGTTTCGATTAATTAAAAAAATCGACTTTTTAATAATCGATTTTCATAAAAATGGGTTAAAAATTTAATCGATTGTAAGGGTTTCGATTAATTTAAAAAATGGATTTTTTTGAAATCGATTTTCATAAAAAATGGGTTAAACATGCAATCAATTGTAAGGGTTTCGATTCATTAAAAAAATCGATTTTTTTATAATCGATTTTCATAAAAAATGGGTTAAAAAATTGCACAACGTTAATAATCAAGTTTTCACTTCTGCCGGCACTCCCGGAGTGCAACCCGTCTTTTTTCCTAGCAAATTTATTTTCAGACACCATGTCCATTTTTAGGTGCAGTAGTTCTAAGTTCTTAGATTGTTAATAGAATTATATTTTCAGAGAATAGTGATGATTTTTGCAGTAGAATAAAGTACAAAATAATTTTAGTATGTATTGCAAAACTCAAGGATGAGATCCATGTCATCTATTAGGTTTTTTACATTTTCAAGAACTAATAGTAGACACCCTTTATATTGTTAGGGAAAATTTATGAAAAATCTTAAATAAACATTAATTAGTGTATACAACATGACCATTAATCCAATGAAATCAATAGAAATTACAAAAAATCAAATAAATGTATTCAAAACTTACGTGCAAAATTTCGCCTTCCTCAACCTATTTGCTAAGAAATTGCCGAGCGCGTGTTGACGCGGTCATATTATTTACGAAAACTGATCCCATTTTAAAATTTTGTTCCCGAAGGCGTCTCTAATATATTTTTTCAATTCAACAGATAGCTTGAGAAGCTTATAAAATTTACAGTGGTGAGAAATAATAAGAGTAATTCTTATTTTTATGGTATTTTTGTCATAAGTGTCATCTATTAGTTCAGTGTCTACCATTAGGTACTTTCCCGTAGGTACTTGCAAGTTGCAGACAATAATATTGTTTTTCTACAAGTGAGTAGGTATCTATAATTACTACGAATAATAAAAACTAAGGAAACGTAACTCCCATACTATTATAGGTGTACCAGAATCTGATGGCAAAAAGTGAGAAAATAAATTGACTAGCAATACCGGGGTAATAGGAATAAAATATTTTCATCCTTTTTTATTCGTTTAGCGGCTTATTTTGTGTGTGAAACATGCAAATATACAAATTTATCCAATGATCAAGGATATTTTTGGAAAATTTGCTGTCAAAAATTGCCATCAGATTCTGGTAGGCCTATAATTACCGTTTTAAATTTGGTTCCATTCGAACTGTCATGTAACGTTAGCCTTTATACCGCTCAAGGCCACCTAATGTATTGAAATGTGTATGTACCTAAGGTTCACTTTTTTGACAAGTATTTTGGAGCATTTTTAATTATAATCAAGACCTCATCCCTGATAAGATAATTTTATGACATAAATTAACTATTTAGTGTTTATTTTATTAATCTATGGGTATCATGTATACTTTAAGATACTAGATAATTTCTAATAAACAATCATGACGTACATAATAATATTATGTTACATGTTGCTCGCTACTTTGCCAGGTTATCGCGGAGAAACCATGTAAGTACTAACTAAGTACGTATTTTACCGGGACAAAAAATGTAACAACCTTTCCTTTCCATGACTCATAGTAGATAAAGCGTAAGACATCCTATAATATTGTATTTTTACATTAGTATTTACTTAGTACGGATTTTTATAACAGCGACACGACAACTATTATAAAATCTCCAAACGCTGAGTTTACACGTGCTTGTTTTCTTACCTTAGCATAAATGTATCATTTAGTACCCAATACAACTTAAGTAAATATTTGTTCAAGTGCTGTCTTATCAACAGTGCTCGCTGTTCGAGTCCTGAAAGACGTCTTTGTCGCTACAACAACCCTACCGGATATTTAAAGCGCATAACACCGTATTCAGAGCCGACTATAGAATTACCTACCTACAAATTATTATTATTATATTCGTAGTAAATAGGTAATTATAACTAATAACAAGTACCTATTATTCCTTCGATCGCGGATTCTTGGAAATGCTATTGTATTCTATTGTTGTCGCGAATCGCGATCACCGGTGCAGCTCTCATGGAGCTTGAAGGTTTAATCTATGGTAATAATATCAAGATTCTGCAAGGCCCTCCCTTCCCCTCTTTTACATACCAACAGTCCTGACTCCTGGATTCATAAAAACTAAATAGGTACTAAATAGGCCGTATAGGTCGCGGCCTATGCGGCAGCGTCCTAAGGAGCGGCAGATTTCATGAAGTAGCCTACACTCATAAAAAATATAAATCCGGCACTGCATATACCTAGGTACTTACCACTCTATTCCTAGTCCCTACGACCTACATGTTGAGTGTTGAGTGTTGACTCGATTACGAGTTACGACTTACGCGACAACATAAGCCTTTTAAAAAGCCCTAGAGGCCTAGCCTAGAATAGGTAAAGCTCTTGCCAGGCGTATTCAGAAGAACTCTTCTTCTTCGAGGTCCGAGATATTATTATGGTAGCGAATTAAACTTTGGCAAATGTAGCTTATTATTATTATTAGGTTCTTGTTGATTAAGTTCAGCATCATGTCACGTTGTGAGTGTGAACACTGACCACTGACCAGTGACCAGTGACCACTGATCAGACCCCAATGTTGGTAGATAAGAGACTATTATCACTATGTTTTAGTTGTTAGGTAGTCAAATAATCGTAAAATTCGTAAACATCCTTCTTTGTTAACCTAAAGTCTGATATTTTATGCAGGTATAATTATTTTCATAAAAAAATACTACCTTTTGATAATGAATATCATTGCATAGTATTAAGGGAAAGGCGCTAATGGTAGACACTGAACTAATAGAAGACACTTACGACAAAAATGCCATAAAAATAAGAATTATTCTAATTATTTCTCAACACTGTAAATTTTATAAGCTTCTTATGCTATCTGTTGATGTGAAAAAATATATTAGGGATGCCTTCGGGAACAAAATTTTAAAATGGGATCAGTTTTCGTAAATGATGTGACCGCGTCAACACGCACCCGGCAATTTCTTAGCAAATAGGTTAAGGATGGCGAAATTTTGCACGTAAGTTTTGAATACATTTATTAGATTTTTTGTAATTTCTATTGACTTCATTGGATTAATGGTCATGTTGTTTACACAAATTAATGTTTATTTATGATCTTTTATCCATTTTCCCTAACAATATAAAGGGTGTCTACTATTAGTTCTTGAAAATGTAAAAAAACCTAATAGATGACATGGATCTCATCTTTTAGTTTTTCAATACATACTAAAGTTATTTTGTACTTTATTCTACTGCAAATATCATCACTATTCGCTAAAAATATAATTCTATTAACAAACTAAGAACTTAGAACTACTGTACCTAAAAATGGACATGGTATCTAATATTAGACCTTGCACTGATCTAAAAATCGATGCTTTAGTTTTGTAGCAGTAAAAAGAAGAAAAAGGAGAACTGAGAACAAAAAGAAGAAAAAAGAAGAGGCAAAAGAAGCATGGAGACTTAAGACTAAAAATAAATTTGCTGGGAAAAAAATATGAAAAATAAAAATAAAAGGAAAGATAGTTTCAGCATGGAAGAAGAATGAATAGAATCTGGAGACAACGTGGATAATATTTCTGATGCATGTAGTTACTATGATGAAGTAAATGAAATCTTTTGAAAAACGGCAAATAAAGGCCTAATAATATGAAAAATGTAAAATGTAATTTAATGTTCTATGTCAACTATTAGTTCATATTGGTGTCTACTATTAGTGTTGTTCGCTTATTGTGATGTCATCTATTAGTACTTATGACTAAGTTTACAAAAAGACCAATAATATATATTTTTATTGATTTGTCAGAGAATAATTATAATAGTTTTATTTTGTAAGAGTTACTGAAGACATGGAAGAAGTTATCAATCCTTTATTTTCATAAATTATATATTTTATAACATTCGAATGTTTCATGTTTCCTTAAAGTGTCTGCCATTAGGTCTTCTCCCTTATTTATTTTTATTTATAATTTATTGTGCACAGGAAACATTACATAATTACAGTTAACACAGAAAGACGGCACAAAGGAACTGCTTATTTCTAAATAGAAATCTCTTCCAGCAGCCCAACGCGGTACGGTAGTAATATGTACTAAATAGATGACAAAAACGTATTCCATCACATTTTACGGAATATCTTTGAATGTTAAAACATTTAAAATTATTTTATTATAAATTATAAAACAATAAACCAAAAATATATTGCTACATATTGTACAAATTCAGCTAAGAGTAATAAAAAAACGGTAACGATTAAATTTTAAACATAATAGGTTTTCAAAATTACGTTTCTATCTACGCAATCGTTATATCATAAGTCATTGTCAAATGGCAGATGTCATTTGTCAGCTGCTGACAATTGACTGTTGACATTGACGTTGTATTGTTTACGAAAAAATGTCGCCGCTCGGCGCTCGCCGGATTTGAATAATTTAATTTTATCATTCAAGGTCAGAAAACAACATTTGTATTTTAATCAGTAAGACCCCCAATGTAAATGGTGATATCTAAACTCTCAGTCGGCACCAAACGCGTCACGCTCACATCATGGCTTCCACAATGTTAAAACTTTTAAAATCCGAAGTAAGTTTTTGATCTAATTTTAATTTCTGTACATTCTCACTGATACCTTTATTTTGATAATAAATACACTCGGTTTCCTTGGATTTAAAAAAAAAGATTATTTAGCTGATGATTTCAATAATATTCTGAATAAATAACACTTGTTTTTCTAGTCTCTTAGGAATATAAGGCAAACACATACACCGCCAGGTGATTTGGTATTTAAACTGGCTACATTATTCAAACCTATACCACTTTTGCTGCGCAGTTGAATATTTTTTATTTGCAGTTTCATCATCTGCTCAATAATTCAAAAAAATGTTTTTTCAATTATTCAAAATAACACAAACAGCTCAAGTTTTAAGTGAGTCTAAAGTCTACCTCAGTTTGACTTAAAATATAATATTTTTATTGTTTTTTCTTTATACTTATAATTGTGTGGTTGGAGCACTTGATGGCACTGATTAACCACTGCCTGTATCGAGTAATTGCAATTTTTCTGGCTTTCCTTTATAATAAAACTAGCTATCCCGGCAAACGTTTCTTTGCCATCTTATATATAAAATTCTCGTGTCACAATGTTTGTTCCCGTACTCCTCTGAAACGGCTTGACCGATTCTCATGAAATTTTGTGAGCATATTGAGTAGGTCTGAGAATCGGCCAACATCTATTTTTCATACCAAAAATTATTTATATGGCAAAACAACATTTGCAGGGTCAGCTAGTATTATATAAAGTATATCGCCCGTATTATTTTATTGAATTAGTGACTAAATAAGTATGTCACCATGGCAACGTCAATCGCTATCCTGTGACCCGCGTCGCATAAACAATGGTCACTCTTTATAGACAAATAATTTGCAATAAAATAAAATTGCGACTATAATTAAAGATCTAAGCTATCCTATCTCTCAAGTTGGAAAAAAGCACACATTTAAAAAAAAGAAACATTAAAATTGGTTAAGTAGTTTAGGAATCCATTGCGGACAAACATCATGACAGGAGATTTATATATATTAGATGTAATTTATACAAAATATTGAGGTAAAATATGTGTACATAGTTATCAACTTTTCCCAAACCAATCTGAAGATAAAATGTAGGTCCAAGCCCCCTTTGCTTTATAAGGCTTAACTAACAAGAAAATTTTTACATTCTAGACTCCGCTGCTGTTCAACCGATCCTATAGCAGCGCAGCCCCCACAACCAAACTGTACATTGATGGACAGTTTGTTGAATCTAAGACAAACAAGTGGATCGATTTGACAAACCCTGCCACAAATGAAGTTATTGGAAGGTATTGTCGTAATTATAGTAATTGTTTAATTTATTTTATATAATATTACAATATTATATTTATTGAAAATTACTCGTAATATTCTCTTAAACTACTTTAATCTTTCTATATACCTATTTGAGTAATTGTAACATTATATTGTAGTGTTTAAAAAAACTAAAAAGCATTTTATTTTGTTAAATAATTATTTTATTCTGTAAAAAACAAATTCCTGTCTAGAAAGTTAAAGACTAGAATTTATTTGAAATAAAAATAAAGGAACAAAAAATCGTCTCATCTTTAAAATTACATAAGATTTTGTAGATTTATCCAATGAAGTGTCAGTCTTATCATTTCAAAATATTTGTTTACATTGAGATAAATGAATTACGTAAGATAATAAAGAGTTACATAGGCACCACATATTTGCTTATCAGAATGACATACATATCAGCAAAAAATATAATTATAGTCTAGACAAACTCAATGTCTCGTAGTTTAGTTCACTTGCAGCCATTAATTTGTATTGTAAATGAAATGATAATAATACAATGTCGAATAAGTACTGAAAGGTTAAGATTAACATACAACCATGTTAATGTATTACAGAGTACCAGAAGCGACGCCTGCCGAACTGAATACCGCTTTGGAGGCAGCCAAGAAGGCCTACAAATCATGGAGCCAAAGCACCATCATGACTCGCCAGCAACTGATGTTCAAGTAATTTTTTTATAATGTTTGTCAACGGAATAATTTTAAGAGATAGTTTTTGCTAATTTTACATGGAATTATCACAATTTGTTTGCTTGTCTACCTATGTATATGTATACACTTAAATACATCCAGAACTATTCAGAATGTTAATAGATGGAATTTTGCGTAGTTGTTGATTGTATATGTAGACTTAGCGAAATTCTATATCAAGCAGAAACAGTACATTTTTTGAGGTAAAAACGAGAGATAAACTACGATTTAAACATGGCGCGCCCCTTCGACAACGCACTTCAATCGTTTAGAATTTTGGAGGGGCGCGCCATGTTATCGTAGTTTATCTCTACCCTAGGTCTTTCTTTGGGATACAGACTTTCCTATAATACTTTATTTGTTCAGCGATAAACAAACTTGCGCACGTATAATATTAATCTTTCGATCGCAGATTCTGGAAATCTATTGTTATTCTACTGTCGTCGCGATCACCGGTGCTCTTATAGGGCTTGATAGGTTAAGTGTAGATTTCAAGGTTTATTTAATGTTGTATTTAGAGACGTCATATTTATACTTAACTTGTAATTTAAATTTCCAGGTTCGCACGGTTGCTACGCGAAAACCAGAGCAAGTTGGCGGCCAAGATCACGGAGGAGCAGGGCAAGACCATCGCCGACGCCGAGGGGGACGTCCTCAGAGGAATCCGTGAGTCAAAACTAAAATAAATATTATAATAATCACCCCCAAATTAAAATCATATCTATGGACGCTTCACACCACTTCAGTCTGGCCCGGCCCTGTGCTAAGTACCTGAAGGACTTGTGTTACGGGTACCAGACAACGGAAATATATTTAATACTTTTATATTATACATATATTTAAGATTTTACTATATCATACATATAACATACATTTAATACACATCCAAGACCCAGGAACATTGCAAAATTTTTGTTCCGTCGGCGGGATTCGAACCCGCGACCGCCGGCTTGCGCTGCCAAAGCGCCACCAACGGAGCCACAGACGTCGTCAAATTATCAGGCAGTGAGCTGATTATGATTGTTGCATAACATTTTTCATCAACTTATGCAATTATGACTCGCATACGTCTAGTCATACGCACACAAACAGTGAGCCGAAGTCTGGCAAAGCCTGACCGCTGTGCCGGTCGGAGTGGGGTGCGTTAGGTTTTTTACGTTATGGAATTTTTTGATTCCGTGGCTGTGCTCAAAGCCCGCGATAAAAGCAATGCTATAGCTTAAAAATCAGGCATACAAATGTCAATATTGACATGAACTATTAGCTGTGCTCACGCTATCCTATAATAGTTAAGGCAGTGTGCATGTAAATTTTTCATAAACTTTTTATAATCTAATATATATAAAATATAAATCTCCTGTCACGATGTTTGTCCGCGATGGATTCCTAACCCGTTTTTAATGTTTCTTATTTTTAAATGTGTGCTTTTTTCCAACTTGAGAGATAGGATAGCTTAGATCTTTAATTATAGTCGCAATTTTATTTTATTGCAAATTATTTGTCTATAAAGAGCGACCATTGTTTATGCGCCGCGGGTCACGGGAAAGCGATGGACGTTGCAATGGTGACATACTTATTTTGTCACTAATTCAATAAAATAATACGGGCGATATACTTTATATATTATGGCAAAGACACGTTTGCCGGGCAGCTAGTAGAATAATATAAAGTGAGTTTGTATTTCAATATTGTTGATAAAATATATGTTGGTTACATTTCAGAATCGGTGGAGCACTGTTGCAGCATAACCTCCCTGCAGCTGGGTGACTGTATACAGAACATCGCTAAGGACATGGACACACACAGCTATAAGGTGCCACTGGGTGTAGTGGGAGGTAAATACTACATTCAAATTCAATATCATACTTGTACGAGAATTGTTACCCCAAAAAAATTAAGGCAAATATTTTTTTTTCAATTGTAAGTTGTAACAGACTATACGGCTGAAACAGTGCCACTTCAGTAGAACAAGACATGTCATGTGTGACATAGTAATAATAATATCTATCTATGGACGCTTCACACCACGTCAGTCTGGCCCCGTGGTAAGTACCTGAAGGACTTGTGTTACAGGTACCAGACAACGGAAATATATTTAATACTTTTATACTATACATATATTTAAGATTTTTATTATATCATACACATATTTAATACACATCCATGACCCAGGAACATTGAAAAACTTTTTGTTCCGTCGGCGGGATTCGAACCCGCGACCCCCGGCTTGAGCTACCAACGCGCTCACCACTGAGCCACAGAGGTCGTCAAAGTGGTCTTATCTTTCAAATATTTTAACAAGAGCAAGAATTTTTAATATTAGTTTCATGTTTATCCCACCAGGTACCACATTTAGAAACTTTAAATTTTACCCCATATTTATGCGAAGATCTATCAGTTTTCAAAACTACATTTTTTACCCTCAAGTATAGTGCATTCAAGTTTATCTCATTTGAAATATAGTAACTTTTAATTTTATCCCATTATTATCCCTAGGCGGAGCAGTCTTCAAATTTACCCCATTTCTTAACCCCCAGATGCAGCAGCATTCAAGTATACCCCATTCCTGGTGTAGCAATATTCAAATTTACCCCATTTCTGGTGTACCCATATTCAAATTTATCCAATTTCTGATGTACTTAGCGATATTCAAATTTACCCCATTTCTGGTGTAGCGATATTCAAATTTACCCCATTTCTGGTGTAGCAATATTCAAATTCACCCCATTTTCCCCCCAGGTGTAGCAGCCTTCAACTTCCCCGTGATGATCCCCCTGTGGATGTTCCCGCCGGCGGTGGTGACGGGCAACGCGTGCATCATCAAGCCCTCGGAGCAGGACCCCGGCGCCACGCTCATGATGATGGAGCTGCTGCAGGAGGCCGGCGCTCCCCCTGGCCTCGTTAACGTGAGTACCCCACCGGGTCACGTGATGATCCCCCACGTGATGTCCACGTGACGTGATCTCTCTGTGGATGTTAGAATGTAGTACTGTTAAGCGGCATAAGCTAAATCGGCTAATATTATAAAGCTAATATTTGAATATAGTTTGTAAGCATTGATGGATTTTCACGTTGTTTCACGTGATAGTCTTGAACTGACCGAATTTTGACTAAATTTAGTAAGCTTTAGCATCTGGACCAATGTTACAGTAGTAGTTTTCATACTGAAAACTATACTTATTGTTTACACGGATAAAGCCGCGAGTACAATAAGCTAGTTAAAGGCCTACTGTCAAAACGCTAGCCCCGCCTACACAACGCTATCCTCCAATCGTGATACAATAATTCCATGAATCGTGCTCCCGGGTAATGTGTTTAGGCTGCAGCTAATAGTGAACAATATCGCGTAACAACGGTTCCCGCATTATAGCACGAAAGTAAAGGTCGTAAGTCCCAAAACTGTTTTTTGATGATTACTTAAAAACTAAATACATTACTAATAATATTTCCTTTAGCGATTATTTTATAAATGTGTAACTGAATAAGTGTAACAGATATTTGTTGAAATGTCCAAAAAGATTCATAATTTCAAAAAATAAAACTATCGAGTCAAAATAAGTGAATCGTGTTTTCCGTTAGTAGCTAATTGTATATTTATCTGATATTTGCCTAACGGAAAACACGATTCACTTATTTTATCGATTACACTAAAGCCTTCGATAGTATTAAACACACATCCATATTTCAAGCCATCCACAACCAAAACATAGATACCACTTATATAAATCTTTTAAAAATCATTTACTGCAATAGTTCCGCTAATATAAAATTGAATAACACTGGACCAATATTCCGAATTCTCAACGGGGTTAAACAAGGAGACCCGCTCTCTCCCAAAATGACTTTTACGAGTGTTGTCGCAGAAGTATTCCAAAAGTTAGCAGCACCATGGGAGGCGAAAGGTATTGTGGTCGGCGACAGAAGGCTGACAAACCTTCGGTTTGCCGACAACATCATCCTATTCGCACCTACAGCCTCAGAATTGCAAAGCATGCTTGAAGACCTAAGCACTACAAGCCTCGAGGTGGGATTAGCGATGAATCGGTCCAAAACCAAATTAATGACCAACAGCAAAAAGTGTAAGGTTGAGGTAGACGGGCAAGAAATACACTATGTCGACGAGTACATCTACTTGGGCCAGCTAGTCTCTTTTGATAACAGACAAGGGAAGGAAGTCGACGACGAATCGAAAACTCCTGGAAGAGCTACTGGTCCATGAAGACGCTGATGAAGGGAGATTTACCAATCTCCCTGAAACGCAAACTCGTCGACATGTGTATTTTGCCTGTCCTAACTTACGGTGCTCAGACCTGGTCATTGACCGAGTCGCAACGATCCCAGCTCGGGGTTTGTCAAAGAGCGATGGAGCGCAGCATATTAAGGTGGGTTTACACCAAAAGAACATAGAGCAAGAACAGCACAAGAACATTCTTTCGTATTCGTTTAGTGTAAACTATAATTCGTTACAACATACTTTAGATCGTTTACACCAACCGAATCAACAAGAACATCAAGAATAAGAATTTTTGCTCTATAGATGAGAATTATATAGCTCCGTTTAGACCAAACGAGCGAATGCTCATTACTCATTCGTCAACGATAAGTAGTAGGGTTCACACTACACTCAAAGAGTATATAAACTACGTAACAACTACACTATGTCTGACTGTAATAGCGGTATTGTGATTTCAAGTGCTGTATTTATTGTTATAACGCAATTAATGAAAAAGAAAAGAAGGAAAAGACGTTGATGGGTGACGAATTTAATAAAAGAAGAATACTCGATAATTTAAAAAACCCGCCAAAAAGTAAAATATTTCAAGAACACTAGAATTCCTTTGAAGAGACCGCCTCGAAGAGCGAGCACGCCCGAACACGAAAGAACGCTCTAGGCAATTGCTCGAGCGCTCTTGCGTCGTTTACACCAAACGAGCGAGATTCTTAGAGCATTCTACCTATTTTACCGCCGAACACGTGGCGAACACACTAGAACAACGAAAGAATGTTCGTTGTTAGTTTACATCAAAAGAGCTTTACTAGAATGAGCATTCGCTCGTTTGGTGTAAACGGAGCTTTAGGGGTCAGACTAGCGGACCGAATAAGAAATAGTACACTGCGCTCCAAAACTGGTATTGCTGACGTCGGCATAAAAGCTGCCAAGCTAAAATGGGACTGGGCGGGCCATACAAGCCGTATGCATCCTGACCGCTGGGCAAAAATCACCACAGAATGGGTACCAGATGAATACGAGCCAGGTTGGCCTACAGCTGCGTTGGATCGAGAGAACTGGAAGACTTTGGGGGAGGCCTTTGCCCAGCAGTGGGACAGCATAGGCTCTTAAAAAAAAATTGAGAAGCAACAGTAAGGATGCCAGTTTCCTTAAATTTTTCTCTCAGTGAAGTATTACGGGCCAGCTTGTAGATTGCCCGAACAGCTCGTTTCTGCAGCACAAAAATTGTATTTATATCTGCAGCATTGCCCCACAGCAATGCCGTAGGACATAATACTATGAAAGTAACTAAAATACACTAGGCGTGCTGTTGTTTCATCTGAAAATTTACTAATCTTAGTTACTGCATATGCTGCTGAACTGAGTCTGTCGGCCAACCCAGCAATATGAGGGCCCCACTGAAGCTTGGAGTCTAGCGTAATACCTAAAAATACAGCTGTATCCACTAGCTCCATAACATCACCATTTAAAAGCACATTGGTTTCCGTTTGCCTTACATTGGGCAATTTGAATTTAATACATTTTGTTTTTTTTTACTATTAAGTAAAAGATTATTAACGCTAAACCAATGTACAATCTTTAGCATTATTTACTTCGTCATAACACGCATTAAGCAGTTTGATATTAAATGTAAGAGATGTATCATCAGCAAATAATACTATCCCATGCTTATCTTTAATTAAGAATGTTATAATTATATAAATAAGAAACAGGAAGGGTCCTAATATAGACCCCTGTGGGACTCCCCATTTCAATTTTTGCACCAGCAGATTTTTTACCATTTATCTCAACCCTCTGAGTTCTATTTGACAAGTACGATTTTAGGAGGGCGAGTGCTTTGTCTTTTATGCCATAGTGACAGAGTTTCCTGACCAATGTTTTGTGTTGCACGCAATCAAAAGCCTTTGAGAGATCGCAAAAAACTCCTAGAGCATCCTGCGACGTCTCCCAGGCATTAAAAATACTACTAATCAATTCAACGCCTGCGTCTGTAGTAGACCGTCCCTTTGTGAATCCAAATTGTTTATTATGTAAAATATTATTTAAATTAAAGTGCGTTAGTAATTGATTCAGTATTATCTTTTCATAAATTTTACTCAATGTCGGTAAAATAGATATAGGTCGGAAATTAGACGGGTCTGACCTACTACCAGATTCAAAAAGAGGTAAAACTTTACTGTGTTTCATTAGATCAGGAAACACGCCATTTTTTATACAATCATTAAAAATAGTCGCTAAGTAGGGCGCGATAACATCGATTATAGATTTAATAACCTTCATTGATAGGCCCCACAAGTCGGTAGTGTTCTTAATATTTAGTAAATTGAATGTTTTTATAATGTCTTGAGGACCTACTTCTTTAAATCTAAAGTCGATATCACATTCATTTACATTTTCTTTAAGTAACAATATAGCATCATCAGGAGATTCCTTTAAGTTTCTTGTAATTGAAACTGGAATGTCAGCAAAAAATTTCTCAAAAGCAGTCGCAACATCATTGTCGGAAGTTATATTTTTGTTATCTATATTTAATTTAAAATCTGAGTTGTGACTGGCGACTCTTCCAGTTTCACTTGCTATTATTTGCCACGTTGTCTTTACTTTATTTTTTGAATTCTTAATTTTATTTCTAATGTAAATAGATTTTGCAGCCCTACAAACTTACTTAAATATTTTTGAATATAATCTAACATATTTTTAAAGGGTTCACTTTGATTTATAGTTCTTTCATTATAAAGGTCATACAATTTTAATCTGCTTTTCATAATACCTGGTGTAGCCCATTCACTAAATTTACTCTTATTATTTTTAATGTTAATTCTATATCTCGATTATAGGACAGCGGGGTGTGTAGGTGGGCCCGGCTAGCGTGATTTGATATTTTTGATAGCCCGGTCTTAAAAATAATCTATAAATTATTCTTTTCCAGGTGGTCCACGGCACCCACGACACCGTCAACTTCTTGTGCGACGAGCCCGACATCAAAGCCGTGTCATTCGTCGGCGGCGACGCTGCCGGAAAACACATCTACAGCCGCGCCTCCGCCGCAGGTACACCCCTCTCTGTCACACGCATACTGACACATACTGCTGTCTCACTCGCACAGTGACGAGCCTGACATCAAAGCCGTGTCGTACGTCGGTGGCGACGCTGCCGGCAAACACATCTACAGCCGCGCCTCCGCCGCAGGTACATTCCTCGTTGTAGTAGTAGGTACAGACGTTGATCTGTCAACTGCCTAGGAATCAATTTCATCGATGGTATAGTTCTTGCAATCTACGAGTGCGCGTCGCCCTTAGTTGTGTGAGTGACCATATCTATACACGCGTACATGGCTCGCTGGCTACTGACTGCTCCGTCGGGTACGCACACTAACGAAAATGTCTATTCGCATTTCCAACTACAAATAAAGGCGACGCGCACTCGTAGATTGCAAGAACTATACTATCAAAGAAGTTGATTCATAGGTAGATAGCGGACCTGCGTCAATTGATCGGGCTGTGTCAATTCAATGTTAGTCGCGATCTGTCGGCTGGGTTTGACATAACGCGACCAAATTACGAAGGTCCACCATCTGCCTATGAGTCAATTTCTCTGATAGTACAATTGAGAGAAACACTTTCAACGGTTCTTGGTATTCAGAACAACATCTAGTTCTAAGGCGGTGTTTCCACCTGCAAGCAAACTCGTGGAATTTTGCGTGAGTGTTGTTACTTGCAATATTGTTTAGATTTCATACTTATTGCTGCAATAAATGTCGTGCGAGAAGCTCGCGGATAAATGCCATACGAAACTAGACCGTATATCTTCGGTGACCCGCAGCGAGATCTGTCGCGAATCCTCGCAGACATGTTTAGACATGCTGTCGCAACTACTCGCAGGAAGCGCTTGACAAATTGTCGCGACAGCACTTGCTACGGTGTTTACACTTGCAAGCTGCTGTCAAACAGACTGTCAGACACTTCTCGCGACAGTTGTCTTGCAGGTGGAAATGTAGTCTGTAGGCGTCATATTGCTAATTGAAACTAGATAGCTGTCACATGTATTTTTAATTATTAAACCTTATTTCAGGTAAACGCGTGCAATCCAACATGGGCGCGAAGAACCACGGCGTGATAATGCCGGACGCGAACAAGGAGCATACACTCAACCAGCTGGCCGGAGCCGCGTTCGGGGCCGCGGGACAGAGGTGCATGGCGCTCAGCACCGCTGTGTTTGTTGGTGAGTTGGTCTTACCAGAGACTAGATGTATATTTTCTCTATGGTCTTACATAACAAAGTTACAGTTGTCTTATTGCTATAACACGTGGAATCAGACGATGTGATGTAAAAAAGTGCTTTCTTCTATAGTGTATTGAAGAGCAACGTGATTTTGACAGTCCGTATATTTTAATGTTTCTTCTCTCTTTTGTCTTTTTACCTGTACTTACTTATTTTGAAAATAAAATTATTTGATTTGATGGTAAATGTCATCAAATTACTCTTATTATTTTTTAAGGAATAAAGACAGTTAATGTTTAGAACATACATTAATAGTAGAGGACTGTGGTGCTCATTTTATTTTAAAAAGTCAATTCATACCGAGCGAAAATTGGAACAATAGTATAGTATTCTATTAATACATAAGAATAGGCTACTTGACCTATATTCAATTTCATTGAACAAATGCATATTTCTAGTAGAACTTGGCCTAGGAAACCGTATTTCACCCATAAAGGTAATATACCTATCGGAATAGAGAAACAATCCCGAGCTGTCAAGCTTAACCAAAATTTGATTTACATCTGTGTATACAATTATGTTTACGTGTGCGTGTCAGTGATGTACAAACATCTTGTAATTCGACAAAATATCGATCATGGAATAATAATTGTAAGATTGTAAACATTATGCCGGCTGTACATTCTCGCCGAGACACAGCGAGGCGGCCCGAGTGCGAGAGTGTAAATGGGTGCGCTCGCCTCGTCTCGCCTTTCTCGGACCCTCTCGGTCCGTTGTCGTCGCCCGAGACAAAGGGTCTCGCGAGGAAAACGAGCGCACTACTGTACATTCTTGCGTCTTTCAGTACTAGTCCTGCCGTTAGACAGTGTAGAACAGAAAAATAACAATATTAAACGTCATTATCAGTCATCATCTATGAGAAATAAAATTAAATATGATTATAAATCTTTGGATTACAATGATATCTTTCGATGCATGGTGAATGGTGAATGGTCGTTTTTGATATGTGTTAATGATAGTTCTTATCTGCGATTGAACTAAGCGCGAATGTACATGATCGCACTCGGGCAAGGGGCTCTCGCACGAGACTCTCGCCCGAGAGCTCTCGGCGAGAGTGTACAGCGGGCATTATAAAATAAAACTACATAGATATAATATAATAAAATTGTAATTTTGAAGTAAAATGTGACTTTTCTTCAAAATGCTTGCTGCATAATTAAGTATGCATGAATTTTTCTTGGGAGTCCAGTTTGGACGGTTAATTATTTTAAGCCATGAATTTCTGGTATCCAGGTCAGCAGGAAATCTGAAAAATTGGCCAAGTGTAAGTCGGACTCACGCATGAAGGGTGGCCGGTGAAAAACCGGGCATTTTCTAAAACCCGGTACGATACGACACGACATATTGTCATGACACGATTCGACACGACAGGTTACGTCACGTGACATCAGTACCTACACGACACGACACGACTTCACTAGACCCTATTAATTTTCAATTCACTCTCAATGAGCCTACTGAGCCCTTTTATTTGATGCCCATCTTGCAGAAGTGCTTTCAACTATTTCCCTATCTTGGATGAGCAGCCGTATTTTATAGTAGAGCGGGCTGCGGGACCCCACTACTAGGACTTAATTTTTACCCTTCGGAACCTTAAAAACGATAAATTATGTATGATAGTATATTAATATACTTAAAACTAATTATAAACTACGGATGAGTATGTTATCATTTCAACATTCCTAGATAATTAGTATACTTAACTAAAAAATATTTTCATATCGACACAACTTATCGATAACTTGATGCAGCCCTAGTGTAAAATAGATGAAAATTGTTTACACAAAATATCCTTAAATTGTGCACCATGGCTAGTCAAGTTATGTTTTCCATATAATTAAACATATACAGAAGTGAACATGGACGTAAAAATACCAATAACTCGTAGGGAATTGGCAAAAATAAACTTAAAACTAGGTCCTGTCGATGTAGAATAATTCACCATCGAAATGAATATTTGTCCGGGTTTTTTCGATGTGTGGATCCAGAAACATTCCACAAACATTTAACCATGTTTCTAGAGCAGTATTTCTAAAAATTATTCATTATTTAACTTAAAATCACAATTTTTCTGAGAGCCCAAATTGACAACGATCGGCCCAGGGGCAGACAGACTGTCAAACAGATGAAAAAAAAGCTATGCAACCTCAAATCACGCTTCTCTTTCTACCACGCAGTGTTACTGATAGTGACATCTCGCTTGCTCAGGCCTTTGTTTCTCTATTCCGATAGGTATATTAACTTTATGATTTCACCCTTATTATCAAATAAAAGCTTATGATTGATAAATAAAGTCGATTTGAAAATATGATTTTATGAAAATAGGAATTGTACTGACGAAAACGCTTTTGCGGTACTTCCGATGTGGATGTGACGTCATCCTCATACTAATTTAATATCTTTTATTTATCGCGCTCGCTATATGTAAGTTTATTTGTACATGAATAATAAGAATAAGCCTATTATATATTTTCTATTATCTCCATTTATTGTAGACGGGAAATGAAATGGCCAAAACTTTTCTCCAAAAGTTTTCAACATTACAAATGATTTCTAATTTCTTATATAATTATTTTATAATTTTTGGGCACTTTTAGACTCGTACATTTAGCACATTAAAAAAATTTCAAAAAAGAGAGTTTAAAATACAAAGCGTATGACGTCACACTATGGCGGACAGTGTTTTCGGCGCCATTTAAGAGGCATATTTTTCAATAAACATTTTTATGGGTTTCTACTGTATAAAATATTAAAATATTAGTTTTTTTTTTGTAAAAATGAATGATTATGAAGCGATTAGCATGAAGAAAAAAATTAGGTCAAGTAGCCTATTTTGATCGTCAGCTACTTCAGTATGGGTGGAATAAAAATTGAGAGTATCTCAAAGTTGTTGGGAATCATATTGTATTTTATTTATTTTTATTTTATTTTATTAAGATAACTACAACCTTAAAACTAACTATTTAAATAAACAAACTATAGTTAACTAAAAGGTCAATTAAAGTTACCTACATAAACACAGCTTAAATACTAAACTAAAGCTTAAACCGACTTAATTAGAAAATCTAAATATTAGCACAATTAATTTTAAAGCATCTACATAACTATTTCATAAATTTAACTAATACAATGTACTTAAACAAAAAAATAATACAAGAGAGGGTAGAGAAAAAAATATATATATAACTTAGGTTGCTTCATTACCATTTCATGGAATGTTGCGTTGAGGTAAGATATTGTTTACACTTTAGTCACAATACAATGTACTTATAATGTTAAAGATAATTATATAGAAACTATTACTACCAACAATAACTTTGTCTCAATTTACAGTAATTATTATTATAAGTATATTAAATAACTTTCAAGCAGTATACAATAGATATTGCACATGCAAAGTCATAAAATGGTACACAAAAATAAATTGAGATGAATTATTGAGCGCTCTCACCAGATAAAATGCCTTTTATTTTGTTCATAAAAGATTTCTTATTTCCAATAAAGATGTCAACTTCGGAGAAGTATTTATTGTAATTTTCTGCAACTCTTGTAAGTACAGCATTTTGGCCATAAGATGTACGATGCAAAGGCACAGCAAGCATAGGGGTGTTTCTCGTGCGATAAATTGGTGTGTTAAATGTTATTTGTGTAAGTAATTCTGGGCAGTTGATACGCCCTCGTAGTATATCAAAGAGTAGGCTCATATTCATTAGAGAACGTCTATCCTCAAGAGATAGTAAGTCATAAGTCCGGCAGTTGTTCTTGTAGTTGATAACTTTATTTTTAATTCTGAAATTTACATATTTTACAAATTTCTTTTGGATTCTCTCGATCCTGTTGATGTGGACAGCATAATACGGTTGCCACACTTGACAAGCATACTCTAATATACTCCTATCATATGCGTAATAAAGTACTTTTAAACTAAGAATATGGTTGAATGGTTTGCAAGTTCTTATGATAAAACCTAAGTTTTTATAGTTAGTTAGTTAGTTTATAGTTTTATAGTATTCACATGATAAAGATCCCAATTCGCACCAAATAAAGGTTCATATCTAGATTATAGACATTTAGGCTCGGAAGGTGTTATTTTAGTTTTAGTATGTATCAACAGATGGCGCTTTACAAGTAAAATCTTATATATAAAAATGGATTTTCAAATGTGTTAGTCGCGCTAAAACTCGAAAACGGCTGAACGGATTTGGCTGATTTTAGTCTTAAAATATTCGTAGAAGTCCAGGGAAGGTTTTAAAGTGACACGAAGTTCACCGGGACAGCTAGTCTATATAATAAATCTTCCTCACAAATATTGACTAATTATCTAACTATTTACTTAAAATTGCTATGTGAGACAATTTTATAGTTCATTCAAACGAAAATCGCCGTCAGCTGAATGTTTTAGGTGGAAATGTCGTCTACGCGACGCCCTAGGATACATTGAGCGCGAAGTATGGTCATACTGGTTATATTATAACTTATATCGCTGGCTGACGGTTTTTATACGAATGTACAACCCACCACAAGTCCGGCGACTGACGCTCATTATGTTGATTATTATTAAATATTAATCTACTACTGGACAGAAATTTGGTCGGTATAAAAATATGACTTTACAATAAATAGCATCACCTCCCCTCCCCTACTATAATATTAATAAGTTGCACTTCAATATACATATACTTTTAGGTTTCTAGTTATGAAGCAACAGTTGTCATAAAGTTCCTTCACTGTTTGTGCAACAATTTCTAGTCCCAGAACACTGGCTAGTCTGATCTGACGTTTTGATAGCCAATCTCGTTTTTTAATAACCAGGCTACAATAATATAATAATAATAATAAGCCTTTATTAATTCCTTAAAAAGATTAATTTACATTTACATTACATTACAATAATATCTAGATACAATACTATGATAGTTTGCATAGCGTTACAGATATTTTTATTTAAGTATTTATATTATGATTATTTTACAACAATATTATACATTACATTCATGGTTTAATTTTTTTTGTATATAACATCTTAGTTTTTATTTCTTATGTCATTATTAAGTAACACAATATTTACATTTCTAAATAGTCATTTTTTTTAAATAATTTACATTTTCTTTTTGCAATATACCTACTAGTATTATAATTTTTGGTACTATACAATATAATTGTTATTACTTAATATTTGGTACTATACAATATTATTGCTATAAAATAATGATAGGTAGTTACAACATTCATATTTCTAAATAGTCATTTCATTTTTCTATATTTTTAACATTTACAAGTCATTTCATTTTTCTATATTTTTAACTTTTCTAATATTATTATTCATTTATTTTTATTATTATTGTTCTGTGTATGTCAATTTATTTTGTAATTTTTATATTTACATGTACTACCTGCTTATTAGATATAATATTTATTTAATTTTCATTAATTTATATTTTAGCATGATTTATTTACATTGATGCCAAGTCTTAATATTATACAATACTTTACTATATTACATTTACAATTATCACAATATCTATTTACTATCTTTTTCATGCAACTTTTGGTTCAGTTTTCTAGTATTTATATCTTTATAAGGACCTCTCTACAGAGTGAAGGCCTCCTCCATGCTGGTCCACACCTTTCTATACCAGGCTACAATAGACTATAATATGCGAGTGGCCAGTATACTGGTACACAAAATGAACACACTCTAAAAATGTTTTTTTTTTTTATAACCAGGTTCAGCCAAGGAGTGGATTCCGGAGCTGGTGGCGCGTGCGCAATCGCTCAAGGTGAACGCCGGCCATGTGCCCGGAACTGACGTGGGCCCCGTCATCTCTGTTAAGGCCAAGGAGAGGATCGAGAAACTTGTGGAGTCTGGTATGTACCGTCCGATCATTGTGGACGATGTTATGCAATATCAATCCTCAATTGTTTACCTACGACTGTCGTCGGCCGCTCGCGACCAGTCAGTGTATGAAAATGTATGGCACCGATTCCGATCCGGCTTACGACTGTCGCGATGCACGGAATAGTACCTTAAGGGTCTAAACACACTAGGCAGAATTACGCCGGCGTAATTTACGTGGCTGAAATTACGTTTAGCCGCTTACGTCTGATGCGACTCACTATAAATTACGCGAAGAGCCGAAATTTCGCGGCGTAATTTCCGTTGGGGGCGGGCGCGCGCGTGCTTTTCAAGTGCAGTTTGAATGCAGTTGACATGACTGCAATAGAACTGCAAACCAAACAGTTCACACGACTGCACGCCAACTGCAACTGAACTGCAATCCGACTGCGCGTTTGTGTGCGTTAATGCTTTGGGTCTATACAGACGAACTGCAAGCCAACCGCAAATTACAGTTCAAGTGCAGTATAGACCCTTAAGGTTGGATTTGCTATGTTCGGTTTTGATAATTCCGTCGCGTATAGTGTGTTGCTATACAAAACATTACCGCCGAATCGCTGCCGAACTTAACGCTCGACTCGGCTCGACGGAAATTCGGCTCGCGACGGAATTTCGGCATAGTGTGTCGTCCATCGCGTTCCGTCCATATTTTGTATGCATTTTAAACGCGGCGGAATTTACGCCAGCGTAATTCAGTCTAGTGTGTTATGTGTTTAGACACTAAGTGTCTAAACACACCATGCCGAAGTTACGCGGCGGAAGTTCGGCATGATTACGCCTGCAATGTATTTTAATTTTTTAAATTACCGATGACACCGAAATTACGTTGCGTTATATTGTATGCGTTTGACATTGCTGATGTAATAATGCCGAACTTCCGCCGCGTAACTTCGGCATGGTGTGTTTACAACAAAAATCGTTATTAAAAAAAAAGTAACTGTAAGTGAGCGTGGACACTGCCATGCCCTCAGATATTTCGCTATTTTCCTCGTAGTAGTAAAAGAAGTTGCGTAAAAGCCGCAAAGGATTTATAATTTGTCGCCAAATCTAAACTAACAATAGGAAGGCATTGTGATGCAAACGGGAAGTAGTATACGAAAATTGATTATTATTTATTTTTATGTATTCTGTTCCAGGTGTAAAGCAGGGCGCTAAGCTCGTTCTAGACGGCCGCGGCGTCAAAGTGTCTGGATTCGAAAAGGGCAACTTCGTCGGACCGACCATTCTCACGGACGTCAAACCTAACATGGAGTGTTATAAGGAGGAAATATTCGGCCCAGTCCTAGTCTGTCTTTTCGTTGATACTCTAGAAGAAGCCATTCAAATGATAAACGCCAACCCCTACGGAAACGGTACAGCCATCTTCACGACCAACGGAGCTACAGCTAGGAAGTTTTCCAATGAAATAGACGTTGGACAAGTGGGAGTTAACGTGCCAATTCCGGTTCCACTATCCATGTTCTCTTTCACGGGCACGCGCGGAAGTTTCCTCGGTACAAACCACTTCTGCGGAAAACAGGGCATCGATTTCTACACGGAACTCAAGACAATCGTGTCATTCTGGAGACAGAGCGACGTGTCACACGCAAAGGCAGCCGTCTCGATGCCGACTCAACAATAATTTAGGAATCTTGCCACCGTCGCTTAGCTTTAAGTATAATAGCATTTATATTTTTTGATTTTTGGTTTATTCGTCTTCAATGTCTTCCATGTATTTATATAGAAACTATTTTATTATGTAAAATGCTCACAATATTATTGTTAATCATGTATCGAATAATATTTACTGTTACGATTTCGTCGCTATTCTTATTTCACCACCTATCTATAATACTAATATTATAAAGCGGAAGAGTTTGTTTGTTTAAACGCGCTAATCTCAGGAACTACTGGTCCGATTTTAAAAATTCTGTGTTAGATAGCTCATTTATCGAGGAAGGCTATTATAGGCTATATTTAATCACGCTACGACTAATAGGAGCTAAGAAATAGAGGAAAATGTGGGAAAACGGGGGGAAATTATTTGAAAGGGCTTATTTGAACGCGCTAATCTCAGGAACTACAGGTCCGATTTGAAAAATTATTTCAGTGTTAGATAGCTCATATTTTATCGAGGAAGGATATTATCTACAGATAGCGCGCGAGTTGAATGCCGTCGGGGCCTGAGGTGAAGAGCGGGAGCATCTCCCCCCGCCGCCCGCACGCCGCGTCTCGCGCGCCTTCAGTTTAGTGCTGTGCTGTCCTTGACAACTATCATACGCTTACTGTGTTATCGCGTTAAGATAAAGTTGCAGCCGCGTGTTATTTTTGTTTTTAATAATGTCTGATCCGTGTACGTCAAGTTCTGTTACAAAAAAACGAGTTTTTATTCATCGCCAAGCACGGGAAATGGCGAAAAATGTTCTAGACATGTGTGTTGAAGAAAGGCAGAACAACAATTTAACATTCACATTAAATAATGCTTACGATCGCGCAAGCCGTTACACTGGACTTTCAAAGAGAACATTGTCTACAATTCAAAATGAAGCCAAAAAAGGGCCTCTTTGTTCGCCTTCTAAAAAGAAAAGACAGTGTAACAAGAAGACAAATTTAAACGTCGATGATTTTGAACGAGATGTTATACACAGAATTATTGAAGAATTTTATTTAACTAAAAAAATTGTTCCGACCTGCATTAAACTCCTCGCAGCTATTCGAGAAAAAATCGAGTTTCCATGGGGAGTGACGAGTTTAAGAAAATTGTTAAAAGACATGGGATATAGATGGCTTAAATGTCATAATAAACGTAGAATTTTGGTGGAGAGGCCAGCTGTCGCATATGCACGGTCAATTTATTTGCGGAAAATTCGTAAATATAGGCAAGAAGATCGAAATATTTTTTTTCTCGATGAAACATGGGTAGACAACAACCTCACATTTAAAAAATGCTGGAGAAATGAAATGATCGACGCCGTGTTGACGGATACAAGCTCCACGAACAGGCTCATTCTTGTCCACGCAGGATCGAGAGGAGGGTTTTTAAATGGTGCAAAGTTACTTTTTAAAGCTGGTACTACGTCAGGTGATTATCACGGACAGATGAACAGTGTTAATTTTGAGAAGTGGGCCACTGATATGTTAATCCCAAATCTACCACAAACCAGCGTTGTTGTGATGGACAACGCACCGTATCATAGTGTACAAGAAAATAAAGTCCCAACAAAGTCCAGCACGAAATCAGTAATGTTGGAATGGTTAACCAAGAACAATATCGAAGCTTCACTTACTATGAGAAAAGATCAGCTCTTTCACTTGGTTCAGTTACATAAACCTACGGAAAAATCTTTCAAAATCGATGAATTCATCAGAAGTCAAGGCCATATCGTAGTAAGACTACCACCGTACATGTGCGACCTCAACCCTATTGAGTTGGCTTGGGCAAAAGTAAAAAGAATTGTAAGGCATCACAATGTTACTTCTGATTTCTCCCTAAAAAGGTTAAAAGAAGTTACGGAGCTGGCTCTCTCTCAGGTCACAGAGGAAGATTGGCGTGGCTTCGACGATCACGTCATAATTTTAGAAGAAAATTATTGGCAAAGAGATGGATTAATGGAAGATACCATAGATCGATTCGTAATTGAGGTCAGCGATGGTGAGGATAGTGACACCGATTCAAACATGTCTGCCATTTCAGAATCTGATGCTGCATAAATTATAATTTTTTTTTATTGATTTTAATGTGTAAAATAATAAAAAATGTGTGATATTATTACCTTGTTTTTTTCTAAACTCAAAACGCTAAACTTAAAACAATGTTGAAATTTATCGACATATTGTCATCATTAATTCTAATTAGGTCACAGCACTATCGCATTCCTGAGCTCTGCATTCAACTCGCGCGCTATCTATAGGCTATATTTATAACACGACTATACCTTGAAGATGATACGCGTGACACATAATATTTGACAATAGTCCCTACTATTGTCAAATATTATGTGTCACGCGTAGATACCTAAAAAAATTAATCGATATTTTAAAAATATCGAATCACTTCGTAAAGGAATTATTGCAATCGAAATTATCGATTTCGTACTGACGTTTCAAAGTGGCGCCGGCGATTTAAGATGGCCGCCCTTTTTATCGATTTGATTTCGATTCCACCGTATTGACATAAATTCCGTTACATGCATCTGACATTTTTCAAATATTTTCGTAACAATAATTTTATACTCCTATTTCACAGTTAATATTTATAATTATATATTAATAAGCATAGCTGGGCATTAACTCGTTAATCCGTTAATCGTTAATTAACGAAGTTAACATTTTGATTAACGAATTAACTTATAAGTTAAATTTAGAAAATGTTAACGGACACGTTAACTTCCGTTAATATGTAGAAGTCCGTTAATCGTTAATCCAATGCCTACTATTTAGCGCACAGCGCCGCGGCGTGGCGCGATAAACAGGTTCAGAAGTACAATCTGTCAAGAAAACGTAGACGCAGTAGGTATAAAATTTTCTAAACTTAATCACGCTCAAAAGGTGGTTTTCTCTTTGTTTTTTCACAGAGAACGCTTATACACTTTAAATATTATCACCTTGCCCATTTTTATCTCGATTTAATAAGGTTTTCATATTTTTATGTGATTTAAAAATGATGTAAAGTGTTACATTTTAAAGTTGTGTTAGCTTCCAGAACCTAAACCAACAGGTTTTTTAAGTACCTACACTAAAGCAACGATATAAAAATGCAATTTTACAATAATTAACGGATTAACGATTAACGTTAACTTGCGTTAATTCTTCCGAAATGTAACGCTTTAACGTTTAACGAAGCTAACTTTTTTTGTAGCGGATTAACGATTAACGAAGTTAACTATTTGATTAACGGTGCCCAGCTATGTTAATAAGTTAGTATTACGTTTATTTTTTAGTCATTTACAATTATGGAAACATATTTTATTTTTGTAGATGGAATATAATTTATTACATTCTGATTTTTTTTTCCTTGTAAAAAATTCCGTAGCAAGGATTATGAGAACTGTCACCCATATCATCTTAGAACGAACAAACTTTATTAGGAGCGAAGAAATAGAGGAAAATGTTGATAAAACGGGGGAAATTATTTGAAGGGGCTTAAATCTCACGAACTATTAAAGCAATTTTTCTGTTTTTTGGTTCAGATAAGAAGTAGACCACGTGAAGGATCATAGTCTATTTTAAGTGGACTAATAATAATTAGTCTGTGAAATATCAAATGTACGCGGGCGAAGCCGCGTGGAACGTCTAGTAACATAATATAACTCTGATAGCTCCGATGGCTCGGTAATGTTGCACGAATGGGAGAGGATTGTGTTCGTGCCACTAAAAAGGAGTTCCTTGGCACGAAGCTAATACAAAGTTCCTTGGGCGTCCGATCGAGCGACGATCTGTCGGCCGTCCACGGTAAAAACCGATGGCTAGATTAGAATGCTAGATGTCGTGGAGTCGGACCTGCGCGATCTTCAAGTCACAGATGAGCATTGAGCAATCACAGAGTGGCAAGAAACTGCGCAAGACCGCGACAAACTCGTGTCGGAGGCCGAGATCCACTTTGGGTCGCTGAGCCATCGTAGTAAGTAAGTAAGTATAACATATAAATATATTATATACTTAAAAAAGAAGAATTTATAATTTTTGCAAGCTCAGATTTCAGAATCCTTTCACGAGAAAAGTAGAAGGATTTTATGCGCCTGGGCACTTTGACATAATATTTTGACAATGACGTTTGTCAACCCGCAACCGTTCAAAATTTCGAAAACAATCTTTATTTACTTATTTTTAATTTTTTACGCTTTACTAATTATTTTAATTATTAGTTTATAACATAATTATACAATTGAATCACGCATGGATTAAAATCTACTGTGAGGAAACGAATTGGTGATGTTATTAAAACAGTCATTGTATGATATCATTAGGACACTGTATGTTTTGTTTGAATAACATACAGCATAAACAAAGGAAGAAGTTTCCTGTTTACATTGTGTGCTAAAATGATGGGTTCTACACGCATATTAGCATTGAGAAGAAATTTTGCTCTTATAGCTTTGTTTCTAGTAGCTTTTTGTGCTGGTATGTCACCACAATGTTTGGATGAGAATGGAGACAAGGTAGATTGGTAAGTTTCAAATTTCAATGTTTTTAAAGGCTTATCTCTTGATTAAAAACTTAGGTAAGTAATGATTTAGATCTGAAAAAGCTTAAAATAGTGTAGCTGAAGTCAAAGAAAGTATCTTCGCAGAGTGTTCAAAATTATCCTTTTTTGAACACAGCATTTTTATTAACTAGATTTTTACCAGTATGAAACATTAAAATATAATATTATGATATTTATGAGTATCGCTACATTGCTATTTGCCTATTGCAGGTACTATGTGTACAAATTGCCACGAGAAAAGAACCACATTAATCCGCTGATACGTAAAGGTGTTGCATACATGTATCTCACTCCAACAAACTTAAGAGGGGGATGGACATTATCTCAGCTTGATATTGGTGATCCAAAATCAATGGTTGGCAGGACTTTATCTCCTTTATACCAGGTAAAGGACTACTACTAGCATTTACCTTTAAAAATACTTATTAACCCATCAAGCCCCAAACGAGCACCGGTGATGGCGACAAAAATAGTTACGAGAATCCCCGATCGAAGGATTAAAATCAAGTAAGAAACAAGGAGCTATAGTTGACTGTTAAACTACTACTGATTCAATGTATTTAGAAATAGATTATTTTAAATAATAGTAGCAGAAAATAATAAATAGTTTAAGTGATGTTTCAATGTCTGTTGAAGTTTTATAAAAATTGGATAGCACCTCCATCATAGGTATCACAGACACAATAGATTTTCAATTGTTATGCGGCAGCCGCAAAGACCTTTAAATGGACAGCTGGCTGCCGCTTAGAGATTGATTGGTTAACAAAGATTGTGATTTTATTATTTTCACATTCCAGAATACAAATGCGGTATCTTTAATATACAATGATCAGCCACCATCACCTGATGGGAAGATGGATCTACTTGAAAATGTAGCTGAGATGTACTCAAAAACTAAAAAAGGTTATTCTTATTTTTGCTTTATCTGTAAAACATGGCTTACCTATTCATAAATTTTAATAATAAAGCCTTTTAAATACTTTTTCATTTGGACAACCAGTACAATAATAATATTGTTGCGTGCTGTGGTTCGTAGAATCCAATAGCGGATTTACGCTGTCTGCGTTTCTCTGATAAGTTGCGCTGGTTTGATGCTAGATGGCTCTGCGTATCCGTATCCGTAACAATATTATGTTACACTACTTATTTAATTTTAATACCTCGATTGTGGGAATCGTAGACACAATAGACTTTCAATTGTTATGCCGCAGCCGAGTACCGCTTGGGGAACTGCAATTTAATGTACATAATATTACTAATATATTATACTACAATATTTCAGGAAAAACAAGGTTCAATTTAAAAACCAAGTATAAGAAATTTAAACTGAATGACAAGTACTATGATGATTACGACTTAGCCGAGATGTGTAAGATGCACTCTAAGTTGATGAAGACCAAGGCAGAGGGTGGCCATACAAAGGGTGTGATACTGGGTGATAAGAACAATGCCCTATGGTTGGTGCATTCCGTGCCTAAATTCCCACCAGTTCCTAACGGTAAGTAAAAATATTGAGTTACTGATATTATTTTTCTACTATCTTATTCCATTTATTGTATCCCTCTCACTCATACAAATCTGTGCTGTGTACAAAATACAAGTTACAGAACATTGTATTAACTATAATGTCTACCTACGTACATGCAGTGTGGTTTTTATTAGTTTCTGGTGTAAATATTAATTTTTATAACTGGTTAGTGGTTTTTTAGGGTTCCGTAGCCAAAATGGCAAAAAACTGAACCCTTATAGATTTGTCATGTCTGTCTGTCTATCTGTCTGTCTGTCCGTCCGTATGTCACAGCCACTTTTCTCCGAAACTATAAGAGCTATACTATTGAAACTTGGTAAGTAGCTGTAGTCTGTGAACCGCATTAAGATTTTGATACAAAAAGGGAAAAGTATTAAAAATTTTAGGGGTCCCCATAGGTACAACTGAAACAAAAAAAAAATTCCTCTGGCCTATGCGTGTGGGGTATCTATGGATAGGTCTTCAAAAATCATATTGAGGTTTCTAATAAAAAAAAATTCTAACCTGAATAGTTTGCGAGAGAGACTCTTCCAAAGTGGCAAAGTGTATCCCCCTCTCCCTCTAACTTCTAAAGTAGGGGCATGATAATTCTAAAAAAAATATATGATGTACTATCAGAAAAGTTGATTCCTATGCAGATGGGGGACCTACGTAGTTTGGTCGCATTACGTCAAACCCAGCCGACAGATCACAATTAACATTGAATTGACATGATCGACCAAATGACGTTGGTCTCTCAAATGCATAGGAATCAATTTCCTCGATGGTACATTACTATAAAAACTACCAACGAAAATTGGTTTGAACGAGATCTAGCCAGTAGTTTTTTTTATATGTCATAAATGATAAACCTTAATTTAACTTTCATTATATCAAAAATGAAATATTAAAATAAATCAAAAACCTTATAATTTCATAGAAATAATTCTTATTGCTGCTGCGGAACCCTTCATGGGCGAGTCCAACTCGCACTTGGCCGGTTTTTCTTGTTAGCCTTTCTTTTTAAGATTATGAAATATACTAGATGATTCCCGGAACTCCGTTGCGCCAAAATTCATTTATCGAGCGGGAACCGTACATTTTTCCGGGACAAAAAGTATCCTATGTCCTTTCCCGGGACTCAAATTATGTCCATGCCAAATTTCAGCAAAATTGGTTCAGCGGTTTGAGCGTGAAGAGGTATCAGACAGACAGACACACTTTCGCATTTATAATATTAGTAAGGATTTTGTTAAGTGTAAGCTTCCATACTTAAAACATATATATTTTAATAATTTCAGCACATGGACCTAACATAACTTCCTACAGTTATCCAGCAACGGGCACAAAATATGGACAGACCTTTCTCTGCACATCCATACATACATCAACATTGAATCAGATTGGAACTCAGCTGAAATATAATGAACCGCTTATCAACTACCATAGCATACCTCAGGAATTAGAGATTGAGCTGCCCAATATTATGCAAGTGATACAGAATAAGACTGTTGATTCTGCTCCTTGGTAAAATTAATATTTATTTCCAAAGATATATATTATATATTGAGGTTATATCCAAAGAAAAGTTAATTGCTTCCAATTATGTTAAACTTTTGAATTTTACCCGTGTTGAAAATGAAGCAGATCTTAATTCTTCAATCGCAGATTCTTGGAAATCTATTGTTATTCTATTGTTGTCGCGGTCACCGGGTGTCCTTATGGGGGTTGACATGTTAATTTACTAAAATTAAATAAGGTTTTGAAGAGCATCCTCTACAACAAAAGCAATTTAATATGATGTGATGTGACTGCTTGTTATAACAGAAACGCACATTTTTTTTCACCCGACCTATTTGACAAAAAAGAGCCTAAAAATCAAAATAGTACATTTTTGGCGGTTTACGTTAAAGTTATGTGCAGCCTATACAATTCTGTTTTGCTGCAATACTTTAAGTTGGTATTCCTAATTTCTTTTCATATAAAAATAATTTTCTTTCAAATGACAAATATAAAATCATCCTATACTAGTAATGATCAATTTTCAGGTACCACATAGAGAGTTTTGAGACCCTAGCTGGTAGGAAGTTCATTTCATTTGCCAAGAGCGGTATGTTCAATGATGATCTCTACAGCGGGCTTGTGGCCGAGGTGCTGCAGACTGACTTGCTGGTAGAGTCCTGGACCAACGGTCCGGGGCCGTTGGACTCTGAGTGTAATAGGAGTTTCCAGTGAGTATATTATGGAAAGATTTTTAATACTGCTAGAATTTTCTGCTCGCAACTTAACAATGAAATTATTTTATTTTCAAATGTTTTTTTTCAAATTCAAATTCTTTGCGAGGGAACTGTAGATTTTCCGCGAAAAGCTATCCCAGGACTCAAAAGTATTTCTATACTGTTTTTCTTTCATCGTTTCGACACTTTAAGCGCAAAAAGACGTATTTCTATCATAAACATAGTTATACTTTTTTCTATTGACTTCTTATCTCAGCAACGTTTTACAATTTCCAGGGTCCGCAACATAGAGCGTCTCAAGTTCCCCCCAGCGGGCATGTCGTTCTCGTCGCACAGTGACCACGCCAAGTGGGCGGCGGCGGTCGCTCACAAGATGCTCAACACGCAGGACGCCAAAGTGGCTGACTACTGGCTGTGCGTGGGGGACATTAACAGAGCCGTGAGTAGTTTATGTAGCTTCCAGGGTCCGCAACATAGAGCGAAAGTAGTCTAGACTCTAGACTACTTTCGCAAACAGAGCAGTCTAGAGTCTAGACTGCTCTGTTTGTGCAGATGCAATCGCAAACTGAAATTGGGCGGAAAGGCCCGGAAAGGTACTATCAGAGAAGTTGATTCCTATGTAAATCGGGGACCTAAGTAGTTTGGTTGCGTTACGTCAAACCCAGTCGACAGATCACAATTAACATTGAATTGACAAATTCGACCAAATAACGTTGGTCTATCAACTGCATAGGAATCAATTTCCTCAATGGTACTAGTAAAAGAATAACGGTGTTGAAATGAAAGGGGTTACTGGGGGTTACTATCAATATAAAATGCAAAAATTTTTCTTTGGTTGGATTTTAGTTTATTAGTAAACATAATAATTTTGTTTAATATTATTAGCATTTAAATTTAATTTTGTTGGGAAATTAACAAAACTGTTTAATTTCCCAACAAACTCATATAAAATGACACTCAATGAAACTCCAATTTAAGATCAAAATATTATGTGTTATTATGAAGGCCAAACTTACGCACGGTTGAGCCTCTGAAGGATATTATAATTTACTGATATTTTAGGTTTTTAGAAGATATGAATTACGATATTAATTTATTATTTCTATAAACTTTCACGGGCCACACATTCCCAACCACTGCAAGTTGCAACTCTTATACTCAATACTAGATGTCGCTGCGGTGCTCTTACATCGCGCTATCGCTTGTACGAATGTTTGAGCACAAGTACTTTCGATATAGATTGCAACTTTGACAGACGGACGGTCCCTAGGAGGGTTCCGTACCGCTATTTTATTAATACAGACAAGTTTTTGGGGATACAGTATTATAAATATACTGTATTATATTATTTATTTTCTATTAGCTAACGATAAAGTATAAACTTTGGATTCCTTTTGACAAAAAATGCGAAATTTTGCTCAGTTATAGTTTGAAGAAGTGCATCGAGCTTATATTATTATTTTGAAATTATGCTTTTAACATACATTTTATAACAAATAAAACATTACACACACTACAATGTGCACATGCACACTACTATCTTTTAGAATGACAAGCCTTTACATAGGTACGAATTATCCTCATTTGTTTATGGTCGAAGTCTGTTGTCAAATTAAAAATGGATTGTAGTTTTTAGGGTTCCGTACCCCAAGGGTAAAAACGGGACCCTATTACTAAGACTTCGATGTCTGTCCGTCTGTCCGTCTGTCTGTCACCAGGCTGTAACTCAAGAACCGCTATAGCTAGACTTCTGAAATTTTCACAGATTGTGTATATCTGTTGCCGCTATAACAACAAATACTAAAAACAAAATAAATTAAATTTTTAAGGGGGGCTCCCATACAACAAACGTGATTTTTTTGCTATTTTTTGCTCTTAATCATTAACGGCAACACACAGGCAATTGAAATGTTTACAAGATACTTACTTAATTATATTTTTACTTTAATAATTAATTTAAATAACTTAAATAAGGGGGGCTCCGATACAAAAAATTCTATTTTTAGCCTATTTTGCTCTGTAGTGGTACGGGAGTCCGACTCGCACTTGGCCGATTATTTTTTATTAAATCTGAAATAGTCAAGATACTTTAAACGGGGAGCCAAAAGAAGAAGATTTAAATTTAAGGTCGAATTTCGACCATTACAATGGTACGTGCATACATTGGGCGATCTCTAATTAAAATAAGTTTATGCACTTATTATTGTGATGTAAGTTACTTATAATTAATTTAATACATTTCAGCTATCCCAAGAAGCACGCGGCGGCGGTACAGTGTGCACAGCGGGCCCCATACTGTGGGGACACTTCGCCCATCTAGTAGACACTGTGCAACCGTGCCAGTGACAAGAAAATGTAGAAAACAAACTAGCTATAAGCCTAAGATAAGTTACCATTGTCTTTTTAAAGTAGGTTTTACATTTAAAATCCAGTCGAATAGGCAACTGGTAGCATAGTTTAGTTACCGTTATCTTTAAAGTGATGTAGAAAACGAACTAGCTATAAGCCTAAGATTACTAAGATAAGTTACCATTGTCTTTTTAAAGTAGGTTTTACATTTAAAATCCAGTCGAATAGGCAACTGGTAGCATAGTTTAGTTACCGTTATCTAAGTGACGTTTAACGTTGAAATACCCCGATAAAGGGAACAAACAAGAAACAAGATGTTGTAGTTTGTAGTAGACTTTATTTCTCTATTTGGCGACTATTTACCAATTGAGCGTATTTCAAAACCCAACTTTTAATGAGATTTGGGACGTCAGATGGCACTGGTCATATTGTATAGTGTTATGAGTTTTAGAACATCCATACTTTTTATAAAGTAAAATCTAAAATAAAATGAGAGTATAGACTATGGTTTAATGCATTTCTATGAATAATATTGCTTTTATGCTGTTTACTTTTACATCTGTAGCTTAGTTTTAAGAAAAATTATCTTAGGATACATTTACCTTTTTGTATATTAGTAAATTAGCTTAATAACTGATAAGTAACTTACCGTTTTTGTGCTGTGATAAGAAATATACTTTTTGTAAAATATTTTCAATGTTCGTTATTATAGTATGGGTAAATTACTTGCTTTGCTTCCTTACATTGAATAACAGTAAGGGCGAAGCCAAACGAGCGTAATAATTTTGTGAGTCGTGAGTCGCAGAATTTCAGTTGGCAGAAATTCTGATGCATTCAGTTTCATAGAAAATTTCTACGCAATTTACACGACTGAAATTTTGCGACTCACGACTCACAAAATTACGCTCGTTTGACTTCACCCTAAACAGAGCCCCAAGCTACGGTTCGGTTGAATTTACACATTTACAACCTAGAAACCACAAATTGTAGTGATATTATAACACATAAAACCCTCAATATAGTCCGGCTTTTTTAAATCTAGCAAAACCGGTCGGTCGGCTTTTCGCTCTGGCAACCCTATTCTCGGGGGTGGCAAAAATAAAAACCAATATAAAAAAAGAATATTTATTTTAACACAAACATTATTTACATTTGTTCATAACGCCGTATTACTCAACGTATACTGGCTTCACTGGACTTGCTGTGACGCAATTTCCTATTATTTAACAAACGGCTTACCGATATCGTGTGCATTATGAAATATCGTTTATACAATCGTGAAATCGTTAGGTACTAGGTTTTACCCCGTTCGTTGAATTCGGTAGTGGCGTAGGCCAGGAGTCGTCTAACTATTTTGACATGTTATGTGGAACACTCACAAACAGAGACATTAACCATTTTTCAAATTAATTAAGAGTTTGACAGATGATGATGTAGCTTATGTAAAAATCTTCATTTAATTACATTTAAGTAATTAATATTCATCTCTGAGTGCAGCAGTTACTTTACTAAATAATAATAATAATCATTCGTATCGATTTTGTCTACGCTCCTCTTTTGTCTATACTCTATAATCTATATGAAAGAGATAGCTAAAATAGTTATAAAACAGATTTAAGACTCCTGGCATAAGCGTTTATATTATAATCGGTGAATAATATCTTTAAGATCCACTCGCGCCAATCTGGGTTAAAGCTTATCTTCTCTTAATTTCGCCTTACAAAGAACAAAAGGGATAGCACGATATAACTTTAACCCAGACTGGAGCCATGGTTTCATAAAATGATACAAATAAAATATAGTTCCTTCAGGGTAATTAAAGTGAAATAAGTACAATGTGATACAATAATAAAACGAAATTAAAAGTACCCATTTCATCCACTACCCAAGGTTAAATGGTTAGTAGGTCGAGTAAACTATATTAAGTAAATGAGTATAAAACAAGAAATATTTATAAAAGTGCTCTTAAAACGGTTCTTTGGATTGGTTCTGTCAAATTTGTTTTGGGATGGAATAGATTTTATGTTTTACGATTTTTTTTTATTTTCGTTTTTTTTTATTTGGCACATTGTGTATCAGCTTAACGTGACTATAAGAATATCAAGGGTAGCTTAGTTAAGAGGCGGATTGAAGAACCTAAAATACTTTTAACTGATAGTCAACTTAACTGATTATATTTGTTGTCGCCTCCTAAACTACAATTCATATGTCATAAAGCCTTACGAATGCAAGACACGGACTATGCTATTCTTACCTAACGTGCTGATACAAAACTACTACATAAGTCTCCGATAAATAGATTTAGAGCCTGTTTCACCACTTCCTGATAAAGTGCCGGATAGGCTAACCACAACTTTTTTGACAGACTCTCCATACTCCAATACTCCAAGTTAAGTGGTGAATAGGCCACGGAGCTAATGCAAAGCTCCGTGGGATAGGCTATCCGGCACTTATCAGGAAGTGGTGAAACAGGCCCTTATAATACAGGCCACTTGTCTCAAGTGCTAAAGATAGAAGAATAAACAAAAGGATACATTTTAGAACATGGAGAATAGAAATGAGGATACTAAGTATGAATATGAAGTGTGCAATAAAAGCTTTCTTTACCGTCCATAAAAATAAAACTTGCCACAGTGGCGCCATCTTTGTTTTATAATCTATCCGCCTTTTTACTAAAAATATTTACGACACGCTTAATGCTTATGCTTATGCATGTTGTTGTCTTTGTTGGTTAAGTAGCTTTTCTAGTGCATCAAACAAAGACAACAACACGGATTTGGTTAAGCGGTTAGTTGATATCTTTGATAATAAGGTGGTACATTTTTCTGCACTCTAAAAGGCATAATTAATCCTTATCTCTACTCCCCATGCGCTACGTTATGGTCCAAAATCCACATAAAATTCCGAGATACAATAGCAATGAAATGGTCCCCAATGCGTCATAATATTTGTCATCAAATCATCAAGCAAATATCCCAAATATCTATACTTCAAGTAGAAACCATATTATTGTCTCAAAGTATAAATGATTCGGCTATAGTCTGTGCGCAACTAGTTGGCCGCTCTGCCGGTATGTGAGTATATGGGCAGAGCGGCCAACTAGTTGCGAACAGACTATAATCAGAGCGCCGGCGCAGCATTTTGTCGTAATGCTTTTACATTCACAACTGTATAATAATATATAGGTGCCATTTACTTTATGGTCTTACCACTTCCTGATAAGTGTCGGATAGGCTTATCTACAATTTATCTGACATAACTATAGAGTACGGCGTATCTGTTAGATAAGGTTTGTATCATGTATAATACTAACTTGCATGCTAATATAGTCTTTGGATATAGTCTATCCGGCACTTATGAAACAGGCCACTCTTTTAATCATATCTTCGATACCACAATCTCAGGAACCATCACCTAACAAGCAACCATTTTATTGCTATTACTTCTGTGGACCACTTTAATGGACTCTCAAGGACGGCATCCTAGTGAACCATGAATCATGCTTCATCTTCAAGTAATATGAGTCCCTCGGTGAGGGTGATATAAGGGCCTCTTCTAGCACCTTGAGGGCCGCGGTGGGAAGGACCTTCGCGCTGTACTCGGCGGTCTCACCCGGCATGGTTACTGCGCAGGTTGTGGAACCACTGACTTCCGAGCTTGGGGTTTCCGGACGACTGGAAAGGATGGGTTAGATTATTAGTTTGTATCGAGTTCATAAAGTTTTTTTTTAAATAAAATAAGGGGTTAAACGAGCAAATGGGTCATGGAAAGCAACTATCGTCGCCCATGGACACTCGCATTAGAAGAGCTGCAGGTGCGTGCCGGCCTTTTAAGGCTCCTCTCGCGAAAAAAGCGTGCAGATGAAACCACTTTTCATCGGCATTAACAGAGAAATTATATCTGAAAAAAATAATTAGTAATCTACATGATATGATACGTAACGTGATTTTGCCATATTTTTTCTATCGGTATCACATAATAAAGAAATAAAAAACCAAATCACCTCCAAATCGTTGAATGAAACCACTTTACTCCTTCATTATTTATCAAAAGAATATGTAAAAAATATTTACTGCTTTGCAATACATAAGTTGATAATTTGGTTTTTTTACTTTTTTGAAATATGTATTATTTTAAGCCTTAAAAAGGTTTTTTCTCCTATTTCGCCCTATCATGGACGCGGCGAGCGTCGTAACCGCCACCGTACAAGGCGCGCTGTTATGAATGTTATTTTAATGTCATTTACGTCGATATTCGCACTAACAGACAATGATCAAGGTCATTGGCGGATATAGAGGCCTTAAGAGGAAATACGTTCTCTTATTGAAGGTTATTGCGTCGATAAAGTAGCTTGATAGTACAAAGTTAAAAATTCTGATGCCTATAGCTTTATTATTAACGATGATATGGCTACGACAAATAATTATTGTGAAATGCTTAGGACAAGGTAGCTAAAGTTTCAAAACTTTACGATGGCGCGACAGCGCCACCTGTGCTTTTATTTAGAATTTTGCTGGAGATGTAAACTTATACATATAAATATTATGTCAATCATTGGCAGCCAAACTTTTGCACGACTGTAGTCATTAGACGACACTGCAAGACAAAGGCATAAAACAAAACTAAAATCTGCTTTGCCTACCTCGCAGGTAAGCTCACGGGTGTGAGCTGAGCGGGCGGCGAGTATATTTCAGTGGCGGATATATCCGGCGCGTGTAGCAGCACCACGCGCAGGCGGCGCGCGCGCAGCGACGAGCGGAGAGCCATGGCCGCGCCCCACGCGCCCCACCGCGCCGCTGCCGCGCCCGCCTCCGCGCCCGCTTCAGCTTGTGACAGGTGCTCGCACGCCGTGTCGGACGTTAGACCTGGAAATGAGAGGTCATTTTGCTATGAGTTTTTGTGGAAAATTATAACTTATGGGTCTTTTGGCAGTTAGATGACGTTAATCTTGGAGAGGGCAATTAGAATGTTGAACAGCTGTCATTAAAAAGTGTTATAATAAGTCTCATTTCAAAAGATGCAATGAGTGTGTTGCTATACTTGCTCTCATGTCATGCCTAACAACTTACCTCTCAAGTGATAGTTTATAAGATAGCGATTCGAAAGTCTGATTTTAGCTACTTATTGACGATGATTGTAAGACGCGTAAATAGGGAAATAATCATTATGATGCTTGTAGCTACATAATATCTGGCTGTCTGCTGCGGCAGCGGCGATTAGGCACTGCAGATGTTAAAGACTACAAAGAAGGTTCTTAAGTGAAACTCTACAAGATTCCCCTACTCTTAACCTTGTATGGCTGTAACATGCCCACCGTATCTGCTTAAGAGGCCGGGTACCCTTGGAATTTCTCATACATACAAATCATTTTCTCATACGAAAATATTTAACATGTTAGAGTTGTTTTTCAGTTTAAACTAGTAATTACCTAGGTTCCTGCACAAATGGAGGCTGATGAAGCAGCCGTCCCGATAAGGAGAAGGCGAGGAGGCAGAAGACGCGCTCAACACGAGCGTCAACTCCCGCCATAATAGGGCTCGGGTGACGGACTGGGGAATCCGTCGCCTATTCCACGAGCTCTCCCGGTAGAAGAGCGTCCGAAGCCCCGGATCGCTCTCCCGGAGTAAGCGGCAGAAGCCGCGTGGATGGTTTCTGCTGGCAGAGCAGATGCCGCTGTCTGGGCTGCTGCAGCAATCGCCTCAGGCGGGTCCAGTGGCCCAGCGACACGCGGAGTGGTGGCCGTTGGGTTTTGGTGGGTAACCAAGGGTGCTCCTGCCGAAGCACCCGAGGAGTCCCACATATCCAGGCGGACCCCCCAGTCCGCCAGGAATGCATCAAGCATTTCCCAAGGTTCCTGCACAAAAATTTTTGTAGTTAATTTACTACTAAATATTTAAACACTAAAAAATAGAGTAAAACACTAAAAAATATATAAATAAATATTAAATTTACTACAAAATATTTAAATACTAAGAAATATTTTTTAGAGTTTAAATATCTTGTAGTAAATTTACTATTTATTTATATATTTTTAGTGTTAAATATGTGTTAATATGTGTTAAATATTTAGTAGTAAATTTACTAAAAAAAATTTGAAACAAAAAAAAAATTTTTAGTGTTTAAATATTTTGAAGTAAATTTTTGTGCAGGAACCTAGATAACTACTATTTTAAGCTGAAAAATAACTCAGACATGTTAAATATTTTCGTATGAGAAAATGATTTTGGTAAGTATTACGTATGTATGAGAATTTCGAGGGTACCCGGCCCCTTAAGATATTGAACTTACCGATGTAGAACAGGCGGCCGGCATACGGATGGTCGGCGGCGGCTGCGGCTAACAGCGGCGAAAAGGTGCGAGCGACGCGCAACGCGCCCAGCACGTTCGTCTTAAGCGCCGCCTCCCAACACGAAGCTCCGCCCATGCCGCTACTGCCCGCCGTGTTGATCACCGCCCACACACCTGGTGATGATGATGAATATTGTGGTAAGCACATAATTACTTTGTGTATGTATGTTTGAGAGAAAAAATATAGCTTAGCTAGCTTAAGCTTAGGTACAGCCAGAGACCAGACATACATGACGTGTCTTTACTCCTTGGTACAGCCAAGCCTATGATGTAAATTAGAGGAAATAGTGCACCATCAGGGAGAATGTTTCATAAGCATAATATATTGTCAATGGCGCCTGGCGGACTATAAATGTTATTTCATTATAATATGATGATAAGACACGGCAACAGTCTTGAAATAACTCTAATAAAATATGCCGCTGCCTATAAATCAATTTCCTTGGCATTACAATTTACGAACATTTAACAACATAATCTTGAATAAGTTTTTAGTAACTAAACTACTGCAAGCTAGCGTTCCAAGAAGACTTGCCATCAGGTAAGTTTCTGCTTATTCGCAAATCTCAAAAAACTTCTTAAAGTTTTTAAGGATACGTTACGTCTAGGATACTTGTAAAAAGTGCCATCTATTAATAGCACGTAATGTTACAAAACAATACATAGATGTCGCTACCAGCGCTAACTTCAAGTGGTTAATAAGTAATGTTTAGTCCAGACAATAGATGGCGCTATATTATGTTGCAACTTAAAATGTTTTGCTTATAGTTTCTATAGTGTTTTGTTACTATGTTATTGATTTTTTAACAATTTAGTTATTTTTATGCGTTTTTAAATGTTCTTAAAAGGAACTATTGTTGCAGAGATTAGATTACATCTCGGTTTTTAGCACCGTAAGGACGAGCACTGCTGGTGTAGTGGTATCATGCAAGATTCCCATTCTTGCGACCCGGGTTCGATTCCCGGGCAGTGCAATACTTTTTTTGCATTTTAATTGGCTACAAAGTTATGGTGCTCCCACACCGCCGTTAGAAAATGTTTGTAAACATTTTCTAACATAAAAATATTTACTAACAAATGTTGTCAATTAAGTATACTGTGACTAATTAAATTTTATTTTTTGACATTTAAATCCACACTTAATTGAATTTCTTTGACATATAGTTTTGCTTATTGTATTTTGACATAAAATTGTATTGACCATTGGAATTAATACATCTTGTGATGAGTGATGACTAATGAAACTGACATAAAATTCTCTAGATTATTGTATAGTAAGTTAGTTGGTTAGTTTTTAAGGTTATATTGACAATTCGCAAAATTTAGTCTTAATTAAGTAACTTTGACATTTAGATTATTTTGACATTATTTTTTTAACTTAATTTTGACTTGTAACTAGAAATTAGAAATTACAACTTTTTACTAGTAATTATTCTAATTTATGACTAATTAATGATGTAATTACTTATAAATTGCCGGCCATAAAAATGTGTCAATAACTTTAATAATTATTACTTATAATAACTGTGATTATAATATTTGGACGTCGTCAACTACGACAAAATATGCGATCTACCGAAATGTAACATCTTCAGCAACCATATTTTATCCAAATAAATATCATTTCATTTCATTTTCATTTCATTTCATTTCATACATTTTGTTAGGAACTGTTACATGTTATAAGTGCTCCTACACTAATAGAAAATGTTTACTAATGTTTACTAACATTTTATAACATTTAAATCTGGTATTCATCGCATACCCCGTCGTGCTTTATAAAAGGTTTACAAACAAAAGGTAACACAATATGTTTTATTTTGTTATAATTTGTTTTTCTATAATTTGTTAACTTACGTTTACTAACAATTTTCTAACATGAAAACATTTTTTTAACATTTGTGATTAAAGGTTTGCTAACAAATGTTTACTAAAGTTACTAAACATTTTCTAACTGCGGTGTGGGAGCACCATTAATATTTTGTTAACTTCTTTGTTGAGGAGTATGTAATCATTATTTTAGACTTTTAATATACTTTGTTTATTGTTACGCAATAGACCTCGTATTAGAAACGAATTATTATTTTTAACAAAAAATTAAAACCGACTTCCAAGGTAAAAACAATAATAACATTCTTATAATATGAACTAAAAACTAAAAAGTATTAAATAATTTTCCTCTCTAAATGTGCCTTTTTCCGAATTCAGCTAAACCTCAACTATTTCTGTACTCAACCTTCATCATTTTGAAGTCGGTACCAGATATAGCTGATTATTTTTCCGACCCAAATATCGACCAATAGAATTGCACCATTCGACGTCACGTGGTACAACCTACATGGTATTATACTGATAGTTTTTTGAAAATTTTCTCTGGTTACCACGTGACGTCGAATGGTGCAATTCTATTGGCCGACATTTGGGACGGAAAAATAATCCCCCGAATACCACACGAGCTTCAAAATTATCTGGCATTTCCCTACAGGTTCCCTGCAAACAAATAAAGTCGTCAAGTTTTTCAGGAATTATTATTTTTTAACAAAAAATTAAAACCGACTTCCAAGGTAAAAACAATAATAACATTCTTATAATATGAACTAAAAACTAAAAAGTATTAAATAATTTTCCTCTCTTAGGGCCTGTTTCACCGCTTCCTGATAAGGCTATCCACCACTTAATTTGACAGATGGAGTATGGAAAATCTGTCTAATATCCCTATCGGGCACCTTATCAGGAAGCGGTGAAACAGGCCATTAATGTGCCTTTTTCCGAATTCAGCTAAACCTCAACTATTTCTGTACTCAACCTTCATCATTTTGAAGTCGGTACCAGATATAGCGGAATCTTTATATTTTCTTTGACATAAAATTTGAAACTTATGGAACTGGCACCGACTTCAAAATTATGAAGGTTGAGTACAGAAATAGTTGAGGTTTAGCTGAATTCGGAAAAAGGCACATGAGAGGAAAATTATTTAATACTTTTTAGTTTTTAGTTCATATTATAAGAATGTTATTATTGTTTTTACCTTGGAAGTCGGTTTTAATTTTTTGTTAAAAATAATAATTTCACTCTTTTTAGTTACCTAGTAGATAAACTATAATTAGTGCCAATTTAAATTGCATAAAAAATAGTTTTATATTGTCTTCACTATATGTCATTGAGGCGCTCTGTCGGCGCTATCGCTTGTCCGAACTCCGATTGTTGTTCATATAGTTTTAGTTACACGATGTATTCCATTAGGTTTCGCTGAGGTGCTCCGCTTGTACGTAGTTTTATATAGTTGTATTGGCTGTGTGAAATCAGAAATGTGTCACCATTGGTGTGAGCAGTGAGCATTGAAATTTGAATTGTCAACATTTTGAGTGGTAATTATTGATCTCGTATTGTTATTAGAAATATTAATTAACCCTCCAAGATGACCTCCGTCATAGTCCGCGAGTTTATAAGTGGTTGTCGGTGGTACTAGTTATTCTACGTGTCTTATTACAATTTGTAATACCCCAAGGCCCAAATATCAGGTAGATAAATTTAAATAATACATTTTAAAAAATCTAAGTGAACACAACCCTATGCGTGCTAGGTAATTTAACAATTTAACGCTTCAACTCCAAAGCGGCCGCCAGAACAATGGATTTCCAAGAATCCGCGATCGAAGGATGAGCCGAATCACACCCAGCGGCGCGGCGAGTATATTTTCAGTGTCATAATAATATTATGATATTAATCTTTACCTTCATTATTGTAATACATAGTACTATCGCATGAGAAACTTGGAAAGCCGGCCTCGCGGCCGCCTGCGCCTTTCTCAAGCGATACTATATTGTACTACATTAATGAAGATAAAGTTTAAAATCATATTATATGACACTCAAAATGCTCGCAGCGCGGCATCGGCATGCCCTGACATTAGAACTTGAAAAGGTACGACGCAATGCCGCGATGTTTACGCACACGCCGCGCGGCGCGTGTATAAACAGCCTATATTAATAATTGGTGTTGTTATGTACATAATTATTATTATTGTAATTTGTATCCATACCTATGCCTTGTAAGTTGTACTATTATCTATTTTGTGCCATGAGACATTGGTGACCTTAACACGACGTGGTAATGATGATGATGACGATGATGATGATGATGATGAATTTTAATTGCGTGGTAGCATAATATGCTTTCTGTTCTTAAAACAACGCCGAAACTCCCAAACGTGTATCTATAAGGAGTCAGGAGTTCTCTCAGCATCTTCGAAACCATGGTATACCTTGACTCAATATTTGACTTTTTGGTAGCATATTCTTAGTACACTTCACATAAAACCAAAATTACCATATGTTTCCATATAAATTTCGAGGAGTTCCCTCGATTACTCCTGGATCCCATCATCAGGTCACCACTTTTGTGAACATGGTACCAAATTGGAGTGAAACCTAATACAACAAAACAAAAATTTCGAAAATTGGTTCACAAACGGCGGAGTAATCGTTGAACATACAAAAAAAAAAAACCACAGCCGAACATATAACCTCCTCGTTTTTTGGAAGTCGGTTAAAAATTACAAATAAATAGAAACTAAAGGGCGCGCTCAGACGCGCTACACAAAATATATCTAATTTTGTTAAAACGAAATATCCAAGGAAATAGGAATTTATACTAAAAGCAAATCTCACCATGCTCTCCCGCCGGCAGATGCTGGGCAGTCGCTCTAGCCGCCTGCTCTAGCAGGTCCTCTCTGGTCACATCCAGCTCTAAGGTCACGAGGCGTGGAGGGGGCTGGTCCTCCGGTGTAGCCGCCAGGCGCGCCTGCAGCCAGGAGTCCGCGAGGCGCGCGCCTAGACCGCCCGCGCGGCACCCGGCGATCACCCGCCAACCCTTACCGCTGAGGTAGGTTGCTATCTGAAATTACATGACGTAACTTATTTTATAGGTGCAGGCTAAGTCTGGCCGTATACAGACGTTTTCCGTGTTTAATTTCCGGATTCGTTTTCCGTATTCGGAATTCGGATTCCCGACTAGCGCAAAAGTTCGTTTTGTTAGCGCACGAACGTGCCGACTTGCACTTGAAATATCCTTGAAACGTCACGTGTGGAACCGAATTCGTTCCGTTCGGAAAAAGCGAACGTGAGCGTCAGTTAATGTATTTTCTACTGATTCTATGCATTCGGATTTCCGAATACAGAATCGTTTAATAAAGTAAAGTTTATTTTCAAGTCCATAAAAAGAAAATCCTCTCCGCTGCGCTTCGTTCCGTCTGCGCTGAGGCTGATCCTGCAAATCCAGCCTAAGCACCCCGAATTCACCGCGATCAAGCAATCTACTTGATCGATTGTTACCTGCAGGCCCAGCGCCGTGTCGACGGAGGTGACGAGGAGGGTCTTGGCGCTGTCCGCCGGCACCAGCTCCCCCACGCGCACCTTCCGCAGCAGGTACAGCAGCAGCGCGCCCACGATGCAGCAGAGTGCTGCCAACTGCAGTCCCAGGGACAGCCACGTTAGAGGGTCCATTATACCATTTTATGTCTGGAACAAAATGACGTTGTTAAGATGGTCAGTCAGGTAAAAGTTACGGGAATTATCTAGTCTATACATATAAAAATGAATAGTCTCGCTTTTGTATGTGTGCACCTTTATATAGAGTTCACTGTAAAAGAAGCAGCGCTGAAAGAGCTTTTTTTGTGTATAGAGTATAGTTCTTGCAATCTACGAGTGCGCGTCGCCCTTAGCTGTGTGAGTGACCATAATTCTATACACGCGTACATGGCTCGCTCGCTACCGACTGCTCCGTCGGGTACGCACACTAACGAAAATGTCTATTCACATTTCCAACTACAAATAAAGGCGACGCGCACTCGTAGATTGCAAGAACTATACCTGTACTGTACACACTTATCACGTCTTGGTTTTGTTTCACCCTACCATTACAATTTTGTTTGTGTTTAGGTAGTTCTATACTAAAAAGTAAAAAATAATTTTAGCGGTAGCCTACCGCGTGTCTAAATGTTATGAAACCTAGTTGAAAGTTGAAACGGCGCGGTGGAGTTAGCTTCAAAGGTCAAACATCCAAAAAAAAAAACAGACGAACATAATAATATAACCTCCTTTTTTAAAGTCGGTTAAAGATTACTTTCAGTCAAAACTTCCGTACATGTCGAACGTTTTCAATTGTTTGTATTGTGTGCTACAACAGAACAATAAGCCTTTTAAGCGATTGGCTGCGAAAACATGGTATTTAGTAACGAAACAATAAGTCACAGTGAAAAAGTCCTTGAAAATGTTGCCGGGAAAATGTTTGATATAACTCTGGAAAATGCTTTACTAAGGCAAGGAAGTACTAAGGAAGTGGCGAAACAGGGGTTTCGCCACTTCCTTATAAGTGCCGAACAGGCTATCCTCTGTGGCTATCCATATGGTTCACGTGAAAAATGTAAAGTATGGAGAATCGTGGGAGAATCTATCAAAAAAGCTGTGAATAGCCTATTCGGCACTTTATCCGAAAGTGGTGAAACAGGCCCTAAATGGAAAGATTTAACAGAAATAGTTACCTACCAGATAATATTTACCTATAGAAGAACTTTAATAGACTTAACTTGCTAGTAACTACCTAAGAATATATATCACTTTCCCCCTTGTTTAAACCTCCCCTGGAAGCTTCCACGAATATTAAATAATAAACCGGCCAAGTGCGTGTCGGGCCACGCGCGATATAGCGTTCCGTAATACCGCTAGTTTTTTTTTAAATTTTTGTATGGTCAATAAATATACGTGTTTTACACTACTAACAACATCATCTCAAATATTTTCAAAGGAATTTGAACGAAAAGTTCCTTTATACTTCGCCGAATACATTTTTTTTTAGTTTATCGACTATTACTCAATAATTTATAAAGTCTTCTTAGCCGTGATAGTTTTCCTTTTAATTTCAGCATATTTCCTACTCCCGTGAATTTTTTCACATTTCCAGCTGCGCTAGCACGGGGATTGTCGATCTCGAAGACATAGATAAAGAACTCAAACTCAAACTCAAACTCAATTTTTTTTATTCAGAATAAATTTTTGCAAATATTTTCTGAAAGTCTACATGATGCCTACCACAAGACAAGAAATAACTATAGTTTCTTAGATAATAGTTCCTGTTTCAATGAAAATAAGGTCGCAGATTCATCCACAACAGAAATCATTTTTAATGTAAGTTTTACGAGGAACTTTTACGACCTATTGTTTTGCGAGGTCGGATTTTATAAAATATTACAAAATTTGTCTAGCACTTTGGCGATGTAGATTCATTGAGGGTGGAATTATCAATTTTCCCACGCTAAACAATGGGTAATAAAAACAGTTCACAAAATGCACTTAAAAATAAAATAACATTGACAATGAATCTACGACCTTATTTATTTTAGTCGTAGAATCTTTTATCAAAAAAACTATAGTTATATTTTGTCTACGAAGATCGGAAATAAATTTCAATCCCCGTGCTAGCGCAACAGAAGCAACAGTTTAGCTGGTAGAAGGGGGGGACACTGGACTCTAACGATTTTTTCCACTTTAAAACTTAATATTTCACAAACGGATCCCTAAATCGGAAAATGATGTATGAATACTCATAATATTTTTAAAAAACCTATCCAACGACACCCCACACGATGGGGTGGACGCGAAAAAAAATTTTCTTCCCCGCTTGATGTGTATGGAAGGTACCATCGAGGAAGTTGATTCCTATGCAATTGACAGACCAACGTTATTTGGTCGAATATGTCAATTCAATGTAAATTGTGATCTGTCGGCTGGGTTTGACGTAACGCAACCGAACTACTTAGGTCCCCGATCTGCATAGGAATCAACTTCTCTGATAGTACCATAAAAAATATATTTTTTTAAGTTAATTCATGTACTATTTTGTCGCCATAGTTAATATGTGCATTCATGCCAAATTACAGCTTTGTAGGTCCTATAGTCTCTGAGCAAAACTGCGGACAGACAGACAGACGGACGGACAGACCGAAACTATAAGGGTTCCTTGTTGACTACTGAGTCCTAAAAAGACTAAAATTAGCCAAATCGGTTCAGCCGTTCGTAAATATTAGCGAGACTAAAATTAGTTTTATTTAACTACATAATTATTATACAGACAGATAGTTATGAAAATAAACCACATCCAGAGAAGTATTATAATTTATTGTGGTTAGTTCATTGAACCGCAAAATATATTTCTTCTTGTATCTTACGTAGTATCTTACAGATGCGTCCCAAATGCAGCACCAATTAATTTTATACACCATAATTCATACCATATGCGCCTGTTTCAGTGACTTTTGAAGAAATGTATTTAGAACATAATATTTTTATGGAAATGGAGTTAATAAAAATATTGTTTGAACTTTGAATGTTTAGGAATCACTATTTAGGATATTTTGTACTTAGTTTGCTTAATGACTGTATTGTTATCAACTCACCCCTTACTAATAGAGATCTATCACGCGAAGTTTTTATTACGTATCAGACAAGAACCTAGGTATCTTTATATTTAGTAAGACCGTAATTAAATAACTTTATTAATTAATACACAAAATCAACGACCTTTGTTACAATTACGACGCGCGTACAAAAACGTGCGAACATGTTTGATTGTCCATTGTCGAGGAAGATCATGGCCAATGTTAGCTTTGTTACACATTCTGAGAACTTCGGACTGTTTATCTTATGTAACACGTCCTGAACATATTAAGTTCTACAAAAGATGCAATAGATAATAATTAGAAGTTTTAAGAGACACTTAACAGCGTTTGAGTAATCGCGAGTTTTTTTTTATTGAATAAGGGGGCAAACGAGCAAACTGGTCACCTGATGGTAAGCAACTACCGTCGCCCATGGACACTCGCAACATCAGAAGAGCCGCAGGTGCGTTGCCGGCCTTTTAAGAGGGAATACGCTCTTTTCTTGAAGGTTTGCAGGTCGTATAGGTCCGGAAAAACTGCTGGTGACAGTTCGTTCCAGAGTTTTACAGTGCGCGGCAGAAAGTTACGCGAAAAACGCACTGTGGAAGACTGCCACTCATCAAGGTGATGAGGATGGTATGTTTTTCGCGTGGGACGATGGCGAAAAGTTGCAGGTGGTATGATTCCGAACAATTTCTCAGAGCACTCCCCGTGATACAACCGATAGAGGATGCAGAGTGAAGCTACATCTCGGCGTAGTTCCAAGGGGTCCAAGCTGTTTGAAACACTATGGCAGTAGTCAACAATTCGAGCGGCCCTTCGAGTTCGATCAGTTAATATCAGATGCTTCTCTTTTGGTCGCCTTTTTCTTTCCTCATCATCTTTAGATTCATATGGTACGCGTCTGAAGTTCTCTTAACACAATAAAACATATTCTTTCGATACATTATTGTCGAAAGGAAAACGAAGCATCGATTCGAATGAATAAACCCCCAGATCAGCTTTTCATTGTAAGTTTAAAATTTTTAACCAAATGCGCCAGAAGAAAGTTTTTGAACTCTTTAAATAAAAATAAGAATAATATATTTAATATTAAGTAGGTATGCTGCTTTTAGTATTCTTGAAGAGGCCGACATCTAGTAAATAATATAATTACTAATTTAATTAAACGTTAATACCAGGTGTAGGACATTTCCATACAATTGCAAATTTAGGTAGCATAATCTGTGAATTAGGTTTTAATCTGTAGTTTTTAATCGACATCTGTGATCTTATGCCGCAATTAGTTGCCCACTAGTTAGTTGCCTTGTAGTATCACAGATGGCATCGTAACATCGTAGACCACAGATTAAGTATTGTCGTAGACTATACATCCTCTTTTTTTTTAAATAAGATTTTATGGCCCAGTAACAAAACCTTTAAGCCATGTGTTTTTTATACCGCATGCCGCAATGTTGTCTCAACCCAACCATTGTACAACTGAACAAGAGAAGTCTCTGATCAAACCGAAAGAGACGAGCGACTACAACGCATCTGTATCGCTGTATCTGCACGTAATACGCGCAGTAGAGGAGCGTTTCACGATCGCCCCGTGTGCTTAAGAGGCCGGGTACACTTGGAATTTCTCATACATACGTAATTCCAAAATCATTTTCTCATACGAAAATTTTTAACATGTTTGAGTTGTTTTTCAGTTTAAAATAGTAATTACCTAGGTTCCTGCACAAAAATTTACTTCAAAATATTTAAACACAATTTTTTTTTGCTTTATATTTTTTTTTAGTAAAGAACGATGCGTCAAGTTGGCCGGTATATCCAATAAAAATCACTTGCCTATGAAATGAAACCTTATATCATAAGCTTCAATTTTTATTATGGACAGAACACGGTAAACAACCGGAGAAAAAAGAATGAATTTGAAGATAGCGGACATGAAATCAGTCAGGTAATTGAACGTATTTCATTTTCTTCTTACTGCGGCGCTACTAGTCACTAAAACAAATATGGCGTCAAACAGCTCGCACAGCGACATTACATCGACATTTTTATTAGTTTTATATTTTATTAGTTATTACAAATAAATTGCTTTATTTGTAATAACTAATAAAATAATATGAAAGCGTGGATTTAATTATAGCTACCCCATCAACAACGGCTACTTGAAAAAAATATATAACATCTCATTTACGACTTCGCTATATTATGACTTTCAGTCAAGACGTTAAACGTTACATTCAACGTCTTGACGAGTTGTCCTTTAGTCATTAAATGAATGCGCTAGTCATTCGATCGAATCGCAGATTAAACCAGATGACTGCGATTCTATGTAATATGTAGACACCTAGCGATATTGTGGCTCGTTTTGCCACGATCGAGGGGTTAAAACTTAAAAAAGAAAGTGTTTATTTTGGTAGTATCACCCTAAGGTTAGTTACCCAAGTGATAAGCTGACTAAAATACAGCATAGAATTTTTTTTTTCGATTGTAGATTTGATTTTTACAAAAAAAAAGGAGGAGCCAAAAATATAACTTTCAATGTTCCAGACTGTACATTTCCGGTCCATTCATAATATAAACTGTTTCATTTCAGTAACTTTAGGTTATAAGCAATAGGCTAACAGACATTAGAACTTTATTGGCTATGCCGGCTAGGGTCCATACAAAAATGCCCATCATTCTTTACTACTAAATATTTAAACACTAAAAAATAGAGTAAAACCCTAAAAAATATACAAATAAATAGTAAATTTACTACAAAATATTTAAATACTAAAAATATTTTTTAGTATTTAAATATTTTGTAGTAAATTTACTATTTATTTATATACTTTTATGTGTTTTACTCTATTTTTAGTGTTTAAATATTTTGAAGTAAATTTTTGTGCAGGAACCTAGATAATTACTATTTTAAACTGAAAAACAACTAAACATGTTAAATACTTTCGTATGAGAAAATGATTTTGGAATTACGTATGTATGAGAATTTCGAGGGTACCCGGCCCCTTAAGTTACAAAGTTGCGATCGAATCTCGTTTGAATCGCGTATACGCGCGTAATCTGCGCGTTTTAAATACACCGTGTACCATGGGTCTTAATGCGGTATTAAAGCGTTTGTATAATACATCCTCTTTGGTAATGCCCAAAGAGTATTTTGAATATTTAAATCAATGTTTTGTCATAATATTGTCAGAAAAATTTGACAAATATGGCAAATGTCCTCGTTTGTGCCGGCTCGACCGGAGAAATACCACGTCCTCACAGAAAACCGGCGTGAAACAGCGCTTACGCTGTGTTTCGCCGAGTGAGTGAGTTTACCGGAGGCCCAATCCCCTACCCTTTTCCCTTCCCTACCCTTCCCTATTTCCTTCCGTACCCTCCCCTATTACCTATAAAAGGCCGGCAACGCACCTGCAGCTCTTCTGATGCTGCGAGTGTCCATGGGCGACGGAAGTTGCTTTCCATCAGGTGACCCGTTTGCTCGTTTGCCCCCTTATTGCATAAAAAAAAAATACAATAATAACTGTCAACATTCTGTGTTCCATGTTCATGTAATAAGTAAGTAAGCATATTATGTACCGTTTAATTACTTATGAATAAATAAACTATAAACTGAAATTTGTTTTAATTTATGTATGTTTCATTATAAAACTTTCTGACTTCATGCTTCCTAACTATTAATTTACAATTCTGTTCAAGTTGATAAAGTTATTAATAGAGTTATTAAACTTCAGCTACCTACTTTACTATTTTACTTGTATTCAAGTTGATAAGTCAACGATTTGTAAACTTTATCAACTTTAATATAAGTAAAATAGAAGCTGAAACTGCATAGGTATATATATTTTTATATATTTATATATTATACATATATTTATATATCCAAAAGTTTGCGGAAGTTAATATCAGATGGCGCAATGTAGCCATCTCCGACCGAGCGAGATAGCATGCTCGGTCAGGCCGAAGCCCACTGACGTCATTTCAGACGTTGTATACATGCTGTTCTCCGAAACTTCGATAGCGCGATGTAGGATTGTTAGGCGAATTGTGGGTACCGCCACACACATAACACCTTAAACTTTAAAGTATTATCATTTATCACTTTCTTTTGTTAGATTTTTAAGCGGATCTACCACTAGGGATGAAAAGCGGTAAAATTACTTTCGTAAAATTCGGTAATATACGATATTTTACGTAAAATATTATATTTTACGGTAAATTACGGTAAAATTAGGTAAAAAACGATATTGAGTTCGTGGCATAATTTTCATTAATAATGGGGATATAAGCAGGTTACTTAATGCACGTCTAGTGCAGTCAGTCAAAAAAAAATAACTTCCAGGCCACCGGCTTGCTGTATATACCCCAGTAGTTAGATTTTTTTTTTTTATTAATTATAGTCAGATTTTTTTGCACCAGTGTTTAGAGGAGGTTACAAATAGCTTAAATTCAAAAACTCGACCAAATCCGACGAGTGCGTTAGCCGCCAAAGTGCGTTGAAGTTCCAATCTTTTTTTAGCTAATTATATTTATTTATATTATTTTTTTTAAGAAAATGATAAAGATCAAATTTGTCGCAAATTTGATTCTTTACAATTTTAGTTCTTATAATTTTTATTGTAAAATCAATATTTACGGAAATAACTGCATAAAACCAGTCTAAGTATAATTTCGACCTGTTCGACCTGTATCGCGATTATTGTCAAATACAGAAAAAAATACGGAAATAAACTTGTAGCTCATTAAATTAACCACAATTAAAATGAAGACTTCACTGCCTGTCCGTCTGTCTGTCTCAAGACTTCAAGAACGGTGATAGGTAGAGACTTGAAATTTTTAGATATTATGTATTTTATTTCCCTCTATAACAACAAATACCAAAAACATAGCAGCAATAAGACAATTAAAATAAGCATAAAATATTTAATTGTATTTGTACTTTAAAAATTAAAATAAAATAAAGATTTAGGGGGGCTCCCATACAAAAAGCACAATTTTTTGTCTATCTTTAAATTCTTTGCGTTATAATGGTACGGACATGAGCGAGTTCGACTCGCACTTGGCCACTTTTTTAATAATGATTTAGGTGTAGGTTGTGCCGTAATACTTATAAGGTCTAATTCATGATCAGAAATATTTAGTTTTATCCAGTCGCTTGGGTCTCGGTACATTTACCATAGGTGTAGGCGCTTAAATATTGATTTCTAAAAAAAGTCATAAGGATCAAATTTGTAAGAAATCACCTACAACTTTGTTTATATTCTACAATTACTTTCGCTAAATTCGATAATATTTGACATACAAGCGAAATTATACTTTGATTTGTTTTTTGCATTTATCTCCGTAAATATTGATTTTACGATGAAAATTATATTGATTCAAAATGTAGAAAATTGAATGTACAACAAATTTAGTCCTTATCATTTTTGTAAAAAAATAAAATAAAGGAGATATAGCTAAAAAAGATTGGACCTTCAAACCAATATGGCGGCTAACGCACTTGTCGGATTTGGTCGAGTTTTTGAATTTAAGCTAGTTGTGGCCTCCGCTAAACACTGGTGCAAAAAAATTCTGACTATAATTAATTTCAGCTTCCCATACATGATATAAGGTTGAACTAACCCTACTGGGCTAGTATGCTCTGTCGAGTGACGTCAATTACAGCTGTCAACAAGTCGCAACAGCGCAAAATATTTAAATGGCAAACAGCACTTATTGGCAAGGTCGCATCGTGCGACGTGCACGCAGTACGCAAGATGCAACTTGCACCTTGCAACACACTAGCCTCGCCCGCCGTCATACTATCATTCACCATACATACCGCATACGTAGCCGGTAATTTTACCGTAATTTATATAAATTACCGTAAAATACGCGTATTTTACCAGCGTTTTCGGTAAAATTACGTAATTTTGCAACCCTATCTACCACATTCGTACCTCTGAAACTTCGGGGTAAATGGACTTATGATTTTGTTTGTGATCTTTAAAACCAAATAGACAAGACGAAGAATGGTATAATAACAATTTTTGACGTTTAAATTTGGAATTGCATTTATGCTTCCCCCTACTGCCGCGGCTGCCCGGCCCGCACTGTCTCGTTTCTTCAAGAATAAGTGTCAGCTGACCCTTATTTCATTTGATTATATTAGCAAGTATTGCAAGTTAGAACCATTACTAAGTTGTGAAGGACTTGATAATGATATGTTGCTTATGTATTTACAAATCAAACGAACCAGACTAACAAAGTTCATTGACCGCAAACATGTACATAATAATATAATGTATGTAACACAAGATATAAATTATTAATAATGTTTAATAATCCCAATTATTTATAATTAATGCCCCTTATTTAGCTAACAATTAAATGTTGATTATGAAATATGAAGTATCATTATTTGAGTTGCGTTTTATTTCAATTTGGTTGCAAAATCAATCGTGCCAAAAGTAGAACTATCAACTAAGTACTTAATACTAATAATAATATTACAGATGCGAAAGTCTGTCTGATTCATGTTTTAACGCCTACGGCCTAATAGCCGCTGAACTTAGATACTGATTTATATTATTTAAATTTATGGAATTTAGATACTAATTTATGTCCTGACTCCCGACGGAAAAGACATACCTAAGTTCCTACTTAGGTAGGTATGTCTTTTCCGTCGGGAGTCGGTTCCGTCGCGCGTCGGGACTCGGGATAGTTTATATTCCGGAAAACGGTTTTTTGAAATAAAAACTGATTTCGGCGTAAAGATGCGATGAACTTTGTTATTTATAACATTGATATTAATTGATTATAATATTATAATTTATATAAGTGACTAGCTGTCCCGGCAAACGTTTCTTTGCCATATTAGGTACTAGTTGTTGCTCGCGACTTCGTCCGCGTGGACTTCAGTTTATACTTTATAGCGCGATGTCAACAAAATTGGTGTCAAAAGCTTGTATAAAAAACCCCGGTACCCCTTAAATCAAAACACCGAAAACAGCTGTGCAGTGTGCAAATAATATAACTTATTTCATTTTTTTTAATTAATCTTTACCTATTTACGCCAAATTTTAAAGTATATTTAGCCCCCCAATTACACAACTTTACCCATAAACTATTTAATTTTATCATTGATAGGTTTAAGGTTACGTCACTTCATAGATAAAATACTGAGTTATATTTTAATAACGTAAAAGGGTACATAATAACAATCGAAAAAATCGAAGACTAAATATGATACCACCTCTTATGCAGGCGCCAGACATGTGCTTCAAAGTTTGAGCAAACTTTGACGTGCGTAAACACATGTCTGGCTGCGGCACAAATGTGCCTGCCAGACTTGTTTTCAAAGCTTGTTTTCAAATGTTTCGAAGGTTTCGGCACAGTTATTGCAAAGATGGCTGACAGATCGGTCCTATCCTTAATTTGTGGATCGGACGACGATTTTTAATTTTTAAGGTCTTCTATTGTAAATGGCATGGATAAACTATTTTTTATCCTATGCCATGCGTCGTTTACCGCGTTACGATTTTTATGATTATTGCTTTTTGGATTCCATATAGAGGGTTCACCTTGTAGTAGTTCGAGAAATTCTATAACTATCTCATTACTCCACTCCATAATAATTATTGACCACAAATTAAGAGTAGGTTGAATATTGTTATTGACTTTACTGCGACAAGTGTGGCAGGCCGCACAAACTTTGAAGTTTGTTTACTTTGATGTTCGCAGAAAAACCGACACATGTCGGCAAATTGCAAATGTGTGTTCAAACTTTGCACAAATAGGCAAATGTCAGTGCCACACTTGGTGAATTTGTAGGTATTTGCGTATTTGAACACATGTCTGGCGCCTGCATTATAGAAAGACGTTTGTGTAAGCAATAGCGCGATGTAGGAGACGCACAGCTCCATTTTTGGACTTTTGGAACTAATTTAATTTGAACAAATTTACGCATTTTCACCCCCTTACAAGTTACAACCCCTTTGTCCAGTTAAAAAGTAGCCTATGTCCTTTCTCAGACTTTAGACTATCTGTGTACAAAATTTCATTACAATCGGTTCAGTAGTTTTGGCGTGAAAGCGAGACAGACAGACAGACAGACAGATACTTTCGCATTTATAATATTAGTATAGATATAAAGTATATCGCCCGTATTATTTTATTGAGTTAGTGACTAAATAAGTAGGTATGTCACCATGGCAACGTCCACGGCTATCCCGTGACCCGCGTCGCATAAGCAATGGTCGCTCTTTATAGACAAATAATTTGCAATAAAATAAATTTGCGACTATAATTAAAGATCTAAGCTATCCTATCTCTCAAATTGGAAAAAAGCACACATTTAAAAAAAAGAAACATTAAAATCGGTTAAGTAGTTTAGGAATCCATCGCGGACACACAGGAGATTTATATATGTCGCAGGGAAAAGAGGATATCAGGGATTTCACGATATCCCTAGGCATATCACGAACTCCCGGAAGATGCCGAATATTCTTGTTTGTTACGTCTTCTTACTAAAAACATCTAGTGATATGTCATTTCACTAAACTAAATCTAGTGAAATGTCAGAAACGCGGATACCGCCGAATAAAAATCGAGCCACTTGTGGCGGTACCCACAATTCGCCTAACATTCCTGCATCGCGCTATCGAAGTTTTCTAAGCGCGGCGGTATATATACGACAGCTGAAATGTATCAAGTGGGCTTCGGCCTGACCGAGCATACCTCCTCGCTCGGTCGGAAGATCTTCCTTTTCGGCCGCCACGAACAACGTTAAATTTGGTGACCCCGACGTGATCAACCAGTCTGTTCCTTTTCGGCCGCCACTAACAACGCTAAATTGGTGGCCACCGACAAGAACACGCATCCTTCTGGACATCAGTCATCATGAACACTCCCCCCCGAAGACCTTTTCGGTCGCCACTAGCAACGTTAAATTGGTGACCCTCGACAGAACACGCCTCCTTCATCATCATCACTCCCCACCCCTCCGCACCGCGCCAGCCAGCATCGCCTCATCGGGTACCTCGTCCACTAGCCGCAATGTACCGCGGCCTGGGCGACTCCGCATCGGCATCATCGGGCTTTCTCACTACACCGACCGGTCAACAAGCAGAGCACATCTCTCCTGGTCAGCACGTAGCATCGGCCCCGCACGGCAGCTTATCCGACTCACTGGATCCCGTGCAGCAGCTTATAGTTCCGACTCACTGGGACTCACTGCAATAGTTCCGACTCACTGGAACTCACTGGCATTGGCGACTCAAGCGACAAGACTTCAAGATTCGACCTCCGGTCTTCGGGGGGGAGTGATGTGGCGGTACCCACAATTCGCCTAACATTCCTGCATCGCGCTATCGAAGTTTTCTAAGCGCGGCGGTATATATACGACAGCTGAAATGTATCAAGTGGGCTTCGGCCTGACCGAGCATACCTCCTCGCTCGGTCGGAAGATCTTCCTTTTCGGCCGCCACGAACAACGTTAAACACTCATTTCTCTCGCTTGCTCTAGTATACACACGGGTACTTTGATAGGATCATCTTAAATCTGAATCTGACAAGTAAGATGTTAGTTGATCCATGCGTTGGATGGGCATGTAAAAAGTCGGTCCTGCGCCTGATCTCTCGCCGGTCGTATCAGTCTTCCGTCCCGCCGGGTTATGCGAGTAAAGGAATATAGAGATTGCTCTTGAGTACTGCGCACACACTTGGGCACTATAAAATTACTCTTGGCCTGGTTTCAATGAAACCGGCCACCGTCACCACAAAATCAGAGAGGGAGTTATTATTATTATTATCACACGTGTAATGCAACTATAGCAGATCTGAGAGGGCATCACCATATCTCTGAATCGTACAGTTGAAACCAGCTGAGGGTTCTTCATCAGATACTTCAGACCTTTGATTTTTGACGTTAAAAGAAGCGGCCGACCAAGTTGAATATTTTTTGTAAAGGTGGCATGTCGATCTCTAGTTTGGTTAGGCTCTTGTACAGGCACAGGTACTACAGGTACTCCAGCTCTTCGATTATCCTAGTTTTTACGGTTCCGTACCCAAAGGGTTAGTCTGTCTGTCTGTCTACCTACCATACTACTACCTAGGCTAGACGAGCCGCGCCAGCTCGAGCGACGCATTTGTTTCAACCACTAGTGCCCGTGTCACGTGTGGGAACTAGAGCGAGCGAGAGAAATGAGTGGCTCGATTTTTATTCGGCGGTATCCGCGTTTCTGACATTTCACTAGATTTAGTTTAGTGAAATGACATATCACTAGATATTTTTAGTAAGAAGACGTAACAAACAAGAATATTCGGCATCTTCCGGGAGTTCGTGATATCCCTAGGGATATTGTGAAATCCCTGATATCCTCTTTTCCCTGCGACATATATATTAGATTATGAAACGACCTCACGGGTATGGAGTTCTAACAGTTTTTTACCTGTGACACCATCTAAGGGCTCCTAAGGACGACCATGTCCGAGGCTATTTAATTGTAATAATAGCTGATCATTATTCGCATAGTAATGACTTTGAAATTCTATTAGTTTCTCTCTAGAAAATATTTGTATAAGTTAATAATACATATTATTTCTTGAGGATGCCTTCTTAAAATTAATAATTAAATTATTACGATTGTTATCTAAATATATAAAACTCAAAGGTGACTGACTGATATGGTGATCTATCAACGCACAGCACAAACCACTGGACGTATCGGGCTGAAATTTGGCATACAGATAAATGTTATGACGTAGGCATCCGCTAAGAAAGGATCAATTCAACCCCCAAGGGGTTAAAATAGGGGATCAACATTTTGTATATAATAATACTTCTAAACGCGAGCGAACCCGCGGGCAAAAGCTCGTTGATAATATAAGTTTTTACCTATATAATATTGTAAGCTGTAGCCTGTAGCTAATATTATAGTAAGTAACTAGTATGGACGTAATGTTGATATTATTCATTTACCTTTGCTTCAACAAAATATACAATCGCTATATACTATAATGGCTCTATATTTTTTTTAACAACAAAAACTAGTAGCCATGTAGCTATTATCTGAATACCTGTGATTAAAAACACTATTCACGTGTTCCATATTCGAAATGATTCAAAATGGCGTGCTTACTGTTTGTGCTGATCTCGTAATTAGTGGCACATTAATATCATTTTAATGCTATCATGCAGCATGAGCAGTGAGGCCCAGCTTCGAGGCTAAGACAATGGACAAAAGAATTCCTATGAACACTTATTATTTTGATTTCCTGTGTGGATTTGAGTAGATAAACTATTCAACAATTCGAAAAACGATAGATTTTAAGTTTTTATACTGGTCTTATTAAACACAAAATGATTATGATTGCACGCCACATTACTGGCAGAATGTATGGAGCTAATATTATTGCTTATAAGACCTTTATTTTATGTACATTCATGCAAATAATAAATTTGAATTTGAATTTGATGCCCGCAAGTCAAAATTACTTTATTGGATAAAAATTATCCTTAATAGATGTCCTTTACCGGGACTCAAAGTATCTCTTTAAATCTTCATACCAAATTTCAGCAAAATCGGCTCAGCGGTTTGGGCTTGAAGTCGAGGTGACAGACATACACACTTTCGCATTCATTATATTAGTAATTTTTTATATTAGGATTTTACAAAAGATACCAGTGTTTAGGATTTAGTAATAATTTAAACGATTTGAATTAGAAATTACATTATTAATTATTTTTAATCATGCAAGGAAGCGTCAATGATTAATTGGGCTTACGCCTTACACGGCTGACACATATAATTTACTAGCTGACCCGGCAAACATTGTTTTGCCATATAAATAATTTTTGGTATGAAAAATAGATGTTGGCCGATTCTCAGACCTACTGAATATGCATATGTATAAAATTTCATAAAGATCGGTCAAGCCGTTTCGGAGGAGTACGGTAACTAACATTGTGACAGGGAAATTTTATATATAAGATGATGCTTACCACAATTTACATTAAGTATTGCGACGGAGCTGTGGAACTACATAAAGTAAAACGTTACCAAAAATAATATGTGATATAAATATAAAAAATATTATATTTTACGCTGCTATATGTAGCCATGATTATCCTAGAGTCAAGACTCTACAGCTCCTAGGACCTAGACCAAGTCCTATCGTGAATTCAGGGGTTTAATAATATTATTACTAAGTTTTGTTTCCCATTGCAATACTTTATAAGCTGGAAACTAAATAATCCATGACAAAACTTACCCGGACAAGCGCTCCCTACTCCAGGAAACCTAGGACTAAGCTCCGACCAGTCTAAGCTATGCTGCGTGGTAAATTTAGCGCTTGACGCATCTAGCCGGCATCGAGTCCTGTTATTCCAGAATCACCATCGCATTTCTTTTGCATACTGCGCTTGCGCATAGCTTTAAACTAAATATTTATTTTTTTGTGTATTTTATTTTATTTAAAAGACACTTAAGAGCGAAGACTATTTAATTAAAAATATATCTTTGAATCCTTGTTTAACGATATAGAAGTCAATTCTGTTATATTATGTACTAGATGACGTCCGCAACTCCGTTGGGCCAAAATTCGTTTATCGCGCGGGAACCGCACATTTTTCCGGGATAAAAAGTATCCTATGTCCTTTCCCGGAACTCAAAGTATAACCATACCAAATTTCAGCAAAATCGGTTCAGCGGTTTGGGCGTGAAGAGGTAACATACAGACAGACAGACACACTTTCGCATTTATAATATTAGTATGGATTTAGTATTTACATTTTACAGTATAATCTATACTTATAAATTACATGTCCTGACTGACTGACTGATTCATCATTGCTGAGCAAAAACTGTTAAAGTTACAGCCACGAAATTTGGTGAGTAGGGTTGTTTTATTAAGTTGATACCCACTAAGGAAGGAAGCTTGAAAATTTTACCCTGAAGGGGGTGAAACAGGGGTTGAAAGTTTGAATGAAATTCCGTCATTTATAAGTTAGGAACTTGAAACTTTGTTTTTGGATTACTGATCAAAAATAAATAAATACGTATTTAAGCGTTTTTGGAAATTATACTCCCAAGGGGGTGAAATTGGGGTTGAAAGCATGAATCAAAAGCGCGTTATTTCTTGAGTTAGAAACATGAAACTTTCTTTTTGGGTTAATAATTAAAAATTATTCGATACGTGTTTAAGCGTTTCTGGAAATTCTAACCCCAAGGGGGTAAAATAAGGGTTGACAGTTATTATACTGTTACGTGCTAGGGTTCGATGATTCGGAGAGAAAGACCTGGGGACTCTCTTGAAGACTTTATTCACAAACACTAGCTCACACAAATCACTAAGTCCAAACACTAAGCACTAGATCCAAATCACTGAGCACTATCACTATCCTAGGTCGTAGCCGAGTCACTATCACAATCACAATCACTCACTATTGATCACTTGTTTTCGCTCCGAAGTCGCCTCGAAGATCGCTCAGATAAAACTGAATTGACTGGCCGTCTACCTGCGCCTATTTATATGGGCGAATCGAGCTCTAGACTGTACGAGAACATTCGCATAAACACGTAAACAACACTTGTTTACGTAAACATGGCACTACGTGTCCTTTTTCGTAACACTACTATAATAACGCGGACGAAGTCGCAGGCAACAGCTAGTATTATACATTCGTGAAGTTCGCTATATTGTATGTTATATGTATAGGTACATGATAGATCTGACTTCTGAGACATAAGGAAAATAATTTTTAACAATATTTTTACTTAATTTACCTGGTTGAAATTAAAAAATTATTATTACGAATACGAATAACATATTTAAGGTATATTAGGTTTTAATTTTGGTCAAGTACTTGTATTTTATTGAATCTAATGTTGATCCAAAAAATCTAATCTTTTGGGTTGCTTTAAGTAAGTAACTATGTTTTTATGGAAACCTGCATGCATTTTTCAAAATACATAGTACTTATAAGCGAGTTCTGGGTAGAACGGAACACAAATAATAATTAATGAATCTGCGGGTAGTTTTAAAAACCTTCTGCAAAGTTGACATCTGTTAACTCAGTTCACCCGTGGGCCGTGACCATTAATACCAAAACAAACATGGCTAATATAACATATCATCCCTATTAACTACTTACTTAATTACTAAAGTATTGTTACGTGCTAGGGGTTCGAAGATTCGGAGAGAAAGAAAACCTGGTGACTCTCTTGAAGACTTTATTCACAAACACTAGCTCACACTAATCACTGAGTCCAAACACTAAGCACTAGATCCAAATCACTGAGCACTATCACTGTCCTAGGTCGTAGGCGAGTCATTATCACAATCACAATCACTCACTATTGATCACTTGTTTTCGCTCCGAAGTCGCCTCGAAGATAGCTCAGATAAAACTGAATTGCCGGACCGACTGTCTGCGACTATTTATACGGGCCGGATCGAATTTCAGAATGTTCCGGAACATCCCAGAATAATCCTGACATGCGTAAACAAGTAAACAAATGTGGGATGTTTCTAGAGAAGGTACTGCTAACGCCATCTAGTATCGAATAGGGGATTTAGGTTTTCTGTGTTCCCCTGGTTTGCCGCTAGATGGCTCTGTGTGTCCGTAACACCACTCCCCTCTTAGAGATGCTCGTCCCGAGCATCATTGTTACTGCCGCGCCACGCTGTCCTGGTCTGCGGCCCCTTCACGTCAGCGCAAGAAGTACATTCGTGGCACCAATTCTGCACATCATCTCGCCAATGCAACCAGAAGAATCGTTCTCGCACTTTCCTCAGCATCCCCTTGACACCTAGATGACTCCCTGATACACCCTCATGTATCTCGCAGAGAACATCTGGTACTCTCGCCCTTGGGACAATTATCTGGAAATAGAACTCTCTACCGTTAGCCCATTTCCGGTAGAGTATTCCGTTTTGAAGTATCAGACTGTCCCATTGCTCCCAGTACGCCTTAGTGACAGCGCCAGTGGGTGCAACCTCACTCCAGTTTGGTTTTACGTCACCGCGTTTCTTCCATGTGATGATGTGCCGAAGGTCGTCATCTCTTTCCTGAGCTTTCCTCATAGCATCATTTTCCAAGAGACCCAAAGTATTTGTCTTTGTTCTTCCGCTCCGTGCCTGGGAAGTAACAGTTATTGGAGCTCTCTCCACATTGTCCAATACTCGCCACCTAGTCCTGGATTCTATTCGTTTCCCCTTATCCCGGGCAGGGGACGAAACTGCTTGCTTCCTAAGCTCTTCCATTTGTTTCTCGATCCTTCCCATCCTGGCCATCTGGGTCTTCTTCTGTGGGCAGTTGAGCTGAAGGTGGCCCCTCTCACCGCATTTATAACACATGACTTCAAATCTTTTCCTTGTGGGAGCTTTAGCTTCCTTGATTTCCTCAGCTACCTCGCGGATCTTATAGGTCTGCCGAATGTCACGCCGAACAGCCTCGACCTCTAAAGCATGCGCCAATGCTTCCTTTAGCGAGGTATGGTGACCAAGTCTTACTGCAGCTCTGACCTCCAGGTCTTTGATTCCGTCGACAAATCCTTGAACAATATTTGTGTCGACCATCTTGGTGTCAGCTTCTGGGTATGCCTTCCTGACGAGTTTTTCGATTTCCAACGCCCATTGTTGAAGCCCTTCTTCTGAGCGTTGAACTCTGTCACGCAGTTGGGCACGGAACACGTGCTCCAAGTGTCGCTCCCCGTATCTGGATTCCAGTGCCTCTATCAGGTCTTGGAACCCATTTCCCGTATGAGGCAGTGCCTCCAGGACCGACAAAGCTTGCCCTCTGAGTGCCACAATGAGAGCGGTCAGGCATTGTTCTTCCGTCCATCCGTTTACGGTAGCAATAGTCTGAAATTGCCGACGATAAGCGTTCCAAGAAGTAGTGCCATCGTACGGCGGCACCTTTACTCTTGGCCCTTGCATCACTCCAGTGGCTCCATTAGACACCGTAACTCCCGTAGTTTCAAGGCGCACTACTCTCTTCTGCAGTTCAGTGAATCCGGTTTTCAAATTTTCCACAACCGACTCTAACCCGGTAACTCGTTCTTTCATTACGTCGACATCTTTACGTAGCTTAGTCACCGCGTCACTTACATCCTTTATAACTCCAAGTGCTTTTTCTTGGAGGACTTTTTGTTGCTCTTGTGACTCCTGCAAGTCGCAGAGCTTGCGTTCTTGCAACTCTTGCAAAGCGCCAAGCTTGCGATCATGTGACTCTTGCAACGCGCTGAGTTTGCGGTCTTGTGCCTCTATCATTGCCCTTTGAGAATCTTGCAAAGCCTGAATTAACCCAATTATGCTTTCCAATTGAGGAGCCATTTGAGGGGCCGTAGAATCTACGGGCGTGGCAGGATGGATGGAGCTAGTCGACGGGGCCTGAGCAGGCGGAGCCCAGTGGGCGGGGCCAGTGGGCGTGACCTGAGTGGGCGTGGCCTGGTGGGCGGAGCCAGTGGGCGTGGCCATGTCCAGAGTGGGCGGGGCCTGGGGGGCGTGGTCAGTGGGCGGGTCCCGGTGGGCGGAGCCAGTGGGCGTGGCTTCACCCGAAGTGGATGGAGCCTGGGGGACGTGGTCAGTGGGCGGAGCCTGGTGGGCGGGGCCAGCCGGTAGGGCCTGTCCCGCAGTGGGCGGAGCTTGGTCCCCAGTGGATGTGGCCTCCGCAGCTCCACCGCCAACTCCTCTCTCGGAGTCAATGGCAGCAGCTCGCTGCGCCCTTGTCCTGACACTCCCCTTGAAGTTCTCTCTCGGAGTCAATGGCATCTCCAAATCTCACTTCCGACACCAGTTGTTACGTGCTAGGGGTTCGAAGATTCGGAGAGAAAGAAAACCTGGTGACTCTCTTGAAGACTTTATTCACAAACACTAGCTCACACTAATCACTGAGTCCAAACACTAAGCACTAGATCCAAATCACTGAGCACTATCACTGTCCTAGGTCGTAGGCGAGTCATTATCACAATCACAATCACTCACTATTGATCACTTGTTTTCGCTCCGAAGTCGCCTCGAAGATAGCTCAGATAAAACTGAATTGCCGGACCGACTGTCTGCGACTATTTATACGGGCCGGATCGAATTTCAGAATGTTCCGGAACATCCCAGAATAATCCTGACATGCGTAAACAAGTAAACAAATGTGGGATGTTTCTAGAGAAGGTACTGCTAACGCCATCTAGTATCGAATAGGGGATTTAGGTTTTCTGTGTTCCCCTGGTTTGCCGCTAGATGGCTCTGTGTGTCCGTAACAGTATAATTTACACAGAGCCAGTACTGGCTGCCAATAAGACTGGCAGCCAGTATTGGCTTGGCATATGCCGTGTGTGAACAGTTTTTCAAGCCAGGCCAAACTGTTCACACGCGGCATATGCCAAGCCAACACTGGCTGCCAGTCTTATTGGCAGCCAGTACTGGCTCTGTGTAAATTATACTTAATGTGTGCTAAAGATCCAAAAGAGATCCTAAAGGTCAAAACAAATTACTTTATGATGACATATTGTTTTTATACTTTTTTGTCTGCACTTAAAAATGTAATATAAAGGATATCCTTAATTGCCATTGCAAACAGAACTTGCAGTATGTAATGCGAGATTGTAATACAATGGGCATTGTCCAAAAAAAATTACATGTACTTTTTATATTTTTTTTCGTTAAAATAGGGTATTTTAAGAATATAAATTCAATAATTTTGAAATTCATTGGCTAGTTTTTTCTCAATAAATTTTTAAAGTTTCGCTCTGACGTCATCATCGGCGGCCAATTGACCTCTGCAGAATGTTTTTTTTCCTTTGAATCTTAGTTATAATGGCTGGTTCGTCAAATACAAGTTCTCATTATGTGAAAGCTGATACGAAAAGCTTACCAAAAGTTCGAAACGTAATGTTGGTCGAATTTATTGCTAATTTAACGCCATTGAAGGTCAAACTAAGGTTAAACATATTTCTTCAAAAATATAAGTAACTAATGGGTATTTTTTTCGTTTATATACAGAAAAACGATCACTGGCCTTATTCCTCGAAATGTTTTTGTAATGAGCAAAATTTAAAAAAAATGGACAATCCCCATTGCCCAATGCGGGTTGAGTGGCCTGTGTGGCCTGTCACATTAAGTAATAACTATTAATTACTTAATGCTATAAGCTATTTAATATTAGTGATTGTGGTCACAGGATCTGGCCAAGCGTTACGTTCCGTTGGTCTGGTACCGTTCGTTGCGACAATCTAAGTACCCATTTACTTATAGGTTGTAAGAGCTGATAAAAGATATCTAGCGTTTGTAAAAGTGAGTTCTAACTAATAGGTATATTATAGGTAACTTCGGGTTAACTTTTAAGTTTCCGAACTGGTGATAGACAACACGTAGACAGTTTTAAGAGAGCTAACCAGTAACAGTATGTAAATAAAACATTTTTCGTGTTAAAATATTTAATTCATTCCATTTTTCTAAAATAAATTTATTGTTTAATTTGCATACCAAGACTCAACTCCAGATTAAGCAATTTTCTTCATTTTAAAACCTACTTGAATACAAGATTTTTACCCGTCTGCCAAGCAGTATGTTTTTAGCGCGTATCTTGTATTCTTTATTACCTCGTATCTTTAGAACCGCTAAGCTGATTTTCACATTTGAGGTATCGTTAGATTTGTCTTAATAGCCCAACTGTTCTTAGATAGGTGAAATAAAAAAAATGGCTGATTTTGACGACATGATAGATAGATAAATTAATTCAAAAATCAAAAACCCGACTGCAAAACAATTTTAACTAAAAAGACCGAAACAAGACCCAATTCTGCCGGAGGCGTCTAATCCATGTTTAATTGATACGACTCTTGCTTACGAGTTTCATGCTAAGATGAATAGAAATAGAAAAATGTAGAAGAATATAGTGGATTATAAAATGCAGTCGGAACTCGGAGGTATATTTTATGATTTATGAATTAATGTTAATTCATAAATCATAAAATAAATATACAATTATATTGTGCTAAGTAATTTAACAATTTTAATGCTTTAAGCCACAAGCGGTCACCGGCGATTGCGATAACAATAGAAAGGCTATTAGAAATATCGTCCTATATACGTCCCCAGGTGGTTCATTTGACCCATCCATTTTCGACGTGGGCCTGTAGTCTATAAACTTGGTGCGACATGCCTCCAACTGCATTTTGTAGTTCACTTTCTTCTTCTACATTTTTTATGTAGCCTTATCTTGGCATCAGACTCGTAAGCAAGAGTCGTACTTATCAATTAACATGGATTAGACGCCTCCGGCAGAAATAGGTCTTGTTTCGGTCTTTTTAGTTAAAATTGTTTTGCATTCGAGTTTTTGATTTTTGAATTAATTTATTTTATTATCTTCTCACTCTTCTACAAGTATCTAAGGTATATCTAACTCTATAGTCTATAGATTCTATCTAGTCAAACATGATGTGGCACAGCGCTATAATATCCTGTAAGTTCTTGGAAAGGTCATCGGTTACAGAGACTAACACAATAGTCAATAGCCAATAGTGGTGACGTAATGTCCTCTGATTGTTTATTTTGGCGGCGGTCGGCGAGGGAAAGTCGCGAAAGTCATAGGTTGGTTGCAACTTGCAATGCATTGAACATTAATTGTGTTACTTCATACCTGTGACTTCTAATATTATAGTTACTTTAGATTTTAGAAACAGTATACTTATTTAAAAATTAAAAGTACATATATTATTTGGTTTATTACTGATTGATTAAAAAATCAAATAAATCAATAGTAGAGCCTCATTAATAAGGCAAATACTTTTTTAAAAAATTGTAACTTTTTTTATTTACTACGTAATGTCGTGGATGTTGAATTTGGGATCAAAGTTGGACCAGAAATATGTACTTACTTACTATTTCATGCAGTCAAAATTGCGGAAAAATCACGTCCACGGCCCGCGAACACAATTCTTATCCCACAAGAACAGTGTTTTTTAGGATAAAGCGTGATTTTTGTATTTAATCATGACCCTAAACTATTATAAGTACAAAAGTTTGTATAGTAGCTGGGTCCTAGTTCCTACTGAATGATAAGCATTTAGTAATCCGTACTGTCGATTATACAGTAGGTATAGTTAATAATTTAGTTAAGATCATCGACCTTCAGGTGATCGTCCCCGGTCCACGTGGGTGGAAGAATGGGAGGAAATGAGGACAAACACATTCCGAGGTAGGTAGGTCTTAAACAATTACCATGTTGTTTACCATGTTGTTACTTATCCTATAAAAAAGTTACCTCCTCAAGATTATCGAAATAGGGATGAATTACTTACTTCAACATATCAAAAAGATATTGATCATAATATAAACAACAATACCAATATACTTCTACTAACTACTAGTTGACCTTTTTTTTTCATACAATGAAAAAAAACTAAGAATCAAAGAGTCAACTAAGAATTTTTTCATTTGAAAACGGTCTAGATTTTAGTAAGTCTTCAACGAACTCTATTGCTAAATTATAACAAATATAAATTTCGCAATGGTTGGATAAAAATAAGAATCCATAAATAACCAAGATCCCGCGTCAAACTAAAAACTTAACAAAATATTCATGTTTACATAATATGAATCATTTACGGTACGTTCTGTCCCAATAATAATGAGTTATTTTTTTACTATTTTCGCTACAATTTCAGAATGTGTCTTGTTAGTAGTTCTGATGCAACACAGATCAGGAAGTTACGCTAAAGAAATGTTGTTTATACTTCACATGTGTTCAACTTTCTTATACACTTATTATAGAGTAGACGGTACTGATGTGGATTTCCGTCAAGCAAAGAAATGCACAAGAAGTATTTTTTTCACATAAGTCATTACTTTTAAGTACTTAAACTGAAATGTCTACAGCTACTTCAGGGAGAAGGTTCAAAGAATACAATTAATTTGATTTGTAACTCAAAAACCTTTGATACATCAAACATTCGCTTTCAAACAGCGAAAACCAGGTACAAGGAAAAACTTACCTACATCAAAGCCATTCAACTCTTTCTTTCATGAATACATGTATGATTGTATGAATGGGGTACTAATAACATAACTCAATACGTGTCCCCATACAATGGTGCATTAGGCCCGCTTTCTGCCGACCAAGCACCATGTAATGGCTCTTGGGCTATCATTATACCTCATCTACTGACGTTACGAAGGTTTTTTATTGAATACCTCGTTATTGCGTTAAAGATTTGTAACATTTAATTTTATATTGTTGCTAAATTAGTTAATGTTTTGAATTCGTAGCATACCTGGGTTCTAGTCTGATTATTCTAGTATTTAAAAATAGGTAGTATATTTTAACCACCCATACAAATTGTTGTTTTCGTTTAGGTCAAAATGAACTACATTAAAAAATAAAATATGTGTAGGTGCTAGGTACGTGCTGGGAAAGTATTAGCAATCAAGGTACACATTATTTTGTTCTCATTGAATAACCTGATCACAGGCTGTATTTTAATGAATTAAATGAGTCATTTAATCGAATTGATAATGTTCATTAATTTATGCAAAATGTAGTGTTTTCACACGCTTTGAATGCTAATTAGGGTTTTAGTGATTAATTGTATGAAAATTGGATGGTTACATAATAATGATAAAACAGTTTTGAGCATCACTGCACTTATAAAGTATCATCATCACTGCTATTACAGACTCCTATATTTCCTAAAAGATCATCACCGAGGCTACTACGTCGGGATTCGCCCCGACCACACTCCATCAATACATGTTGTACATGTTCAGGTGTTCCACATAATGCACAATTTGGAGAATCAACCTTACCCATCATAAATTTGAAAACGTTTGATGGAATGTGACCGGAGCGCAATCTTAACATTGCCACTATATCTTTTCTAGGCATAGATAATCTATCAAACCACGGGTAACGAGGAGGCTCCCATTGTATTGTTTTGTACCATATTCCCTTACTCAGCGACCGCTCATCAAAATATTCTTGCCATAGTTGTCGACATTGTACTTTAACTTTACCTAGCAATTCACTGTGCAAGGGAAGACAGCGATAAACGATTCCCTCAGTCAAAGCCTGTTTGGCCGCGCGATCTGCCTCCTCGTTTCCCCTGATACCGACGTGCGAAGGGATCCATTGCAGCGTTATATGACGGTTATCTTTTTGCATATTACTAATAAGTTCTAAAATGCTATAGGCTATAGGGTGACATAATAGTTTCCTAGCCTCACCTAATTCAAGGGAAGCCCGTATCCTACTAGACATATATTTAGATTTCGTTGTAAGTAATAATTAGGTATAGATATTAGTTTATAATATTATGTTGTGGCAGATTTGTTTATAAGCTTTATGGGGGTGGCATTGTCGGTCACCGACAAAACCCCTTAAATAAATTGATTAAAAAAAAAAAAAAAAAAATCATCACTGCTATAGGTGTACCAGAATCTGATGACAAAAAGTGAGAAAATAAATTGACTCTAGGCTCTAGCAATAGGTACCGGGGTAATTGAAATAAAACATTTTGATCCTTTTCTTTTACCAGCTAATCTGTGTATTAAACATGCAAATATAAAAATTTATCCAATGATTTAGGATATTTTTTAAAAATTTGCTGTCAAAATTGCCATCAGATTCTGGTAGACCTATAGAAATTAAGAGTCCGTATACGAAATTTTCTGATTTCGCTGATTTTCAAGACGTGATTTAGCAGTTAAAATACAGTATTTCTATAAGTTTTAATGCACAACATGTAAGATGATTTCAATTATAATCTAATGTTGGAGCTAGATTTTTTATTTTTTTAAGTATTTTTAAATAATCCAACTCAAACCCGCGACAGTTTTGTGATTTTTGCTGTAAAAGGTTTAGAATATCCCCTTTTTATGGATTGTATTGACGTTTTAACGCTATGAAAAAAATACAATGTACTGTTGAGAAAGTCGTCTATAAAATGTTGGAATTACTTTTTACCACTTTAATATGAAATAGTTGAGTAAAAAAATATGTAACTCGGCAAAATTTTAGAGAAAATGGGCAAAGAATTGCTGTTAATTTCGGCAACTTGGAGCTGTAATTCATAAAAAGAAAACGACAGAAATAATCTATAGATAAAATGCTATCCAATTCGAGAAAAAAGAATCCGCGCTTAAATATATTTTAAATCTAATAATTAATATATATATTTTAAGTCTAATAAGGGGAAAAAACCTAATAATATTTATAGCGAACCTTTGAAATTTCGGCAAAATCGGCAAAATTTCGTATACGGACTCTTAAGGGGCCGGGTACCCCCGAAATTCTCATACATACGTAATCCCAAAATCATTTTCTCATACGAAAATATTTAACATGTTTGAGTTATTTTTCAGCTTAAAATAGTAATTATCTAGGTTCCTGCACAAAAATTTGCTTCAAAATATTAAAACACTAAAAAAATTTGAAGCATACTATTAGTATTACATTTAAGCTTTAAAAAAGAAACTTGCTGGTGTAGGGAACATTTTTGTACGACAATACCTTAAATGGACCAATTTAAACAAAAACGATCCAAACCGCAAAAACATTATTCCGAGATATTTGAAGTTTAAGTTTAATTTGGAATTTAACTGTCTTTTAATGCAAAATGATGATTTTTTTTAATTTGATGTAATTGTATGTTCACTAATCTAATAAACCATTACTTACGTAGTGAAAAAATAGTTACAGTTTATTAGATATTCAAGACAACTTGTTCTTGGATCATTATTGCAATATACATTTTATATGGACAAAGCTGTACAGGTTGCTAAAATAAAATCGCAAAAATGTTCCAAACTCTTTTACTCAAAAATGTTTATCAAAATCTTTATTAAATTATTAAAAAACTAAACTACCCTAATCCTCCTCTCTCACTCACAGATCACGAATCACGACTCATCCAGTTTGTAAACATTATTTGGTAATGACTCATTGCCTAATTACTTATATACTTGGAAAATTATGATTTCGTCCATACAAAAAATAATTCATATATTTTTTTTATCTGTAGATAAGGCATATTTGAAAAAAACGACGTCTATAAAAGTTACTTGAATCGTTATTGCAATGATGTAAAAAAAAAGTAACTGTTCCAGACAGCTTGGATCATTACAGCAAAATACAAATTTGTATATGCTAGGGCAACCAAGAAATTGCTAAAATGTTTCAAATGACATGGAACACTTTTGCATTTCAAAAAGAGTCTTTGACATGACTACTGTGGGTTGGATTACTGCGTTTTTCGCTCATTTGTCAACATAGAGTAAAGAGTCTTTGATATGTTAAAATATACCTACCTTATTTGGAGTACATACGTGTCAAAATCTTAAAAATGAGGAGGTTGTGGTTTGGATCGTTTTTGCTTAAATTGGTTCAAATAGACCGTCCTTAAATGATGTTAACCTTGCTCTTTGTACTCTGTACACTATTTAAAGTAGGTACAGAAGCTTCAAAGCAAATAAATAAAGCCTGGTTGCTCGCAACCTAAGTTCACTGGTCGTGTCATGTACCACACCCATAGGTACATTCCGTCGTCGGCCGTGCCCACATACTAATACATGATAATCAACGCACGGCTCAAAATAGACGTCTTTTATGCCATCTACAAGTATGATACTTTACTGTTAGTATGGCTGGCCTAGTTACAATATTTTCTATTTATGGCATAAGCAAAAAGTAATCATTACTTATTTAAGTTTATATAAAGGTGGCGTGGCATGGGGTCGACATAGCTCTAAATTCCTATTGGCTTCTCCTAAAGTGTAGGAACACTTTAGTCGTCTCTATTTGTTCTAAAAGTTAAGGTTTTCTCTCTGCAGAACGAAATTTGAAAAAGTCAGATATCTGCAGTACTTATATGCCAAACTTTTTAGTTCAACATAATAAGTTATCTAGTCGTTATATAGTCGTTATAAAGTTATAAAGTCGTTATTATTATCTGGTTTGGTTTGTTTCAACTCATATTTTTTTACCAATATAACCAACTTCAGTTTTTTGAACCTCATTAATGACTTCTTTAAAATACTTGTCGTGTTAAACATCGGAAGAGGCACCTGTACTCACTAGCTCGTTCCACTTAAATAATTGAGATTTAATGTAAAGAGACGTTAAAATAACTAACGGTTAAGATAACTGACAGGTTTGGACAATATACAGTACTTAATTACTAGTCAGTTTGAGTTTCTATTTCTATTTGAATATTGGGTCATCGGGTTTATTGGTGTTTACCATTTCACAAGCGTGAATTTTTTGGATGCCAGAGATCGGAGAAATATAGATTTGGACACTATTTAACCGAATTTCTAAAAGATAAGTTTTATATTCGACCCGAGAATTAGTTTCAGTATCTAATTACTTAGTTACAAATTTTGATGACAATATGGAAATTATTAATACCTTGATAACTGCAGGCACGAATGGCAAACTTATTGATTTATTAGAAAAACTATCGCGTTTATCAATTAAAAAAAAATCGTCGTTGTACTGGTTCGGACTTCGGTCACACAATCATCACTCACAAGTCACAACTCACAAGACACGCTAACGACTAGTATTTTCCCGATAGTTTCAGTTTCTCTAACCAGTTCTACACGTACATTTTACTACTTTATTATTTATTTTACTAACTACAATCTACACCTGTTGGTACTTAGTGTGTTGTCAAACATTCGATCGTGGGCCGTTTTGTAATGGTTAGAAAGTTAAATTTTTGTCACCGTGAAAGTGCCGCGAGCGCCCGTGCGCCGCCTACATCGTTGCATTTTAAGCGCTGCATACATTTTGTGTTGTTATTAGGTTTGAATTGTTGTGTAATTTCTAGTTGTTTTTGGTTACGATAAATTGTAGTTTATAAGTTGACAATGTATTTATTAATAATAATAATAATCCATACTATAAATACAAACCTCAAAATGTTCTTGAAAATAGCAATGTAAGACTCTACTGAGATCGTGACATAGTCACTGACCGTACCATCCTCAGCAATAGACCAGATATAACACTAACAATAAAACCTGAAAAAACAACTTACCTGATAGATATCGCCGTCCCCAACACCAACAATCTAAAACAAAAACACAATGAGAAAATCCAAAAATATATTCCTCTGGCCGATGAAATTAAACAAATGTGGCACCAAGAAGTTGTCAAAATTATCCCCATCATCATCTCTTCTACGGAGTAATACCGAAGACCCTCGCCACTTCCCTGAAAACACTAGATTTGCATAAAAATAATGAAAATGAAAATAAATGAAATGAAAATATACTTTATTGTGCACAATCATTATAAAGACAAAGTTTAAAATAATATAAATAATATCATATAAAGAAGGTACACAAAGGCGGCCTTATTACTAACCAGCACTTTCTTGCAGGCAACCTTCGAGCGAGAGGATAAAATTGCTGGATATGGGTACAGTGCTTAAAAGTATAAAAAGTTCGTATGAAATAAAATAAATATACATAAACATACAATTAAAATACTTATATAAAAATGCAAAAATCCATCATAACTAATGCGAACTAATGAGCATGTATCGATATACATGCTCATTAGTTCGCCGTTTTCTAAACCCATCCTCATCTTTCTCTTCACTCCAATCATAACACATCTTTAATATGAAACAGGATACTTGGCTTCTGCCCGTACAGTCATCTTCTCCGGCAAACAGCTGAGACTACTCTTCTTTAAATAATAATAATAATAATACACATTTATTTATTTATGTATTTATTACGTAATAGCTTTTGCTTAAAATGAAAATTAATCTTTTTGGACCACAAAGGTTACGTAGAGCTAAAAGCAGACGTTAAAGGCTTTTCATAGAGCAATGCTACTGACTATTTCTGTAATGTATCTAGTGATAACTTTTAAGTTTTAACTTTTAAGTTTCATTTGAAATTAGCAGCATTAAAAGAGTGCACTACCTTTTGCAAATTCATAACGTTGGAAGCACCTTCTCCTCGACTGTCCTGCTCTAGTACAGAGCATGAACAGGCACCTTGGTCGCCACGAATACTCATCCACAGAGGAAATTCGTGGCACCAACCCCAACCATATCGTTCAATTTGTGAGCAGTATTGGGTTGGGGATGATTCTCTAGTACGAAGGAGTCACAATAGATCCTCATGGGTCGCAGTGACGCCAGGGCTATAGCGACCTGCCTTCTATTAAAAAAAAAAAAAAAAAAAACGTTGGAAGTTGGGACTTGAGACATTTGATTTTCTCATAGAGCCAAAAGTAACTCTTACAAGTTACAGCGCTGTAACTTTTACAGTTAACTCTATTATACACGGGTGATGGGACACATCACACATATTACATTCCCTAATGTAAATCACTTTCTCTATACACCTTGTATAATTTATGTCCAGACGCGAGTTACAGATTCCTATTTGCCGGAAGCTATTATATCTACGCATTGAAACAATAGATAACATAACATTTTTCCAATACTTTCACCCATAAACAAAAATAGAAGACAATAGCGAAGAACCGAAGTTAACTTTTCGTGTTCCGATCTCATGTATCGTGATGATAATGAGATAGCAATCTCGCGTAATAACACAGCCCGTGAGATTGTAGAGCAGCAAGGTCAGTTAGTCAACTCTCCAGCTCATTGATTTCTGAATAATTATCCCACCAAAAACATACCTGTTAAAATAGGGCCTAGTTCCTATAGGCTAACTGTTGGTCTAAAAAAAGAGTTGAAATCCAATCCAATGCCAAGTTCAGATGCACTTCATCGATCATAATCATCTTCATCAATAGCCTGATCCATAATACTTCTAATTTGAACTTGGCAGGTTATTTAAATTCTATTAATATTATCTAATTATATAATTAATCAAGTGTAACGCATAGCACAAAAACCTGCCAAGTTCAAATTTAGAAGTATTATGGATCAGGCTGTTGATGAAGATGATTATGATCGATGAAGTGCATCTGAACTTGGCATTGGATTGGATTTCAACTCTTTTTTTAGACCAACAGTTAGCCTATAGGAACTAGGCCCTATTTTAACAGGTATGTTTTTGGTGGGATTTCAATACTTTTTTTCAAGAAATCCTACCTATGTTTTCTTTTTGTGCTACGCCCGATATAAACAATACTTTCAATAGATGCCTCATTATATCACTGGTACATAAGAATTTTTATCTAAAGTTCATAGATGAACTAACTCACGCTTGACGATTTCTTAAATTTCTTAATTTATCGTAACACATACATAATAATATAACACACGACCTGTGTGCTAAATTTCATAACGCTAGGACATTTGGAAGTAGCCTCTAAAGTTCGTAGATCGGCCGACTCACGCTTGACCGATTTCTAAAATTTCTTAATTTTTTGTTAATCTACATTTAACACATGACCTGTGTGCCAAATTTCATAACGCTAGGACAATTGGAAGTGGCCTCTGAAGTTCGTAGATGAACCGACTCACGCTTGACCATTTTCTACAATTTCTTAATTTTTCGTTAATCTACATATAACACACGACCTGTGTGCCAAATTTCATAACGCTAGGACAATTGGAAGTGGCCTAGAGGTTTTGATTACCGGTCAGTGAGTGAGTGAGTGAATGAGTGAGTCAGTGCCAAAATAAGCTATTTTTACAAGGACATATCTCAGGATCTACTGAAGCTATATCTATGAAATTGGGTATACTGCTTAAGTACTCGTAAATAATTACGTAGGTATAATTTTATCTTTGCACTCGCAATAGACACTGAGCTACAGGGGGGTCAAAAGTACGTCGAAACGGTTCGTGTAAATAGTGCACGGCATGCGCGCGGCCTGCTGGAACTAGGCTTGCGCACTTCCGTGCGCTTTGATAACTGACCTACTATGTGTAATTTTTAACTAGGCACTATTATAATGCTGAAATAATTGTACGTTTGTGTGTGGTAGATTAACAAAACGTATTATAAATTAATATGAATTATAAGTAACAGAAAAGAAAATATTTAAAAGTAAGTAAATTAATAAAAAATCATGTTGTGCAACTTTGTTGACGACTTTAGTGTTTCTAGATAAAATATGGTATTGTATATAAGCTCTTTTAAAACTTGTATGGTCTAACTCACTGATAGTTTTTGTGTATCATATTGAAGTATGGTGTCTCGTTACACAGTTTTGAGTATAAATGCGATACATAATATATTATACAGCATACTACTGTAGACTTCCCGGATACTCTACCTCTGTCACGCTGTCACGTTACCATTCGCAATAAGAAATTATAGCCTATGTGTTCTTTCGACCGCACAAAATTGACGCTATCCAGTATGTACTAACTACTATCAGAGAAGTAGATTCATGGGCAGACGGCGGACACCTACGTATTTCAACTGCTTATGTACCAATTTCTTCTTCAAAATAGAGCTAACTTAAAATTTTTGGAAAATCACGAATTTTCAGCTGATTGACTGGCTCACGAGTCGCGAGCTGATGAAGATAAAATATAGCTAAAATACTAGCAAAAACTGATTGTAATCTTGTCATGTTATTCAAAAGATTTTAAATCTCTATTAAACAACATTGCTAGAATCAGTTCATCTGTTTGGGAATTATGACGATACATACTTACACTTCAAACTTACATTAACTAAAGAGAATCTAACACGTAGATAATTATTCTTGTTGATGGTGTATTTTGTCAACCCTGAGATTATCAACCCTCGTCCTTCAGAAAATGAAAGTCTTCTACAAATGTAGAACAGTTAGAGTAAACAGTAAAATATACTAATATGATAACCGAAATAGCTTCGTAACCACACTAAACAGTACCAGCAATTTTCACGTCTATGTAAATCAATATTCAATAAAAGGTCATAGGCCTTAAGGCAATATCAATAAGGCTGAATATGACATGTGAATTATGGTATGTAGGCCACAACGAGACCTTGTGGTACTACGTGTTTGAGATGTCGATGTACTTATTTGGCATACCTGCTTGTAGTTCAACGATCTTGTTTTGTGGGAACCTTTTAACTGTTGTTAAATAATATCGACGCTGGAATGGAAAAAGTTACCAAGCGCCATATTGCTATTTTTACAACAGAGCCGTTTAAATATTCATTTTTTACTTTTAAAATCTTGCGTCACATTAACTGTTCAATAAAATATTGTTTATTGATGGTTTAGGGCGCTTAGACTTATCGATAGAGAAAAATTCGCTGATTCCGAATGTATAAAAAACTCGTGACGCTTGGGCCGTAGGTACTTTTTTCATTCCGCCGCCGACGTTATAAAATGTAGTAAGTATCTTAAGAATTACATTATTATTATTTAATTTAAGTATATACTCTGTAATATAGTTTGTTACGACTACCGAGTTACGAGGCTTAAATAATTCAATTACGAGTTTTACCTACTGTTTGAATAGCAAATTATAGTTATTGCTAGCTCCTGTCTGGTAAGATGAAATGCGTGCTAGTAACGTTGATTTATCACAAATGGAACCATTAGGTACGAGTAAGTAGGTTAAAGTTTGTAGTTTGTACTACAACAGAAAAAAATCTTGATTTACTTGCTGTAAAAAAAGTAAACTCAACCAGCAGTTTTAGATAAATGTCGAGATACTTGTGAAACTTATAACCTTTCTGAATATTTAAAGTTCCGATCCATGGCCTGTCCGACTTACATCACCAGTCTACAATATGTTGTTTACATTACATTTTGTAGTGAAATAATATGCTATTTCACTACAAAATGTAATCTTTAAGCGTCTTTTTAAAAAATTAGGCCCTGATTGAGAGCCAAGCAAGTCAGTTCAATTATACATCTTTTCAAATTGCCAATAACTGCTGCATTATCGCATTCTAAAAGCTGAATTTACTGCAAAATTTTCTTGCGCATCATACAAAAATCCACTGATAATCAAGATAAAAAACAGTTGCACCAAAGTTTACGCAATGTTACGCTAACACATAATTATGTGTGGCCAGTTCGTTGCGCAAAAACACACACACACACACACACAAACACACAGAGTTGTGATCATGTAATAATTGATAATGATGATTATTCAGTTAACTTCGTAACTGTTATTATAGATTGTAGGGTAATGGTCATCTTATGAGGGTTTGAGGAATGAGGTTATTTATATTATGTAGGCAAATGAGTAGGTTTTTCTGCTGATTACACTACTAATATGTTGGAGAAAATTGATTTTTGTGGCCTTAATCGTAGGTTAGGCAAAGCATATGTAATGTAATTGATTAAAAGTTTTTCTTGGAACTAGTAACATACATAATTTTAATTTGCCTTTACGTAACTATTAATTCATATTATTGTCATTACAAGCCACTTTTTACACTCTCCTCTAAAATATTAATGATTATTGATTAGGTATATTTCACATTTTAATCGGTCTTCAAAATTTACGAAACATATATAAGCAAGACGTGAATAATATCTCAATACTCAACCTAATTATTAAAACCTGTTGGGTATTAAATACTAGAGGACGCCCGCAACTCCGTTGCGCCATAATTTGTTTATCGCGCCGGAACCGTACATTTTTCCAGGATGAAAACTATCCTATGTCCTTTCCCGGGACTCAAGGTATCTCCATGCCAAATTTCAGCAAAATCGGTTCAGCGGCTTAAGCGTGAAGAGGTAACAGACAGACAGACAGACAGACAGACAGACAGACAGACAGACGGACAGACAGACAGACACACTTTCGCATTTATAATATTAGTATGGATTAAATATTAATAACAGGAGTTTTTAATATTAAAAATATTGTAGAAAGCAATATTTTTTAACTGTCATACTAACATTTTGTATCAAATAACCGACTCTACCTGACATAATAAGAGAATCGATACTAATATGTATTATAAAATATATGAAGGTGTTTGACTGTCTGTCTGTTACCTCTACACGCTCAAACCGCTGAATCGATTTTGCTGAAAGGTATGGAAATTAGAGTTTCGGGAAAGGACAAAGGACTTTTATGTCGGAAAAAATACAGTTCACGTGCGAATTGCGATAAACAAATTTTGGCGCAACTGAGTTTTATTTTTTATTCAAAAATTATATTTGTTTATAAAATATATTTTTTTATAAAAATATAATTTTTATTAAAAAATTAGGCCTCATCATACAAGTTCTAACTAAAAATTCCAATAGTGGTTTAACTGCCTATAAGTCTATTTACTTGGCACATACTTAGGTATGGAATGGGTCAATTAAAGTCTCCATTCCCACTAGTAATTTCTATCTGTACAATACACCATAAATCGCACCTACCTACTAAATAGGTATTTACTATTTACTATGAGATGAAAGCGTATTTCAAAGAATCTGTACTAATCAAATCTATGTTAAAGGCCAATAAAAGTAAGTTATTAAGCTTAGCTCATAGTTGTAATTTTTTCCAACAGAAGACGTGGATATAAAATTAATTCATTTATATATAATCAGAAAAACAAAGCTCTTTTAAGCCGTTAAAAAAACACACTACGTACTTACTTGCATTTTAAGTTACAGCTTTGAGTAAGTTAACAATACACAAAAGATGTAAGATTTTAAATGATGGAAAAGGTGTAAAAAAACTTAATGATACTACTTTAGGGCGTGTATGAGTCCTGTGTAGGTATAGAGTTCATCGTTAAAGAAGCAGCGCTGAAAGAGCAATTTTTTTCACTATTGTATGGGAAAACTCTGGAAAACTTGTGACGCCGCGCTGGAGGCTGGAGCGCTTGCCCATACAAGTCACAAAAAATTTGGTCTTTCAGCGCTGCTATTTTTAACAGTGAACTCTCTACAAGGAATACATACACACCCTAAAGCATCATCACTTAATTTTGTTACACCCTGTAGATTTTCAGTGGTGATTTACGGGATAAAAATAGGTAAAATCGATATCATCGCTACAATTTCGGCAGTTTGATGTTTATGACGTAACTCACGGGAACGTAAACAGCTTGTATCGTAGATGTTACGATTGTGTTCAACAATATGGGTTAATGGTTCTGTAGAATTACGTTATTAGAGCGAGCTAGTGATTTAAATACGTGTGACTCGAAAACTACTACTATTTTTAGAATTGTGACCCAATTAATAATATTATACTAAGTGTTTTTATAAGATAATAGAGAATATTACGGGAAAGGTCGGAGCAGAGGTGCTACTAGCACATTACAGTAAATAATCTGACCAAAATTCGACATGTCGCACACGCCATATTGATTATTCACAGAATCGTTGTCAAGCGTTGAACAAAACGTTTACTGTCTATCCATATCACAGAATAAATATATATAAATAAATAAAAATCGTTTTATTTCTGAATAAATTTGAATCAAATGTTTTCAGAACGTTGAGCTACATGTTGCCTACCACCGGTTCGGGAACTAACCCGGCGAGAAGAACCGGCGTAAGAAACTCGCACGGGGCCACTTTTTACTAAAAAAGTGGAAAATTAGTCTTTAAAAAAAATAAAATTTACAATGTAAATAACTTAATCTAATACATTATAGAAAGTCAACATGAATTGTAAGTCACATATAATAAATGTAGAAGCAGCAGCAAGCAGCCATCCTACTCCCAAGATGTGCCATCGTTTAGGAAATCATTGACCGTATAGTAGGCTTTGGCACACAAACGTTCTTTAATTACTTTTTTAAATTTATTAATTGATAGATTTTGAACGTTTTTCGGGATTTTATTGTAAAGGCGTATACATTGACCTTTAAAAGATTTACTTATTTTGCTAAGTCTGATCACTGGCATTTCCAGCTTGTGCCTATTTCTAGTGTTTCTACTGTGACTATTAGACCTTTAGTTTTAAATTTAGTTAGATTCTTTCTAACATACAACACATTATCTAAAATGTATTGAGAATTGAATATATTAGTAATTGTACCAATCCATATCTTATTGACGTACAGTTTGGTAGACTTGGGCTCCCGCCTCCCATCAATTTACCGTTTTTTTCCAATGGATTGTCCAATGTATCAGACAAAGGATACATGAAAACAGAGCACATGGATTTGTGAAAACCAAAATATGTGACTTATTTATTTTATCCCTGTTCCGGCGCGATAAAAGAATTTTGGTGTAACGGAGTTGCGGGCATCTTGTACCTATACTTTTAATGCCTTTATAATAGATAGTTGTACAGTTTCTCTGGGTTGTTTAATAAATAATTAGTTAAGTACCTTGTAACATGTAATCCTAAATGAATTCAATCGTTAAAGTCTGAACTGCGGCCTTCGATGCGTAACGGTAGCCAAGGTTACTCTGATGTCAGTCGGCAGTCCAGTACCGAGGACCTTACATCATTGTTATACTACATACCAAGAAGTAACATAAACACTAACAAGAATATAAATAAAAAAAGAAAAATTTTAGAAAAATCTCTGATTTATGACCAAAACTTCGCTACAGTTCTTTAAATAACTTTTAATTTAGTAATGTGTTACTTAATAAAAAACAATAATTATTTCTGACTCGTCCTGATGATGATGAAAATATGAAAAAGGAATAAATAGAATTAAATTCTAATGATGAAAACCGCCCCAGTTGATTTTGAGTGAGCTGTGAGGCAGAAACCAACTTAAAATAATATTAAGAGCCTGTTTCACCACTTCCTGATAAGGTGCCGGATAGGCTATCCACAACTTATTTCACAGATGCTCCGTACACTATCTATCAAGTTAAGCTGTGGATAGCGTATCCGGCACTTATCAAAAGTGGTGAAACAGGCCCTAAGTGTAGAAACTTGTACTAGTACCCGTAGGTACCTAATATTATTTATTATTGCTCTTTGTTATAGTAGAACGCAACCATTTTTTATTATAATAAATCACAATAATAATTAAGACATGTAACTCTTGAACATACTGGTTCGCCTTGCTCTACATATTCTATTAATTAAAAATACTTTTCAGTTATGTACTTGAAGGAAATAATTAACAATTATATTATGTAAAGTAACCATCGGAAGTCATTATTTGTAAAATATTTCACGTATAATTAATGAATAGGTACTTCAATAGTCATGAATTAATTCTTACATAACTCTACTTAAAAATAGTTTTTTAACAAACTTATGAAACTGCTTACAATACTCAGTTTTTTATCTTTAGAAAATACTTCTAGAATTGTTGAATAACTGGGGAAGTTTATCTGGATATGTGGCAGTCCCACAGTAGGACTCTACGAAATGTACAAGCTGACGAACAAACTAGACTCTACCACAACTAATATATATTCTGTGACTCTACATAGTTAAATCACACAAACGTATTATTAGAAATTGAATAATTTATACTTTCAGTGAGTAGTCCATTATAGTATTAATTCAAAGGTTTTTGAAAATTAACACTCATTTAACTTACACAAAACAAATCATGAAAAGTACCCATCTAAGTAGTTTTATACCAAAAGAACGAAAAAAAGAAACTTTAATGTTACATTATAAATTACGTTTAAAAAAATTGAACTGCCATTATTTGAATGCGTACCTACCGCAAATATGAAAACAACATTTTTATTACTCACAATAAGCGAGTTGTTTAAAACAAACAAAATGCCTGAGGATCAAAACAATCCATTGTCCTACATATATACACGTTATTCATAGTCTGTGATTAGAATTTAGATTCGATTACATCATGATGATGAAAATATCTTAAGTGAAGATGCGTCATGCAGCATCTGTGTTTAATTGCTTAGATATGATAAGGTAGGATGAGGTGGGTTAGTCAAAATAATATTATAATTGAAGACGTGAGTGGAAGAACCATCAACCAGGTACATTACAGTAAAAAAATTGCCGAAAAAAATAGTATTTTGTCCGTATGGTATAAAAAATAATAAAATGTTGGTAATTGTGTTCTTCCACTAATATCTTCAATTACATAATGCTATTTGCTAAGTTTGTAAAAAATAATCATAAATGCTGTGAGCTGTCACAAGTCACAACACCTATTATTGTGTTCTCTCGTACTTAATAAGTATTAACTATATTATTATCCTAATTATTTTAAAACCAAAATCAGCCAAGTCAATATACAGCCGTTCTCAAGTAATATCAAGACATTTAAATTCATTCAATTTGAAATGAGAGATGATGCATATGGAATGTAAATAGCTGGATACTTTCCTCTGCTTAATATTTCCAAGAAACTGCATAAATAGCATCAAAATTTGAATTATAAATAAACAAGACATCCGGTGAATCACGTTCGACTATATCCGTCGTCGAACGGATGTCGTCTATATCCTTGATACGTTTACTACCCCCAAAATAAACGATATTATAGGAAAAACGATCTTATAGGAAAAAACCGTATTGTGCCATGCAATATCATTCTTTCGTGCATCAATAATCGTGTTTTTTTTGTAATCTATCGACAAACTATAATACTTACGTCTTATTACTAAAACTACGTCTAATTGCAAAGTGCCAAAGAGACACGATGCATTCTTAAATTAACCATTTAGTAGTAATACTCTACTTTTTTACACTTCTATAATTCTTGAATAATTGGAGAATGTAGCCTGGATATTTGGCAGTCCCACAGTGGGACTCTACGAAGTGAACGAGATAAAGAACAAACAAACAATACTCTACATAGTGAAATGATAAGTATTATTAAATAGTAGTAAAAGTTTTGAATGGCTCATTTAAAAATTTCGTCGCCTCGTCATATAACATATTATTACAAATCACAATATGAACTGACCCTTAAGAGGCCGGCTACCCTTGGAATTTCTCATTCATACGTAATACCAAAATCATTTTCTCATACGAAAATATTTAATATGTTTGAGTTGTTTTTCAGTTTAAACTAGTAATTACCTAGGTTCCTGCACAAAAATTGACTTCAAAATATTTAAATACTAAAAAATAGAGTAAAACGCTAAAAAATATATAAATAAATAGTAAATTTACTACAAAATATTTAAATACCAAAAAATATTTTTTAAAGTTTAAATATTTCGTAGTAAATTTACTATTTATTTATATATTTTTTAGTGTTTAAACATTTAGTAGTAGATTTACTAAAAAAAAAAAAATTTAGTGTTTAAATATTTTGAAGTAAATTTTTGTGCAGGAACCTAGATAATTACTATTTTAAGCTGAAAAATAACTCAAACATGTTAAATATTTTCGTATGAGAAAATGATTTTGGTATTACGTATGTATGAGAATTTCGAGGGTACCCGGCCCCTTAAGTCTACTAGAACTAGTTGGTTTTTTATAATACCATTACTCTATCACGAGATAAGCTAATCCATATCGCAAATTATCTTTTTGGTATTTGATATTCAAGTTCAATATAATCATGATGAGTTTCTCCGTGGCGGTCTGTCGGAGCTTGTGGAGGAATTTAGAGCGATAGCCAATACTCGTATTACCGAGCTCTCCAATTTTCCGCACCGATAACCGACGCGCCTAGATACCATACTAATTATAAAGAAACGGTTAACTTGTGACAGTGGAAATGATGGCTACTTTGTGGGTGATGAAAAAACGTTTATGGAACGTTTTTAGTAAGTATATAACTTAGAAGATGTTGCCATATTTTCATTTTAAGTCTAAAGGAGTACTCTGCATTAATATTTAGTACCAATTTTCTCAAAATGTGAAGTGCCTAGTCGTCGTAGATAATATTTTATATTATATCATATTTAAAACACACCCTGCACAGAAAGCGGTAACTTGATTTTAAAGTCAAATAATAATGTTGTTAATAATAATTGTTATGAATAATAATTGTTCATTGGTCGCATAGCTAGATATTAGTAAAAAAGTCTGTCCATGCCCTAAACTTTTTTACAGATTACTAACTGTTAAAATTATGTTACACTAGATGACGTCCGCAACTCCGTTGAGAATTGTTATTTCTAAACAAAAAATTAAAACCGACTTCCAAGGTAAAAACAAAAGTAATACTTATTCTTAATCTAAAAAGAATCAAATAATTCTTATTCTTTATTATAGTGGCGTCTTCAGACTTCGCCTAAACCTCAACTATTTCTGTACTCAATCTTCGTACTTTTGAAGTCGGTACCAGCCTGGAAAAGTTCTGAGATCCTTGACATACCAATTACGCTAAGGTAAGCTGGTACCGACTTCAAAAGCATGAAGATTGAATACAGAAATAGTTGAGGTTTAGGCGAAAGCTAAAGACGCCACTATAATATGGAATAAGAATTATTTGATTCTTTTTAGATTAAGAATAAGTATTACTTACTTTTGTTTTTAACTTGGAAGTCGGTTTTAATTTTTTGTTAAAAAATTATAATTTCACCCTTTTTAGTTCCATAATATGAGACGACAAGGCTATAATATTATAGCTTGTTGTCGAGTTGTACATATAACTAGCGGTCGCCTGCGGCTCTGCCCGCGTGGATGTCGGTTACCGGTTACGGCTGCAAAAAGCCTACCCAGGAAAGACTCGGCCAGCAAAATGATTCCCAGGTCAATTCACAGACTCCGACACTGACGTCGACGACGCGGACGCAGTCATTATCCGAAGGGTGTACAGTGCACACTACACAGATTGTCTTCCTCCCGCAAGCGCATCCCGCTTGGTGACGCCCACTATCGTAATATTTTAATTTCGCCATAATATCAAAACCAAACGTCCAATTTTAATCATTCAAAGACCAAATTTTATCTACATAAACTGTACTTAGTGATGAAATAATTTATTTTGATAAGGATTAATGGCATGAGTACAATAAATGCGTTTAAATGTTGTCCAAAAAAATTCAAGATTTTTAAATATAAAAAAATGGTTATTGTGCCTCACTCGACATAGATAAGTATAGTGTGTCGCGGACTTTTTTGTAGATATTTATAAGATCTACAATACTTAGAACAAAATGTTCTAAGTATTGTAGAACATTTGGTTCTATCTAACAAAATGTTCTAAGTATTGTAGAACATTTGGTTCTATCTTTTATAGTTTCGGCAGCGTACGCAAAATAAGTAACTTTTCTGGTTGATTTTTTCACCTGGCGTCCGAAAAACCCATATATCTCACGAAACCCTATTTTTTCCAAAATAAAATTTAGCCTATGTTCAGCACAAATAATGTAGGATTTGCTTGGAGTAGTTTAAATAAAGCCAAAATCCTCAAACTTGTATCTATAAGGATTCAAAAGTTCTGTTGGGTACCTTCAGAACCAGGGTATATCCTGGTTCAAAATCTTACTTACTTCAGAAAAAATCGAAATCACTATATATCCCCATAAAAATTTCAAGAAGTCCCCTCGATTCCTCATGAATCCCATCATCAGATCACCATTTTTGTGAACATGGTATCAACCTCGGATTCAACCCTGTACAACAACAAAAGAATCATGAAAATCGGTCCATAAACGACAAAGTTATGGTTGAACGTCCAAAAAAAATATAAACAGACGAACGTATAACCTCCTCCTTTTTGGAAGTCGGTTTAAAAATTCGTTTATCGCGCGGGAAGAATGTCCTATGTCCTTTTCTGGGACTTAAAGTATATCAGCTGTATTATGGCTGTACCAAATTTCAGCGAAAACGGTTCAGACATTTGGGCGTTAAGAGGTAACAGACTGACACTTCGCATTTATATTTTTAGTACGGATTTAAAATCAAATTTACGTACGTTTCTGCGTACAAAATAAAACCTGTTGTTTTCAGCCAGAACAGACAAATAACTGTTCAATAATTATTGTCAATACCAGTACTAAAACTCATTAGATATGCGATGCGGACGGATAATATCTACTATTGTTTATATGCGTTTAATATGCAAAACCATTTCCTCACTTCGCCTTGACCGTAATATCAGCAGTGGAATAATTGATCAACGCTTATCATGCAAGTCCACCTACGATGCCTACTGAGGAATTTGCTATGTACAGTTGTTTATAAATTTTATAATAAACCAGACGACACGTCACGCTCGCAACTCCGTTGCGCCAAAATTCGTTTATCATACGGGAACCGTACATTTTCTGGGATAAAATTATCCTATGTCCTTTCGCGGGACTCAATAAAGCATCTCCATACCAAATTTTAGCAAAATCGGTTCATTGGTTTAGGCGTGAAGAGGTAACAGAGAGACAGACAGACACATTTTTTCATTTATAATATGTATTATTATTAGTGTGGATGACTTATGTTTATGTAAAACATTTAATTTTATTATTAGTTAGGAGCTGGCCAGCATATTACTATGGGAGTTATGGTAGTTAGTAAACTACCATAACTCCCATAGTAAATTGTTCTCTATGGACTATGACAGATATTAGGAATCGCGTGTCTTACTTACTATATAGGTACTTACTTTATAACTTATAATAATAATTACTTGATGATTGTTAAAAACCGCTAAAAATCTTAAATCCTATTTTACTAATTACGATCTTGGCCTTGTCCAATTAGGGGGCGTCCACAAATTACATGAGGAATTTTTTTGAATTTTTTGACCCCCCCTCCCCCCTGGTGAGATTTCGTGAGATTTTATTTAACCCCCCCACCACCCACTCCTACCCACCCACTAATCTCACGTGAGATTTTCAAAATGTGAGTTTCTTACGTAAACGTTTGGTTTGACAGTCAGTAGATTTTCTTGCAAACGAATTTGTGAATGATCTTAATCGTATAACAATTACGCTTACGATTAAATCTTAAGCATATGAACAATCTGGATGAAATTGACTAAAATATGTAGTATCATTTTGTTGAGAAAAATCGTATTTTTGAAATTACGTGAGATTTGCCGAGACCCCCTCCTCGTAATTTGTGGACGCCCCCTTGTATAGATAAGTTATTTAAAATAACTATATATATGTAGTTTTTAAATATTTTTCTAGAAAACGGATGTCCTTATGTACATTGACCTTTTATAAGGGAGATATTATATAGATATACATACTACATAGTTATATTAAGGACATCCGCCTTATATACTAGATACTGTGGTATCAATTATGCATACTAATATTATGCATATATGCAGATACTTGATATCCCGACAAAGGCCATAGGATAGTTTTTGATGTGGAAAAGTGTACGGTTCTCACGCGATAAACGAATTTAGGCTCAACGGAGTTACGGGCGTAATCTAGTTAATTTATCTCTTTTTTGGAAGTTGGTTTAAATAATGTATGTCTGCTAAGAAGTAAGATGATGTAAAAGAACAGAAGGCTATGAGTGCTAACAAATACATCTTTTGAACCAAACAATAATTTGAAACCACTGAGGTAGTAAGTACTAGTACATACTATGTCAGTGTTTGAAACAAATATTTATTTTTTTCAAGTTCAATATAATATACCAACTTTTTATTACCAATACGGAAATAATATTAATATTCACAATTAATGTAATTGGCATTCCAATTTCCAATTCGCTATTAAATATTAACTGGCTCAATAAATAATTGAGTGCTTGAATCACTTAGTAGAAAATTAATTATGCTCGGGCTGGCTTATTTATAGCTGGCAAATTGAATACCATAACGGCTAACAATATCTTAGACAACATAGTCTAAGAGCTGGTGGATGCGGGAATTTGAATAATTCGTTACAGCTTTTTGTGTATAAAATATATTATAGCTAATGTAACTCACGCTTATTAATGACCTACCTACTACTATTAAAAACTTCTTAAATTATATTATTAATAAATTGTTTTAAGTTAACTCTATGATCCACGCTAATAAAAATGTAGGGGTGACATACCTGTAACAAGAGAAATAATTTTATTAGTACTTACATAATATTTAGGTTACAATTTTATAACCGCAAAGTTACTACTTTACATCCCGAAAAATATATGTATGTGTACGTGTGTACAGTGTTCCTCTACTGTATATAAAATTAATTAAATTAATTAATTATTTTTAAATTAATCCCTACTTTCTGAGGTTCTTGACAGGAGCTTATCTATCCAACAGTTTTATCCATTGGTCAACGATTTGACGTGATCACGTGAGCTATTTACAAGGGCTAGAAAATAAATAAAACTGCAATACCCAATTTCACCAATGAATAATGTTATTTTAAGTCATTACTCGTTATTATTCTTACTCTATACGAAGAGTGAAATAACATAATATGATTTTTAATATTATACCATTACTTTAAATGTCCTTGGAGAAACTGGCACTTAAAAGTCGTAGGCAATTTAAATTATTTGCTTTTCTCTTTTACGACAGAGGCCCACATTATATTGGGCTCTTACACTATAACTTAAAGTCCAAACGGCGAATCGAGGCACACCTTTATACAAAATTAGATGACGCCCGCAACTCCGTTGTGCCGAAACTCGTTTATCGCGCGGGAACCGTACATTTTTCTGGGATAAAAAGTGTCCTATGTCCTTTCCCTGGACTCTGAGTATCTCCGTACCAAATTACAGCAAAATCAGTTCAGCAGTTTAAGCATGAAGAGGTTTAACAGAAAGACAGAAACACTTTCGCATATTTTATATTAATAACTATGGATGTCAAATTTTTTTATGAAATTCTATGACTCGTTATTTTGATTGTACTTAGTATTCGTGAATCGTGTTTCATAAATCTGCAGTTAGGTATATCTACGTTGTAAATCTTGTAATAACGTATACGGTACACAGTAATTAATTAGATAGATGCTCGTTTTATAACAATAGTGAGGGACCTAGAACATTTTTTTTGTGATTACTAACAAGATAATTATTGTGAGTAGCTACATTTTGATAAGACGAACAACATTTTTATTTTCGAAAAATCTCGAAAGTGGTAGCTAACAGAGATAGAAAGGATTTTATACTTTGACTTGATGGTCCTAAAATATGGATTGAGTATTTTATTTGTAGGACAAGGTTACTCTCTTAAATTATATAACTATATTAACCTACCAATATACAAAAAATCAGCTGGTTTGGGTACCGTTTTAGGGTACAGTAGTCAACCAAGTTTTGTTGACCAAGGAGGGCTCCCGTACTACAATGTTTTATTATTTAATTTATTTTGAAACGATTTGAAAGTATTTTACGTCCTATGATTTCTGTTATAAATATTATAAACTGAAACATGTCATACATAATAATATATGAAATATATGTAGAGGTAAAAAACCTTTGAGGTGAAAATCTATCTTAGGATGTCTTTGTGAAACTTTTGATGATTAACCTAAGTGTAAGTACTCACATACGGTTTTGCTCGATCGAGCAATCACGTAGAGTAAAAACCACGACTCGGGCTTTCGTCCACACATTCAGCATTACTCGATAGTTTTACTCCAGTTCGAAGGAAATTAGCTACGAATAGTAAAAACTAGTGTCAAAAAAATTGTCAAGCCGGCTCGATTCGAGCCTTCAAACTGGCTCGATGCGAGCCTTCGAGCTGTGAGTTTTGCGGTCCACACACTGTATGTGAGTACTTAGCAGGTTAAATATTATAAACCAACTAAGGAAGCGAATGTCGCATTCTTTACCTTCGTTCATCGCAAGTTATTTAAATATTGCTAGTTAAATAATAATAATATAGTTAACCTTGAATAAGTTATGTGTCACATTGTTAATAATTTCCCATAATAAACCCTGGTATAGTGCGAGAAAATACCGGGTACAACAATAATAGTGGATGCATAACATTAAAATATTATACAACGGCAAACCCATACTAAAGTCTGCCTATCTGTAACGCTTTAACCACTGAATAGATTTTGACTAAATTTGGTATGCAGCACATACTTTGAGTCCCGGTAAAGAACAAATGATAGTTTTTAATCTGGAAATATTTGTGGTTCCTGCGCTATCCCGCGGGACCCAAAGTACTATCTTCTACCAAAATTTTATTAGAATCAGGTCATCACAGATAGACAAACTGGTAGAATATAGATCTGTTTGTTTCTGTCGCGTCTTTTTACGTTTAAAACGCTATTGAGATCTGTATGGACTCTGGATCTGTATGGTGTATGGTTCTGTATGGTGGATCTGTATGGTGTGAGATTCGGTAAAGAATTTTACTAGAGCAAAATATCTCAAGCGTGATAAAAGAATGAATGCGCAAAGAAATAAATTCTTGTTACACTATAATTATTGTTACCAAACTCCGATATAATTGTTACCAAATACCGATTTTGATAATATTTTGTGAGTTAAAAACGTAAGTTTCAGAATCGGTCAATATTTATTCTGTTCTACCACGAATAGCGTATATGGAAAAATAAGGTTTGCTGGGTAATATAGGTATAATACGTCCTAAGGCAAACACGTGTGCTCCATTTACCTATTTAACTGATTCTGTATCAATAGGAGAGTGTAGAGTTGATCACGTATTGAGATCGTTCGCGTCACGTCGCGGACGCACAGGTTCAGAGGTTTTGCTTTCTAAAACGTTATTGTTACATTATAGTTTATAATAATAACAGACGTATTTTATATAATATAACAGGTATTTTATTATAAGATAATTATTGCTTTATGGAAGTAAATTATTATAGAACTGGTAGCATTATGGCTCTATAAAGAGTGACTGTGAGTGTTTAAAGTATAAACACACCATGCCGAACTTCCGCGGCGGAAATGGGCATTGTCCAAAAAAAATCACATGTACTTTTTATATTTTTTTTCGTTAAAATAGGGTATTTTAAGAATATAAATTAAATAATTTTGAAATCCATTGGCTAGTTTTTTCTCAATAAATTTTTAAAGTTTCGCTCTGACGTCATCATCTGCGCCCAACTGACCTCTGTAGTATGTTTTTTTTCCTTTCAATCTTATTTATAATGGCTGGTTCGTCTAATGCAAGTTATCATTATGTGAAAGCTGATACGAGAAACTTACCAAAAGTTCGAAACGTAATGTTGATCGAATTTATTGCTAATTTAACGCCATTGAAGGTCAAACTAAGGTTAAACATATTTGTTCAAAAATATAAGTAACTAATGGGTATTTTTTTCGTTTATATACAGAAAAACGATCACTGACCTTATTCCTCGAAATGTTTTTGTAATGAGCAAAATTAAAAAAAAATGGACAATGCCCATTCCGCATGGTTACGTCAGCAATATCAAACGCATACAATATAACGCGACGGAATTTCGGCATGGCTTGTCATCGGTAATTTATAATACATTGCAGGCGAAATCAAGCCGAACTTCCGCCGCGGAAATTCGGCATAGTGTGTTTAGACCATAAAGTTAATATACCTATCGGAATAGAGCAACAATCTCGAGATGTCAAACGTAACCAAAATTGGTTTTCATCTGTGTGAAAAATATGTGTACGTATACACTTACACAAGCATGATTGAACATGAATTCTATGAGATTATATTGACAACGTGCGGCACGTGCCGACTGGACGTCAAAAAAAGAGTGCTGCTGTCATGTATCACACGTCTCTTTTTACCACGCGGTGTTACTGATACTGGCATCTCGCTTGCTCAGGCCTTTGTTTCTCTATTCCCCTAGGTATATTAACTTTATGGTTTAGACACAGCAAATTTTTTGGAACACGACTGTTTTTTATTTGTAATTTTTGGCTTATAATTAGGTAGTTTGTTTTCAAAGTTTCAAAGGTACTTACTAGATTTCGTAAAATCAATGGGAATGCGAAAGAGTAGAATACTGGCAGATTTAATAGACGATGGCAGTCAAGGAAACCCAGAGATTAGGATTTTCTTGATTGCTTAGATATCTGTAATTTATGCATCCACTGCTGTATCACGCTTTTTATGGGGAGGGAAAACTGGATATTTCCTACTCCTATCTTCTTCTGATTAATTTCTTTGCGGGTCCCAACTCCCAAATCATCTTTAGCATGTGCCTCGAGCTCTCTGAGATCATATTATCTATGGGTATAATCATCATAATATTTCGTGGTTGGATACCGCTGTCGATCTTGGCGACATAGAAGATACAGAGGTGGGAATTGTGGTGGGCCAAAGCCCGTAAATATGTCTATTATCTCTCTGGTTCTCTGTGGACTGTGATTATGAAGGGGAAGGCATGATTTTCAACAAACGATTAGCAATAACCTGGGATCAAACGGTCCTAAATCGTAATAAGTCCATCAATGAAGTGATAAAATCTATACTAATATTATAAAGCGGAAGAGTTTGTTTGTTTGTTTGAACGCGCTAGTCTCAGGAACCACTGGTCCGATTTGAAAAATTCTTTCAGTGTCCCATGCCCATTTATCAAGAAAGGCTATAGGCTATATTTTATCACGCTAAGACTAATAGGAGCGAAGAAATAGAGGAAACTGTGGAAAGAACGGGGAAAATTATTTGAAAGGGCTAACTTGAACGCGCTAATCTCAGGAACTACTGGTCCGATTTGAAAAATTCTTTCAGTGTTAGATAGCCCATTTATTCAGAAAGGATACAGGCTATATTTCATTACGTTAAAGCCAACAGGAGCGAAGAAATAGAGGAAAATGTGGAAAGAACGGGGAAAATTATTTGAAAGGGCTAACTTTAACGCGCTAATCTCAGGAACTACTGGTCCGATTTGAAAAATTCTTTCAATGTTAGATAGCCCATTTATTCAGAAAGGATATAGGCTATATTTCATTACGCTAAAGCCAATAGGAGCGAAGAAATAGAGGAAAATGTGTAAAAAACGGGGGAAATTATTTGAAAGGGCTTACAATATCACGATCTACTGGAGCAATTTTTCTGTTATTTGGCAATGGGGATTTTCTTTTTTTTTAAATTTTGCTAATTACAAAAACATTTCGAGGAATAAGGTCAGTGATCGTTTTTCTGTATATAAACGAAAAAAATACCCATTAGTTACTTATATTTTTGAACAAACATGTTTAACCTTAGTTTGACCTTCAATGGCGTTAAATTAGCAATAAATTCGACCAACGTTACGTTTCAAACTTTTGGTAAGCTTTTCGTATCAGCTTTCACATAATGAGAACTTGCATTTGACGAAGCAGCCATTATAAATAAGATTGAAAGGAAAAAAACATACTGCAGAGGTCAATTGGCCGCCGATGATGACGTCACAGCGAAACTTTAAAAATTTATTGAGAAAAAACTAGCCAATGAATTTCAAAATTATTTAATTTATATTCTTAAAATACCCTATTTTAACGAAAAAAAATATAAAAAGTATATGTGATTTTTTTTGGACAATGCCCATTGGCACACATAAGAAGTAGACCACGTGAAGGATCACTGGCTATTTTTTGTGGACTAATTTGTCAGTGAAATGTATAACTTACGCGGGCGAAGCCGCGCGGAACGTCTAGTGATATTATATAGCCCGATAAAGAACACGGGCGTATATTAGTGATCGAAGGCGTCCGGCCATTTAATATTCCACACACATCCTGCAGCTTATACGAGTATGTCCCTGGTAGTTCGTGATGACGTAGTAACTCATAATTAGTATTAGTACTCGTACCACTAGTACCACACTTGTGATTTGAAGAACACGGCTTAGTCTACTGTTGTAGTAATACTACGAGTACAAAAGCACTAAAGGAATATTTAAAAAATCCATTTGGTGATTTAATAGGGATGATGATAATATTGTGTCGAATGTTACACTTTCTAAACACACCTAGGAAAGGGGAAGTCACTAACTTTGTTTATCAGCCAAAGCATTTATAAAGCAGTTAAAATTACTGATTATAAAATTATAAAATACTGTAAGTACAAATAAACAGTTTTAAGGCATTTCAGTCCTAGAAATGAGCATAGAGTCCGATTATATTATAATTTATGATATTAAGTATATCATAAATTGAAATTAGTTTTTTATTCTTTTGTAACTCCCAATTTGAATAACAAGCCAGTCATAGGTCAAAGGTGGGACCCGAGGAAGTCAGACAATTATAATATATAATTCCAATCGTTCGATCATACAAGCAATAGAAGTGAAAGTAAGATGGCAAACTGCTGAACAGTTAGACCAAGTTTATAATGAAGTAAAAAGTTATTTTAACTAATATTTATATCTTGGTGAAACGGTCTTAGATGCGACTGTAAAATTTATGACGACGTTAATATTATGAGTACCTACCTAATGAAAACTATCTAAGGTATTTGTATTATTTTAATTTATTTAACGTTAAAAATAACAAAAATGTTCTTCAGTTATTAAAATTATTTTGTAACAAATCACTTTATTAATGTAATTTGTAGACTATTCTGAAAACACGGTAAAATATAATATTTTCTTGACTTTTCATAATTTGTAGAGAACTAGAAAATAAAGACAGTACTCGTAACTTAGTCAATAATGTAAGTATAATAAATAATAATATTTAATGTCTGCAGTGCAGCCAAGTTCCGAATGACAAAAAAAAAACCAGCCAAGTGCGAGTTGGACTCGCCCATGAAGGATTCCGCAGCAGCAATAAGAATTATTTCTATGAAATTATAAGGTTTTTGATTTATTTTAATATTTCATTTGTGATATAATGAAAGCTAAATTAAGGTTTATCATTTATGACGTATAAAAAAACTACTTGCTAGATCTCGTTCAAACTAATTTTTGTTGGTAGTTTTTATAGTAATGTACATCATATATTTTTTTTTGAATTATCATGCCTCTACTTTAGAAGTTAGAGGGGGGGGGGACACACATTTTGCCACTTTGGAAGAGTCTCTCTCGCAAACTATTCAGGTTAGAAAAAAATGATATAAGAAACCTCAATATGATTTTAAAAGACCTATCCATAGATACCCCACACGTATAGGCCAAATGAAAAAATTTTTTTTTGTTTCAGTACCTATGGGGACCCCTAAAATTTTTAATAATTTTTCCATTTTTGCATCAAAATCTTAATGCGGTTCACAGACTACATCTACTTACCAAGTTTCAATAGTATAGCTCTTATAGTTTCGGAGAAAAGTGGCTGTGACATACGGACGGACAGACAGACAGACAGACATGACGAATCTATAAGGGTTCCGTTTTTTGCCATTTTGGCTACGGAACCCTAAAATTGTTTGTTCACAAATACATATTTCGAGACAACAACCAATATTTTGTTGCCTATTGCAAAATAAAAACGGTTATACAGCCGATGAGGTTACGTAGCGTTAGATACAGGTACTTACGATATAAAAAGTGCTACGTGCTACGCGGTGAAGTTCGAGCAAAAAACACCAACGTGAAATTAGCGCGGATGACTGAGTACTGATACGTTTTGCTGGCGCAGTTTTTCTAGAGCCACACGAACATAGTCGTCAGATATATCTATTGACATTTGACACAAAATCTGGACAAATTATATGAAACAAAGTAGACTAACAAGTGCTTTCATAATATGCATACTGCTGTGGGTCTATGTTTTTACATTAAGGCCGTCCCCCGAGCAAACGACCTTGGCCATACATTTGCCGCGTTGCCGAGATCGCGCCAAAACTCTATTATTTTTACTTATCTTAGTTCAAAATTGTCCTAAAAAAAAATTAAAACGGCGAATATATAGTTTATGATATTGTCGATCTATTTGCGTGAGTTTCAAATAAAAGTAATTTGTAAATCCTAAGGAGATGCTGAATGTATGCTTGAATTTTAACAAATTGGTATTACTTTGGAAGTTGATATCATGAGTATACGAAACAAAAATAGAAAATTTAAAACGACAAAAGGAATGTTGATATACTGAAGATTATTGCTGTATTTTTATTGACTTTGTAGCTTTCAGATTATGAGTTTATAAGGTTTTAAATACGGTCAATTACGGAATCTCCACGGACGGAACGCCCTTAACTAAATCGCATTCGTTTTGATTTTTATGCTCTCTATCGGTTATACTAAAATAAGAAATAATAAGGCACAGAATAAAACGAATAATTCGATAAATACGACGTAAATGGTCAACGTAACACCCACACCACGGTACAGTTTAAGTCATTAAAATCTCTTTAATTCCCAAAATTATTCTTTAAAACCTCTTAATCCTAGAGTAACAAAGTGTGCTAATCTTCTGCACAAAAAGCTGTAACGACCTTGATAATGTAATGTAAACAATCGCTCTCACGTCACTGAGTTCATTCACACAACACAAGCTTCCGTACCGATTACTTGACACTTTTCTCGCTCTCTGTACATTCATTTGAAGATTGTAGGAATTGAATGATGCCCGCACTTCTTTGGTCCAAAAGAAACCGTCAATTTCCGGGATTTTCCTAGATAGCGATCAGCGATACTTACTTTGATTCCTTTACCGGACTCAAAATATCTCATTTTCGCATTATGGACTTTGGATTACTATCAAAAGATGCAGTCTGCAACATTTTAATTTTTAATATTTATTATAAGACTATATAAATAATACTACAAATAACAATATATTCTCAAAAAAATTTAAGGCTCTATTTCTAAGAACATATCACTGTTTTTAGAAATAGCTTTAGATTATAATATTATTATCTTTTATGGTTTTGAAATTTTAGGCTTTTAAATCTTTCGCCTTCTGCCTATCTATATCCCTAGATTTTTCTACTTCGTTAACTTATCTCAAAAATTCATAAATAAGTTTTATGTTTGAGTAATCCATAAAATTGACCTTGAATAAAAAGCATCTCATTTAATGAGTAATGTAATGTTAGATAATGAGGTAATTTCCGTTATGTAGTGCACAATAATTACAAGAATACCGTTTTGGGCGAACTAGTTGTGAATGTATACTAAAGTTACCGTTCTACCGAATTCTTGAGTTTACGTTGGCGTAGAGCAAATAAAACTTTACATTTAGAAAATAGATTGTGAAGTAATTTTACTCAATTGTTACGTTGAGTAAAACTTCAAATAAGTTACGAAAACAAACGAATAGAAATCTATCAATGAATATTTTAAACATAAATTGTACCTATGCCGGATTTGACTTTTTTGGCAAGTTTGAGTAGGATTTTTAATTAACTTTTGGTAAAATGATGCAAAACTTATCTTAGTTTTGCAAGATACAATTAAACTCGAATTAATTAATAAGTAAGTAAGTACATATTTTTATCGTCCGCTATTGAACAAAAAATATACTTCATATTCTTCTATTATTGAAATTTACTATAACGTTAAACGTAGAAGATATTTAAGGGAAAGGCGCTAATGGTAGACATTGAACTATCTTCTATTAGTTCAATATACGACAAAAATGCCATAAAAATAAGAATTATTCTAATTATTTCTCAACACTGTAAATTTTATAAGCTTCTTATGCTATCTGTTGATGTGAAAAAATATATTAGGGATGCCTTCGGGAACAAAATTTTAAAATGGGATCAGTTTTCGTAAATGATGTGACCGCGTCAACACGCACCCGGCAATTTCTTAGCAAAAAGGTTAAGGAAGGCGAAATTTTGCACGTAAGTTTTGAATACATTTATTAGATTTTTTGTAATTTCTATTGACTTCATTGGATTAATGGTCATGTTGTTTACACTAATTAATGTTTATTTATGATCTTTTATGCATTTTCCCTAACAATATAAAGCGTGTCTACTATTAGTTCTTGAAAATGTAAAAAACCTAATAGATGACATGGATCTCATCTTTTAGTTTTTCAATACATACTAAAGTTATTTTGTACTTTATTCTACTGCAATTACCATCACTATTCTCTAAAAATATAATTCTATAAACAAACTAATAACTTAGAACTACTGTACCTAAAAATGGACATGGTGTCTAATATTAGACCTTGCACTGATCTAAAAATCGATGCTTTAGTTTTGTAGCAGTAAAAAGATGAAAAAGGAGAGCTGAGAACAAAAAGAAGAAAAAAGAAGAGGCAAAAGAAGCATGGAGACTTAAGACTAAAAGTAAATTTGCTGGAAAAAGATATGAAAAATAAAAATAAAAGGAAAGATAGTTTCAGCATGGAAGAAGAATGAATAGAATCTGGAGACAACGTGGATAATATTTCTGATGCATGTAGTTACTATGATGAAGTAAATGAAATCTTTTGAAAAACGGCAAATAAAGACCTAATAATATGAAAAATGTAAAATGTAATTATTGTTCTATGTCAACTATTAGTTCATATTGGTGTCTACTATTAGTGTTGTTCGCTTATTGTGATGTCATCTATTAGTACTTATGACTAAGTTTACAAAAAGACCAATAATATATTTTTTTATTGATTTGTCAGAGAATAAATATAATAGTTTTATTTTGTAAGAGTTACTGAAGACATGGTAGAAGTTATCAATCCTTTATTTTCATAAATTATATATTTTATAACATTCGAATGTTTCATGTTTCCTTATAGTGTCTGCCATTAGGTCTTCTCCCTTAAAAGAAAATAACAACTTTCTACAAAGAATTGTAATCACAGATACACTCAAGTTACACCATCTAATAACTTCGCGCGTTTCCGCAGTTAATGGTTAACTAAAATGAGGTTAAACGTTTTGTTTTAATGTAACGCGTCAAACCTCTTGATGAAGTGTGCCAAATGAGCCAAGAAATTGTTTATTCTTAAACAAAAGTGTGTAAAATAATAATAGGATTTTAATTTCACTATATTTGCAACGATACTTTCTTTTCACTTTTTTAATTGCCACAGAAACACTCAATTTTGAATTTATACTTTTCATATAAAGTAAAGAGATGTAAAAGGATTAAGTTCTACTCAAAGTTTGATAATGAAACAGCTGAGTCCATTCCCCTAATATTGAAAAGTTCAGTGACCCAACTGTAGTAATTTGAAAGCAAAGACGTTCTAACAATAATAATATAGAATTAAATTATTACATTCATTACATTATTCTACTAATAATCTATGTTACTCTAGATTACTGCAAATCGCATACATGATACAGTAATAAACAGTAGATTACTCTAACTCGATCGTATTGCTAAATTAGTCATCAGATGAAATTGGTATAACTGATCAGAGTGCGTTCACCCGTTGTTGGTAGTTGGCTGTGGTTTTGCGAAATCACATTAACGTGACATATTGTTACACACTTTGTTTGTTTAAGAAGCCTATAGAGTAGAGTGTAAATTAAATGGAAAAAATATTTAAGATAGGAAAACGATAAGTCCTGCTATCAGGCGCGGTACTTTTAAAAATTTATATCTAGACATTTCTTGTGCATATGCAACATAATATAACACATTTGTGTATTCATTATAACATTGTTATAACATTGTTAAAATAAAAATTATATAGAAAAGACATCAACGACTTTAGAACTTTCTGAAAGTTTTACAGAATAACACGTAAATTGTATAAGGGAATAATTTTTAGCGACAGACTTGGATTTAATTAAAGTCTTAATGGCAATTCGAGGTACAAAACTTCATACACACTATCAAGATTATAGTATGAAATTCTATGTACTCGTATATCCAATTCCGTCATTTTGATTTGTATCCCATTAGCTATGTCCACACTCTGCACTTTCATCTTCAATTTTCGTCATTTTCTTTCATTCAACTTTCGTATTGGCGCATTCATAATTGAATGCGTCAAAGAACGCTACGCCAACATTGTCATTTTTGTTCAGTTGAAGTGTCTGTCAGATTTGGTCATAAGAAATTCAAAAAAAAAAAAAAAAAAGCGAACGTTTTGGATACGGTATACTGTAGGCCTACCACGAAATTGTTTTGAGACTCAAATAATCGGACGAGAATGCCGCGTCCTGCTCTAACAACGTCATTTCACGTTTGTTAGAGTAGGACGCGGCATTCTCGTCCGATTGTTTGAGTCTCAAAACTGTTTCATGGTACAAGGCCTGGATACAGAGGGCATGCGTCGCGGGCATGCCTCACATGCGCTGTTGACTGTGCTATGATGCATGCACTTAATGAACAAAAAAGCCATAGTGTGGACATAGCTATTAGATGACGCTCGCAACTCCGTTGCGCCAAAATTCGTTTATCGCGCGGGATTTTTTCTGCATTTTTCTGGGGTAAAAAGTATCCTATGTCCTTCCTTTCCCGGGACTCAAAGAATTCTTGGGCTCAAAGGCTCGGGCGTGAAGAGGTAATAGTCAGACAGACATACAAACAGACGGACTGACAGACAGACACACTTTCGCATTTATAATATGTTTGGATAACTAAGACTGTTTGTGACTAACGGAACAGTCACCAATGGGAGTCCTGTGTTTGTTAGATCCGGGATATCCCTCCTTTACTCCTTTATAGCCTGGGCGAACCGCAGGTGGTTTTAGTGGGTAACAGTCCCACATACCCCCGGCTTAACTGAGGCACATCCCTAACCTGGGGGACCCATGACGGGTTTCCCCTGCGCATCCAAAAAAAAAAGTCACCAATGCTGACTTTGAGTTTACATTTCTCACTGGCATTAGGAAGAGCCTAGCGGAAAAAAGGTGTTAATCCACAGAAGTGCAAACTGACCATTCACTGGTTATACAACATACTGGTTGTTAGATAACTGTAACACTTATGTCACATAAATATCTTAATGTGTATAGTTTCTGTGATTTACATGTTATAATAAAATGTAAACTATTAACATAGTAATTAACATAATATGTAACAGTAGAGTAAGCTGCATCCTTCAAGTCAAACCAATTCAATACACAGACTGCAGAAGTTTACGCTCGCCTATATCAGAAATTAACTTTTTGATGATCGCGATTATGTGTTTGTTCTGATTCTTTCAGTACTAGACTGTTGGTTGAATTTGATTTACTGTGTACGTTTATATTGTGTCAGTCTCAGATTTAATAAATTTGAACAGTCGAAATTAAATAGATATTTAAAAGCATTATAATAATATTATAACACCTTCAAAAGGTGAGATCACTTTTGCAAAGCTATTTTTTCATTAAAATACCAGTTTTAGGACGCCCCTTAACAAGGATGACTAACCCAATATTGTCGATTTTATAAATCATTTTTGCACTTGATAATAAGCCCCGAATCGCTTAATTTTCTAAACATAGATACTACATTATATTACCAATAATTGAATCTGAGCAAAAACACAATATCGTAAAATTTTCTCGATAGAAAAAAATCACAAATGTGCATCTAACTTTGACGATTTTTTTTCTATATTGCCAAAACCATGCATGCATTAAACTGAGTTGATATTTTTACACATCATATAAAATTCTATAACCGAGGATTCGTTCTAGCGGATTTTGTATATTCTCTATATTTTTAAAGATATTTAAGAAAAACCACATTGGCGCTTCACCACCAGATTTGTCTCACCTCTCAGTCGCCAACAGCCGCGTTCGCGCGCGCCTGAGGAGAGGTTGTACTTCTTTTACCTTTATCCGGATTGAGAAAATATTTAATCGAAACCATGGGAAACAAATAAAAATTAAATAAACACACTAAATGCAACCTTCACAAGTGAAAACTGGAGCCGATGAACAATTGTAGAAGGTTTTTTTAATTTAAACTAAAATATGTATATTTGTTTACAAATATGATAATATTATCATGGCAAATAATTTGTCAAACTCATATGTTGCGGCCGCACATACGTAGTGCTTCGTGCTTGAGACGATACCATTGGACGATATGCGTGTATCGTCCGATGGTATCGTCTCATAGCACGGAGCTTCGTGACGATAGACGAATCAGCGGCCGCGGCAATAGAGATTGAAAAAATAAATCGGCTTTAAATCGATATAGTTTTGACAAAAACTAGTCTATGACTGCGATTTGAAAATCGATTTGGTTTCAATGAGCGTCGTACTCGATGTTATGGAAATATCGAAAAATTTTTTTCGGAACAACGCTACGGTCTGGAAATGATAAGATTAAATTGTCAAACAGTGATAACATTATTATATTATATTATGCAAAAATTCACTACTTCGACCATTCGCTTGAACTTGAACACTACAAGAGCATGAACAAAGGTGACGGCATATTTATGAAAGGATTTAAGAGTACATATAGGTACTAAACAATTGTATTATTAGGTCTTTTGTACCTATTATATTGCCTTTCTGTTTGAAAAATGTTCTTTGATGACCCTGTTATACATATACTTACTTCAATGTCTGTCTGTCTCCAGGCTGTATCTTAAGAACGGCTACAGCCAGACTTCTGAATTTTTCACAGAATATGTATATCTGTTTCCGCACACAAAATAAAATTAATATTTAAATTAATATTTTCCCACATAACAAACCTGATTTTTTTGCTATTTTTGCTCGATATCAATAATGGCTAGGCACTTGAAATTTTTACAAAATACTTAAATATATTTGCACTTTAATAATGGATAATAAAAATAAAATAAATATTTAAGGGGGCTCCCATACAAAAATTACAAATTTTGGACTATTTTTAGCTCTATAATGGTACGGAACCCTTCGTGCGCGAGTCCAACTCACACTTGGCTGATTATTTCGAACTTACTTATTTCTGTTATTCAAAGTAATCACCCCTGCATTGGACAGATCGTGTATTATGATGTTCCACCAATAGCGTATCCCCCCAATGAGGTCACTCACTCTCAAGGCACTCTACCTACTAGCACAGAACATGTCATAGTGTGGTCATAGTAAGAAAAGTCACAGAATAAAATTTTATTCTGTTTTTTCGTTTATATATTCATAAAGCGAAATAAAAATATAAATAGTGAGATTTTGTATTTTTCGTATTAAAATATGATTTTAAAATAATTTCCACCATTAACACTTGCTAAACAATTGTTTAGAAATTGGGAGTAATTAATGTATATTGCCATTTTATAATGGCAACCCTGGTCTGCGCCCTCCGCCCTCCGGCCTCATAACAAAATAGCGATCGTTTTGTTTTGAGATATATATTAGATTTGACTAGATGACCCGGCAAATGTTAATATGTTTTACGCAAATACATACAAAACTAACCAAATTCGGATGTGGACGAAGACGTGGCTAGTATATTATATTAAATAAATTTATAATATTTTTGTAACAACTACAGCTTAGGAATTCTAGCCATAATCGATCCAGTAGTGCCTATTCGATTTCGATAAATAAACATATCATAAAATATTACTAGTGTATAAGCCAAAAAGTATTAATTAGATTATCAAAGTAAATGATATAAGATGGAAAATAAGACTCGAACTTCTCAAAATTTTATCTGATATATTTGGTTATAATATAATACGTTCGTACAAAAAGTGGTTACGAGAGTATTTACACAAATTTATAGCCGCGGTGACATTTTGAATGCGTTGGGCGAGTGCGGGGGGTATGAAGTGCGCGGGTGAAAAACGATTTTTTTCTGTCATAGGTCTTCCTCTTAAATGGAAAAACATCTAAGTGAGCATTAAATAAATACAAGGTTAGGAAGCAAATTACATTAAACATGATTTTCTAAACCACGAAAAAAGTCAGCTGTCGCACTGATTTGTGTCACATTTTAAAAGAGACAGTATATTTACCATTTTAGCCAAAATCAGTATCTAGACCTCGGTTCTAGGTATTTTGTACCTCGCCTCGTGCCTTAGGTCATAGTGATCGGATTGCAACATTCGGAAGATAGCTCGGAACTGGCGTTACGCAATTTACAAAATGTCAATCAGAGGTTAAACTTTTAACCTGTGTTCACGGCAAGCTAGCTTTGACCTTTATGTGATTGAGTGCCGCACCCAAAAAATGAACACTAATTTATCAATTTAAATAACTGCTAAAAATATTTGACTAGAATTATATTAGTTAATTTACAATGTTATTTTCGATTTAGACAAAATCTAGTAAGGAGATACTTTAAGCCTACAAAAAAAAACGTACGATTTTGTGGGAAACATCTAGATACTAGTTTATTACATTTAAGCAATCTGTTATCTGAAGTTTACAGTTTTATTAATAAATGACTAAGTATTGGTTTTTAATAATACATAATTAATTAATTATAAACTCGCTCAAAATAAATTATAAGTATCTACCTGAAAAGATTTACTTATATAATAATCTATATCTATACTTATTATAAAACAAAGTCACTTTTTTCCCTCATGTCCCTTTGTTCCCTTTAATCTTTAAAACTACGTAACGTATTTTGATGATTCTTTCAGTGTTAGATAGCCCATTTATTGAGGATGGTTATAGACTATATTTTATCACGCTAATAGGAGCGAAGAAATAGAGGAAAATGTGGATAAAACGGGAAAATTATTTGAAAGGCCTAACTTGAACGCGCTAATCTCAGGAACTACTGGTCCGATTTGAAAAATTCTTTCAGTATTAGATAGCCCACTTATTGAGGTAGAGTGTAGACTATAGGCTATATTTAATCACGCTAAGACTAATAGAAGTATGTGTGAAGAAACGGGGGAAATTATTTGAAAGGGCTTAACTACTGGAGCAATTTTATGTTATTTGGCACATATAAGAAGTAGACCACGTAAAGGATCATAGGCTATCGATTTTAATAATTATTTCAGTGGCTATAATTATATTTTATACCCGTGTATCGCTAGTTTATTAATATTGTAGATACATACTAAGATTAGTGAGCCTGGCCTCTAGGTCATTTGCCTGCTGTACCATCTGATATGGTAGGTAAATGGCCTATCCTATAAACCCGGTAGTGCATTGACCCCGACACCTGTACTGAAGAAGTTGACGAGTTATTACAGCACATTACATAAAGCGCCAACTATTTGTACATTGTCAGATGCAATCTACTGAAATTAGTGGTAAGTATTTTGTAACGCGCTGTATGCTTTCATCTTGTGTTACGTGTAATAAGCGTTTGTATCAGTTATTTAAAAAACTGTTAAAAGTTTAAAATGTTAGTATGTATGGGATGCTAAATTTTTAAACTTTAAACAGTGTTTTACAAACATTTAATGACAGGACTTCCAAATTCCAGAATACGTAGTCTAGCAAACTTCAATTCATTTGCTAGACTACGTATTCTGGGCCGTTGTCAAAAATTAATTAACGAAAGTTTAATAATTTATAATTATTAATATTTAGTTTAAACACAAAAAAAAACTTTTTTTCCAAAAATTTTAATAATTATTAATTAATTATTATTACGTACTTATGCAAAGTTTCGAATTAATTAGACTACTGAAGATAGGTAAAAATCGAAAAAGATTCCGTTACATAATACAACAATACACAAAACAACAACAGCCCGAGCTAATATTTAAAGCGTGCTAAAAATCAAAATATATTAAGTACTTACCTAAGATTTTGCTTTTGTAAAATTTGAACGAAAACATCATTCCGTTCACTCAATTCTTAATTCGTTCAATTCATCAACAGGTTCACGGAGGTTTCTGTTACATCACACCCAAAAGGGCCCCAGTAGCCCGAAGCGATGTTTGCTTCATTGTGAATCAAGAGGCGGGATCGGCTGTCAAAAGTAAGTACTAGCTTCTTCTACCTTCTAGAATAACTTAACGAAATGATGCCTGCAAGAAAAGGAAACTTTTTTGCAAACTCTAGCTGTCGACTCTATATCTGAACTCTAAAGTTTCTTAATGTGATTGCAGATCACATAAGACACGAAATGACGATTATAATAACTAGTAGAATATAAACAATAATATTAATTAATACTTAAATACTTAATAAATTGTGTATCATTAATTTAGTCTTAACCCTTCAAATAATAATTAATTTAGAAGATAATAAAGAATTAAGAAGACATGCTCCAACAATAAACACAAAATACATTAACTAGTTTTTCTGGTACAATTTTTCATATTCATAGTTTCATAATTTCATAATCATAGTTATAGATATTATACAGATGTCTATATCGTGTATGTAAGACATCTGTATATAATATATATAACTATATATATATATATATATATATATATATATATATATATATATATATATATATATATATATATATATATATATATATGTACACATAATATGTAATATCAAATATGAATTATAAGAACATGTCCCGTTGTCTGTCATCAGATTTGCATGACGTTCGTGAGTCGTGACTCGTGACTGGTGTGTGATATCTGGCGCGTTCGTTCCGCATAACTACATTGGAAACGCTCCTCCTATAACACCCATTATATGTATCAATATTAATACAATATTTCATAGTATAAGATGTTTCAACAGTAGCTTGAAACATCTTATACTATGAAAGATTGTTACAATATGCTTTGATCTTTTTGAACAAGAGAAGGGGTTCCCTAACTTTAAAGGAACGTAACGCCAGCCAAGCCAAGCATAAAGACGTATTCACATACATAAAAGAAATATAACTTTAAAGAAACGCTGATTCTATAATATGTTACTCTAGAGTCTAGAAGTCCCTTGAAAAGTGGGACATTTAAAGATTTTTGAAGAACATTATTTTATACCAATTTCCCTCCGTGTAACAAAGTAACAGTAGTAACATAATCGGATAGAAACTGTTTCCCTGCCATCTACATTCATATTTAAATGATTTATGCCTGGTTTCTGAAATTTTTTGACGTATCCATAATTCCATACAGTGCCAACGTTGTTTGTTAATTAGGTAATATTTTGACAACAGCAAATCAAATGCCCTAGTGAAAATACAAACTTCAAGAAACCAAGCACTAAACATTATACAATTCATTATAATATTATTTCTATTCATATTTCACAACTTGATAAATGTATTATCATAAAAGTCATTCACACAATCGCCGTTAATTAATTATGTTATGCGGGTGACATTTTAATGAGAATTTCTATGTCGCAGAAAATGTAATAATTTGTCATGTCTAATAATATGAATGGCGTGGTGTAACGGAGTTAGAGAAACGCTACTTGACCACGTCTGATAATAATCAGATGCATCATGGAAATATTACGGTGAAAATTATTGAGATTATGAAAGCATACAGCTAAAATAGTAATTGAGTGCATACTTAGTACTTACTGCGAAGTATCTCTATAATGTGAGGGTAGCATTATGAAAAAAAATTGGGAAACGCCGTTGCATAGATAATATGCACATTTTTTTCCGAACTCAAATAATCAGATACGACTAGTGTAGATTCGTTTTTAGGGTTCCGTAGTCAACAAGGAACCCTTATAGTTTCGGTCTGTCCGTCCGTCTGTCTGTCTGTCCGCGGACCTACAAAGCTGTAATTTGGCATGAATGCACATATTAATAATGGCAACAATATGGTACATAAAATCTTAAATATTATGAGTATTCATAGATCATTTTCCGATTTAGGGATCCGTTTGTAAAATATTAAGTTTTAAAGTGGAAAAAATCGTTAGAGTCCAGTGTCTCCCCCTTCTACCAGCTAAACGGTTGCTTCTGGAAATGTGAAAAAATTCACGGGAGTAGGAAATATGCTGAATTTAAAAGGAAAACTATCACGGCTAAGAAGACTTCATAAGTTATTGAGTAATAGTCGATCAACTAAAAAAAATGTATTTGGCGAAGTATAAAGGAACTTTTCGTTCAAATTCCTTTAAAAGTAACTGAGATTATGTTGTTAGTACTATAAAACACGTTATAAATTTACATTCATTGACCACACAAAAATTTAAAAAAAACCTAGCGGTATTACGGAACCCTATATTGCGCGTGGCCCGACACGCACTTGGCCGATTTTTTTTTATTAGTTAGGTGTATTTTATAAGAGGTCAAAGAAAGGACTCTAGGCTCTACATTTCAAAAGTAAAGTAGGTAAGTACAGTATTATAACACTTTACACTCTACAATACTGTAGTGTCTTTAGTATACGTGTAGTAAATAAAACAAGCAAAGTAAATAGTTGTTATTATATAAAAGCAGACAGCGTGAAATTAAAGTGAAAATAAAAGAAACCACATAACTATCGGCGTTGCTTTCAAAGGTTTTTAATTGGACCTGTCAGCTGGTTGTCAGGCCCACCTGGTGTGAACCCCAAATATATTATTTTACCCCAGAATATATTATAGTTGTATGTAAATTGATAAAACTGTTCAGTATTAGAATTCGCGTACAAGTCTTGTTTAGTAACAAGACTTGTACGCGTTTAATATTTAAAGATTTTGTTTTCTTTAAATCTAAAACTTTAACTCTATGTTTAACTCTATTTTTTTCTTTGAAGAATAGAAACTCTAGGATCTAGAGTTCCTAGCTAACTTGCACTAGGGAGTAGGGACTAGGGCTAGACTTGCTTACAGGGAAGTTAGAAATCAAAATTTTTACCTCGACGCATAACTTATAACTCTCTGTAATAAACGCTGCCTTATCATAAACCTACGTGTCTCTATCAGTTATTAGTAATAAAATTTATTATTATAACCATAAAGTTTAAATCTTTAACTTGTTAGTTCTTAGGATTAAGAGAGAGAACCCGCACACTTAGGTATGCAAATAACGACGAGTTTGTTTTCCGAACTAGTTATAGAAGAAGTAGTTATAGAACTAGCAAAGTTTTACATAATTAACTTGCTGTTAAAAACTTGTCATTTTCTATATAAACCGCGATTAACAATGAAGTGTCAGATGTTGTCAATCGCGGTTTATATAGAAAATGACAAGTTTTTGACAGGGACTCAATGACCGCTACCGCACTATTTCGCCGAGTACAGTATAGTGCACTTTTTAGGTAAAATAACCTGAATTTATTATTACGTGTACCTTTAATATGGTGCGCTTGATAAATCGATCGTAAAGCATCTTCATTACAAAATTAGCTCCTATAATAAGTGAATAAGTTATCTTACAGAGTTCCTTGAGATTACTTATTCATTGTACATTTTCTCTCTCTATATTAATAGATATTATAAATACATAATGTTGATTATTATAATAATAAAGAATACAAACTCTTATTAATAATGATGAAGGTTTGCTTGTATGTTCCAAATCTGTTTTAGGGTCTGCATTTCAACTGCAATCCAACTACAAATTGCAGTTCAAGTGCAGTTTGAATGCAGTTGACACGACTGCAATACGACTGTAATAGAACTGCAAGCCAAACGCGCAGTCGGCTTGCAGTTCAGTTGCAATCGGCGTGCAGTCGTGTGAACTGTTTGGTTTGCAGTTCTATTGCAGTGGTGTCAACTGCATTCAAACTGCACTTGAACTGCAATTTGTAGTTGGATTGCAGTTGAAATGCAGTCCGTCTGTGTAGACCCTTATAATAGGAATGCACTTAGATTGGTTTCCTCAACAATAAGTACATTCGTACGATAAGCGATAGTGTGAAGCGAAGCCTGTCTCGTTATGGTAACCACTAACCAGTAACCAGTTAGTCTTAATGGTTAGATACATTGTCACGTAACGCGTTTCGGTGGAGGCTAATCACTGTTGACGCAATGTCTAGTAGACAATAAAGTCTGCGAGTAGCTTTGTGATCGAAGGCGAGTAGCGAAGGAGCCGAAAATACGAAGCGAAATAAAGTTCTCTTTGTTTGGGATTTGAAACGAGTTTGAAGAGAGTTGGGTTTTACAGCGCACTCACAAAAAAAATTGTATTCTTGGAGGTTTTGACAGATAGTATAAACGGGTCTTATGACAAAACTTAGTATTAATAACGGTGATATTAATCTATGTATTAAACAATATACTGTACCTATATAGTAGATATTTTGTTAGCGTTCTTTGCCAGTAAACGGTTTTAAATTCTTATTATTGGCGAACAAGCCATCATGCGCCAAGCGCCGTTTTCTGACTGTCTAAACGTCAAAGACATTATACAGCAACCAATCAACAAAGATATAAATATCGAATTATTTACATAAGAAATGAATAAATAAACCAAAAATAAACTCCTCTTGAAAAACCTCAAAAACCAAACTTAGGAAAATTATTCCAATTTCAAAAGACGACGATATTTAAACGAAAGTAGAGATTTTCAAATAAGACATTATCAAAACAAGTTACGAGCTACAGTAGCTTCTGAGTAGTTCTGAGTATTTAATTGGTGTGGCATGCACCGTTGACTTTGCAAATCATTGTTAGATGAAAGTAAAATGTAATATAAAAACAAACAAATGAATATTCTAGAAAGTATGAAGTTAGTATTAGCATGTGGTATGTATATTAGCACTAGATGTAAGCTGTAGCGCACAACTCTATTCCGCGAAAATTCGGTAAATCGCGCGGGAACCGTACATTTTTCCTGGATAAATAATATCTTATTGTTCTTTTCCGGGACTCAAAATATTTCCATACCTTTACCCTAAATTGGTTCAGCAGCTTAAGTGTGAAGAGGTAACAGACAGACAGACACACTTTCGCATTTATAATATTAGTATGGATGTAGCATGTAGGCCGATAGACCTAGAGATCGTCATTTGAGCCATAGTGAAGGAATGTGAAACGCCTATGGCATAATATTTTATTACTATGCTTTGTTATTTGCCTTTCTTTGGTATATAGTCTATACTCAATAACGGTTCGAATTTTAAAAACTAAGGATGGGCTAGGGGCGCCCTAAATAACGTAAGATGTGTTTAAAATCTGTCTGGGGTATCTAATATCTATAATACTAATATTATAAATGCGAAAGTGTGTCTGTCTGTCTGTTACCTCTTCAGGCTTAAACGGCTAAACCAAGTTCTAAGATGGGTATGGATCTTTGTGAGACGGGTAAGGACATAGGATATTTTTTTGCGGATAAATGTAGGTTAGCTCGCGATATTTGATAGAAATACATATTATATTCATATAAAGGTTTAGCATTCAAAAAGTTGTGCATATAAACCGTCACAATAATAATTTTATAATTGTCATAGATTTTAATGGTTTTACCATTAATAAAAATTAAAAACTTAATATATTCGTTGTAAAGGGCACAAATATAGAAAGTATAGAGGTTTACATTAGTATGTAATATGTATTGAGTACATAACATTGGTAGGCCAGAAATAAACTTGGAAGTTTATATTTATAAACCAGAAATAGCTTCGTGTAGCCAGTAAAGAATATGATAAGAGGCGTAGAGTATGAAAAAATGTAAATAATTGTAAATTGGTTTCTATATCTGTACGTGATTTCTAGAATCACGTAGTTACTGTTGCGAAAAACTAACGTTCTGTTATCAAAGATAATAATATAATAATATTTTATTAAAAATTTATTTTTAACTCTTACATTTGCAAAATGAATCTGTTTTTCATGTAAATTAGCATATTAAATTTTTTGTACTCTACACAAACGAAACTAATAAGCTTCATCTGTATTTGCATTTTCGTATTTTTAACAATTACCAAATAGTGTAGGGATGGTGCAAAACTAGAATCTAGAATTTAAAACCACATTTGGTACAGTTTTTGTAGTCCTAGTTTTCTATATATTTTAGATAGAGACTAAAGTTTTTAATCAAATCCTTAAGTTTGGTATTACTTTTGTTGTTTAATTTGTCGCTTTACAGCTAAAATTAAAAAGGACAGGATAGTATCCAGGTTTATTCCAGAGTCCAGACGATGCCAAAAATGTAAAACCAAATCAAAATATTTCTATAAAACGCGATTCAATCTAAACACTAACCGCCGAAAATAAAACATTAATTACTAGGCCATAGACCATAACAAATATTCTTAAGCATTAATATAATTATACTTAAAAAAAACTTACATCAATCAAAATAGAAATCCGAAAAATCCAAAGAGAACTGTCAAACAACACTGAACACTGCACGTCCGATAGCTCGCTCAGACACTTTCCAACTGAGTCTTGACTCTTGAGTCCGTACTCCGTCTTGTATGTTGTATGTTGATATGTTGCGAGGAATGCCGCGCTACAACCTCAGCATGTAATATTAGCTACTATATCAGTTACAGGCGGCTCATCAAAGAATATTTCGAGAAGGTTGAATTATATCTCTGATCTCAACGTATTTAGATCCATATTTCCGAATTTGTGTGATATAGAAACTGAAGCGTTTTTTGTTTCTTTTTTAAATAACGTCAAAAAGTTAACCAATCAAAAACAATATTGAAAAGATAAACTCCAGTCAAGAAACCTTCGTAAATAGGCTTTTGTTTTTTGGGATAAAATTCGGCACATAAAAGACGATGAGCAAGTGTTTTTTATAGTCGCTATTATTACCTTTTATGAACTGTTATTAAATCTTTCAGTAGAGGAAAATTTCATGAAAATGATCCTTATTTAATTAAATAAGAGTACTTTAGTTTAAACAGGGAATTAAAATAGTAATATAGATTTATAATAAAATTATCAAGTAGGTCAATATACCGTATTAAAAGCTTTAATTGGTATTTTACAAAAAAAAAACCTGCGAATTTATGCGTGTCAAACGAAAAATATCCAGATGTATAGCCGGATATAGGACCTCCTCCCTTTTCGAAGTCGGTTAAAAACTAGCCTTAATCTTGTATGCTGAATTTCCTAATCTAGTTTCAATATCTAACCGATGCAAAAAGATATAACTAGAATAAATGGCAACTTCTTTCGTAGAGGCAGAGGCTCTATTTCTCTATATCATAAAAACGCGGTAGGCACTAGGCGCCCATTTGCTTTCAAACACCATTTATCCAACTTGTCCATAATCAGTGGCGTAACTATAGGGCCCCCGACCCAAAAGGGGCCCAGCCCAAGAGGCCGTGAGGTCAGAAATTTTTATAAAATATTGTTTTATTAATAACGCGAACGTGACGATTTTTACTGATAGGGCCCCATCAATTTGCCACGGGCCCCGGATGTTGTAGTTACGCCACTGTCCATAATCAAGTATAGACAAACTAGGAGAGTAGTTTTTCCACATGCCACGGAGCAGGAACTGAGTTTTCTTGTACTTAGCAATTACTAGTCATTTGCATTTCATACACTTGTACCTGTTCGACCGAGGCCTTTTACATAATATATTTTATAAGAAAAAAAGATAGGGATATATGGATGGAGGATAGACTGTGTGGGAAATGTAGTTTTTCAGTGTTTACTGATTATAAAGTTAGAGATTACTAATTAGTAATTGTGCAATGTCGTAGCTCAATATCGTAAACGGTAAACGGAAGTTATTGTAAATAACTAAACAATTTGCACATAGTATTGAGGGTTAAAATAGACAAATTATTATTATTTATTATTTTTAACTTCGATACTTACTATAAATTTTATTATTGCCTAAACTCTAAACTCTATAAAAAGTTTTTCAAATATAAAACTAATGTATCCAAATAATCTAGTGAATCTAGGTACTGTATGTGTTACCATAATAATTTAACTGCGATTGATTGGCATTTCTTCTATACATATTCTTTTATACAAAGTCTTCTATACAAAAAATTCTTTCCATTTCTTCTATACAAAGTCGCTTTTTTCCCTCATGCCCCTTTGTTCCCTTTAATCTTTAAAACTACGCAACGGATTTTGATGATTCTTTCAGTGTTAGATAGCACATTTATCGAGGAAGCTAGAAGGCTATAGGCTATATTTTATCACGCTAAGACTAATAGGAGCGAAGATATAAAGGGAAATGTGGAAAAAACGAGAAAAATTATTTGAAAGTGCTAACTTGAACGCGCTAATCTCAGGAACTACTGGTCCGATTTGAAAAATTCTTTCAGTGTTAGGTAGCCCATTTATTGAGGAAGACTATAGGCTATATTTTATTGCGCTAAGACTAATAGGAGAATGTGGAAAAAATGGGGGATATTATTTGGAAGGGCTTATCTCGCGAACTACTGGAGCAATTTTTAGGTTTTAGGCTATCGATTTTAATCATTTTTTCAGTGGCTATAATATTATATTTTATACCCGTGCGACGCCGGGACGGGTCGCTTGTTATTGAATAAAATTTAAATTTCAAATTCTATAGCTATAACTGTATTGGTTTAACTGTACTTCTAGCTAATGGTCTGTCCGTGGCATTGTACATATTATTATCTATTAAATAATAAAATGCACCTATGAATCAATTTACTTATTATGAATTTTGTCATCTGCTTTCTCGCTGTTCGACAACTTAGTGGTTACCTATTCTACTTTGCCCTTTTTTTTTCACGCAGAGAAATGCATGAACGCATTCGACGCAGGGGATGGGGACTCCCGCTGCGGATATTTGGGGCTCATCGTGGTGAAAATGGTATGTGCCGCGACCTCAGAACAGGAAAATAAGCGCGACCCTACTCACTAAAACTCTGCGACGCTCCTCTCGCCACCCAAGACGAAGCGACGGGCACGACACACCCACCGCAACTCCGTCAGTGGCCATCCGAACTTTGTCAGACCACATTCATTTGGGGGCGCTTCTCGCCCCGCAGGCCGAGGCCCCACTTGGGGCTTGCTTGAGCCCGCCTTCTCTGGTGTCACGATGCACGGAGCGTTTGGTTCATCGTAACCCACTCTGGGACTCGAATTTAATGACGGCGTCCCCACGCCGACACCATGAGTACCCCGGCTAGGGTGGATCATTGTGCTGGCGTCGCACACGCCTTAGCCGTCTCCCTTTCCCTGCTGCGTTCGGCCTCCTCCTTAGCAGCCATAACCTCCTGGGCGAAGGTCTCAACTGCCGTCCACGCGGTCTTGCTATACTCAGCATTGCACGAATGATAGCTGGTAGCGAGAGGTCCCGTCCTGCGGCCACGAAGGCCACACGCGGCACGCTGTCCTGTCCATGAGGGACAGACCATTACAGTGTGATTCTACTTTGCCCTAGAAAATTCACAATACACAGGATGGAACAAAACTAATAATTAATCAAACTTTAGGGTGCGCATAATATTATGTGTGATGTGTCCCGTAATTATAGAGTTCACATGATGTTGGGCATTTCCCATAGAAACGTAGAAGCGGTAACTCTTTCACCTGTGTACTGGGAATAGAAGAGAGGCATAAGCTAACTGAAATGATTCTAATTGTAAATTCTAACTCAGTATTTACTATTTAGTGTCACGCCTTATACAAGGCGAACAGCCGTCGTGTTAATCGCGCCAGGAAGTGTGAACGACCGCTGCGCTTCAGATATTAATGACTTGACACGTCTTACTGTAGTAGATATGGCATGTGGTGACAAAAAGCGTAACCAAATTGGCCACACTCAGCCCCACTTCAGAGATTTTTGGGTCCATTTTGATATTGATAGTAATTTGTTACTTTTTCTTTTACCTACTAGAGGCAAAAGGACTTGTAAAGTGTGACTTGATATAATATGATGCTTGTATACAAAGTTGAGGTATCTTATCTATCATAACTCATAACAATATGTCATCCTTCAAAAATATCCTTGTCAGATTGTGTAGTAAAGACTGTAAAGATCTTTTTGCCAAACATGCGTCTGATAATTATTATATAAAATCTTCGTTTCTTCCTTTAATTTACGTTCTACAATCTACTGTTTAACTGTTGCATTTCACTTTAATCCAGGATAATCTATATACAGAAATAAGAATTTTAAATTTTGTTAGAAATTTAGTATGCCGATACTTTGAGTCCCGGGAAAGGATATAGGAATTAGGATAATTTTTATCCCGAAAAAATTTCGGTTCCGGCGCTATAAACGAATTTCAGCGCAACAGATTTGCGGGCGTCATCTATAGTTTTCTGGATACCGTTTAATATAAACCACAGAAGTTAAATTTAACCAGTAAACGGTGTTAAATAGTCAAGTACGTGGTTCGCGTGCGCGTAATAATTGTTATAAATTAATTACGAAACCTTGTCTTGAATGCAAACTAATATTATTTGAAAGTTAATACGAAGGAGATTTCCTGAAACACTCAATGAAATATACTGTTTTTGGTGCTGCGAACGCTTTTAACTGTTATTAAAGAATTATTGATGCCATTCTGTGTAGGAGTTTGTAGGTTCAGCATCGCCTTTTAATTGGCTATCTGATACCAGATTATGAATTATTCTGTTTAATAAAATCCTATAAAAAGCATTGGTATTTGGTTGTCGTAGACTCTTGAAGCCAGACGAATTGTACGTACTGAAGTACCTTGCCTTGAATGGCATTTTTTTATAACACACCTCTAGATAGAAAATGAGGATGAAAAAGCAAGAGTTACCAAGTGGAGGTATAAAGTATGGCCAAATTGACGGCCACACTGCAAAATAACATCAAAGTTTGAAGCTGTTTGACATTTGGGGCATTAAGTTTTTTCTGTCAAGATTTTGTGTCGCAAGTTTGCAGTTCTCGCAAGTCGCATCGTAACTTAAGTTTTTAAATCTTTGGTAACTATTTACCACTTGTTAAATATAAAGTTTCCAGAAACTGCTAGCTTAGTATAACTGGACGCTGTATCATCCTACGAAATAATACGTATTGAATTATGAAAGCAGTTCATATTCTTTAGATCATTTAGATTTTAGAACATACTCATACATATTTACATACTTAATTACTCAACACCAAATTTTTGTGGGTTAATGCACAAATGCTCAACAGCGACCAACTTATAGGGTCTTAACTCTTAAGAGACCATAACCCATAATCGGCTTCGTAGTTCTAAGTAACCTCTGAAGATCGAGAGGGTCAAAATGATCCCATTACCATTTACCACCGCGTTTGCGGGTTTATATGTTACAGACCCTACCGCAGACAGTTGCCGTACTTAATTCAGTTATTTTACCTCGGATTTTAAACCTTACGTCCTCGACATGAAGGTGCTGTCAGCAAACATCTACAAACTGTCTGTATGTTCGTGCGTAACGAATTTATTCTGTTGCAAGTGGAACGCACTGATTATACCACAATTTTAGCTTTTCATAATCAATATTGCGATTTTAGGCAATTATAATCTAGAACTTCCGCTGAAAATCGGGTTAGTGTTGGCTTATCCAAATTTCGCAAACACTTGTCGCTTTCGAATTGTGTTCTATAAAGTCGCTAGTTGTCGGTTCATTTTTAGGGGTTAATTTGATCAAGTAAATTAAAACTATTATTATTAAGGTGAAAGTGTGTATAATAATTGATTACACTAATAACATTACGTCTATTTCTATGTCTGTTAATCACCTCTTCACGTCTGTTGTTGGGCCGATTTTGATGTTTGGTATGGAGATATTTTGTGTTCTAGTTGAGGACATGGACTAATTTTAATGCCAGAATTTTTTTCAGTACTTAAATCTAGATTCTAACAAAAAAAACAGTCATTCTCTATCTCCTATAAGCCTAACATTCCATATTCAAACAAACATGGCTGCAACATGGCAAATAACAGTTGACTTGACACGATTCCTTTTGGATTCCTTTCTCTAGGTTAATACCGCACAAGGAGGTACCCACGCGTCCTTATACAGATAGGTACATACTTTCTGATACCGTTAAGCAGTAAACTATTCCGAATTAGACGTGAAAGAAGCGTTTAAGATAAAGTTTTAGGGCACCGAAACTTCTCTTTTCCTTTAAAGAATTCCTTGATTATTACGGCTACCTATAATCAGATAATTATATAGAATGAGAACTTAACTAAGTATAGCTGAAGATTTTAAATTATCTGCATTGAAGTTTCTGACAAACTCTTCGTTGAATTAAAAAAACTAGGCCTTTACAATTTACATCCATAGGAGGTGATTTATACAGTACTAGATGTTCCGCGCGGCTTCGCCCGCGTAATTTAGGAATGTCACGGAAACCGTAAATTTTTCCGCAAATAAGAAAATTGCTCCGGGTTCGTGCGATAAGCCCTATCAAATAATTTCCCCCGTTTTTTTCACATTTTCCTCTATTTCTTCGCTCCTATTAGGTTTAGCGTGATAAAATATAGCTTACAGCCTTTCTCGATAAATGGGCTATCTAACACTGACAGAATTTTTCAAATTGGACCAGTATTTCCTGAGATTAGCGCGTTCAAATAAGTGCTTTCAAATAATTTCCTCCCGTTTTTTCCACATTTTCCCCTATTTCTTCGCTCCTATTAGTTGTAGAGTAGAAAAATATAGCCTATAGCCTTTCTCGATAAATGAACTATCTAACACTGAAAGAATTTTTCAAATCGGACAAGTAATTTTGGCCGTTTTTTCAATATTTTCCTCTATTTCTTCGTTCTTATTAGTCTTAGCGTCATAAAATATAGCCTATAGCCTTTCTCGATAAATAGGCTATCTAACACTGCAATAATTTTTCAAATTGGACCAGTGGTTCCTGAGATTAGCGCGTTCAAATAAGCCCTTTCCTCCCGTTTTTTCCACATTTTCCCCTATTTCTTCGCTCCTATTAGTTGTAGAGTAGAAAAATATAGCCTATAGCCTTTCTCGATAAATGAACTATCTAACACTGAAAGAATTTTTCAAATCGGACCAGTAGTTCCTGAAATTAGCGCATTCAAATAAGCCCTTTCAAATATATTTCCGTTCCGTTTTTTCCACATTTTTCTCTATTTCTTCGCTTCTATTAGTCTTAACGTGATAAAATATAGCCTATAGCCTTCCTCGATCAATGGGCTATGTAACACTGAAAGAATTTTGAAAATCAGATCAGTAGTTCCTGAGATTAGCGCGCGTTCAAACAAACAAACAAACTCTTCCGCTTTATAATATTAGTATAGATATAGATTAGTATAGATTTTCAGAGCGAAACCACTCTTCAAATACTGTAGTGCCTGGGACAAGATTTTGACGTGACAACGTCTTATAATTCGATATGGGCTGCGCGCGCGAAAAAACATGACGCGATATGCGGCGTTACCTCGCTCTGAGGCGTTCCATTTAAGGCTATGACGTTGTCACGTTCAAATATCGTCAGTAAACCGACTTTACAGACAACCGAGTTCGAGTCGAGTTCTAGTCGAGTTCTAGTCGAGTTCTAGTCGAGTTCAAGTCGAGTTCTAGTCGAGTTCTAGTCGAGTTCGAGTCGAGTTCGAGTCGAGTTCGAGTCGAGTTCGAGTCGAGTTCGAGTCGAGTTCGAGTCGAACTCGACTCGAACCTGCACCGTCTAATAAGGTGGGATTTCACCAAATACACATAAAACTTAGCTTTATAAAACTTAGTTTAGTTCAGTGTACATTGAACGCGTTCAGGTTATGTTGGCGAAATGCAATTCGATGTTATAATCGCGTTTATACGTTTTGAACCGGTTCAGTGTACATTGAGCGCGTCCCATTTCTTTGATGAAATCGCCCCTCAGAGTGCGAACCAAAGGTCTACCCAATAGGCCACGCACGCTCTCGTTGATTAAACTTTAACGTTGAATTAAAGTTAAATAAATATTTGATGGATTGTGGTGAGTGGTGCGGCCGTTACACCGGTTACAGCGAAAATTGTTTGTCCTATCATTTTGAACTTGAAAAGTTTTTATGAAGCTAATAGCTTTTTATATTCTAGTAGACGTTCCGCGCGGTTTCGCCCGCGTAAATTAGATATCTCAGAGACAAATTAGTCCACAAAAAATTGCATACGTGGCTTTACGTGGCTTTTAGATATATTTTTTAAGATTTTATATACCATTTTGTTGGCATCATTAATATCTGCATTCATGCCGAATTACAGCTTTGTAGGTCCTATAGTCTCTGAGTAAAACCGCGGACAGACAGACGGACAGACGGACGTAAAAACCATAACAAGGTACTGTTGAACAAATACATACGCTTCTGGTATCGGGGGTAATTTTTGACCCCAGCTGCAGTGTATGTGCCTCCGCTTCCAGCAACAGTAATTGATGGTTATAGGTACCCTTTAGTAACAACCTGTTTGCCAAAACAAATGAGTGTTTACTAAATTAAGCATTGACTATAATAGATGATAACTAACTAAATATTCATTGTCCAGTCTAGACAATTCGTATTATTCTTATTTCTGCAGCAATACACCAACGGACTCATTATGCAAATATTGTTTAGCTCCGTCGTAAATAGGACGTCTGAAACAGGGAGTATAGAACACATAATCATAATAAGTCGCTTGGCAACTCATAATAATATTATAAACTTACTGGCTACTGCCTTATTAGTTAATAGTTTAATACTAAACAAGTAAAAGATTTAAGGCCGTCCCCCGAGCAAACGACCTTGGCCATACATTTGCCGCGTTGCCGAGATCGCATCAAAACCCTATTTTTTTACTTCAAAATTGTCCTAAAAAAATTAAAACGGGGAATATGTAGTTTATGATATTGTCGATCTATTGGCGTGTGTTTAAAAAAAGTTACTTGTAAATCCTAAGGAGATGCTGAGTGTATGCTTGAATTTTAATAAATTGGTTTTACTTTGAAAGCTGATATCATGAGTATTATAAACAAACTAGCTGTCCCGGCAAACGTTTCTTTGCCATATTAAGTATATAAAGTATTTTTTTTTAATTTGGTCGAAGCGCTAACTGTCGGACAGACTAAAATTAAAATCCGAATTTTTTTTTGACACACACACAAAATTTGACACTGCGATGGCAGCCGACTGTCGGATCCAATGTAAAACATTCCAAAATCAACAACTACTAATAAATTAAAAATTAATTAAAAAAACATTGTCCAGCGGACAAAATTGTGAATCTAAACCATTCCCAGATCCCCTTGAACACACACAAAAAATTTCATCAAAATTGGTCCAGTCGTTTAGGAGGAGTTCAGTCACATACACACGCACACAAGAAATATACATATATATTAAATTAATTAAAAAAACATTGTCCAGCGGACAAAATTGTGAATCTAAACCATTCCCAGATCCCCTTGAACACACACAAAAAATTTCATCAAAATTGGTCCAGTCGTTTAGGAGGAGTTCAGTCACATACACACGCACACAAGAAATATATATATTAAGATATAAAAAATTTAAAACGGGGAAAGGAATGTTGATATATGTACTGACGATTATTGCTGTATCTTTATTATAACTTTGTAGCTTTCAAATTATGAGTTTATAAGGCTTTAAATACGGTACGGTAGGATAAGACTGAATTCAAAATTTAAAAACAACAAAAAATTGTGGGTTAGGATTTAGGAATTAGGATTATGACCATACGTACCTACGTGATTTGGCTGTCATTGTTTGACAGTTGACTTTTTTAACGTATAAGACCAAGACTGAAGACAGCAACATGGAATGGATGTAATGACTATTTTCTATAGAAATTACACCTAAGTAGGGAATGCAATCTCGTTCTCGCGAGATCTCGGCCTTTTCTCGAGATTGATCTCGGACGAAAAAAGGCGAGATCTCGCGAGTTTGACGAGATTGCACTTGAGCATAAAAACGTATTATTCGAAGCGCGGACTGACACGGACGGAGTTGCGATCACGGAGTAAAAACAAAGAGGAGCTGGCCTAAGCAACTGTGCACTGTAATTTTCAACTAGGACCTGAATTTTTACTTCTCGTTGTTTTATCTTATATATAAAAATGGATTTTCAAATGTGTTAGTCGCGCTAAAACTTGAAAACAGCTGAACGGATTGGGCTGATTTTAGTCTTAAAATATTCGTAGAAGTCCAGGGAAGGTTTTAAAGTGACCTGTGACACGAAGTTCACCGGGATAGCTAGTTAGTTATAAATGAACTGTTTTGTTACTAAAAGATTTGTGTTTGATAATGTGCGCTTTTATATCGTGGACATCCACGATAAGTCTGCGTTTCTCATTGAGGCGTTCCTTGTTTTATTGTAAGTAGGGGAAGTACGGACAAAATGACAGGGTGTTTTGTTTTTCAATCATATTTTTTTATTTAATGACATTATAATTAGTCTCAACGGTTTATAAATAAATGATTCATAAACAACAAAATTAAACAGTTTTAGAAAAATCAACTTAATATAACAGTGAAAAGAAACATAAATTGCACGCCAGGTCGACGAGTGTAAGATGACATATCGATATGGTATTAAGGAATCATGGTATGTCGTCTTCGACATACCATGATTCCTTAGACTTTGATGGTATGTCGTCTTATACAATACGTAAATCAAGGCTGCATCATCATCCATCTAGTTGTCAGTGGTGTAAGGATTCATAAGTTTTTCATCATCGTCAAAAAATATACAATGCTTCTGTTACCAATTTAGCGGAAACATAAGTAACTATAGTATGTTATCTTAAGCCAACGTCTATTATGTCATCTTACCAAATGAGTATTAGTGGATACATTTAAAATTTGTAAAAAAAACACTTAACTCTCCATGTTCATAGTTAGCAACTTATTATAAGAAAATATTACGACCTTATACGTTTTTTCACCACAAAACAAAAACTTATGAAAAATGTTCTCTCACCAAAATTAGGAAAACCTTTATTACTTTGTAAAGTACGGTCTCTGTCTGGCATACTAAGTTGGGCTACTAAGGGCACACTGAGGTGCTCCTTAAAACGTCACAAGTTCGCAGAAAGCACAATTATTTCAACGAATTTTGGCGATGTGTCTTACCTGACTATGTCATCTTAAGCACAATTCCCCTAGTATGGACAAAATGACATACACATTTTTAAGAACAAAGTTCACAATAATTAAATCGTTTGTGATTCTTTCTAGCCATTTAGATTTAGAATTCTTGGCTCCACGACTACCGATTAGTTTTTCTTTCGTAGTTTCGCGGCATATCCCCTTAACAAAATTATACTTAAATGTTAACAGAAATACTGTACAGTGTGCATGGTATGTAATTTTGTCCAAATGGAACCAAAAACAAATAAATATCAAAATTCCATCAAATAATAATCTAATGATTGCAATAAAGTTCATAGAAATCACTGGCTAGTAGCATAGTTCATCGATTTTAATACAAATAATAACAAATGACAGCAAATAACTCGCCAGAAAACAGGAGAAAACCACCAACCATATTAAATAAACTTTTGAAGGCGAGAAACACGTTTGATCTGCTTACTGCGGCGCAACTGTGAGAATAGCGCTCAAAGTCAGGCAGGATTGTAAATATGACTGCCGTCACGTGATACAATCGCGGAAATGTGTCTAAAATCCCCCAATTTTGAATTAAGGGCACTATGTCATTTTGTCCGTATATGTCATTTTATACGTATTTCCCTTACTTATTCATAAACTCGGGGATCTCGCTTGACCCTTAATCTCGCGAGATTTGCATTCCCTACGGCTACACCTAAGCTAAGTATTTAGATTTCCGTGCATTTCTTTGACGATCCATGTAGGTACTTCTACATTATGCGAGAGTGTGTCTGTCAGCTGTCTGTCTGTTACCTCTTCAGTTAAGTTAACACGAATATTTATTACTTATAATGTTGCTCATCATTTTAATATAATTTTTAATTTCACCACTATTTAAATCATGCTTGTAACAACTACGTCTTCACATTTTTCCTATATTAATCGATGTCAGTTCAGTGGTTTCCTCGGACTATTGTACTGTGCACAAAACCTCGAATTCATTTTTTGATCGTAGTGTCCTCTGTTGGAAGAACCAAAGACTGACACGTCGCGAGTACCGTTAATAAATGTGTAATAAAGAATTTTAAAAACACCATTAACCGTCTATTCCAGTGTAAAAAAAGTTGTATTGCGTGATTTAGTAATTCTGATACTCGATGCTGTGAAAATAAAGAAATTCTGACTTAAGTAACTTGCGTCAAGTCGTAGCGGTTCCAAGTGTCGCCGCTAGATGGCCGCCTCGTCGGAGTTGTGCGAGCTGCGAGATTCAATATGGCGACGCCATTCGCTCTGGAACAGGGCGGGGAGAACAGTCGCCGAAACGACTTTACACAATTGACGCGTATTTTTGTCGAAAGTGGTCCGTTCGTGACTCGAACGCGGGTGATATTGCGAAATTATCGTGTGTTTCTGTGTCGATTTATGTCGTTTGTGTTATCGTTTGTGTATTATGGTGATTTGTGGTGAATAACGTGAAACTACTTTAGGGTAACGATGTCTAGTAGTTGACATGTTTATCTGTGTCGTGTGTGAAGATTTTCCCTTCGCGTGAGGAGGTTCAGTGCTGAGTGCGCTAGTGTGCGCGGCGGCACCTAGTGTGCGGCCGCAGCCGCGGCTCCGGGAGGACCCTCGGATGGATTGCTTTTCCACGGACGTATAGGTAAAAATCAATTGCAATTCACGAGTATCGAGTAGAATGAATCCCGCTACATGTAATTACACGCGGCCGCTCGCGGTCGCTTTGTTTGACGTCTTGCAGCGCATGTATTTTGGTGTAAGAAGGAATCCTTGAATCGATTACGTAGCGAGATAATGAAACTTTTTAATGTAATAAGCACCGCACTCGTCGTATTCGTCTGTTTTCCTCGTACTTACAAAGAAGGTCGGAGGAACCTTGAGACAGCCCTATCACATTTTCGATCTCATAAACAATACAATAAGATTTTATATTGCACTACATTTAACACAAATAATAAATAGGCAAAGAAAAATAAAGGGCGTATTTAATAAAATTATTCAGCGTCGATGATGTTGGAGCTTTTGTATAGCGATTGCGATTTATGCACAAGTCGCTTAAACCGAATGAATTTTAATTCATAACATTCATGTAGAGCCGCGCCAGAATATGGTTCCCCTCGCTCCGTTCGCTGCTGGTTATCAGCTTACAAAATGACTGAGCCCATCTCTGTCCGACCGCGGCTAATCTCCATAGCCGCCTCTCGCTCTAGCGCGTACTGCGTTTTTCTTCTTTTACCGCGTCATATGCTGTTGTAAAACCCCGAGCGCAGTTTAGTGATGTTTCGTCGGTATGGTCAAATTAGTCGGCCGGCGGCGGTGGACTCGTCGCGGGCGAGATGGTGTCAATTGATTAGGAGTTCTTTGTCTAAGGGCTAAGGGTAAGGGTTCTGCGCATCCGAGTCGCGCAGTCGGCAATTCGGAGCCCGCCCGCAACGCACGTGGCCGTGTGGCCGACCTGTCGCGACGGCAGCAGCTACACTATTGTGTTGACAAGTGCTCGAGACAAACGATAGGGGGGATTATATTAAACCCCCGTAACTCCACCGTTATGGCGTAAGTTAATCTTTTATGCAGTCTCGCAGGAACAATGCCAGTAACTCGGTTGTAAGTTAGATGCACGTCTTAAGTACTAACCGGAAGAATAGTACAGATTCAGAAGTGCTATTTTGTCACAAATATTCTCTACTACGAATTTACGAAATAGCATTTCTAAGTTGTGTCTCTCGGTTATAGTCAGTACTTACAAATGTAGTAATCTACCATTCTCTCTTTTAGCTAGAAAATACTATATGAGTAAAAGCATTAGAAAGTGTAGTAATTGTTGCATTAGAAACCATTAAAGCCAAACTCACCAAGGCAATGCACTAAAAGTGGCATCAATATAAAAAAGAACCTCTAGAAACAAATTAAAGGCTTACATAAAAACCACTTACTAGACACACTTAAACCTGCTGCAGACTATTACCTAAGTAATTTAAAAAGTCTCAAGTTAAAAGCTTTATCTGCAGAGCTTAGAAAGTTTTACGTCGGAAATAATAAAATGAGCTGAGTAATGTATTTCGCATCTAGAAAATGAAAATAATATTGAAGTATCAAGATCGTTTGGTTCAAGTACAGAGTTAATAATTTTAAAATTGCAATTTGTACATTTATTAATTTGTAATTTATTAAAATGGAGTACAACACGGTCAAATTAACTAGACGCACGGTTTGATGACGTCATTATGGAGCTCGCATGTTAATTTGACATTTCGATGCGTCAAGTTAATTTGACCGTGTTGTATTTTTTTCATATTAGTAATTTTAGATTTACGAAGTTGATTATCAAAATAATATTATGAATACCAATGCAAGTAAAAAACCATTCTCACTACATTCTTACCTCCTCGCAGTTACAATTTTTGAAATCATCTCGATTCAAAAAATTACATCCTACGACCTACATCACAAAATTCACAAACATCTTTATCATATCAATATCAATATTATGAGAACTTTAACTAATGTCTGTATTTACACTTAAAACTACTGAGATGAATTTAATGAAACTTGTATTGGTCCCCCAACTATACTTACTGTTTCCGTGCGAAAAATGAATATGATCGAAGCATGATACAAAGAAATTGCGGGAAACATCTGATGTATTTAAGAATCTAAATGACTGACCGAAACAAGCAGGGCAGAAAAAGGTTCTATTAGCCCTTGACAGAGGCTTCGACTTTGATGAATGACTTCTGTAATTACAATCATTAACAATTGCTCGCGTCCAGCTTGCGTTAAGCCTAATGGACAGACTGACGTATTTTATTAGTATTTTAACTTACATGTAACGTAATAATAATAGGGATAATACTTATCCTATAGGTATTAAAACTTTTCGCTGAAGTCCAAACGGCGAATCGACGCATAAAAACTTTATATAAAATGACAGAACTTGTATGAAATTCTGTGCCCACTGCCCAGTCTTCTCATAATAATTATAATTATGTATTCAGACAGATGCGTAACGTATTCAGAAGTTTAACTCTTAATAGTTAACCTATCCTATATTAGGTATTATTAATAGTCCCCAAAAGGCTTTAAGGTCTCTTGGCCGTGAAAAAGCTAGGTCGAATTCCTTTTGTCTTCCGTTTTAATAATTTTTCAAGTGAGATCGTATTTGCTGTCGCAGATTCGTAGCCGGATGAATTCCATTTAGCGCCAAAATTTTTTCAAATACATATTTAACACTATCTTATAACTACTACTACTACTTATAACTTACCAGTTTGTTACCGGTGGGTAGAAAAAGATGGTTAATAATATTTAAAACAACTGTTGCCCATTGTGTGCCATTGACCAAATGTCCCCAGACTCCTGACCAATTGCTTACAGTAAGGTCTTTCTACATTCTGTACGTATTTACATTATACAACACAACATTAAAAAATAAAATGTGACCACAAAATAAAAACATTTCTCGAAAATAATTTTAAAACATTCCCATCAGAATAAAACATAATTCGCGTTCCGGTCTTGCCGCCATTCACGAGATAACAGAGGTTGTGAACTCGTGATACTCTCAATTAAATATCGATTCAATTTTATCGTGTCATTCGATCGTTTTCTTATCGAATATCGGTTCAGAATTGAATTATTATCGTGGACTAACGCTATCCTGAATCGCGCCATCGAAGTTTTCTGAGTTCCTTAATCCTTTACAGTTTACTGTATCGGTTGACAACTACGACAAGGGTTATCAAAGAAGTGACACAACATTACTATTTAAAAATGTGTTTATTGTTTTTCGAAGTATTCTCCGCGAAGTTTGACACATTTTTCCATACGATGGAACCAATCATTGAAGCAACCATTCCATTCGGAAGTTGGGGTCTCCAAAATGGCAGTTTTGTAGGCGTCCACAGCTTCTTCAGGTGATGAAAATCTCTGACCACGCAATTTATTCTTTATTTTAGGGAAAGTATAGAAATCATTATGGCTTAAGTTGGGGCTGTACGGCGGATGGTCTAATAATTCTATGTTTTCTTGCTCTAAAAACTCTTTTGTTCTGTGCGCGGTGTGAGAACTGGCATTGTTGTGATGGAGGATGATGCGGCGGTTTCAGTTCTCTTTACGGAGTTCAGAAACGACCAGTGGCAAACAAATGCTAGCATACCATTCTGCATTAACCGTTCTTTGTCCCTCAAGAGGAATAGACGCAATATGGCAGGTTTTGGACACAAACGTGGCCACCATTTTTTTTGAAACACTTCGTGAACGAACAACTTTTGTTGGCTTTAACTCATTTTCGAACACCAAAACTCGTGACTGGTTTTTAGTTTCGGGTCCATACGTGTATATCCAGGATTCGTCACCTAATACGATGTTGTTACAGCATTTGAGGGTCCTGCGTGGAATCTTTCGAGAGTTCTGACGCACCAAGTAACGCGAGCCGCTTTTTGCTCTTCACAGAGCAAATGCGGTATCCATCGGGAAAACAACTTTTTTAAACCTAATTGTTCATGCAATATTATTTGTATTTGACTCATGCCAATGTCTAAAGTTGCTTGAATTTCGCGGTATGTCACATGTTGATCTTCCTCAACCAGCTTACGCACAGCATCAACGTTTTCTTGGGTGACTGCAGTTTTTGGACGACCTTGACGGGGATCATCACTGAGCTTCACACGTCCACGTTGAAATTCAGCAAACCAGCGATAAATTGTGATTTTGGATGGGGCTTCATCACTAAATGCAGAAATCATCCGGTCAACACACTGTTTTTGTGTAAAACCACTTTGAAAGTCATAATAAATCATCGCTCTAGAATTTTCTCGAGTCAATTCCATTTTCTCAACGACTACACAAGTTTGACAAGACCTTGTGAGAAGACCGAGAATTTTTTGTAAATAAATAAATAGTATTCGATTTCTAAAACCGAGGAGTTTTCAATTAAAAAGATATATTTAGATTATAAAAGATATATGGAACAGTGGAAGTATTCCATTCCCGATATTTTTAGTGCAGCCTTACGTACACGGCTGACCGCAGTCATCAGACTGATGGACTGAACTGATGCCATACTGATATAGAATCAGTTCAGTCCATCAGTCTGATCCAGACTGACGAAAGAATGATCGTGTAAGCGTGTGATTGACCAGTTTCATTATAATTTATTATGTTCGTACTTTCCGGCCATCATTCTGGCGTCAGTCTGAGACTGATGCAGATGGACTGAATTGACCGTGTACCTCTAGGGTCTATGAAGTGGACTTCGTTCTGAGTTTTGGCTGAGGCCTGAGCATACCACCTTTCTTGGTCGGTCTCTTTGAAGCTTTCACTCATGTACATACATATGTATAAATACATAATATGTATATTGTAACATAATATTATCCAGTAACTTCACAGAAGTACTTCACAGTTCAAACATACCTCTCATAAAAAAAAGTCAAATGCGAATTCCATTAATTAACAAATTTTCTTAACTTAAGATGTAGGTCATATTTAATTATCCCTAATTGAATATTACAAAGTACAAACCTTAAACGTACCAGCATAAAGTTAATAAGCAGGTACTCTCACAAACTTTTTACTTGTTAGTTTGAGCCATAATAAAGGCACAGAATGTTGTAGGAAGTTTCGCCAAAGTTTGGGCGATATCACTCAGGTTTCGCTTCTTTTGTATCCAACTTACTGTGAACAGTGAAATTCAATATCACTTTACCTGTATTGTAGCTCAATGTAGTAGATATTGTAATTAGAGATGTGCCGATCATGACTTTGGCCGACTAGCCGATTAGTCGGCCAAGCCGATCATGGTTTCGGAAGTTTCCGTAATGCTTTTTTACTACTGTTTGCGCACATGCCGCCTACAAACGTGTCGAATCGTGTTTAATAGCTATGTTCACTTCGCGTACATTACTTTATTTTGATACAGTTGATGGTTTTCATTAAATATTTCATGTACATGAAATCTCGATTTAATAGTCTCGGGAAAGGACAAGGGATACTTTTTGTCCCGGAAAATGTGTGGTTCCCGCACAATAAACTTTTATGATTTTCGCCTAAAGTCTAAACTATTCAATCTATTTTGATGAAATTTGGTATGGTGATACTTTGAGTCTTGGGAAAGGACAAGGGATACTTTTTGTCCCGGAAAATGTACAGTTCCCGCACAATAAACTTTTATGATTTTCGGGATAGTTTGGGATGAGTGTACAATTATGGCACTCAAAAAAATACACACTTTTTTTTATTAATTATACCAATTCGAATTAAATAATCATCGTTAAGACAGGACAACGTCTGTCGGGTCAGCTAGTATTATATAAAAGAAAGTGTTGTTAGTTACACTACTTATAACTCAAGAACGGATGAACCGATTTGACTGAAAATTGGTGGAGAGGTAGCTTAGAACCAGGAGACAGACATAGGATACTTTTTATCCTGTTCGACCGCGTTTCCGTGAAGTCAGTATAAAATCTTATATATAAAATTCTCGTGTCACAATGTTAGTTACCGTACTCCTGTCTCCTACGAAACCTTTACCAAATTTTATATGCGTATTCAGTAGGTCTAAGAATTGGCTACTAGCTACTTTTTATATTGATAAGTGCATTTTGTTGAATAAATAATTGTGATCTATTTCAACTCAAGACTGACGGCGACCATATTATGTTAAAATTATATTCATTACAAAAATAATTTCTTTACTAGCAAGTAATTTCAGAAACACTTCATTTAATTTTAAAATGTGTAACACTGACTGAGTGTTATGTACACATTATAAATATTAATCAAGGTTTTCTTTAATGTAATTTCAGTAATAGTAAAAAAGTAAAAAGCCGACTAGTCGGCGCTTTTTGCCGACTATTCGCCGCTTTTTGCCGACTATTCGCCGACTAGTCGCCGACTACAAAAGTGGCCGGATAGTCGGCTTTACCAACTAGTCGGCACATCTCTAATTGTAATAGAATATTTAAGATTAACTAGATAACGCCCGTAACTCCGTTGCGCCAAAATTCGTTTGTCGCGCGGGAATCGTAGATTTTTCAGGGATCAAAAGTATCCTAAGTATTCTTGGGAATCAAAGTATCTCCATACCAAATTTCAGCAAAATCGGTTTAGCGGTTTGTGCGTGAAGAGGTAACATACAGAACAGGATGGTTTTCATATCGTAATTTTTATACTGCAAATCGCACACTACAAGATTGCGCGTAAAATAATAGCTTTTACAGTACTGAATTTCTGTCTGTTGGTTAAATCTTTAAGTCTTACTCTTATCTCCGAATTGGTTCAGCCAATTAAGGGCCTTCCCTGCGATGATTCCATAATTTACCGTATTTAAAGCCTTATAAACTCACAATTTGAAAGCTACAAAGTTATTATAAAAATACAGCAATAATCTTCAGTAGGTATATCAACATTCCTTTCCCCGTTTTAAATTTTCTATTTTTGTTTATTATAGTCACGATTAATTTTAATAAATTGATTAAACTTTTGAAGCTGATTCAAAAGTTTAATCAATTTATTAAAATTCAAGCATACATTCAGCATCGTCTTAGTACTTACAAATCACTTTTATTTGAAACACACGCCAATAGATCGACAATATTATTAACTACATATTCCCCGTTTCAATTTTTCTTACGACAATTTTGAACTAAGATATATAGTAAAAAATAGGGTTTTGGTGCGATCTCGGCAACACGGCAAATGTATGGTCAAGGTCGTTTGCTCGGGGGACGCCCTTAAATGAAATTTGCTTCGTAGATGTAAACCTTTTTACCTCCTTCGAGTCCCGGAAAAGGACAAAACAAACGTTACATCTTTCTTCCCGGTTCATTTCTCTCGAAAAATATAACGTAACTTTACCCGCGCGATATAAATTCCACACAAACTTCTAGTATTATAAATATTCATCTGAGAGTCAAAATTGTAATATTTTAGTTAATGAAATCATTGGCCTTGTTAAAGCACGGAGGCCAGAGCTCGACCTTTAAGTACGACCACAATATAAACATCAAACAGTAAAGTAACTCTACTTGGCCCTATATAAATCAATTGCACTTGACACAAATATGACTTTTACCCGTGCCAAATGTTACTTTGCAAAATCTTCAAGTTATCAAAAACCACGCTAATCTGTGCGTACTGCGTGCGCTATTTTGCGATGGTCTAGTATGAAATATTAATATTATGGTCTACTTTATTTTATTTATCTTGTGGTGCTACTATACAAACCAGTTTTCGGTAAGCGAGATAAATTCCGTTCAGATTCATGTTACCTTTCATATTATCACCTTACCTACAGCCAATGACATAGTAAAAGTTAAAGGCAGAATAAGTCTGAATAGGCTTTATGATCTTACTATATATTATATGTAGATTCGTTTTTATGGCCGAAAGGAAGGTTTTATTGATGTTAAAGTATATAATAGTAATACTTACTTAATATATTCTCTATCATTTAATTCTTAATTGAATAAAGAGTTTGACAGATATATTATCTGTCAAATTCTTTATTAAATTTAGAAGTTTAATCATCATTAAAATATATGTACATTATATTACTAGCTGTCCCGGCAAACGTTTCTTTTCCATATTATATAAAGTATATTGCCCGTATTATTTTATTGAATTAGTGACTAAATAAGTATGTCACCATGGCAACGTCCATCGCTATCCCGTGACCCGCGTCGCATAAACAGTGGTCGCTCTTTATAGACAAATTATTTGCAATAAAATAAAATTGCGACTATAATAATTAAAGATCTAAGCTATCCTATCTCTCAAGTTGGAAAAAAGCACACATTGCGGGCGTAAGTGTTCCAAATCTGAAAACTGATAACTGTTCTCTTACAACCCGAATCATAATAATCGATCCATTCCTCAAACTTCTAGCTTCGAGTGTCCTAGTCTGTCCATTTCTAAGTGTCCCACTTCATCCCATTCTAAGCTAAGTTTCCCAGTTTGTCCCAATCTAAGCATTAAATATTGGCTTCATGGATTAGTAACTCGAGAAGTGGTTTTCAATCTGAGTCACAGGGTACTTAGACAACTTGCAATACATATTCGCGTGGTCACGACATCACGCGTAAACGGCTGGACCAATTTTGCTAAAATTTGGCATAGAGATACTTTGAGTCCCGAAGACGAACGTAGGATACATTTTGTCCCGGAAAAATGTACGGTTACTGCACAATATACTTTTATGTGTTTCGCCTAAACTATTCAATCGATTTTGATGAAATTTGGTATGGGGATACTTTAACTCTCGGGAATTATAATCATCGTTAAGACAGGATAACGTCTGTCGGGTCAGCTAGTGGCTTATAAATGATAATATATGTACATTATGAATTTATGAGTCACCACTTACTAGATGACGGCCGCAACTCCGTTGCGTCAAAATTCGTTTATCGCTCGAAAACCGATATAAAAAGTACCTATCATACCTTCCCCGGATTCAAAGTATTTCGATACTAAATTTCAGCAAAATTGGTTCAGTGGTTTGGGCGTGAAGAGGTAACAGACAGACAGACACACTCGCATTTTTTAATATTATGTAACATATTAATAAGCATGGATAGCAATTAACAATTTTTTTATATCTAAGTAACTTTAAGCTGTCAAAATCATCGAGTGCAACTTGTCTAAACACCCACCACCCTTCACAGTTCAGTGCTAAAGGGATTTCTAGAATCTAGCAGTTATTGTTTTCGTCGAACAAAGGAATTTGATATTCTCACTAGAACTTTGAAAAGCCATTGAAAGTTTATTTTGAATAGTGGATTAACCATTTTGAGCTCCTATCAACTTAGAGCTTTGTCGTTGAATTTTCATACTACATAGTAAGTAGGTACTAGGTACTGTAGATTGTAATACTTAAAGTTTAAACTGTACTACTAGTACTATTATAATTTAAACTATTTTATGGGTCAGTTCTCTCAGAGATTGAGAGAGAGAGATTTTTATATTATCAACTACCTGTTCAACCGCAACCCGCGACTTCGTCCGCGTTAACATAGTATACCTATATAGACTTGAATTTAAACTTTCAACCCCTATTTCACCCCCTTGGGGATAGAATTGTCAAAAACGCATAAACACTTATCCAATCATTTTTAATCAGTAGCCAAAACATACAATTTCATGTTTCTAACTCAAGAAATAACTGACTTCCATTGAAACTTTCAACCCCAATTTCACCTCCTTGGGTGTAGAATTTCCAAAAACGCATAAATACGTATTCATTAATTTTTAATCAGTAACTCAAAAATAAAGTGTCATGTTCCTAACTTAAGAAATGACGGACTTTCATTCAGACTTTCAACCCCTATTTCACCCCCTTCGGGGTAAAATTTTCAAAATTCCTTCCTTAGTGGGTGTCTACTTAATAAAACAACCCTACTCACCAAATTTCGTGGCTGTAACTTCAACAGTTTTTGCTCAGCGATGATGAATCAGTCAGTCAGTCAGGACATGTAATTTTATAAGTATAGAATATCTTGATACTAATAATTTATAATGAACTTGAATACAAAATTACTGACATATATTTTTCATTTTATAGCCTGGAAGTTGGAACATTTAATGATCATAGCGTCTACCGATTTGATGTCGCTGGCAGTGGCCGCTTTCAGTATTTAAACGCAGCTACGCACAAATAATTTTATATTGCCAAAGTGTGTACGCAATAAAAAGGATAAAGTTTCTTTTCTCTACAACGGATAGTCTAACGCAACCGGCGAGAACCCACAACCTTTCAATCGAGAACCGAGCTTTCAACTACCAGAGGTTATAACTAGGAGAATAATATAGCACAGATCAATTTTCTTTTTCTAGAAAATGCACAGACTCACAGAGTAATCAGTGCATTAGCTTCACAAGATTACTCTATGCATTTTCTAGTAGGTCATATTATCAGGTTAGTTTTAACCTGGTTATAGAGACTGGTAAATTCGTTTGATAACCCTGTTAAGCTGGCCGGGTACTCGGTAAACATAAATTTTCAGAAGATGCACGGTCTTTGCATAGGCTAGTATTTAGCTTTGCAAAACGACTTAGCTGTGATAACGTCGCAATACTCGGTTCAGTTGACGTCTTTTTAGGGTTCCGTAGTCAACAAGGAACCCTTATAGTTTCGGTCTGTCCGTCTGTCTGTCTGTCCGTCTGTCTGTCTGTCCGTCTGTCTGTCTGTCCGTCTGTCTGTCTGTCCGCGGTTTTGCTCAAAGACTATAGGACCTACAAAGCTGTAATTTGGCATGAATGCACATATTAATAATGGCAACAAAATGGTACATAAAATCTTAAAAAAATATTTTTTTTATGGTACCTTCCATACACATCAAGCGGGGATGAAAATTTTTTTTCGCGTCCACCCTATCGTGTGGGGTGTCGTTGGATAGGTTTCTTAAAACTATTATGAGTATTCATAAATCATTTTCCGATGTAGGGATCCGTTTGTGAAATATTAAGTTTTAAAGTGGAAAAAATCGTTTGAGACCAGTGTCCCCCCCTTCTACCGGCTAAGCGGTTGCTTCTGGAAATGTGAAAAAATTCACGGGAGTAGGAAATATGCTGAATTTAAAAGGAAAACTATCACGGTTAGCCGTGATAATTTTCCTTTTAAATTTACCCGTTTATTTAAATTTAGCCGTGCCGAAGACTTCATAAGTTATTGAGTAAAAGTCGATCAACCAAAAATAATGTATTCAGCGAAGTATAAAGGAACTTCTCGTTCAAATTCCTTTGAAAGTAACTGAGATGATGTTGTTAGTAGTGTAAAACACGTTATAAATGTACATTCATTGACCACACAACAATTTAAAAAAAAAATAGCGGTATTACGGAACCCTATATTGCGCGTGGCCCGACACGCACTCGGCCGGTTTTCGGTCGTTCGTTCATTTTGAACTAAGGAATGTCTGAATTATGCAGCACTAGATGACGCCCGCAACTCCGTTTGGCTAAAATTCGTTTATTGCGCTGGAACCGTTCATTTTTCCGGGATAAAAAGTATCCTCATACCAAATTTCAGAAAAATCGGCTTAGCGGTTTGGGCGTGATGAGGTAACCGACAGACAGACAGACACACTTTCGCTTTTATAATATTAGTATGTATTATACAAAGTCTATCTTAAGTAACATTTCCCTCGATACATTAAAACGTTAAAATTCACATTACATTGTATCGAATGTTTGTTATCGTAGAACATTATCAGAAGTAATTATGTTACAAATTGTATGTTATCCTGCTTGCCAGGAGTAAAGCTTCTATACTATTCGATTGTTATGGTAAAGTAACCCTACCTTTGATATACGCTTAAAATATTAGTTACGCATTAACGTCAGGTATTTTATAATAAGTATACTCGTATTCATAGTATAATTGATAATTACTACTAATTTCTAAATGACATTATAATTACTGGTTAGCGGCTGCACTCAGGGACATTAAATATATTTTTTTTAATTAGCCTATGCTGTACTAACTCCCACTGCTGGGCAAAGGCCTCCCCCAGGGTCTTCCATTTTTCTCGCTCCTGCGCCACCGTTGGCCAGCCCGGCTGGTATGCCTCCAGCTCGTCGCGCCATCTCTTCCTTGGCTGGCCACGGTTGCGTCGTCCGTCTTTGGGTGCCCATTCAGTTGTTAACTTTGCCCAGCGGTCGGGATGCATGCGGCTAACGTGGCCAGCCCAATCCCATTTTAGTTTTGCCGTCTTGGCTCCTACATCCTTGATACCTGTTAGGGAGCGCAGTGTGTTGTTTCTTATTTTGTCGACAAATAATGTCTTAACTTTAATAATCACTTAACTTTATTTAACTTTAACTGAATGAAGAGTTAAACAGAAAACTTTATAAAATTAAAGTTAAATGTAAGTATGTACTTTAAAAATCATTTAATGACTCGTATTAGCTCTAGTCTCTACTGAAGGCGTAAAATAAAATATTGCTATCTTTTAAAATAAAATAAATACTGTTTTAGATACAAAATAAATATTTAATTTTTAAAAAGTAACATAACTTCGTTTGACAAAATTAGGCTGTGTACATTTGATGGGCTTTTCTCTAATATAATTCCTGAGGTCTGCCGTATGTGGGGCCGGGGGGCCGTATTCCCGATATTTGAATACAAACTTTACGGCCTATTTTATTATCTTTTTTGTAATGAACTTTTACGACTTCACGCTTCTTTAGTTCTTACACGGACAGTTTTTGATCGAAAGTAAATAGATTATGTATGAGATGGTACAGGGGCTTTTATTTACGTTTTTTACGTTCATTTAAATTACAAGTCAAAGATTAGGTTAGTATTAGTACTTAGCTAATACCTACTTCGGTAACTTGTGTTCGGTAATTTTAGCGCTGTCAGAAATCAGAAATGTATGGAATTTAACATATTGCGTCGTTTGATTGATAAGTATTAATATTATGACAGGGCGCTTGTTACGGTGCGTCCACATTTGTATCATTTGCGCGATCAGCAGGCTTACTATCAACGCTTAATACGATTTAATTTAGGACCTAAACTGAATGGCATTTGATATTTCGTACCATCAACTTCGTTTTACGAACCAATTTAGGTCGACACCTAAACTGAGCCGCATTCCAATATCATTCACTCTTTTTCGTACGTAAATTCGTACCATCACCTTACTTTATCTGACGTTCGAGCCCAAACAAAATCGCTCAACTGTCAAAACTTGCGATTCAAAACAAGTTAGTAAATTTGATGCTGATTTTGATTCTTTTGTTGTTAGTTTTTAATTTTATTTGTTTAAAGTCAGAAAAAAGCAGTGAAAAGCAGTGTCGCGAGGTAAAAACATAAATTGGTATCAAATAGCATTGATTTCGGTGCTTCTACAAAAAGTTTAAAGTGCAGTTTTATTCGTAGCATGTGTGACGACGAATTGATGCTTTTTGAGTTCTTGGAAGCCGATAGTGAGGAAAACTCTATGAGGAGAAGGAGACTCGACGCTCGAGCCCAATTCGACCCATTCGATTTGGAAGATAATGAATTTATAAAACGTTATCGTCTTTCCAAAGAATTGGTAGTCGGATTGTGCGACGAGATAAGACCGGCAATGAAAGCGCCAAGGAGGTCCACAGATATATCTGTAGAAACAAAGGTAAGGACTAAAATATGCAATATATTACGTATACTCGCATTTTATGAATAACTATAACTTACGCCATTATTATTTCAATCTTTTACACAAACAACCACAACTTTTAATAAACTTATTGTTGTATTCTCACTATTCTATAGGTAATTTGTTTACAAAATTTCGAAGTCGCCGCCACTGTAGTGTTCAGCATCTGTGGCCGCCACACTCACGTCCAGGGTTGCCAGGTCATTTTCAAATAAATACCGAACAAACAAAAAATAATTTTATTTTGTTTTTAGTATTTGTTGTTGTAGCGGCAACAGATATACACAATCTGTGAAAATTTCAGAAGTCTAGCTATATAGTGGTTCTTGAGATACAGCTTGGAGACAGACAGACGGACAGACAACGAAGTCTTGGTGATACGTCTAGGCTAAAATTACCCTTTGGGTCCGTACCCATGGAATGGAACCCTAAAAAAGAGTTATAATAATAAAAAGTAAAATGATTATTATTAACTTAGAATACAAAAATACCGAAACGTTCGGTAGAATTCCAAAAACCTGGCAATCCCGCTTACGTCACGAACTGTCACACAACACACGTTCAAAAACTTGATAAAATTTTGTGTCCGATACAAGAACTATAAATAAAATATTTTTTTTCATAATAATTATATCATTAGAAAATTTGTGTCACTTTTAACTAGAATTTATAAAATAATACCAACTGGATACAGTATTATGAAAATGATACAAAGTTTTAGAACGCGGCATTCGAATCAAGAGAAACAGCATAATATTCATTATTCGTATAGCGTTGTCTCTTTCCCACTTCAACCTAGGGATTGCGGTTCAGGCCTTGTACCATGAAACTGTTTTGTGACTCAAATAATCGGACGAGAATGCTGCGTCTTACTCTAACAAACGCGAAATGACGTTGTTAGAGCAGGACGCAGCATTTTCGTCCGATTATTTGAGTCTCAAAACAGTTTCGTAGTAGGCCTACAGAGACAAATTGACGACTTCATTCGTTCTTTTCGGCTCCGTAACGTTTCAATTGACGCGCGGTTTTAATAAGGTGATGGTACGAATGTTAGCGATTTTGTTTAGGAACCCAAATTAAACTGCTCGGAATTTGAGTCGTCTTTTAAAAGTTGATAGTAGGCCTGCTGATCTCCGTCGCGATCATCGCGCCGTATCAAGTATGAGTATCATAGTGTGGACGCCTATTAGATCTTTCTGCCGATCATGCGTGTATTTGATATGACAAGTATCAGATACGCGGTTAATAGCGATCGGGGCGTATCATTTTGACACGCTTCGATGATACGCGACGGAGATCTGATCGCGCAAATGATACAAATGTGGACGCACCATTAAATGCGTTTTTTTTATAATCCCACACAATTTTTATTTATAACTTCGCTAAATTATTGAATTGAAATTAACTATAATATTAATTAATAATAATATTATAATAAGTTCTTTGCGACAAAACTCTCTATGTTACAAATAATCCAACATTGTTAAAATTCGATATAATCTGTATTCTGTAACACATAAAATGCACAACATTTTAACAACCAGTTCGTTAACAAACTTAACTGTAAGTAAACAATTTCTGAACGCTTACGTTCCCATCGAAATCCTTTTACAAGTGGCGACGAAAACCAATAACAATGCACTACGAAAGTTGTATACCGTTGAAAGTAATATTTATGTTAACGTTATGTTCTGTAAAGTAACACCACTAACGCCGCATTTCACAGTTTATTGTGGAAAGTTTGTTTTATGATTGTTTACAAAATGAAATGGACACTTGGCGTAGATTATGAATGACCCTATTTCGTAAACTGATGTAGAAAAGTTTTCTTTCTACGAAAGAAAAGTGACATACTGTATAATACTGCTATCAGTAGTTAATCTATAGTTAACTGTAAAACTCTATAGTTAATCTGTCTTTCTGTCCCTAAAATCTGTCAGTTTCCCTCGGTAGCAATGCTAGAACTGTTTGAAAAGGGTTTCTTTCTACGAAAGAATAATGATACATTGACTAAGAAAATCTGTCATTCTGTCCCTAAAATCTACCAGTTTCTCTCGGTAGCTATGCTGAATCATATTTTATTCTGTGTAACTATCAGTTGTTAGCGCTAATTATCAAGAAAAGTACATCAATTGAATGAACATTAACAATAACAATAACACTTTTGGAATAAAATTTATACTTTGTTAATTTGTAAGAATAGTAATAAGTATCTCATAATATTATATTGTAGTTTATAAGCTATAAACATTTGCATGCTCGATTGGGCAAATGTGATGGTACCATTGTAAAATCTACTAACATCTTTACTAACTCACATTTGGCAAATAAAGAAATTGAATTGAATTGAATTGAATTGAAATTGAATGAATTAAATGAGCTGAGTATCATTAGATTCATTAGACATTCCATTAGCGTAGTACTAGTCCAGTCTTGAAATGTTACATTTGCTTTGCATTTATTAGAGGACGCAATTTTATTTTTGGAATATTATGTTGGGGGCTCAATAGAAGCTTAACTTCAAGTTTGTAGGGTCGCCACTCTTGTCCCCCGGCCGCCATCTTGAAAAAAGGGGTGACAACACTATTTTCATGATATCTCGGAAACTATACGTCTTACAAAAAATTTGTGAGAACATAATTTGTTGCAAATTATTTTGCCTACAAATATGCTTTTATAAATTTTTACCCTAAATTAAAAATTTTAAAAGTTATGAGCAAAAAAGGGAGAAAATTTTTGAAAAGATTTATTATCACTTTTTAACTATGTTTAACACATTTTACAAAAAAAAATACCTTAGCCCAACCTTGTAGATGATCTTTTGAGACAAAGATCCCCCGATCCCATGAAATTAATTTTCTGCAGATACAAAGGAAGCTGTGGCCATGTGTGGCTGCAGAAAAGCAGTACTGAAATGCTTTATAGTATAGTAGGTATGTGCAGACTAGTATAGTAGGCATACTATATGCATATATTTATGTAGTGTAGTAGGCATATTGTAAACTGTGGCTGCAGAAAAGCAGGCCTGAAAAGCTTTACAGAATAGTAGGCATACTGTAGAGCATTTTAGGTCTGCTTTTCTGCAGCCACACATGCTTTCTCAGTTTCCTTTGCATCTGCAGAAAATTTATTTCATGAGATCGGGGGGTATTGGGGGATCTTTTTCTTAAAATATCATTAACAAGGTTGTTCGAAGGTATTTTTTGTGAAATGTATTAAACAAAGTTAAAGAGCGATAATAAACCTTTTTAAAAAAATTATCACTTTTTTGATCATAACTTTTTAAATTTTTTATTTAGGGTAAAAAGTTATATGAACATATTTGTAGGCAAAATAATTTGCAACAAATTATGTTCTTAAAATTTTTCTGTGAGACTTATAGTTTCCGAGATATCACGAAAATAGTGTTGTCACCCCTTTTTTTAATATGGCGGCCGGGGGACAAGAGTGGCGACCCCACAAACTTGAGGTTAAGCTTCTATTGACCCCACCCCCCCCCCAACATATTCTAAAAATAAAATTGCGTCCTCTAATAAATGCAATATTCGGTCCTAAAATTGTAACATTTCAATGGACTATTAATAGCTCACACGCGAGACTTCGCAGATAGTGTAGGTAACTTGATGTTTTCCGTCTAGATTTAAAATAATTACGTTGTTTTATTATTAGAATTGGAATTGTAATAAACAAAGTATGTACATCGACGTTGATAAAAATCTACGGTAGATTACTTTAAATCAGTTTAATTGTTAGTTGTTAGGTACAATATGACACAGAAGATTGCAGTCACACTTTATTGAGTAAATAATACTAAACAATGCACCGATGATGTTGACAAATTTTGATGAAATTTGCCATGGAAGAAATTTAGGTTCTCCACTAACTTACGAAAATTTTATCCCGATCCCGAAATTTGCTCTATACCCGGAGAAAGCAAAGTCGCGATTGTCAACTGGTAATGTAAATAGCATTAAATATTTTCTACAAAACTGTCTAAAACCAAATCGCAAACATTTAGATTTTAGATGATCGTGAGAATTCCACAAAACATTCAGGGATTAAGTTATAAACGCGAGAATACTTATTCCTCGAATAATAAAATATCGGGCCGATATTATCCCATAAACACGTTGACCTTTAAGCTTATACAGCATAATCCTTGCTCAAAGTTTCGTTTCGGACATTATCTGACTTGGTATCGCAATTTTGTTTGTTTCGTTAAAATGGACGAGTATTCAGTGAAGATTAAAAACTTGATGCTTTTGTATTTTAACACGGCGAACTTTTTTTGGTTCATATTATATCTGTATTTAATAAACGATGTAAACGAAATGATATAAAATATGTTTTAAATGCCTATTTCATTCCTATGTTGTAGGTCTTTAGGTTGTTTTTTAATGGTAATAGATACCAATATTTACACCCACTTTTTTCTTGTTGCCTACTCAAAAGGGACCATGAATGGACGACTTAAACTTTCGAGTAACCTACTGTACCGTAAGCCAACTTGCGCAGATCTGCTAACCCTTGATTTAAGGGCGTTCCTTCCGGAGATACCGTAATTTACCGTATTTCAAGCCCTATAAACTCATAATTTGAAAGCTACAAAGTTATAATAAAATACAGCAATAATCTTCAGTATATCGACATTACTTTCCCCGTTTTAAATTTTCTATTTTTGTTTATTATACTCATGATAATATATATCAGCTTCCAAAGTAAAACCAATTTATCAAAATTCAAGCATACATTCAGCATCTCCTTGGGATTTACAAATTACTTTTATTTGAAACTCACGCCAATAGATCGACAATATCATAAACTACATATTCCCCGTTTTACAATTTTTTAGGTCAATTTCAGCGTTGCCAGACGTTTGGCGGGACGTCTCGATTTTTTCATCAAAATTAAATGTCCCGCGCGGGACAGGCTCAGTCCCGCATTTCGGGGAAAGCCCGAACGTACATATGCAGTGTGCTGAGAAAGAAAGATGCGTAATGAAGATAAGAGTGTGGGAGGTAAAGGGGTGGATTTTCTTTGGCTACTTTTGCTATCTATTGTCACGTTAACGTTATTTAATTTTATAACGCAAATTAAAAGATAAAAATTAAAAAAAAAAACTGTTGACTTTATACCTTTTTTACTTTGTCCCGCTTTTGACTGAAGAATCCCGCTTTTTCACTCAAAAATTTCTAAGATCCCGACTTGACACAAAAAAAAAACTGGCAACGCTGGTAAATTTTGAACTAAGATAAGTAAAAAAAATAGGGTTTTGGTGCGCTCTCGGCAACGCGGTAAATGTATGGCCAAGGTCGTTTGCTCGGGGGACGGCCTTAATATCTTGTTCTCTCTCCTTCTTCGTATTTATGAAAGAGACGCATGAAGTAGGTTTAAGTAAAACCTAGATGCAAGTTGGCCTTAGACAGGCACTTATAAAATCGATTACGTTGCTGATCTTGTCGATGACTCGACTATTAGCGATTAACCCCGACTATATTATCTTCATTCTGATTTAATGAAGCTATTAAGACGCGCTTTGGGGCCAGTTATACAATTTTATAGGACTTTTTGTCCATGTTTCGTGTACGAATAAGATAATAAAACTTTTACTGACAATTGACACTTATAAAATACTAACATAGTTCCTGAGATTAGCGCGTTCAATTTTCAAACAAACAAACTCTTCAGCTTTATAATACATTATAATTTATAATACAAAAAAAATATTGCCTCATTTAATCCACTTAAGCATAGTTTTGAACACAACAAAAAAACCTCCGAAGCCGAACATTAGATATGTCCACACTATGCGCTTTCGTCTTCAATTTTCGTCATCTTCTTTCATTCAACTTTCGTTTTGACGCATTTAACGAACGCAACGCCAACATTGTCATTTTTGTTTTTTGGATACGGTCAGATGGCATGCGTCGCGGGCATGCCTCACGTTCGCTGTTGACTGCGCTATAACGCATGCCCTTGACGAACAGAGAAAGGCACAGTGTGGACAAAGCTATTGGTTGTCAAACTTTTTTGCGATCATAAACAAAAGAATCAACAGACAAAATTCCCTAACGCATTATCTCGGATTGAATGCCGCCATAATATTTGTTGTAAGGGAATTAATAGAGAGTGATTGATGTATTATACTCCGACCATAACTTTACATAGGAGGTATACAAAAATGATCCTTATGGACATGATATAAAGGTCATGTTAGAGGCAAAGTACGCTGGCGTTTGTTTAGGATCCCCGCGGGAGTCTGACTTTCTCATATAAACTTATATCTGTCATAACATCCTCGTAATAAAATTATTATTTCTGACACCCTGTTGTACGTTTGCTCTTTGTTTTTTTTTTGTATAAAAATGTTCTATTAAGAAGTAGGAACATTGAAGTAGACCGTACGTACTAACTGTTGAAATAAAAAATATGAAAACTCCAAAAATGAAAACTTGATATTTTAGTACATTTTTTTATGCAATAAGGGGGCAAACGAGCAAACGGGTCACCTGATGGAAAGCAACTTCCGTCGCTAATGGACACTCGCAGCATCAGAAGAGCTGCAGGTGCGTTGCCGGCCTTTTAAGGGGTAATAGGGGAGGGTGGGGAAGGAAATAGGGAAGAGTAGGGAAGGGAAAAGGGTAGGGGATTGGGCCTCCGGTAAACTCACTCACTCGGCGAAACACAGCGCAAGCGCTGTTTCACGCCGGTTTTCTGTGAGGACGTGGTATTTCTCCGGTCGAGCCGGCCCATTCGTGCCGAAGCATGGCGTTCCCACGTCTACATGTATGTAACTAGCAACCATTCATTGTCTCCTCTTTTTCTAACAGGCCACGTCGCGTCGACTGTCTATTCTCCTTCGTTCTAGATTTTCGATCACGTTCGTTCTTACGGGAGTTTAACATAATATTACCCATCCGAAAAAAAAAGTGCCAAACATAGCCAAATACATTTTCACTTTAAAAACATTACTTAATTGTTACAAAATGTAATATAATTTGTAGTAACATAATATTATTAAAATATTATTCCATACAAAATAGTACGCTTCATTATAGATTATTCACACGACCCTAAGCGTCAATACGTAACATAATAGGGTCCAAGCCTACCCCTGTCGAGGGTCGATTTAACCCTTTTGCGCTCCTCAAATAACTCATTTATGATTTTACCAAGTTTTGTTTTATACATTTTTCCGGCATAAAAAGTATCCTATGTCCATTCTCGGGACTCAAAATATCTCCATGCCAAATTTCAGCAAAATCAGTTCAGCGGTTTGGCTGTTCAGCGGGCGACAGACAGACAGGACGGACGGACTGACAGACAGACAGACAGACACACTTTCGCATTATAATATGTATTATTATAAGTATGGATATATATTATGTAGTGCCAATTTGTTTCATTGGCACAATTTGTTGGTCAAAACACGTTGGTTTACCAACAACTTTTTTTTTTTGAGTTTTACTTCCATATTTCCACGTATTTATTATTGAGTGTCAATTTAAATACCACACTGTTTGTGTACCAACGTTTCGTGGAATTTATTTTATGAATATTTGATAGTTGTACTGATGAACAAAGCTTTTCCAACCCGTGGTTTGGTTTTGGACAGTATTCAGAATGAAAATGTGATGAAATATAGCCTATGTTCTTCTCCGCTCTCTAAGATATAATTATGGACTATGGTTTGGTACAACTAATATATATTCTGTGCTATGGTATATAACTCCGTATAGTCTGAAAAGAAAATACCAAATGAACGGGCTCTGTGACTAACATAAAAGTTTCACAAAATAATATGTAGTGGTAAAAGTAAACAAAAACATCTAAAACATCAAATTGACAGATTTTTATCTCGGTTAAATAGGCCCCAGATAACTCCTTTAAGTCGACTAAGTCTGCGTGAAAGTGGGTAAAATTTTCTAAATTCCTTCCTTAGTGGGTGTCTACTTAATAAAACAAACCTACTCACCAAATTTCGTGGCTGTAACTTTAACAGTTTTTGCTCAGCGATGATGATTCAGTGAGTCAGTCAGTCAGTCAGTCAGGACATGTAATTTTATAAGTATAGATGTATTATGTAGTAGATTTATATTACTTTTTATGCTTCGACATGAATTATATTCTAAGTCTGTTGGCTCCGTTACTACTTTCTTACAAAAATCGCGCATGAAATAACGCATGAAAGTGAAGACCAAAATATCTCCTTTAGTGTTGCCATATTCGTCCATTTTGTGTACAAATCATCTACATATTTTATTCCTAAAATGATGAAGATGTTGTAATCTCCAAGGCCTAAGATTGAGTTAACCTTGGCACGAAGAACTCTCGTAAACGCGGCCCAGTTTGTGCGTATTTATTTTTATCGCGCCGATATTCGATTTAATGGTCGATATTACAAATACAACACGCGGAATAACAAAGTAAAATATTATAAATTATAATCTTAAATAAACAATAACAATTCTAACGAGAACAATACAATAATATATAAACGATATTATAAGTTTTATATTATTATGTAATTTATTAGAGAAGATTATAGATTTATTATGTAATTAAGAGCCCGTACTCTCTTTTCTACTGCTCTCTTCACACTCACGCCCGTCTTTCATATGCGGTGAAAAAGGACGATCGCCAAGTTAGCGGGCAGATACAGGTTTTCTGTTTTTTAAAGGGTTTTTTATATTAAAGTGGTAAAAAGTAATTCCAACATTGTATAGACGACTTTCTCAACAGTACATTGTATTTTTTTCATACCGTTAAGACGTCAATACAATCCATAAAAAGGTGATATTCTACAGCAAAAATCACAAAACTGTCGCGGGTTTGAGTTGGATTATTTAAAGATACTCAAAAAAAATAAAAAATCTAGCTCCAACATTATATTATAATTGAAATGATCTTACATGTTGTGCATTAAAACTTATAGAAATACTGTATTTTAACTGTTAAATCACGTCTGTTAAATGAGCGAAATCGGCAAAATTTCGTATACGGACTCATAAGCGCTCGCTATATTATGTTAGATTTTATTATTATTTTCTAGAATTGTTTTTTTTTATTGAAATAGGCTTAGTAAAGTGAGTCATGAGAAAGTGAAAAATGGGGAAACGAGGGATTTTACTTCCGTAATAGTTTTTCTTATAAAATATTATCAGAAATAAATAAATGCATTTAGTTCCAAATTGCCAAATAATAAACACAAAATATGGTAAACTAGATGACTCCCGCAACTCCGTTGCACCAAAACTCGTTTATCGCGTGGAAACCGTACATTTTTCCGGGATAAAAAGTATCCTATGTCCTTTCCCGGGACTCAAAGTATCTCCATGCCAAATTTCAGCAAAATTGGTTCAGCGGTTTGGGCGTGAAGAGGTAACAGACAGACAGACAGACACACTTTCGCATTTATAATATTAGTATTAGTATGGATTAGCTCGTACGACATAAAAATAAGGAAAATATTTTTAAGTTCCCAGAAACCAGAAGAATTTAAATTATAAAAACAATCCAGCCTCTACTCATAATTTACCGAAATGCTGGCGGACAAAGATCTCGGTAAAATCGTTTTCGGTATCGTGAACGGGCTCTGTGACTAACATAAAAGTTTCACAAAATAATATGTAGTGGTAAAAGTAAACAAAAACATCTAAAACATCAAATTGACAGATTTTTATCTCGGTTAAATAGGCCCCAGATAACTCCTTTAAGTCGACTAAGTCTGCGTGAAAGTTTAGTTAAAGAATTATTACTTACTAGCGACCCGCCCCGGCGTCGCACGGGTATAAAATATAATAAAGCCGTTGAAAAAATTTATTAAAATCGATAGCCTATGATCCTTCACGTGGTCTACTTCTTATCTGTGCCAAATAACATAAAAATTGCTCCAGTAGTTCGCGAGATAAGCCCTTTCACATAATTTCCCCCGTTTTTTCCACATTCTCCTATCAGTATTAGCGTGATAAAATATAGTCTATACTACCCTTCCTCAATAAATGGGCTATCTGACACTGAAAGAATTTTTCAAATCCGACCAGTAGTTCCTGAGATTAGCGCGTTCAAGTTAGCCCTTTCAAATAATTTCCCCCGTATTTTCCACATTTTCCTCTATTTCTTCGCTCCTACTAGTCTTAGCGTGATAAAATATAGCCTATAACCTTCCTCGATAAATGGGCTATCTAACACTGAAAGAATCATCGAAATCCGTTGCGTAGTTTTAAAGATTATAAAGGGAACAAAGGGACATGGGGGAAAAAAGCGACTTTGTTTTATATTAAGTATAGATATAGATAAGTGCAAAAAGTATTTTATGACCTGTAAAAAACTTGAGCTAATTATGAAGTCCCTATAGGCATAATTAATAAGCCATGGCCCATGTGTGGTATAGAGCTAATAATAAATTAAGGGACGCATCGTCATTACACAATATAAATGAATACAGTATGATGGTAGAACATCTTCATTCAGACCGCTGCACTGGAATAGGCCGCACGCATACTGCGTGTGTAACACTTGTACACTGTACACTCTCTAGAGTCTAGCGTGTAGAGATAACCTGTAGGAACATAATTTACGTAGTAACTATTTCGTTATCTGTTGTCTAAAACTAACGTAGTTCTAAAACTACGTTTAGTGTGGTCTCGTCTTTCAAGGAGTACCTAGGTACGCGCTTAAACGGTAAACCTAGTCTCAATGTTGAGCAAATTAATTTTTAAGGAGACGTCTAGGTTATTCTACTGCTTTAATACTGTGATCATTATGCGGACGGAAGTCGTGTTATATTTGTTGAGTTTTTGCATCAGGTGCCCAATGATTGACGTCAAAGGAAAGTATGTGTAATTTATTCAGTCAATAAGAGTTAAATATACCTACTTCATAATTTTGATTGGGTATAAAAATTATAGTCACCTGAATATTATCTTTTTTCAGTGATAGTAATCGATAGATGGAAAATAATAAACTCATTTTATTTTAAAACGAGCAACCTACCGAATTAATCCTGGCCTGTATTAAAAACAAAAATATAGAAATTTTAATTTAGCCGTAACAAAAAGGTTGAATTTTAAAAGTCGACGCTCTGCGCTGAAACATTGAACATTTTCAGAGCATTTTATTTTTAGATAAACAATGCAATTGTTTCAAACAACTGTGGGAAAGGATTAGTTCGTGCTAACATTAGCTTTGTGTAAGTTTGAGCTGGGATAATTGTTAGCTGTTAGATAATATTGCATGTTGTATTCGTATTACGAATGAGTACAATTATACATATTAATAATTAGAAATAATAGAAAGAAGTGACTTAAAACTTTCTTTCTTTGTAACAAAATGTCACGAGCCCCGTATGCACACATAAACATAACTATTTAAAGCTTTAAAAGCTGTGTTAATCAATAATCATGCATGATGCAAGTTATGGTTTTTTACCAGAATTGAGATTTGAGACCTTATAAGGAGTAGTTTACATTGAATAGTGAAAAGGCGATGCGATACACTTTTGTAAACTAGGTACATTCTGTTAACAAAATGATGATAAGAATGATTTGACATGATGCATTTTAAGCTATTCAATAAAGGCAGCATGTCTGTCAATGGGATATAATATTACTGCAATGTTTTTATACTAGATACATCACCGGCATATACGGTAAACAAGTTTCTGTCAATATTCTGATGTGACATGTGCAATATGTCGGATTGTCTACTGTATGTGATAGTAGCGACCCTCTGGTCCGAAATTTGCGTAAGATTCTATTCAACTAGCTCATTTAAAAATGCATCGCATTGAATTACCTCCTTGCGTAAGTTATCTTCATTTGCTCTCACACATCGAAATTATCCGACGAATTTATATTAAAAACGAAATACAACAACGAACTTTTACTTTATTTTGTGAAAAATACACAATGAAGTCTCCAAAAATTAAGCTTAAAACTGTAAAATATGTAGTAAAAAGTAAAATAGTGTTTAAAAATGTACGCCGAGCTAAAGTTTTGTCAATTAATGTTGCGTTAAGTTGAGAAGTTACCGTAGCTTGGACACGTTTTATTCAAAGCCCTGACTTGGGAGTTCCGAGTCTTGGAAATGATGAGGTGTCTCCCAAAGTTGGCTCGTTTGTTGGCTCACTTTTGTAAGATTATCTCTTACACCCTTTACAAATAAAAGATCCATAGACGTAAATTGTCTGTTTTATTAATAGTTTACTCTCTTACGATCAAATCATTGACGTTATTTAAATGTTTTTCTCATATTCTCAGATCTCTAGTTGTTTCTTTGCCAAGGGACTTTAAAAACGTATCAGAACAAAACAATGTGTCACTGTCAGATTCTGCGTGTAACATTCACATCTTTAATTACTAGAAAAGGAGTGATGGTTTTTGAACTCCTAGTACCTAATCTATAGAATTATAAATTATATATTTCTGGTTATTATTATTCACATCCAGAGTTGCAACGGATTTATGTCCAGTTTGAGGTTTTTTATTTGTCGTTTATCTATTAATACTTCGATCGGAGGTTCTAGGAATTCCCATTGTATTCTTTTGTTCTCGAAATCACCGGTGCTCGCGCGGTGTTGAAGGATTAAACAACGTATTTTATCGTTCAATGTTTTGGTGTTATCCAATCATAAGCGCTAGTGACCAGATAACTCCTGTTAAAACCTCAGAAACTTATTACATACTTATCTCCCTCACTCTTCGTATTTCTGAAAGAGACGTACTATTCTGAGAAACATTAGCGGCTGGGCGAAAGGAGGTTTCAGCTATCAAAAGCGCTAGTCAGCAATCCTGCCTAAAACATTAGAAATGAGTAACTCATCCCCATCACTCTTCATATTTCTGAAAGAGACGTACTATTTTGAGAAACTATTAGGGACTTAGCGAAAGTGGGCTTTAGCTATCAAAAACGCTAGTCAGCAATCCTGCCCATATCCTGCCTAAAACATTAGAAAAGAGAAACTCATCCCTTTCACTCTTCGTATTACTGAAAGAGACGTACTATTTTGAGAAACTATTAGCGACTTGGCGCAAGTGGGCCTATCTCCAATGAGAGGGAACTAAGTCTCATTGATTGCGCTGTACAAATCTCGTTTGTCACTTCAGAGCTCCGACTCCCGACTCCCGCCATTAACTCGCCAAATTTATTGCCACTTACGAGCCAACTCACTCACTTTTAACGTATCGATTGTTAAAACATTCTTGTATTCCAATGATTACTTGAATTGAACTACCAATTAGTTAAAAAAACCATAAGGATTTTTGGGGTACAGTGTAAATTTTAATAATTTAAGTGAAAAGATGGGCCTGGCTCTCAATACATAGTGAGGGTTTTTAAAACTTGTGAGTCGTGACATATGACAGCTATTTGACACGAAAGACCCCAGGGCTACATAGCACAAGGTAAGAAAGTGTCGGAAAATTCTTATTGACAGTTTTTGAAAACACAAGTCCACCCGGCGGCGCTTCGTGAATCTGCCGCCAAAGGCAAATGAAATATCGAAAGGCCTCATTCGATTTAAATTTCAAAACTTCAATACGCGACAGCCAATAAACGCACGCAGCGCTAAATATTGACCAATAAAAACGCAGTAAACTTACCAGTCAAACTGGAATAGTGAATCACTCCGCAGGTATCTTTCATCAATCAGAAGTCCTGAATAAGAAAACGACCGCTTAAAGGATTATTAAAACAATGAAACCGAAACAAAAGCAACTCAACAAAGGGAGAAAATTGTCAAAATAACACAATAAGCGGCAAACGCTGCGATAAATGTCTTTGCTAAACGCCTCAAGCTGTCAAGCGCTGAAATCGCTTATCCGTAGTTATTTATATCTGTTCATTAGCATTTACTGAGTAGATTATACCATCAAAATATTATGTTACTTATTGCTGTACTAATTATGTTGGCAGTCAGTTCTATGTTACGAAGAAAGAAACTGGGAACATAATATTATCATTAATTTATCTACTACCAAGGGCAAGTGTGAACTGTTTGGTATTTTAAGTTTCTTCTGAACCATGCATTACTTATCTTGGTTTAACGTTTTAAGACTAATAATATTATAAATTCGTTAATGTGTCTGTCTGTCTGTAGTAATATCTCTTCACGGTTTAACTGCTGTGTATCGATTTCGATGAAAAAGTTTGAGACCCGGGTAAGGATATAATATGATAATTTTTATCCCGTAAAAATGCACGGTTCTCGCGAGATAATAAAATAGAAACGGAGTTGCGGGAGTCATCTACTATTAAATATAATGTAGTCTATAATATTGCATTTCATTTCAGTTCTATGTAAACATGACAATTCATTTTTACTGTCCTTACTTCTATTCTCTTCAATTCCTACTTTAAAATTTGAAGCGGAAGCGTGTAACCGGAAGTTAGATAACAGTTTCAAGAAAAATTATCACACTAGTGTAGTTTTGTCTCGTAGACGTGCCTCGCATCTCTACTCAAGGTGTGTAAATGACCTTAATGTTATTGTCTATTGTGAACTAAATGTTTACTTCTAGTTTTGTGTTTGAGAATTATACTATTAGCTTGTCATAAAAGACGCTGTACACTATTTTGAAATCACTTAAAAAATATGAAAACCTTATCGAGATAAAAATGTGTAAGGTGAAGGTGATATGTAATAAGATTTAAAGTGTTACATATTAAGCGTTCGTTGTGGAAATACAAAGAGAAAAAACCACCTTTTGAGCGTGATTAGTGATTACATTTAAGGTGAACGCAGATTTGGCCGCACCGCACGCACCGCAGTCGCCGCATTTCGAATTCTTCATATAAAGAATGTAGAAGTTGTGAAGACTGCGGCGCGGGTAGGTATGCGAGCTTTGCCTATAACTTCATATAAAGAATTCGAATGCGGCGACTGCGGTGCGTGCGGTGCGGCCAAATCTGCGTTCACCTTTAGAAAATTTTATACTGCGTCTACTCTTTTTTGACCGACTGCACCAACTGTACACTGTACATTGTGTACAATAATTGATAGGGTTTAACCTATCTATATCTATAAAAATGGATTCTCAAATGTGTTAATCGCGCTAAAACTCGAAAACGGCTGAACGGATTGGGCTGATTTTAGTCTTCAAAATTTTCGTAGAAGTCCAGGGAAAGTTTTAAAGTGTCACAAAGTTCACCGGGACAGCTAATATTTAAATAATAATTGAAGTATTTCAATTCCTTTATTAATGTTTAACTAAAATAGTCGCCAATTAATTACTATCTTCAATGTTTCTTTCCACTTTGTTCTATTTTCTAGTTATCTAGTAGAAAACAATACAGACGATTGGCCAAAAATGTGGATTTGCCAAAATCCTCATATTCGGTAACTTACAAACTCATAACAACCTTCAACCAAATTCAGCTGAACTAAAATGAACGTAAATTAATTAATGATGTTGTCTGCCGTCTGGTTTGACAGCGTATCGCATGAACTACGGACTGAACTCATCTGAACAATCGAATGAATCAGGCTCGTGTAGGATCTATATTAAGGCCTCTATATCCGCCAATGACCTTGATCATTGTCTGTCAGTGCGAATATCGACGTAAATGACATTAAAATAACATTCATAACAGCGCGCCTTGTACGGTGACAGTTACGACGCTCGCCGCGTCCATGATAGGGCGAAATAGGAGAAAAAACCTTTTTAAGGCTTAATATAATACATATTTCAAAAAAGTAAAAAAACCAAATTATCAACTTATGTATTGAACAGCAGTAGATTTTTTTTATATATTCTTATGATAAATAATGAAGGAGTAAAGTGGTTTCATTCAACGATTTGGAGGTGATTTGGTTTTTTATATCTTTATTATGTGATACCGATAGAAAAAAATATGGCAAAACCACGTTACGTATCATATCATGTAGATAACTAATTATTTTTTTCAGATATAATTTCTCTGTTAAAGCCGATGAAAAGTGGTTTCATCTGCACGCTTTTTTCGCGAGGGAGCCTTAATGGCGGCTTTATGTTTGATACTCTGAACGTGGATTTAATTCGTTCAGAAATATCCCTATCATGTAGATTACTAATTATTTTTTTCAGATATAATTTCTCTGTTAAAGCCGATGAAAAGCGGTTTCATCTGCACGCTTTTTTCGCGAGAGGAGTCTTAATGGCGGCTTTATGTTTGATACTCTGAACGTGGATTTAATTCGTTCAGAAATATCCCATAGAATATTGTTGTAGACAGCTACGCAATTAATGCGCAGTTTTTGAAGATTTTTTGACAGAATTTTCATTGAAAGCAGGCCAGTTACGCAAGAGTAAATTTATATTCCCTAAGTGTGTGCACAGTACCTACACAAGAGCACTCTATTCCTTTATAGTTTATACTTTCCTAACCTCTTGGGGCAGATGACCGACACGACTGGCGAGAGATCAGGCGCAGGACCGAATTTTTCATGCTCATCCGACAATGGATCATCTTACTTGTCAGACAGTCAGGTAATCAGCCTGCAATGTCGTTGGAAATAATATAACGCGGGAATCAAACCCACAACCTCCAATTCAAGAGCCCCACTCCAATTTCCAAACCACTGGACTATGGAGGCGTTATTCTCGTAACACCTACGTACAAGAACCGTATAATAACATAATATTACCTTCCCAATATTCAAATTCGGCGTATACTTAGTCCCATTAGTTGAACTAGTTGGGGGCAAGTTGGATCGAGATTACCGAAGTTCCGACACTTGCGGCATGCGGAAATCAATAGCGTATAATGTAAACAACTTGAGTTGTTGACTTGTCACAATACTATTCGGTCGAAGTTTCGATAGCTTGTACTTTGTAGGTTTTCATTTGAATGAGATAGGTTATATCTTTTCATTAGAATTTTTTATTATAGATATACTCGCTGATCCGTTATTTTGCCATATTCGACGTTCGAATATGCTAGAAGCCTAGAACCCAATATAATTTCACTCGTTCTCAAAGATACTTTATTCATTGGTCACGACTCACGGCATCATGAACTGCCGCACCGATATGAATGAAATTTTGTGTTGAGTTAAATATTGAAAAGGACATATTATATCTAAGGCATATTAAGGCACTTGAAATACATGGTTACTGTTACCAGCTACTAATAAATAATATTAATCCTTCAAGCCCCAGAGCACCGGTGATCGCGACAACAATAGAATACAATAGCATTTCCAAGAATCTCCGATCGAAGGATTAATTATCAATAGTTAGGTGCTGGATAAACCCCTCTGCATTTTCATTTCCCCGTAGTGATTTCCGGAAAAGGACATCGCTAAACGTTTTCATTCGACCCTCGTTTTCTACACAATGGCAGTCCTTCGGATACTCACTCTCTTGATACTTTATGTTCGGGTCTTATAAAGTTATTTAGTGGGCAGATAAAATATTATATCTTAAGCCCCATCCCCACTCGCGTGCGAACCGCGCGCGACGCCGCGAAATTTCCGCGAAACGTGAGTGTGGATCCGGTTCGCATATTTTTCGCACTTCGCGGCTGGTTCCCCGGCCGCATCCACACTCGCACGCGGACCGTGCGCGACGCCGCGGCGCCGCGAAATTTCTGCGAAGCATGAGTGTGGATCCGATTCGCATATTATGTCTCGCACTTCGCGGCCCGTTCCCCGAATGTTGTCGGTTTTCTGTCTCGCGACAAAGGGTTTTTTTTTTAATCTTTATTTTAATAAGGGCTTTTGCCATACAAGACATGCCAGCATTGTTTAGTGAATAATACAGTCTGTCAAGAAAGAGTAGACGCGCGGAATTTTGCTGGGAATACGAAAGAGTGCCGTTGTGTTTTTGTATTATTTTCCTAAAATTGTGTTATTTCGGTTTTTAATGTGTAATGTTGGTAGAATATTAACCATTACGTATTACGATTTACGTACGTCCTCACAGAAAACGGCGTTGACGTGGGAGAGCCATGCTTCGGCATGAATGGGCCGGCTCGACCGGAAAAATACCACGTCCTCACAGAAAACCGGCGTGAAACAGCGCTTGCGCTGTGTTTCGCCGAGTGAGTGAGTTTACCGGAGGCCCAATCCCCTACCCTTTTCCCTTCCGTACCCTCCCCTATTCCCTTCCCTACCTTCCCCTATCACCCCTTAATCAGAAGAGCTGCAGGTGCGTTGCCAGCCTTGGCAACGCACCTGCAGCTCTTCTGATGCTGCGAGTGTCCATGGGCGACGGAAGTTGCTTTCCATCAGGTGACCCGTTTGCTCGTTTGCCCCCTTATTTCATAAAAAAAACATTAAAAATTTGATGTCGTGCACAAGTGTGGGCAAGTGATACAACTTCAAGAAACGTGCCATTTTGTGTTCCCTCCAAAACTCCGTCGAATGTTTTAGTAAAGGGTCTACCACTTTACTAAAACAACTGACTTGACTCGTTGACTTTACTGACTACCTTTTAACCGACTTCAAAAAATAGGGGGTTATCAATAATTCGACGCGTATGTATATAATATTTCCAGAACTGTCCAGTTTTTTTATATGTTAATCTATAGCAGCTTCTGAACAAATGTGCCAAATTTCGAAAATGTATGTATGTATGTATTTGGCATCACACAGCATTATAATATTATGATATTAATGTAACTAGATCACAATAACTGTACCACTCAATACTGTTTATTATTATGATGTTTCGTGTGATGCTGGAAATAAAAGTATTCTTATTCTTATTCTTATGTACGTATGTATGTTTTTATGTTTGTGCGCGCATATCTCTGGAACTACAAGTCCGATTTAAGTGATTCTTTTTTGTTGTAATGGGTATTGTTCAACTTAGGGAATGCTGCAAGTTTCATCAAAATCGGTTCAGTAGTTTTTGAGATAGGCAATTTTAATGCTACGTAATTATTTACGTTGAAGTCGGTTTTATCTTTTTAAAATACTATTTTTAGACTTTTACTGGACTTTTGACTTGACGATCATCTGGAAAAACAAATTTTTGTAAACTTTTCACGATTTTTTTTCCCGCCATATTTTACTTGACACTGGCCATTCTTAAAAAGCCGATTGCCATATTATGAAAAAAGTAGACGCGCGGGAAATTTTTCAAATAAAGAACGCTTAAAGCGCGAACTACACTGCGGACATGTCGCGAACTTTGAGAGGATTTGGTAGTAATGTGCGATCCGCGCCGCGATTTGCGCCGCGATTTGCGCCGCGATCCGCGCCGCGATCCGCGCCGCGGTCCGCGGCGTGCCTTCGCGCGCGAGTGTGGATCGGCAGTTACAGAAGCAGAAGGTAAGATATTAAATATTATATCTTACCCTATTAATCCTTCGATTGCGGATTCTTGGAAATCTATTGTTTTTCTATTGTTGTCGCGGTCGCCGGACGTGTCCTAATGGGGATTGAAAGGTCATAGGTTAAGGGCCTTTCCTACGGAAAATCCGTAATTTACCGTATCTGGAGCCTTATAAACTCATAATTTGAAAGCTACAGAATTATAATAAAAATACAGAAATAATCTTCAGTATCTCAACATTCCTTTCCACGTTTTAAATTTTCTATTTTTGATTACTAAACTCATAAATAATATACGCTTCCAAAGTAAAGCCAATTTATTAAAATTCAAGCATACATTCAGCATCTCCTTAGTATTTACAAATTACTTTTATTTGAAACACACGCCAATAGATCGACAATATCATAAACTACTTCCCCGTTTGAATTTTTTTTAGGTCAATTTTGAACTAAGATAAGTAAAAAAAAGGGTTTTGGTGCGATCTCGGCAACGCGGCAAATGTATGGTCAAGGTCGTTTGCTCGGGGGACGGCCTTAAAAGAGAAAAATATTATTTATATTTTAATATTAAGTATGTTACATATTTTTAAAATTTCCGCTTTTTTACGGATCGATAATGTTGATAGGTCTGATCCCTCGCAAACCGCATCTTTTTTAAGTTATTCCTGTATTTTTTTCTTAAAATTCCGAGCAAACTAGGGCTCCTATATAATGCTAAATATTTTATTTCAACAACGATAGAACACTGCAAGAGTAGATTTTGTTCATGTCTGCTAAAAACTTAAGCTGTCCAACGACTGGTAATTTAAAGTAAGTAATAAGTACCTTCGTGATTGTCATATTGTTGACAAAGTCCCTGGGACTTATAATTCTTTAGAACACGTGCGAATATTTAAAGCACTTCGTCGAGACTTCGTCGTTCGTCGTGTACACGCCGGATAAAAGTTAAAAAAAACTCGACAGCTCGACAACTTGACAGACTCATATCCAAGTGATTGTGATGTAAGTCGACGCGTTGTGAAGTGCTGAATAGCTCACGTTTAAAGGATCTCAAGCTGAAATTGGTATTACGACGAAAGCTCTGTAAAACAACATGCCGTAGATTTATCGATGGCTATGATGCCGGGAACTACACTAGCCGGCGCCAAAATTCATTTATCGCGCGGGGACCGTATATTTTTTTGGGATAATAACTTTTCTATGCTATACATATTGTATATAACTATCCCCATCTATAATTTACTCGACTAGTTTATTTTTATACTTATTTTATTATTACTTAAGATAGATAAGCAATAGTCTGCAGCAAACGCTTTTTATATTAGTTGAGGATGTCTGGTATGAACTACCGTCACTCTCAATCAGATTGCTCAGTTCTATCTTGTAAAAAAAATGTATTGACAGCTATAATAATATACCTAACTTGTTATCAAAACACAATGAAATATCAGAAAAGTAAAACATATTATAAAATGCCTTTATATAAAATTAGTTAACAATAATTCGTTAACAAAATATTCGAATTGTTACTTAACATAGAAAAGTTTGTACCTTATTATCTACAGTTAAAAAATAGCATTAACTTGTTACTTGTTAAAACAATAACTGACAACAGTTTTAATTAACTTTTGCAAGTAAGCACAACAAACACATTCTCAAATAAACCCCGATGATAAAAAATATGATTAAATTACAAAGGCAACTCGGTCTTTCGGAGCTAAAAACGTTCAATTAGTGAAATTTAATTTTGCGAGGATACGGAATAAATTATTCAAGCTTTGGATAAAATCTTTTTTCGACCGAAATAATAGAGCAGGCAATTATCGAAGACAAAAGAGCCTTAGTTAAATTTTACTATTTTTAGGCCTTATGTAACATCTTTCATTCTTCTATTTAATACAAATTGCTATATTATTATTTATTGTAGATCATGATGAATACATAGTCCTCAATAGATTTACATGCAAACGCGCGTTTTAGCCGCTACACCGCGAGATCACAAACAACAGCAATTAGCATGTAAAAAAAATCTATACTGTGATAATATTATAAAGCGGAAGAGTTTGTTAGTTTGTTTGTTTGTTTGAACGCACTAATCTCAGGAACTCCTGGTCCGATTTGAAAAATTCTTTCAGTATTAGATAGTCCATTTATCGAGGAAGGCTATAAGGCTATATTTTATCATGCTAAGACTAATAGGAGCGAAGAAATAGAGGAAAATGTGGAAAAAATTGGGAAAATAATTAGAAAGGGCTTATCCCACGAACTACTTGAGCAATTTTTTTGTTATATTTGGGTCCTACAGATAAATTAAAAAGTAGACCACGTGAAGGATCATAGGCTATTTTTCGTGGGCTAATTTGTCTGTTAAATATCTAATTTACGCGGGCGAAGCCGCGCGGAACGTCTTGTATTAAATAACGTGCGGTCACCCGGATTTTTTCATATACAATAATTGGCATAGTCTGTTCGCAACTAGTTGGCCGCTCTGTCGGTATGTGAGTATATGGGCAGAGCGGCCAACTAGTTGCGAACAGACTTATAGTGATCTCGCGGTTTAGCCACCAAACCGCGCGTTTGGGCGGATGCATTTAAATCCAGCCTGATACAATAATAGCCAATGATATTCTACTTATACAGATCTGTTACGTTCATACTATTTTCCGACTTAAATCTCTTCCGAACAACATTGACAGATAAGTGAAACAAAAGATACGAAATGCCATTAACTTAAAAGAGTGAGACTAAATAAAAGACGACCCAATTGGGTCGTATTTGAATCTTCACAACGCGCGCGGTAGTAACATATCTGCTTTGAGTTTTTTTTTTATAATAATATCATTCATAATAGCAAACGTATTCGATAGAAGAATGAATGTTGCTATTTTAGGACTATTAGTAAAATCACTATTAGTATTAACTGTACAATGTAGTTACACTTTGTTTGTACTAAGATGAGCCAATGAAGATACCACAGTTAAATCTAGATATTGTTTTTATGGAGACATCTGAAAGGTATACGAGAAAAAATAAGCGCTCGGCAAAATAAATCGCGCTTGTAATGCGCGGGATTGGAGTATGACACTTTTATGGTCGGTTTGATTTGTCTCTATACGTTAATGTCAGTGGTGAAATTTGAAATGGCAGATTGTTCTCCATTCATATTATGATAAATTCATAATGCATTCCCAGTCGACCAATCACGTAAGAGATAACGCGAAGCAGCTTAGTTTTATTAATGTGTGCGTAAGCGTGTGCAAAATGCAAATAGATAATTATGAAGCTACCGCGTTTTTTTTTTCTTTGAGCCTTTTTGAGCCTTATTTTACCCTCTCTTTATTATGAGAAACGAAAGAGAAAACAAATAATATTATGCAATCTAAGATTAACTTTAAGTACTTACTAGTCAAATGGACTCGAGTGATATTAATCTAACTTTAATATTATCGTTTGTAATAATAATATCTAATGTGACATGTCGGAAGTTGTGGGTGGCGGCCTCCTCGCCCACTTTATGCACAAATATTGCTCGAAGAAAAATGAGTTTGTTGCTTCTAACTCACAGAGATATATTCTAACTCCTTCAGATCTGTTCTAGGCATAGGTACATGTTATTAGAATTATTAGAGGTATATTTTTTCGGATACGCTGCTTAAGTTAGAGGCCCATTAATCCCTCGATCACCAATGCCAGGAAATCTTTTGTTGTCGCGGCCCTTATGGGCCTTACGGGGCTTGAGGGATTAAAGCTGTAATCAGAAGACCGGTCACTGGAGTGAAACAAAGCAGTCATGGTTCTTTGCTAAATGCTAAATGAGATAACCCTCCATATGCTAAAGGCATGCGGAGAGCAGTGAAGCAGGAACCTTGCAACACAGGAAGGGTTACCTAAAGGGGGTTACGGAGTACCTTTTAATTAATATACCCATATATACCGCGACTACCGCTTACCAATGAGTTATCCTTCGGCTCGTTTGTTGGTTATTTATTTATTATCTACTCATTAGATTATATCGCATCAAACTAATATTTGCAAAGTAAGCAAAATGCAAATTTCAACCTAATTTAATTTGAAATTCTATTAAAAAGAACGCGTAGCCGATGGGGGTTTTTGATAAAAAGCAATTGGGAAACGTTTTCCTCCCGATAAGCAATAACGATAAAACTGTTCTGTCATAAAAATTGATAAAAGCCAAACGGTATTGAACAAGCCAAGTTTCTATTAAAATTATACAAACTCCATTTTATTGACACACGGGGGTGTGTCAATAAAATGGACGCGTTTCGATTGATTGCTGATGACAATTGCCGCACCGTGACACAATGACACGTGCCGCGGTGTCATGACGTGTAGTGGTGTCGTGACTCGTGACGCGTAGCGGTGTCATGACGCGCCGCGCTATAGCGATGACACCGCGATAAACCCCGGTGTACAAGCGCATTTATTATTTATGCCTATGTTTTGATGGCTCTGTTAATTAAATATTTGTAGACCTTTTGTCATGTTTGCGTGGCTTTTTCTCGTTACAAATTTCACGTATTTTTTTGACGTAAAGTGACGAGTTTAACAAAAAAAATCTTATAAACTTTTAAGATTTAACTAACAATAAACAAATTAATGTGGGGAATAAATAATGTTATTTATTATATTTACCTTTAACTTTAATACAACAAATTGTAGCTTAAATACAAAAACAAATCTTGCTTTTGTAAATAAAAAATAGCTACTTTTTTACAAGAGCTAAAAGGACAAAAATGTTATAACGAAAAATCTTAAACTAGATCTATTTATTATTATAAATTATAACAAAACACGGATGTAATCAACTTGTTCGCTCAATTTGTTCATTCAAGCTATAAATCTTGTGCTGAAAGTGGCTGAAACTCACGTGCTGAAACGTTTAAAACGTTGTAATGTATTTCTACTTTCAATTACGTTACTTGATTTTAAAACGTAGCAAAATAGGTTCGTGTTTTGTTTGAAATTATTTTGTACTAAATGATAATGACTTCCGCAACTCCGTCGCGCCGAATTTCGTTTATCATGTAACCGTACATTTTTCCGGGATAAAAGGACACCTTTTATCCCGGAAAAATGTACGGTTACACTTACTAAGCCTCTCCCAGGACTAAAAGTATCTGTATAACTTTATATAGCATAAGCATTTGTCACTGTAGTATCTTGTACCTTGATAATAGATAAGTACTGTATAATATTGTCTCATATAAGCACCAGTAGTGGGGACAGCAGTCTAATATAAGTCATCTGTCAAGCTATCAATCTGACAGTTGTGCTTTAGCAGTGACCGAGAGTAGACGTGCGCTCTGCAGTCTGCAGTAGTACTGAGTGTGTTAGAGACCAAGTGCCCAAAGATATTACAGTAACTATTTACTTCCAAGAAGTTACATCTTTGTTTCAAAAACTTAAAAGTAGTAATCCATAATGTGACCACCTGCTTCTTCACGAAGTGAAGTCATTTATTCACTTCCTACCAGTCTCTTATAAAACTTTCATCGATATTCGATACATACATGACAGCATGTCCCTAGTTTGTCATAGATAAAGCTAACTAAAGTACACAGATATTATGTTCTAGTAACTAGTTTAACAACTTGGTGGTGAGCTGCAGCTGCTTGTAAACGGTAAACTACGAGTAGGTTTACTTACTTACCGTTTTGGTTTATTTTTAAGTGAATAAAAACATAATATGGGCTGCTATAATAATGCTAATTTAATTGTATTAGCCGCGGATAAATAGGTACTTGCTTGCTGAAAGCTCGTCGAAGGTTTTCTCACAAACGTCAAGATCAAAGAAACTTACCAAAATTTTTGGTCTTTCTAAATGATATTCATTGTTATTATATTAAAATGTTTTACGCTTAATCTATTATACTTATAAAATCCTGACTGACTGACTGATTCATCATCGCTGAGCAAAAACCGTTAAAGTTACAGCCACGAAATTTGGTGAGTAGGTTTGTTTTATTAAGTAGACATCCACTAAGGAAGCAATTTTGAAAATTTTACCCCGAAGGGGGTGAAATAGGGGTTGAAAGTCTGAATGAAAGTCCGTCATTTCTTAAGTTAGGAACATTAAACTTTATCTTTGGGTTACTATTTAAAAATGAATGGATACGTTTTTAAGCGTTTTTGGAAATTCTTCCCCCAAGGGGGTGAAATTGGGGTTGAAAGTTTCAATGGAAGTCCGTTATTTCGACTTGAGTTAGTAGCATGAAATTTTATCTTTGGGCTACTGATTAAAAATGATTGGATACGTGTTTAAGCGTTTTTGAAAATTCTACCCCCGAGGGGGTGAAATAGGGGTCGAAAGTTTAAATGAAATTAGTCTATATTATATAGGTATACTATGTTAACGCGGACGAAGTCGCGGGAAACAGCTAGTATATGAATAAATGTAAATACAAAATACCTCGTATAGTTTGGACAGCAGTGTAAGCCTTAAGTTTCTTATTTCTAAAAGCTGTCCGAATATTTCAACATTTTAAACAATGATACAAGCACGTCCTAGGTTGTTGTTAGTGAGTAAATAGGTAGTGAGTAGTGAGTAGTGATACGGACATTTCAATGGCATTATTTATTATTCTGTCTAACTGATGTCGGTCTCCGGTTTGTGGTCGGTTGTGGTCAACCGAATTAACTACACTATGAATTAAAGACGTAAGCGGATAAAGTCGAATAACTAACATTTTATAACATACTAAATTTAAACGAACTGTGTAACTTATCTTCTGCAACACCTGGCTGATATCCATCCTTACTAATATTATAAATGCGAAAGTGTGTCTGTCTGTCTGTTACCTCTTCACGCTCAAACCGCTGAATCGATTTTGCTGAAATTTGGCAAGGAGATACTTTGAGTCCCGGGAAAGGACATAGGATACTTTTTATCCCGAAAAAATGTACGGTTCCGCCGCGATAAACGAATTTTGGCGCAACGGAGATGCGGGCATCATCTAGTACTACCATAATAATATTATCATAATTATGTGAAAGTGTGTCTGTCTGTCTGTTACCTCTTCACATCCAAACCAATGAACCGATGTAGCTGAAATTTGGTATGGAGATACTTTGAATCCCCGGAAAGGACAGGATACTTTTATCCCGGTAAAATGTACGGGTCCAGTGCGATAAACGAATTCTAGCGCAACGGAGCTGCGGGCGTCTTATAGTATACTTATCCATATATACTTATATCAATTCATAAAATCCATTTTTTATTTCACATCACTTTCCTGGTCCTAAAGCCTTCAGTTGTGCTAATAAACGAAGATTTAGAAATTGTTGTTAGCCACTTCATCCACTTACGTCTTGAATAGACAGACCTATGTATTAATTTACAATTATGTAAATTGATACACTCCGTATAATAGCGATATTTATTCTAAGGCGATTGTAGCTATAAATAAATTCTTAGAATATCTTGGAGCGTGCTCGAGGGATTTCTTTGCAGTCTAGTTCTTTGTTATCTTAATAGACGTAAGCACAATACTCGACGTATACGCATTCATACAGAAATAAGGTACACGTAAGAAACAAGAAGGAACGATGAAAGGTTATAAAACAATGAAGCCCAGACGCGACTGCTTTATTAGATTAAAGGTGTGTACGCACTTGGATGCCGCAGAAATGACGCAAGATGTGACGTCACTTGACTGTCATTTGTTTGACGTACTTCCTGTTATGTATTAGGAATTATGATTCGTTACTGATATTTCACCAAGATAAAACTAAACGGAAGTTGATGGTATGTTTACAGGATTGTTATTGTTGTGACTTGTGTCATATCGTTTGATAGCCTACTTAGATACTTCATGTTATTCCTTAATAGTTAAAATGACCTTACAACTTACAAGTGACACAAAATTAACGATAATGAGTTTCTTTTGTAGACTTTATGGTCTCTAATATTTCTCGTCAATATACGAGTAATATGTTTTGTATTTAAGAATTATAAATTTTCTTTGTATTAAAAAGAGTATTGAATAATATTTGGGCTGATGACGTCACACATATTCTTCGTATTGTCACGTAGTGTGTACACGCCCTAACTTGACAAAAGCAAGTCGAGTCGCCGCTTAATTATTACGTCTGAACACAAATCATCTCGCTCCTTTATTAACACCGCAGATTCCGGATCGCCAGACTATTTTTATACTTCTTTTTAATTAGGAAACTAATCGTCCTCCATTTTAATCTATTTGTCTGAGGAATACACTTTTTATTGGATCTTAGTATTGTTATTTTTATGAACTCTCAAGGTATTACGCAGGAAATTGTCTTTGGTTGAATAATATATTTAATACCTTTGTATATATTTATGTTAATAGAGTTTGCGGTTGAGAGCTAGGGTGCTTAAGTTCTTGATGGACTATTGTGTATTCTTAATGTGTAGGTGTTTGAGGTACAATGCACGACATAATGAATACTTGTGAACTATTGTGTTTGACCTTATTCCCCTAATATCGATTTTTCTCATGCGCTGCTTATATTTAAAATTTAAAATCTATGCTTCATCACATTCAAAGTTTTTAACGAAATATTTTGACTCATGTGAGTTTTTTCTTTGTTCCAGGATGTGAATATCATCGGCCGATACATCAATGACGGTAAAATTTGCATGACCACGGCAGACAATGCGGTCTCAAACTGCTAAACCCTTGACTAAAAAGGGTGCTTTAGGAAAAACAACTTTCAAAACAAGTACCGCAGCAAAACAGACAAAAAAGAAAGTGTCGCCGAAAAAGTTAAAAACTATACAAAAATCTGTTGCGAAGTCTCCGAAGAGAAATGCCGGGGCTAGTGAGTCTGCGAAGGTCGGTAAAGACGGGGAACAAGCCAACCAAGATAAACCTGGTACTTCGGAAGATACCAACAAACCTGAATGTTCTAAGACCAGTGTATCGAGAGAAAATTCTCCTTCAAAGAAAGCAAAGAAAGACGTCGCTGAGAAAAAAGATATGGCTAAAGTGGCATGTAAAAAAGTTGTGGCCAAGAAATCTGTTAAAACTACAAAATCTAAATTAAATTCTAAATTGAAAATTGAGGAGGACGATGATACAAAGTACAAAATAAATTTAGATTTACTCAAGAAAGATACGGCGAAATCGAAAGCAAAATCTAATGGAAAGAAAGGAAGTACGGCTAATATAAAGAAAAAGGACAGTGAAGTCATCAAACAGACGGACCAAACTGAAGATGAAAAAAGTAAAGAAAAAATCGCAATTAGTAGCAAAACCGAAAATAAAATTGATAAGCCTGACACAATAAACGAAAAAGGCAATGAAAATGAGGAATCCAAACTTACTGATAAGGTTGAAAACAAAGATAATTCAGTGACACCGACCAAAGCTACTAGTTCCACTTCAAATAGTTCACCAGAGACACCGAAAGTAGAGCATGGAAGGCCACCAAAGTTTTTTATATCTAGTCGGTCTCCTAGGACGGTCGACATCGACGTCAAGTGTTGTAAGAATTCAAAAGGTAATTTGAGTGTTTCTGAGAGATTTTTATCTATGAAATGTGAAACAAAAAATGATGAAGGCAGTGCAAAAAATACTACGAATAATCTCATATCACAGGGGCCTGAAATCGATGTTTACACTTTTACCGAAAAAGTTGACTCTCCAAAAAGTATTTTGTCGGATTTCCGATCGCCAGTAAACAAAAATGTAGGTAGAGTACGGCCGATAGCTAGGGTCAAAGGGACTGTTATCAATAAAAAATCTGATCCCGAAAGAAAAAAATACTCTCCACACAGACCTATAGAAGAAGTAGTGAAACAGCTTAAAGCCAACAAAAGGTCTGAGGATGCTGTCTATGATAGTGATGGCTTTGACGCGAAAGGCCTGGGCTTAGGGGCACTATCGATTGAAAAAGAGTTTGATGAAAGTCCTAAACCAATAGTAAGTAAATCATATAAGATGGTGGCTCGCAAATCTAGTATCACCGGGAAGCCCTTTAGCCCTATTCATTTTCCTGACCAGGATGATGCTGCTGAAAAAAGTGAAACTAAACATGCACCAAAAGCAAACAATTCTAAGAAAATTGCTTCAAAATCAAAATCACAACCTAAAAAGACAAGCTCGTCAGATGATGAAATCGATGATTCAACTTTTTCCTTAAATAAATCTAGAAAATTCACTTCTACAGATGAAAGTCAGAGTGATTCCAATGATGAGAATGATAGTAAAGAATCTTCAGGTTCAGACAACCCAAAGAATAAGAAAACTAAAAATAAAAAGTATAAAAGAATCACGGATTCAGCGAAGAAGAAGACATCGAAAGAATTAAAAGAGCTCTCTAAAGACTCATTGATTGACATGAAAGATGCTACAGCACTACTCGGTAACGAAAAACCAAGTAAGAGGCGTCTTAAGCTTTTGTCTATGTGGTCAGGGCCGAAAAGACATAGAATGGCATCTTTAAACGCTATAGCCAAAGTACATTGTCTATATGAAAATGAAAGTAGAAGTCATATGGAATTAGGTCTAATGAAAACGGTCGATAACCGACCAGTGATGCCATCGACATCGAAGCAAAGCAACGTCAAAAAGAGAGATACAAAGCAGAAGGAAGTCGAAAAACAAGACAGCACTTCAGAATCAGAATACGAGAGCAACAAAAAGGACAAAGAAAAAGATAGCTCAGAAAGTTCTGACGAGAGTAATCCTCCCCAGAGAACTCTACGGGGTGTGCCGGGAATACGAAGCGCAGGAAAGTATTGGGATCCAAAGTCTTCGACGTCTTCCAGTGACGATAGCGAGCTAGAATCGAAGCCCAGAAATTCGAGCGCAGAGAAAAAGAAATCTGCCAAGTCTACATCACCTAAATCTGAAACGGAAAAACCTTCTAAAATGAAGAAAACCGCCGGCGTGCCAGTCAAGAAGAAACGAAGCAGGAACGAGGTGGTTATGGATTTAAAGGATATGGTGGTCCAAAAACGTATGGCGAGTCTGAACGCCACTGCAATTTTGGCTGCTAGCTACGAGAAGCGCTCGCCGAAATCGAGCAAGGACGACAGCACCTCCGATTCGTGCAGCGACGAGTCGTACGTTCAAAAGCCAAAAAACGGCGTAGGCTCCGGCGTCAAGTCAGAAATTAAAAACGAGGAGCCAAAAAAGGAGCCAGAAGAACCGACCGTTTCTGACACTAAGCAGAAGGTGGAAGTGATCGTGAACCAGGACACAGATGTGACGATCACGGGGGTGTACTCCACCCATCACCACGAGGGGTTCTGTACCGTCTCCGGGATGCAGTACCGCATCTCCTCCACCAGTCATACACAGACTACGGCGACGGCTAACTGTGAGAAAGTAAGTACAAATAAGTAATTAAATACACATGTACAATTATAAACAAAAGTTTTTATTCGTTAAAATATAGTTTGCAAAACTAGTTTCTTTATTGAAAAGGTGTTATTCAATCTTTATCTTATTACATAAGTACTGCAATTTGATTGTAATTTTGCAATTAAGATTTACGTTCGTACAGTAGCTAACAAGATGATGGATTGAACCATATTTTCCTACACCTGTCAGATGCACTACATTTTTAATCTCCAGTATCCGTGCTGGCGCCCACTACTATGTAAATTATCTCTATTCAATTTCCATGCTAAGAGAGGGATCTTTTCAGGAGGGTTGCTCTCGCGACGATAATCGGTACACGCCCTTATCAGCGTTATCATCAATGAAGCCGCCGGCCGACCACCCCCATCATCCAGGTAAATATTGAATGACAGTATCGTTCGGACCCAAACTTGGCCCCGAGCCAAGTATGTCTGTAATGCAGTCCCATACTGCGGTCTGAATGGCCATTGTGTTTTTATAACATGAATTTTTAAGTTCGGCATCGTTAGCGTCATATAAATGCGAGCGCTAAAACGTGTACATTAGACTTTTTAAAGAAAAAAAGATGGGTCTTTTTTTTTAACGTATTTAAAATAACTTTACGAATAATATTGAAATGATGCGACAAAGCAATGTAAAGTTAAAAGTTTAGAAAGTACCCATCACCAATGGAAAAATAAATACGAGTAAACCGAATCCACCACAAATAAACACATTGAATTAAAAGCAAAAACTAATTTAAACATTGATATAAAAGTCGACTAATCTTCATTAAAAATCGGTCGCACCGGAATCTCTACTTATTGGCTTTAAACCGTTGGAACTCTTTTAAACCGACCAAAGTTTGTTAAAATTAGAATAGTTGGAGAATATTTAACGACCTCTTAAGCGATGAAAGTACTCGCTTTATGGACGTAATAAATAACTATTTTATGGGTCTAATATGATTCGAATTTAATTATTATTATGAATATAGAATAAGCTTAATGATTTATAAGTGCCATCTGTTTGTGGTTTGTCCATGTGTTTCCCATAAAGATTTGAAAATATTGCTATTAAATATTATACTCTACTATTATATTGTTACTCATCGATTGCCTAATTATTTATTTCTTGGTAATTTTGTTGTAGTCATAATTATTATTATTATAAACATACATTTGACAGAAAATAAACTTGTACATTGCCTATTCACGTTAAAGCTACTAAACGGATTTTGACCAAAAATCGCATGGTAGTAGTAAAGGTTCTGTAGTTTCTGTAGGTAATACATAGGCTACTTTTTATCCTAAAAGGTACCAAGTTTATTTATCGTCCGTTTGCACTACCTAGTATTTGTATGACATGATAACTATATCATAGATAGACACATAGATCGATCGTTTTTTTACTTAGAATGCTGGTACAATTATTGATCAGATGTTACATTGGTTTTCAGAGCCTCATACATTCTGACTTACGGCATGCAAAATATTACCATTGATTGAACAAGATGTAACAAAAAACAACTAGGTAAATGTAAGGATTCTCTACTGAACTGTACCTACCTATCTAAACTTTGAAAATAACACTCAGCCCTCGAGCCTCACGTTAAACCCGGCAACCCTATATATGCAGATTTCGCCTGTATTCCAAATTGGATGGAAGTTTTATATCGCGTTTAATCTCGACAGAAAGTTTCAACAGTAGGGAACACATTCTTTGATCAGCGTCCGGCACCGTGCCAACTCTACCATACCGTAAGCGCGTTTGTCTCCCGCTTATCTAAACTCCCAGCTTGACAGATATTAATGAAAATTTAAAATAGGTATGTTATACCATAATTTACCCCTTCACAGGGTAACCTAGTTTTGGCACTGCACCGGTCTTCTACAACATTTTTCTTGTAATATTTTTTTGTTATGTGGGAGAAAAAAAAAATAGAAGATTTCCCCAAAATGGACTATCGTTCATTCCACCTACCCAAAGTTAAGAATGATGGCGTGCAAATTTTTCGCATATTTTTTGACATAATTTAACTTAGCGTAATGTCCTAAAAATGGCCGGATTTCAAACTCAAGATAGTGAATATCTGTCTTGTATGCATACTGGATCGAACAAGGGTTAAAGCCGTATCAGTTTTTGATTAAAATAGCATTCAACCAATTTTCAGTAGGAATTACAGACCAATAATTCCCAAATCCTTTTCCAAAAACCCACTCCTTATAGTAGGAACTAAACGAATGTTAAACCAAAATATTCTTGAACTTTGTTAGTATTTTCAGCTACATCTAGCTTAGTTCAGTTAGCAAACAACTGGGACAGTAACGACATCATAAGCCCGATACTCTGCGGGGACACGTTCCACTCTTCCTCAGATTGGAAATGCCTTTCTCTAAGGTTTTGTATTTCTAACTGCAATAGAAATCGAAGTATTAAGAACACAATGTAGGCAAGTTATTTACCTTAAAGTAAATATATAAATACGATACCACGTTAAATATATTTTCAATAAACGGATTATTTAATACATTGGATTAGTGTTATAAGTAAACTGCGTTTAATCTGTTGTGACCCGATTGTGCTATGAGGGTAAAGTTTTTCGAATGTTTGTTTCTTAGGTACGCTCGCTTGTCGCAGAACTTGAGAGATTCGTCTCAGTACAGTGGTGAGAGTGACACTAGGTACTACATAAAACAGCCGGGTTTTAATCATTTTAGTAACACCATGAATTGTATCCCCTATAGTACTAATATATTTTATGAATCCACTTTTATCATAATGATTGTTTGTATCCAATGGTGATGGAACTACTTCACCGATTTTTAAGAATTTTGTCACAGATTGAAGAAGACAGGCTAAGTATTTTTTACCGAAAGGTTAAACTAGCATCATATACATTTGGGTAATAACTATCCTTTCAAACATATTCGTAAATATTTTGATCACGCCTTCACTCTCGGTGCTTGTCACAAATAATCCCACTCATCCCAGTATTGGCGTGGATGAATTTCAGGTGGATCATGGATTACCAAATGAGCCGTAGTAAACAGATACCTATAACAATTTAACATTGGATTGGGATTAGGGATCAAATACAATTGTAATTACATAATTACAATTGTATTTGATCCCTAATCCCAATCCAATGTTAAATTGTTATAGGTATCTGTTTAAATCTGATATTACTAAGCCACAGATTGTTAAATAGGTCTAATGGCGTTTCAATTCATTTGCCTCTAAATATAGAAAATGGTAAAATCAGATGAATTATTTTTCTTCCTAGAATTCGCGTTGAATAGCCGTCTTTATTGAGTTTTGTTCATATTTTATTAAAAAAATGAAGCGAATTATAGAACATCTTAGTATAAATGACATTGGATAGTAGGAGGTCGGAACATCCTTTAAGATGTTATTCTTGAAAAACTTGCAAAATTATAGAATGTCATAATTTGTTTAAGCCTCGCTAGATTTTTAAATGGTTAGATTGTATCATTGTATTCTATTCGTATTCAGGATCTTTGTGTAAGTAATTAAATGCTATTAAAAATAAAATAACAGAACTTAAGAACGTGGAGTTATATTATCGAAATTCGAAAGCAACTAATAATATTTACCTCATAAATGTTAACGCCAATACAATGGGTATAGGCGGTAAATACTAAATAGAGATGCAGTGTATAATTCCCTGGCATGGTGCTAAATGCGAGCAGTAATTCTGGTGTTCGGCCGATGTAGCCATTAAAAATGTAGCTCTCTCGAGTACCTGTTAAGTCAGTCGGATCGGAAACACGGAATCGATTCCCGATTGTTTAAAATTCATATTGAAAACTCTTTGGTGAAAGTTTACGTTTATTGATTTGGTGGATTTATGCCCAGTTTCTGGGTGATTTTGATAGTAGTTTATTCTTATGATAGCATTGTTTATTGGTTAACTATTTGATATCAGCCAATCAAAAGCTCGAGCGAATAGATATTAAACTCTTGTCAAAAAAACTTAGAAACTTAGAAAAAAACATTCGTGTTAAAATAATAGCAAAGAGAGAAAATATAGAGACGCGTGTGTGATAAATAATAACATGTTCTGATATAATTTAAACGTGGTTGCGTTTAAATTATATCAGTTTCTAACTGTTTAGTTAGAAAATATACGATTTCTGTATGTTTTCTAACTATAACCATTATTGTTATTGTGTTTCTATGCAGCGCGGTAGGTTTAAAAATTAAATATCTGGCTATATACACATTACTTTGAAGCTGTGGCGTTTACCTATTTTGCTTATATTTTTTTAACATTTTTCAATTCTATCGTGGTGGTTATCTTTTGTGTAGTATTTAATGCATATTATGTTATTACATAGGTCGATTTTCCCCTTGTGTCGCTGGAAAAGTGGCGTAGGCAAAACTGTCTAAGCGACGTGATTTATTCAATTTAGGTAGAGCGCTGAAAATTTCGTATTACGTAGAACTTGTACCGTCGCGTCTTTGTTATATTTTCAAGTAAAGTTTATATACCGAAAACGATTTTACCGAGATCTTTGTCCGCCAGCATTTCGGTAAATTATGAGTAGATGCTGGATTGTTTTCATAATTTAAATTCTTCTGGTTTCTGGGAACTTAAAAATATTTTCCTTATTTTTATGTCGTACGAGCTAATCCATACTTATACTAATATTATAAATGCGAAAGTGTGTCTGTCTGTCTGTCTGTTACCTCTTCACGCCCAAACCGCTGAACCAATTTTGCTGAAATTTGGCATGGAGATACTTTGAGTCCCGGGAAAGGACATAGGATACTTTTTATCCCGGAAAAATGTACGGTTTCCACGCGATAAACGAATTTTGGCGCAACAGAGTTGCGGGCGTCATCTATGTTTACCATATTTTGTGTTTATTATTTGGTAACTAAATGCATTTATTTATTTCTGATAATATTTTACAAGAAAAACTATTACGGAAGTAAAATCCCTCGTTTCCCCATTTTTCACTTTCTCATGACTTACTTTGCTAAGCCTATTTCAATAAAAAAAATCATATCTAGAAAATAATAATAAAATCTAATATAATATAGCGAGCGCTTAAGAGTCCGTATACGAAATTTAACAGACGTAATTTAACAGTTAAAATACAATATTTCTATAAGTTTTAATGCACAACATGTAAGATCATTTCAATTATAATCTAATGTTGGAGCTAGATTTTTTATTTTTTTTAAGTATCTTTAAATAATCCAACTCAAACCCGCGACAGTTTTGTGATTTTTGCTGTAGAATATCACCTTTTTATGGATTGTATTGACGTCTTAACGGTATGAAAAAAATACAATGTACTGTTGAGAAAGTCGTCTATACAATGTTGGAATTACTTTTTACCACTTTAATATAAAAAACCCTTTAAAAAACAGAAAACCTCTATCTGCCCGCTAACTTGGCGATCGTCCTTTTTCACCTGGCATATGAAAGACGGGCGTGAGTGTGAAGAGAGCAGTAGAAAAGAGAGTACGGGCTCTTAATTACATAATAAATCTATAAGCTTCTCTAATAAATTACATAATAATATAAAACTTATAATATCGTTTATATATTTATTGTATTGTTCTCGTTAGAATTGTTATTGTTTATTTAAGATTATAATTTATAATATTTTAGTTTGTTATTCCGCGTGTTGTATTTGTAATATCGACCATTAAATCGAATATCGGCGCGATAAAAATAAATACGCACAAACTGGGCCGCGTTTACGAGAGTTCTTCGTGCCAAGGTTAACTCTATCTTAGGCCTTGGAGATTACAACATCATCATCATTTTAGGAATAAAATATGTAGATGATTTGTACACAAAATGGACGAATATGGCAACACTAAAGGAGATATTTTTGGTCTTCACTTTCATGCGTTATTTCATGCGCGATTTTTGTAAGAAAGTAGTAACGGAGCCAACAGACTTAGAATATAATTCATGTCGAAGCATAAAAAGTAATATAAATCTACTACATAATACATCTATACTTATAAAATTACATGTCCTGACTGACTGACTGACTGACTGACTCACTGAATCATCATCGCTGAGCAAAAACTGTTAAAGTTACAGCCACGAAATTTGGTGAGTAGGTTTGTTTTATTAAGTAGACACCCACTAAGGAAGGAATTTAGAAAATTTTACCCCGAAGGGGGTGAAATAGGGGTTGAAAGTTTGAATGAAAGTCCGTCATTTCTTGAGTTAGAAACACGAAACTTTATTTTTGGGTTACTGATAAAAAATGAATGGATACGTATTTAAGCGTTTTTGGAAATTCTACCCCCAAGAGGGTGAAATTGGGGTTGAAAGTTTGAATGAAAGTCCGTTATTTTTTAAGTTAGAAACTTGAAATTTTATGTTTGGGCTACTGATTGAAAATGATTGGATACGTGTTTAAACGTTTTTGGAAATTCTACCCCCAAAGGGGTGAAATAGGGGTTGAAAGTTTAAATGAAAGTCCGTCATTTCTTAAGTTAGAAACATGAAAGTTTATTTTTGGACTGCTGATTAAAAATGAATGGATAGCTGTATTTAATCGTTTTTAGAAATTCTATCCCCAAGGGGCTGAAATTGGGGTTGAAAGTTTAAATGAAAGTCCGTCATTTCTTGAGTTAGAAACATGAAACTTTATTTTTGTGCTACTGATTAAAAATGAATGGATATGTATTTAAACGTTTCTGGTAATTCTACCCCCAAGGGGGTGAAATTGGGATGGCAAGTTTTAATGAAAGTCCGTCATTTCTTGAGTTCCAAACATGAAAGTTTATTGACGTTTGCTTAAATAGGGTCCCGTTTTTACACTTTGTATAAGGAACCACAAAAAGGGGTAAACTATCCATTTCTGTTATTATACTATGTTAACGCGGACGAAGTCGCGGGCAACAGCTAGTAAACATAATAGTTATATAGAACCGTACGGTTTTCCGGGATTAAAAGTATCATATATATCTCCTTTTTCCCGGGACTCAAAGTATATCTCCATACCAAATTTCAGCTAACTCGGTTTAGTGGTTTCGTCGTCGAGATAGACAGACAAACTTTCGCATTTATAATTTTAGAAATTAGTATACCTAGATGTTAATGGGATATCTGCGCACCAGCAGATAGAATGACTACTCCAAAATATGCCCCAGCACATCAATGCAACTTAACGAGATTTCGGCTTCGCTTTTACCGTTTACGTGTTATTTTACACGTCTATTTCTGTCAGGACGTAGTGCCGGTCTAACAGACCAATTCATGTCGAAACATCACTAAAAAGTATACAAATATCTTATATCTTTAAACGAGCAATTCTTGTATATATATATATATAATGTTACGCTCAAAGACCGAAAACGCTCAGTGAGCGAAAAAATGGCCCACAACGCGTTGTGATCATAGTGAAACGGCCACGACGTGAAATCCGCGTCGTGGCCCTAATGAAAACGGCCACGACGCGTTCTGGTAATATATATTCAAGATTTATCCAAGATTCCAATTATATATATATATATATATATAATTGGAATCTTGGAATCGGCTCCAACGATTTTCATGAAATTTAGTATATAAGGGGTTTCGGGGGCGATAAATCGATCTAGCTAGGAATCATTTTCATAAAATGTCATTTTATGTGGTTTTTTTCTTAATTCTTGGAAGACCGACCGACCGGTCATATAGCTAGTTTAACAATAAACTGCGAAACAATTCGTTCATTTTGAAACAAGAATCTCCCTCGTCGTCCCACTTTCAAAATGGCGGACTACTTAAAAAATGACATTTCATTACGCTTTGTAATACATAATTAAAGTCTAAACAGCATAGCCTATTTGTTATCTGAGAGAAACCCAGCTTTAGCTAACACAAAGGCCCGGGAAAATGAAAACGCGGAAAGACTGAAAGTTGTTGAGTTAATCACGAAAGCTGAGCTAGAATCGGTCTCCTCCGCTTGGATAATAATAACTGGGTTGTATGTTTAATTCTTTTCTGTTTGTTCAGTACTACATATATTGTATAGGTGTATATTTTGATGGCACACTTCATATAACGTTAGGTATTATCAGAATGAGACTATGTTATAAATTATATTTTACTAGTAATTATTGATGTCCGCAACTCCTTTGGAAGAAAGTAAGAATCCTTTGCGTCAATATTCGTTTCTCGCGCCGGAACCTTACATTTTTTCGGGATGAAAAGTATCCTAGGTATGTCCTTACGACTCGAAGTATCTCCATAACAAATTTCTGCAAAATCGGTTTAGTGGTTTGGTCGTGAAGAGACAACAGACAGACACACTTTCGCATTTATTATATTACTAGTGTGGATTTCACTGTCACGTATAGACTTCCCGACGTTCCAAAACATGAAACATAATTTGTTTTGTTAAAATAACCCGAAAGGAGATGTTATGCTCTAATACGTCAATTCTTTAATCTCAAAGATACAATAATATTATGTCGGAGAAACCCAGTTGTAGTACAGATTCCGTGAACAAAATAAAGGTTATTTGAAATAGTTCCGAGAAAAATTGTATAAAACCTATCTGTGTCCATTATTAAGCTTTCGTTGGAAGTTAAACACGAAACTCGGGAGTGGACGGAAAAACTGGATCAAAGGGATTTCCGCGATGACACTCAAATGTAACTGAGTTTATATTGTGTTGCGACTTAAATACCTCCATGATTTATTGGGCAGTTCTAAATATTGTTTTGTCAGAATATAGAGATGAGAATGTATGAATTCTCGAGAGTTAAGAGTGTAGCAACTCCGTTGCGCCAAAATCCGTTTATTGCGTGAAAATCGTACATTTTTACAGGATAAAAAAGTATCCTATGTTCTTTCTCGGGAGTCGGGACTCAAAGTATCTCTAAAATCGATACAGTGGTTTAGGAGTAAAGAAATATTAGACAGACACACTTTTGCATTCATAATATTAGTATAGATACGGATCTTCATAATATTAGTATAGATACGGATCTTCATAATCTTACTTTTCTTCTGGCTTACCTAGGAGGTATGTGCAAAATTAAATTCAAAATGAAATTGGCGCTTGGACTGTAGTTAGTAATTAGTAATTACTAATTCCTAATTAAGTAATCTGCTCATAAGGACGCATGTACAACAAACAAAGTAACAAAGTTTGAACGCTCTATTTTATTACCTATTACAATCGAAGCATAAAAATATTAATACAATAGAACTTACTTCTGTTTTGGATGTGAACATTAAACATCATAATGTACTAAACATTTATGTAGGCTGTTATTTCACGCCGACCCTATGTCGTTTACCCGTTAAAACAATTCAGCCGCCCCAAATCCCGCAATCTTGAGCTCAAACGTAATTATTTTTGAAATATAGGTGGGGAACAATAAAAAATGGCGTTCGCATTATGTTAGTACTCGTACGGCTAAAAGCGATTTCATTAAAGCGACCGCATAAACGCTCGCCCACCTGCTGTTAAGTATTAAGCGACAAATTAGAGGCTAGATATTACAATGCACACTTGTTATTATAATTTCATGCAGTTTCTTCATGTTTTGTTGTTAATTTGTTGTGTTTTCAAAGGAGATTATACTACTTCTACAACTAATAAACTCGGCATTATGATACTAGTGCAAATGACAACTTACAAACTTGGCATATAGTGTAAATTCCGCTTGGTTGTATTAGACAATATTTCTGTAAGTGACAGTTAAATGTCTATTGTAGCTTACCCTATTATACAATCCATATTATTGATAAATAGGTATCATTGTATGTATTTCCTTATTGGTGTGTGTAATAAATAATCACGTGATCTATTTTTTCGGATTTTCACTAACTTCCTTCCCTCTCGGTAGTACATAGTGAGGTTTAAAACTAATATTAAAATTTTTTTTAGTTCCTGAGCTTGGCGGGCTGGCACGTCGCCCAGGATGCTCCAGCGCCTTCTCAGCGCCCTCGCCCGCTGCACATCATGACCCAGGTAACTTCTTATATTACTATCTACAATGAAAACTGTGACACGATGTACAAAACTTCATTTTGTCGTACAATGTTTCCTTGATGTTCCATGCTGACTTTAACAGTTTTCTGACTACACGATTTTAGCTTTGCAATACTTAAAGTCTAAAAAAATTACATGATAGGGACGTAAAATAAGATGTAGATATAGAATGTAGTGTGGAGGCTTACTCTATTTAAGTCAATAGTAATGCTTCTATAAAGTCATCTTATTTACATACTTACACTATGAAATAAGTAGGAATCTAAAAATAAAATTAATATAATGACACGATTTTAAACTTAAGTACATAACAAACGTTTATTAGAAATTCGTAATTATTACGTATTCCGGAATCGGTTTCATTTCAACAATTTTCATTTCAATTTTCAACATATTTCGGAGAACTCGATCAACTTGAAGAATTCACGTGGATATCATTTCAATCGGTAATTCTGGCGAAATCTCGTCGATCTCTACGTTATTGGAAGTGGAAGCTGAACGTGAATGTACGTGGACATCACTGATTACGTACAAGTCCAATAGCTTTATTTTGTCACACCGTGCTGGTGTCAAATAGCGTTAAATCACAGCGCTTTTAAAAGGTTTTTATGTTGACGACTTAGTGCCGAGGTTTATTCATTTTTAACCGACTTCAAAAGGAAGGAAGGATGGAAGGACTGCATTTACTTTTTATATTTTGACGTTAAAGTTAAATTGGATTTCATTAATCTACCTACATTTACAACACATAGATTTTTTGTATTATTAAATAAGTAAAAAGCTTAAAATCTCAATTTATAAAATTAGTAATTCAAAAACTTAATAGAAAAACATGGAGAGATATTACATAGAGTAGGAAATAGGAATTAATTTCTTTAATGGAATGATATAGCCATGTAAAGAATAAAATACAAAATCTATTTCCTTTGTTCTTTATAACATTGAATTGTATTATCAAATTGAAAGATTAAATCCAATATCCATTCTGAAAATCCTGAAAGGGAAAAAGTATTAGATAATAGACTTTCCCACTTACAGAACTGTGCAAATGAAACAAAGGGAATAAACAGAGTTATGAAACGGTAAGAGATCATGAGGTTAGCACACCGACGCGAATTATCGCTATGCAAATTTTAATGTCGCTGCGAAGCTCAGGAAAATGAGAATATGCTGCAAAGCATTTTCACGACCGTTATTTACATAAAACGAGTACTAAATTGTGTACGTCGTATAAATTATTTAATTCATATCAAAAATAAGTGAACAAGTAAAAGATTTTTTGAAGAATTTTGCTGTGTGCATTGTGCAAGGCGCAAGCAAGCTCTTCAGGTTTCTCTATTACATCGCACGAATGTTTAAATGTAGAGCTTTGTGTGTGTGTTTGTTATTTCTTCAAGTAAAGACTACTTACCTTACTGGATTTTTATGATACTTAAGACTCTGAAATAACACAAAGCCTCGAAAAGTATTGTGCATTTTATTTACGGAGAAAACTTAAAAGGCTTTAGTATTATGATAAAAATATCTAAGTATATGTTTTTTTATTCTTATTTAAAGAGCTTTATCGCTTAGCGATTAAGTCGCCCTGGTAGCTAATCACAATATAATTTTATAATCAAAACTAACAAATAATATGCATAAAAGCTTTCCTGTAAACAAGAAAACTCCTATGGATTCCTATTGATAAGCTGCAATAGCATCTCCCCAGAGAACGAAAAGATATGTCTGTTTCTTTTTTTAATGATTTAATCCCAAGTTTTTCCATGCTTCAATTTAAGTTACAACTGCCATCTTGGGACGTAAATACGACGCTATCGCGGTCCTGTGTGCAAACCCTTAACACCGTAACTTCGGTTCAGTTGGTTAAGTAATTAATTCTTTTGTCGGCCCCTTTGAATAAATCAGTTTTCTAGGAGTTGTCTTTTAAATTTTAAATTTAATTCTCAATGATTCATGATATTCCCGGTGTCGCGTCACTTATGTCATTTGTAATTTAAAGTTGGATTTTAAATATTTAAAGTGTCTTCCTAAGAAAATATAGGTTTTGGAACTTATTCATTTTATTGCTTGGTTTCTTTTCATACTTTTTCTTTTGTCTTTTAATAGTTTCTCTTTTTGGTTTAATGATAGAGATTAGGAGGAATTGTTGGCTCTTGTATGACATTGTATTGAGGATGTGGATGCGTAGCAGACCACATGGAGTGACAGACCATGTGACTCCAACGATAATCGGAATAAAAAATACCCTATGAGGGTCTAGAATCTAAGTAAACAGACCAGAGAAAATATAATATCACAATTGGTTATTTTTTGCATGATGAACGTATTCAAAAACTTTCGACTGAGTATATTAGTGTCTTAACTGTGTATTAAAATATGTTTAAAACTTAAAATGTATTTTAGCATGAGCTAGCAAATACCTGTTTCCTTAAAATGTACATCTAACCGAGTAAATATCAAGTAGCAACTGTAACACTCAAGTTGCAAACATACTAGAACTTTCCGTCGTTCAAAAATTCCCAACTAAAACTAGATTCCAGTTTCCTGGATTCTCTAAATTAACGGCATTAGATTCTAGAATAAAACCACTCAGACTTTTTAACCTTTTAATTTAAATTACACTTCTATTTACTTTTATGTAATTTATTTTCATGAAAGTTGTTTTCACGCGGTTTTCACTTTTCGAGTGGGGTTTAATTTATTTACATGTCATGCGAGTAGATCGAGGTGTAAAGATCGGTTTGAATCTAAACCCACAGAAGGGTGAGCTGTCCACAGGAACTCATTCCTGTAGACACGTGATCACAGTCAAATAGATGTTATACATTTTATGAAATGATGATCATTTCATGATGATCAGTGTGTTTGATAACACTCTACATGGTTATTAAAAACCATGTTTACAAGCTCTTAGCCTCTTAACTTAAGGAGTTATGCACCTGTAGGTACTATGTATTCTGTTATTAATCCTTCGATCACGGTCCGCGGATTCTTGGAAATCTATTTGGAAGTTGAAGCGTTAAGAGTTAGCAGTTGCTTTCCAGGTTTTTTTTTAATTTACTAAGGGGTTAAACGAGCAAACGGGTCACCTGATGGTAAGCAACTACCGTCGCCCATGGACACTCGCAACATCAGAAGAGCTGCAGGTGCGTTGCCGGCCTTTTAAGAGGGAATACGCTCTTTTCTTGAAAGTTTGCAGGTCGTAAATAGGTCCGGAAAAACTGCTGGTGACAGTTCGTTCCAGAGTTTTACAGTGCGCGGCAGAAAGTTACGCGAAAAACGCACTGTGGAAGACTGGCACTCATCAAGGTGATGAGGATGGTATGTTTTTCGCGTGGGACGATGGCGAACAGTTGCAGGTTGTATGACTCCGAACAATTCCTCAGAGCACTCCCCGTGATACAACCGATAGAGGATGCAGAGTGAAGCTACATCTCGGCGTAATTCCAAGGGGTCTAAGCTGTTTGAAACACTATGGCAGTCAACAATTCGAGCGGCCCTTCGTTGGATACAATCCAGAGGGAGCAGTTGGTATTTTGGCGCCCCTGCCCAGAGATGAGAACAATATTCCATATGGGGCCGAACCTGCGCCTTGTAGAGTTGTAGGTTGCGTTGGTCCGGACTGAAGTACTGTCTCGCTCTGTTAAGAACACCAAGCATCTTCGAGGCTGATTTGGCCTTAACCTCTAGATCAGTATTTCCCAAAGTGTGGATCGCGACCCACTGGTGGGTCGCGGGTAGATTTTGGGTGGGCCCTGAAACTATAAAACGATTGTCGTACTTATGTACGTTTCTTAATTGAAATGGGTGTGGTGACGAGCTTTAGAAAAGGCCCAAGTCCAGAAGTGAACGTCAGTAGGCTGTGAGTGTGAGTGATAATATGGTGGTGAACTACGGTAAGAATAAACGGTAAATGTTGCGGCAACAATTACATACCGCTGCTTTTTTTGTCTTCATAACACAAGGTGGACCGCGAACTTAACTTTCTTGTTGATGGGTCGCGGTCCCGACAAGTTTGGGAAACACTGCTCTAGATGATATCGGAACTGGACTTCGCTCGATATGTTGACGCCAAGTATCTCAATGCTAGGGGAGATGGTTAAAGATGTGCCCTCGAAACGAGGATATACGACCATTGGTGACTTTTTAGTGGTGAACGCGCAGACTTGTGTCTTGGCGGGGTTGAATTGGACCAAGTTACGTCTACCCCATTCAGAGACCTTCTCCAATGAATGAATGGAAAAGATCCATAAAATCCACCCTTTAATAAAATAAATAGCTGTATTTATTCTAATTTCTAACTCGTTTCTCCACAAAACAAATAATTGTAATCAATCCTATGAATCCATTCCGAAACATAAACGACCAATAAATAATAATAACGAATACATATTCAATAGACAACCGCATATTACCGCATCGCAGTTGTCATCGTATTACGAAACAATCGACAACCTAAATGCTCGATAAATGTTATTATCGACACAGTTATCGATATCGAATAGGGTTTGATTTGTTATCGATATGTTATTTTTCATCGACACGTTATTTGTTGGGCTAACACGGCACCCCATTTGGATGCGGCTGGTACGCTCACTCGCATAAATGTTTAATGTTTACCGCATCTTTTTAGCAGCATATTTTATTTACTTATACATATACACTATACAGTAAGTTTTAACTTACATGTCTCAAGTTTTTTTAGTCTTTTACACTTATTAAATTATTTATTTTCTCAATATCGAACCATGAAGCCTGATATAACCAATCCTCTATTTATTTTCTTTTATTAAGTTGAAACAAAAACATTTCCGTTAACTTGTGAATTCTCGACGCTCGATTTTAATAAAAAAGTTGTAATTCCTTTTCCGTTGCGTATAAAATATTCCCGATAAATACTCCGCACTTCAACTTAATTATCAGTAAATATAGTTTAATATTGGAAATTGTATTTCGCACCGTAAATGTATTACTGCCGTTTATCCGGTATCCAATACACTTTAAAATACCTTTTTTATTCGAGGTAAAACGGTTCACGGAAAAATTTATTCAGTAAATCTCCTCAAATGTAAAGAATCAGCGCTGACAAAGTATGAAAAAGTGTACTTTAACCCCCATACAATCTAAATGCACACCCAAATTACGAGAAAACGAAAAATACCTTAAATTACGCCCACGAAATGGTGCCTCGGGTGCAGTTTCATATTTGTCATATTAAAAAATACGAGAAGCTGAATGAAATGCAAATAAAAATGCAATAACACCGAGGTTCATGAGGAATATGTCCTCCATTTTGAGTTTAAGTTATAAATTTACATACGCCAGAGACAAATATTATGTAGTATGCGGGATTGAGTTAGCGTCGGAGCTTCGAGTCGGATATTGTTAGCGTCCATCTTCATTGTTTAAGGTTTGAAGATGCATAGACGTCGGCCTCCAGTTGCAGAACTCGATAAACCTATTTGTTGTCTAACTTGACTTTTCATCCATTAAAGTTTAATGTTTGTCGCAAATGACTTTTCGTCTTCATTGTACTTATGTTTTATCACCATTAGTAAACAAAATCTCCACACTTTGCATACAAACATTATAAAGGTATTCAATATGTTGCTCTTGTCTGTCAAGCGACCATGGTAACGTACCAGACTGCGACAAATGACAATTATTCATTCTACAAATGAAATATGTATAATGGGACCCATTTATTAATTAGAAAATAAATCTAGGAATAATATATCTATTATTCCTATATTTATTTCCTACTACAGTATCCTGTAGTAAAGCTTTTTGTTCCTTAATAGGTAGGTAGTATAATAATAACAGCAGATTCAACAACAACAAAGCAGATTCTTGATTTAAAACAACACAATGTATTGCGTTCCATTTTTACCATAAAAACCGAATGCAAAGTATTCGCAAGCTTGTTAACAAGTTATGCCCAAAATCTAGGTAATTAGAGGTATTTTTGGAGCCCGAATACCTGGGATACTCGTTATATCGGAATTCTTGCACGGGAGGTCAAAGTGGCTCCACAAAATATTGAGGAAACGATTATTGAGGAATTGGGGAATGCGCCATAAGCCCCTACCTCACTCAAACTCTTTATAAAGGATCACTTTGACCTATTATTTCCTCTTGCGGAAAACAAGCTTTCTTATCTCCATTCACTCGGTATAAATCTTTTCATTATTGGCCCGTGATTTGAATTTATACGATAGTGGTTTTTACGGGTTTTTATCTGATGGGAAATGGGGACACGTTTTGTAAGTTCGAGTTACGACCCACATTTTATACGTAAAAGTTACGATTTATTTTAAGTAAAATTCAAAAATTAAAACCAAATAGTGATAATATTTTAGGGTGTGTAATGTGTATACAGTAATACTTATCGTCCTGTAGAAGTAGCAGCGCTGAAAAATACGTAGTCTTAAATTAATACATCCAGGGCAAATTTATGACTACGTAGAGCATTTGTCATAAAAACAGAAGTCATAACTCTTTCATCACTGCTACTTTCACAGTGAACACTGTAACATAAAGGGCACATCCTAAATTATTATCGCTTGATTGTAGTATTTATATTAAGAATATTTTTTGATGAGGTTAATGTTTATTAAAAACCTTTTCTCCGAGTTTAATATGTTATAATCTATAGATATCGCTAGACTGGAGTCTAGACTAGACTTGTTAGCAATTAAGTTTCAGAAACAAGCTAAGACTAGGAGGCATAAGGATAAACAATCATATCCGGTAGTAACTGTTTGCCGCGTGAGATTGTTCGCAAAAAACATGCTGTCTAATGTGCTGTGGTTTGGGACCCGATTCTTATAAATTCGATTCGATATTTGTTTGCATATAAGCGGAACAGCCTGAAAATCGAACCTAGGTCGAAAAAAAAATATTTATCATAAGCGGTGTGTATTAACTACATACCTTGTGGTAAGCAAGCTGCTTACAGTTTTTAACTTGTAATCATGGTAACTCAAGAGCCTTATAATCTTCTTCTAATCCATCGCTAAGTTGTATTGTGAATCTACTAGCCTTAGAATCGAACCTAAATAAAAAAAAAACATTTAGTATCATAGGAGGTGTGTAATTACTAATTAGTAAAATACTAATAACGAAATACCTTGTGATACGTAAGCGGCTTACAGTTTTTAACTTGGAATCATGATAACTTAAAAGCCTTATAATCTTCTTATCCATCGCTATGTTATATTGTGACTATTTCGTTCCGTCTCAATAAAGGAAATATTATCAATCAGCTAAAGAGTCAATTTTCCCCAGCTACGTGTAAACTATAATGTCTTCATCACCAGATCGGAAGCGCGTGCTGAGTGGGCGGCAACATGAATTATTTGTGCTATACTTATTTAGTTAATGGTTATTACTTTCATTTACATGTAGGCTACCTTTTATGAATGTATTGGCTCACCAATCTTCTGCTTATATATAAAAATGGATTTTCAAATGTGTTAGTCGCGCTAAAACTCGAAAACGGCTGAACGGATTGGACTGATTTGAGTCTTAAAATATTCTTAGAAGTCCAGGGAAGGTTAAGTGACACGAAGTTCACCGGGACAGCTAGTAACTTCTATAAATGATTGCCTAAGTGTACTGATTAAATGAAAGAATCGGCCAAGTGCGAGTCGGACATGCCTACGTAGGTCTCCGTACCGTTGCAGAGGAAAAATAAGCCGACAATTATTCTGATTTTTGTATCTAAAATATTAATTTTATTATTATCTATCTATTAACTAAAATAATAAATACAAATGAATATTGTCCATTCAGTCCATTATTGATATCCAGCAAAATATGGCAAAAAATCATGTTTTTTATAATATGGGTATTGGGTACGCCGTTAAATATTTAGTTTACTTTGTTTTATAAATATTTTTATAGAGGCATTAAGTGGCAACAAAAATGAACAATCTGTGAATTAGGTACCTACCTCGAGGTACAGCCTGGAGACAGAAAGGCGGACAAACATTGAAGTCTTAGTAATCCCATTTTCCTGTTTTTCGCAGTCCCGTTTTTACCCTTTCGGTACGAAACCATAAAAATTAAAAATATTCGAAGTTCTGAAACAAAACGTGAATAGGCACGTGAACACGTGGCCGACGGTGGTTAATAGTAACATTGTACGGCTTGCTAACTTGTTCAAATATAGGTAATTGCTTTGTAAAATTCAATTTTGTTTGTTAATATTTCGCTTATATTGTGTACTAAGTAACTAAAAAAATATATTTGATTAAGTAACTTACATTAATCACACCTTAAATTAACTAGAATAGAAACTCATACAAAAACACCTGCAGTTTACACCTACTATTATCTTCCTGTGTAGTTACTAGATTTTTTTTGTAACAAACATAAAATTTTAACAAAGTAATACAATAAACACGTTCTCTAATAATCAGCTTCGGATCGTCGAAGTTTGCTCATTAAAATAAGAGGATTACAATTTACAACAAATAGGGATAACATTCTTTTAGTGGTTGCTCTACATAAAAGCTATTAAAGTTTATCACGCGCGAAAAGGACGGTGGGCAAAACGGGGCAAAAAATCCGGTGAGCAAAAAGACTGGTGAGCAAAAAGACCGGTGAGCAAAAAGACCGAGCAAAAAATTGTGCGCTCAACGCCGTATTATGTGCCATAATTTGTAACGCGCTTCAAATGTAGAAAACTATTCGTGAAATTTACATTTAAACTCAACTCGCTGTTAACTTTAATTTTCACGTTTTGGAATTTTATCCGATATGAGTATGAACTCTGAATAGTTTTTGCTTTGTATAAACTAAATCCATACTAATATTATAAATGCGAAAGTGTGTCTGTCTGTCTGTCTGTTACCTCTTGACGCCCGAACCGCTGAACCGATTTGGCTGAAATTTGGTATGGAGATACTTTGAGTCCCGGGAAAGGACATAGGGTACTTTTTATCCCGGAAAAATGTACGGTTCCCGCGCGATAAACGAGTTGCGGGCATCATCTAGTACTATATAGTTTTATTTGCAAGTTCTATCGCAATAAGATAAGTTGACAATATATTCTGCTTAACTTATGTTTTCAATTTGAATTTTATAGAATTAACAAATAAGTACTCGCTTCGCTTTAAATATTCAACACTCCTAATAAAATATTAATATATTTTATCCTAAATCCTAAAGTGTATGTGTCCCTCTACTGCAGAACCGATTTGGTTAAGGGGCCGGGTAACCCTCGAATTTCTCATACATACGTAATACCAAAATCATTTTCTCATACGAAAATATTTAACATGTTTGAGTTATTTTTCAGCTTAAAATAGTAATTAGGTATCTAGGTTCCTGCACAAAAATTTACTTCAAAATATTTAAACACTAAAAAAATTTTTTTTGTTTAAATTTTTTTTTTTTAGTAAATTTACTACTAAATATTTAAACACTAAAAAATAGAGTAAAACAGTAAAAAATATATAAATAAATAGTAAATTTACTACAAAATATTGAAACTCTAAAAAATATTTTTTAGTATTTAAATATTTTGTAATAAATGTACTATTTATTTATATATTTTTTAGTGTTTTACTCTATTTTTTAGTGTTTAAATATTTAGTAGTAAATTTACTAAAAAAAAATTTTTGTGCACGAACCTAGGTAATTCCTATTTGAAACTGAAAAACTAGTCAAACATTTGAAATATTTTCGTGTGAGAAAATGATTTTTGTATTACGTATGTATGAGAAATTCAAAGGATACCCGGCCTCTTAACGTATTTAGTAGTTATGGAACTGTGAGTGAAAAAAGAAGGACATCCAGTTTTATCATGGAAAATGGCACAGTTAAAGCGTAAAAAATAGCAAACAAAACTGTGAATTTGCTCGTCTAACTTCAAAAGCAGTGAAATTTATCCTGGCCACTATGCGTTCCGGTGACACGGTTGGTATTTTTGCTCTGCGTGCGAAACGAGGGAACAATATCGTGGAAATTACAGCGGGAAGCCTGAATATCATTGTAAATAAACATCGAAATACTATCGTGTTGAACAAATATTATTTGTTAAGCATAATGGAAACAAAACTGTAAAAGCTAAAACTGTGTTGTACCGTTTTCAAGTTGATTTTTATTGTAAAAGTTAGTAATGTTCAATGAGTGGTTGCCATAAAGAAAGATCTTACGGGGAGGTGACTGGTGGTCTTAGAGCATTATTTTTTTTATGAAATAAGGGGGCAAACGAGCAAACGATCACCTGATGGAAAGCAACTTCCGTCGCCCATGGACACTCGCAGCATCAGAAGAGCTGCAGGTGCGTTGCCGGCCTTTAAAGAGGGAATAGGGTAATAGGGGAGGGTAGGGATGGGAAGGGAATGGAATAGGGCAGGGTAGGGAAAGGAAAAGGGTAGGGGATTGGGCCTCCGGTAAACTCACTCACTCGGCGAAACACAGCGCAAGCGCTGTTTCACGCCGGTTTTCTGTGAGGACGTGGTATTTCTCCGGTCGAGCCGGCCCATTCGTGCCGAAGCATGGCTCTCCCACGTCAAAAATTTACATTAAGGCTGCTCTTTTGAAAAAAGCGTGCAGATGAAACAACTTTTCATCGGCATTAACAGAGAAATTATATCTATATAAAAAATAATTAGTAAGCTACATGATATGATACGAGTACGTAATTTGGTTTTGCCATATTTTTTCCATCGGTATCACATAATAAAGAAATAAATAACCAATTCACCTCCAAATCGTTGAATGAAACCACTTTACTCCTTCATTATTTATCAAAAGAATATATAAAAAATATCTACTGCTTTGCAATACATAAGTTAATAATTTGGTTTTTTTACTTTTTTGAAATATGTATTATATTAAGCCTTAAAAAGGTTTTTTCTCCTATTTCGCCCTATCATGGACGCGGCGAGCGTCGTAACCGCCACCGTACAAGGCGCGCTGTTATGAATGTTATTTTAATGTCATTTACGTCGATATTCGCACTGACAGACGATCGACCTGCTAATTTAGGGAGAGAGGGCCCTTAAACGGTAAATTAAAGAGGTGGTTTAATGGTCTAAGCTGGTGGTATGCTCATTGCTCGGTCAGATCGAAGCTTGCTAGGTATTGTAATCTCAAAAACTTCGATATCGCGATTTAGGATGCGTTGTTTGGTACACTACAATCTCTCTTAAAATGTGTCTGAAAAAAGTAAAAACATCCTGTATTATTTTAACAGAACACTACCAAAACAATTACTTCCTCCTTCAATACCCTTGAATATCGTTTACAAAGTAACATCACTATCGCGTAGCAGCTCATAAAAATGCTGTAAAAATATATTGTTGTTTACACGACGAATTGATTCCATAGTAATGACGGCCTTATCTACAATATGTTCAGTACTCTACCAGTTTACGAGGCGTCGCTAGGGCATCTAGGGTTGGGAATAGGTCTTACAGCTGAAAAACTTTCAGACATTATTACAGATTGGGCAAAAGAGTATCCTTGCGTAATTTATGTACTTTTGTAGAGAGTTGTTTACGTAGTGGTGATCCCACCAAAAACATAAAATATGTAAAAATGGAAAGCCAAGTTCCGTACAAACATTATTCTTGTCTATGGACTTCGCCGTAAAAAGGATGGAGACCTAATGAGTGCCAAGTTCCATAGAAAATCGAAATATGTATGTATAAGAACCAAATAACATTATGAACAAATAATAGAGTCTATTTCTTTGCTTTATTGAATATCTATAACAATTAATGTTATTTAAATAATGTGAGATCTTAAAATAATTTAGATATCACTTGGCCAGTTTTCATTACATCAGCCATTTCATAAAGTTATTGAACATTTTAATTCTGATGAAAACTAGCCAAGTAGAATCTAATCTAGTTTAAGATCTCAAATCAAAGCGCACGGAAGTGCGCAAGCCTAGTTCCAGCAGGCCCGCGCGCATGCCGTGCACTATTTACACGAACCGTTTCGACGTACTTTTGACCCCCCTGTAGCTCAGTGTGTATTGCGAGTGCAAAGATAAAATTATACCTACGTAATTATTTACGAGTACTTAAGCAGTATACCCAATTTCATAGATATAGCTTCAGTAGATCCTGAGATATGTCCTTGTAAAAATAGCTTATTTTGGCACTGACTCACTCATTCACTCACTCACTCACTCACTGACCGGTAATCAAAACCTCTAGGCCACTTCCAATTGTCCTAGCGTTATGAAATTTGGCACACAGGTCGTGTGTTATATGTAGATTAACGAAAAATTAAGAAATTGTAGAAAATGGTCAAGCGTGAGTCGGTTCATCTACGAACTTCAGAGGCCACTTCCAATTGTCCTAGCGTTATAAAATTTGGCACACAGGTCGTGTGTTATATGTAGATTTAAAAAAATTAGAAATTTTTGAAATCGGTCAAGCGTGAGTCGGCCTATCTACAGCCCATACAAACTTTAATGTCATAGCGTTATGAAATTTGGCACACAGGTCATGTGTTAAATGTAGATTAACAAAAAATTAAGAAATTTTAGAAATCGGTCAAGCGTGAGTCGGCCGATCTACGAACTTTAGAGGCTACTTCCAAATGTCCTAGCGTTATGAAATTTAGCACACAGGTCGTGTGTTATATTATTATGTATGTGTTACGATAAATTAAGAAATTTAAGAAATCGTCAAGCGTTTTTCAGTTCATCTATGAACTTTAGATAAAAATTCTTATGTACCAGTGATATAATGAGGCATCTATTGAAAGTATTGTTTATATCGGGCGTAGCACAAAAAGAAAACATAGGTAGGATTTCTTGAAAAAAAATATTGAAATCCCACCAAAAACATACCTGTTAAAATAGGGCCTAGTTCCTATAGGCTAACTGTTGGCCTAAAAAAAGAGTTGAAATCCAATCCAATGCCAAGTTCAGATGCACTTCATCGATCATAATCATCTTCATCAACAGCCTGATCCATAATACTTCTAAATTTGAACTTGGCAGGTTTTTGTGCTATGCGTTACACTTGATTAATTATATAATTAGATAATATTAATAGAATTTAAATAACCTGCCAAGTTCAAATTAGAAGTATTATGGATCAGGCTGTTGATGAAGATGATTATGATCGATGAAGTGCATCTGAACTTGGCATTGGATTGGATTTCAACTCTTTTTTTAGGCCAACAGTTAGCCTATAGGAACTAGGCCCTATTTTAACAGGTATGTTTTTGGTGGGATTATTTAAATAACATTAATTGTTATAGATATTCAATAAAGCAAAGAAATAGACTCTATTATTTGTTCATAATGTTATTTGGTTCCTACTAGGCTGCTATTTATGTATCCGGAACTGGCCACTTACAAGAACAATATTTAAAAAGTAATTACAACATTTGAAAATAGAACTCTTTGGTTGAAGAATACATTTTGTTTCATGTGACTGTCAATTATTTTTCCACTGTGGCGTCATTTTGAAAATTGCGTGTCTTCATTTGAAATAGATTTAACGCGTGAACATTTTCGTGCAACGATTTACTACGATTTTCGGCGTGGGCTAAATCAACAACAGTGCTTTATTCAACTCACCGCAACTTTTGGAAATGAAGCACCATCAAAAACCACTGTTTATCACTGGTACAGTGAGTTTAATCCTGGGCGGTCTATGCTCACGGATGAAAATAAAGAAGGTCGCCCAAAAACAGCTGTTGTCCCACAAAATATAGATGCTGTGCGGGAACTAATAATGCGTGATCGTCATGTTACATATCACGAGATAGAGACGTCCTTAGGCATAAGTATGACGAGCATACATAAGATATTACACGAACATTTGGCTGTAAAAAATATATGTTCGCGTTGGATTCCGCACAACTTGACAATCGATCAAAAACGGACTCGTGTCGATTGGTGCAAAAAAATGATAAAAAAATAAAACTGTGGTACGTCAAAAGCCGTTTATAATATCTACACAGGTGATGAATCTTGGATCTATGCATATGACCCCGAAACTAAACAACAGTCAACGGTGTGGGTGTTCCAAGATGAGCCGAAACCAACAAAAGTTACTCGTGCAAAAAGTACTTTGAAGCAAATGGTCGCCTGTTTTTTGGAATTAATGGACATGTGGCTACAGTGCCATTAGAGAATCGTAAAACGGTTAATTCTGAATGGTATACGACCATTTGTTTACCAGAAGTCTTTGAAGAAATAAGAAAGGACAACCGACAACGCAGAATCATATTACATCACGACAATGCTAGCTGTCACACCTCAGCTGAAACAACTCAGTTTTTGGAGGGTCAAAAGATCGAATTGACTGGTCATCCGCCGTACAGCCCTGATTTGGCACCTAACGATTTCTTTTTATTTCCATACGCGAAGAACAAATTACGTGGTCAACGTTTTTCGAGCCGCGAAGAGGCTGTTGATGCGTTCAAAATGCACGTTTTGGAGATACCTCAATCAGAATGGAAAAAGTGCTATGAAAATTGGTTCCAGCGTATGCAAAAGTGTGTCGATCATCGCGCCGAATATTTTGAAAAGCAATAAAACCATATTAAATTATATATGTTTGTTTCTTTTTTTAATTCCGGATACATAAATAGCAGCCCTCGTATACATACATATTTCGATTTTCTATGGAACTTGGCACTCATTTAGATCTCCATTCTTTTTACGGCGAAGTCCATAGACAAGAATAATGTTTGTATGGAACTTAGCTTTCCATTTTTACATATTTTATGTTTTTGGTGGGATATAATTACTTTTTGTAAAGAAAACTTTCCGAGCAAGGATAGACATAGTAGACATCTTAATCTTCCCAGTTCAAACATACATAATATTCGACTATATTCATTCGCAACCTTAAGGTGTTGTTTCACCACTTCCCGACGAGTATCGGATATGCTATCCGCAACTTATCTGACAGGCCTATCTGAAACTTAGCTGACAGATCCTTCATCTGTCAGATAAGTTGTGGATAGCCTATCTGAAACTAATCAGGAAGTGGGGAAATAGCCCTTAAGCCTTATTGAGTATCAGACTAATAAAACAAAGAAAATTCAAGCGAATGGAAAAAGCAGCTACAATTAGGAGGAATAATAATAATAAATTGGAATAATACGGTATAACACAAGTGTATTTCCAACCATTAACTATAGGATACAGCTTATTGTGCGGAAGTAAAGTAGCTATTATTATAGCTGTCTAACAAACAGACAGACAGACGGTCGGATGGAAGGACGGACGGACAGACGGACAGACAGACAGACAGATGGACAGACGGACAGACGTATTAAAAGAATTCTATGTCTATTCCCGGGACTCAAACTATATCTCCATACCAAGAACAATCGGTACAAGCAATTTGGGCATGAAGAGGTAACAGACAGACAGACATACTTGTGCGGTCTATGCATAGAATCACCTTCTATTAATTTCCTAAAGTTTTTTCACTTCACAAATAAATATTTACGGGGAGCTCTCATACAATAAATGTGATTTTTTGACCTTTTTTGCTCAAAATCAATAATGGCAGCCGGTAGGTACTTGAAAATGTTACAAAATCTTTAATTATATTTTTATTTTCATAATTTATAATAAAAGTAAAATAAAATAAATATTAAAGGGGGTCTCCATACAAAAAACACAATTTTTGCCTAGTTTCGCTCTGTCCGACTCGCACTTGACCGATTTTTTTTGTTTTCTGATTTTTCCCTACGCTTTCACACAATTACCGAGCTGGATTCCAAATTTCAGCCTTCTAGGTCATCTGGAAGTGGGTTAGAATTTTGATCTATAGGTCAGTCAGTCAGTCAGTCAGTCAGTGATAAAAATGTTGATTTTCGGACGTTAATATCTTAATAACCGTTTGAGCTGTGCTTATGAAATTTAGAGCATGTAGTTATCTTGCAAGTCTCATTATATGAGCCAAATTTGAAACGTTTATATGAAATAGTTTCTGAATTACGAGAGGGTCAAAAGTACCTGCAAATGGTTCGTGTAATATTACACACGGTGCTGCTCGCCATTCTGTTATGCTGGAACTTGGCTTGACACGCTACCGCGTGTCTAGATTAATGATAACATTAAAATATAGACATGTTGCTTTGTAGGTTTGCTAAGCATAAAATATTAATTATAAAATGAGAGGAAAGCAAAATATGTGGTAAAGTCTAAAATTCTAAACTATTTAACTTGATAATAGATGTTAATTATGATTTATTGATGCTTTAACATTGACGTTTTTGATGCGCAATAGATATCAATAGCTTATTCTATAATCTATATCAAGATTTAGCAATGACTACATGACTCCCGCAACTCTGTTGCGATCACGCAGGACACTTTTTATCCCGGAAAAATTAACAGTTCCCGTTAATTTTTCCGGGAAAAAAAGTATCCTATGTCCTTTCCCGGGATTCAAAGTATCCATAATTTCAAAAAATCGGCCCAGAGAGATAGAGAGAGTAGAGACACACTTGCTATTTTATAATATTAGTATGGATCCCGTACAGAATTCAGAATACCCGATTCAAGCAACCAATCACATCACCCGATTTAAGCTACAGCTCATAGTGATCATCACCCGATCCAAGCTATATTACATAAAATATCGGATTCTGTCAGGTCTTTGTGTAAAGAAATCTATTATATCAGTTATCGCGGGGAAAGTTAATGATAGTTCTCTTTGTTACTTTATTATACTTTCCACGTCGATTTTATCACTTCTAGTTAGTTCATAGTGGCTTAATGCGTAGATTTACTGCGGCTAAGTTTTACAGCTCTAGTTAGTAGTTATGATGGCTTATATTCTTCCTGAAAATATGCACCTTATGATACTTTGGAAACCAATAATATCTTAGATTAGGTGTGCCGTATGTCTGTAGTCTAGTTCCAGTTGGAAGAAGTTATATAATCGTGACAAAACAATAAAGTCGTAAATTATATCACTTAGGCCAGATACGCGATAACCGATTCCCATACTTAGAATCGCTTCCCTTGATTTGATCTCAAATATTTTCTAGATCTGGTACTATTAAGGGCCTGTTTCACCACTTCCTGATAAGTGCTGGATAGGCTATCCACAACTTAGCTTGACAGAGTGTGGAGCTTCTGTCAAATAAGTGGTGGATAGCCTATCCGGCACCTTATCAGGAAGTGGTGAAACAGGCCTTAAATGTTTAATATCGATTTTAACCGCGCTTTTATAAGAAGCATTGTGATCAGGTCAGCAATAGGAGAATGGAGATGTGCATTAGAATTAAGTATTCCTAATGATTTATCATAATAATTCATGAGTCATGACTTAATAATAAGTCTCATCGAGGCTTAACTACTATAATATGTATAAGCGTTAGTTCAGGGGTTCCTTAACTGTGCGAAGAGGCAAGAGGGGCGCCGTGAGTCGATCCTCCATCATAATCCATAACCACAAAATTAAAATATATATTATACTTAAAATAAAATTATAATGTGAATTATACAAAGCAGGCAGATGATTAAATATTTGTTTATTATTATTTACTTACTTAACCTAAATAAAAGGTGTTTATGTATCTTTTTTTTTGTAATAGCTCGGTAATTAATTCAATGTCGCTTAATTTAATGATATTTGTTCTGATTTAATGTAATCTAATTTAATTTTATTTTATTTAAATTGATTTAATGTAATTTAATTTATTTAATTTGATTTCGTTTTTAATATTTAATTCAATTTTATTTTTAGTTATCACTTTTCATATTGTTTCAATATTTTAAAATCAATCAGTAATTCACATTGTACTTGCTTTTTTTATATCATAATGTTGTAACATCAGGCAGCTGTGACACAGTAAATTACTAGTACGGCTGCCAATGTTCCTATAAAGTGTACCTAATGAAATGTTTTGTTTTATGTAATACATATCCTAAATTGTAGTTAAATGGATTGTAAAGGTGATAATATATAATATAATAAATAATAATAATAATAATAATAATAATAATAAAAAGTAGGGCGCCGTGACAAAATATTGACTTGTAAGTGTGCCGCAGGCTGAAAAAGATTGGGAACCCCTGCGTTAGTTTAATAAAATGGTAATAGTAGTGTAGTGTAAAAACATTAACGATACTGCTCTCGCGTACTCGCCACAACAGCACACATTGCGCTAAATCGAGTTTGCACATCTTGAATCTGCATAAAACAGGGCACGCAAACCTTTTCATTGCACTATCCACGGGTCGATACGTTATTACACCGGGCTAGCAATTTGAATTAGTGGATGAACTGGGTAACTAACAATTTGAAAACTGACGTTTTATACATAAATGGAGGCTTTAGGACGGGGGAAATAATTTTAAATAAAAAATATGTGTGGCACTCGGGGACTGCCGCGGTAAAACATAGCATTTTTATCAGCTTATGCAATTATAATTCGCATAAGTCTAGTCTCTAGTGACTAGTCGCATGCTCACAAACACTCGGCAGTGACACATGTCTACTCTGCCGACGACGTCTGGAAACGCCGCACCGACCCGTACTGTGCCGGTCGGAGTGGGGGTTAATAATAATAATAACTTTTTATTGCACACCATAATACAGTACTTAAACGAAAGATACAATAATATATATACTAGTAGTACTAATTGATGTACAAAAGGCGAACTTATTGCTACTAAGCAATCTCTACCAGTCAACCTTTTGTAGATACGATTGAAAATTGGAATGAGGTAAAAATCGTGTAGGTGCGCAAACTAAACTAATCCTAGTGCTTAAAGTATTACTAATACTAAAACTCAGACAAATTCTAAAACTATTACTACTTGTTACTAAAACCAGAACTATTTATGCAGGTAGATATCTATTAGATGACAAAGCAGAGATGTGACAACTGACAGGAATGAGCTAGTGCATAATATTAAGGAAATGAGATTTAAGTTTATGTTTAAAAATATTTATTGAACCGGCTTGTCGGATATCTAGAGGCAGAGTGTTCCAAAGAGAAGCAGCACGAACAGCGAATGATTTGGAATATAAGGAAGTAGAGTGCAGAGGGATCTCGAGAGTGAGATTGTTTGAAGAGCGTAAAGTTAACTGGTGAGTATCATGCAAAAAATATTTTTAGGTTTTTAGGTTTTTTTCGTTACTTAATTTCTTGATTAGGTCGCCGCGCTCAAAACCCTTGATGCAAGTTATCCAACAGCTTAAACAGGATTCTATGTAGAGCTAGACGATAAGGTAGAGTACAAGGTTTGTTCAAATTATAAGGGAAAAATGAGTAGTCGTCTAATGTTGAAAATGTTAGTTACACACTTCTACCACTCATATCCTCGTTTGGACGCCCCACTTCATATTTTGGGCGTATATTAATGATTTTGTAATTGGACTGTCGCTGGCATTCGCTTTCCCGATTAAGTTGATTTATTAATAGGGAAAAAATAGCCAGCGGTGAGATTTAACCTTATTTATTGGGGTTGCCCGCCTTATAGCGGTATAATTGTTTCGTTCCCGCTCTAAATGTTAATATTTTTATTTACTCAGTGTTACGAAAGCTTAATTGGCAAGTTAAGAGTCCAGTTTTAATTGATACCAGCTAGTAACATAGTAGTATTGACGTACAGAATGTTTTTTTTTTATCCATAAAGTTAATATTACCTAGCGGAATAGAGCAACAATCTCGAGCTGTTAAACGAAACCGAAATTAATTTACATCTGTGTGTAAAAATTTGTGTGCGTATACACTTACACAAGCATCTTTCTATGAGATTGAATAATCAACGTGCCGATAAGTGCCGACTGGACGTAAAAAAAAGAGTTCTGCTGTCACGTATCACACGTCTCTTTTTACCATGCAGTGTTTCTGATAGTGACATCTCGCTTGCTCAGGCCTTTGTTTCTCTATTCCACTAGGACCTAGTGGAATACAGAAACAAAGGCCTTAGGTTATAAACCTGAAGTTAATATACCTAGTGACTAGGTATATTAACTTTATGGTTTTATCCAGATGACATTGTCATGGGACATCAGCGCTTATTCATATTAACTAGATGACGGCCGTAAATCTGTTGCGCCAAAATTCGTTTATCGCGCAGAAAGCTTTCATTATTCATAGTCCATGGATAATAAGTTCTCTTTTCCGGGGCTCAAAGTATCTGCATACTCTCAGAAAAATCGGTTACGCGGCTTGGGCATGAAGTGGTAACAGACAGACAGTCACACTTTCGCCTTTATATTGTACTAGCGACCCGCCCCGGCGTCGCACGGGTATAAAATATATAGCCACTGAAAAAATTATGCCTATAGCCTTCCTCAATAAATGGGCTATCTAACACTGAAAGAATTTTTCAAATCGGACCTGTAGTTCTTGAGATTAGCGAATTCAAGTTAGCCCTTTCAAATAATTTTCCCGTTTTTTCCACATTTTCCTCTATTTCTTCGCTCCTATTAGTCTTAGCGTGATAAAATATAGCCTATATCCTTCCTCGATAAATGGCCTATCTAACACTGAAAGAATCATCTAAATCCGTTGCGTAGTTTTAAAGATTAAAGGGAACAAAGGGACATGAGGGAAAAAAGCGACTTTGTTTTATAATAAGTATAGATATAGAAGAAGTAGGTACTCAGGAGACAGATTATAGTAAACAAGAGAGAAAAAAAATGAGTATTGGTTTCGGTCAAGTGACAATTTACGACATCATAATATTAATATCTTAATTTTGCTACGCGACAAAAGAGCCTTGTTTGCCTTATAGAGCGGTATTTTCAATCCAAATTTTTATAGTTCCAGCCCGGCCGGCTTAACTTAAATTGAGAAAATAATGGCTGACCCCAATATAACCTGAATATTAACTTTTAAAAACACTCGTGGAACCTTTTGGGCCCGCTGAAGTTTTCTCATTTACACATGCGACAGTATAAAACTTGTCCTAAAAGCTTTGGGTGTTAGGTCTCAAAGACAAGGTTGAAATGCCCTGAATTTTGTCGCCGAATTCTTAAATGTTAAGGGCTTCTTAACTCACAGGCATCTCTACTTGAGAACGACAAAGAGAGTAGAGCCTTTCAGCTTTGAGAAATGATTGAAAAATTGGGCTTTAGATGCCTTATCAATGATATAATAATATAAAGAGGAAGGATTTGTTTGTTTGTAATGAATCGACTTTCAAATTACATCACCGATTTTGGTGTTTAGCACAGAAATCGAATAAGAAAATGGAGGAAAACATGAGCTACTTTTAATATGCGATTTCGGGGGGGCACTGTATGAAAAAAAGGGGAAAAAATATATTAAAAGTAACAAAATATAAAACCAGGCTTTTGTACCACGTTTGTGATGTAAAAATCTAGTTTAACCTATTATATATGTTATGTAAAATAAATAATCGGCCAAGTGCGAGTCGGGCTCGCGCATGAAGGGTTCCGTACCGTTATAGAGCAAAAATAGGCCAAAATTGTGATTTTGTATGGGAGGCCCCCTAAAATTTTTATTATATTTAAATACTAGCTGTCCCGGCAAACGTTGCTTTGCCAAAATATATTTGCCATATTATTTTATTGAAGTGACTAAATTAGTATGTCACCATGGCAACGCTATCCCGTCGCACAAACATGGTCGCCGTCAGTCTCAGGTTGTAATAATTTACTATTATTTATTCAACAAATGCACTTATCAATATATAAAGTACCGAGTAGCCGATTCTCAGACCTACTGAATATGAATATAAAATTTGGTAAAAATCAGTATAGCCGTTTCGGAGGAGTTCGTGGACTAACATTGTGACACGAGAATTTTATATATTAGATTATTATTAAGTAATTATTAAAGTACACAATACATAATTAAGGCTTTGGTGAAAATGTCAAGTGCCAAGAGCAAAAAATGTCTAAAAAATCACGTTTGTTGTATGGGATTATACTTAAATTAAAAACAAAATATTTAATGTATTTTGTTTTTAGTATTTGTTGTTATAGCGGCAATAGAAATACATAATCTGTGAAAATTTCAACTCTCTAGCTATTACCGTTCTTGAGTTACAGCCTGGAGACAGACGGACAGACATCGAAGTCTCAGTAATAGGGTCCCGTTTTTACCCTTTGGGCACGGAACCCTAAAAAAGAGTATTTAAATATTATTAAGTTTTGTTGTGGTTTTGAATATTGTTTTGTTTTTAGCGCATATGCAACCACACGCAGCCGGCTTGATTGAATTCGTTTATTGAACTTTTCAATCGTTCAATTAAAATTTACAGAAAAACTCCATTTTCATCCGATGCATGTTTACGTCTCTCTCCCACCTGGGGAGCAGAGAGAGATGGCGAATCAGGTCAAGGATGGAACGAACATTAGCTCGTAAACGGCAAATGAGATTTGATGAAGTCTAGATGAAGGTTATATTTTATAGCCTATCTGTTTAACTTCTAGCCTAAATAACGGTATTCTGTATTACTTTCGACACATCATTTATATAATAAGTAATAAAACATAATATTCCTTCTTATTAATATAAGTTACTATACGGTGAGTTGCCCAGCAGTGGGATAGTATAGGCTGGTTAAAAAAAATAAAATAAAATACGTTGTAACATTATTATTATTTTTAACAAAAAATTAAAACCGACTTCCAAGGTATAAACAATATTAACATTAATATGAACTAAAAAGTATTAAATAATTTTTGCTATCTAATAGTGCCTTTTTCCGAATTCGGCTAAACCTCAACTATTTCTGTACTCAATCTTCATTATTTTGAAGTCGGTACCAGATAGCTGAATCTTCAGTCCTCTGACAGAATATTTGAAACTTTTGGAACTGGCACCGACTTCAAAATTATGAAGATTGAGTACAGAAATAGTCAAGGTTTAGCCGAATTCGGAAAAAGGCACTATTAGATAGCAAAAATTATTTAATACTTTTTAGTTCATATTAATGTTAATATTGTTTTTACCTTGGAAGTCGGTTTAAATTTTTTGTTAAAAATAATAATAATTTCACTCTTTTTAGTTACACTAGTAGGTAAACCTTCGCGTATATTTTACGTATCTTATTACACAGTTCACACTCACAAAATAATATATTATCAGTGAAGTGAACATATTGTGCTAAGTAATTTAACAATTTTAATACTTCAAACCCCAAGCGGTCACCGGCGATTGCGATAACAATAGAAAGGCTATTGTGTCTCGTTTTTCCACGATCCAAGGATCTATCAGATAAAAAATTGTATAAACTTGCATAGGATGCAGCGTAGCTACTCATCTAATATATAAAATTCTCGTGTCACAGTTTTCGTTGCCATACTCCTCGGAAACGGCTTGACCGATTCTCATGAAATTATGTGAGCATATTGTGAGGATATTGGTCTGAGAATCGGCCAACATCTATTTTTCATACCAAAAATTATATGGCAAAACAACGTTTGCCGGGACAGCTAGTAATCTATATATATAAAAGAAAGTTGTGTTAGTTACACTACTTATAACTCAAGAACAGATGAACCGATTTGGCTGAAAATTGGTGGAGAGGTAGCTTAGAACCAGGAATAGGACATAGGATACATTTTGTCCCGGAAAAATGTACGGTTACTGCACAATACACTTTTATGATTTGCGCGTAAACTATTCAATCGATTTTGATGAATTTTGGTATGGAGATACTTTGAGTCTCGGGAAAGGACAAGGGATACTTTTTGTCCCGGAAAATGTACGGTTCCCGCACAATAAACTTTTGTGATTTTCGCCTATACTATTCAATCTATTTTGATAAAATTTGGTATGGAGATACTTTGAGTCTCGGGAAAGAACAAGGGATACTTTTTGTCCCGGACAATGTACGGTTCCCGCACAACAAACTTTTATGATTTTCGCCTAAACTATTTAATCTATTTTGATGAAATTTGGTATGGAGATACTTTGAGTCTCGGGAAAGACAAGGTATACTTTTTGTCCCGGAAAATGTGCGGTTCCCGCACAATAAACTTTTGTGATTTTCGCCTAAACTATTCAATCTATTTTGATGAGGTATGAAGATACTAATTTTAATATATCTATATATCAATATACATAAAAATGAATCCACAAATAAATTAAACACTAACTTGCAACCTTTCGAGAAATTTAGCGATGGTCAAAGTGTTGCAGCAGAGCAAACTAATAGTTTGGGAATTGGGATGAGTGCACGATGGAACTAAAAAATAAATACACTTTTTTATTAATTATGCCAATTCGAATTAATTAATAATCATCGTTAAGACAGGACAACGTCTGTCGGGTCAGCTAGTATAATATAATATTATCATAATTATTGACAGCTGTTCTTGTAATCAAGAATTCAATTTCAAATCCATTCAAATCGATACTTAGTGCGCCATCTATCGATTAATAAGTATAACTAATTAAAAAGACACTTATTGACTTTGTTTTGTTTAAATGCTCTTTTTAAAATAACTTTATTTTAATTCTATATTTTGTCTATTAAATTTTTTAAAAGTAGTTAGTATAGTATTCGATCTGTATATAAAGTAGTAAAGTATATTCGGCGGCGCCGCGATACCGTCGCCTCCGTGGCGCTGACCGCCGTGTATATTTAAACAAAGTGTTGTTATACAGTATAAAATTATTATTATTATTAGTTTATCCACACCTATGCCTTGTACTATTATCTATTCTGTGCCATGAGACATTGGTGACCTTAACACGACGTGGTAATGATGAAGACGATGATGATGATGATGATGATGATGATTATGATGATGAATATGAGTTGCATAGTAGCATATGCTTTCTGTTCTTAAAACAACGCCGAAACTCCCAAACGTGTATCTATAAGGAGTTAGGAGTTCTCTCAGCATCTTCGAAACCATGGTATACCTTGACCCAATATTTGACTTTTTGGTAGCATATTCTTAGTACACTTCACATAAAACCAAAATCACCATATGTTTCCATATAAATTTCGAGGAGTTCCCTCGATTACTCCTGGATCCCATCATCAGGTCACCACTTTGTGAACATGGTACCAAATTGGAGTAAAACCAAATACAACAAAGCAAAAATTTCGAAAATCGGTTTACGGCGGAGTAATCGTTGAACATACAAAAATAAAAAAAAATAAAAAAAATAAAAAATAAAAAAAAATATCCACAGCCGAACATATAACCTCCTCGTTTTTTGGAAGTCGGTTAAAAAGTAAGTGATGACTGATGATAGTCAAGGGTGGGTATGAGTCCCTTATATAAAGTTCGCTATAAAAGTAGCAGCGCTGAAAGAATAACTTTTTTTCTTTTGTATGAGAAAATTAATGACGCTGGGGTGCTTTGCCCTTTCCAAAAAAATATTCCTCTTTCAGCGCTGCCACTTTCACAATAAACTTTTTAAAAGAGACACCCTGAAGAATTATCACTTGTTATGCCATGTATATTTACATTTTCTTTGTTTTCAATTTTCATACTTAACTACATGAAAACATTAATATGTAAAAGCGGATGCTGTCCCACAGCTGGGCAAATGCCTCCCCTATTTCCTTCCATCCATCCTTTGCTGTATTTGGTCAATCTTTATTAACAGCGTCTAGTTAAAAACATATGAATTAAAATAAATAAGTCGATAACGATTATCGGTAAACAACATTTCAAAGGAAACAAATCGATAATAGCTGTTGTGGATTGAATGAAATAATGTAACACACTGTAGTGTTTCATGTTCACGTAATTCTGAAACTAACCTTTATCCAATATTCATTCGATTACACGGGAAACCTACGAAAATAAACATGAGTCTATAAATATTAAATACTAGCTGTTGTCCGCGACTTCGTCCGCGTTAACATAGTATAATAACAAAGATGGATAGTTTTCCCCTTTTTGTGGTTCCTTATGGTATTATGGTATTATTATTATGGTAAAAACTGGAGCAAACGTCAAACGCAAACATCAATAAACTTTCATGTTTCTAACTCAAGAAATGACGGACTTTCATTCAAACTTTCAATCCCTATTTCACCCCCTTGGCGGTAGAATTTCCAAAAACGCTTAAATACGTGTCCACTCATTTTTAATCAGTAACCCAAAAATAAAGTTTCATGTTTCTAATCAAGAAATGACGGACTTTCATTCAAACTTTCAACCCCTATTTCACCCCCTTCGGGGTAACATTTTCTAAATTCCTTCCTTAGTGGGTATCTACTTAATAATCAGTGAATCAGTCAGTCAGGACTTGTAATTTTATAAGTATAGATATATTACGTATACAGGGTGTAACAATACCAAGTGATAATACTTTATGTTGTGTATGTGTCCTTTACTCTATATAATTTACTGTGAGAGTAGCAGCGATGAAAGAACATTTTTGTAATTTGTATGGGCAAGCGCCCCAACATCATTAATTTTTCCATACAAAGGTAAAAAAATACTACTTTCACAGCGAATTTTGTTACACCCTGTATAATACATAGGTTCACTTATAAATACCGTATACGTAGTACGTACAATGTACATTCTTTTATTATTTTATAACATTACTTTTGTTGCAGCATTTGTCAAAATATTCAAATATACAAAATATAATATTAGATTATTATTTGTTAGTATTTCCACAGAATTAATCAGACATACTGTATTTCAAATTGAACATTTCTCGTAGAATGGTAGTTATTACGTTCTCACTTCTCTTCAAGTATCACAAATGAGGTTTATGATACTATGTATTCATTTCAGAGCGCTCACTTTTATTCGTTAATTTATCGAGTGGAGCGTACATTTTCCCTAACCGCGAGCTAAATTGAACCGAAAACCAGGTGTTTTTTCATCGGCCCACGATTTATTTTATCGAAATATCAACGTTTGCCGCTTGTCCACATCCGCCGTCACCGGAACGTCACCGACAAAATTTATACAAGACTAGATGACGCCCGCAACTCCGTTGCGCCAAAACTCGTTTATCGCGCAGGAACCGTACATTTTTCCGGGACAAAAAGTAGCCCATGTCCATTCCCGGGACTCAAAGTATCATTATGCCAAATTTCAGCAAAATCAGTTCAGCGGTTTGGGCGTGAAGAGGTAACAGACAGACATACACACTCACATTTATAATATTAGTGATGTTTGTGTAAACACCGTTGTCCTTGAAACCATCAAATGAGCCCGTCAAAATGAACATTTTTATCTATGAAAACAATGCTGGGAATTAAAAAAAAATCTGTCTTCATACAAATTGCCTATCCGGGCATCCGTATGGGTATGAACTATGAAGATGGCATTTTTTTGAGTTCCCAGCATTTTTCTCATTGAAAAAGTTGTTCATTTTGACGGGCTCATTTGATGGTTTCAAGGATAAAGGTGTTTACACAAACACACTGTATAAAAGGCCACAATAAATAAACAAAATTTCAACTAATGCAACGGAATAAATGCATTTAATTTAAAATGCATCCAGATGAAATGCAATTACAAATCACTCCGCAAGCCTCTATACAAGGCCCCCATTTTTTATGGGTCCCACACCGCCCCTCTTTAGGCCTTCAGCGCCCACAAGGGGGCGTTATCGCCCACTTTGAGAAATGCTGGTTTAGCAGCCGATGCCGCCGCTGCTTTGTAGTGGCGTAAAGCAAAATGAAATCTATAGCCTCGGTAATAAAGTAGCATTTTATTTTATTTTTGTCGGTGACGTCCCGGTGACGGCGGCGGTGGACAAACGGCATTCCAGTTCGTTAGCTCCGTGGAAATTTATTAATATTGCCATTCTGTTTTCAGGTAAGCCCAATTTAGTTAACACGAGCCCAGCATTCAGGTAAGGAGTATTTATTTTTACGACCAAATAGTTTAGCATTAAAAATGTTGAGAACACTGACGGCTAAATAATAAAAATGGCGTGGACTTAAAAAAATATAATTTTTGCTTTACTTTTGAAATGAATTTAAATCACAGTAGGGGTTAATATTATTACTTAGTATATTTTACATTTAAAAATATTAATTTAATTTGTACTTAAAATATCCCCTAGTTATCGGGGGTAAATTTTGCACCTTAGAATATAAATTCCAATTAGTGCTTTTTTATTCCAATTTAGAACACTTTTTACCGTAAACACCAAATACCCAAAAATATCACTTCTTTAACAATCAAACCTTTATGGTGCATCGACTAACCGAGTTTGTTTCGCCGGTTTCTCGGTAAAGGGTTAGTATGGCTTCGATAACAGTAACCGTAACATTCAATTACCGTCGTTCCCCTTGTTCCGTTGTAAGCGGAATTGGTCCCCGAAGACCGGAGTAGGCGCGGTAGGGTTAAGACCGTTAAGACTACACTTTTGAAGTAAACAATGCTTAACAGTTAACATTCTCTCACGCCCCATCGTTGGAAGTTTATAATATTTCACTTTTTTTTTTATTATAACAATGGGGGCTTCGGAAACCCAGTCATGCCATGCCTTTTATCCGGTTTCCTAGGTTTATTTGCAAGAGTTAAGTACCTATTTAACATCGCTTTGATTGGCTTACTCGAAATCATTATATCAATCAACAGGATAAACCCCTATCAAGAAAACCTCCGAAATCGGGTATGAGATGAGTAAAAAAATAAATCCTAAGAATCAAACACTGCGCATTACTCCTTCCATTGTTTCCAAGCGCTCTTAGAGTTGTGCATGGCTTAAACACTTTGCCTATACTCTCTCCTCTCTCCTATAGACTCTCCTTTCATCTGACGAGAGCCCTATACTGGCAGTATAAGAATCTCGGAGGCAACACAACTCGGAACGGACTATTAAGGGTCACTTTAACCTCTAATAAGGGCCCAATGATTGGATGATGGCGAATTATTATCTCTGTGGAGGGGTCGTGAAGTGTGATTATATTAGGGTAATCTGCGACCTCGGCCGTGCTAAACGACGAGAGACGCCGTTTGCCGAGGTGTGAATTATGTTTTTACAGGACAGACACTAGGGTTGTCGATTTTACAGAATTTCTTGCAAGTGAAGTTCTAACTAAGGCTCTGGATAACTCTTAGTGAACAATTCTTAGCTGTGTTGTTTTTTTTTTTTATTTTTTTTATTTTTTATTTTTTCCTGATGAGTAGCGTTTTCCTTGTGTCAGAAGTCAGAACACGTGATATGATTGAAAATTAAGAGCTGAGGCCTGAGAGATTTACATAATCTAGATCTTACGAGTATCTGTGTCGCAGCCAACTGGTTTAAATAGCCGTTCAATCAAACAGCTAGCCCTTTGACTGAACAACGTCATTCAATCACACGTCTAGCTTTTTAATTGAATATTTCAGTCGCTCAAAACGTTCAACACTACAGCTGATTCAAAAACAGCCGTTTGATTGAATTAGTTCAGTGCTCACCTCCGCGGCGCTAGGTGCGTTTTGTTTACAATATGGCGTCAACTAGCCGGAATTTGTGGTTGTATTAAGATATTTTTCGTAAATATACGTTACAAGTGTTATTAAAGTGACGGGAATTATGGGAGCACATACGAGTGAATCAAAATTAAAACAAATATTCGAGGAGAAATTACGGAATTATGAAATGCATCACCAAGGTAATTATTGAAATTTTGTTCAAAATGAGTTAGAAACTTAGAATACAATAATTTAATCTACTTGTTATCATTACATTTGTGTAATAATAACACTAAACTAATGGTCACCTTAGTAAATTTGCCATTTAACCAGTTAGCTTAGCGTCGTCTAGCTGTAGTGTTGAACGTTGCAGTCAACAAGTCGGCTAAACGACGTATAGCCATGTGATTGAATGGCGTTGTTCAGTCAAAGGGCTAGCTGTTTGATGGAACGGATTTTTTAACCAGTGGACTGCGACATCTACACCGCCGCGAATTGGTAATTATTGGTTTACTTGCTTTTGTGGTTTAAAAGATATCACATTTTTTAATGTCTTATGCTGAATACATTTTCTTGAGAAATTACTCCTAATTAAATTTTTTCTATATTATGTAATCCTGCAGTTTTTGTCGTAGTTGGTAACCCTACGTTTTGTCGCACTTATAATTATTATTGTTACGACGAGAATTAACGGAAGATTTTAAATTTCCGTAAACATTCCGTGGGTTTGTTTTGACAAAGTCTTAACTCTTGATTAAAATTAGTTTAAAAAGATTTTATTATTATTAGTCGAACCTAATTAATTCGCGGAAGTAATTACTTGACTTAAATAAACATTAACTGTCTTTTGTTTGTTGAACGAGTTTGTTATGATTAAGTCAACTGTAGACGTATAATTTTTCGGATTTCTTCTTGTTTCTCTTAAATTAAATGTATCCCACCAAAAACATAAAATGTAAAAGGAGCCAAGCAAAATATTGCATATACCTATTCAATACTTCTGTCGTAAAACGTTTTCAGATCACATTCAAGCTAAGCCTTCAACTTATTTTGTAATTTAAATCAACATTCAGTAAATTTATCAATAGATTTCTTTATTTTATAATTATTAGTGGCTTGGCAATGAGCACTAGAGAAATAATCAGCGACTAATTGGATTTATTGGGTACCATCGGCCACATGCGAAGTTAGTCGTTACATCTATATGTAACGACTAACTTCGCGTGTGGCCGGTTATATTAGGGTAAGTATATTTAATTAGGTAACCTATGTACTAAAACACTTTACGCTTGCCGTCTGTGTAAGTATAATATGCAGTTTTATACTTGTTTCTCTTGTGCTCATTGCCAAGCCACTATAATAATTATAAAATAAAGAAATCTGCTACATTTACTGAATGTTGATTTAAATTACAAAATAAGTTAAAGGCTTGGCTTGAATGTGATCTGAAAACTTTTTACGACAGAAGTATTGAATAGCTATGCAATATTTTGCTTGGCTCCTTTTACATTTTATGTTTTTGGTGGGATTTCATTTCTTTTTTGAAGGCTTTTTTTCTTTTCTTTTCAGGTCATGTTATAACTTTTCTGTACTTAGCTTAGCACTCATGTCTCATTCTCTATCTCCTTTATATATATTTTTTTGAGGCTTCGTAAGTTCCATAGGTGGACAACGTAACGAAAATACTTCTGAGTTCTGAGTCGATTATAATATTGACTCTTAAGCTTGAATACTTGAAGGTGGTTAATTTTAGCATAACCGTTGAATACATAGCAGGACTGATGTAAGCGCCTCGACGTTCCTCGCAGGAAAGGAGCACACCTTATTTCGCGTGTAAGGAGTGTATATCGCAGTACTGATTACATTTGTATTTTAATCGAATTTAATTATTGTTTCGTTGTTGACGTTGTTAATACTATTTTTATTTAATTAATACCAATTTCATTAAATACCATCGAGGAAATTGATTCCTAGGCAGTTGATGGACCTATGTCATTTGGTCAGCTTATGTCAACTCAATGTTAGCTGTGATCGGTCGGATTTGTTTGACTTAACGCAACCAAATTACTTAGGTCCACCATCTGCCTAGGAATAAACTTCTCTGATAGTACATAACTAACTTAAAGGCATTAAAGCCGTAACACAAATATGCAGTTGAAACTCATACTGTTCTTGCAAAGTTACAATTAACATAAAAATATTTTCGTTTATTTAATAAAGTATTATATTATTATTATTATATTTTATTTCAGTTTTTAGGTTTCCCTGTCCAAAAGATGAAAACGGGACCCTATTATTAATAAGTCTTCGCTGTAAATGTCCGTCGTCCATCCGTACGTCACCAGGCTGGATCTCGAGAACCGCAATAGCTAGATAGTTGCAATTTTCACAAATTTTGTATTTCGGGTGTCGTTATAAAAGCTAATAGTCCAATTAAAATAAAATAAATTATTAAAGGGGGGCCTCATACAACAAACACGATTCTTTCCCCTTTTTTTGCTCTATATCCATGATGGAAACAGTAAGGTTTTTGAAAATTTCAGAAAATACTCAACTGTATTTTAACTTTAATAATTATTAATAAAAACTAAATTAACTTGTTATTTAAGGGGGGCTCCCATACCAATTTACGGTACGGAACCCTATGTACGTCAGTCCGACTCGCAGTTGGCCAGTTTCATAATTTTTCCTTTCATTGTGAATAAAGACCTATCCGGGTACCTAATTTCAAAGTTCTAAGTCTGCTAGAAGTACCTTAGAATTTTGATGATCTGTCAGTCAGTGAGTGACAAAATGTAGTAACTTTGACCATCCGTAACTATTAAACTATTTATTGAAATTTAATGTAATTTGGAGGTTAAACTAGTGTTAATACTTGCTCTTAGTGACCGAAATTCCAAATCCCTAGCTTTGTTAACATCGAAGATAAAGGGGGTGTGAAATAGCCGTGAACCGCTTCGAGAAAAGTATGGTACGGCCGTGCCTTTGCTAAAAAGCTTGGCTGGGGCACTGCCGTGCCCCCAGATATTAAACAACACGAACACAACATCGATAAAGTTCCCTGCTCCATACCCATACTTATCTCGAATTTTCCGAAATATTTAAATAGAAAACAACCGCTTCGATTTCTGACTTAATCTCGACTTAAGAGGGCGACTAACGCAAAAAATGAAACATCGTCCAGAAAGAACTCACACTCACGCCCGTCTTTCATATGCCAGGTGAAAAAGAACGACGCGGATTCATCGCCAAATTAGTTTTTTCTCAATAACTCGATAAATATTAATACAACATTTTAAAAATCGGCTAGTTGAGATTCTCAATGATAGAATTTTATACAATGTGTTAAAATAATAACTTAGTTTAATGCACGGTTAATACAATATTATATGAAAAATTCGTGAAAATTAGATGCATCTTTGTGATTTATTTCTATCGAGAAAATGTTAAAATATCGTGTTTTCGATAAGTCGGATCCTCGGAAATATAATGTAGTGTCTATGTTTAGAAAATGAAATAATTCGGGGCTGATTTTCAAGTAAGTATAAAAATGAATTATAATTAGGGTTAGTCTTCCCCTTAAACCTTTTTGATGCAACCTGTGATTTTTGCCGACTTTTTTTAATCCTTCAACCATTTCAATTTTATCACTTCAAAACTAATCCTGATTAAAGTGATGATGATGATTATCACGTAGTATGTGATGAAGTTTATAAAGGGCGGACAAATCTTATTATCCACCCCCTGACATTTCACACACACACAACTCTGACCTTTACGTATCTGATTGATGCTTTGCTTTAAATCTTTTAGTTAGGTGTAAGTGTTTTAGGTTGTTGATTATTTTAATTTATAGCTTTTAATTTTAATTTGATTCATATAAAGTACGATAACTTAATCGTCTTATTTAGGCAAGATATAAGTATTAACTATTAAGTATGTACTTAGTACTTACTTACGGTTATTTTTGAGGTGTTTTACGAGTAGTGCAGACGAAATCTGCAGTGTCTTAATTTGTGAATGCGATAAACTGAAATGATCATATTATTATTCTCATCAAAATCATTAGCATTCCCAATTTTTACTTTTAATTTTTAGCTGATTTTATAGCCTGGACGAGACTTATGATTCCAATATGATAGCTACTACATCCAAATCGTGAACCCTGTAAAGTCCTTTATGTCCATTTGAAGGTTAAATCTTCATATCTATAGTCCAGTCCAGTCGCAGGCTTTCAGTGCAACGTGCAAGGATTCTAGAAAATACTCCCGCCCTTTCTTCGCGCATGCGCGCCGCATGCTGTCCCGCTCTCGCGAAGTGCGCGGCAGTCTTCACTGCGCAGTGAACCGCGACACGCGGACCGCAAGACCAAAGACCAAACATGATCGTAGGACCACCAAGAATGGACCTCTGTCGGAAGCGTGACCACAACGCAACCAACAACGGTACCGATTCTTTATTTGTGTATGACGCAGTTTTTATGCAACGAATGTTTACAGTTTACTGTTTTGTAGCGCCAGTGGCGTACTGCGTAGCGCGATGTCTCGATTTTGTAAATGAGAGATTTACGCAGATTTACTACGTCATACGTTCATTCATGCGTTTCCAGGGTAAACCGGCGGTGTTGCCAATTATGAAAACAAATATTCCCGGGAATGAGAAATACAAAGATATGTTTATCTCTTTGTATATCTACCGGCGAATTTCCTGTGTATTTAGCAGCTTATTCCTTAGAATTTCGGGGACAGAAGACATGAATAATAATTATTTGTATGTCGTGTTGGCAAATCATTCTAAGATACTTACCCCAATTTTATTTTTCCACTTTGATTTTATACATATAAACAACAATAAGGTCGATACCCTTATATTTTATCTGATACTTACTTAAACAGTTTCAGGTATGTACTGCTGTAAACAGTTTCAGATAAGTACTGCTTAAATTTACCGGATAAAAGGGGTGATTTTCCGTTTGAATTGGCAACACCGATACCGGTGCGACGTAGAAGCTCGAAGGGCAAAGGGCTCTCGCGACTTGTTGCGCCCCAATGTTTACGACTGTAACCGACGATTCATACTCAATTAATATTATATTTAATTGCCTAATTATACTATTTGAATCATGACTCAGAATACGCTTGATACAATTTTAATTAGCTGGTAATTTACTTAATTTTGGGCGGCAATCTGATTAAGTTTGTCGCAAATTATGATTTTGAATCTGGAAATACCTTTTGGGTTATTGTTTTTCAGTTAAAAGGCAAATAAGTCTAATAGATACTTAAGTTTACCATAAGTATAGATGGTTAGAATAAAAATTTGTGCCTATAATATGTATGTAAGCAAATGCTTACATACATATTATAGGCACAAATTTTTATGTCACCAATGTCACCTTCAGGGCAAATGCCCTGAAGGTGACATTGGAACTTTATACGCACTACTTACTTTGTACTGTTTCAATAAAGATATTTTAGCGTAAGTCCTCAGTCCTCACTAAGATAACGAACCTTTACATTTCAATTGGCGGATTTTGTTTACATTTTACGATGATTTTGTTGGAATCGGCGACACTTAATGATTTTATCGTCGTTTTATGTGGTGATTAACTCTGAGGTCGGCCCGACCTACGGCCGTCCTTGTGCATTTACATCAATTTGTTTGATATTTTTATAATATAATATCTATGGACGCTTCACACCACGTCAGTCTGGCCCCGTGGTAAGTACCTGAAGGACTTGTGTTACAGGTACCAGACAACGGAAATATATTTAATACTTTTATACTATACATATATTTAAGATTTTTATTATATGATACACATATTTAATACACATCCATGACCCAGGAATTTTATAAACTTTTTGTTCCGTCGGCGGGACTCGAACCCGTGACCTCCGGCTTGAGCTACCAACGCGCTCACCACTGCGCCACGGAGGTCGTCGAAAATTTGCTTATTCAAATCGTGTTTGTGAATTGAACCTTTGTATTACCGATACGAAATGTTTTGTTCATTTCAGAACGAAGCTGCGAAGTTGTCTGTAGTTTTAGTAGTAAAGTACATGTTTTAGACGAAAGTAATTTAATAGTTTGAAGTTAAACTTAATAAGTTTATGTAAACGATATGGGTTACATGATTTCCCATGGGAACAGGAATCGCGCGGAAACCACGAACCTTAACAAAAAGTGCATCCGTTTTTCGTAACGGAAGAACTTAGAACACCCATTCTGTCATAATATTGTACCTCTATATAATTTTTAAGTACGGTTTGGTACTCCTAATATATATTCTGTGGGACGTTATGCTTAATGCTTATATCGTCGTTTGTTGTTTGAATAATATTATGTTCGTTGTGATAGAAATAGTAAGCTTGAGAACTTTCCACTTCAGACGTTGAAACGATAACTCTTTTAAGAAACTCCTATCTTCAGACAAACTTTGATAGCGCGATTCAGGATTATGCGCAGCTTTGCAGCTTTGTAGGATAACACGCTATTTTAGGGTATGCATATAAAAAGATGTTTGCACATCACAGAGTACAGACCTACTCAATAACCATGACAAAACTTCGACAAAATAGGTCCACCTAAAAAGAGTTTGGCAACAGACATTGCGACCCGTAAGATTTAGATTTTTAAAAATTTTAAGAACCTTACAAATAAACTGTAACAAATATTAATGGCTACTTAACCTAGTGTTCAAGTAGCTTTATAACAAAACTCCTATACGTAATACAACCCCAAGCTACAATTGGTGAGTAATAAATAAAGTGTAATTTGCCGTGAACGCGTGGGACAGTCGGTTTGTGCATTTAATCACTATCCTTTAAAGGTCACTAGAAGGGAGGGAAAATGCACCCACGTAGCTACGGCTGATAGAACATTTTAATTGAGCAAAAACTACTTTATTTTTATACCAACAAGCCACGAAATTGAACGCATTAAACGCTAGTGTTGTCAGGAAAGTAATTTTTGCCTAAAGTTGGTACTACTAATATATATTCTGTGCCTAAAGATTGAGAAATTAAGAGTCTTTAGTCTAATAATTGGATTTTCCAATAAGCTTATAGTATGAAACAAAATACAAAAACTTAAAAATATATTCTACTGCAAAATATTATAAGCATAGCTCATAGAGTAGGGTAGAGAATGAATTTTTAATTAAGTAGGATGATACGTTGTGCAAACTAAATTATGCTTTATTACATAAGTTCTAAAGCTCTATTTACTATTATTTATTTGTAACGTTGTAACTAAGTTTTGAAGATATTTACAGTACACTTTATATAGTGCAATCATATAGTGAGGAGTAAGTAATAAATGAGCCAGCAACTTTGAGTGAGAATTAATTTAGACACAGAAAGTTTGTAATACCAGTTTTTCCATGTAAAGGACATGGAGGACCTAGGGCCTAAAATAACTTCGTAGTCCGTACTAAAATTGATCTTAGTTGACTTAGCGCGCTTCAGTGATTTCAGCTGAAACATATACATTTTTAAATAACACAATATGGATGAGTTGAGTAAAAAATATTAAACTAGCTTAGAAAAAAATAATACAGCATAATCTGCAGGAATCATTATTCTAGACGTAACGTATTTTGTAAATGGTATCAAAAATGTTGAACTTTTAAAAGTTATGCGAACTGTCGAGCGTTTAAGTATATTTAGCTGGCCGTCTTCCAAAACCATAGCGTAATGAACTAACTCATTGTACAATTTAAAACCTTTACATTGCAGGATTTGAATAGCCTGAAATAATTAGGTAGGATGTTGTTGTCTTCTAATTTGTTCGCATTACGACGTGAGAAAAGGCATGGTCTATCCATACTAATATTATAAATCCGAAAGTGTGTCTGTCTGTCACCTCTTCACGCCATTGAACTTATAGTGATTTGTGTTGAAAGGTATGAAAATACTTTGAGTCCCGGGAAAGGACATGGATCCTCTTATTCCGGAAAATGATCGGTTAGCGCGCGATAAACGATTTTTTGCGTATAACGGAGTTGCGAGCGTCATTTAGTTATTGGATAAGCTATGGAGGGCTTTGCCCAGCAGTGGGACATCATATATAAAACTAGAAATATTTTCAGTTCTATGCAACATTCGGATAGCTACTGATATTATGATGTTGTTTTTGCTTCTCCTTAGTCCATCTGAACGCTAACTGAACATTTTAGGGGATGACACACTGTTATAATCATTTTCCTCTTCCATTCGAGACGCGACTCATTAAAAAATTAAAAATTATGCTGAATTTAAAGAGAAATGAATCATTCATTCAAATTAACAATTACTCGAGTAGACCGTGTGATAACTGACAATATTAGGTAGGTATATTTATGTAAAGTGTATATCAAAGGTACTATCAATAGAATTTGTGAATCGTTACTAGTATCGAAGTTTTCGACAAAAATAACCGTTTCTACAAATATCTCAAAGTATCTAGGGCGCTGTCCAATCGGCCGAATACTTTCAGGAAATTAAAAATCGGTTCACAAACGACGGAGTAATCGTTGAACATAAAAAAACGAACATATTATCACCTCCTCCATTTTGAAAGTCGGTAAAAATTGTAGCCTATGTAGGTATTATTCTAATGTATGAGCTGTATTATTGTAAAGTTTCATTAAAATTTGTTCAGTAGTATTTGCGTGAAAGAGTAACAAACATCCATTCATCCATACATACAATATACATCCAAACTTTCACCTTTATAATATTAGTAGGATATGATAAAGAAGAATATGGTACCAATTACTATGGTAACTTTTATGAATATGGTACCATATTCGGATGAAAACCTATACTTACACCAAAAGAAAAAAATTCAAAATCGGTTCACAAACGGCGGAGTAATCGTTGAACATAAAAAATCGAACATAACACCTCCTCCATTTTGAAAGTCGGTTAAAATTATTGCCTAGTGTTATTCTGATGTAAAAGCTATATTATAGTATAGTTTCATTAAAATCTGTTCAGTAGTTTTTGCGTGAAAGAGTAACAAACATCCATACTAATATTATAAACATCTACTCTTTCGCTTTTATAATATTAGTAGGATAAAGAAGAATATAACGTATAGTTTTACATTATTGAGGACAATGAAAATTTACGCATAAACATTAAATACTACGAATTGCCACACCCTTATTTTGTTATTGTTTCATCAATAAAGTGCCAATTTATATCATCAATATAACTTTCCAACTCATAATTGACAAAATGATCTTACAATTACACTCAACATTTACAAGTCTCCCCGGGGTTAAGTATTCAAAAACGCCGAAAAAACTTTTACTGCCGCAAAATGGACTAACAGCCTGGCAAAGTAATTCACTGGGTGTCGTAAACCACTCCGTTTGGCCTAAATCTCCCTTTTCTTTTGTTTTGTTTTACCTTGGCAATATTTCTACTGAGCATTCGTACGAGTGCTTACAGTACAATTAAACTCGCTGCAAAAATATTTGCTCAAACGTTTTACATGTTAGGCGGTGACACGAAGAGAAGAATGTAAGTTTTTATTTAGTTTTCAAATCGTATAAAATGGGTTTTTATAACTAATAAATGTTGTTTAACTGTTTGTAACTGTCAAGAAATTATATAAATATGTAATTATAAAGTCTTACCCCATTGCTTACGTAGTAACTATTTAGTAATATCTCCCTTTACTGATTGTAGATAAAATTATAATGTTATCGAATCTGCTCTCTTTATCTGTCATTCGACTTTTTGATATTAACTTGATTATAGTTATTTGATGTGTAAATATCTTATAAGCAAAGTCGGAATAAAGCAATTAACAAAAATCATATCATGATAATTGTTTTGAAAATGTAATTGGTGTACCTAATTAATTTAAAATTTAAAAGCTATCGTTTTACAATTCGCCGCATTTCTATTGTTAATTGACATTTAACACAATATTATGATAATTGAATCGCTGTCTGTCGCTAATTACTTATTAATAAATAATAGGTAATAGCCTATTTTGTATTCAACTGTAATTATTTTATTAAATCACTAGGTATTTACTTGGCTCTACAATCTAGAGTTTATATTGAAAGTTTTAAAAGAAAATTTGTCTTTACCTAGTCGTATCCAATTTCTTTTTGAATAAAAATCTTCATATTAATTTTAATTTCTATTATATATAATATTATTAAATGAGTTTTTTATTTCGTCGCATCAAAATCACTTTCATATTTATATCCATAACTGTACATTTTGTCGTATAATACTGTCTGCGAATTTTAAAATAATATCTCTATGACCTATCCAAAAGGGTTTAGCGTCTAAAGTCTAAACTTTTCAATATTAAAGATGAAACATACACGTCACTTACGCTCTTATATTATTGTGTATCTTCATCTTATTAATAACATATGTATGAGGATATTTCTAACATTGTTTTATTTGTTCATTATAATTGTAGCGGGTCCAATTAGTATTTGGCGTTCATTATCCTAGCTGCAGTCCTGGCGCAGGCTCTACCGTGCTTCAAGTACCCACTACCGCTTGTGTGTTATGTAATTATTATTTTCAGCTTTACTATTACTACATGTTTTTGCTTTTTGAAGTGAAAACTTCTTTAGCGGCGATGAGCACTTTTGTGGGATGGGTAAAAACTGTGAAACTCGCGTCAGATTCTCGTGCTGATCGAAAAACCGTAAGACGGTTGGAGAGTAGTGTTGTAACATCGAAATCGATTAATCGAACAATCGATTGTTTTTTTTCGATTGTCGATGTTTTTTAATCGATTGTAAGGGTTTCGATTTTTTAAAAATTGATTTTCACAAAAAATGGGTTAAAAATTTAATCGATTGTAAGGGTTTCGATTAGTTAAAAAAATCGATTTTTTTAGAATCGATTTTCATAAAAAATTGGTTAAAAATTTAATCGATTGTAAGGGTTTCGATTAAGTGATTAAAAAATCGACTTTTTAAAAATCGATTTTCATAAAAAATGGGTCAAAAAAATAATGCACAACGTTAATAATCAAGTTTTTTTTTGCCTTACTGGGTTCGCCTGAATTTGTTTTTTATATAGCTTTATGTTTTGTCTTATTATTATTCGTGTTTGTTTTATTATAACAGTTGATTAGGATCATCAAAACAATTTGAGCTAAAAGTTATCAAATAATAAAAGGCAGGTAAAAAGCCTGTTTAAAACAACTATATTATTTCTCTAAAATAAATAAAAATCGTAAAAGCTCTCTTTATTTCATCTGTTAAGCTTTTCGCTTCATTTTCGTTTATTTTCACGATGAAAATACTAAAATACTTAAACTAATAAAACCCTTAAGCTCTCAAGTAATAAAGTATTTGTTTAATTAAACTCAAAACCCGCAGGCAAATGTCGACGCCCTTGTCAGATACATGTAACTTTTTAAATAAAATTCGTTAGTTTCAAAAGCTCCAGACGAAAAATTTTACGTATGTTTTAATTTAAATTATAAAAGAATGCTGTTCGCTGAAGGTTTAAAAGACGAATTTAAACTATTAAGTATTTAATTTTGAAGTAAAATGTGATACAAATATAATTGAAGCTTATTTTACTGATTTACGAAAATGGAGATTTTTGTTTTATTATGATAGTTTCCTTTTTAGGGTTTCGTACCCAAAGCGTTAAAACGGGACCCTATTACTAAGACTTCGATGTCTGTCTGTCTGTCTCCAGGGTGTATTTCAAGAATATGTAAACTTTTGAAAAGACACGTCACTCGTCAGAGTTGAACAAGAAAAGTGAATTAATGTTTCATCAAAACGAAACTACTGGTGCTATGTAAAGTCCTAAGTTAAATTGATATTTCAAATATAAATGGTAATAAAATCAACAACATTTTATTTATAGTCATCCAGCTATCAATCGTTTATATTGACGACCTCCGTGGCGCAGTGGTGAGTGCGTTGGTAGCTCAAGCCGGAGGTCGCGGGTTCGAGTCCCGCCGACGGAACAAAAAGTTTATAAAAAAAGTTCCTGGGTCGTGGATGTGTATTAAATATGTGTATCATATAATAAAAATTTTAAATATAATATGTATAGTATAAAAGTATTAAATATATTTCCGTTGTCTGGTACCTGTAACACAAGTCCTTCAGGTACTTACCACGGGGCCAGACTGACGTGGTGTGATTGTGAAGCGTCCATAGATATTATTATTATATATTATTATTATTGGCGCGTTGCTTCCTCGGAAGTGTTTCAGCTGCTATTGTGATGAAAATACTTTGCGGGGGCGCGCCTACGTCGCTTAGGCTATATTTAACAGGTATTGAAGTGTATACTCGTTATATCACGGCTAGCTATTTATGTTTCATAAGCTTCTTCCATTCAAATCTTTTAAAAAAGGAAATTATAGGAAGTTTAAGGCAGTCATAACTTAGTCCTGAAAGCTTTATCAGATACTTTTATTATTATTATTATTAAACATGCAATAATACACTTTTACACTTACACTTATTTAAATTGCGTTAGGAATTACAATATTATTACTTAACCTGGAGACCCCAAACTAGGCAAAGCAAAGGCAAATCTTGGTGGTCCGTTTTATTTTATTACAAACTATGATTTAAGGGCGTTCCGTCCGGAGATTCCGTAATTGACCGTATTTAAAACCTTATAAACTTATAATCTGAAAGCTACAAAGTTATAATAAAAATACACCAATAATCTTCAGTATATCAACATTCCTTTTGTCGTTTTAAATTTTCTATTTTTGTTTCTTATACTCATGATATCAGCTTCCAAAGTAATACCAATTTGTTAAAATTCAAGCATACATTCAGCATCTCCTTAGGATTTACAAATTACTTTTATTTGAAACTCACGCCAATTGATCGACAATATCATAAACTACATATTCGCCGTTTAAAATTTTTTTTAGGACAATTTTGAACTAAGATAAGTAAAAATAATAGGGTTTTGGCGCGATCTCGGCAACGCGGCAAATGTATGGCCAAGGTCGTTTGCTCGGGGGACGGCCTTAACGCGAGTCTGTGCAAAAGAACAAACATCATTAAAATACTACATTAATAATTATGTTACAGTTGTTACCCAATATATATCACATAGTATAGTTATCACTTAATGCTAGACTTTTTTCCTGTTCTAAGCTGTTTACAGTTTAGACATTGAAATAATTATTACGCTTAACTGTAGTGGATCAAACAGCACTTCAGACACACGGTCCTAAATGGAGTGGATCATGTCCTGCACCTCGCTAGGTCGAAAAACTAGAAAAATAAAAACTCTTTAGGCTTTCCGATCTAGCGAAGTGCTAGATTTATGAACCATCAGAGAAGTTGATTCCTAGGCAAATGGGGGGCCTACGTAGTTTGGTCGCGTTACGTCAAACCCAGCTGACAGATCACATTAGCTTTGTCCACACTGGCCTTTTTTTTTTGTTCATCAAGGGCATGCGTTATAGCGCAGTCAACAGCGAACGTGAGGCATGCCCGTAACGAGCGTTGAAATCGTAGCGCTCGCTATGACACTTTTCTTTCAACGTATGTGGATTTTGACGCATTTAATTATTGAATATGCCAAACGAAAGTTGAATAAAAAGAAGATGACGAAAATTGAAGATGAAATTACATAATGTGGACATAGCTAATTAACATTGAATTGACATGACCAAATGACGTTGGTCTGCCAACTGCCTAGGAATCAATTTCCTCGATGGTACATAACTATAAACTCAGGTTATAATAAACACCGTTAAAGGGATAAGACAATTTAGATTATATCTAAACATTTAACTGCTCAAATTAATTACCTCAGTATCTCGGTGAAATCTTGAGAGCTGTTTGTTTTACGTGAGGTCTGTACTCTGTAGCACTCAGTTAAGCCGATTGCAGTGAAATTAGTGAAAGTTACTAGTGCTGTACTACACAGTACACTAGTCTCGAGGCATAGAAAATACTTTGGGTGTTCTGTTTGTATAAATAATTCTATAACTAGACCTTTGATTGCTTGATTTGCTGGTTTACATCGTATTTTGTTTAAAAGATAATATAAAGGGCAAGGCTGACTTTGTAGATCAACTTCAACCCTTAGATATAATCTTAAATACTTTATGCTTTAAGCTTGTTTTCGATAGGGACAAATAAATCACGCAATCACAAAGGCAATACTTTAATCATATTAAAAAAAAACATGAAAAGCAAAACCCATTTTTTCTGTATTCAGCTATACAAAATTTAAATAATCACTCAATGAAAAAACTTGTAAGCACTGTAATGCTAATATGGCGAAATTAAAAACTTAATTAATGGTTCCGCATCGCTGTATTGAAGATGTTCTCATTTATGATATTAATTCCGTGGGAAGTAACCGACAATGGTAACCGACAATGGTAACCGACTCTGTAACTGCCTATCAAAATCGGCCAAGCCATTTCGAGCCTATTAGATGTGAACAAAGAAACAAACTTACTCTATACAATAAAATATAGACTATAGACTGTATAGAGTATAGACATAGTAAAAAGACTAACAGCCGCACTCAGATACATTTAATAATTGAATGAAGAGTTTGACATAATAATACGGGAGCCCTAGAACATTTTTTTTTACTACCAAGCTAATAGTACGGAAGCCCTAGAACATTTTTTTTGTGATTAAGTACTAACAAGTTAATTTTTTGTGAGTAGCTACATTTTGATAAGACAAACAACATTTTTATTTTCGAAAAATTTCAAAAGTGGTAGCTAACAGAAATAGAAAGGATTTCATACTTTGATTTGAAAATATGAATCGTTCTATTTGTAGGACAATGTTACTCTTAAGTTATATAACTATTAACCTATGAATATACAAAAAATCAGCTTGTTAATGTTCCGTTTTAGGGTTCAGTAGTCAACCAAGTTTTGTTGATCACAGATACAGAACCCTATAACGGAATCTTCATTTAATTACAAAATTCGTCTCTGAGTACGGCATTTAGTGACTTATACTTATTTTTCCTTTGAAAGGATACATGAAAAGTCTTCTCCGTATCTTCACTGTTTAATCAATATTATTTTCCGGAGCTAGGGAACACCTATAAATTGTATTCTATCTTAGATCGTTAATAAACGTCAAGTCAATAGATCGTCTGTTCGCGGGACATTTTTCTCTGAAAATTGAGGTGAAAGAGCAGAATACTAAACAAACTTATAAATATTTGCGAAAAAAATTCTTCAGTTCGAAGTTTCCTTTAAATATCTTTATTTACTTATAGGGCTTTTGCCATACATGGCATGCTAGCCCTTCCTTGTGTTTATAACTTTAAATAAAATTCTCGTGTCACAATGTTAGATAGCAAACTCCTCCAAAACGGCTTTACTGATTTTTACCAAATTTTATATGCATATTCAGTAGGTCTGAGAATCGGCTACGGGGTACCTACTTTATATATTGATGAGTGCGTTTGTTGAATAAATAATAGTAAATTATTACAGCCTGAGACTGAACGGGATAGCGATCGACGTTGCCATGGTGACATACTTATTTAGTCACTTCAATAAAATAATATGGCAAAGCAACGTTTGCCGGGACAGCTAGTAACTTTATATTATCATCATGGCATTCATTAGGAGTTAAGACCCCCCCATTTTTGTCGTTTAATTTTTACATAAATTTCTGTTTATAGCAATTTCCTTAGGGTCAATTCAGAGAGAACTCGGGCTATTAGACCCATAAAAATTGGACCCAGTTGGTCCAATGACTAGATATGAATTTTTAACATTTTTTCATGTAGCGATTGGACCCAAGTAATTATTTTTTATGACTGTCGGGTTTATGTCCGTAGGGCCAGCAAAAAAGTTGTAGATTAGAATAAAAAACAAAATAATTACTTTGTATGAAAATATTTATTGAGATCGGTCAAGGCTGAAGACAAATTAAAACTTCAAACAATTAGTAAAAATAATAGAAAATAAATCAATATTTGGCCAATAATATTAATATAAAGTATTTTAAAACTAATAACATAAGATTCTTCGTACTTCTTTTGTTTAAAAACATTGAAATAAAACTAAAGTAGGTAATTTTTTTTCTATCAAATAAAATCACAGATTTTATTATAAAATAACTTCTTAGGTGTACCTTGTAATTGTCAATTAGTTATTGTTAATAATAACATAATTTACTAGGTTTAAAAACATTAGAATTGCCAGTAGGTCACTCAAATAATATTATTAAGTATGTAATAATATTATAATTATTAAAGTATGAGTAATACTTTCCATACATTATTTTTTCTAGTTTTTAATAATATTACAATTTTTTAACAAAAATAATCCTTAGATAACATATAAGGCTTAACGTAACAACGTTAAGTATATTCTGTGGTTATAATATAAAAATATATATAGTTTTAACAGTTTTTATTTTATTTTTTTATACTAATAATAATAATAAATCAAGTATTTTTAAAACATAATTCGACGCAGTAGATTTAGGTACATAATAGTAATAATTATAATATAAGTTAATGAGAGTGTTCTAATTTTTAAATATACAAAATAATATTATGGTTATAACTGATTAATTTTGTGCCAACCCTACTTCAAAATTTCTTGCCAGAAAACAATGGATCATAAAAGTGGGTCCAATCGCTAGATGAAAATATGTTAAAAATTCATATCTAGTCATTGGACCCAATGGGTCCAATTTTTTTGGGTCCAATAGCCCCAGTACCCAATTCAGACCGCGACGCGTAGATGCATTTCTGGACAGATCTCTCGCGTGAGACGTCTTGAAAATCTGTCAAATCCATACAAATTTCGAATCGTATCTACGCGTTACTTTGGGTTCTGATTTAACCCTTAAGTATACTGAATAATGTCATGTGTAAACAATCCTAAGTCGTGGCCTGAAACAAGATTGAGATGAATTAGCGAAATTAATTTCCTCGGCTCAAACATTTCACAAAGGACACCAATCACGAGTACATCACACAACATGATCGTTGACAACATGATCGTTATGCTAGACGTCTACAATTTCTCAAAAAAAAAATAATGTCATACAAATACGGAACCCCAAATGTCATAAGTGGGCGTCGTACGTCACGACGCCCCCGCCCCGCCGCGCCCCGCGCTCGCCTGAAGTGGGCGTGGTACAAAGTACAAACATGTTTATTTTTATTTTTAATTTGACCTTTTTAACAATAGCGTAATAGACGAATAAGTTTGTTTTATTTAGGCCCCGATTGTTGGTATATATTCTAGACTTTCTTTTATTTATGTTAGGAGGTTTTATTTTATGCTCGAAAACGTTTAGCCCACATTATTTGTAACTATTTATATCTAAAGGTAAGTCGTTCGCCGGAAAGTGAAAAAGTTGGCCATCTAAGACCTAAAGCTACTTATTCCTTTCGCATGCACAAGAAAATAATATGAAGACCATGCACATGGGAAAAACAAGGAATGTCAAAAAAGTACAATAATTAGAGGAGTAACAGTTTTATACAGTTTTGAAAAAAGTCTATATATATTTATTTCATTTTTGACTCTTTTTAGTGAAAACTTATTATTACTATGTACATAGCTATATTGTTTCCACGCATGGTAAAACATAATATGTTTTACCATGCGTGGAAACAATATAGCAAGATTTTCTTTTGCTTTTTTAGGGTTCCGTACCCAAAGGGTAAAAACGGGACCCTATTACTGAGACTTCGATGTCTCTCCGTCTGTCCGTCTGTTTCCAGGCTGTAACTCAAGAACGGTAATAGCTAGAGAGTTGAAATTTTCACAGATTCTGTATTTCTATTTCGGCTCTTATACAACAAACGTCATTTTTTAAACATTTTTTGCTCGGTATCAATCATGACAACAGGTAGGCACTTGAAAATTTCACAAAAGCTTTAATTATATGTGTACTTTAATAATTATTAATAATATTTTATAAATAAAATAAAAATTTAAGGGGGGCTCCCATACAAAAAAACACAATTTTTGGCCTATTTTTGCTCTATAACGGTACGGAACCCTTCGTGCGCGAGTCCGACTTGCACTTGGCCGATATTTAAGAGAATCTGTAGGTCAATGGCCGAAAATCTATCAATCTGATGACCAGACTTTATTATGTGATAATGTGTATAATATACATATTCTTTACGTACAATAAGGGTTATATTTCAATTTCATGGTTTAGGATGCCTAGCTTGCAGATACGAGTAATAATTAATTTATCATTAAAATACTCAATACTCATGATAAACTTGCTTCTTTCGCCACCGGAACCAATTCAAAATTATGGACCTCTTGACTCGTGCGTTCATTTTTCATTCAAACTGTAATGCAATCATTTCAAATCGTGCTAACTCGGTCAAGTGAAATTAATGTCAGTGCACAAGTACTTGCATAGTAGTTGATTGGAATTCGGAGGTAGACCATCGTAGAGCTTGTCTAATTTGAAATGACGCGCCCCACCACTTCAAAGTTGATATGAAACATTTTTGTACTGTGAATACGAGGGAGGGGCGCGTCATTTCAAGTTAGACAAGCTCTAACTTGGCCACGTTATGTTAAATCCAGCCCACAGCTCACGACTAAAATGAACATAAGTAATCCGACCAAATGACGTAGACCTCTGCCAGCCGCCTATGAATCAATTTGTTCGATTGTACATAATTCGACATAATATTATGAGCTGGTAAACACGTAGATTTCGGTATTAGTAAAACCCACAGGCGTTTTGCTACCCATGTGTGTGCGCAATACAGAAGTGTCCTCGTAAACTTACTAATAATTAACAAGCTAAGATTTAAGCTATTTTGAGTCGTATATATCTATCTTATGGCTTATAACTTATAAGGCTTACTTTTAAAATTAATTGATGTACAAAATTAACTTTTTTAATTAAATTTAAAAGTAACAAAACACAATTACATAACTAAATAACAACGTCAAAGGAAATCGGATTGAAAACAAAGTCTGTTTACTTCTTTAAAACAACAAATTTTCCAGGAAAAGCCTTCGTCCAAAAATAATGGGCCAAGTCAACAAACGCCGCCCGTACTAATTAATTAAACAAAGCGAAATATTTTGTTGTTCGGTTTTGCTCTGTAATCAATAATCATATTATTTGGATATAGAGAGAATAAAAATAATTTATATTGTACTAGATGTCCCGCGCGGCTTCGCCCGCGTAAATTAGGAATTTTACGGCAACCGTACATTTTTTCGCAATAAAATAGTTTTCGTGAGATAAACCATTTCTAATAATTTTTCCTGTTCTAACCACATTTTCGTTTGTTTCTTCGGTCCTATTAGTTTCAGCGTGATAATGTATAGCCTTCTTTGATAAATGAGCTATCTGACACTGCAATTTTAATGTCTTTTTTTAATCAGACCAAAAGTTCCTGAGGTTAGCGAGTACAATCAAACAAACAAACTCTTCAGATTTATAATATTAGTATATGACACCTCCCCCAATTTGAAAGTCGGTTAAAATTGTAGCCTATGTGTTATTATGTGTAAGCTATATTATTGTAAATTTTCATTAAAATCCATTCAGTTTTTGCGTTAAAGAGTAACAAACATCCATACATCCACACATCCATACATCTAAACAAACTTTCGCCTTTATAATATTAGGTAGTAGGATAGGATACAAGTTACAGCAATATAATATATATCCATACTTAATATTATAAATACGAAAGTGTGTCTGTCTGTCTGTCTATTACCTCTTCATGACCAAGCCGCTGAATCAATTTTGCTGAAATTTCGAGTCTATTTTCGAATATATTTTATATATTTCGAATACTTTGAGTCCCGGAAAAGGACATACGATACTTTTTATCCCGGAAAAATGTACGGTTTCCGGCTTCCCACGCAATGAACCTTGGCACAACGGAGTTGCGGGTGTCACCTATATCAGTTTGTAAAATAAATTTGTGTTTTCTTAACATACCTAAATCAGATATTTTAGGATGAATAATTTCACCGCGGGAATCGAACCGGCTAAAAGATAATAATCACTGGTAATAGACCAATTGAAAATAATAACCAGCATCTTAATAATTAAAGAGTTGTTAAATATCTTATACAGGTAAATAAAGAGTTGTTACCTACATTTCTTAATAAAATGTTTTTGTCGCGATGTTTATTGCCAAACTCTTCCGAAACCACTGAATCGATATGATTAAACTGTGTATGGACTGTGGGATGGGTCTGAAAATCGACAAAAAACGTTTGCCGAAACAGTATTTCAATATTTAAAGCTGATAAAATCAAATAAAGCTTAAATATAGACATTAACTGATGATGAATCATAACAAAATTTGTTAACACATCAAATGCTCAAAAGAATTATTGTCACATCGCGGTCAACAACCTTTGAAAGTAGATTAGAAAAAGTCTTCAACCTTTTGTTTTCTTCTTTATTCGCGTCCTAATTTTTTGCGAGGCTTCCCTTCGCAATAATATTTTGTGTAAAAAACGCCTTGAGGCAACGGAACAATATTTGCTCGGACTTTGTTGGTTATTACTTATTTGGTAACTTGTTTTGGGGTAAATTAGACGTAAAAACATGATTATTCTTTACTTAACCTTTTTAAGCTTTTAATTCTTGCATCGCGTTTAAGAGTTTTATGTCTTGAGGTTATTTTCTGTGGTGTTTTGAAAAGAAAATTAGCCAGTTACAAGTCATGATTTTGGCGGGGTTTTATAATGATGATTTACTTATAGTGTCATTGCAAATAACATTAGGGTGCAATATAACATCGTGCGAGTAAAATTCGTATGTATTACACGAATAATATGAATTGAAAAGAACGCTGATATTAAGTGATAACTTATGCGACTGTAAATATTTGTATTGTGATATTTTGTGGTATACTCGTATGAAAGTTTAACCTTTGACCTCTGCACGGAGGTTACTATAGAGGTCATAATAGCTGCATTTAGGTCGCAGTATCACAGTACAAACGTTTTGGTTGCGTAAGAATTGCTTGCACTTGTTTAAACGACTACCAAATACCAATCAATAAAATTCTTATGCTTATTTTTCTGTTGACGCTGTATTATGTTTAAATTTAATTTCATTCCTGTCGGTTAACCGTCCCACAGAGTTAAAAGAAAGTGATCTTGCGTACTGCGCACACACTTTGACCAAATAATATCCTGCACTTATTTATTCTGTAGAAATAATTACTATAGTACTCCTTTTACAGTCACCGAAGCCTGTGCTAGAGGCGTTTAGAGTCTCCTTATTCCTTCTATTTTACTTGATTTGAGTGTTTTTGATTTAAAATATACTAACTATATTATGTAGTTTACTTGAGAAATGTTCGTGAGAAAAGCTTTCGTCGATAGGATTCAAACCCGTTACTAGTTGCATCAGAGCTTAATAACTCGGCGGCATCAATTCCGAAGTCAATGGAGCTTTGAGCTTTCTGTCGAAGCTTTCTGCTTGTATGCCCCAGCTTAGTTCACTGTGGAGCTTACGAAATGGCTCTAGAAGTTGCAAAACTTGTAAAAGTCATAAAACTTATGGAATGTTTATATGGCTTCTGTTATAACTTAGTTATTGTAGCATATTAATACAATTTTATTAAGACATACCTTTTATGACGCAATATATAACAAAGACGGACAAAGTTGTGGGCAACATAATATCATATATTATGTTGCCCAAAATATATATTATAATATTGTTCGCAATTTTGTTCCCACAGAAATACATAATAATAAAATATCACTCAGTAGTCAGTACCATAATTTTTCTGCCACACAAATTAAAATTATTAATTTCGGGACTCAAAGTAGCTATCTTTAAATATAAAATATTATTTCATCAAATTTATTAAGCTTTTGTAAAGCTTATTTTGCATTTATAATATTTTAAACCAGCATTTGTAGAGCAAAGTATTCTTATAAGATATTATAAAAAATAAGCTAGTCGTTAATAAACAAGTAAGTTATATAAAAGTGTACCCCTACTCTTAATAAAAGTTCTGCAGGTTGTGAAAAGTTAACAATTCCATAAGCTCCTGAGAGCTGAGCTGGGGAATAAGCAGAAAGCTCTACTGTCTCTGGATTTATTGCTCTATTCGTATAAAAAGCTTAAAACACTAACATTTATATTAGAATTCAGAATTACATATTTTAAAATGTTCAACACACGTTAAAGCTGTATATTTGTGAATATATTATTACTCTATCATGGGAAAACTACGGCAGCTTCTATTTAACAACTTATATAATATGTGTGTGTTTGTCACATTGTACCTCTTTAACTACTGATTTGATCTTAACATAATTAATGATAGTCGTTCTGGAGTAGTTCTTAAAAACTAAGACTTGAATATTGTTTTATGAGTAGGATTCAGCGATTCTCCTTGGCAGTAATTAGTTAAACTTTTCCGCTTAGAAAGTTAGCTGTAGAATGTAGATGGTTGATCTTAGTGTTTAGTAGTTATTAACGTCGAATAAGGGCTCTCATTGCAACGTGAAGATGAGATTTAATTATTATTTTTTCTCACCTCCGGGCGGAAAACGTCAACTTTCATCCCGCTGCGCTTACCGATGTTGCCGTTTTCCGCCTCTGTCCATGAGAAAAATAGTATACGCACCATGGGCATTAAATTAGAAAGCCTCAGATCACATGTTTGTTGACCTCGGCTTCGCCTCGGCCAACAATTACATGTGATCTGAGACATTTCTACTAAAAATTGCCTACATAACAAGATACGTCATATTGAATTTACTTGTTGCCTGCGTTGTTGTGCTATTCCATTATGAATCGCTCATTTGAAAACGCATCGCCACGTCAGTTATGAACTGACCCTTGTAAGGGTCCTTGTATCCTGGCCATAACCATCTGTACGTCAACTATGAGTGAAAACGTGATACACGTAGATAATGCCGTAGTGAAGTCTGGCGGAGCGCCAAACGGATCGTGTGCTGAATTAAACTTTCATTAAATATAATAATTTGACATTTAACAAGTTGAACTTACAGCTAAATAGTGCTTTTAGATTATTACTTTGTAAGTGCTGGGACTAGAAAATAGAAATGTTTTGATTCCAGCAGGGCTAAAATGGTCGCATAGCAGTTCCTCTCAATCGATTCACAAAATTAACTGTCAAAACTGTCAATGTCACGAATGTCAAATTAGTACGAATTTAGACTAATTGAATTGCTCTAAATTTGACATTCGTGACTTTGACAGTTTTGACAATTCATTTTGTGAATTGATTGAGAGGAATTGCTATGCGACCATTTTAGCCCCGCGCCCGCGCGCAATTTTAAGGGAGATCAGCCATTCTTAAAGTGTGCTCCGCAGAATCCTGGTGCTCCGCAAAGGCCATTTAAATGTTCCGCGAGAACAAAAATTTAGTTTTTTGGACATTTCATCTTACACCAGCATGGAGTCCATCAAAAAATGTCACATCTGTAAAGGGTTCCGATACCATAAAATATTGAAAACCGCTGGTCTGAGATCATTGGCTATGTTATGATTTGCGAACGGCGAATTCACCACATAACAGAACCCTAATAAAAGTATTTTTCATCCTTCCAGAAGTTCTGGAAATCTATTTTTCTAGCCAGTAATCGTACTGGCTCATTATTTTTGTGTGCATACTGTGTGCGAATAACATAAAGATATCGTAAAATGAGTATGCTTTTGAAAACAATACAAAATTTTCCCCTATTTCCGTCTCGCTGATAGTCATGCTTATAAAGGTAAGCTAAAGCTAGTATAACCTTAAATAACACGCTATTCTCGCTACAAATATAAACCGAATCTCGAGTTTATCGACCTCTGTAAAATATGTTAGGTCTTGTTATAAATTCATGTATTGTGTCCGATTTTATACAGCTTTTATACAGCATTTCAGATATTGCTCACTCTATGCTTTAGCGAGTGAAAAATGCATGCGATATAAAATAATGCGCTTTATTATGTAATGCTAGTCCGGAGTCCGGACGATGCTTGAAACTTATGTTCGGTTCTTGATATTCAAAATATTGCTATCGGCTTAGACTTGGTTCACCTTTGAGCATAGAATTGCGTTCGAAATTCAAATGTTTTGGAAAATATGATTTTAATAAATAGCTGTAGATATACTATATACAGCTTAAGTACGTAAATGCATCTTCTCATATTTTCTAAAATCTTTTTTATGCAATCTTGTAATTCATAACGTCGATTTTGAAGACACAAAACTCTACATCCTACATTCCATCATATTATTCGCAAAAGTCTGTTATCTTTTCTCGCCTAATACTCCGATCAATTTAGACATCCAAGGTTACATTAATTCCGACAAGGCTGAATATTGGTAGGATTGTTCAATACACTATAATAAAGGAAATGTGAAAAGTCCTTATCGATCCGGCACGTGCAAAAAAATTTACTCGGGATCAAAAATATTTTTTTGCAATTTTCAGCAAAACGGTAAGTTTTATCATAAAATCAGCTCAGACAAAATTTGTAGATCAGATAATCTATACTTATAAAATTGCATGTCCTGACTGACTGACTGATTCATCATCGCTGAGCAAAAACGGTTAAAGTTACAGCCACGAAATTTGGTGAGTAGGGTTGTTTTATTAAGTAGACACCTACTAAGGAAGGAATTTTGAAAATTTTACCCCGAAGGGGGTGAAATAGGGGTTGAAAGTTTGAATGAAAGTCCGTCATTTCTTAAGTTAGGAACATGAAACTTTATTTTTGGGCTAATAAAAAAAAATATTGGATACGTGTTTAAGCGTTTCTGGAAATTCAACCCCTAAGGGCGTAAAATAGGGGTTGACAGTTATTATACTATGCTAACACGGACGAAGTCGCGGGAAACAGCTAGTTATCTATAAAAATGTCTAAATTCTTTTTTTTCCTAAGAGCCACCATTTTTGAGCTATAACGATTAAAAAAGTTGAAAGAGTTTGAGGCATAAGTGTACTTTTGTCTACGACGATGTATCGCATACATCAGACTAGATACACCGCTAGTCAGTTTTGTCGTTGATGTACACTTAAAAGGTGTAACTTGAAAAAAAACGCGCTGAGTACACTTATACCTCAAACTCATTCAACTTTTTGAATCGTTATATTATGTATCTCAAAAATGGTGGCTCTTAGAAAAAAAAAGTATAAAAACATTTTTATAGATAATTATTTGATCTACAAATTTTGTCTGAGCTGATTTTATGATAAAACTTACCGTTATGCTAAAAATCGCGGAAAACCAGTTTTTGTAACCTTTGACCCCGAGTAAATTTTTTTGCACGTGCCGGATCGATGAGGACTTTTCACATTTACTTTATTATAGTGTATCGAACAATCCTACCAATATTCAGCCTTGTCGGAATTAATGTAACCTCACCCCTATTTTTTAGTCTAATTAGACCGGACTATAAACCGCTCACCCGATTTACACGAAATTCGATATAGACCACAGACATATCCCGGAAAAGGACATAGAATAGTTTTTATCTTTGAAACAATGAGTATTAAGTACTTTCCCGCGTTATAAATATTGCGTAAAATCGCGGGAAAAATGTAGTTTCGTTAAACATCTTAATATCGTTTATCCTATCAAAGTAAATGGAAAAATATTTAAAGAGGAAATATAATTCGGATTAGGGAAGACGAGTTTAGGTCGAATATCTCGGAGTTATTGAATCAGAGCTGACCTTGCCGACAGAGCCGACTGGAGTTATTTGAGATTAATTCTTTATTAAACATTTACTGAGCTTAAATATTTAGTACCTGGCCTGTTTTTGTTGTTACATAATAACGGGATCAGAATAATTATTTTACAATTAACATTGGAATTGATTACCTACACTAGCTTTTTAATACGCAGCACGCTTGTGTATGTGTTACGCTCAAAGACCGAAATCGCTCAATGAGCGAAAAAATAGCTCACAACGCGTTGTGGTCACAGTGAAACGGCCACGACGCGAAATTCGCGTTCCGGCTCTAATGAAAACGGCCACGACGCGTTCTGGTAATAACAAAAAGTCCATAACGCGAAATTCGTGTCGTGGCTGGTATGCTAATCGTTTTTCTTGATATTTTGTTCAAGATTGATTAATTAATCGTCCATAGGTATGGAAGATTACCTATATTTGAATTACCACGCGTACTACAAAATATTTTTCTTTTACTAAATCGCTGCATAACGTGTTTATCATTATTATTTATAAAATATCCATAGTTCCATACTATCCGTACTAACATTATTACTGTCTGTCTGTCTGGCGGGCATCAACTAGCAGTATTATATTCAAATTACATATACTTATAAATAAAAATAAAACTAAATTTTTATTATTTATTAAGATCTGATAACTTTATATTAAAAAAAAAAACAACAAACAATAACACGTTGCGCCAGACAGACAGACAGTAATAATATTAGTAAAGTTTTTTTGAAAAAAATAATAATGAAAAATATTACTTATTATAATTGAAGTTCAGCTTGCTATTCAATACCAATGATATTCTACATTCATATACATAATATCATTGTTCAATGCAGTATCCCATGGCAACACTCTCTTTTATATTATCTGATATAAAGTAGCATATTTAGTACCAGACCTGCAATATAGAGCAAAGTCTGCCCAAAATCACTCTGACATTGGCAACTCACTGAGGCCGCCATAATAAAAAGAAGAAGTAGTATTTTGTGTTAATCCAGAGCCAGAGACTGAACCGTCAAAATCCGATCTTCTAAGGGCCCCCGAGACGATCAAACGGTTTGACTCAAACACGTAAATTTTGGTTTGACTTTGTTGAGCTTTGTAAAGGAACAAAATGGATCGTTTGCAAAGCTAGTTTGAACGGTTTGTCAAACATTTACGTGTTTGAAGCTCGTTTGATGAAATTTCATATTTTTGTTGTGTTTGACGCGCCGTTTGATCGTGTTCCGATGCGTTTGAACAAACTTTGTACGATTCTTTGGAGTAATTACATTATTTTTAACCGACTAAAAAAGAGGAGGTTATCAATTCGACGCGTTAATGTATCTAATATTTCCAGAACTGCCCAGTTTTCGTATATGTTAGTATATATCAGCATCTAAATAAATGTGCAAAATTTCAAAAGTGTATAATATACTATGTATGTTTTGTTTGTGTTCATATATCTCCGGAACTACAAGTCCGATTTAAATATTTTTTGTTGTACTACTCGTAGGTATTGTTAAACTTGGAAGACTTCTGCAAGTTTCATCAAAATAGGTTAAAGTAGTTTTAGAACAATTTTAAAGTCGATTTTATCTTTTAAAAATGCATACTATTTATTCGTCACAAGACGTGTACTCGACAGCGCGTATTGAACCAAACTGTGCAGTGTCGTTTGACAAACCGTTCAAACCGACATCAAACGGTTGCATCAAACACGTAAGGTTTTCATAAGGCAGAGTTTTTGTCAACGCACTCTGACATTGGCGATTCACTAAGGAGCCATTAATAAAAAAGAAGAAGAAGAAGACACGTAAGGTTTGAGTCAAACCGTTTGATCGTCTCGGGGGCCCTTTATATTTGCGAAAAACCCAGTTTGATTTGATAGAATGTGATAATGGTAGTTAAATATAGGTTATACTTTATATTTTTATTTATAAAGTATAACCTATATTTATCTACCACTATTCGTTGTATTTAAGTAAAAGTTTTCATCTTTAACTCAACACCAAAACACCATAAAAAGGGCAAAGCAATCCATCAATCGGATATAATAAAATGTGAATCGCAGCTGACATATTCGTGGAGAATGTTTGAACTGAAGGAACAACCTGAATCCCGCAGATCGGAGTTTATCTCCCGGTTGAAGTGACATTTCAATCCTTTGTACATATGCCTTTGTATCTCTATTTTATACTTCTTGAAGTTTGGGAAAAAATATGTTTTTAAATTTTATACAGCTATTAGCTGTGCCGGTGAACTTCGTGTCACTTTAAAACCTTCTCTGGACTTCTACGAATATTTTAAGACTAAAATTAGCCCAATCCGTTCAGCCGTTTTCGAGTTTTAGCGTTACTAACACAACTGAAAATCTATTTTTATATATAACTAGCTGTCCCGGTGAACTTCGTGTCACAGGTCACTTTAAAACCTTCCCTGGACTTCTACGAATATTTTAAGACTAAAATCAGCCCAATCGGTTCAGTCGTTTTCGAGTTTTAGCGCGACTAACACATTTGAAAATCCATTTTTATATATAAGAAGACTAGCTGTCCCGGTGAACTTCGTGTACACTTTAAAACCTTCCCTGGACTTCTACGAACATTTTAAGACTAAAATCAGCCCAATACGTTCAGCCGTTTTCGAGTTTTAGCGCGACTAACACATTTGAAAGTCCATTTTTATATATAAGACTAGCTGTCCCGGTGAACTTCGTGTCACTTTAGAACCTTCCCTGGACTTCTACGAATATTTTAAGACTAAAATCAGCCCAATCCGTTCAGGCGTTTTCGAGTTTTAGCGCGACTAACACATTTGAAAATCCATTTTTATATATAAGAAGATATAGATTCATACTCATGTAATAATATGTTGTAATGTAGTTTGTTGCGCGGAAATTGTGCAGAAATAGGTAAGTATCCCATTTCCTTTCTGTCTATTCATTACGCTATTTGAGTATTATACATACTACATAGGAACGATATCAGCACTGGTCAACTCCTCAACTACTAACATCGAATTAAAAAAAAAGGAAGTAATAAATTGCTCTATTAAATAACTTATATATAATATAAGTTATATGCATGGTGGCGGATTTTCCGTTTCATGATGATGAGTAAGTTTATATTATGAAAAACTACAAAAATAGAATAGAAATTAGAAACAAAATATATTTTACCATAATAAAACCGTAAGAGGTTTAAACTCTTTAATACAAAACTAGCATTTATTACTTTTAACGAGGAATATTAAAAACAAATAAATGAATTATTTCTATCGTAACTTGGAAGTCCATTGTCTTGAAACGGTCAGCGGCAACTTTTAATTATGAAGGTAAATTAAAAAGTGCTCGCGCGGAATCGCCTTATAGAAGCCGAGTAGCAGTTGAGTAACCTTTCCGAATATTACTAAGAATTTGTGCAAGAATTATATTATACTTTCCTTACTTATAATATTACTAGCTGTTGCCCGCACCTTGGTCCGCGTGGACTTTAGTTTATAGTAATTGTTCCCGTACATCGATTGAAAAGTTAACGCGCAAATCATAAAAGTATATTGTGTAAGTATATGTATCATATTATCATCATAAATATACTTTTATGATGATAATATGATAGATGTTCCGCGCGGCTTCGCCCGCCTAATTTAGGAATGTAACAGACCCCGTACATTTTTCCGCAAAAAAAGAAACCTACCTTTCCTTAAACCTTTCACGTGGTCTATTCTTTATGTGTGCCAAATAACATAAAAATTGCTCCAGTACGTTCAAATAAGCCCTTTCAAATAATTTCGCCCGTTTTTTCCACACTTTCCTCTATTTCTTCGCTCCTATTCGTCTTAGCGTGATAAAATATAGCATATAGCCTTTCTTAATAAATAGGCTATCTAACATTGAAATAATTTTTCAAATCGGACCAGTAGTTCCTGAGATTAGCGCGTTCAAACAAACAAACAAACAAACTCTTCCCAATTATAATATTAGTATAGATAAACGCGAAATTGTATCTGTCTGTCTGCTACCTCTTAAATTTAGTATGGAGAGCTTTTTAAACTTGCTAATTAATTAAAACATAATAAGCGACGCCGCGTTTAAGTAAAAACCGTGTTGGATATGTTTTAGGTTGCTTGTTTTCTATGAGAGGCCGGGCTAGAAAACAAGCAATGGAAAGGGCGTAGCGACAAAATGGTTTTTGTCGCGTAACTAAGACAAAGACATGATGAATAATGACAATGAACTTTAATGTCTTAGCTTAAGTCATTGCTAAGAAAAATCGATATCGTTACAGCCAAATTATCAAGGCGTCGCCTTAATGCTCTGGAAAAGGCAGAGAATAGTTTTCATTGCGGCGAATTTCTGCGCAACGGGCGTCATTAAGTAAATCATAATATTATAAGCTATAATGTTATAATATTATAAGTTCTTATATTATCATTGGGTACGGGATAGGTAAACACTGAAAACTTCGACAAGTTTCTCTAAAGCCAACATATCGCGTTTTCTGTTGTACGCCAGCGGTTAGGCGATTCCCAAAGCTATGTTAACTTATTAAACGCAATGAGGGAACATAGAAAGTTATGTAAGTGCGGCATTTCGGCACGGCTCCAACTAACTTGGCCGTGATTCGCCAACTACTGAACTTATCAAAGTGATTTGGCAAACTTGTGAGTGAAATCTTTTGAGATTCGCAGCGAATGTGCATGAACGTACACCTTGCGAAGTGATCTGTTTTACTCTCTAGTCTCTTGATAGTAGGGCATCGAAACCCGGACCCAATTTTCAAAACCCGGGTTTTCGGGGTTTTTTAAATGAAAACCCGGGTACCCGGGTTTTTTGGTTTTTTTCGGGTTTTCTTAAAATTCAATGATTAACGATGCGAAAATACTTTAAATGTGATTTTCAGCGATAGCCAGCATCTTTCCAGTAAAATACTATTTAAATACCATAGTGTGCGGTCACGGCAGTGCCCAACCAAGTCTCGAGTGAACGGACACGGCCGTATCATACTTTTTGGTAGGATTTTTAAAATATGTAATATTAATTATTATTAATAAATATTTTTATGACAATTAGTCTTTAATGCTCTTAAAGCGAAACTTTTCCTTTAAAATATTATATTTTATTTAATTATGACCAATATAAATAATTAAACCTATACAATATGTTATAAAAATAAATAATTTGTATGTTAGTTTGTTATAAATACCCTTTATCAGGTCTGGCCTTTAATAATTATCAAAAAAACGAAAATCCCGAAAAGCTCGAAAAACCCGGGTTCCATTTTTGAAACCCGGGTTTTTTCATGATCCCCAAAACCCGGGTTTGCCCGGGTTTTCGGGTTTCGGGAGAACCCGGTCTCGATGCCCTACTTGATAGGTTAGGGTACGGTTAGGTTTGGCTATTTTATGGCTACTTCACTGGTTAAAGTAAAATAAACTGTTTACTGGGAGAAAGGTTCGTTTATTTTATATCTTTCACACATCTTGTTTGAGTATAACAGCTTATCTTATATATAAAAATGGATTTTCAAATGTGTTAGTTGCGCTAAAACTCGAAAACAGCTGAACTGATTGGGCTGATTTTAGTCTTAAAATATTCGTAGAAGTCCAGGGAAGATTTTAAAGCGAAACGAAGTTCACCGGGACAGCTAGTTTGTATTAAAAACTCTGGTTATACTAACAGACGCTTGCTCTATAAAATGTTTCGAATAGGAATTAAATAGAGTCAAGCTTATCTATACAAATGGAAAATGACTCTACTTTTATTTTGTCAGTTGAAAACAAGTGGTGTTCCATACACAGACCTAAATAATAATTTTCTTGTATAGGAAAAACTATCTACGTACTCTATATGAAAGAAAAAGCTTGTTATTCTGTCCCGCTCCACCAGATTCACCAAAAATCTTGTTAAACATGATCAAAGCCACTCCACAGTGTGTAACCGCGTTGTTAGAGGAAATTGAACCTATTGTGATGGTAATAAGCGCCATCGTGGAATATTCATGACGCATCGCCCGACACGTACCAATTATAGAATGATACAGGACTTATTATCACCATCAAAATGTGAGCATTCTTTGTCAATTAGCACTAGCAATTTAAAGTTTTGTTCCTATTAGGTTGTATGAAAGTTAAAAGATATAATATTATGGTTGGCACACCAATAAAGTTTGTCTTGGAATTAAAACACAAAAATAAATATAAAAAATGCAAAGATCTTAGGCATCAGGCTTTGGATAGTTTTTTCCTCCAACATACCTCATGGAAATCGTCGCAGCTTTAGAAGCCGATAGTAATTGTCTCATTTAATCCTTGCGCAAGAAAGTATTAAACCTATGACAGAATCTGTGTAAATAAAAATTAATTGAAAATTTTGTTAGTCTTGCTAAAACTCGACAATAGATTTTAGTCTCGAAATATTCGTACGCCAACGAGATATCTCACTCTCGAGGTAATTAAAAACTACTCGTCTCATAATGTCAAAATCTACACATTATTTACAAAACTCGATAAAAATGTGTTTATCGATGACAGATCTACACGAGAAATTTTTTTGTCATGCTAGGGTCAGTAGAGATGAAGAGCCAAACCATCGAACATCGAGAAAACATGTAGACAAAATTTTCTCGTTTTGCGCATCTTAGGCCGGCTGATGGTTTACATTAGGAGGAGAGATCTATCAATAAGTATACCGGATCATTTAATGATCCTAAGTATATTATAATTACTACACTTTCGCTGTCAGTGTGATCAGTGATGTACTGACAGCACATTATACAATGGCGAAATCCGAAAGCTGCGGATAACTTACGTCAGCACTCGTAACGCTCTCGTAACACAGTCAATGGACTACTGTACTCCCCATATCGGTTTTGGTGAGCAGATACAGGCACCTTGGTCGCTACGAATACTCACAGAGGAAATTCGTGGCATCAACCCCAACCACATCGTTCAATTTATGAGCAGCATTGGGTTGGGGACGGTACTCTAATGCGAAGGAGTCACAATAGATCCTCAAGGGTCGCAGTGACATCAGGGCTACAATGCCTTTAGAACAAAAACTCCCCACATCGCTTTCGGCGACGGTGACCTGTTTCATTGAATGTGAGAAAGGAGTTGTAAATGTAGATTGTAGAGCCTAATAAAATATCGTGAGCTTATAAGAGCACTCCCTTTCCAATAATTTATTTATTTATTTGTTTTGGAAAACCAACAGCTTATGATTATAATGAAATAGAACCAATACTATGTAAAAAGAAAGCCAATAACAGGTTTTCACTAATAGATATATACTTATGACATGGTTAGAACCTTACAGTATACACACAACATTATTATTCTACTGATACAACATTATATCCATAATCTTAATATATAATATATTCCTTATTTAATCACTATTACACCTTATTATAATATTATCTAAACAAAAATACATGACACTAAATATGAATTTTGTGATTATATAGAAATCCTATCAGTCACTTACTAAAGAACTTCTTATTATAATCCGATCGAAATTTAGTACTTTTGGTAGTATATGGATTTACATCTTGATTTGGGATGCAAGAACTATATAAATATAATATAGTTCTTGCAATCTAAGAATGCGCGTCGCCTTTATTTGTAGTTGGAAATGTGAATAGACATTTTCGTTAGTGTGCGTATCCGACGGAGCAGTCAGTAGCGAGCGAGCCATGTATGCGTGTATAGATATGGTCACTCACACAACTGAGGGCGACGCGCACTCGTAGATTGCAAGAACTTTATTACTTGTTTGGTTTTCGTCGCTGAAAGTCATGGCGGGTGGTGTGGGCGGCTTATTTCGATATCTAAAAAGTCTGATATTTAGCTATATCTTATTGCACTTAGAGGACTTACACTTAAGGTTAGCTCAACATTATGTCATGAGTCATGACTCATGACGCATCAATATTATCGATTACGAAAGAGTTGACTATGAGCATAATATTCTAACTTTGATTTATAGCTTTGATAACATGGTGGCAACTCTGAGTGTAACAAAACTAAGTGATAAAACTTTAGGGTGTGTATGAGTCCCGTGTATAGAGTTCACTGTAAAAGTACCAGCACTGAAAGAACAATTTTTTTCTTCACTTTTGTATGGGAAAACTCGTGACGCGGGGGCGTTTGCCCGTACAAATCGCTCGTACAAGGATGAAGGAACACATACACACCCTAAAGTATTATTATCACATAGTTTTTTTTACACCCTGTACAGGTACGATTATAATATACGACTTATATATTATTTAAACGATTGGACAATTTAAAATTAGAATTCCATACATACGTTGGTCTGTTATTCATCCGTAAGGAAATGAATCCGCGGCGTGCTCCAAGGTGCTTCCTCGTACCGGCTATCCTGACCTATTAATATGTAAGGTACTAATAATTATGTATTCAGTGCTATTACTGAACGAGGAATTATATTGTTATAACGTCATTATTATCTTAATTGCTGCTTATCTATTTGCCCGATTAATAAATATGTTTATTAGTAATTAAGTATTTAAATTATATTTTGGGCTCTATATGTTAAAAAAGTCTCTTAACAGGCAGACAAATAATTGTATAAGTTTATCCAGCTGCGGAAATATACATTTTTTAACTAAGCTACTGACTAGTTACAGTCTATAAGTACTTTTAGAAATATATTTGAGCCACAATCTTGCGACAACGAATGTTTCGCTTTTTCACGTTTTTCATGATGGACCAATATTAGCAATCACAAAAGTGTCTTTACCTTATTTTGATTGTCCAAGATCGACGTTTGATCATGCTGCTTTGCTTTGGCGACAGCCTCGGTTACCCATCATGGCCAACGTGTATTAAGCCTACCGATTTTGTCAAAACAACATAATATCAACAATGTTTAGTTATATTACCGCAGTAACTTCTACTTTTACGACGAACAAAATATCCGGTAGACAAGTCAGTGAGTTTTATGATATGATACGCATACCTCCGACTGGCCGACCACATTCCTGCGGCTTGGCTATATGTTCAGTCTGAGCATTCACAACAAATGACTGTCATAATATTATGAAAACATAATTAATTTAATTTAATAATACTTAGTTTAATGAAAAAAATTGCGGAATGATATTAAATATTAGAAAATTAAATAAAATAATTACAGTAAAATCAGGAAAACGACAATGTTAAAATTCTGGAAAAAAGAAGCGAAGCTATCTTATACCTAACTTTCATCTATTTCTGAATTGTGAAGCTCTACGAATAGGCTACTTGACCTAATTTTTTTCTTCATGCTAATCGCTTCATAATCATTCATTTTTACAAAAAAAACTTATATTTTAATATTTTACACAGTAGAAACCCATAAAAATGTTTATTGAAAAATATGCCTCTTAAATGGCGCCGAAAACACTGTCCGCCATAGTGTGACGTCATACGCTTTGTATTTTAAACTCTCTTTATTTAAATTTTTTTAATGTGCTAAATGTACGAGTCTTAAAGTGCCCAAAAATTATAAAATAATTATATTAGAAATTAGAAATCATTTGTAATGTTGAAAACTTTTGGAGAAAAGTTTTGGCCATTTCATTTCCCGTCTACAATAAATGGAGATAATATACATAAAACTGATGTTTTATTTGAATTATTGAAGAAAATATATAATAGGCTTATTCTTATTATTTATGTACAAATAAACTTACATATAGCGAGCGCGATAAATAAAAGATATTAAATTAGAATGAGGATGACGTCACATCCCAATCGGAAGTACCGCAAAAGCGTTTTCGTCAGTACAATTCCTATTTTCATAAAATCATATTTTCAAATCGACTTTATTTATCAATCATAAGCTTTTATTTGATAATAAGGGTGAAATACGGTTTCCTTGGCCAAGTTCTACTAGAAATATGCATTTGTTCAATGAAATTGAATATAGGTCAAGTAGCCTATTGTGATATTTCGTGAAGACTGAACACCTCAATTTACAAAATATAACCACTTAAAATATTTATTAAAACTACTGAGAGGCTGCTCAAATCTGTAAGTAGTTATCTACTTTAAAAAAATTGTAAAAATAGGTTGAGAGTAAAAAGCAGAAGAAACGATCCAAATAAAAAGTGTTTTTTTTTTATGCAAAAAGGGGGCAAAAGAGCAAACGGGTCACCTAATGGAAAGCAACTTCCGTCGCCCATGGACACATCAGACAGCATCAGAAGAGATGCAGGTGCGTTGCCGGCCTTTTACGGGGCAATAGGGGAGGGTGGGGAAGGAAATAGGGAAGAGTAGGGAAGGGAAAAGGGTAGGGGATTGGGCCTCCGGTAAACTCACTCACTCGGCGGAACACAGCGCTAGCGCTGTTTCACGCCGGTTTTCTGTGAGGACGTGGTATTTCTCCGGTCGAGCCGGCCCATTCCTGCCGAAGCATGGCTCTCCCACGTCGATATTTTGCCGTCCCCGACATGCTTTTCGTGTTTTTTCTTTATCCGCTGACATAGAGCAGTTCAATTTCATTACAGAACTCTGTCGTCAGCTTGTTTATTATGCAGACTGGGCAGACTAGGCAGACTAGCTTTTACGTTTTGTTAATAGGGAATATTCGTATAGGTCGGAGAAGAGTGCGCTACTAGCAAGTAAATTTTATGATTTTCGCCTAAACTATTCAATCGATTTTGAATAATTTTGGTATGGAGATACTTTGAGTCTCGGTAAAGGAGAATGGATACTTTTTGTCCCGGAAAATGAACGGTTCCCGCACAATAAACTTTTATGGTTTTCGCGTAAACTATTCAGTCTATTTTTATGAAATTTGGTAGATAATTTGAGTCTCGGGAAAGGACACGGGATACTTTTTGTCCCAGAAAATGTACGGTTCCTGCACAAAAACTTTTATAATTTTTGCCTAAACTATTCAATCTATTTTGATGAAATTTAGTATGGAGATACTTTGAGGCCGGGAAAGGACAAGGGATACTTTTTGTCCCGGAAAATGTACGGTTCCTGCACAATAAACTTTTATGATTTTCGCTTAAACTATTTAATCTATTTTGATGAAATTTGGCAAGAAGATACTATTTTTAATCAATTGTTTTCTTAATTATACCAATTCGAATTAAATAATAATCGTTAAGACAGGACAACGTCTGCCGAGTCAGCTAGTATTATATAAAAGAAAGTGGTGTTAGTTACACTACTTATAACGCAAGAACGGATGAACAGATTTGGCTGAAAATTGGTGGAGAGATACTTTGAGTCCCGGAGAAGGGCATAGGATACATTTTGTGCCGGAAAAATGTACGGTTACTGCACAATATACTTTTATGATTTGCACGTAAACTACTCAATCGATTTAGATGAATTATGGCATGGAGATACTTTGAGTCGCGGGAAAGGACAAGGGATACTTTTTGTCCCAGAAAATGTACGGTTCACACACAATAAACTTTTATGATTTTCGCCTAAACTATTTTGATGAAATTTGGCATGGAGATACTAATTTTAATCTGCACGATGGCATTCAAAAATATACACACTTTTTTTATTAATCATGCCAATTCGAATTAAATAATCATCGTTAAGACAGGACAACGTCTGTCGGGTCAGCTAGTTATTTATAAAGTTGCCTCTATGTTCCAAAACATCAATGTCTATTCGATATCAATATAGTAAATTATTATAAATGTCAATCGGTTCCAAAGACAAGGCATCGCGAGATAATATATCTCAATGCCTCTAAACTAAATATATTAGCTTTATAGTCTATGTCTTTGTTCTGTCGCGGAACAGAATAATTAAAAATAATAATTCAATCAATATCAAAAATAAAAATTCAAAATGGCCGCGGGGCCATTTTGAATCGCAGATTGAAATGAACTTAATAAACAGTTAAATTACGTCTCATTAAGGTTTATATCAATGTTTGTTCACAAACAAGATAAGGAATAAAGCCATAAATAATGTCGCCTTAAAGTTTTTCGTATTTTTGCATAATATTTGTGATAATGGTCCACTTATACTTTATAATGAACGCTATCGTATGGTTTTATGGTTTTGACGTGGAATGATTTAAACATGGAATGTTAATGTTTGGTGATAACTAGCTATAATACATTCTACTCGGAATCTACTTAAAATTGACGATTCGAGTGTTGAAAATTATGATTTGAATCCACTTAAAAAAACAATGTTAGTCCTCCGTTAGTAGTAGTTTAGTAGTTTTCTAGCAAGAAAGAAAAGGAGATACTCTCCGATCGTCTTAACAATTTTCGAACAAGTCACGTGTCCTTACTCTTGACTCAGAAGTCAGACAGTAAATTTTTTTTTTTTTCAGAAAAAGACAACACCGCTAAAGAAGTTTTAACTTAAAAAATCTGTGTACCTGCTTAACTAAACTGAAAAACCTATTTCATCACAGTTTAAATTTCCTGTAATGTGGTAAACTTTAAGCTAATGTTAATTAAATACCTACGTAAAAAAATTAATTAACTGTTGTAACTTCTAAATACATTTATTAATTAACATGTCTGTTCGGATTGTATAATTAGTTGAAATGAAGTATGAACAAGTTATACACAGAAATAATTTAAATGTCAGAAAGTATAAAAAGGTACATTGAAAAATAAAGCTATTGTGTTGTCGATTTTTCCACCATTTCTTCAGTTGAGGGCACAAAATGTACAAATGTACACATTTTGCTCGCATAGTGTAAAAAGTGTAAAAACGAGAAATTCATTTTACATTTTTCATTTCGCAGGTGTATCAGAACTGTCGATGATATTTTAATGTCTCGGTTATACGAAAATTAAGAATTGCTGCAGAAAAATACCTGGGGTTTTTATATTTCTCTGCTTCTTTTGTGCGACAAACGTTTAATTTTAAATACTCTTTTCATTTAAGAAAGAGACAGCAATCAGAATTTAAGATCGAGAAAGAAACAACATCAAAATTATTTATATGCTCAGAGTATGCTCCAAAATGCAGGAACGATTTTAATAAACTTTAGGTAGTACGTAGAGACTATGAGAGCGAGTTATTCCCTCTGTCAGATTCTGAAACTTGATGTCTCCCGCAACTCCGTTCCGCCAAAATTCGTTTATAGTGGGGAGCCTTACATTTTTCCGGTATATAAAGTATCCTATGTCCTTTATCGGGACTCAAAGTATCTTTATACCTTTCAACTAAATCGGTTCTGAGGTTTGGGCGTGAAGACAACACGCCCTATCCGCTGAACAGAGTATTAGTGACTTACCGCTTATAACTTTGTAACTCTGTTTTTAAGCTCTATGCAGTACAATTTTTACTTATTTCGTTATTTTACTTATTTCGTATATATACTTATTTCGTATATATACTTATTTCGTTATTTTACTTATTTATTTATCTAATTTCGTGGGTTTTGGAGTAAGTTAAGTCAGAATTACCATTCTCGGCTTATGCAGGGATCACGTATACATTACCATTTACCACTAGTTGTAATGTCCACTAAGTAGCTGTAAACTGTAAACTGTGGAGATATTTACAAACGTCTGTAATGAGGCTATTGGAGTAATAAACTCGTACAGTCGTCAACGAATATTTATTGAACCCTTTGTAAACGCCTTCAGTGGTTTACACTTGAGCGTGGGTGGAACTAAACTCGTTTATATCGCGGGAACCGCACATTTTTCCGGGATAAAAAGTATCCTTTATCCTTTCCCGGGACTCAAAGTATCTCCATGCCAAATTTCAGCAAAATCGGTTCAGCGGTTGGGACGTGAAGAGGTAACAGGCAGACAGACAGACTTTCGCATTTATAATATTAGTATGGAGATAGGAAATATAAAAACTCCTGTAAAAAAAGACTTAGAAATTTCATTGAACCGTTTTTTTAAACGCCCACTCAGAAGTTGTGTCGATAACGCGTTGTTGTATCCAAGTTTGGTTAGGACAATAATTTAGATTTTAGACTGAACAACTGATTTTCTGATGAGAAAGATACTAGCAAGAGACTTTGACGCAAAAAGCGATAAAAATATATTATAAACTCCTTCGATCACATCGTATATATATATGTGATCGAAGATAAACTCCTGTAAAAAAGACATAGAAACTGTTAGTCATGATGTGCTGGGCTAATAGTCGTGTGCGTAAAATAGTTAAGGCGAAAATCATAAAAGTTTATTGTGCGGGAACCGTACATTTTCCGAGACCAAAAGTATCCCTTGTCCTTTCCCGAGACTCAAAGTATTTCCATACCAAAATTCACCAAAATCGATTGAATAGTTTACGCGCAAATCATAAAAGTATATTGTGCAGTAACCGTACATTTTTCCGGGACAAAATGTATCCTATATCCTATTCCTGGTTCTAAGCTACCTCTCCACCAATTTTCAGCCAAATCGGTTTATCCGTTCTTGAGTTATAAGTGGCGTAACTAACACAACTTTCTTTTATATAATACTAGCTGACCCGACAGACGTTGTTCTGTCTTAACGATGATTATTTCATTCGAATTGGTATAATTAAGAAAAAAATAGATTAAAATTAGTATCTTCATGCCAAATTTCATCAAAGTAGATTAAATAGTTTAAGCGAAAATCATAAAAGTTTATTGTGCAGGGACCGTACATTTTCCGGGACAAAAAGTATACCTTGTCGTTTCCCGAGACTCAAAGTATCTCCATACCGAATTTCATAAAAATAGACTGAATAGTTTAGGCGAAAATCATAAAAGCTTATTGTGCGGGAACCGTACATTTTCCGGGACAAAAAGTATCCCTTGTCCTTTCACGAGACTCAAAGTATCTCCATACCGAATTTCATAAGAATAGACTGAATAGTTTAGGCGAAAATCATAAAAGTTTATTGTGCGGGAACCGTACATTTTCCGGGACCAAAAGTATCCTTTGTGCTTACCCGAGACTCAAAGTATCTCCATACCAAAATTCATCAAAATCGATTGAATAGTTTACGCGCAAATCAGAAAAGTATATTGTGCAGTAACCGTACATTTTTCCGGGACAAAATGTATCCTATGTCCTATTCCTGGTTCTAAGCTACCTCTCCACCAATTTTCAGCCAAATCGGTTCATCCGTTCTTGAGTTATAAGTGGCGTAACTAACACAACTTTCTTTTATATATATAGATACTAGCTGACCCGACAGACGTTGTCCTGTCTTAACGATGATTATTTAATCCGAATTGGTATAATTAAGAAAACAATAGATTAAAATTAGTACCTTCATGCCAAATTTCATCAAAATAGATTAATAAATAGTTTAAGCGAAAATTATAAAAGTTTATTGTGCAGGAAGCGTACATTTTCCGGGACAAAAAGTATTGTCCTTATTATACCTTGTCCTTTCCCGAGACACAAAGTATCTCCATACCGAATTTCATAAAAATAGACTGAATAGTTTAGGCGAAAATCATAAAAGCTTATTGTGCGGGAACCATACTTTTTCCGGGATTAAAAGTATCCCTTGTCCTTTCCCGAGACTCAAAGTATCTCCATACCAAAATTCATCAAAATTGATTGAATAGTTTACGCGCAAATCATAAAAGTATATTGTGCAGTAACCGTACATTTTTCCTGGACAAAATGTATCCTATGTCCTTTTCCTGGTTCTAAGCTACCTCTCCACCAATTTTCAGCCAAATCGGTTCATCCGTTCTTGAGATAAAAGTTTATTGGGCGGGAACCGTACATTTTCCGGGACAAAAAGTATCCCTTGTCCTTTCCCGAGACTCAAAGTATATCCATACCAAAATTCATCAAAATCGATTAAATAGTTTACGCGCAAATAATAAAAGTATATTGTGCAGTAACCGTACATTTTTCCGGGACAAAATGTATCCTATGTCCTATTCCTGGTTCCATGCTACCTCTCCACCAATTTTCAGCCAAATCGGTTCATCCGTTCTTGAGATAAAAGTTTATTGGGCGGGAACCGTACATTTTCCGGGACAAAAAGTATCCCTTGTCCTTTCCCGAGACTCAAAATATCTCCATACCAAAATTCATCAAAATCGATTGAATAGTTTACGCGCAAATCATAAAAGTATATTGTGCAGTAACCGTACATTTTTCCGAAACAAAATGTATCCTATGTCCTTCTCCTGGCTCTAAACTACCTCCCTGCCAATTTTCAGCTAAATCGGTTCAGCCGTTCTTGAGTTATAAGTGAAGTAACTAACACGACTTTCTTTTATATATATAGATATAGATATAGTAAAAATAAAAATTAGAATATATGATTTTCAACCAACGAAAACGCTGCTGACAGGGCTTAATTAATATAAGGAGGCTGATAGCCGCATTATTCTGCATGCCAAAGACATGGTGATGAATGGAGCAATAAACATATTAATATTATTAGACATACCGCGCGGCTTCGTCCGCGTAAATCTGAAATTTCACGGAAACCGTATATTTTTCACAAATTAATAACCCATATCTCACGTAGTCTACTTAAATATATTCGTGTCAAAAAAAATAAAAATTGCTTCAGTAGTCTGTGAGATATTAGCCCTTTCAAACAATTTTCCCCGTTTTTTTACATTTTCCTCTGTGTCTTTGCTCTTATTGGTCTAAGCGTGATAAAATATAGCTTATAGCCTTCCTCGATAAATAGGCTATCAAACACTGAAAGATTTTTTCAAATCGGACCAGTAGTTCTTGAGATTAGCGCGTTCAAACAAACAAACTAACAAACAAACTCTTCAGCTTTATTTTCACATATTCCTCTGTATCTTTGCTCCTATTAGTCTTAGCGTGATAAATATAGGCTTTCTCCATAAATAGGCTATCAAACACTGAAAGATTCTTTTAAATCGGATGAGTTGCTCCTGAGATTAGCGCGTTCAAAAAAACAAACTCTTCAGCTTTATAATATTACTAGACGTTCTGTGCTGCTTCGCCCGCGTAAATTAGGTATTTCACAGACAAATTAGTCCACAATAAATAGCCTATGATTCTTCAAGTTCCTACTTTTTATCTGTGCCAAATAACAGAAAAATCGCTGAAAAAAATCGTGAAATAAGCCCTTTCAAATAATTTCCTCCGTTTTTTCACATTTTCCTCTATTTCTTCGCTTATATTAGCGTAATAAAATTTAGCCTATAGCCTTCCTCAATAAATGGGCTATCTAACACTGAAAGAATTTTTCAAATCGGACCAGTAATTACTGACTCATACTAAGATTAGCGCGTTTAAATAATGCTTCTTCTTCTTCTTCTTTTTACGTTGTTTAACATCTTTATCGTGCAAATATGAGTCCTAAAATGAATTTAGCATTCTTAAGTCATCGGAATATGGTACCGAACTTGGAATAGTACCATAATTAATGCCTCTATACAGATTGAGACTCTATTTTTCTCCAGAGCAGAAGCTGCTAAAATTAAAAAAAAAACACAAACAACATAACACCAAAAATCGCGGTGGCTCCACATCTTAAATCCATCCTTGGACCATAAGGACCAATCCTACCAAAGGAAATCTTTGGTTCATTAATAGCCGTATAATTCACCGTACACACGCAACTATAACCGATAATCTAACCAAATTGCGGAGGTCCGCCACCTATAAATTAAACAATTTCTCCGATAGTAGTAAGTAAAGTTTCCGACTGTACATTACCAGTGTATCAGTGCTGGGCATTCACTCTGTGAATAGGATTAAAACAACACTAAACAAACTACGAACAAAATGCCATCGTAAAATGCTACGGCGACGACTCACTAACGGCTTTTGATTTAAGCTCGTTGAAATTTTTATCAGACTTTCTGGCTTGGCGAGTATAATCATTTTACATAAGGGATGGCTTTTGTGTTAAATAATTTCTTGTTTAAATAAAATAACCGTTATTATTAAATGTTACACAATATTTAGTTGAATCATACGAGTACAAGAAAACTTTTTTATTTAAGAATACGGAGTGTGGATATTTTAATTACTGCGAAGGTTACGGACTACGGTCTAGTTTGAAGCTCAAATGATCTATACTTTCGAGTCCTAAGAAGATAACTTATCATATTCTAATACTAGATAGAAGAAATATAGAAGTGAACCGTATTCTCATTCTTCTCGTGTGAATACTACTCCTATCACAAAAGTTTTTTAAATACTGTTTTACATACCACCAGATTAGGTACTAATTTAAGGTTAAAAAAAACTACCAAAGACCCTTAATATTATGCCAGGTGCCTAATGTGCATGCACGGAACTCAAAATCACAATCATTACGATTTCAAAACGATTTTATCAAAAAGAAAAATTGTAGTGGCGCGAATTTCCCACGGATATTGGCAAGCTAAACTTAAGCCGCGTCATAAAGTTTCCCACATTGTAGGAATCTTCGGGAAATATGTGTTTTACGAAAAACTACGTACTCCACAAACTTTTTTGCTTTCAACGTATTTATTAAACTATCATTCAAAGTTGTGCGAGTTTTAGATTACTTTGTAACTTCGTGATATTTTTGGATGTTAACTTCTAAGCCTTTGTTATTTATTATCACTAGACTAGTTTATGACGAGCGTTGCTGGATACTGTAACATAATAATTTATCTTCTACAACACCCTGACAAAATCTAGATCATTCTGAAGCAACAAAGTAAAACTGAGTATGGTTTTTTATTAACCACTCGCGCGTCGCACTCGCGCCATTCCCCAGTGCCGACTATCGGCAGGTGACGCTTGACTAGTTAATCTGCTAAAAATTAATTGGCGACTTTTTGAAACTTGGGGTTTTTGAAACTTTGAGACAGGCATCGAACACACCAAAGGTTTATTTTATGCGTAACTTTTATTCGTGTCTAACGAACTCTAAAATGCAGAAAAGAAACTTAAATGTATTTTAGTTGTAAAGTTGAGTTAGCTTTTGCGGCTTCATAGAGAGTGGTGTCACGTTCCTCGGTATCTGGTGTCCCTCATTCATGTCGAGTTATCATAACATCCGTTTTCACGTCATATTTACTGGCTTTTTAACCGACTGCCCCCAAAATTGGGGCCGATATAATTTTACTTTTGTGTCATGAAAAGATGGATATTTTTTATATAAAATTTTTTATATTTATATAAAATCCATGTACTTCTAAATGCATTAAAAATGCGTTTGTTCTTGCTGATATCTTGCAGAAAGCTTACAATTTGTTGAAAATATATTTCCTATCATAAATTACATAGGATACGATATCTATTGGTTATTTTTGATTTTTGTATATGAAATTTACTATATTCATACGGCTATATTATGTTTTCGACATGATTAGTGATTTGTTTATTTTATTTCTAATTATATTATTAATTATTATACATACTTGAAAGTGAATAAAAACAGTCGAAATCTCTCTCAAAGAACTACAGAAGTACTAGAGAAGTGAATTGGTCATCCAGTCACCACTCATCAGAGTTGTTTAACTCCCAACTGACAACCACTTTGTCACTGAACAAAATTAACTTACAACCCCCCTGAACGCGCCCCAATTTTTTAGAGCCCTTGTATTTTTATTTTTATTTTGAAGCTATCATTGTTTGATTACATAATTTCTACTTGTATAAAGACACAGAAAACCTCCCAAATCCCAGTGACTTAGAGCTTTTCTCTCTTGGCTCTTCCTAGAAGAGAACTTTGTTAATCTTTATGTCACCACTTTATAGAGTTTATACCGTAAAGTGTAAACAAAAGAAGATACACAATGAGTTTCGGAAAAGGGCATAGGATACTTTTTACATCCGAAAAATAAACAGTTCCCACGCGTATTATACGTTCTATACGAGTAACCAGGGCCGGATCTACTATATGGCTATTTGGGCTTAAGCTCAGGGCCCCATGAGTTCAAGAGCCACGCCGCCCAGCTAAGTCAAGTCAAAAATAGACAATAATGCGAAAGAATTAATAATTTTATTATTTTTTGTTGGTATCCCTGAGAATCCTACGATCAAGGTTTATTATACAATTTAGGTTTTGGTACTACAAACTGACAGTTAAAATGTTGTAGCCCTAAGTAGTTTCAGCCCAGGGCCCGTAAGCTCAATGTCCGGCCCTGCGAGTAACGAGAGCTAACGTAGATATGCTAGCAACATTTCTATTGTTAGGTACTGTATAATTAATTATTATTATTAGTAGATTTTTATCATAATACTACATGATGCCCGCAACTCCGTTGCGCCAAAATTTGAGCACGTTTTGAGTGTTTATAATATAAGTAGGAATCGTTTGTATAGCAGCTGCCAACTCCCGACTCCGTGCTAATGTTTCTAGCTGCCTTCGCGTTATTTTTTACTGTTATCGCCACTTTTGCGTGTTACTTTGATGCTTATTGGGGTTATGTTATGACAGTCGAATGCGATCGTTTCGTAAGAATATTTCCATATACCTAGTTATCTATAATCTATAACTAGCTTTTGCCCGCGGCTTCGCTCGCGTTAAGAAGTATTTTTATATACAACCTTTCATCCCCTATTGTATCTCCTTAGGGGTAGATTAATTGATCAAAATCCTTTCTTAGCGGATGCCTACGTATATCACCTACCTTTTTTTTTTTTTTTTGATATCGCAGGGGAAACCCATCATGGGTGCCCCGGGTTGGGTACCCCGGGGGTATGTGAGACTCCTACTCACTAAAACCACCTGCGGTTCGCCTTCAGCCGTATAACGGAGGGAAATCCCGGATCTGTCTAACACAGGACCCCCTCCACGACTGGCCGGTTTACCTCGGACCGGACTTCCACCAAAGTAAGGAAACGCTTAGGCGAACTAAAGCGTTCCCCTCGGCGCCGGGACTGACAAAGCCGGGCAGGTTCCCATCCTGACCCGGAGCCCCGTTAGACGAGAGATTGGAGGTTCGCGTAGCGACGCCTCCGCACTCCCGTCCTACGCCGGCGGAGCGGCAGAGAGGTGGGATCGTCCTCTCTGTCTCGCTCCGCGGACGTATATCACCTACCTGGATGCAAAATTTTAGCCTGATCCGTCCAGTGGTTTCAGGTTTGGGCTGTGCGTTGAATAGCCGTTGATAGATCACCATGTCAGTCAGTCACCTTTGAGTTTTATTTAATAGATATAGATTATAGATAGTTGTGAATTGTGATAGATTTTACTTTACTACTTTAGTTATATATTATATAATATGCTAAATATCATTTAAAATACGTAACGTGTGTAATCAGCATTGACCGGTTCTTCTCGCCGGGTTAGTTCTCGAACCGGCGCGGCGCGGTGTGGTATTTTTTTTTCGGTTCGGAAAATGTTTGTAAGAAAATTACTTTGAATAAAAATTATTTTGATTTTAACTACAATATATGTATATCGTGATTAGGTAAAGCTGTTTTTAACTTAAATAATTTAGTTTGCTGTCGTTTTGCATTTCTGAGTTCTGACTCTACATACTCCAAAGCTTCGGCTGTATTGATCTATTGCAGCGGTCGGCAACACGCGGCCCGCGAGCGTCTTACCTGCGGCCCGTGAATGTTTTGTGAATAAGTTATGTATATGAAAAACAATGTTTTCTAATACTGCCAGTATTTATCGCCACCTAAGTACGTAGCTGTTTGTGCCATTTTTATTTTTTAATAAAAACTTAGTTATTTCCTTTTAATATGTGTAGGTTATAGGTAGGTATATTGAGCTAGGGTTAATACTAGCATGAGGTCTGCGGCCCGCCTTTAGTTCGTTTTGCCACCTTGTGGTCCTTGCCTGCCAAAAGGTTGCCGACCGCTGATCTATTGCATTAAACAGTACAACCACATAATAAGCATTGAAACAATTATCTGGCATACACGTCCAGCCTAGGTCCATTATCACAACATGACACCAGCCGCCGGCGATGTCAATTATTGACGTTAATTACAACATATTGTACGTTGCTTTGCTATATGACATTAGCTATATACCGAGATTTAACGTGACATGCGCTACGATACAAGGGCCTGTTTCACCGCTTCCTGATAAGGCTATACACCACTTAATTTGACAGATGGAGTATGGAAAATCTGTCAAATAACCCTATCGGGCACCTTATCAGGAAGCGGTGAAACAGGCCATTAGGGCCTGTTTCACCGCTTCCTGATAAGGCTATCCACCACTTAATTTGACAGATGGAGTATGGAAAATCTGTCAAATAACCCTATCGGGCACCTTATCAGGAAGCGGTGAAACAGGCCATTAATATTATAAATAAAAGTGTTTCTTGCTGAACCTCTTCGCGCTTTATTCGGGTCATAAGTCATAACTTCATAAGTCAGACCGCAACGCGACGCGTAGATACTAGATTCATATTTTCTCAATTTGTATGGATTTGACAGACTTTCAGACGCCTCACGTATTTAAAATCTGTCAATTCAGTACTAGAAATGCATCAACACTTGCGTTCCGAATTGGCCTAACCAAACCTAACCTAAACCGTGGAACCAAATTAGATGAATCTCCATCTAATTTGGTTCAACGGTTCATCTTCATTAAGACCCAGGAAAGGACATAGGATGCTTTTTACCGCGATAAAATGTACTGTTTCAGCGTGATAAGCATGATATATCAATCTAGTACCTAAGTATGGAATATTTTCAGTTAGCATTTAATCTCACATTTTTTCCGAAAGTGTTGAGTGAAAATCTGCATTGCCCCGGGCGCGATTCCTGTAACTATTAAGTCCCGTTTGGACTCCTATTTGGGCGTTTTGTGAATTTCCAATTCCGAACCACCCCTAAGCTTTTTAACTTTAAATCGTACACAGAACAAATTACTTATTATATTTTGTTCCGTAAGTACTGAGCGTGAAGATATGTGATAACACGTTATTACTGATTATTTAAATAACATTTATAGATAAAGGCAAACATAAATTGATTTGATCATTAAAACGTAAACTTTTTTACTATTTACTTAATAAAGTCTTACCAGCTGCTAACATTCTTTCAAGTTTTTCTGCAGAACTAATAGGTTTAGTAGTTACTTTATTGCCAGGTGCTCTGTTACTACAAAACACCATTAGCCTGTACTAAAATTTTGGCTTCGGCGTTAATATGGCTGAAGTTTCGACTTCGGCGTTAGTGTCTAACTGAAGTTTCGGCGTTGACTCTCTTGTAGCAAAAATAAAATTTTTGCTTCGTCCAAAATCACGACCAATCTATTTAGTATTTCCTAGAAAAATGGCGTCGAAATTAAAATAACTTTTGCTATCCTGAAATTGTATGTAGCTGTATTTTATACTCACAATAAATTCAATATAAATTAAGTGTAGTAGTAATCGGAAAAACAATCTTATAGCCCTACTCAATAAGATTAAATGATTATCTAATTTTAAAATCCTACTGAAATTAAGTCAAATTTTACTTAGTTTTTTACTTTAGTCATGCAATTATTAAAATATATATTATAATTTAGTCTGTTTATGTGTGAGTGCGGCTGTTAAACCTTCGTAATCGGCTTCGGCTGCGCCCAACAAAAAATATTTTAGTAAGATACACGTTCAGAAAAGATACATTTTGATATATAACTTCATTTCAAAGTTCATAGTATTTCACAATAATTGCTAAAAGCAGTGAAAATTACATCATGCACTGTATTACTCATCAAACTATGTTATGTTATTTTAATGTTAAAATACATAATTTTTATTCACATGATATGTATCTACAGATTGTTAAGAGCAACTTGCTCTGTATGCTTCTCATTTATTTAAGTACGTGTTTTGTTTTAAAGATATACAAGGTGTAACAGAACTAAGTGATAATATATACTTTAGTAGGGGGTGTATGTGTTCCTTACATAGAGTTCGTTGCCAACGTAGCAGCGCTGAAAACGTACTTTTTTACTGTTGTATGGGAATATGCATGGCGCTGGGGCGCTTGCTCATACAAATCAGAAAAAAATGTTGCTATTTCAGCACTGTTACTTTCACAGTAAACTCTAGACGACCTCTGTGGCACAGTGGGGAGCGCGTTGGTAGCTCAAGTTTTCAATGTTCCCGGGTCTGGATGTGTATTAAATTATGTGTATGATATAATAAAAATCTTAAATATATGTAAAGTATAGTTCTTGCAATGTACGAGTGCGCGTCGCCTTTATTTGTAGTTGGAAATGTGAATTGTCTATTCACATTTCCAACTTTTCGTTAGCGTGCGTACCCGACGGAGCAGTCAGTAGCGAGCGAGCCATGGCGCGTACCACGAAACGGTTTTGAGACTCAAATAATCGTACGAGAATGTTGCGTCCTACTCTAACAAACGTGAAATGACGTTGTTAGAGCAGGACGCGGCATTCTCGTCAGTCTCAAAACAGTTTCATGGTACAAGACCAGTTTCGTAGTAGGCCTACAGGTACGAGTGTATAGATATGGTCACTCACACAACTAAGGGCGACGCGCACTCGTAGATTGCAAGAACTATATAAAAGTATTAAATATATTTCCATTGTCTGGTACCTGTAATACAAGTCCTTTAGGTACTTAGCTCGGGGCCAGACTGACGTGGTGTGAAGCGTCCATAGATATTATTATTATGTCAGGAACACATACACCCCTTAAAGTATTATCATATCACTTTGTTTTGTTACACCCTGTATAATATGTATAATAATCACCAATACGATATTTTTCTGTGCTAAAACTACACGATTTTCCAAGCATTTCATATTGAAATCATGTAACCCGGTCCAGCAATTAAGTCCGTCACAGACTTAGCTATAATATATATTAATATATTTATAGCAAAGCATATTAATCTATACTAAATCCACATGTCACAGAAATATATATTATAGCTGAGTGTGTGTCACGCGAAAATTAGTATAGAAAATATATATTAATATGCCTAGCTATAAACATATTAATATATATTATAGCTAGGTCTGTGACGGGCTTTAAGCAGATTATATTCCACTAATGACTTAATAACCAATCAGGGGTATACAACCGGTCGCGGTGGCACAGAGGGTCGACAGGCAAATAATTGCGCGTCACAGATCTCGTCGATCTTCCGGCGTTTAGTGCGCACAATCTGTCAACAATAGAAAATGATGCAATATTGTGACGAAATTTGTATTAGATTGTGCAATAATTATATTATATAATATTTTTAATAATATAATTAATTATTTTAACGTATTTTATATTGCAATTTAAATAGTATAAAATCTAACTCGGTTTTATTTTATTAATTTAGTTAAGCCTCGAAATTTCTCTTCCTAAAATAGAACGGATACAACTTAATATATTATAAAAACATTCCTGTAATAACAATTGCAGTCGTACCCAAATACATACCAGAAAAAGCCCAACGAGACTGTAAATTTAAAAAAAGAAGGTAAAGTAATAAAACATTAATGAAATATTATCGCTCCACATGCAAAGATTCAGAAAAAACATCCCTCAATTCTACTAAAGGCATCGATTATACTCCTACTTCTGAAAACAATTCCCATCAGTCATCACAAAATACAACTCTATTATCGGTGAACAGAGTTCAAAATCTCTAAAAGTCAGTCCACGACGGCGCCTAACAATGGGTATCAATGAACGTCTCCGGGGCCGCAAACAAAATTACAAATGGACGGAACAATTTGCACTAACGCAACACGACGGCGAACAAAAGGCCGGCCCGTGGTCTGTTATCGGGCGATCCCGCGTCCTACCCCACTCGGTCGGGTTCTGACAGGTAGCACGGGACCTTCCGACTGGGGGAATTCCAAACGCCAGGCGCCGCAATCTCGTCTTTATTAGGATTTACGACTTTTTTTCTGTTTCGGCTGTCCTATTTCCAATGGACGGAATTTTGTCAAAGGGAAGACTATTTGTCGCTAACTAGTAGGTAGCATTGTTACTAACTTTGCGTTTTGGAATTTCATTGTACGAAATTTCAATTGAATTCAATTAAGTATTACGTTTAAGGTTTTTATAACAGTGACCAAATGTTTGCAACTCCTTTTAGGTGAAGGGATAAGGAAAGCCATATTTACTAATAGATGACACCGGCATTACTTCGCTGCGCCAAAATTTATTACACGGGAACCATACATTTTTCCGGGATAAAAAGTATCCTATGTCCTTTCCCGGGACTCCAAATATCTCCATACCAAAAATCAGTTTAGCTGTTTAGAGGTAATAGACAGACAGACACACTTTCGCATTCATAATATGTATTAGTATGGATGCCACGAAGCTATGATCATGAAAATGTACGCCCAAAAAAATCGGAACCAAACATTTTGCCTCTGATAAAAGCAAAAGTCGTTCTCTACATTCTGCCTATAGAGGTTATAGAGTATATAGATATACATCTGTATTTTTATCTTAATTCTAAATCTGCCCAGTACTTTCGAAGCTATTTCGAATAAACAATATTCCTTTCTATAATTTATTCGTCTGATCTTCTTGTAGTACGTTCGTTTGCGGGCAATAATTAATTGTTTCTGTTGTTTCGCTACAATTTACAAAGCTTTTAATGTCGGAACTGCGATTAGAGATATTAATTAACTAAACACCGATTTGTTTTGTCGCCGTTTATATTCTAATTAGTGATTTATTGTTTATTGATTGTTATTTACCCGTTGGTAAATAACAATCAATAAACAATAAATCACTATCGTTGATAGTTTTTTATCTATAATTTGATGTTCCCTTTAAATTTCGTTTACTTATCGCACGAGAACAATTTTTTTTCTTAATTAAATCTGCTTTTAGTCCTGTCCCGGAATTCAAAGTACCTAAATCCACATCAAAACGGGTACAACCAGCGTAAAGTTGTAAAGGGCCTAGCTAACTCCCTTTTGCATTCATAATAATATCAGAATAGTTAATAATTGTTATTTTTTTGTTGCAGGTAAGCTTTTAATTCACTAAAGAAGATTCTTAAAGAACTACCAATATATCAGCCATTGAGTAAGTATAATTTGCTTCTTGATTTTCTTCTAGCTTCTTCTGTCAAAACTCAAACACCTATTACTGTTGTCGTAAGATATGTAAGCATCCTGCGGATTTTCAAATTATTAGCAATAAGTATTTTTTATACTAGAAGAATATTAGTAGTTTTAAGTACAATTAGTAGTATCAATTATATAAAAAAGAATACAACTCACAAGGTCTATTACACCTTGTACCAATGAGAACATATTACTAGAAGATATTAATCTTTAAACATGTGACCTTAACATTAAACTAACCTTAGGTAATATGTGTTGGAACAAGATGGATGTGAAATATGAATGTCAAACTTGTTTGCAATGACCGCTCTATATCTTCGTTAAATCATTGCTAAGTAGATCTCTGTTCAGTGCATTTAGCCAAGTTGCATTCCATAACTTCGACAGACTCAATATATATAATAAGGGATTTGATTTAAGACATCAGAAGCTTAGATACTATTTAACCGACTTCCAAAAAACGAGGAGGTTATATGTTCGGCTGTGGATTTTTTTTTTTTTTTTTGTATGTTCAACGATTACTCCGCCGTTTGTGAACCGATTTTCAAAATTTTTGCTTTGTTGTATTTGGTTTTACTCCAATTTGGTACCCTGTTCACAAAGTGGTGACCTGATGATGGGATCCAGGAGTAATCGAGGGAACTCCTCAAAATTTATATGGAAACATATGGTGATTTTGGTTTTATGTGAAGTGTACTAAGAATATGCTACCAAAAAGTCAAATATTGGGTCAAGGTATACCATGGTTTCGAAGATGCTGAGAGAACTCCTGACTCCTTATAGATACACGTTTGGGAGTTTCGGCGTTGTTTTAAGAACAGAAAGCATATGCTACTATGCAACTCATATTCATCATCATAATCATCATCATCATCATCATCATCATCATCATCATCATCGTCTTCATCATTACCACGTCGTGTTAAGGTCACCAATGTCTCATGGCACAGAATAGATAATAGTACAAGGCATAGGTGTGGATACACTAATAATAATAATAATTTTATACTGTATAACAACACTTTGTTTAAATATACACGGCGGTCAGCACCGCGGAGGCGACGGTATCGCTTTACTTTATACTTTACTACTTTATATACAGATCGAATACTATACTAACTACTTTATAAAATTTTAATAGACAAAATATAGAATTAAAATAAAGTTATTTTAAAAAGAGCATTTAAACAAAACAAAGTCAATAAGTGTCTTTTTAATTAGTTATACTTATTAATCGATAGATGGCGCACTAAGTATCGATTTGAATGGATTTGAAATTGAATTCTTGATTACAAGAACAGCTGTCAATAATTATGATAATAATATATTATATTACTAGCTGTCCCGGCAAACGTTGTTTTGCCATTTAAATAATTTTTGGTATGAAAAATAGATGTTGGCCGATTCTCAGACCAATATCCTCACAATATGCTCACATAATTTCATGAGAATCGGTCAAGCCGTTTCCGAGGAGTATGGCAACGAAAACTGTGACACGAGAATTTTATATATTAGATGAGTAGCTACGCTACATCCTATGCAAGTTTATACAATTTTTTATCTGATAGATCCTTGGATCGTGGAAAAACGAGACACAATAGCCTTTCTATTGTTATCGCAATCGCCGGTGACCGCTTGGGGTTTGAAGTATTAAAATTGTTAAATTACTTAGCACACATCCTATGCAAGTTTATACAATTTTTTATCTGATAGATCTTTGGATCGTGGAAAAACGAGACACAATAGCCTTTCTATTGTTATCGCAATCGCCGGTGACCGCTTGGGGTTTGAAGTATTAAAATTGTTAAATTACTTAGCACAATATGTTCACTTCACTGATAATATATTATTTTGTGAGTGTGAACTGTGTAATAAGATACGTAAAATATACGCGAAGGTTTACCTACTAGTGTAACTAAAAAGAGTGAAATTATTATTATTTTTAACAAAAAATTAAAACCGACTTCCAAGGTAAAAACAATATTAACATTAATATGAACTAAAAAGTATTAAATAATTTTTGCTATCTAATAGTGCCTTTTTCCGAATTCGGCTAAACCTTGACTATTTCTGTACTCAATCTTCATAATTTTGAAGTCGGTGCCAGTTCCAAAAGTTTCAAATATTCTGTCAGAGGACTGAAGATTCAGCTATCTGGTACCGACTTCAAAATAATGAAGATTGAGTACAGAAATAGTCAAGGTTTAGCCGAATTCGGAAAAAGGCACTATTAGATAGCAAAAATTATTTAATACTTTTTAGTTCATATTAATGTTAATATTGTTTTTACCTTGGAAGTCGGTTTTAATTTTTTGTTAAAAATAATAATAATTGTCCATAGCGTTGCTTCTGATGTCTTTATAGTTTAGGTATATCTAATTCAAATTGCTCGTCGAAATTATGAAAAAACTTGATCAAGTTCTACTTTATGAAGACAGAAAATATAATAAAAACTTTTTGTCACAACTTTCTTAAAATATGACAATTTTAATGTGCCGTGTTTTAGGTCCTGAGTTCTGAATCAATTAACGCCAAATTAGAGACTTATAAAACTCTTCTATCATTTCTATTTCAGTGTAAATAAACAGATACATATTCTTTCGCCCAATAGTAACAGCGTTTACTCTATTTCAAGTCAATTTACCGAAGCCAACATGACCTCTCAATATCTCGCATATTTGAAGATATACATCAACAAGATTAGGTCAGAGGAAATAACATCAATATTGAGAGCCGCATGAAAATTTTATCATCGTTACCGGCCTAAGTTATCCCTTAGCTTTATAATGCAGACGTGTCCCTATCCCTTTGTATAGGGCTGTCACAACCCATTATCACTCCGCACGGAATCCTTTTAGAGATTTACGAGTTTCGTCAGCCCTTTTATCGTTGTTTGTTGGCTCAACGCCAGGTGAAAGCCGATCAGAGTGGTCAAAGTATAAACACGTATAAAGGTAATAGAATAATGATATTATTAGGTGATTAATTTGCTGACTTAATGTGAAGTTAATCGTTCTATTTAAATAAGGTTTAATTGAATGTTGTATCACTTAAGTCTTGAGTTGCTTAAGTTTAATTGATCACTAAATCAATGTGGTCCAAACTACGAGGCGAGTCACAAAGCTTCATAATAAATGTAACAAGTAATAAGTTTAAAAAGCTTGAACTTGATAGTGTTAGATAGTTATTTACATTAGATTAATGATAGTAGGAACAAAAAGAAAACTAATTAATTAGGAACAGGCAACAGGAATATCGCGTGACGCGTCGTTTACATCTCATTGCTCATAATATAAACACAATAATATTATGATTTCTCTCCGACTTAACTTTATTTCAGACATAATAGCGGATTTACATTATTCCAATCCGGTAATCCAGTCCAGCGCTGGATTGCTACTGGAATAATGAAAACAACCATTAGATTGCACTGAATTGTATTGTATTTAGTGCAATCGAGTGCCCGTTCACATTATTCGACCAAGCACTGAATTGAAATATTGTAAACCCGCTATGATGTTTTGTTTACATCTCCTAATGCCTTTCATATATCCACTTTCTAATTCTATCATTTATAATGTTTACCCATGTTTATGGGCTTAGTATGGGTTAGCCCCGCCCCCTGCCCACGTCGGTCGCCACACACCGCGATTTTAATCGCCATAATCACCGGTTATAATCACCGTTTATATCCGTGTTAAGTAATACTATATTAATTCACACAGGTTTGGTTTAGTGTATGACAATATATAGCTAATGGTTTGTGCGGTGTGCCGATTCGGCAATTTGGGATTACTTTGACCCTAGGCCTACTACGAAACCGTCTTGAGACTCAAACGATCGGACGAGAATGCCGCGTCCTGCTCTAGTACCAACGTCATATTTTCACGTTTGTTAGAGAAGGACGCGACATTCTCGTTCGATTGTTTGAGTCTCGAAACGGTTTCGTGGTACGGCCCCTGAAAAAAAATGTCCTCGAAAAGATAATGTTCCTTAGTTCTTGAATGTGAGTTGCTTTCAACAAAACGTACAGCCTCTACAGCAGCCCTGGATTTATGTATAGGCAATATAGGCCACGGCCCACGGCCTATGAACGTCCTAACTCCTATGGCGTCCTAGGATGGCGTGGGCGGCAGAGTTCGTACATAGGGGCGCGGCGGCAAAATTAAAATGGTGGTCTATACTCATAAAAATATAGTTAAATCCGGCCCTGCTCTACAGCCCAGGTACTTACTAACACCTGCTAATACTATCTAGTAATAATGTTATAAATGCTAAAGTAATGTCTGTATTTATACTTAAACCTCCGAATCGATTTCGAAAGGTAAAAAGAAGAGACTACATAGTACAAATAAGTAGTATTGTAAATGCAGTCTATCTGTTACCTTTACAGTTCTTACGCTTAACCGCTGAACCCATTCTGATAAGATTTTATCAATGAGCTGATTTTATGATATGGAAATACTTAGAATCCCGGGCCCAATGTGTAATAATAATTATTAATTATTTCATTATTTGACATGATGTACTTTACCGCGTAATAACCGAATTTATAAACGAAGATGCTGTCAAGTGGCAAGTCTAGTTTCTTTATACCGAGAAAGAAATGTAATATGATCGGAAGCCATATTGTTATCGATGTGAATGGAAATTACGTGTGTGAAATTGGTTTTCCTGTTTACGACATTTATTCATAACGGCTGAGTGATATAGTTATTTGAATAAATAATAATAATATGATGTAAATGGCTCAAGTTAAACTTTCTGTGTATTGTTTAGGACTTGTTTATCGTTTGTGAATCTAAAACCTTTTGTAAACGTTAAGTTTATTTTGTACCTTCAGTTTCTAAGGTACAAAAAATGAATTTTACTATAATTTAGTAGAATTCATATATTTTCTATCTACTAGTACATAAGAGAACAGATTAACACTCGAGTAATATCTATGTTTTATTATTTTAACACCCCCCGAAAACAGAGGGTTGTTAATTGTTATAGGGTTTACGTCTCTCTCTCTCTCTCTCTCTCTCTCTCTCTCTCTCTCTCTCTCTCTCTCTCACTCTGTGTGTGCAATGTCTGTCTGTCTGTCCAGTGTCCATAATTCATGGTAGTCCATAGTCCGTATTTATCATATTTATAAATATTATGATAAATACGGACTTACGGACGGATAGCATAAATGCTACCCAAAGTGTCTTTTACGATTTGTATGTGTTAATTTTTTTGTATCGGTTATGAAATATGAATCAATATGAGTGAATACTGATGAAGCGATCACCTTGAGAGTGATGCGAAGTTGGCGGCTGATTAGCCTTGACTCACAATGTCTCAATAAACATGTAGCGACATCTATGATCGGTTTCCGGAACTAAAAATTGTTTTGAACCTTCCCACACATAGCCGTGAACTACAATTCGGTACCTACTACCAAAGAGGATGTAAACTGTATACTACGTAACAAGAGGTCGGACTTAGAGGAAAAAAAATAAACATTCGTTATTTTTTTAATTTGAAACTAAACGAAATTTTTTTAAGTGCAAAACCTTTCACTCTAAACATACCAAAAATTAAAAAAAAAAAAAAAAAAAAGAAATGAGATCAAATAAAATATGTTTTATTTCAATAAAAGTTATTGTACATAGCTAAATAAATAGGCTAATAAGGTAAATTAAACAATAAAACACATTTAATCCACAAGCTTTTGTTAATTTCTATTATTAAATATTATAATATTACAGTACAGTTTTATGTATTTTATTTATAAATATAATAGAATAGCTGTCTATGCTACTCTACTAACTACTTGATTGGCTTATACAGTAAACTCAATATAGGGATGGGATTAAAGCTGCGCGTCCACCAGGTTGGAATCGGGACGTATACGGTGTCAGGCGCAGAATGACGTTCCAGTACTTCTAGTGCAGTTCATAGTAGTCAGTACCATACATACAAAGCAACAAATCCGTCCACTGGGTACCTACGCTCCGATTCCGATCCAGTGGACCGCACCTTTATACATACACACTTTGTTTTCTTACACCCTGTATACGACAGCTGAAATCTATCGCGCGGGCTCAGGCCAGCTGCATACCACCTCACTTGATCAGAGGATTTTTCCTTGGTGGCCGTACCACTCATAATCCCATACCTTCCTTCTCCTAAAATCTCGTTGCTTTGAATCTCTTTGCTGCTTTCGTTCCCAAGCGGTCGCATGCGACCGCGAGAACAAAAGATATCCTACAATCCGCGATCGAGGTAACAGCTATTGCTTGCAGACTAAAATGTTGCAAACTAGCTGTATACCTAAAAATCTGAAATTAATGAAACATTTTTCATTTAAGTACCTACTACGTTTCCATACAGTTTACATAAAGTATTAAGAATAGCTGTTAATAACCTAAATCCTAATGTATTGTTACAATAAAACAATATACACATGATACACATTTCATCATTTTCCAAATTAACTGCATACTGATATACATTATAATAATTTCTATGAAATAATAATCTATCTTTTTCATATTAATATAGTTTAAGTTGTAAATTATTGTGCAATTAAGCCCATGAATTAAGCAAATAATACTACGACATACTTTGTATTAGAACATGGTTCTGATATCGTTATGTTTTGCTTCAATTTATCAATTTACGGTTACATTTACATTTGCAATGGCTTACCTTTCGTTTTCCAATAATTAATCCACTTAATTTACAATTTTTGTATTTTTGTAATAAATAATTTTCACAAAATGAAATTCGAACTCTGAGTTTTAAACTTCTTCTTCCTCTTTTTTCTCATGTAGTTTATATTCTCTATGGTCTTTTTTATCAGCCAATCACAGTCGACCGTGCTTAAAAATTGTACAGATTATGCGATTATATCTAGTAGCTACGTTTAAATGATGAGGGGCAAAAATGTATGAGCTCTGGTATAGTGCTCAACAGGAATGGATTGTATATTTTTAGAAAGGTTTACCCATGTACATTAATGACCAATAGGGCACTTGTCAAGATTCGTTGTACTTTTTGAGTAAAGGCATGTTAAAAGTGATATCAGCGCTCATACATTTCACACTGATAACATCACGTTACTAATGTAACGGAACCCTAAAAATAAACATGCTATAATAAGCATGTTTATTTTTAGGGTTCCGTAGTCAACAATGATATTATAGTTTCGGTCTGTCCGTCTGTTCATCTATCCGCGTTTTTTTTTAATAATGCTCCTGTCCCTGATTTTAAGTTGAGGGATATTTTTTGTTCTTAATACAATTTATACACTTAAACAGTCTTATATTATGTCTACACTTATCTTCTCTTTAAATTTTCTGTTCTGTCATCGTTACCTGCTCCGCCGTCCAAAGGTGAGCAGTATGAGGGAGGGGTTAAACTACTACTGTGAGCGTAAATCTAAGGTGTACTGTCTAAGACAAGACATCCGTAACCTTTCTAAGCGCAAATAAGTCTTACCACATAGACGACAAAAACTACGTCAGTAACGCCGGCCTTGTACGTTGACTGTACATTATTTCAAAAAGTACAGTTGCTAGGGGCTGGGCGCCATATAACTTTTTTACCTACTCACTAAGAGCTATCTAATGGTATATGTTTTATCTCTGTTGAGCAATATACCAAAATGCCAATGGTCCTTTGAAACCCAATTTTTTTTTGTTCGGAACTTGCGTCCACCTGCTACTACTTAATAAAATTATTATTATGATGAATTTGCGAAAGTTAAATATCAGAATAGACAAACTTATTTTGTTTTAAATATAGTTATTATTTAAGGAAAATGCACTATTCCTGTGTGGCATAACGATTTGCTACGGAAACCATCAAGAGGCGTTCTGACTTAATTTTATATTTATTTTGTATCGATGCTTCTATGAGAGATTTTTATGTAGTAAGCACTAAGCAGTTTTGCATAGATAAGAGAGGTAAGATGGAAAGACCATGCTATTAAAATATAACATCCATGATCCAATATCCATGGATAAAATCTGTCGGTTGGTAAGTTAGTCCCAACTATCTGCATACAATAACTTCAGTTTTTCCACAATATTCCAGAAAACACTCTCTAGTGATCGTCCGAGTGGACCTCAGTCCTCAGTACATGTCCTCAACAATGAGAACCCCTCTTTGTTCTTCGTATGACTCAGACGTATCAATCCACTCCCTCTCACAATATACGATAATATACAGTAGAATAACTCAGCCATGTCCTTGAAATCAGACTCAATCAACAAGTTTTAGTGCTTTAGCAGCTGCAGCATTATCTGAAACAACCCTTAGAGCGTTTTCGCTCTATGTCCGGTCCGAAAATCGCGAATGACGGATAGAATATAGGCCCTACACTCTACTCTATATTATTTATATTGTGGCAATCTGGTGCTTGCTGCAGGAAGTATAATTTAACTGTTTTTCAGTGTAAGTATAATATTTATGTCATTATATTTTAAACATACTCAAAAAATATATAAGTTACATTTTTTCTCACTAAATTAATTTATTATTTAAAGCATCTCAATTCTATCACACGCCCTATTGGTGTGTGGTGTGGTCATGATAGAAAAGTACCTGAAACTCAATTTTTCTTACGGTTTTTCTGCTGAAAACCCTTTTTGCCTGGGCACTAGTAAAATGTCTATTTAGGTATTGAGTATTAACCCTTTACGATCGTCGGTGGCTGATCCATCATCCGTTGTAAATTTCCCAATTTCTTTTGCTTAAAATTTTATCTTTTCACTTTTGACTATAACTACTCTTAGACATCTGCACCAATAGAAAATTTAAACACGTATTCTCATAAGCACGTGTCTTAACATTTTTTATTTACTTTCCCTGTATGCATCAACAGTTAGTGCAACTCTGCTAAGTATTTTTGACCGACTTCCAAAAAGGAGGAGGTAATACGTTCGGCTGTATGTATTTTTTTTATATTTTTTTTATGTATGTTCAACAATTACTCAGCCGTGTGTGGTCCGATTTTCAAAATTCTTTTTGTGTTGTATAGGGTTTGATTCGAATTTGGTACCATGTTCATAAAAGTGGTGATCTGATGATGGGATCCATGAGTAATCGAGGGGACTCCTTGAAATTTGTATGGAAACATATAGTGATTTCGATTTTTTCTGAAGCATTCAAGGTAAATGCTACCAAAAAGTAAGACTTCGCACCAGGTTATACCTTGGATCCGAAGCACCGAAGGTACCGAACAGAACTTTTGAATGCTTATAGGTACAGGTTCGGGGATTTCGGCTTTGTTTAAACAACTGAAAGCATAAGCCAACACATCAATTCGATTGATCATCATCATCACAACCATAATTATACCATGGGTCATCACACTATGACCCAATTATTGGTACTTTTCGCGATATTTTGCATCGAAGTAGTTGTTTTTGATGATGATTTCGCTGTTTGTGGACCGATTTTCAAAATTTTCGTGTTGTTGTATGCGAGTATGATATAATCTTAATTTTGTATAACAATTATGAAAGTGGTGAGCTGATGATGGGATCTATGCTGCCGTCGTAAGCATAAACAACGCAATCGTAATTTTTTACGAAATTGAGTTATCAGTATATTCGGAATCGTTGAAACGAGATCTACCAAGATCAATCACTCGTTTTTAAATATCTTCTATAATTTTCATTTTATTGTTAGTCATAAACAGCGTATGTGATATTTTCCTAACTTATTACTAGTAATAAACATCATAAGCAAACCTGCGTTTTTTATGACCATCTTACTTAGAATTTCGACGTATGAAATACTAAGCATAACCAACGCATGTGTGACAGTTGCGTTGTTTATGTCTAGGAAATGCACAATTGTGATGATTATGTTTAGCAAAGATAAGGGAGTTACTTACATTTAAGTTGCATATACAATTCGACAAGGCTTTTAAATGAACGTGGCGAGAAAAGGAACTAACGCTGCTATCATACAAAAACGTCATTTTTGACAGTTCCCCTTTACCAGCAGCGCCCCTTGACATCATTGACATAATATTCATTTAAAGCCTTGTCGAACTGTACGTTCAATATATGACTAGCAAAGAATGATAGGATCAGCTCACATGCATTTATTTTTTTTGTAACCGAAAAAAAAAGAAAACAACTTTAAATAGATGCATAGCAATCTCAATTATTTTAGTCATATTTTAGTATAACTTTTATTAGGTTAAGAATTGCCATGAAAATAATTGTGATAAACTAAGTACAACTAAGAAATTAACCCTTAATCCAGGCATAGTACTATTTATCGACCACCTAGGTAATTGGAGTTTTATAGTTATCTTTGATTTTTTTTTTTCAAATTCATAAAACCTTTTTTTTATTACTTACCAATATTTGTATCTTTCGTATGAAGCCAAAAAATTTTTACTAAACAATTTTAGGAAAAATCATTATTCTAAGTAAGTGCCTAATTATATTATGTCCTATGCCCGTCTGGCGGTAGTATGATATGGAATTATCGACACTGTTTCTATTTTACAAAAGATGTTTTTGAAATGAAAATACATATTATAATTGTAAATTATTTGGCTTATTTTTAACAAAAATAATATTCTTCTAGTCGACACTACGTGTGGTAATTACACGCTTACAGAACAGTAATCCTAGGTAAGTGTTCAAAATTCTTCAATTCTTCTTCTTCAATAGTTCACCACCTCATATGACAGAGAAAGAGATCAAAGTATGCAGTTTCCTAAGTTAAAATAGGGATAATGGAAACAAATTATAAAACGCCAGAGAGCTCCATAACAGGCATAATACGAACACTTAGTTTTTGTCTTAATTTTAATATATTTTTTTAAAACAGTTCTTAGCTATACATTGTATACTGTATAGGTAATAATTAAGACCACACCATATTTAAAAATATTTTTAATGCCAGTGCACATGGGGCCTGATTAAGGGTTAAGAAATAATGTACCGGTTCATGGATTGCTATGCATCTATTTAAAGTTCTTTTCTTTTTTGTTCGGTTACAAAAAAAATAAATGCATATGAGCTGATATATTATCATTCCTTGCTAGTCATATTGAACGTATGCGTAACTTAAATGTAAGTAATTCCCTTATCTTTGCCAAGCATAAGCATCACAATTGTGCATTTCCTAGACTTAAGGGCCCGGGTACCCTCGAAATTCTCATACATACGTAATACCAAAATCATTTTCTCGTACGAAAATGTTTCACATGTTTGAGTTATTTTTCAGCTTAAAATAGTAATTATCTAGGTTCCTGTACAAAAATTTATTTCAAAATATTTAAACACTAAAAAATAGAGTAAAACACTAAAAAATATATAAATAAATAGTCAATTTACTACAAAATATTTAAACTTCAAAAAATTTTTTTTAGTATTTAAATATTTTGTAGTAAATTTACTATTTATTTATATATTTTTTAGTGTCTAAATATTTTGAAGTAAATTTTGTGCAGGAACCTAGGTAATTACTATTTTAAACTGAAAAACAACTCCGACATGTTAAATATTTTCGTATGAGAAAATGATTTTGGTATTACGTATGTATGAGAAATTCCAAGGGTACCCGGCCTCTTAAACAACGCAACTGTCACACATGCGTTGGTTATGCTTAGTAAATTAACATTTTTTCAAGTCATAAACAATTTTCCGTCTTTAAAAATATTAAAAATAACTAAATATGTAAATATAGCATCGCATATGCAAAGTTAACATTTAAAGGCACCAAACAAAATAAAAATATTTGGAATATTCCTGTTACTTTCAGAGGGACAATTAAAAAAAAAGAATAAAACTTTAGGCGCAAATTACTCGAAAGTTGACGCCATGCAGATGCGTTGTTTATGATAAGGACGGCAGTATGAGCAATCGAGGGAAATCCTTGAAATTTAGCAAAACACTCATAGTGGTTAAAATGTTGTTTCTAGTAAGTTAAACAGATGTTACGAACAAGAGAAATTTCATACGAAGGTGTCTCTTGGTCCAAAGTCACTGAATAGAACTCCTGAACCTTTAATTTAAAGATAACAGTTTGGAAATTGCAGCATCGCTTAGATAACTGCGAGCATTTACCACAATTTCGCTTACAGTAACATAATGTGAATAGTTAACATTCGTATTGGTTATTTACGCTGTTACGCATAAAGCCTTATTTTGTTGCTGACTAAAAAGAGTGAAATTATTATTTTAAACAAAAAATTAAAACCGACTTCCAAGGTAAAAACAATAGTAATATGAACTAAAAAGTATTAAATAACTCTATCTCTTTAACAGAATTCGTTTAAATCTCAACTATTTCTGTACATACTACAGTCTTCATTACTTTGAAGTCGGTACCAGTCCCAAAAGTTCCAGATGTTCTAAGTTCTGACATTACTGAACTCACAAATAAATTAGCTGGTACCGACTTCAAAATAATGAAGACTGTAGTATGTACAGAAATAGTTGAGATTTAAACGAATTCTGAAAAAGGCACTATTAAAGAGTTAGAGTTATTTAATACTTTTTAGTTCATATTACTATTGTTTTTACCTTGGAAGTCGGTTTTAATTTTTTGTTCAAAATAATAATTATCTATATTAAAGTGTAAATATATCTGTCTAGCGGAATAGCGCTAATTAAATGCATGTCTAACATACAGGCTTTTTAGGTACGAAATATGCTAAAACTAGAGAACGAAATGTTTTTTAACTACTTAGCTGATTCGGAAAAAGTTTTTGTCATTATAAATCATTGTGTGGGAATCATTATAAATCATTATGTAACAACACTGTGGAAATAATAAAATGCTTGAGAGCTCCTCCTTCGATCGAGTGATGAGTTTTACATGTCACGCTGATCTAATAAACTTTAATAGATACAGTACAATTTAGCATTCTAATATATAATGCAATTATCTAATATATATAAATCTCCTGTCACGATGTTTGTCCGCGATGGATTCCTAAACTACTTAACCGATTTTAATGTTTCCTTTTTTTAAATGTGTGCTTTTTTCCAACTTGAGAGATAGGATAGCTTAGATCTATCCTATCTCTCAAGTTGGAATGGACGTTGCCATGGTGACATACTTACTTATTTATTAACCCCCTTACTAATAAACGCTGTTTAAGCTTTTAATAGTTATACAGTGTTTTGTCTTTTTCAATCCAATTAAAAATGTCACTTGTGTGACAGGGACAAAACACTGTATAACTATTCAAAGCTTATACAACGTTTTCATTATTATTAGTCACTAATTCAATAAAATAATACGGGCGATATATTATGTACTTTATATATTATGGCAAAGAAACGTTTGCCGGGACAGCTAGTTATATTATATTTATTGCATAATATGTACTATCAGAGAAGTTGATTCCTAGGCAGATGGCGGAGCTAAGTAATTTGGTCAAAACTCAAACCCATCTGATCACAGCTAATATTGAATAGGCCGACCAAATGACGTAGGTCTGTCAACTGCCTAGGGATGAATTTCCTCGATGGTACGTATTATTACTTCTGTTCTTATTGTAATCATAAACCTAGAAATTGCTAAGTTTTAACTTGTAATCAAATCTTCAATTAAATCGAAAACTCTATTTAAATCACTTAATCGTTACGTCTCTATTTTATAAACGGCAATTACTCAGAGCCTTAATTGTTAGCGCAAGCCGATATTTTCCGGCTTCGGCGTTCGCAATAACGGAACACAGGATTCGAACCTGTTTCTTACCGGTTACACTCGGTGCTGACTACTGACAATAATGGTATCATTATTTGCTTTATCATTATTTTTAATCATTGCAAAGTCTCGACAAGGTTGCTGCTTAAACTTTTTCTTACGACTATGACGCCTTAAAAGTGTTACTGTAGATGTCTGTGTGGAGAAATTCGCCGTAGTTATAAAAATAATCGGCCAAGTGCGAATTGGACTCGCGCACGAAGGGTTCCGTACCGGTATAGAGCGAAAGTAGGCAAAAATGTGTTTCTTGTATGGGAGCCCCCCTTTACTTAATTAAAATTTTAAGTATTATTGATTACTAAAGTAGAAATATAATTAAAGATTTTGTGATTATGTCAAGTGTCTAGCTGTTACCATTATTGATTACGATCGAAAAAAAAAACATAAAATATCGCGTTTGTTGTATGGGAGCCCTCCTTAAATATATTAAATTTTATTGCGTTTTTAGTATTTGTTGGTATAGCGGCAACTGAAATAAACAATCTGTCAAAATTTCAGAAATCTAGCGATTCTTGAGTTACAGCCTCCAGGCAGCAGGCAGGCAACCCAAGAAGAGGAGACAGATCGACAGTCATCGAAGTCTCAGTAATAGGGTCCCGTTTTTACCCTTTGGGCACGGAGCCCTTAAAAATAAAGAATTAAAATAGTTGCTAAAATGGCTTTAGAGAAAATAATAATCAACCTTTGTAATTTTTTACGCGAAATTATAGCTGCAAACCCCAAAATCTATAAAGCCAATACTCGCAACTGTATTAAGTAGGAAAAAAGTAAATTTAATGTTATTACTCCATTACTTGTAGCTGCTTCCATTATGCGATAGGTGAGATCGTTAGCAATCGCGCTAACTGCCAATGTTAGCTCGAGAAAGTTTATGTTAGTACACTATATAGTTCGCTTGTACAGAGCTTAGTTAAAGTTATCAACTTATCCTAAAGTATTCTAGCTTTTGTTTACCACTAGCAATTAATGTAATATTTGACCCAGGATTAACTTTACCCCAGACTAGCTGCGTAATGCGTTAGAGCTAGGTAAGAGCATTAAGAGGTAGGAAAAAATTTACCGAAAAATAAATATAACATTATAAAGAACAAGACGGTCAAAGATATTATGTTACCTTGAATTACTTTAGCTAAAATTTGTGCAAACCTAACCTTAATGCAAGTAGCCGAAATATTGTTAGGAATTAAACACAATAAAGATACCAAAAAAACAACATAATTATAGTAATAATCGTTAAGCTTTTAAAATGAACGCAAACTTTCAAACAAGGGCACTTGGTTGGCTTCCCAAGCGAAGCCGCGGTCACTATCGTATTGAATAATTCACAAAAAACACACACAAAAAACTTATTAGTTTAAAGTAATTTAAAGTTAACATATAGGGTTAAACTTAAACATCCTTTAAGGGCTGGTTTATGTTTATAAGCCGTAAAGTGATTTGTATTGTGGTTCCCAGCATGTAGGTTTTACTGAATCAAAACCACTTTAATTTTAGGGTGACAAGTGAAAAGTCGGCAGAGAGCGCCGACTATCCGGCTTTTTACTATTTTGTATTTTTGCATTATTCAATAATAATTTGTTACGAGTACATGTAAGAAAACCCTTGAATATTTATAAATTTTATAATTAGGTATATTTTATTTCACAATCAATCAGTCCAAATTTTGAAATTTAATCAAGTGTTTCTGAAATTACTTGCTTGTTAAGAAATCATTTAATACATTATGCATATTTTAGGGTGTGTATGTGTCTACTAGTTACTTTTTCAACACTAATATCGGCACATATCTAGTGAAAACCGTCACGACAAATACTTTTTAAAATGACCTTTTTAAATTTTATGAAAAAAAAATGGTCTTGGTTTGTACCACTCATCTCACAGTACTTATTCTGTTTCCTCTTCATTATCCTGATGGTCATTTGATCTAATTTCGGAATAATATCAGTTAAAATCACACTTGATGTATGTAAAAGAAGTAAAAGAACATAGTAATTTCCAATTTGTTATCGAACCATAAAATATAACGCCATTAAGATGTAATATAAACATAAGAACGTGAGATGCGAAGACGGCTATAACAATAAATCTCTTGCTAACTCTCGATATTAATAACTCTATGTTATGGTAATAAGAGAAATACATGACGCGTTTAATATTGTAAACTGTAAAGCATAGTGGAAACCATAGACTTTTTTAATAGACATAGCAAAATATCCCAAACAGTGCCGATTTGCCCTAGAATGGGGCAATTTCGGTACTGTTTGGGGGCTTTTTGCGATTGCGATTATAACAACTTTGTTTTGCATAAACATTTTTAAATATGTATATAAATTTATCAAATATGTATACAATTTACCATATCCTAACTTCTGAAATCTTCATGAAAAGCGCTTGGTAAAATTTATTGCGGTATAGTGAAAATATATTATTTAAAACGACGCTCGGGTTGAAGTCTTATTATAACTTCTATTAATACTATTGTGAGTCATGCTTCCATTCATAAGCCGGTCTTAAGGGCGTTCCGTCCGGAGATTCCATAATTGACCGTATTTAAAACCTTATAAACTCATAATCTGAAAGCTACAAAATTATAATAAAAATACAGCAATAATCTTCAGTATATCAACATTCCTTTTGTCGTTTTAAATTTTCTATTTTTGTTTCTTGTACTCATGATATCACCTTCCAAAGTAATACCAATTTGTTAAAATTCAAGCATACATTCAGCATCTCCTTAGGATTTACAAATTACTTTTATTTAAAACTCACGCCAATAGATCGACAATATCATAAACTACATATTCGCCGTTTTAATTTTTTTTAGGACAATTTTGAACTAAGATAAGTAAAAATAATAGAGTTTTGGCGCGATCTCGGCAACGCGGCAAATGTATGGCCAAGGTCGTTTGCTGGGGGGACGACCTTAATCATACGTCTTTACAATCGCAATTATTATTTTCATAGATACTAGATTTTAATCGCATCCTACAATGAAGAAAAGATGAAGAAACAATCCTATTTATTTCTTCATCTTTTTTAACTTGGATAAGTAAGTTTCATGTTATACCTACGGCTTAAACTTAGCATGTACAGAAGCATGTACACAATAAAATACCCAAGAATAGAGATACTGACGGATTATAACAAAAAAAATATACAGATTTTCTTTGGCGATTTACGTAGAATGGTAGAACTATTGCAAAGTAAATAGTAATAAATAATAATTGTACAGATAGAGATAAGTGGTGGCCTTAACCGTTTAGACTTTAGTTATTATCAGTAAACAATACTGATAAGTGATAACAGCTTTCACTATCACAACTTTGAACTTACATATTATATAATATGGAGGTATATTACTTATTGTTATAAAACAGATTATACCATTTACATTCCCTCAAATTAGTAGAATTATGCATAAAATCCATAAGTATTTTTAGTATAGTACTGGCTTAATTTCTACAAATTAAAACCACTAAGCCATACTAAGCGACCTGATGATTGATGCATTCAGCATTTGCTCGTTTTGGTACAATTTATAAAAAAGTGTTTTATATACAAAGTAGTCTACAGCTACAGCCTATAACAGACCACAACAACTGTGTAACAAATTACAAAATTTAATTTAAATGGTTTTCCAATAGTCACACTCAATATTTTAGAGTGCGCGTTGATATAATCAGTCAATTAACTCCATAATGTATTGGTATTACGGCGTATATATCAAGTGCTCGGAATCGGCTCGTTATAATGACGTTTCATAAATTAGTAATGGTTTTCAATTATGTAATAATTCTAGCGGAGGTCTCGGCGCCCTATTATGTCACAACAAGCATAATTTATTAACAATCGCCGCGTCTTTGTCGCCGGCCCTTTCACACTCGACAAAAAACGAACAAGTTACAACAAAACGCTATCAGAAACACGACTGCGGAACTGTTCCTGCGAAGCCGCAAGTGTACACTTGTCTCTTTCTTTCTCGTACGAAAGGGGAGCCGAAGAGCGAGAGGGATGGCCGATCAATGGACAAGGCAGGATGCTCGGGCGCAGCTGGCTGGTTTTTTTTGTATTTTTGTTGTTGTGCCCGAACAAAAAAGATTGGTTTCGCACAGTTTAGCCTGGATCGTGCTTCCGTAACGGGATACGGGGCGTCGAATACAAGTTCTTTCCTCCGGCCTATAATTGACAGAAATTATACTCAATTCTGTCAATTAATTAGGCAATACGAGGGGAGTGGGCGACGTATAATTTAAGCAATTTAGCAAATGAATTACGCGTAATGACTAATGATATGTTTAACATTGTTTACGGTTTGATAAATACGAATTGCACAGATAAGAAATCTTTGCGTGACTGTATGGCGTATGCGGCTGTTGGAATTAAATACAGTTTATTTGCAATGAGTTTTTGATAAATACAAAACGGTCTATCCGCCAACTTGGTTATCGGTCGCTTGCTAACCCGCTGCAAACCACAACATTTAATTATACATTTTGTTTCCTACTCACCAAGTTATCGACAGCTTTCTTACCTTTATTAATTAGTTAATTTAGTCCGTATACTGCAAACAGTTAACATGTTTTATTAATATATTCACCGTCAAACTGCTAATTTTCACATGAATAAGACGGGTGGTATCTAAGCGACATTTCCATGAAAAGAGGAATTTGTACGAACGGGTGTCGATGAGATTACACACCGTAATAAGCCTGTGTGACGTCATCGCCCCTCTGTCAATAAACGGGGTTCTAAAAACCAATTAAAATCAATCAGCCGTACCAAGTTACCCTCTCGCAGATGAACGATTACTAGCTTCGTAACGTAGTATACGTTACGTACGTAGAGGCAAAATATTGGTGGTACTAAACTGCTAAGTGCTAATAGTATTTCTCCCTATATTGCTCATGCTACCGCCTACCAGTATTTTGCTCCGTACTGCTTGTACCATCGAAGAAATCGATTCATAGGCAGATGGCGCACGCATAGTAAAACCTTTTACTATGGCGCACGCATAGTAAAACCTTTTACTATGGCGCACGTAGTAATAAATTAAAAATATAATTATAAAAATAGTTAAGTTTGTCTTTTCTTTTTTTTAAATAATAGGAAAATAAAACAATTTAATTTCTAAATTCATAATTTATTTCATTAAGAGTCCTTTAATTTACCCAAATTATTATTTTATTAAATTTAAATTCTTTTCAACTTTTTACATAAATAATATTAAAATAATCTAACATCAAACGTTGACATAAATCGTTTACTTATATTATTAATACAACAAGTACCTAAATTAATAAAAATGTCAGTAAAGTACAATACTTATCTTATTTCTCTAGTTGCTCCAGTCTCTCGACACAAACTGAACTTATTCACTATTGACTCTCGTTTTTATACCATCCAAACGGATATTAACAGTTGACAGTCTTAATATTAAATAATAATTACAGAACCAATAAAATATTTCCGGTATATTACCGGAAGTATTTTATTCCGGAAGTATTTTAAACAATACTATAAAAATTAGTAAATACATCGGTAAAATATAACAAATATTCTATAATAATAATCTTAATTTATGTACATTAAACAAGTTACTAAAATAATAATTAACTTTAATAAAACATTAATCAGACTAGCGGAAATATTAATTTATACCGGAAGTATTTTAACAATTTGTAAAATCTGTTAGAAAAATAAAGCAATCCAGTAAAATAATGTCATTTTAGATTTATCATTAATTATTAATTATGACATCAAATATTACATTAATTAAAAATGATTATTTTTATGTTTACATTTTTAACATTTGAATATTTCTAATTCTAAATAAATTATTTCTGCTAAGGTTTTAGAAATATGGTTTTAGTACATAATTATGTATTTATTATATATTATATTATTATTAATTATTTAACACACGCATAGTAAAACCTTTTACTATGGCGCACGTCTACGTGATTTTGTCACATTATGTCGATAGATCTCGATTGATATACAGGGTGCAATTAAACCTTCCTGCCAAATTTTTTCCAGGGCTTATGTATCAGTAGGTGACTACATTTAACCAAAAAAAATTTTTTGTTAATGGCATATTTTATCCCATTTAAAATCGTTGCAGAATGCCCACTCGCGGCGGTGGGTATGATCGGGGGTGGCGCGGGCGACGTGTATCGTGTCCATTAATTGTAGGGTTTTTTAGGACAACTTTCGGAGGCTATATTTGTCAAGGATCAATATACAAAAATTTGGCAGGCATGTTTAATTGCACTCTGTATATTATTGAGTTGACATAAACTGATCAAATAATGTAGGTTCGCCATCTGCTATGAATCTATTTCTAGTAAATAAGTAGTACCTAAATAAGCAAAATACTAGTAGCATGAGCGATAAGTATATAGTGAGAAATAGTAGCAGCATAATAATATCATATCATATCAGATAAAAAAAATATACTAGTCATTACTAATTAGCTATGTATAGTGTAACTATAGAGTTATTCAAGATACTATTTTCGTTATCACTTATCTTTAAGGTAAATGCTATAAGTAGCTTTAATTTTATATAGAGAAAACGAAGTGGTTCTATTTTCCCATTCGAGTATCTCTAAAAGGAAAAATCCTATGTTAAAATGAAGCATCTATAATAGTATTTTTACACTAATATCTAGTTTTAAAGAAGTTAATTTACTGATTGTATTTGCACTTGTAATTTTAGGATTTATAAGATTCTACTTTTTTCCATTATAGTTCCATAAAAGTTGTAAAATATGTTGAGTATGCGTGCAGCGAAGATATTTATCGTTTTGGCTCTAATTCAAGAAATCTATGCTCAATGATGCGAAAGACCGAGCAGCTATGTCCTTATATAGAATATAATAAATCCTAAATGTACAATCCACAGACCACAGGTGGTTACATAAATCAAAATAATTACATTTCACAAATCAACATTCAATAGGGAACTTTTTTGTTAATAGTAAAAATAATAATTAATCGTAAATCGTAATTTATAATAGACTAACCACATTATAAGCCCAAGCTATTGGTATTTAATTAAAAGTTTGGCTGAATATACCTAAGTAATACGACCCAGTGAAACATTATCTTAAAAAAACTTGCTGTCAATGTCAATTAGCAATGGCTCGTCGTTTAAAAATCGAACTCGAGTTAAATCTTACCGCAAGCGCTCAAGTATCGCCAAAAACGAGCCTAATTATTTTAATAAGTGCTTAATAAACTTCGGAGAATTATTAATTAGTCTGATGAAAAGCAATTAACACGTTTATCGTATAAATACATATCAATGAGTTTTAATGCCCACCGAAATTTCAATAATTAATGATGATATAAAAATATTTCCCAGGCCGAAAAGCGCCCGACATTCTTTCGGTGTTTTCAAGATTAAGAATTTATACGGTCTTAACCTGCTAAACACAGCCTTTGAAAGTATGTATAATAATAATATCTTTAGCATGTTTGAGAATAATTATTATTCATGATTATGATTGGGTAGTAATTCTGATTATAATTTCAGTAGTTATTGCTTTGGAATGCCCGACGAAATATTTTAATAGCTAAAACTATCTAAGCGACATTAAATTTGAAACTAAAGAATATTCATAAAATTTCATAATTTAATATGAAATGGACAATATTGCTAAAAGTAAAAAGGTATTACCTAGGGCGTGGAAGCGATAACAGATAGACAGACGGACACACTTTCGCATTTGCAATATTAGTATGGATTTTACCTAGACTAACCTAGACTTAGTTTATCTTATCGGCCAATCGGTGCAGGACTGCAGGTGTCTAATTTAACGCTTCAACTCGAAAGTTTAAGGAAGTTAGCTCTTAAGCTGCACATTCACACCTTACTTTTACGTAACTTGGTTAAAGGAATTTGATCAATATTATTATTATTTTAACAAAAAATTAAAACCGACTTCCAAGGTAAAAACAATACTAACATTAATATGAACTAAAAAGTATTAAATAATTTTTACTATCTAATAGTGCTTTTTTTCCGAATTCGGCTAAACCTCAACTATTTCTGTACTCAATCTTCATTATTTTGAAGTCGGTACCAGATAGCTGAATCTTCAGTCCTCTGACAGAATATTTAAAACTTTTGGAACTGGCACCGACTTCAAAATTATGAAGATTGAGTACAGAAATAGTTGAGGTTTAGCCGAATTCGGAAATAGCACTATTAGATAGTAAAAATTATTTAATACTTTTTAGTTCATATTAATGTTAGTATTGTTTTTACCTTGGAAGTCGGTTTTAATTTTTTGTTAAAAATAATAATAATTTCACTCTTTTTAGTTACACTAGTAGGTAAATCTTCGCGTATATTTTACGTATCTTATTACAATTTGTTAAGAGTCACAACTCACACTCACAAAATAATATAATATTATCAGTGAAGTGAACATATTGTGCTAAGTAATTTAACAATTTTAATGCTTCAAGCCCCAAGCGGTCAGCGGCGATTGCGATAACAATAGAAAGGCTATTGTGTCTCGTTTTTCCACGATCGAAGGATCTATCAGATAAAAAATTGTACAAACTTACATAGGATGTAGCGTAGCTACTCATAATATTTAATATTATCATAATTATTGACAGCTGTTCTTGTAATCAAGAATTCAAATCGATAGGTACTTAGTGCTATTTATATTATATATTAATTATATATATTAATTAGTTATACTTATTAATCTATCGATTAATAAGTATAACTAATTAAAAAGACACTTAATGACTTTGTTTTGTTTAAATGCTCTTTTTAAAATAACTTTATTTTAATTCTATTTGTCTATTAAAATTTTATAAAGTAGTTAGTAAAGTATTCGATCTGTATATAAAGTAGTTAGTAAAGTATTCGATATTCTGTCGTCTGCTGCCACGCGCCGCGCGGCGGCGCGGCGACGCCGACCGCCGTGTATTAAAAACAAACAGGTGTTGTTATACAGTACATAATTATTATTATTAGTATATCCATACCTATGCCTTGTACTATTATCTATTCTGTGCCATGAGACATTGGTGGCCTTAACACGACGTGGTAATGATGATGATGATGACAATGATGATGATGATGATGATTATGATTATGATGATGAATATTAATTGCATAGTAGCATATGCTTTCTGTTCTTAAAACAACGCCGAAACTCCCAAACGTGTATCTATAAGGAGTCAGGAGTTCTCTCAGCATCTTCGAAACCATGGTATACCTTGACCCAATATTTGACTTTTTGGTAGCATATTCTTAGTACACTTCACATAAAACCAAAATTACCATATGTTTCCATATAAATTTCGAGGAGTTCCCTCGATTACTCCTGGATCCCATCATCAGGTCACCACTTTTGTGAACATGGTACCAAATTGGAGTGAAACCTAATACAACAAAACAAAAATTTCGAAAATCGGTTCACAAACGGCGGAGTAATCGTTGAACATACAAAAAAAAAATAAAACATAAAAAAATATATCCACAGCCGAACATATAACCTCCTCGTTTTTTGGAAGTCGGTTAAAAATATAGCTAGTTACACGTCAAAAATTCAAACGCTTTTCAAGCAAATATTGTGTAAATAAGAATTTTAACTTACACAACATGTTGTTAAATAACAGTACTGGTATCCGAACTATAGATTAGGCTTAAGAATTAAGGCTTACGAAATTTAATAACTAATTTATTATTATATATGATGATGATGGATAAAAGACTTTAAAATAATTTAAACAAGCCAGTCGTAAAAACAAGTGGGTAAAGATAGAGGAAACAGATACGCCATACGGACGGAAACTGCGGTCTAGCGAACTCCAAAACCAGCGGTGGGAAAATATTTAGGCCACTGCCCACTACCAATTTAAATATTATTTATATGTCAAAAGATGTTGGCTAGTTTTTTTTTGTTATACATATTTCATCATTATAATATTAATCAGTTATCACTTATCAGTTATCACAGATTTAAATAACAAAAATAGCAATATTAATTTTTTATTTGAGCTTCAAGCCCCATAAGGATACCGATGATGCGACAACAATAGAATAACCATAGATTTCCAAGAATCCGCGATCGAAGGATTAAATAAGTTATTTGAAGAAATGAAAATAATTTTAAAAAGTTTTGTCTTTCAATGAAAAGTAAGATTTTAGTAGTTGTTAATTTCTGTTCGTTGGTATCTTTTTAAATTCATTAATTTGTTTTTATAATGGATTCAACCCCGAAAGATATCACTACAAATGAAACATTATCTTCTTTAAAACAAATAACTTTGATCCGTGGACCGTGATTAATGGACTTGGCGCTTAGGTTATTTTACATTTTCGCTCATTTATCCAATTGCTCTATTGTTTGTATACAGCACTGTAAGTGATATTTACCCCGTATCCGTTCAATGTTCATTCATAACCTTAATCATTTCAGACTCGTTTAGTTTCTTTTTAATTTGATCAACTATTATCATTTCTTCCTTCATAATACATTAAAAGTTACATTGAAACTATCAAAGCGCCTTTTAATTATTTTACACCGATATATTCATGAACAACAACCATATTTTAAGCATTTCAGATGTCTTTAGTTCACTCCTAATTTGATCAACTGTTGATTATCATTTCTTCTTCAAAAATACATTAAACATTACATTGAAAACTATCAAAGAATCATTTTAATTTTTTTACACCGATAAAATTGATTCTTAATATGTCCTCAATATAAAGATCATAAAATAGCTCTAAACGCTAAAGTTTGGGGTTAGTCGAACAAGCGGACACTACTGTTTACGATGGCAAGTGACGGTAAACAACAAGTTTCTTAACACACTGAAGTTAAAATCAACTAGCTCTGGACTATAATGACTTCTAAAAGTTACTAGCGACCCTCACTAGCTTTGCTTGGAAGCAATATGTTGATAAATTAACTCCTTTACTTAAATAGTAATGTTTTGGCAGCAAAAAGACAAGCAGATCTTGGTGTACTTGTCTTTGCCTGGCATACTAGAAAGTCATATGACAGTCATAGACGGCTAAACTTAAAAGCTTAAGAACGCTGCGTGGATGCCAAAAAAAGATATTGCCAAAAACTTTCTTCAGACATATTTGTTTGCGCGGTAATGTACTTTGGGTCCCGGGAAAGGACATAGGATAGTTATTTTGCGAATGTTCGGTTTCTTTACGATAGACGCATTTTTCAGCGAATGAACATCTAGTGATAATAATAATCTATGTATCATCTTGCTGAAAACTGGGTCAAAACTTAAAACATCGCCTCTAGATCTTCTAGATCTTTCAGAAACGAGCAGTACTTCTTTCCTATAAAAAATTGACACTAAAAACGCTCCATTCAAAAATTTCTACACTTTCCTCGGTTAAAAAGTTTTTGACAGTTAACAGAACTATTACGTCATCTAAGTATTCGATTGTTTTAATTCTTTGTAGCGATATTTTCGTCGAAAACAAACATCGCCGTTCAGACGTTCGTTTGATATTGTATTCTCAGAATGGTGTCCACTTTAGATCGCAGTTTGTACGAAAATGCTCCTCATAGCGTTGGTATAAGGGTGTCGTTTGAGGTTAAATAGCTGTGAACGGTGTGTTGAGTTTACATTGTTATATTTACAAGCTTGCGCTGTGTCAAGTTCGGTTTACTATACGAATAACTATTTGTAAACAAATCATATGAACATAATATTATGGATGGTGTTGATATGAGATCAGAACCAAGATTCTACTGTACTCAACTCAAAAACTTAACTCTACGAAAACGAATAGTTTGATAGTAAATTTTGTTTTTAAACGACTGCAAGAAGAGGTTGTTAATAACTTGGAATATTTCAGTTTCATAGCATTTAATAGCTACTGATTTTAGTATAAAAGCTTGACAGTAATATTGTAATGTCATAAGTAGTACTATATCAAAAATATATAAAGTATTAACTATGTAGAACTATAGCGCCTCTACACATCGCTATCAATCATTGTGCACACGAGTTTGCGCGCGAGTTGATAAGACACGGCCATTTGAATACTACATCATACATGCTCTTATCTTCTCACTTCTTAAATAAAAAAAAAATACAGATGGGAGACCTAAAAACTTACCTAGACGAAAATTAAACTTTCCCTTCTTTATAGTTGCTTCTTGATTGTTAAATTGAAAACACTGTGTAGACTGTAGACTGTAGTGCACTTTTTGTGATACGAACAGCCATGAAAAAAAATCGTAATTAGGTATGTCATTTACATTTGCAACAGAACCTCAAACGGCTAGGTACTCCACTTTAACGAAAACCATGACATATCAATCTGGCTTAACCCAAATGTAAGGGGAATGTTAATATCGTTAATGTCTCCATCGGTCGTTGGTGACCAGCCCTACTCCGAATTCGGCTTACGAATTGGGCTAAATTTACTGTACATTGACTCCTACGTACATAATAGACGTTGAGGGGGTGGGGGGGGGGGGGGGGGTATGGGGGGGGGGAAACCCGTAAAATCGGTGTACAGATTTGTGATAACATTTAACGAATGCTTTTGGGAATTTTAGGTGTTTTTGTCCGCTTTCTAGGTTATCCGAAGTTTATCTATTTGGTAGCGCTTTTTAATGGCTAACGTCAAATTTTAACCAATCAACAACGCCTTTTAATAGGTAAACTCCTGTCAAAAGCCTCGGAGATTGACCATTATTGTGTTTTTTCTGAAACAACCTGAAAAAAAAATTTTTAAACTATATTCTCCAAATCCAATCACCCGTACTAGAATAAAGTCTGATCAGCAGTATTTTCAGTAGATGGCTTTGAAGTTTTTGATTCTTTGATTTGTGTAAGTCAGGAGCGATAAGACTAAATATTTTAGATTTTTTGGTAAGTATGTTGTTATAGCATAATTAATGTTATACCACCAATCCTGCAGATCCGACTTCATTCTATGGATGAGTAAATACATTGTATAGTTTGATCATCGTTTGCTGAACATATTTGGCCGTGTGTGCGAGCTATAGGATCTAATCACCAACTCTCTACTAGCGCCAATTACTCGAGGCGCGCGCGTGATTCCGACCGCGATTAATTAGGTGATGAGACTTAACAGTATTCATTAATTATGTATAACATTAGGTGGTGGTATGAAAACTTTGTGGAATAGATCTTGTTTTTTGTGAACAATTTTGTTTTGTGAAACTTACGAAAATTTTTGATTTATTCAGTTTCAACTTTCGGATGTTTGAAATTGTTATGTTTCCGTAATCCTTTTTAAAGAAGTAGGCAGTTGTGTTGTTAACTACGAAACTAGCAGGTATATAAATAAGACATCACTGCATAAATGAAAATGTAGAGCAAACTCTACATTTTGCTAAAATGCTGAAATTTAATTGAACTTTTAACGATGTAGAGCGCACACTTTTCAGCGCACACTTTTCAGCGCACACGCAATTCAAATTAGGAAACTCGTTGATGTAATGTGACATTTAGCTGGCGCATTACGCAACTAATTTGAATGGCTGCGCGAACGCAACGGTAAGCTCGAGCGGTGCGTCGACACTCGACACATACGGAGCTTATAGTAGCCTCACGGTTAGGCGCGGCTAATGAGAAAGTTTATCGAGCGTTTATTGCGTAGTTCAGGCGGGTAGCTTCGCATCGCAGGTGCGCCCCCTGCTCCCCGCGCTGGCCCTGCCCCTCCCCGCAGCTTTCTTCGGCCACTTCACGCCAGTCGCCCATCAACCGTAGAGCCGGACGGTCGTCGCGCCGAGTCGAGCGCCGCGCCAAACGTGAACGACGCACTATCGGTTTCCGCTCGCTAATCGTGTCGTGTTGTGCCAAACCTCCGGATTGTGATGTATGTGGCCGTTCGATGGTGGATTGAAGTGCGAGCCGAGTTCCGTTTAGTAATATTTGTACGGTAAAGTTTGCCGGCCGGTCCCGCGACTTATCTAGCCGGCGACGGCGGTGTCGCGTTACCATGTGCGCGAATTATAAACATCCTCCCAATTATCGTACTCATTTATTAGACTATCATATCTACAGGAGTATATCTCTACTTTTTTGTAAACGTCACGATTTGGCACTGATAAATTTTAATTGAATGTAACTAGCACGACGAACTCGTTTACCTAAACAGCGAAGTCATTAACTTTTATATTTTATTTCAATAACCTTATTTTTTGTTTAACTCGAAATAACAAAAGTAACAAATTAGATTGTCACTGTCAACACAACTTAAAGCTCTATAGCGTAGAAAAAGTTTATAATACTGTTAATAATTATTTTTATAACAAAACAAAACAATAAATTGTACGTTATTATAAACACTTAATTTGTAAAAGGCAAAAGTGCGTATCAACCAAAGAAAACAGGCTAATGTTGACAAGTCGACTTCCGAGATTCAAAAGTGTTTATGATAGTTTGTGACCGGATAATTACCCAGATTACCATCACAATTTATATGCCGATGAGTTTTATCTTGATTATTTATCTCTCTAAACCTAGAGATAAATTTTAACATTATATTTTAAGTGTAAACTTCTATAATGTAGTCTTTTCTTAAAAAAACTGTCACATTTCCATGATATTTAAAACAAAAATATCATAATAAATAATTATAATATAACGATGATATAATATTACTGTAACAAGAGGTTAACGATCTTTATAAAGAAATTACTATTGCAAATTGTAAATTAACATAATACTGTTTGTAGGTCGCAGAGACTGCGAAACTGAACCTAATTCATACTTAATTTGATTTCTGTGTTAAAGTTGTTATCTTTACGGCTAGATTATAATATTTAGTAATACATTTTTAGAGTAAGTTAATAACTGACTAAAATTATTCATGCATAAAGTATTCAAAATAAAAACATAAGATGCACTTAATTGAAACCTTATTTGTTTAATGAAGTACCTTAATACATCATAATAATACTTACAGGAACAAAAATTATACAGAAGCAAGAAAGCAGCATTCACGTACTCTTGCATAACAAGTTTTTGTGTGCACTTCTGAAATAAAGCAGTAATTTGAAAAGGTAAAAAGCTATGTTTGTATAAGGCGAACTAGAAACTACATTCAAAGGGCCCATACGTTGAACTCTGACCTACGTCATAATATTATGTACGCCGACAGATTGCACTTTTGAGCCCTATTGCCGAGTGTTAAGGTTTAAAAGTTACACCGGATGTGGCTACGACCGTACCTTATTTCCATGTGAAAAGGAAGGAAGGATAGAACGTTCTTTATTTAAGTTGAATGATATTTTTTGCTTCTAATGTACTGTCAAATATTTTTGTAACATAACATTAAGTAAATAAATACGATAAAAGTTAAGTAGATCTCAAATCCTTGCTGCAGATAAATAGAGCCTTAAAATGTCATGTCAGTATAAAGCTCAGTAAGATGGAATAATGACAAGTTAACAATATTATTTATTAACCTAATTGAAACATTCGTATCGTTACTATCTTGAGAAATTACAGGTTTTTACAATTTCAGCAGAATTTTATAAGATTTCTGGGTTTATTTGTTTCGTTGAAGAACTTTCATAATAAGTATTGTGAAGACATTTTAAAGCGGCTTTTTAATAAACTAAGAGAAATAATAATAAATAAATAAGCTTTTACGTTTAAATCAACAAGTGTAAACCAAGCTATCTTTACTAACCCTTCATAATCGAGCGCAGATATCTATTTTCGCCTTTCTCTCTTTCAAGTAAATTGTCAACACTTAACTGGTCACTGGTCTATTATTTATTCTATATCTATGGAAGAGTAAAAAGCGCTAACCCGTAACCGCCAATATTAATTCCAACTCTACATTTATACAACTAACCAGACAAGTTGTAATTATTTACTTATTGTAAAAAGGAAATAATTTAAAACCATTCTAGATGAAATTCGTCAAAGTTTAGTTTGCTAAATCGATTGATCTAGTTACGGAAAAGTCATATTATGTTTAATAGCGCCAAACTGTACGGTTACTGCATTTAGCAACTAATTTAGTAGAGTAGTAATAGCTGAAACAAACACATTAATTTGCGCAGTAAACTGGTTCTAGATTATTAGATGAAATATGATTCGGTGATTGTTGGTACTTGGTAGTGTCGCTAGTGAAAGGCACTTTCTACCCTGGCCCTCTAGTAATTGCAGATAGTCCGTTATGCCGATAACTGAGCCGCTTTCGCAAATTTCATTTCACGAAAATTTGTTTTTGCACGTTTACTATATAATAAGTAACAAAACTAAGTGATAAGTGATAACTGATAAAAATTTAGGGTGTGTACCTACGTGCTCCTCGTAGTCAGTTCACTGTGAAAGTAGCAGCGCTAAAATACCAATTTTTTATCACTTTTGTATGGGGAACCTCGTAATGCTTGAGCGCTTGCCCATTAATTTGTATACAAAAGTGAACGAAAAATTTTGTTTTTCGACGCTGCTACTTTCACAGTGAACTCTCTACAAGGAACACATACTCACCCTAACGTTTTATCACTTAGTTTTTTTACATCCTGTAGAATGTAGATGAATATTAAGATTGTAGGTAGGTAGGTACTGATTTTATTAACTAAGATTCAAGATTTTGTATGGAATCTAGTTGCGCTGATATAAATTGTGGCGTAAACCATACTTCTTATGGGATATAAAATATTACCCTAGCTAGTCCTTTCCCGGAACTCAAACCTCCAAACCTAATATCAAAATCACCTTCAGCAGTAAGTAAGTAAGGAACAGGCAGGCATCAGATAGACATACTAGATAAATGTCATTTGTCTACGAATGTACAATTTGGCTTCATTTTCTTCCTCTATATTTCTCTATGAGCAGTATTTCGTGCCACAAGCTTTACAAGTCGGAACCTTATATTTCTAAACCTTTTAAATTTTCTAAACATTTCAAGTTGTCAGCATTTTATTTAACCTTAACTCGGTGTTTACGTACGTGCGCTAGGTTTAGGTGTTAGGAATTTTATGAATAAGTATTACATTTTTACGCTCAACGTCTATAAAACTCTAAGTCGCTCGGATTTCTTATTGGAAGTCGTATGTTTTATTTACTACTGTATTGTATTTTATCATGACTATTGCATTTTCATCTATTTACTTAGTGCACCTCAAAAAAGCTTTAAAAGCATTATGTACCTCTGACTCTATCTCTCTTCAAAAATCATACAAATCTATTACAATTAAGATACTAAATCTGTGTTGTCGAAATGCTAATACATAATATTATTATATTGCATTCCGCCAACCGAGCGATTAGTTAATCCATCCCAATTCATATTCTAATCCAACTATGTTAAATGCACAAATTCAATGTTAGTTGGAATCAATATGGTGTTGAAAACAAAGCAAATAACGGTATAAGATATTGTAGAATGTAGAGCACCGTTTTCGAACATTTACACCCATACTAATATTATAAATGCGAGAGTGTGTCTGTCTGTCTGTCTATTACCTCTTTACGCCCAAACCGCTGAACCGATTTCGCTGTAATTTGGTATTCTATCCCGGATAAATGTATGGTTCCCCATAAACGAGTATGGAGTTGCTGGCATCATCTATTCTGTTTATAAACAAACATTAGCACGAGAACCGTACATTTTTCGTCATAAAACAATCCTGTGCCTTCTACTAGCTCGCTTAGCCCGATCAAGATTAGAATTATTTAAAAGATATTATGACAGATTTGTGGGACAAAAATTTCGGATTTTCTTTGTCAATCTGTCACTTAAAATGATTTCCATGCAGGACTCAAAGTGTATCCACCCATTTTTCAACATACACTTTCGCATTTACAACATTAGTATAAATTGTCCTGACCTTTATTATTTTAACCGTTTTTATTTGTTAACTCTCATATTCATTAGTTAGTCTACAAGATACATTTAACAGAGAAATTCAGAGCAACATCGTTTGTTTCAGTTGAAACGAGAATTAGCAATTGTAATTAACTTCACGGCTATTAGTTTTCACAAGCTTCAAGCGAATTTTTAAACATTGTAATATTTTCAACTTTATTTAAATTCCTTTAAAATCATTCGCACTTTAGACTGATGGAAATTCTGTGATAATTTAATAAAATAATATATTTATATTGCTATTACTAAATTTTTGTAGCTGTAGGCTTAAACAAAATGTAGAACAAATCGAAGAAAACTCCTTTTTGTGATCCACTAGGTACAAAAATGAATATGAAAAAATAGGAATTCATAAATTCATGCCAATATCGAAAAAGTGACAAAATTGAAAACAGAACAGGTAGAAGCAGAACAGAAGGACTGTCAAAGGCACAGAAGAGTTGATAAACAATCTCAAACTTTTCTTCTCAAGGCCTCGCGCGGGAAAAACCAGTGAGTTATTATGACCGAATGCAACATGTTCATTCTTATATTACACATGCACTGAGTTCATCTGCAGTTTATTACGATTTTATCGTCGAATTCTTGTATCGTTGATACTTCAAAGACGGCGAAAGGTCGAGGAGATAATAAATCGTTTAACAATCGCATCAACTTTGAACACCTGAGGAGTGAGGGACCGACTAAAGTTTAAACTCGGTTCAATACATCTCCCTCGTTCTTTGTGTAAAAGGAAGAAGGCAAATCTCGACTTAAAATTAGCAAAAAGAATCACCCGTAAAAATGCAAGTGGCCGAAAATTATTAAATAACTAGCGGTCGCCCGCGTGAAAAATGATTTTCCCTTTTTTCCTGCTTTTCTCTTGAAGTTTTTTCTGATTTTCTTTTCTATAAACCTCACGGAGCCCGAGACCTTTCCAACGAATTCAAAACCGTGGAAATCGGTTCGTGCGTTCTGGAGTTATAGCGTCAGGAAGGAAAACCCGACTTATTTTTATATATTAGATAAACGTTGCCACAACCTCAGAATATATATTAGTTGTACAACTTCGTTCGCGTTTTAAACGAATGTCAAATACATGATTTTGCGTAAAAATCTAACAACTTAACATTATTATGATTTTGATAAACATTGCACTTTAGATTATCATTAAAATATAACTTACCAACGATACGTCTGATTGGTACATCAAAAATCTGAACAAGAAAATTTCGAGACGATTCCATTTAAGCCCGTCACAGACCTAGCTATAATATGTTTATAGCTAGGCATATTAATATATATTTTCTATACTAATTTTCGCGTGACCACACACTCAGCTATAATATATGTGTGACATGTGGATTTAGTATAAAATAATATGCCTTGCTATAAATATATTAATTTATATTATAGCTAAGTCTGTGACGGGCTTTATCAATTCAATGAAAATAATTTTAAAGTCTTCATAAGATAATTGAGGTTCTTAAATCGTGTCTGTGTGCCTTGCAAAAAGTAGAACAAATAGCTCTGCACATCTCTACTATACGAATTATAGTTTGGGTCTGTTACTTATATTGTCTGATGATCTCGGCCCGTTATTTGGAGGTCTGACTTTTCCCCGCTGACGTATGTAGGCCACCACGACTACATTGTTCCTCATTGATTTATGAATTGTTTCTATGCTTTCGAAAGTTGCGGTTGCGAAGAAAAATAAGTGTCACTTTCGTGTCAGATTTTGAATTTCGAATTGAATTTGAATTAAGAAAACTGCGATGCGTTAAAAATAGAAACGAATGAAAATTCAAAGCACTTCTTTTTCTTCTTCCTAGCTCTTTCCCACTTTACGTATTGTCAGCTCTCCTAGCACATTTGCGCCAAGAAATTCTATCTTGGGTTGGCGATTAAGACAATGTGCTTACAGCTAGATGTTTGGAAACTTAAAACACTGTTGAGCCTTAAACGAAGGTTCTTAAATATCGAAATAAAATTTCAGAGAATCAAGTTAACAATTACTACTTTAACTAGTAACTACTAAATTTATGAATAAATGCCATGTTGATGATAACAAATAATTAAATAGGTAATGTTGTACTTAAGCTCGGAGCGTTTAAGCGGGTTAACGGACTTTTGGCTTATGTAAGCGGTTTTTCTTGTGCAAGCTTTCGCTTACAATTTTGATATGAGCGCAAATATCACATTGGTTAATTTGATTCTAAATCCTAAATATTCTGCAACACGTTTTCTCAATGTAGACAGCTATTTAAACAATTGCGCAAAACATTCTAACTGTTCTATGTTAGTGAAATATATTTTGACTATTTCACTCCAGTTTACTTTATTTATTTTTACTAGATGACGCCTGCAAATCCGTTGCGCCAAAACTCGTTTATCGCGCGGGAACCGTACATGTTTCGGGGACAAAAGTATCCTATGTCCTTTCCCGGGACTCAAAGTATCTGCATGCCAAATTTCAGCAAAATCGATTAAGCGGTTTGGGCGTGATGAGGTAACAGACAGACAGACAGACACACTTTCGTATTTTTAATATTAGTATGGATACGTCACTCTTATAATTCAAAATATACTCTGCATAAACCACGATGGTTTGTCCGGAGTGTATAAAGTACCTATTACTTAAATAATTAAGACGCTCCCTATCCACTTTATCATTTAGTCACGTCAAGGCAGTGAATTAAATGTGGAAGAGCTATGCATTGGCAGGAATGGGCCAACCTTAATACTCAAAGGGGCCAACACAACCGATCCAATACCAAAAAACAAAAAGCGGGGAAAAAATGAGGAAGCATTCTTAGGCACTTATGACATAATTTTTTTTCTGTCAAATATGTCAGTTTTGCAATCTTTTGCAAATTATAACAATCGCGTTGATAAGCGGAGGAAAGCATTGACAGTCATAGTTGGATATCACGATATGGTAATCGCTGATAGCGCGATAAACTCTCTCTGGTCTTAACATTGTTATCTTTTCAGATTATTACCCGACTACGGCGAAGCAAAAAGGAGGGTTATGATTTTGACCTGTATGTATGTATGTGGGTATGGATGTTTGTCTGTTCCCTCGTAACTTTAAAACTACTTGTCCTATTCAGACAAATGAGGTGTTATTAGAAGCGTCTCGATTGTCCGCTGGTTATAGGCTACATGACTTTACGTAAAATTGACTATAGCGCCATCTAGGGCACTTAAAGTATAGAACAAAAAAAATCCTGACTATGTTGTGTGGGGTATCAAATGAAAGAAGTTTGTTAGCACATTTCAAATATATAAATTTTATTAGGTATTTCCTTCGGGTTTGCTTGCAATCACCTGATTATTGCATGAATTCATGATATCACTTCAATACAATATGAAACAACAATTAATTATATAATATGCCTTCACCCTCGGCTGGAAATTATTGTACCCTAAACTAAATATACACTGTTTCAGTATCATTTAATTACCATGTAGTCCTTCACCCTCGTTAGTGTTGAGCGTGGTTCTTGAGATACAGCCTGGACATGGACAAACGGACAGGCTGATATTTTATCTTTGTGATCGGGTCCCGTTTTTACCTTTTGAGTAAGGGACCATAAAAAGGAGAAAATTAAATCTCCGTTATTATGCTATGCTTACGCGGATGGAGTCGCGGGCAACAGCTAGTGAAACAATAAATAACTACTAATTATTCATTTGCTCACTAGAAACAAATAAATTGTAAAATATTCTTAATATGGTCGTCGATCATTTGAGGAGTTGGGAAGGTTTAGAAAATCGAGCGAATATTAGCCCCAAAATAATTGAAATAAAAATAAAGTTTAAAAAACTAAAACCCGACTACTAAAACGCGCTCTAAAAAGTACGAAACAAGAAAATAGTTTATAGGGATATGGAAATGTTTAAAAGATAGCCGTGGTCGTATGCCACCTGCTATTATAGCAAAACAGATTCATTATAGATAATAAATGGGCATACATACGACCACGGCTATCCTTTAAACATTTCCATATCCCTATAAACTATTTTCTTGTTTCGTACTTTTTAGAGCGCGTTTTAGTAGTCGGGTTTTATATATTATGTAGGACATGTGCTCATTATTCTACGGCAGTTACAGAGTTTAATAATTGAGTAGTTATTTAATGAAGACTGTAAACTAAATATGTTTGGACAACAGTAGAGCCAATATTGAACTAGTAATTCAAAAGAATCTTAAACAGAGTATCATTATATAATAAGATAAGAGAGTCAATTGATGCGCGCGCGGCGGATAAATCCATAAAGTGGTCTTTTAATTTGGACTCCCGTGCGAGCGATTTAGGAAAACATATTTATCATCAGCTATGCCGTAGAAATGAAAATGATTTTTTTTTAATATAAAATAAGGGGGCAAGCGAGCAAACGGGTCACCTGATGGAAAGCAACTACAGTCGCCCATGGACACTCGCAACATCAGAAGAGCTGCAGGTGCATTGCCGGACTTAAGAGGGGATGCCGGCCTTTTAAGGGGGGACTTCAAATATCCTCATGGACCCGACGACAGACTAAAATTTTAATATTGAGATTGTACACTCCTTTTTACGTCGAACATCAATTGGAGCGAATTCATATCCTATCTGGGCCGATACATGTTGGGTCCCCGCCAAATGCCGTGCCAATTACACACTACACAGGGCCCTTTGTCAATTATATTCAAATACAACGAGTTTTTAAACTAAAAGGTTAAAGGTTAAGATTTATTTAATCCGTACTACATATTATGTAAAACTCAAAGGTGACTGACTGACATGGTGATCTATCAACGCACAGCCCAAACCACTGGACGGATCGGGATGAAAATTCGCATGCAGGTAGATGATATGACGTAGGCATCAATTCCACCCCCAAGGGGTTAAAATAGGGGATGAAAAATAAAATAATACTTCTTAACGCGAGTGAAGCCGTGGGCTATAGCTCGTAATATTATAAATGCGAAAGTGTGTCTATCTGTCTGTTACCTCTTCACGCCCAAACCGCTGAACAGATTTTTGCTGAAATATGGTATGGAGATACTATGAGTTCCGGGAAAGGACATAGGATACTTTTACGTCGGAAAAATGTACGGTTCCTGCGCGATAAACGAGTTTTGGCGCAAAGGAGTTGCGGCCGTCATCTAGTAAATAATATGTGAATAAACTATTTTATTTATATATTTTGTTAACTTCGTTTTGTGACTTTGCAGAAAAAGAAAAAGTCTCGGAACGGAATAAATATTCACCTAGGTATATTTATAAAGTATCGATGGATCGCTTTAATAATTCAATTAATATTCATTGTCTACACGTATGTCGATAGCGGTAAAAAAACTATCGATAAAGATTTATAAAAGAAACCTTACCTGAGACATGTCAGATTAGGTATTAGGGTGTTATCTTGTACTTTACATGATATAACATATTTATGATAATAATTAATTACTACCTTACCACCAGATTTACTCTACAGCAAATTTCTAAAGAGTGACGTCTTTTGTAAGGAGCATTTTACAAACATATTTATGATAATAATTAATTACTACCTTACCACCAGATTTACTCTACAGCAAATTTCTAAAGAGTGACGTCTTTTGTAAGGAGCATTTTACATACATAATATATATCAGTAATATATATATCAGTAATATATCAGTGACAGTAAAAATTAGCCTAGTATGGGGTATAGATAATGCTACCAATTTAAATGTCACGTACCTACCTAATACTCCGCAACAAAGAAATATAATGGTAAATAAGCTTGGTTGAGTTTCAGTTTGCGAAAAAATTATATATTTAGATCAAATTGACTAGAGACGAAGTATACTTCCAATATTTGATCTATTAATAAAACAAGTGCTTCACTAATTTACTAGACCACTTGTGAGTCATTGGGTATTTTAGGCGACGAAAGAGATAGATACAAAACAAAGAAAGAGACAACATCCAGACTTCGCTAAAAGCTGTTTTCTTCCATCACGCATTTTATAGCAACTAATAGGCATTAACTGAGAATGTTTTTATATTTTTACTAGCACCGGAAACTAAGAATTAGAAAAACACGATAAAGATCGGTTTGGTTCTGTTTGTCTCTGGGAGGACGCCAGAGAAACACTGCCAATTCTCACTAACTGAAATTCAGTTTCGACATGACTATAATCAGAATGCAATTAGACATGCCACGGTAATGTCTGAATTTTTGTGACGTCATTGTTCGCGATGGCGCCAAAATAACTTTTTAAATGTTTAGGTTGTGTCCAGACAGAGGTAGGAATTGAATTCAAAGAGTTATGGCTGGTTTACACGTATTAAGTAGATAAGTAGGTAGTAACTAACTAAATTCTAATTGTCATCTAGTTTAGTACTTACTAAATTTTAAATTGCTAGGTACTAAATTTTGAGTTTACATGCAATTAACAACTTAAAATTAAGTTACCTACTAATCAACTTAATACGTGTAAACCAGCAATTCAGGGCGTTCCGTCCGGAGATTCCGTAATTGACCGTATTTAAAACCTTATAAACTCATAATCTGAAAGCTACAAAGTTATAATAAAAATACAGCAATAATCTTCAGTATATTAACATTCCTTTTGTCGTTTTAAATTTTCTATTTTTGTTTCTTATACTCATGATATCAGCTTCCAAAGTAATACCAATTTGTTAAAATTCAAGCATACATTCAGCATCTCCTTAGGATTTACAAATTACTTTTATTTGAAACTCACGCCAATAGATCGACAATATCATAAACTACATATTCGCCGTTTTAATTTTTTTAGGACAATTTTGAACCAAGATAAGTAAAAAAAATAGGGTTTTGGCGCGATCTCGGCAACGCGGCAAATGTATGGCCAAGGTCGTTTGCTCGGGGGACGACCTTAAGTATAGAAATTAGGTATCATAAATGTGTGGTCTTATGTTACACTAGATATTGTTTGTTCGCTTAGAATCTTTTTATCGCGCAGTAACTGTACCTTTTTTGCACATTTAACCGTACAACCCACAATAATTAGGAACAAGGTTTATATACTAAAATTCAGTACTTATCTATAATTTATTTCGGTAGTCATTTAGATAACGTACTTTCGAGATTAATTTTCAAATTATCTCTATAGATAAGATGAGCTTATCTTAAATGATAATTATTAGATGTTTATGTTTTATTTTAAAGCCCTCCTTAATATTTTTTTAACAAATTGCTAATATAAAAAAATTAATCTGAATTAGACAGCTATAAACTTTGCACGATTTTTTTCTGTTTATAATATTTTACTTAATAAAAATGTTATAATTTTACTTAATTTAAATAGCATTTAAAATTACTGAAGTAATTCTAGCTGTGTAGACTAACTTCAGTGATTAGTGACGTAAACGGCCGTTCCCAATATTTAACTCTGGTTTGACATACAACCGATCGCAGTTAACATTGAATTGACATAAAATATATTATGTCTCTAATGTCTAATGTGAGCTATTCCTATCTCTAGTAGGGCAAAACCAGAGATAGATCAAATGTTGGGAACGGCCGTAAGTGAAGTAAATCACTGAAGTAAGGATTCAAAATTTGATATAGAGCAGTAGGTATGTATTATGTAGAGCGCCGTTTTTGCTGTGGGAGTTAAGCTCTTTGAAGTTTTTTTGCGGAGTTGATAGAGATATAATAGCCACCACACGTGCCACTTAGTAATTATCTTGCACTCAGCTCCAGGGTTGGCAGCCGTCCGGATAGAGTTCGGCTTTTTGGTTCCGTGTCCGGCTTATTTGGTGTTGTGTGGAGCCCAAATAAAGTGTTCGGCGTGTGCTTTTGTTAGGGTTAGGTAAGGTTAGTAAAGGTTATTTCGCAAATTATTATTTGTCGAGCTTTTGATAGGTCAGCAATAGTCAAATTGGCACTTGATTTTAGTTAAAAAATTTTAGGAAAATTTAGGTTTATGGTATAAACAACAATTGAATTTGTCAATTTTATGTCGTAATAATTTGTAATAATTCGGACATACGAATTACGACGGAATAAAAAACCCGTAAAGTCTGAACGTAGAGTGTCCGGACTTTTTTGCCAAGATGTACATTGTACGCCCAACCTGGCTGCTGAGCCGCTGCTCAGTCCGGCTATTACATGTGGAAACGTGACAGCCCTGGGTCCACAACCTTGAGGATAAAGTTAAAAGTATTCACAAATAATCACACTTATTATTATGAATACAAAAGTTTTTGTGTATGTTTGTCTTTAACACTCAATCGGCTCTACATATAATATTTACTTATGTTAATTAAATTAAACGCCTAATAATATGTATCCCGAAAAAAAAACGAAATTTTGCTTTCGTGTGAAGTACAGTATATCAACTAGTTTTAATAATTACATGATTCATTCTCATTTCTGCTAGTTACCAAAATTTAACGGTAAGTTAAACCAAGCTTAAGATGCTTCTTATCGCGTGGTTTATCGCTCCATCTGCGGGGCCCTTAGCAGGTAGCGCGGGGTCCCGCCGACCAGCTGTCACGGCAGCTGTTCCAAATTCGAAATTCAAAATTCGATCGCACGTGCGTCTACACCTATTATTAATTTTTTTTCGGCAATCCGGGATGGTGGCAAAGACGCACCTTTTTCAACGGATTTTCAGTTGATGGGGTTTAGATTGTTGTGATCGCTTTATAATTCACGCAAATTGCGTGTAAAGAATGTGTTTCTTTTGTTCATGCGCATGTTTACCTTTACATCATCAGTCTAATAATGGCTCATTTTGTCTTGTATATTTTATCACGTGCAAAATTCTCGTACAATGTAAACAAATGCTGACACAATATACAATTCATTAATTATTATTAACTAAAATTGTAATTTAAAAGTTAAGCATTATTTTGTGTTTATTTATCGTATTGGAAAACCTTGTATATTTATTCGAGGGTTCAAGTTTACAGACTAAACAATGAATTAGCTAAATGAAACTTGACCCTAGTTTAGTATTTTGCAGTAAGTACTTATAAATGTAATACCTTAAAGTGCTACATTGAATATTTAATTAATTAATTCAGTCCCAAATATAGTAAAGTCTATTGCGTAGTTCCTAATTGAGATAATTGTAACAAAATAAAAATATGACTTTTTAACTAGAATAGGTAGAATTAAAATAACCATAAAGCCAGACACACTACGTAATTTTGTTTTAGGTATGTGCATTGTGCGCAATTCACAACTATTAGATATGACCGGAAAGATTAGGCGTAGGAACGACCCTTTTCATAGATCATATTAATTATTGGAGTCCATTCACATAATATAATAGACGTATGTTATAGCAAATGTGACAATACAGTCATGTTAAAGATATAGAAAAGCGGGAAATTCTAAATATCTAAATTTCGTGTCACGTAATACGTGGATGACATCAGATATCATGTCATTACTTTCCCAGCTTGAAAAAATCCACGCGAAATCGAACCCACGACTTCCGAATCCAAACGCTCTGACCCACCACGGAGGCTCTCTTCTTTAACCTAAACCTTCAATAAGGACTAAATCTAAATAACGATTGTGTACATTGTAAGCCCCTGTAACTTACTGTTATGCAACTGAAACACGTGACCACCAAGGTCGGCGTATTGCGACTTAAAATTAACACGATATGTGCGAATATTTTAATGTTGTTCCTGCTTGTGAAGTATGATAGATTTTTTTTTCAATTAAATATATAAAACGAGTTACGTACGTAATTATAATTTAAGTAAGTAAGTAATAAATTTTATTTGTAATTTGCAAATTATAATATTTTATTTGTTATAAATTGCGCTTAATAATGACAAAATAGGCGAATGTATATTTAAGGATTTTTTTGCAAATAATATACTTAATCAATGAACCCATACTAATGTTATACTTACAAGTAATACTTAAATAAGTATATAATTACTAATATTTTATTTTTATGCCTGTTTAATAGAGTTTTAGACAGTGATAGATATGGATTTAAACACTAGATGCTAGAATCTAGAACATCAACGGTATATCACATTCCATTCCAAATAAATCAACAAAAAGCTTACGGTCTCGGATTTGAAAATGGAATTTCAGGTGCCATTTGTATTCCAGTGTCATCGTTACCGTAAATCTGTCAGTTTTAAATTCTGAGGTTTAAACTACCCCCGCTCTCGATGGATAGATTTCAATCGCTGTTTTATATTTTGGAACTTTACTGTCCTGATTTTTTGACGTTTTGTTACTTTGACGACATTTTAAATTTGAATAGACTCTTTCTAAAATATTTTATAAAAAGTTGACTATTTGTGAGAAATGTCTTATTAGATTTATGAAGCACAGTTATCGTACAAATTACTTATTAATTATATTACAGATACCGTTGACTTGCTTCTTTATTATAATTGTAGAGCATAAGATAAACGTTACTGTTGTATTGCTTTTATATTGTAAAGCTAAATAAGACATTACATTTAAGGCTCAAAATATCAATATTACTATGACCACATTTATGCATGTCTACGTATTTACACTTTATATTCCATGTAATATAATAAATACTGTATAACTCTTTCCATTGTAGTCAATACGTAAAATATGCTCTATATTCCATGTTAGAATAATGTAAAAACTTTATATTGTTGTGTTCCCGTTGTAGTTCAATACGTTTTTCCAATACGGCGTAGTGTCGCTTAAATATTTGAAAGCCATTACGATGTTTACCGACGCCCAAGGTCGCTACGTCACTTCGCCGCGCCGCCGCGCCGCGGTGCACTCGATTATACTTTGATGATATTGTGAACATGCATACTGTTTTCATAGAAGTGTACCATATATTGATTTATAGCCAGTTGACCAGGAGGGTATAAGGAGGGAGAGACCAGGTCATCATTTGGTGGGATTATCTATTTATTTATACTAGGCTACATAGGCCCATACATTAATGACTAATTAATAATTATGCCTTTTCAATGTAGGTAATGTCAGCTTGGTTTGACTGTTGACATAACTCGACCAAACTACGTATGTTCGTCATCATGCCTATGATTTATGAATCAACTTCCTTGATAGTACCCAACATGATGTCTTGCTTTTCGCTGTAAGGAGCACTTTTAACTTCTTAGACGTAGTTAGATACGTATAATGTATATGTGTCGCAGCCAACTGGTTCAAATAGCCGTTCAATCAAATAGCTAACCCTTTGACTGAACAACGCCAATCAATCACAGGTCTAGCTTTTTAATTGAATATTTAAGTCGCTCAAAACGTTCAACACTACAGCTGATTCAAAAGCCGCCGTTTTATTGAATTAGTTCAGCGCTCACCACCGCGGCGCTAGGTGCGTTTTGTTTACAAAATGGCGTCAACTATGCCGGTATTTGTGATTGTTTCAAGATAATATTTTTCGGAAAGAAAGAACTAAATATACGTAAATGTCCCAAGAAATTACAAAAAGTTTTCCTATTCTCTCAAATTACGTAATTAACGAATGGTCATCTTAGTTAATTTGCCATTTAACCAGTTGGCTAAGCGTCGTCTAGCTGTAGTGTTGAACTTTGCAGTCAACAAGTCGGCCAAACGACGAATAGCCGTGTGATTGAATGGCGTTGTTCAGTCAAAGGGCTAGCTGTTTGATTGAACGTCTATTTTAACCAGTGGGCTGCGACATATACACCAACTAAAAGCTCTATAAACTGTACAAGCGTGACGTTTGCCTGAATGTGTATTTTGACTACTTTTTCGTGATTAGGTATATTTTTTAACTAGAACTACTTTCCTAAGTAGAGATGAACCTAAACTATCACTATTTTACCAGCGCGCTTGGCATGTCCACTATAGAGAGGTTTTCTTTTACGGAATAAACACAAAGAGGTCTTCTTTCTGCAGAAAAATTTACAACAAAAATAGACAAAGATACTGAACAGATTGAAAAAGAAAATTCCTGAGAATCTGTTAGTATTTCCATTCATTCTGAGGTCATGCTAAGCCTGAGCTGTCACATCTCAAAAAAATTGACGCATCATAACATTGTCTTCGATTGATATCAATATATAATGTACTAGCTGTCCCGGCAAACGTTTCTTTGCCATATTAAATAAAGTATATCGCCCGTATTATTTTATTCACCATGGCAACGTCCATCGCTATCCCGTGACCCGCGTCGCATAAACAATGGTCGCTCTTTAGAGACAAATAATTTGCAATAAAATAAAATTGCGACTATAATTAAAGATCTAAGCTATCCTATCTCTCAAGTTGGAAAAAGGCACACATTAAAAAAAACATTAAAATCGGTTAAGTAGTTTAGGAATCCATCGCGGACAAACATCGTGACAGGAGATTTATATATATTAGATATTATGGACTCGGAACTCGGCTCGACACTGCCCACACCTGCAATGCAGGCGCAAACTTGGCGGCTAGCATTTATTGTGTCCTATATAGGGTGTACCTGTACAGCTGGAAAATTTATCAAAAGTTAAACCCGACTATTACAACCACCAAATTAAAACGGATATGACATGACCCCACTTTTTAGCTTCGGACCAATGTGAGAGGATTTATAGGGCTATGTCCCAAAATCACCCTTTCTTTTAACATCGTAGTCGGACTAGTCGGGAACTAACTAAAATCTTAATTTTTACTTGGCTGAGTTCATAAATCAGCTGTAAATTTTCTAATTTCATTATTATTAGTGATTTAAGACGACGCGCGTCGTCTTAAGTTCTACCTTTGAGTCTATTCTCGGGTTTATCTAGTGGCGCATTTGATTGGCTAACTTTTTAAACCAATCAGCAGCACCATTGAATATAATATAAACTCCTATCAAACCCAGAAACCAGACATTAGATGTTCATCCTTAGTAAATACCAGCCGCCACATTATCTTACTTTGCCAAATATTTCCAACATTATCTTACTTTTTCCAAATATTTCCAGTGAAAGCGGATCGTATGTAATACGTAGTAGCTTCGAGTGATCAGTGCTGTGATATATATACTGTGATGTGAGGGGATATTTTTATATGTGATTTACTTGACGAGTACAAATATATTTACAAGTATGAAGGAGGAGTGCAAGTTGTGCAACGTTGGCTGGTGTTCCCAGGGCAGTACGGACTTTTCTATTAACTCCCTGATGAGACCGACCGGACCGGGCATGGAGCCCCGACATGACGCTGTTCTGCTGTCGGCGTACCTGCTCAAACTAGGTGATTATAGCTTGTATTCGCTTCACGATCACTTCGGTGAGTATCGTGCACTTCGCTAGTGGCTATCTACTAACGATTTAACCCTCTTACTAGTGAAGATCTACACTGTGTAAATAGACAAAGTTGTTACTTGTTGACAGAGTTAAGCCAAAATTCTTCGCCCTTGTCTGTCAAGCCACTTTACACTAGACAAGGATAAATCATTGTAAGTACATGATGCCTTAATGTTTGTATTCACAATGAAGATCTTGTATTAGTAAGGAGGTAGCTCTATGAGTAGCTATTAACCCTGATTTGGCCACCCAAGCATCAAAGGTCCGGTACCGTTGCAAAACTCTGCGTTGGTTTTAGAGTATTTACTAATCACTTTATGAGTAGGTAAGTAGACACTAATTTACTAACTTTATGACTAAGTAGATACTTATTTTTTGATGAGCATGAGGGCCACCTAGGATTCACAGATGCAAATCATAGTAGTATGGTACACTTTATTAGTCTCTGCATAATATTTTGACCAGGTTATACGACGGGGATTTTGCCTCGTCATGGTTATGGTGTAGTTAATGCTTTTTATGTAGATTAAACTTTATTTTTATTCATAGCTAAGTTTCTGCCAACTTTTTCCTGTTAAATGTAAAGCGATAAACTTCTATGCCACGATATAAACTTTAATTAAATGCGATTGAAACTTATTACAAGCAATTGCTTGTAACACCGATTTACTCGCAGATTATCGCATTACAATTTACAGTTCAGTTAGAATGTATGGGCTTTCCAGCAATAGTTGTTTGTATGTTACAAGGAAAACTAGAATTTGAACCCGATACTAATAACCCTTGAACTTTGTTTGTATTATTTATATTTTATAAAACGCAAAGCAGAAATTGAGGATGCAATTAACGTTAATTCTTGGTAGCATTCAATGTTTTAGCACCCATATCTACTGTGCGTGGAAGGACCACAATTATTTTAGTTTGATTTAAATAACAAGTTGCTTAAAAATAGTTGAAAAAATATGATAAAAATAACAACTACACACCATAGAATCTATGCCATAGATATTAGATGCACCCTACTACCGCGGCGTTTTACGCAGTTGTTTTTTATTTCAGAACTTTGTTTATTTTTATCGAAGAAGATAGACGAAATATTTACCTTTAAAAATAATGTGAATGAAAATTGTTTTAATATCATAATTTCGACCACAGACTGTAGCAATTAAAAATATACTTAACATTTTCTAATTTCGAATGGTTTCTTGACGTAGTTGTCTGCGTCAATGAATTTTTTTTACACAGATTATCAAGATTATAGCGTAAACATTACGTAGTCAGAGCATGCATTATACTAATATAAGTATAGTTACACCAATTAGTGTTATGTTGACAATTGCGTTGTAATATTTGCAGTATTGTTCTTTGAATCCGTCATGTAGTTAGTACATTTACTACGAAGATATTTTAGGTGTACGTTGCGCCTATTTTGGGGATTTTATTTCCTATCTCACTGTTGGCTGACGTAGGCCCCTTTAAAAACATAATTCCATCTAGATCACGATTCACGCCCGCAACTCCGTTGCGTCATAAGTTGTTTATCGCGCGGGAAAAAAGTATCCTAGGTCCTTTCCCGGGACCACAAAATACATATTAGTACAAGCCGGGACTCAAAGTGCTTTCATACCAAATTTAAGCGAAATCGGTAAAGCGGTTTGGGCGTGAAGAGGTGACAGACAGACAGACAGACACACTTTCGCATTTATAATAATAATATGAATCTTATACAAAGGAGTCATAGGACATACATGCAAGATTAAGACTGTGTTTTGTTTCTGTTAAACAGAAATTTCCACTCAGGACCTAAGACAAGAAATTTTCTCAGTACATACTAAAAGAACTTATATCGTACCTACTGCGCAAACTTGTGTGTAAAGATAGATACATCATACGTTTATCGCATCGACAAATTATATCATTCAATTAGTGTTTATGTCAGCCAATGTCAAATCATTTGAGCCATTAAATTACCGGCGCACAAACTTGAGCACTATCTGTCCGTTTTGATTGTTGCCGGTTTAATTATTGTACTAAGGACAATACAATTCAAGCCTAGTTATTATAGTTAATATCATCTTATTATGAAAAATATAATAATGATTGTTACCTTAATTTACAACTGTAATTAATGCTGTATTATTTTTACAATAATTAATCTGAGTTTTTGCTAATTCTTTGTCAGAATAGAAAACCTTATTTGATACCTTATTTTGACGAATACCAAAAAACTGGAAGATAGATAAAATATTCAACTATAGATTTACTAAACAAAAATTGTAGAGCCTGAGTTAAAATTAAATTTAGATCTTCTCCGTAGATTTTTAACTTTTTAAAGTCGTTATTATTATCCTTTAATACATAATATTATTTAATAATATCTAGTTTCTATGCAAATATTTCAATCGATAAGATAATACGGTGGAAACAGCTGTCACCCGCGGCACTTCTAAAGATACTTTATCACCTATCGCAAGTGTAAAGTACTCGATTATGCCTATACTACGATAGATTTCTACTACGTTTGAGTACTATAGTATATTAGAGAAGACTTTTAGACTATAGGAGAGTACTATGTAGAGTCGAAACCAAGAGAAATCTTCTCTTTACGGTTTTGTGACTCGTTTTGTGGTTTAGATTGAGACTCTACATTTAGAGAGAGAGTACAATGTGTTTAGGAAAATGTTGCCTCTACCATTTCTTTAGTCTATGCCTCTACTAAACTTTCTCTTTTAAACTCTATTTATCTAGAACTTCTGAGATATAGGTCTTTAATCACAGTGTATAAAGATTAAAGAGTTATAGAGTCTATATGCTCTACATATTTAATTCGATACTCTCTTCTCTATATTTCAAACTACATGATGCCCGCAACTTCGGTGCGCCAAAATTCGGGAACCGTACATTTTTCCGGGATAAAAACTATCCTATGTCCTTTCTCGGGACTCAAAGAATCCCCATGCCAAATTTCAGCAAAATCGGTTCAGCAGTTCGAGCGTGAAGAGGTAACAGACAGACAGACAGACAGACAGACAGACACTAGACAGACACACCTTCGCATTTATAATATTTATTTATAAATTTATTTTATCCATACTAATCCATACTGGATTAGTATGGATAAAATAAATTTAGCTTATTGAAGTATATAAATAGCAATTAGTGTAAAAAAGGTAAAATTGTTCACAAACAGGTGGTACGTCATAAATGTGTAGTGTGTAAAACTGTAAATAATAAACATCACTAACAGGAAAACTATACCTTAATAACCTATGTTTTCTATTAATTACAAGTATTAGAAATTAATAGTAATTGATACTGAATTAAATATAATTAATATAATGCAAGTGAATAGTAATCGAGTACGAATAGTTATAAATAGTAAACGGACGGCCTCGTACGTATCCGCCCATAACCCGGACCTATGGCCGTACTAAGTGACATTTGAGGGCGTTCCGTCCGGAGATGCCGTAATTGACCGTATTTAAAACCTTATAAACTCATAATCTGAAAGCTACAAAGTTATAATAAAAATACAGCAGAAATCTTCAGTATATCAACATTCCTTTTGTCGTTTTAAATTTTCAATTTGTGTTTTTTATACTCATGATATCAGCTTCCAAAGCAATACCAATTTGTTAAAATTCAAGCATACATTCAGCATCTCCTTAGGATTTACAAATTACTTTTATTTGAAACTCACGCCAATAGATCGACAATATCATAAACTACATATTCGCCGTTTTAATTTTTTTTAGGACAATTTTGAACTAAGATAAGTAAAAATAATAGGGTTTTGGCGCGATCTCGGCAACGCGGCAAATGTATGGCCAAGGTCGTTTGCTCGGGGGACGGCCTTAATGATTAACTTTAATTTGATGAAGAATTTTATAGAAAGCTAGATGACGCCCGCATCTCCATAGCGCCAAAATTGGAACCGTACATTTTTCCGGGATAAAAGTACCTATCCTATGTCCTTCCTTTCTCGAGACTCGAAGCATCTCCAATCTCCATACCCAGCAAAATCGTTTCAGTGGTTTCGGTGTGAAGAGGTGACAGGCAGAAGGACACACTTTCACATTTATAATATTAGTAATACTAGTTGACGACCTCTGTGGCTCAGTGGTGAGCGCGTCGGTAGCTCAAGCCGGGGGCTGCGGGTTCGAATCCCGCCGACGGAACAAAAAAATTTTCAAAGTTCCTGGGTCATGGATGTGTATTAAATATGTGTATCATATATATAAAAACCTTAAATATATGTATAATATAAAAGTATTAAATATAATTAAATATATTTCCGTTGTCTGGTACCTGTAACACAAGTCCTTTAGGTACTTACCACAGGGCCAGACTGACGTGGTGTGAAGCGTCCATAGATATTTAAAAAAAATTAAATATTAAAATACTGCTGTAAGCAGTAAGCAGTAAGACCACCGATTTGTACTTATACATAGTTTTCCTAAGTATATTGTGTTTTTAAGTTTAAGTTTAGTCATAAGTTGTATAAATAAATTATTTTTATCTATCTATCTATTAGTATGGATGGCGTATATAGTTCTCGGTTGTGCATGTGTTCAGAATATTTCATTACCAACTCAAACAGAACTAAAATCTACGAGGTAACAGTACCTACTAGATAGATATATGGAAGACCGCACGGGCTTAGTAGAGAATAAATTGTCGGCGGAGTGGCACACTTTATTAGGGTCTACTAATTGTCTTGTTAGACAAAGAGCGTTTTAGAATTTAGGATTATTGCTAATTGTGTGCCAAAATATAATACCTTCTCTTTCATAAAGGGTTGCTTGCATCTAGTATAGATTATAACTTGATGACGCCCGCAACTCCGTTGTGCCAACATTCGTTTATCACGCGGGAACCATACATTTTTCCGGGATAAAAAGTATCCTAGTTCCTTTCCCGGGACTCAAAGTATCTTCATGCCAAATTTCAGCTAAATCGGCTCAGCGATTTGGCAGGGAGGAGGTAACAAACAGACAGATATACTTTCGCATTAATAATATTAGTATGGATGTAGACAAGTAGTTTATATATGTTACGCTCAAAGACCGAAAACGCTCAGTGAGCGAAAAAATTGCTCACAACGCGTTGTGGTAATAGTGAAACGACCACGACGCAAAATTCGCGTCGTGGCCCTAGTGAAAACGGCCACGACGCGTTCTGGTACTCACAGAAATACCACAAAGCGAAATTCGTGTCGTGGCTGACGTGCTATTCGACCACAACGCGTTGTGGTAATCGGGAAAAGCCATGACGCGTTCTGAGCATTTAAAAACAGCCACGACGCGAATTCGTGTTGTGGCCCTAATGAAAACGGCCACGAGCACGACGCATTCTGAAACCAGGCAAACGCAGGAGTAATTTTATAGCGCCCAAGTGTGTGTGCAATACATAATAGCACTCTGGTTTCAATGAAACTAGGCCAGTTACGCAGGGGTAATTTTATAGTGCCAAAGTGTGTGCGCAATACACAAGAGCACGTTACGCAGGAGTAGTTTTATAGTTCCCAAGTGTGTGCGCAATACGCAAGAGCACTCTGGTTTCAATGAAAGCAGGCCAGTTACGCAGGAGTCATTTTATAGTGCCCAAGGTGTGCGCAATTCACAAGAGCATTATATAGTGCCCACGTGTGTGCGCGTGTCAAAGTCGGTCCTGCACCTGATCTCTCGCCAGCAGCCAGTCATGTCAATCTTCCGCTCCATTGGGTTATGAGAGTAAATAATAGTGCTCTTGTGTATTGCGCACACACTTGGGCACTATAAAATTACTCCTGCGTAACTGGCCTGGTTTCATTGAAACCAGAGTGCCCTTGTGTATTGCGCACACACTTGGGCACTATAAAATTACTCCTGCTTAACTGGCCTGGTTTCATTGAAACCAGAGAGCTCCTGTATATTGCGCACACACTTGGGCACTATAAAATAACTCCTGCGTAACAACCAGAGTGCTCTTCTGTATTGCGCACACACTTGGGCACTATGAAAAATAACTCATGCGTACCTGGCCCAGTTTCATTGAAACCAGAGTGCTCTTGTGTATTGCATACACACTTGGGCACTATGAAATGACTTCTGCTCAACTGGCCTGGTTTCATTGAAACCAGAGTGCTCTTGTGTATTGCGCACACTCTTGGGCACTTTAAAATTACTCCTGCGTAACGTGCTTTTGTGTATTGCGCACACACTTGGGCACTATAAAATTACCCCTGCGTAACTGGCCTAGTTTCATTGATATCAGAGTGCTGTTGTGTATTGCGCACATACTTGGGCGCTATAAAATTACTCCTGAGTAACTAACCTGGTTTCAGAACGCGTCGTGGCCGTTTTCATTAGGGCCACAACACGGATTCGCGTCGTAGCTGTTTTAAATGCTCAGAACGCGTCATGGCTTTTCTCGATTACCACAACGCGTTGTGGTCGAATAGCACGTCAGCCACGAGACGAATTTCGCTATGTGGTATTTCTGTGATTACCAGAACGCGTCGTGGCCGTTTTCACTAGGGCCACGACGCGAATTTCGCGTCGTGGCCGTTTCACTATGACCACAACGCGTTGTGAGCCATTTTTTCGCTCACTGAGCGTTTTCGGTCTTTGAGCGTAACATATACAACAAGTAAGATATTTGAAGCTTTAAAAATCCTTTAAAATTTCCAATCGCCGATGAAAATCACTAGAAAGTTTTTAAAAATTCCTAGACCTACTCGAACATCTGCATTAATATTCCTAAAAGCCGATAGTTATTTCCAATAGAAGAAACGAGGATCCAAGTTTCCATTTCTCGTAACAGGAAAGTTTAAAAGCGTGGCCACATAGCTGCACTGCGGTGCGTCGCCACAGCGACGATACGCGACCGATTTGTATAACTCACTTTTATAATATTTTTTTAAATGACGAAACGACGTACATAATAATGTGCAGTGGGAGCATTAAATACGCTGCTTTGTCACCTTTTTGTATTGTATAGAGCTGCGTTGCATTGCGGACTTTGGTGAGTCCAAGCTTCAACGTTAAAAATATTCGTTTTAGCGTCGGAAGAAATGTTTTGACGGAACGACCGACACGAAATGAGAGTATATCTATTCAATATCGCTAAACTCCTGAAAAAAAACTTTAAAAAGCAGGGTTGACAAAGCGTTATCTCAAGACGCACCGCACCGCAACAAAGCAATGTTGCTTCACTTAAAGAGCTCGATTCGAGTTCCACAGTCACAGCTAAATCAACAAGTAACTGCCGAGTCTCATCATTTTACCATCATACTTTTGTAGCAATATTATTTTACTTTGTTATTCGGTTAAAGTTTAAAACGATTGAATTTGTTTTATAGTGAGATATTCTATTTATGGATATTTTTAGAAAAACTTTCATTTCATATCTCTACTTGTTACAAAGCTAAAGACTCAATAATGTAACTTGTTTATTCATACAAATTTTCTGTTGATAGGTAAATACTAAATTATGAATTTGTTAGTATGTTATGTTAGTATGTTATTACTTAATTCAAGCTAGAGTTTCTAATCTCGCTAGTAAGTTATTAGTTTATTACTATCTTACTAGCAATTACAGTTAACTTATTAGTTCACTGAATAACTTGTTAGTAATCTGTGATAGAGTACCATCAGCTGCTACCTATTAAGTATTTTATACAAATCTCCTTAAACTACTTGTACTATTCTGTGCTTAAACTCAAACTACTAATTAGATCCTAGAATTGATAGTTATAGTATAAACCTTTTTTTTCTTAAAACCAGTCTCACTTCTAGTTAAAAGACATAAAGCTTGTTTGTAAACAACGCCAAAAATTCCACAATTAAAAAAACATGACGCCATTCGTCTGAAAAACAAGTGGACGTGACTACAGGCAGCTCACCGAGTGAGTCATCCCTGTGGCGTCACACGCCCTTATCGATCTCAGAGGGATGGGATACTGATCTTTATTAGCATGGTAGTTAGAGGAAAAGTCCCTTAAAATATACCAGCTTTGATTGAGTGTTGATGCCTTTTAATAATTTTTAGGAGGGAAGGTTTTCCCCCCTTCGCAATCGTGGCCTTGAAAAGGGCATAAGTCATAACCGTTGCGAAGTTTAGTTGTGTATAGAATCGCGAACATTCGACGTCAATGATAAGCGATAATGGACAAATATGAGTCTCAATATTGTAGAATCTGCATGTTAGTAGCTGCTTGTGTTGGTGACCCAACATATCCATAATCCGTGCGATCATCATAATTCTTACTATAAGAAAACCAGGTTCTAACAAGAATCGTATCCATGACTTCGAGAGCGACACTCTTTACCTCTTAGCCACAGAGACCTATGTATACACAACCTTACATAATACAAATACAACTAAAGAATACCCATATAACAACAAAACATGACTGTCCTAACTCTTATGTAGGTTGATAGTGCTCTTTCTAGCTCTACAATACCCAGCTAATAAAGCCTGTGATATAACGACAATCTCGTGTTGATAATTCTAAAGCCCCGATCTACACGCGACAATTTACACGAGCACTGAACAAACATAAGCTCTCGTCTCTGTGTCGTGCCGCGCTTAATAAATGATCTTTATATAGCTTGTGTTTATCAGAGATTTAAATGGATATTACCTATCCGAGTTACTGTGCATTGACTGTACTGTTAGAAGTTTGTTTGTCCACTTACAGCGGTTAATTAAATATCAAAAAGTCCAAATTTGAATCATACAATAACATTCCGATGCGGCAGGTAATTTAATCATCCCTGGATTTTTGTATAGGCAGTATAGGCCATAGCCTATGGGCGGCAGCCTCCTATGGCGTCCTAGGATGGCGGCAGAGTTCGTACCTAAGGGCGGCAAAATTAATCCTACGATCGCGGATTCTTGAAAATACTATTGTATTCTATTGTTGTCGCGATCACCGATGCTCTTATGGGGCTTGAAGGATTAATGTGGCCTATACTCATAAAAATATAAATCCGGCCTTGAATGGAATCCTTGCTTTTAACCTATCCTTGTTCCAGTGGTTAGTAAAGAGCATCTTGACGCGTTTTAAGAATACTATTCCAAGTTAGTTAACGACAATGCAATTTGAAAGAAAGGTGATATACATCCGAGGGCCCTGTGAAACGTCGTTTTTCGTGTCTTCCGCGCTTTCGCCCCATAGGAATAGTGAGAATCACTACGCACACACTTGGGCACTATGAAACGCTCGCGTACAACGAAGCTACCCGCGCTGAAAGTAATTAAACTTAGTATCTACTATCTAGTGACATAAGTTATTGGTGTTTATGTATTACAAACAAGGTTCGGCCAGTTAATTGGTATAACTATAATCGATCAGAGTGACCCGGTTACGCCGTGGATCTATGAGACAGACAGATTTGTTAGTAGATAGTGTCTATCATGTGGGTACAGTTTGTTTGATAAATCTATACCGATGTTAATTATGTTAACATTGATTGAGCATTGAAAATATTGCACACATTTTGATGTAGTTTGACGCGGATGTTAACTGCTACAATGTGCGTGCATGTGTTCCGCATTTTACTATCTTATATAGAAGTTTCACAACTCAAAATACTGATAGCTGATGATAATAAGAACATGTAGAAGGACATTTACCGCAAGAAAACTTATTGCGTGAAAATGTACGGTTCCTACGTGACTATATTCTATAAAATTTACTTGTTAATAAGCATGTTAAGGAATGACACTAAACCTCTGTGAATTAAGTTATGAAACTGTCAGCATTTGCCTGTAATATGCCATGTTAGAATGTATTTGTAATCCGTGGATTGATCTATCGCTGTCACTATCTCTGGGTGATACATCAAAAAGAGATGTAACATTAGCGATGATAAAATGATGTTGTGATTTGACAATCCGCTTACGATTTGTCATGACGCAAAGCTTTATAGTCCAGCGAGAACGCTTATAAGTTATAATATCAAAGCGCACGGAGTGCGCGGCCAAGTTCCAGCAGGCCGCGCACATGCCGTGCACTATTTACACGAACCGTTTCGACGCACTTTTGACCCCCCTGTAGCTCAGTGCCTATTGCGAGTACAAAGATAAAATTATACCTACGTAATTATATACTAGTACTTACGCAGTATACCAAATTTCATAGATATAGCTTCGGTAGATCCTGAAATATCTCCCTGTGAAAATAGCTAATTTTGGCACTGACTCACTCATTCACTCACTCACTCACTGACCGGTAATCAAAACCTCTAGGCCACTTCCAATTGTCCTAGCGCTATGAAATTTGGCACACAGGTCGTGTGTTATATGTAGATTAACAAAAAATTGAGAAATTTAAGAAATCGGTCAAGCGTGAGTCGGTTCACCTACAAACCTGAGAGGCCACTTCCGATTGTCCTAGCGTTATGAACTTTGGCACACAGGTCGTGTGTTATAAGTAGATTAACAAAAAATTGAGAAATTTAAGAAATCGGTCAAGCGTGAGTCGTTTCACCTACAAACCTTAGAGGCCACTTCCGATTGTCCTAGCATTATGAACTTTGGCACGCAGGTCGTGTGTTATAAGTAGATTATAAAAAAATTGAGAAATTTGAGAAATAGGTCAAGCGTGAATCGGCTCATCTACGAATTTTAGATACCATTTCCAATTTTCCTAACGTAATGAAATTTGACATTCAGGTCGTGTGTTATAATATGTAGATTAATAAAAAAATTTAGAAGAAATGGGTCAAGCGTGAATCGGCTCCTCTACGAACTATAGGTAAAAATTCTTATACGCCAGTGATACAACGAGAATTGGTTTAAAATATTGTCATCATGTATAATGCATACCGTATAGCTTATTAATACTTCGATTGCGGATTCTTGGAAATCTATTGTTTACGCGGTCGAATTCGACCGCTTGGGAGTTGATATACTTAGGTTAAATAAATACTGTTTACTTTAAAATTTCGCTTCTATTGATAGTTTACAACTAGCGCCATATATCGAAGGTATTGTTTAAGTCGGGTGTGGCACAAAAAGAAAAAAATAGGTATAATTTCTTGAAAAAAAGGACTGAAATCCCACCAAAAACATACCTGTTAAAATGGGGCCAAGTTCCTATCAGCAAATTTTTGGTCTAAAAAAAGAGTTGAAATCCAATCCAATGCCAAGTTTAGATGCACTTCATCGATTGTTATCATTTTCATCAACAGCCTGATCCATAATACTTCTAAATTTGAACTTGGCAGGTTTTCGTGCTTTACGTAACTCTGGATTAATTGTAAAATAAGATAATATAATTAAATTAACCTGCCACGTTCAAATTAGAAGTATTATGGATCAGGCTGTTGATGAAAATGATAACAATCGATGAAGTGCATCTAAACTTGGCATTGGATTGGATTTCAACTCTTTTTTTAGACCAAAAATTTGCTGATAGGAACTTGGCCCCATTTTAACAGGTATGTTTTTGGTGGGATAATAATTAAACGAATGTAGTATGAATCGCTTAGAGGATTAATAACAGTAGTACTGTTGTTAATACTCATTACTCAAAGATGAATCGTTTAGCAACTGTCATTCTTGTCACTTATCATAATATTTACTGTAGCCCGGTCAACGAACACGTAAAAATCCTGTCCATCGCTTACCTTACATGAAAATGAGATAGCTTTTCAATGCTTGAGTGAAAATGACACGTAGCCATAGGCACAGAATATAAATATGAACTAATAACTTAAAATGTATTTACTATTATCATACTGGTTACAAAATATAATATTAGAAGTTTGCTCTCAAGTTTTATTTCGCTATTTCTTATTTCATTGTAAGTTTATTGGTAAAAATAGCACTAAAACTGTTACTTATTGGAAAGCCATTTATTGTTGGAACAATTTACTTCTCGACAGCTATGAGGTTGAGGATCTTGGGGTGGTTTAGTTTGATTTAGTCGTTGATATTTACGAAATATAACAAGAACTTTCAAATCGTGAAATTCTCTTATTCGAGTTCCGCCAGCTTGGAACAATTATTCTGCAAATCGTCATACTTTTTTTCCAGTTTTATTTACATTAGGACAGCCATTAATTTATTGATAGTCTCGATTTGACACAAACGAGTGGAGTTGATTTCTGTGTAAAATATATTATGCTAAAGCTTTTTAAAAAAAGTTAGATTTACCAGTGGGTGTCACAGTTCACTTACAGTTAATTTGACTAACATGTCATATCTTTCATTCTTCTTAAACGAGAGAGATGACACGATGATATTATAAGTTTAAACACTTACGGATTTTGTCGCGGAGCACTTTTATTAATCCCGACGTTTCGGCTACTTTGCAGCGGCCGTGGTCACGGGTGGACTGAGGTGACAGGTGTCCAATTTCTTGAAGTTATCCAACTACCCGACGACTCATCAATTTTTGTTTGCGTTCCGATCTACGCAGAACGAACTCACAGTGTCTTGAAGCCGAGGTGTCATGGATTTGTGCTTGAGTTTGTTTATTACTGGATCCCAACTAGATGGCAGCACCCAACCATCTTCACGGTTAAAATTAGGGTGTTTTTTAATTTCTATGGCCTCGCGTATCATTCTTTGGCGGTATCGTGCTTCTTTTGCCAGTACTTGTGGCTTATCAAATCTTATGTAATGGCGAGGTTGATCCAGTGTGTGTTCACAAATCGCGGACTTGGTGTTTCTACGGTCTATATAAAAGGTCCATCAAAACCCGGATCAAGGAACACATTGCAGATGTCAAACACCGTAGAAACACCAAGTCCGCGATTTGTGAACACACACTGGATCAACCTCGCCATTACATAAGATTTGATAAGCCACAAGTACTGGCAAAAGAAGCACGATACCGCCCAAGAATGATACGCGAGGCCATAGAAATTAAAAAACACCCTAATTTTAACCGTGAAGATGGTTGGGTGCTGCCATCTAGTTGGGATCCAGTAATAAACAAACTCAAGCACAAATCCATGACACCTCGACTTCAAGACACTGTGAGTTCGTTCTGCGTAGATCGGAACGCAAACAAAAATTGATGAGTCGTCGGGTAGTTGGATAACTTCAAGAAATTGGACACCTGTCACCTCAGTCCACCCGTGACCACGGCCGCTGCAAAGTAGCCGAAACGTCGGGATTAATAAAAGTGCTCCGCGACAAAATCCGTAAGTGTTTAAACTTATAATATCATGAGTGATACTCGCGAAAACTTAAGAAATCATTATGAGATGACACGATATTAAACTCAGTGTTAACTTTAACCCTGGACCTAACCACTCAATTCTGTCAGATCACGTATCACCAGAACAGGTGGTGGTAATGATGATCGCTCACAATGTAATGAGCCGCGCTGGGCAGCCTGCCAGATGTATGTTGAATGCTCCTGTGTTTTAGAACGGGACTTATTGTTCGTCTCACAGCCAGTGGAATATCTTCGTACAGCGGTAAGGGTTAGTTTATATTGCAAGGTGATAAGATGATGTGTTTTTAAGAGGATTCAAAATTTTAATAGGCAGCACAAAAACGCAAGCGGCAGTCAATTTAATGTATTCGTGTAGTAAACAAAATTCACTTGCCTTTAGTTGCAATATGAACTGACCCTGACAATTTCAATGCGTGTGTGCGGATAGGCGCCTAGAGTCTAAAGTCTAGACTCTACTAGACCTCTACTTATTCCCTTCACTCTCGCACAAATAGACTGCTATCTCTTTCCCACAGATGCGCGATAGAAGCGCGAACAGGATACTTTGCGCGTAAAGAGACATAGTCAACAGATTTCTGTGACCAGGCTATAGACTATAGAGTAATCTAACTTGTGTAATTGGAGAGGCTTTCTGAGCACCATTAATTCTATTCGTAGATGTTCATTTCACAATGTAATTTTACGATAAGTTATCTCAGTGATAATTTCGTATATTTTGGCTGTCACGCAGTCAATGAATTGCGCATTTCGCGTGTTCATTTACATCATTTTAGTTTAATTACTCAATCAACTTTGAGTGTCCAAACAATCAACAATGTGAAAAAATTAAAAAATATATTGCCGAACATAGAACCTCTTCCTTTTTTGGAAGTCGGTTAATTAATTTAGTTGAATTTAGTGTTGACATAAAAAAAATGAATAATACGGAAGGGCTAAGAAAAAAAAATGGGATGATCGCGCCGCGCTAAAAAAGTGGGTAAATGTTACTTTGCATTTTTGCTAATCGTATTTTGCTACTCGTAATCTTACAACAGTATTTAATTTAATCTACTTCAAATAAATGTTATTACTTATTGAGTTATTACATTGTTACAGTGTACAACAATATTATTTACAATCCCTTTTAACTGAGTGTTTCAGCAGCGCTGCAGCGGGGGATCGACTAATCATATAAAAGTAGTCTGTCTTGAAATAGAAAGTAGAATTAATATCCACTTATAAAATTTTTATATGTAAGATATAATACCTACAAGGTTTTTTTTTTGAGATATTTTAAGTGTGTGTACAAACTGTCACTAGCGCGAGCGCTACCCATAAATTAAATATTTTTGTAGAAATTCGGACCAAATTAAAAAAATCTGAGAATGTATTAAGCACTATAGATAAGTGCACGTATTTCTGTTAAAAGGTTTTATTATTCAATATAATTTTGTTAAAGTATACTTATACTTACTCTGGTACTACTTTTGGCGTTATCAGAAAATTAAAGTAAAGTAATACACACTATTGAAATAAAGAGGTTAAATGTAATATTTAAAAAAATCTTATAACATCTGCTAACATACTTACACCTGTTACATAGCTGTCGCAAGACACCTCATTTTACCCTGAGTGCGTAGGTACTATCATTTGAAGATAGTACGTAATACAGTGGGCCAAAGATAGACGAACCTTAAAGGGCGTTTAGTTCCGAAAGACTGGAGTTAGAATAATTTGACTCTAATTATGATAAAGAGTAATTAGATAACGAAAGGGAGTGATTAAACGAAAGCGTTGAAATTACTTTGATGATCATTATAATAATGCTCGAAATTATTCTGTTTTATATTCGTAAAATTAGTTTTTCGTTTGTTTTTATGTTCTTTTTATATGAGTTGTTACTTCCATGGGTTCCATTCCGCTGATCCGCTGCAGGTTATAAACATACTTTTTTCAACCTGCAGACAGACACACAGACAATAATATTATTGTTAGTGTGTCCGATACGTTAGAAAAGTGGCTTTGACAAGGACAAGACATTGTAAAACTATAGCGTCTGTATACACATAGTAGATTTTTTTAGGAAGCAGCTTATAATATGATAAACTTGTTTATAATCATTAATCAGTTTCTGATAATATCAAAACGATACGTTTTAATAAAATGTTCATTGTAAGGTAGAGTCTCTAAGTCTAGGGCAAAACGGAGCTCTCTAGCTCTACAAATCATTATTTTGAAACGATTCAAAAACGTATTTTTTTCGTTATGATTTCTAAAATAAAAAAAAAATAAAAAAAATTGTTTTATTTCTGAATAGATTTTAAAAAAATACTTTCAGAATGTTGATACTACTGGTGCCTACCACCGGTTCGGGAACTAACCCGGCGAGAAGAACCGGCGTAAAACATTCAAAGGAAGTTACATTTTGTTTTTTCTACAAGAATAAACTTTAAAATAGTAGAAACTTAACCCAAACAGATACCAGTGTATTTATTTATAATAAGGGGAGAAGCGGGTGAAATGTAATGTGAAACAATAATCAGTGGAGCGCGGCCCCTCACTCTCCCCTATAACAGGATATACTCAATTAAATAAGGCATTTTCGTTCTATAAGTGGGTTTGTAAGTTCTGCTGGGTTAGCACGAATAATTAACAACGTGTTTGTTACGTTACGAGAATTGCGCGAAAATGGCAGCACGAGAATAATCACAAAAACAACTGGTTACATGCCGGCCGAATTGAAACGAAACGGCAGTAGTATGCCTACTATACCGAGCTGTAGAATGAGAGGGGGATATTTCTTTCTCCCACAAACCGCGCTGGAGGTCTACTCTCTCCGTCTTAAGAATTTACGATCAGGTTTAACGTGACTCACTCACTGAAAACGAAACGGTAGTGGCAGGTATACTTGGTATTATAATATACTAGCTGTCCCGGCAAACGTTTCTTTGCCATATTATATATAGTATATCGCCCGTATTATTTTATTAAATTAGTGACTAAATAAGTATGTCACCATGGCAACGTCCATCGCTATCCCGTGACCCACGTCGCATAAACAATGGTCGCTCTTTATAGACAAATAATTTGCAATAAAATAAAATTGCGACTATAATTAAAGATCTAAGCTATCCTATCTCTCAAGTTGGAAAAAAGCACACATTTAAAAAAAAGAAACATTAAAATCGGTTAAGTAGTTTAGGAATCCATCGCGGACAAACATCGTGACAGGAGATTTATATATGTTACGCTCAAAGACCGAAATCGCTCAGTGAGCGAAAAAATAGCTCACAACGCGTTGTGGTCATAGTGAAACAGCCACGACGCGAAATTCGCGTCGTGGCCCTAATGAAAACGGCCACGACGCGTTCTGGCAATCACAAAAAGACCATGACGCGAAATACGTGTCGTGGCTGATATGCCATTCGTTTTTCATGATTTGTTCTTGACTGATTAATCGTCCATACTGGTATGGAAGATTATAATATTTGAATTACCACGCGTACCACAAAATATTTTTTCTTTTACAAAATCACTGCATAACGTGTTTATCATTATTATTTATAAAATATCCATAGTTCCATATAACTATAAAATATTATAATCTTCCATACCAGTATGGACGATTAATCAATCAAGAACAAATCAAGAAAAACGACACTAACTCAGCTCGCGTCATGGTCTTTTTGTGATTGCCAGAACGCGTCGTGGCAGTTTTCATTAGGGCCACGACGCGAATTTCGCGTCGTGGCTGTTTCACTGTGACTACAACGCGTTGTGAGCTATTTTTTCGCTCACTGAGCGATTTCGGTCTTTGAGCGTAACATATATATTAGATAATACCAAGCGGTTAAATGAGAAAAAGATTAATGCCCCAAGCCGCGGTGGAGGTCCACTGTTTTTCCGTCTTACGAATTAACGATCAGGTCACATGTTTCGCGAGATTAACATTCCTTGCCCGACCGAAAACAAGTGCAATAAAGAAGTTTTCACTTCAAAAACTTACGCGAGCGTAAATCGAGAAGAACGAGCTATTAATACTTTATCAGCAATAAAATCTTAATGCGCCCGAATGCAATATACCCTTTCGAATTAAAAACACCAGAAGCAACTCTTTTAAGGTAGTCAATTTACTTTTATTATATACAGAGTGAACAGACTGGAATTTATTACACTAGCTTTAAAAGTTATTTACTCGAGAGTGAGAGAGGTCATTAAAAATGTTTTCTCAGAAGTGAGAACTTAACTCAAACATACATATTTGGAATCAAATGTGATAGTGTCTTTTATAGGGCTCTAGTCTTTCGATTTCTAATAATATTTCGCTCGAGTAGTTGGTAGTTACTACTAATTACTAAAATTGTATTTTTTGTAGCAAGAGCGCAGAGACTCTTTTTGTCAATTTTTGTGATTGTGTGAACTGTGATTTGGGAATCTCCATTCTGCCCCTTTAAAATATTGTTGTTTAAATTTTACAAAGACTTAAATCTCCTCAATTTTACTACTACTATACTTCCAGAAATTTCAATGCTTTTAATTATTTTTCGGTTTAAAGAGAAAAAAAAAACATCTGAAACAAAGTTTATATTTTATTGTACACACTCAGCAAACAATATGATATGGATATTTCTACTGAAAATATGGAAATTCATTCCGATATTGCACGAGTAAGAAATTAAAAATTGTAACATTTTCATTGATATTATATTCCATAGAAGTATCGTTGCAAACACTACTTTATTATTTACTAGCTGACCCGACAGACGTTGTCCTGTCTTAACAATGATTATTTATTTCGAATTGGTATAATTAAGAAAACAATAGATTAAAATTAGTATCTTCATGCCAAATTTCATCAAAATAGATTAAATAGTTAAAGCTAAAATCATAAAAGTTTATTGTGCTGGAACCGTACATTTTCCGGGACAAAAAGTATCCCTTGTCCTTTCCCTAGACTCAAGGTATCTCCATACCGAATTTCATAAAAATAGACTGAACAGTTTAGGCAAAAATCATAAAAGTTTATTGTGCGGGAACCGTACATTTTCCGGGACCATAAGTATTCCTTGTCCTTTCCCGAGACTCAAAGTATCTCCATACCAAAATTCATCAAAATCGATTGAATAGTTTACGCGCAAATCATAAAAGTATATTATGCAGTAACCGTACATTTTTCCGGGATAAAATGTATCCTGTGTCCTTTTCCTAGTTCTAAGCTACCTCTCCACCAATTTTCAGCCAAATCGATTTGTCCGTTCTTAAGATAAAAGTTTATTATGCGGGAACCGTACATTTTCCGGGACCAAAAGTATCCCTTCTCCTTTCCCGAGACTCAAAGTATCTCCATACCAAAATTCATCAAAATCGATTTAATAGTTTAGGCGAAAATCAATCAATCGCCTTACAGGGATTGATAGGTTAAAAACATTTTTTATTAATAACTAATGTATGCAAATTGTTGTTACAGGTAAGACGCCGGCAATATTGGACCCCATTTACCAGTATGGTAAGCTTTATAAATACCATAGTTAATTATTAGATTTAGTTTGAATTTTGTATGATAATTATTATAACCTAAACAACAGTAGCATTAGGCTGTTACTTCAGAGCCTGTAATAAGTTGCCATTTCAATGAAGATCTTCAAAATATAAAAGAGACCTTTTTCCAGGAAATCTACGACCGAACAAAATGTTTTAAAATAAATAGCTCTTATTCCGCTGGACGCTACGAGCGTCAAGTGTCAACAATGCATTCGTAAACAGCCCCAACGTAAACATTATGTTTCATTTTTACATTTTTATGATAGGACCATTTTTACTGAATATTTTTAGGGAAAATTAACTTAAAGGGAAATATTTTTACTAAAAACGTTGAACAATGTTTTTACTGGATGTCGCCAATTACTTATTGAGCTGGAACCGTACATTTTGCGGGATAAAAAGTATCCTAATTCGTATGTCCTTTCTCGGGAGTCGGGACTCAAGCTATACATATATCACGGAGATAGCGTAAGTCCCGGGAAAGGACTTTTTGGTACGCACCAAATTACAGCAAAATCGATTTAGCCGTTTGGGCGTATAGACGTAACAGACAGATTCAGCCGTAACAGTAAACAGACAGATTGAACTTTCCCATTCATAATATGTATTATGTATTGGGATGGATTGTTTTTAGCATTAAGAGGACAAACGAGAAAAGCTTCATCTTTTAAAGTTACAAATGTATGATTTCATACAAGGTTTTATTTGTAAATACATTATGATGTTACTTAGTATAGTATCCTTTTATTCTTTGAATACACGTGCGGTAACATAAAAGTAAAAACTGTTCTCAACAATTCTTACCTGCACATTAGCTGTGTGAGCTTAATAAATACTTGTCGTGTTAATTAAAGTGTTATCGCGCAGTTCCACGCGACTGTACCTCGGTCGACCATATTGCTATGGACATAAAGTTCTATTTAAATAAAAAGTGTCATGTCGCTACCCATTCTAACCTTTGTGATATTAAACACATAATTGCATACTTTAGACAACTTAATTCGCGTAACGTTGTTTTAAGTATTATAACTATTATTAATAATAGTAAAATTGCTCGGTATGTGTTGGTTTAATGCGCTCTCATGTTTGGAATGTGGAATTGATTAATGTTAAACGTAAGTTTATAACATACTAGCGACTCGCCCCGGCGTCGCACGGGTATAAAATATATAGCCACTGAAAAAATGATTAAAATCGATAGCCTATGATCCTTCACGTGGTCTGCTTCTTATCTGTGCCAAATTGCTCCAGTAGTTCGCGAGTTAAGCCCTTTTTCCGTTTTTTCCATATTCTCCTATTAGTCTTAGCGTGATAAAATATAGCCTATAGCCTTCCTCAATAAATGAGATATCTAACACTGAAAGAATCATCAAAATCCGTTGCGTATAGATTAAAGGGAACATAGGGATATGAGGGAAAAAGCGACATTGTTTTATAATATGCATAGAAGCACTGAGCGTAATTAGATTTACGTTTAAAATAAAATTCATTTTATGAAAAACCATGGACGTACTCCAGATTTTTGAAATTTTAAATCTACTTTCACCACTGTGCTATTACTAATTAGTAATTACTAATCGTTTGTCAAATAATCATACATACCTTGTCTTTATAACTGCGAAAAAAGAGAACGCCAACATGCTTATTAGTTATTATAATAATTATATTATTTATTCACTAAAATTGTTTGTAAAACACTGTAAGGACGCTTTTAAATTATTATATTATGCTGTCACTGTCTTCGCTTGTCATAACGACAAGGACGGTATGACTTATTTTAAATAAGCGTTTAGTTCCGCCATTAATATTAATAAAGTGCTAACACTTTATGCTAAAACTAGTGATTAAGGAAAACAGCTAACAAAAAGGATCAATTTTTGCGTTGTCAAAATTCGAATCACATGATAAGGAAATGCTATTAGTTAATCTTTATCTAAATATAACATAATATATTAAAATTATAATAAATATTCAATTTTATTTTATCTTGACAAATGTACGGTTTCCGTGAAATATTTGTCCAGGAAAAAGCCACATTCGTTTAAATAAAATGCACTAACAAACCACACAGAATGCACGAACATAATCATATAAACCTTTGTCCGACAATAAATTGGGCACTGGGTCACGGTGAATCCGCCCCTGCCCGCATCCTACAATTAAATAGAGCCCATCAATTCCCCCCTTTGTATCCGACCCTGCACTAGGAAGTGACAATGAGTTTGCTGGTATAATAGAGGTTTCCGCACTACTAATTGATAATGTTATGATCGTTTCAAATGATAATTCAATATTTACTTATTAATCCTTCGATCGCGGATTCTTGGAAATTCTATTGTATTCTATTGTTGTCGCGATCACCGGTGCTTTTATTATTTTAATCGATAGTCAATTTGTACTATAAGGCTATGTTCAGATGGTAATGGCTCAACGCGCCTTTTGATAACTTGCGTAATGCGTAATACAAATATGTACAAATATACTACCGTCTACCACAGACCAGTATAATATTTATGATAGGTACTTACTATACAGGCCATAGGACGGTATGAAAAAAAAAGTATAATTAAAACGCGCGTTGTCTCGATTAAAGCTCCCATTTAAATACGAGTATATGCGACGGCGCAAACGCGCGGTTTGGCCGCTACAACGCGAGATCACAAGCAAATGTACTATGTAAATGCTCTAGCGGTGTAGCGGCCAAAACGCACGCTCGCGTATAAATCCAGTCTAAAGTGTATGCTAGTTTTGATAACGCGCGTAAACAAAAGCGTTCAGCGCTTGTCATCTGAACATACCCTCATAGTCAATGTACCTACTCTAAAGCTATCATCCTAAAATTAGCGGGAATCAAGTGAACATAGAACACGAAACTCAGCATATCTAAATCCCATTTCGGCCGGCATGATGCAATTAATACGCCTAATGATCCATTAATCGCTCAGTGTTAACGCCAATTAAGTGCCGTCAACGAATTTCATCCGAATTTCGAATGTTCTAACACGTTCGCAGCTTATATTAATAAAGTTTGATCTTTATTAAGACTGTATTTTCCGGGTCCCGATTCTCGAATCTCAGTTCGTGAGAGATAAAAAGAACGGACATTCGAGGTACAAGAATCAGGTCCTAAAGACCTAAAGTCTTAACTCTAAACGAATCATGTAAGTACGTATTTAGTCAGTTTAATATTATACATAGACACATAATATATATTAGTAGTACCATAGAGTAATATCTGGTACTTAGTACCAAACATAGATTCAAATTGTTAAAGCAAAGTTCACGTGGATAGGTTCAAGGTTGTAACAAAACTAAGTAATAATATTTTAGGATGTGGACGTATGCCCTTTATGGAATTTACTGTAAAAGAGCAAATTTTTGTTACACCCTGTATTAGTAAAATGCGATCCTACAACAATCGGATGCAGAAAACACAATCCTCCCTTTGCAGTCAAGTAATGAAAACAAACCTAACATTAACAGTTTCATAACATTTCATAATTTTACTCAAATGAATCACAACAATACCGCCCCGTTTTCCATCTATAAATAACTACAAAGTACTATTTGTGTCCTACACTGATAGATATAAATAGCCCTACGACATAACGAGGCGTCAACTTTTCTGTTAATTTAAACTTTAATAATGAAAATATGAGGAGCTATCTTTTTCACTTAATTTAGATTATTGATAAACATGCCTTCGCTAATCCGTGTACCTTTGTTTGTCATAAATTGCGTTTCCAGACAAAGACAGTAACATGATTGAGCGTAAGCGTGCCATATCAAATAAATATAAAAACTCAAGTTTTTTTTAAATTAAGACTTAAGATTAACACAGACTATTTCTATGCCTATCTTCGCCTCAAAAGTTGGAAAAGCCATTTCACATCTTTTTATATTTTTTTAAGTACTTATAAGATTTTTTTACCAATTTCTCAGGATTAAAAAACTGCTGTCAAAAACTTAGAAACCGAACATATTATTATGTTTTGAACAATATATATTTATCCATAGAATTTAAGTTAAAAAATGCACATTAATGGAGTCAATAAACAAATTCGGCAAGTAATCAGAATGTTCTGAGCTTCCTCATAACAAGTTCCTCGTGTTGCGTCAGTGCTCTCGCTATCGCGCTATCAACATCCGATGATTGTACGCACTCGGTTTCGAATGAGTGACTAATTAGTTAAATTACTAATTAGCAATCAGCACGACTATTTGATTAGTCGTCAAAAAGTATCGAATTTAAGTTGAGCTATGCTTAAAATTCTAGTTTGAAAGTGGAGTGAAGATTGATACACTTAATAAGGTTACTCGTACTTAGCTCAGGCTTATTGGAAGCCGAAGTTTAATGTACTGACAACTTTTCGATTGCTTGAAGTCTGATCCACCTATAGTCTTACCAACTTAGGCTTTATTCTGTTTTAAAGAAGTGACCGCAACGCCTGCAGCATTGAAACAACACGCTGCGACAAAGAGGTTATCAATGCCACGTTTTTAACAAATCATAAGTGTGTACGTTAATGCGTTATGTAAATCACTAATTCTCGCGAAGGCCGCGCGCAGACCTCGCGAATTTGCAGCGGCCTCGTCTTATCACCCGATATGATATGATAGCCCACTTGTCACGCAGACACCGCGCAGACATGTCTTGGAAGAAACTTTACGCAAGTAAGAGCTTTGTTTACTATCTATGTGCACTACTGTGCTACTATCTTAACTATGTCAACAACAACGGATAAGATATCTCGAAGTTTGAATTTTTTTGTAATTCGAATTTGTTTCTTTTTTAATTAATTACGTGTTTTCAATTAGTTCCTAATTTGTATTTGAATTTATATTTTTTATTTTTTTAAGATTTGAACGTGCGAAGCAGTGATTATTATGCTTGAATATATTTAATTATCTGGTGTATAATGAATATAAATACGGTAGTTTTTATCGCGTAGCCGTGAAATGTAAATAAGTGACATAACAATAAAAATTTGCATAATATGCACTGCATGCTAAATGAAAACCTTGTGATTTTAAAACATAATCGTTTAAATAAAGATAATATATAAATTAAAAGATAATATCAACCATATTTTAAGATTTTTAGGCAAGTTGAAAGTTAAAAAAAACTCAATATGTAATACAATACTGATGCTCTAAGCTCACATTCCTAATGCTGTGCGTTTTTTTTTTCTTATATCTGCTCTCTCCAGTTTTTTTTTACGACTTAACCTGCCTGCGATTTTGTTTGCGTAAAATGGCAACTGTATTTTGAATTTTATCTCTGCGGTTTGCCTAATTCCATCAAATTCGGTCCAGTAGAGCTAATTTTATTACAACAAACAAATATTTTCTCTTCATAAGTGTAGGTGGAATTTGTTACAAATTTATGATTAGTATAGCATCTGTAACAAACTATTTATATCGTTGTAAACCTTTCAACCGCGCGTTAGGAACTTTAAAGAGGGACTTCAAAAAATGTTTACCCTAATTAATAGGAGATATTTTGGGTCCACTATAAATAGTTCATACAAATTGTGTGAACGTATCAGACGGCCAGTTTGTAAGTGATTTTCCGTGTACTTATATATTTTGTATAATGAATAATTTATAAAACTTATGATTTCCTTGTTTCCTGTAGAGTGTAGGTATAGCCAAAAAGGCGTATAATTAAAATATATATTTAATCTCAACTGACTACCTACCTAAAAAAGAAAGCTAAAAAAACTAAAAAAAAATCTTAATACTGAAACAATTAAAATACTTTCTAGCTTTAATAGCTCTATTTCGTACTGTACAGCAAAATAAATATACCTGATTAAATTCGTATAACTTTATTTGACTTAAAGAGAGCAAAAGCAGCACGCGAGCGCGCCATAAACGCTGTAAAACTGTAAATTAACGAGCTTTATTATGTGCCAACGTATACCGCCTATTAAGTAGTGTTATATTTTTATTACTGGCCCTTTCATTCATTTTTTTTAAAATACGCGACAGTTCTTAAATGAAATGTTAAATATGTTTCCGATACTTACTAAAATATAAAAACTCGATGCATAATAAATATACATAATCTAAAAGCTCCCACTTGTTTGACAAGTGTTTAGGGTAAATAACGTTAGGTTAATTTTCACTTAGAATTTCGTGAAGAAAAGCGATTATTGTGTTTTTAGAATGTCATTTTTGAAGGTGATGAAAAACATAAAAAATATCTTTGAATAATACTTTCTAAATGCACTGAAAAGAAAGGTGAGCGGGAAACAAAGAGACTTAATATTATGACTGACAATAGTAAACCATAATGTCAGAATATGACCTATTCATCTGTCAGAATTTGCCGTCAAACGCTCAAGCATTGTGTGTTCAGTCAGATCATAATTGTAGTCACCTTGTCTGTTCTTCCGTCTCCAGTCCACTTCCTTCACAAATATTGTATTAGTGCTCACGAGAATCAAGGCAACGCCTACATTTTTTGCGAGTATTTAAAGAGTTATTTATGTAACTGCTTAAAATAGCAACGCAATATTTATTATTAAGTATAGATAGTTTATCTTTTATACATATTTTTCTAACCAGGAACAACTTTATGGAAGTTTAAATAGACTATTTCCGGGTGTGGCTTCTAGACACAGTTTTCCTTTATAATAAGCGCTAAGAAAACGGTCTTTGTAAAAAACATAATAATTATTATAGAATATTGTGTTTTGTTTGCAAAATGCACCTGGACCTTTAGGATTTTTTTATATCGTGCCTTTTGTAAATATATTTATCATTGTACTTAGAGTTCTACTTAGATTCTAAGTATAATATTTTTTTTTAGATTGTAAGTAGAGATTTGTGATATTTCAGATGATTCTGCGAAGTAGAGCTTCCGTAGTTACGTTTTCATTGCTGTATTTGTGAATGTGTGAATTACGTTTCCTTAGTATGTCATTGACTCTATAGATCGAAATTAATTCAAATTATGTTTGATGTTACCATCGAAAAATTATCTTATATTATCTTTAATATCTTTAAACGACCATATTCTTGTATATAATTGGAATCTCGGAATCGGCTCGAACGATTTTCATGAAATTTAGTATATAGATTACAGGGGGTTTCGGGGGCGATAAATCGATCTAGCTAGGAATCATTTTTAGAAAATGTTATTTTATTCGTGTTTTATCGAATACCGAGCAAAGCTGGGTCAAATAGCTAGTTATTACTAAAGTGAGGTAGCGTCAAGTCTAGCTACTCAGTTAATAAGACTAAATGGGAACAAATATAATGACTAAGCTTGTTCGCCAAAAATAGATACTTACCACCAAAAAAATAAAGCCTAAAATTGCAATACTACTACCTATTTTAGTCGTGACTACACTTCAAATTGTAACCGAACGCCAAATATAGTAAATGAGCACCAAATATAGTAAATGATCACCAAATCCTGACGGGCTAAAAATGCGATATTTCAGTCCAAATAAATCACTACGATTGACAAAAAATGTAAGCAAATTAGCAAAAAAAGTAATTTCTGTCCAAATAAATCACTATGATTGACAAAATTTGTAGGCACATTAGCAAAAAAAAGTTATTTAATTCTACGCGGTTTTCAAGAGGTAGGCACTTTAATTTTTCACACATTCTTTTGTTATATATGTACTTTAATATTTAATAATAATTTTAAAATAAAATAAAAATTTAAGGAGGGCTCCCATACAAAATTAAGTTAGTTATTAAGTTAGTTATTTACATTGTAAATTTTATTTTTTGAAAAGACTAATTTTCCACTTTTTTAGTAAAAAGTGGCCCCGTGCGAGTTTCTTACGCCGGTTCTTCTCGCCGGGTTAGTTCCCGAACCGGTGGTAGGCAACATGTAGCTCAACGTTCTGAAAACATTTGATTCAAATTTATTCAGAAATAAAACGATTTTTATTATTTTTTTTTTTTAAAAAACACAATTTTTAGCCTATTTTGGCTCTGTATTGTCACGGAACCCGTCGTGCACGAGACCGACTCGCTCTTGGCTTTAGAGAATTTTTCAGTAGTTCCTAGCCCTTTCAAATAATTTTCCCCGTTTTTTTTTCCACATTTTCCTCTATTTCTTCGCTCCCAGTAGTCTTAGCATGATAAAATATAGGCTAGCCTTCCTCGATATATGGGCTATCTAACACTGAAAGAATAATCAAAATCCGTTGCGCAGTTTTAAAGATTAAAGGGAACAAAGGGACATGAGGGAAAAAGCGACTTTGTTTTATAATTATTTATTTTTTTTATTTCTTCGGAAAACTTACAGCTATCAAATAACAAATTCACTTAACTAAATTGTAACTATAAGCCATTTAAAAGTTTTCACAAATAGTAAAAAATGTAAGTACAAAAAAAATATAGTGAAGATAATCAGGCTAAAAAACAAACTGAGAAAACTTAAATACATTTTTTCTCACATTGGATCTACTAATCATGGTTTAAGCAATTTAATAAAAAGTAGTCAATATTAGTGTAAGTATGTATAATGTTAAGTATGTATAATGTTAATAAACTTAGTCTACGCTTATCGCTAGGCAAAACTAAATTAGATTAGTATCTAGTTTAGTGACAAATCCTCAACTTTGAAAAAGGAGTCAGTTACAAACTTTCTAATCTTATAAGGCTTAGTAGAAAAAATATCAAAGGAGGGATTTATTTTCAAAAATTCATTAAGTCGAGAACTGGCCCTTAGTAGAAACGAATTACTGCGATAGTAAGTATTAAAGATAGGTAAATAAGGTAATATAATAAGTATAGAAGATATTTAATACTAGCTGTCTACTATTTTTTACCCTCCCCCTCCCCCCCTCCCATCTGGTGAGATTTCGTGATATTTTATTCAACCCCTCCTCCTCCCACAAATCTCACGTGAGATTTTTTAAAATGCGAGCTTCACGTAAACGTTTGGTATAACAGTCAGTAGATTTTCTTTCGAACCTTTTCTTAGTATAACGATTAGTCGATTACGCTTACGATAATTTTTTTAAGCATACGTTCAATCTGGATGAAATAGACCAAAATATGTAGTATTATTTTGTTGAGAAAAAAATTATCCCCCCCTCACCTCACGTAATTTGTGGACGCCCACTTATCAATGTTTTTTTGGTTCATTTTGCATAAATAGGATAGCGAGATTTTAAATCTTTAGTTATCATTTTACATTGATGCTAGTATCACGTTGGTGATAATTTACTAATTTTGGAGATCATTTTCTATTTTTGGTGTTGCAATGATTTATTTGGAGTCATTTTGCATAAATAGGATAGCGAAATGTTAAATCTTTGGTTATCATTTTACATTAAAATGCTAGTATCATGTTGGTGATCATTTACTAATTTTGGTGATCGTTTACTATTTTTGGTGATCATTTATTATTTATGGAGTTACAATGATTTATTTGGAGTCATTTTGCATAAATAGGATAGCGAGATGTTAAATCTTTGGTGATCATTTTACATTAAAATGCTAGTATGTTGGTGATCATTTACTAATTTTGGTGATCATTTACAAATTTTGGTGATCATTTACTATTTTTGGTTTTAAGGTGTTAAATCTTTGGTTATCATTTTACATTAAAATGGTTGTCTATATTTTGGTGATCGTTTACAATTTATGTCTGTGAAATGTTACTATTTCTGGTGATCAGTTAATTATAATCCAAACTAAATATCATGCCTCTGGCCTCGCCGATACCGATCAGTATGAATAATTTATCTACGTTTACCTTATACTTAAAAAAAAGAATACCAAAAATCGCGACATTTACATTTAAATTGATTTGTATATTCAAATGGCCGAAAATTTTACGATTCTGTCGGTATCGTGTTCGATTTTAAGTGGCTGATGAATTTAATTTGTACATATAATTTAGACATTCGGTTTTATTTTCAAAGAATCGGAGAAAATATTTTTTGTTTCATTCGGTTCTTTTGTTTTTATAAAATAGCATGGATTTTTCTTAAGTTTTGATTTAACTACTGTACCTATTGATTTAATATAATATACGATTTCTATATGTGTCGTTTATCGAATAGGTATGATTATAAAAGGCGTTATTGGCACCTCCGCCAACTATTAACCTAGTGCCTTGGGCGACATATTCTAGTCGATTGTTCGGCTGCCAATACACACCGTAGGGTTACGATTTAATGAGTTATTAACTTTAACCTTCAGGTTATGACTACATTATGCAGAAGAAATACTGACATATTTTAGGGACAAAAAGACAGATTTACCACTATAAGTCTTTATCTATTCATATTATGTGGAAACTCTTTCTATGATGTGTGGAAAGTGGAAACCGTTTCTATGATAGCCATGCGATGCGCGCGATAGCGGTCTAGTTTTTAACATGCCTTAAATCTATATCTAATATCTATACTTATTATAAAACAAAGTCGCTATTTTTCCCTCATGCATGTCCCTTTGTTCCCTTTAATCTTTAAAACTACGCAACGGATTTTGATGATTCTTTCAGTCATCAGTGTTAGAGCGGGCCCTTAACGTACAAATACTATAGTCTATAACTAGATGATACCGCGATCGACATATTAGGTGACATGTGTAGATAAAGAATATTAATTAAATTATATAACATAACTAGCTGTCCCGGCAAACGTTTCTTTGCCATATTATATAAAGTATATCGCCCCTATTATTTTATTGAATGAGTGACTAAAATATATAACATAGTATGTGTCCATTGATACTTTAAAAATATACGGTCTATAAGGTGAATATTAATTTCGTTCCGAGACTTTTTATTTTTCTACAAAGTCACAAAGCGAAATTAACAAATATGAATAAAATATGTTTATTCACATATTTGCTAGAAGACGCCCGAAACTTGTTGCACAAAAATTCGTTTATCGCGCGGGAACCGTACATTTTTCCGGAGTAAAAGTATCCTATGTCCTTCCCTGGGACTCTAAGTATCTTCATACCAAATTTCAGCTAAATCGGTGCAGTGGTTTGGGCGTGAAGATGTAACAGACAGACAGACAACACACACTTTCGCATTTGTAATATTAAAATGTGTTTCAGTAACAAAGAGTTTTTACGCCGAATTTCTTATGACCGTGGTTTCAATCTGGCTTCTCCAGGACTCACGTCAACTAAACTATACAAAGCTATCAATAAAACAATGAAGTTGTTTTAAAATTCTCCGGCTGTCTCACATTTGGCACCTGGCACGCGGGTTTTGAATTCTAATACTTTTTTATGGCCGTCTTCAAGCGACTGATGTTTGTATGAACTTTAAAAGTGATATCATAATATCGAGATGTATTCCTAGTAAAGTATCCACAGACGAAAACATAACGTAGTTATTTTTGGAAGTCGGCTAATAATGGCATTTTAATTATTATAATAAGTTTAAAATATTTTAATTTTCATTCGATATCACATTTTTTTGTTTTTTCAACGATGATAAGAAAAGCTAGCCTTTTAGAAAACAGGCTAGCTTTTACTAGCGAGTCCACCGCGGGCAAAAACCTTGTTAATTGTTATTACTGTAGCCCATAGGAACTCTACCATGCCAAATATTCATTATAATATTTTGTAGTTTTTACGTGAAGATTAAACACCATGTCAAAATTACGCCATCTATACTTATAAAATTACATGTCCTGACTGATTGACTGACTGACTGACTCACTGATTCATCATCGCTGAGCAAAAACTGTTAAAGTTACAGCCACGAAATTTGGTGAATAGGGTTGTTTTATTAAGTAGACACCCACTAAGGAAGGAATTTAAATAAAATTACCCCGAAGGAGGTGAAATAGGGGTTGAAAGTCTGAATGAAAGTCCGTCATTTCTTAAGTTAGGATCATGAAATAGGGGGTGAAATTGAGGTTGAAAGTTTCAATGGAAGTCCGTTATTTCTTGAGTTAGAAACATACAATTTTATGTATGGGCTACTGATTAAAAATGATTGGACACGTGTTTCAGCGTTTTTGAAAATTCTATCCCCAAGGGGGTGAAATAGGGGTTGAAAGTTTAAATGAAAATCTATATAGGTATTATATGTTAACGCGAACGAAGTCGCGGGCAATAGCTAGTTATAATATATATATATATATATGTATATGAATGGTATTTACTGTATTTAAAACCCACTTCAAAAAAGGTATTTACTGACTATCATCGCGAAACATAATCAAAATAATTAGTCTAGCCAGTATAGAGTTACTCAAAGGAAACATTACCAACATATTCGAATTAGCATAGTAATAAAGATTATTTAGGTATTTTATTCATGACTACCGAAATAGAATTCTTATCGTGAATACAAATAGAAATGTTGGTAGTAAACTTGTTGCTATCTTATTTATAATTTTGAGATTATCTTAGGTTTATTGTAATTACTTGCAAGTTGCAACTCTATAGACTTAGGTTGGTTAGGTGGAACGTGTATGATTATTTTTAAATATTTGTATAATTTAATTTAAGTACACAGAACTTTAAATGACAAAAATATAAATTCTTAAAAATTTTAAAAAACAATACAGTTTAAAACATCAGCCAAGTGCGAGTCGGACCGCACACGAAGCTTTCCGTTCCAGCCAAAGATTGTGTTTTTTTTATACGGGAGCCCATTTAAATATTAATTTTATTTCATTTTGTTTTTAATATTTGTCGTTATGTCGGGCAAATTATTAATTTTTAAACTAAGTGAAAAGGTCGAAAAGAGGAAGGCTTTTAATCCGGAAAATATACGCAACGCGGACTGGAGCAACATCTAAAGTCTCATAAAAGTCTAACGAATTTAGTTTAAGGTACCAATCATCTCTTAGGAGTCTAGATATAGTCAGAATATCTCTCGTGTACCGAGTACAATTCTCTGTACTCCGTGCCTAAGAGGCAGTGGCGGGTTTGCGCGGGGTTTTTCCCTCCATTTTACGTCCCCGGTCGAGTGCCTCGAGTGCGGGTTTTTTGTTCCCAATCGAGAGATTTATCGGAAATTCTCAATTATCTAACGTAGATAGGTATTAGGTATAATAAAGTAGTAGTAGTAAATATGTGCGAACATTTTGTCATCATGCAAAAGACCACCGTACAGTAATTTTAGTCTGGTGTTGATTTTCTACTATGTACCTATTTTGAATTTGCTATGACTTGTTTTTTTTTTTTCAAAGTTTATTTTAAATAACTTAAATATATTATTAAATAACTTAAATATATATTACATAAATATATTATTAAATTATTAACTAGATGACGCCCGCAACTCCGTTGCGCCAAAACTCATTTAACGCGCGGGAGCCGTACATTTTCCCGGACAAAAAGTATCCTTAGATGTCCTTTCCCGGGACTCAAAGTATCTCCATGCCAAATTTCAGCAAAATCGGTTCAGCGGTTCGAGCGTGAAGAGGTAACAGACAGACAGACAGACAGACGGACAGACAGACAGACACACTTTTGCATTTCTAATATTAAAGTATGGAAGGAAGTATGGATTATGGATATCAAACTTCCTCTCTCTTTCACTTGTTAGTACCGGTAAAACATGCCAACTTTGCCACATATGATAACTTTGCCCTAAGATCCATTCATAAGCAAATCTTTGATGTACGGAGGTATTTTAATATTATGGCAATATTTGTTTAATTTGGCGGAAAATAGGTTATATGACTGATAACATTGACAATACCCCGTAGTGCTAACTTTATTCAGTAACTTGTTGGAACTTCTGAAAAACGGTACGTATTTTTGCGGGCAAATTGTGGTGCAGATTTGTGAGTAAATTGTGCGTAATAGTGAAACCACAGGTTAGTTTGCTTTTGATATATTATAAAATAATATCTATAGAGTATTATAGTATTAAGGTAATTAATCAGGAAATTATATAGTAAAACTTATGATGGTGGGCAAACTAACCCAGTAGTGTTCCGATCATCGATTGACAACATTGCCCGGTATCAAAAAATCCTTAGGGTTGTCAAATCGGACATTTTTAAATGCTTTACTAAAAATCGATGTCATTTTTTATTACTGTATGCCTTGCTCAGCCCGCCAAATAATATAATGATGATAATGGGTTTATAAATAAACAGAAGCAATTTAATATTTATAATATATTCCTGATAATAATGTAAAAGATGATTAAAGTAATTTTATAGATATGTGGCAGCCCTAGTACTCATACAGACCAAAATGCAAATTGTATGGAAAAGGAAAAAAATGTAAGGGTAACATTGCCCAGTCAATTTAGTAGGATATTATTCGCGATATCGTTTAAATGTCTATAGTAAACGCCATCTTTTCCAAAATTCTTTCACAGGATTTTGATGCCACCTGCGCAAAGTTCATATTTACGTCAAAAATCAAGGTGAGCAATGTTGGCTACAAGTCCCCGTACAAGTTTACCCGGCATGAAAATCAATTATTATAAATAGAATTAAATGAACAGAAGTAATGTTTTTGACATTCCTACACCTGCACATGAAGCCTTGTAGTTGCAGAGGGCAAAAAAAAACTTACTCTTCCATACATTTTTTTTTCAAGAATTAAAATTATTCGAAATTATTATTAATTTTAACAAAAAATTAAAACCGACTTCCAAGGTAAAAACAATAATAACATTAATATGAACTAAAAAGTATTAAATAATTTTTACTATCTAATAGTGCCTTTTTCCGAATTCGGCTAAACCTCAACTATTTCTGTACTCAATCTTCATTATTTTGAAGTCGGTACCAGATAGCTGAATCTTCAGTCCTCTGACAGAATATTTAAAATTTTTGGAACTGGCACCGACTTCAAAATTATGAAGATTGAGTACAGAAATAGTTGAGGTTTAGCCGAATTCGGAAAAAGGCACTATTAGATAGTAAAAATTATTTAATACTTTTTAGTTCATATTAATGTTATTATTGTTTTTACCTTGGAAGTCGGTTTTAATTTTTTGTTAAAATTAATAATAATTTCACTCTTTTTAGTTACACTAGTAGATAAATCTTCGCGTATATTTTACGTATCTTATTGCAATTTGTTAAGAGTCACAACTCACACTCACAAAATAATATAATATTATCAGTGAAGTGAACATATTGTGCTAAGTAATTTAACAATTTTAATACTTCAAGCCCGAAGCGGTCACCGGCGATTGCGATAACAATAGAAAGGCTATTGTGTCTCGTTTTTCCACGATCGAAGGATCTATCAGATAAAAAATTGTACAAACTTGCATAGGATGTAGCGTAGCATAATACGAGTATTTAATATTATCATAATTATTGACAGCTGTTCTTGTAATCAAGAATTCAAATCGATAGGTACTTAGTGCACCATCTATCGATTAATAAGTATAACTAATTAAAAAGACACTTAATGACTTTGTTTTGTTTAAATGCTCTTTTTAAAACAATAACTTTATTTTAATTCTATTTGTCTATTAAAATTTTATAAAGTAGTAAAGTATTCGATCTGTATATAAAGTAGTTAGTAAAGTATTCGATATTCTGTCTTCTGCCGCCACGCGCCGCGCGGCGGGGCTGAGCGGCGACACCGACGCCGTGTATTAAAAACAAACAGGTGTTGTTAATTGTTATACAGTACATAATTATTATTATTAGTATATCCATACCTATGCCTTGTACTATTATCTATTTTGTGCCATGAGAGATTGGTGGCCTTAACACGACGTGGTAATGATGATGATGACGATGATGATGATGATGATTATGATGATGAATATGAATTGCATAGTAGTTTATGCTTTCTGTTCTTAAAGCAACGCCGAAACTCCCAAACGTGTACCTATAAGGAATCAGGAGTTCTCTCAGCATCATCGAAACCATGGTATACCTTGACCCAATATTTGACTTTTTGGTAGCGTATTCTTAGTACACTTCACATAAAACCAAAATCACCATATGTTTCCATATAAATTTCGAGGAGTTCCCTCGATTACTCATGGATCCCATCATCAGGTCACCACCTTTGTGAAAATGGGACCAAATTGGAGTGAAACCTAATACAACAAAACAAAAATGTCTAAAATCGGTTCAGAAACGGCGGAGTAATCGTTGAACATACAAAAATAAAAAAAATAAAAAATATATCCACAGCCGAACATATAACCTCCTCGTTTTTTGGAAGTCGGTTAAAAAACGGGCAAAGTTGGCATGTTTCGCGGTAGTAATTATTTAGTAATCTGTGTTCATAATGTTGTTTCTAGTCTTTATTTTCAAAGTAAGCTAACCTTTTAGCCTTAAATCTATGTAATGAACAATAAACAAGGTCGAAAACCCCCTACAATGTACATAGTGGGTAGTGGGTACTGGGTAATGAAATTCGACGCGACCCGCTAACACAGATCCGAGAGCGACGACCCCGGGCCAAATTAGCCGGACACACTATAGGTTTATACAGTAGACTAACTGAGATGTGCCCTTGAAATCTCACTGTAGCTTTAATAGTATAAAATATATAAGACTAAGTCAGAGGTGTCCTTGAAATCGAAAGATGCAAGCTTTTTAAAGGGATTCTTTTTTTTAGTACGGTAGAATTAATTGGACAATAGCTAGACAAACTTTATAGTATTATGTGATGCTCCACAACTGCTGCTAAATAAATCAGCCGTTTTCGTAAAATCTCAATCAGTACAGAGACAAGTTTACCGAGACGTGCCACTACAATACTACAAGTTATCTGAAATTACTACTGACGTGTCAAGTATGCGGCTGATTCGGGTCTACTTGATTCTATTTATATTGTGGCAATGTCTGTGTAGGTAAATTATTTGCTATTTATTGCCTAACTTGGTGCCTGTTATAATTACTTCACTAGAGTACTGAGTATGCATAAAACCTTATTCATTTCTGTTTACTACGGCTGCCACTTGACCAATCATCAGCGCTAGTGAATCATGCGCACATAATATTAAGGCGCACATATTACACAATATACGTGTACCCGATCCAGTCCGGTGTTTCTAAGTGTTGTGGTGCAATTTTCAAACCCAAACTTTTGGTACTGGTCAAGCGGCAACTTTTGGCTACCTTCCTAGTGTTTTTTTTTTAAACTACCAATTAGAAAAAGACTCCAATATCATAGAGCGGTTAAAAACAGTAGTCTAGTGGCAGAACTAATGGAATTATGATATTAAGTATCAATTTCCAACCGTTTGAGACCAGACCCGTTTCGAAAGAGCCACAAAAAAGTAATTTCAACCGACCTCAATATAATACCGAGAAACCCTAAATTATACAGCTCCTGCTAGTGTTTGTTCTATTTAGGGCGAGCTAAATATAAACGCAAAGAAATATCACTTTAATATTTTGTAGATCTTGGTATTAGAATATTAATTTTACAGTTATTTGCTTCAAAATAACTTTTAGTTGTTTAAGCGCCTTGTTGTGTTATTTTACAATCGTAGAGTGTAAGGTTTATGAACAAGAGCCTCGATCCTAAAATTATGCGCAGCCTGGACCAGTCTGACATAGATTTTTCCGTCGCTTTTTCCACACTGTCTTAGGACTTAGCTTGATAAAATATAGCCTATAGCCTTCCTCAATAAATGGGCTATCTAACACTGAAAGAATTTTTCAAATCGGACCTAGTTCCCGAGATTAGCGCGTTCAAGTTAGCCCTTTCAAATAATTTTCCCCGTTTTTTTCACTTTTTCCTCTATTTCTTCGCTCCTATTACTCTTAGCGTGATTAAAATGTAACGTATAACTTTCCTCGATAAATGAGCTATCTAACACTGAAAGAATCATCAAAATCCGTTGCGTAGTTTTAAATATTAAAGGGAACAAAGGGACATGAGGGAAAAAACAGCGACTTTGTTTCTTCTATATACTTATTATAAAACAAAGTCGCTTTTTTTGTGGAAATTATGGGAAAATGTGGAAAAAACGGGGAAAATTATTTGAAAGGGCTAACTTGAACGCGCTAATCTCAGGAACTACTGGTCGGATTTGAAAAATTATTTCAGTGTCAGATAGCCCATTTATTGAGGAAGGGTATAGGCTATATTTTATCACGCTAATACTGATAGGGGAATGTGGAAAAAACGGGGGAAATTATGTGAAAGGGCTTATCTCGCGAACTACTGGAGCAATTTTTATGTTATTTGGCACAGATAAGAAGTAGACCACGTGAAGGATCATAGGCTGTCGATTAACGAGTTTAATCATTTTTTTCAGTGGCTATATTATATTTTATACCCGTGCGACGCCGGGGCGGGTCGCTAGTTATAATATGTATAGAGATACAGCGCTATGATAGGTCTTTTTCTTAATGAAATTAAAATAAAAAAGACAAAAGCCCAGCGATCTAAAAGTTGAATGCAGCCTATACGTAGACAACTTAGATTTATTTACGCAGTTAACTAAGGTTTCTGTCCCTGGTTCCCACAGACTAATGCAGCGTTCATTCAGCGCCATGATAGTCTTGTTCTAAATTCAGACCGAATGCTTTCAAGCTCCAATTAACAACTAGGATTCAAGTACAAACAGATAAACAGATTAACTGCCTGTGAAACCATCAGCACATAGGCTACTAATTATTACCAGACCATTAACTATATCTACATAGGCTGTATAATTTAATACAGTGTAGTTACCAAGATATTATGTAGAATAATCTTAGTTTAACTAACACTAAATCGATTAAAGGCTACAAAATATAATGAGATAACTACAAATAGAAAGATATTAAGAAAGGTTACTAATTTAACATAGCCTAACTGTTTTAAAAACTTACCTCACTTTTATACTTTCTTTTTAACCGACTTCCAAAAAACGAGGAGGTTATATTATGTTCGGCTGTGGTTTTTTTTTGCATGTTTAACGATTACTCCGCCGTTTGTGAACCGATTTTCGAAATTTTTGTTTTTTACTTATCTGTATAAAAACGATTAGGTACAAAATATTTTAATAGCCTAGGGGCCTGTTTCACCACTTTTTGATAAAGTGCCGAATAGACTAAAAGTTGTGAATAATACTATATTCACAGCTTTTTTTTACAGATTTTCCATACTTGATCCGTCAAGTTAAGTGGTGAATATCCTATTCGGCTCTTTATAATGTGGTGAAACAGGCCCGTAAATAACAAATACGATATTTATAGTAGTAGCCTAGCTACTAAAGCAGACTATACCAACTATACTCAACAATAAATCTATCATAGGGGTCAGATTTTAAAACAGCCTTACTCTTCAGACATACTAACCAGCATTAAAGCGATCATAGGCTACAATATTATAGCCTCAGTCAGACCAAACATTACAAGCTCATAACCTCTGCTCAAAGACGAAATCCCAATAAAAGGCATTCTGCCGAGCCGATGGTTTTAATGCCCGATTATGTAACAGTCTCCAATACGATCATACCACACTATAAATCCAGTAGACCAGCTTCATACTAGATGCGAGAATCGAGCACGCACACATTAGCGCGTACGTAATACGCAGATAACTTAAAGTGGCAAAAAATTAAGGGCGCACGGCATTAACTTGTTGAGCGAGTTTGGTTTCAGGAACTAAGTTCACATACTCCATAATATACTGTATTCATACCTAAGCTACTAAATACCTGCCCTATATTGTTAGGGTTGCCATGTATTATGTCCGAATATTTCGGAAAAAATCAGTTTAAAAGAACAAAGTCATGGGATGGCAAATTTCATTGATATTAACACTGCAATCTTTTGGATCTGTCGAATTATTTTTAAAGTTTCATAGCTTAGTTAAAATTTAATCTGATGCATATTATATTTTTGCCAACCTTAGCATTGTATCTGTAGTAGTAACAAATAGCAGTAAAATTCCAGTGTTGTATTACAGACTATAATCCTTGCAGAATGCAGGCAGTTATAACCCTGCCTTGAAATTGATTTCATTTGCATACCTAATACCGACTGCGGAATAACATGTTAATATTTGCTTTATTTTAAATTCGCAAACTATATTTTACTACTGATACTCCATAAATATAACATGGTGTAGCCAGCGAAATAAATAATTTTTGCACCAAAAAATTAATTTTGTCTCTTTCTCATAGTTCAAAAGAGCTGTCTTAAAGCGTCATAGTTTTGCAATATATTCTGCTCTCGTTTGTTAAGCCACTTTTAGGTATATGGTATCGGGCAAGGGCAAAACACTGTACGTCCAGGTAAAATATTATTCCCAGTGTGGATTTTTCTATTAACAGGGGCTTAACGTTTTAATAGTTCAAAAATCGAACTAAAGTTCGAAGTCGGTCACTTGCTTATACAAAATATTTTTGACGAGATCGTGTCTGAATGTTGGCATTACCATATCGTGATGCGTAATAACAGCCAGCGATCAGTCAAATGTCTGCTCAGTGGAAGTAGGATCAGTGTTGCCAACTCTAAGCTCACGATTGCCCCAAATCACGTTACACATGCGCTTAGCAGAATATTCAGATGTCGATTTATTGCTGCTAAACAAAAAGGTCAAAATTAAAGCTAGTTCGCTATTTTGGAGATATTTTATACGTGACTAAGTTATAATAATAAGTAATTTCGAAATAATGATTAGGCTTCCTTTTAAGTACCCCTTTACAAACCTTCCTTTCAGTAGATATTGTAATCATAATTATGTAGAGTTCATGCTGTTAACATAGCAATTTTTTTAATCTAGAGAAAATACTGATTTTACTCGTAACTTTACTGAGCTCCTTCAGCTTCAGTGTTGTTAGATAAGTGATCCCCCTTTTTTAATCCTGTTTTAAAGTTAAATAATTTGTCATTTTTTTGGGAAAATCCAATAAATTGGCAACACTGGGCCGTCGGCGCCGGCTTCGGACATCGATGAGACGCTAGCTCATACATTTGTGTATACCGAACAAAAAGGATTTACCGAGCTGCGAACTATTTATTAGATTATTGACTATTGTCCCATATAGCTGTTTTGTGACACGAATATTCTACGCATTAGGAATTCGGTCGCAACTCACAACTCACAAGTTATTATTAGTAGACGACATAGTTATATTACTGATCATTGTAACGTACAATACCGTATATAACGAAGGGACGAGGAATGATATAAAATTATGTTAACGCCGTATTATGTTATATTATTATGTTGTAATATAAGCTCTACATCTTCACTAACTCTACATAAACTAGGTACATTTCATCCATTAGCTTTTTTTCTTTGTGCTTAATTCATGTGTACGTAATAAAGACGTTATTAGATATTATGTTACGCTCAAAGACCGAAAACGCTCAGTGAGCGAAAAAATGGGTCACAACGCGTTGTGGTCATAGTGAAACGACCACGACGCGAAATTCGCGTCGTGGCCCTAGTGAAAACGGCCATGACGCGTTCTGGTAATCGACAAAAGCCATGACGCGTTCTGAGCATTTAATAAAAACAGCCACGACGCGAATTCGTGTTGTGGCCCTAATGAAAACGGCCACGACGCGTTCTAACTTCTGAAACGTTACGTAAGAAAATTTTATAGCGCCCAAGTGTGTGCACAATACACAAGAGCACTCTGGTTTCAATGAAAGCAGGCCAATTACGCAGGAGTTATTTTATGGTGCCCAAGTATGTGCGCAATACACAAGAGCACATTAAACATTACTCCTGCTTAACTGGCCTGGTTTCATTAAAACCAGAGTGGTCTTGTGTATTGCGCACACACTTGGGCACTACAAAATTACTCCTTCGTAACTGGCCTGGTTTCATTGAAATCAGAGTGCTCTTGTGTATTGCGCACACACTTGGTCACTATAAAATAACTCCTGCGTAACTGACCTGGTTTCATTGAAACTAGAGTGCTCTTGTGTATTATTGCGCACACACTTGGGCGCTATAAAATTACTCCTGCGTATACTGGCCTGGTTTCAGTACGCGTCGTGGCCGTTTTCATTAGGGCCACAACACGAATTCTCGTCGTGGCTGTTTTTAAATGCTCAGAACGCGTCATGGCTTTTCTCGATTACCAGAACGCGTCGTGGCCGTTTTCATTAGGGCCACAACGCGAATTTCGCGTCGTGGCCGTTTCACTATGACCACAACGCGTTGTGAGCCATTTTTTCGCTCACTGAGCGTTTTCGGTCTTTGAGCGTAACATATATAATTTCTTGTCAGTCGTCCTAGGATCTAACACAATTATTATTATTAAGTATACAGGACGATAATTTAATAAGTAATATAACATCATTATTTGTTATTGCTATAATATTAGTTGTTACCAATTTTGTTTGCCGTTAGTAACACTTTCAATGCCTCTCAATATACGTAGGTTACACGCTTAGTTTCTCATCAGTTCAGTCCATCAATCTGGTATGAATGTGGTAAGATTGATGCGAAACTGCACGTCTACCCCACGGATTGATGAATTGATTTTTTTTTATTATACAGTACTTTTCGCCTTAAGGTCATCAGAATGGCGTCAATCACAGTTTGATGGACTGAACTGATACCAGATTGACCGTGCAACCGTTGTCATATAAATGTTTCTATCGGTTCGATTATAGTATTTTAAATATAAAAGTGGATTTTCAAATGTGTTAGTCGCACTAAAACTTGAAAACGGCTGAACGGATTGGGCTGATTTTAGTCTTAAAATATTCGTAGAAGTCCAGGGAAGGTTTTAAAGTGACCTGTGACACGAAGTTCACCGGGACAGCTAGTCAACAATAAAACTAAGGAGCAATATCCTTTTAAAAGAAAATGAAATGAACTGAACAAGTTATTCATGTGGTTACAAAAGTTTCAATATGCATAGCTGTAGCGCTCGAATAAAGTGCACATTTCTATGGCTCTCTGCGTTAAATTCTGCTACTTCGCTCTAAATCATTGTGTTTCGACGTCGGATTTGCACAATTTCGTTGATGTAACGCTATTTGCTGTTCGGTCGGTATTTTCAGTAATACATATTTGCGGTATATAACTGGTGATTTTTATTTTACATACTTACTTAAAAAAGCTTTATGACGTCGTTACACATGCGTAGTAATTTTTAGATATTATAGCATCCAAATCGTATCCTACTGCATTAGTCTGTTTATTTTATTATTTTATAATTTCTTTCTTTTTATCGCCTTTATAAAACTACGATATTTAGTATACATGTTTTGGAGATCTATCTAGATAAGTCCTACATAGGTTTTTTTGTGTCTCTAACTCTGAGCTTAGTAACTCCAGGCACTAATCTTGATACCTTCTATAGTCTATACTCTATAAGTCTATAGGGTCGATACTCTCCTAGTACAAGCCGTAAGTCGGGAGTTTTGGCGGGCATCTGAAAGAGTGCTGTTGTGTTTTGTATTATTTTCCTAAAATTGTGTTAGCTGGGTTTTTAATGTGTAATATTGGTAGAATATTAACCATTAGATATTCGTGTTGTAATATCCAGAAACGTGCTATTTTGTGTTCCCTCCAAAACTCCATCGAAAGTTTCAGTAAAGCGTCTACCACTTTACTGAATCGACCGACTTGACTCCTTGACTGTATTGACTTTTACTTAGACTTTGACTAGACTTTAGACCTGACGATACATGAAAACGATGATGAAAATTATAATAGGAGGCATATGGTTTTCCCGCCATATTCCTTACCTTTTTACCTTGTCTGTGGCACAACATACACATCCTTTGTTCAAGTTGCCAAAAAAGAAGAAAAAGAAAGAAAGCCGTAAGTCGTAAACCTCAAGAGTTCATTCATGCTGTCCTAATACTCGTAGAACATTGGAGGTTGTTTACCTCCGAGTTTTGAGGACAGTTTAAAATATTCAACAACTAGATAACGCCCGCAACAACGTTACGTCAAAATTCTTGTATCGCGAGGGAACCGTACATTATTCCGGGATAAAAAGTGCCCTTTCCCGGGACTGAAAGGGCTGGGCGTGAAGAGGTAACCGACAGACAGACATACTTTCGCATTTATAATATATTAGGTTAGTATGAATAATTCATAGTTACTTATTGCTGTGGAAAGCTTCGGCCGTATTTACTTTAATTTTTTTATTAGTAATGCTTCTAAAATTGTAAGGTATCTGCTCTTTTACGTCCATAAAATCAATATGAGTCACTACTCACTTTATAATGCAGGTGCATTAGTAGATAACGAAAATTGATTTTTGCTCCTACCCACGCGCACGTAAGAATTTTAAATGCAATTTTGGCCTTGTAAAAATGTCAAACATAGTTTTAACAAGCATTTACCCCTAGGGTTCTGTCTCGAGCCAAGTTTAGACTTTAGGTAATCCGTAAAACAGTATACACTTATAGCTGTTTTATAGTCTTGAACCTAGACTACTCCTATGCCAAATTTAATCAAAATCCGCAAAATTAAGTAGGAAAAAGAGAAGAGCGTACTTCGACTTTATAACATTAGGAATTCCAAAAATAAACACAGTAAAGTCGCTTGCCATTAAATATTATAATCCTAACACCACAAACATTCTATAAAATAGATAATAAACAACCGAATATTACACAAAATGATAACATGCAGCAGAGTAAGTGGCCCTCAATCTATTCGGCATTGTATTACGGCAACTAGTGGGGCACAACCCTCCGCCAAGGTCGTAGGGGAGACCGTAGACTGTAGAGTGAAGGATAGATGTGACACATTGTAATTGCAGTGGATGTGTTTTACGACTTTTACGACATTTCAATTTAATATTTTAAAAGAAATCTTTAAAAATCAATTATTATTATAAAGCCTACGTTTTGCGCAGTTCCTAAATCATTGAAGAAATAATAAAAAACGCGAGAAACATAACGTAATGCATTTTACAATTTATGCTTTGTAAAGAAACTGACTAAAGTTAAACCCCTAATCCATGACGATATTTACTTTGAGTCCCAATTTCCCGTTCTAGTGAAAAATCTTGTTTGTCCTTACCTACTTACTCCTTTCAGACAAAAGCTACATTTTTCACAAAAGAAAATGGTCTGCGACAAACTAATTTCTGCGCCACCACCAATTTACTCATGTTTTTAACAGACTTGAAAAAGGTTGAGGCTCTATGATCGGCTGTAGATATATTTTTTAATACTTTAACCTTCACCACCCTCGTATTCTCACGCCATATCTGTACTATGCTACATCTATGGGCTGCCCTTCAAAACGCCGCGCCTCGCGTGTGAAATCGCCTCCTTCCGTTACACATTGTTTCAACACTTTTTACGCCACATCAACTTTATCTAATATTAATAGAGTTTAGTTTTTATATTTTTAACATCATATTATATCTTTCGATCGGGGATTCTAGGAAATGATATTGTATTCTATTGTCGTGGCGCGATCACCAGTGCTCGTACGGGGTTAATATTATGTTTTTACTAATATTATAAAGACGATTATTTAGTGTGACTGTTTGTTACTTCTTTACAAAAAACTTGTTACATAAAGATGGTCAACCTAGTACAGTGTTTTAGTACATAAACTTAAGAAGTCGCATATTTGTGTAACTTTTAACCTTTGAAGTTAAATATGTTTGAATTATATTTAGTTTTACATGTTTCAGCGTTTTAATTCATTTTTATTTAACTTTTTTTATTTAACTTGTACAAATATCTACATGGTTTAGGTAAGTTCTTAGATGTAGGCTGTAGCTAATCATAAGATTAATTTAGTACCATTATTAAACAAATAACGTTTATATAGCACGTTCAGCTTGGCATAAAAGTACACAATCAATAGTAATAAAGTATTCCTAGTAATCGTACAAATATAATATTATAGTAGGAAATAGGAATTGCGTCGCGGCCGCGACTCCAGGCTAATGCCGCCGTCACATCAAAGCGTACGCCGTACTCTCGCGTATAAAAGCGTTACGCTCCAACTTTAAAGTTTCGTAGAACCGCGTTTTAACGATCCGCACAGATTTACGTTTCATATTATGTGTTAACCAATTGCTACTAAATATAATAATGGGTATTGGGTAGAGCCCACACGTGGTTGTGTAAAATACCTATTATACATGAAACATTTCTTTTAATGTTTCCTTATTTATATTATATTTATTCTTATTATACAATAATATAGTATGACTTTATCTACTCACATTAAATATAATGCTGTTTGTAGCTTCGTTATCATAGTTTTCACGACTAATGCAAAGACTAGGTGTCATTCAAATCTCTTAGATTCAGAGTACATTATCTAACACTTGTAAAGCGTCAACGTTATTAAGCTGTTTATTTTTTTTTCTAGTCTAATGGCCTGTTTCACCGCTTCCAGATAAGGTGCCCGATAGGGTTATTTGACAGATTTTCCATACTCCATCTGTCAAATTAAGTGGTGGATAGCCTTATCAGGAAGCGGTGAAACAGGCCCTAAATGTAATGGAATATTTAATACGGAGTAGAGGGTAACGCACGCGGCGCGACAAAAACCGTAGAAAAAACACTCGCTCACTAATTCCGGACGATGAACTTTTCGTGGACCTATTTGCGGAAATATATCACTATCATCATGATGATTTGCGAAAATGTATCACTATCATCAACACTATTTGCGGAAATAGATCACATTTATCATGATTATTTGCGGAAGTGTATCACTATCGTCATGACTATAGGTATTGTCTATTTGCGGAAATATAATATCGATATCTTCATGACTTTTTGCGGAAAATTTGTCTTTATTAAGTATCTCATCTACATCATGTAGTGATAATCATTATAAATTATAATAAACGCGGATTTTTAGTTTTTATGTGTTATCCAGTACTAACTTGTATTAATACTGTTTTAGAAAAAAAGTATTACATTCATTCATTATAACATGAATAAATGTGATGGTCGAATAATATTTTTTACAACATTAAAAAAGTTTGCATAATTTCGAAGAACACCATTTATTTTTGTATTTATAAATTATGAACCTCATTATACCTGTGACCACTATTTAGAAATTGGTTGTTAAAAGATTACAATAATAACAATAATAATGATATTATAATAAATACCATTAAATAAATATTCTAAATTACATTACAAAGTTTAATAAAGAAATTGTAGGAAAACGACACAGTTTTCCTTAAACGCTCTCAAGCGAAGCTGAAAATAAACAATACTGAGATTTACATAACCACAAAAACCTACTGTCACGTTACGTAAATTGTTGCTAAAATGGCTAATGCCGCTAATCTTTATGTATTTCCTTTTGGTGCAGACAATAATTATATTATGATAGTAGGTATACACTTTTAGTTATCATAATATGTACTTACTAATGTTATTTAAATTCGATTGTGTGTGGTTTGCTATAAGATTTTATCCTCCTATGTATTTTTGGGGTTCAAAGTATCTTAATATCAAATATATTAAGATACTTTGAATCCCAAAAAGACAGGAAGAAAACTGCAGAAATGTATTAAGGTCTCGATAGAAACATCGCTATTCTACCAATGTCAGTAAACTATAATCGAAAAAGAGTAAAAAAATTGCTTGATGTAGCTTGATCAAGACTATATTCTATATTATACAATATACATGAACCCCAAAAAATACACAGTACAAATACCAATAAAGAATAGGTATAAACCAGAATTGGGCAAAAAATAATTGGGTGTGTGTCACTCACTGAGTTACGTCAGCGGCGGTCGTCGACCCCGGCGGTGACCTGCGGCTGATCACTCGGAAAATCATTCCGTAACATCAAATCATTCTGACAAAACTCGAAGTATAACATTGCATCATTGTATTTTGATTTATTTTATTGCTTTTAAGTTTTAATTGTCTGCCCCTTCTTCCTGTGTCCTATTTGAGATCCTTGGTAGTACTGGTAGTTTAGACTACAATTTAATTTAATAGCAAATTATATAAAAAGAACAAAGGAAGACAGACAGACACACTTTCGCATTTACAACATTATTATGTAGGTATTATGTGTAAATTGGCATTCCTTTACGTTTTCCGATTAAGGGTTAACCCCTATAACTAACTAGTGAATAAGTAACCACACTACTAATCTTACAATCACCTTCTCTGCTCTATGTTATTAGAGACTAGATTAGGCCCAGAACTCCGATTCGCCAAAATATGATTAAAGCGCAGAAACCGTACATTTTTCCTAAAAAGTATCCTATGTCCTTTCTCCGGACTCAAAATATCCTTATACAAAATTTCAGCATAGTCCGTTCAGTGTTTTGGGCGTAAAGAGGTTAAATACAGACAGACGCACATTCGCATGTTTTGTAAAATATTAATATGGACCCAATACTATGTTATTAATATGGACTCAATACTATGTTATTAAGTTATCACTTCACTTCTACAGGTGCTTTATAACAATATTTGGTCTCTCTAGTACTTTTGTCTTTTAGTCATGAATTGCCATCTTACCAAATCTTAGTCTTGCCGGGGACACCCTGTTGATTTACATAAGTTAAGGGTGGTTTGATAAAGAAAACAAGCACAGCTATAAATAGTTATAAAAATAAGCACTCATTTTTCATTTGGCAAAAATCTAAAAATTACAGATTTTAAATAATGTGATATTTGTGATCGCATACTCTTTATGCTCTTTATACTCTTTATGGTGTTGCTCAGCCCATCAATAGCTGCCCTCAGAAAAATGGTCAGTGTGTGTGAAAGTTATGCCAGGTCGCACGGTCTTACATATAATGTAAAAAAAGCGAGCTCTTGATATTTAATTCAAGGGCTCGTAAAATCGGAGATGTAGCACCAGTGCTTCTCAATGGTGTTGCGCTCCGAAGAGTAAACGAATTTAAATATCTCGGTCATGTGGTCACTGAGGATTTAAAAGACGATGGAGACATTGAAAGGGAGAGGAGAGCGATGGCGGTCCGCTGTAATATGTTGGCGCGCAGATTTGCAAGGTGTAGTACAGATGTTAAAATTACACTATTTAAAGCATTCTGTCAAACACTCTACACCTGCAATCTGTGGGTCAACTATACGCAGCGGGCCATCAACGCTCTCCGGTGGGGCTCCCTCGCTGGTGTAGTGCATCAGTAATGTTTGCGCACGCGCGTACAGACGGTTTTCACACCGTACTGCGACGTCGCATAGCATCGCTGATGTTCCGCACGCGGAGCAGCCCCAACAGCATCCTGAAAGTGCTCAGCGTCAAGCTGGACAGCCCCCTTCTGGAGCACTGGATCCATACACATGTGCATGTGTCCGGAGCGCCAGAAGGTGGCAAGTATTTAAACTAATTTTATTATTTTTTTGTTAACTATTATTAACTTAGTTTTTTTTTTTTAGGTTTATTGTTTAGTAATTTAATATGGGTTGAAAAGCCTGAAATAAACGTATTTTATTTTTTTTATTTACTAACTTCTGAATTCTCACGTATTATTAGGATGGCTTCGCGGACCACTTGGATTGCCTTCAGGGACCACGCGGACCGGGGACTACCGGTTAAGAACCACTGATATAGAATGTAGAGAATAGAGCTATCTCTCTCTGTATCTCGACTGGACCTAATTGGCGCGTGGGCCGACGTGTGTTTGCTAAGCGTTTAACTGGTAACCGTCTTATTAGTGTGGATATAGTCTTAATGAAAATTATTATAAATTACGGTACTTATGTCTAGTTTTGTTGAGAGTTTATCTATTCGCTAAGGCTTTTAATTTGCTTACGAAAGTTCACCAATCAACAGCGATAAGAAAACTGGTGTAGTCACACACACACACACAGTCGTCATGAAACCTAGGAAACTGGGCAAAGATGTTGAATGAACGTATAAAACAGAACCTTGCGGGAACCGTACATTTTCCCGCGTACCAACATTCAGAAAAATTGGTTCATCGTTTAGGGCGTGAAAAAGTAACGGACAGACAGACACACTTTCGCATTTATGATATTATAGTATACAGTATCGATCATATACTGTTTGAATTTCGATACTAACTAACATGATCTTGATAAGAACACACAAGTAGATCACGGGAAAGGACACGAGGTTACTTTTTGACGCGGGAATATCTCAATAGATAGCTTGAGTCCCGGGAAAGGAGATTGGATACTTTTCATCCCCTGAAAGATGTACGGTTTCAGGAATTTTGGCGTAACGGAGTTACAGGCGTCATTTAGTCTAACTTGTAAATTCAACGCTATGTAATTCGATCGTACGCATTGAATCGCACGTCAAACGATTATGATCGAATCACGATCAACTAATATTACGATTCAATGTAGTCTAGTCATAATTTTCATTCAACAATTGTTTTATGTTTATGATGTAATACATAACATTTACAGATCGCACAATTTAGTGATTCATGTTTAACATGGATTCAATCATATTTTATATTTCAATTAGTTGCTTCGTTCGCGCGGAAATTCATTTACCTCACGGATTAAAAAACTATTATGGTCCTGAGGACTTTGACAAAATATGTGTAGTATAGTTTGGTAATGTTATGTGCACACATTAAATCTTTCTCAGTGTTTATAATATATTTTATTAGCGTTCAATGTGTATTTTTTTCATGTCAAATCATTGCTTTAACGTAGGATTCTAATTATTCCTAATTTAAGTTTTTAATCTACATTTAAATATTATGTATTTGAATTTAGAATTATTTAAATCGAATTGGATTGTAATTATATTTAATTAGATATCGTTTCGTTCGTTCGTTTCGTTTTTCAAATTCCTGGTAAACCTTTAATACTATAGGCGTAGCTAATTTAATAGCCTATTGTGCTGCTAATGTATGCAAAGCGGCGTTTGACGTCGATTTTATTGAAAATTTAATAAAAACAGCCTGCATATCGGCTTTAGCATCGTTATAAATTATAATTAAGTCTAATTAGCGGCCGTAGCATAATGCTTTACAAGTCACATTATAAAACTTTAAAACCATACTTCATTACCTATCTCTAAACTATTGTTTCTATGGATATTGAAAATATTTTTTTTTATTTCGGGCTCCAAAAGTTTTGGCGTTAGCCATAAATTCTCTTAAACAATAATTGTGACGTTATCTGGGAAAAGGGACCTTGTTGTCGGTTCTAGTTTCCGAGATAATCGCCTTTAAAGTGTCGAAAAAAATCATTTTTTCTTTTTTTACTCCATATTAAAAAACAGACTTTAAAATTTAATATGGCAAAGACACAGGTTTTAAAAACGATTTTTTATAGGTTAAAATATATCTTAAAGTTTAGTAAAAAAGGGACCTTATTGTCGGTGCTGCAGTCGAGAGTCGATTGCGGCTTTCTGTCGGCATTTGCACCAAGCTGAAAATCGGTAATATTGATTAGATTTTAGAATATCTGAGGGCACGGTAGTGCCCTCGACAAGTAGAGCGCGAAGCAAACACTGGCGTTACAGGAACCATTTCGCCGCATTTTAGGCCCCTATTTAAGAACCTCTAGAGGTCATTAAGGGCGTTCCATCCGGAGATTCCGTAATTGACCGTATTTAAAACCTTATAAACTCATAATCTGAAAGCTACAAAGTTATAATAAAAATACAGCAATAATCTTCAGTATATCAACATTCCTTTTGTCGTTTTAAATTTTCTATTTTTGTTTCTTATACTCATAATATCAGCTTCCAAAGTAATACCAATTTGTTAAAATTCAAGCATACATTCAGCATCTCCGTAGGATTTACAAATTACTTTTATTTGAAACTCACGCCAATAGATCGATAATATCATAAACTACATATTCGTCGTTTTAAATTTTTTTTAGGACAATTTTGAACTAAGATAAGTAATAATAATAGGGTTTTGGCGCGATCTCAGCAACGCGGCAAATGTATGGCCAAGGTCGTTTGCTCGGGGGACGGTCTTAAGTTCCGAAGTTAAAGCTAAAGCAAAGTTTCTCCATTTATGACACTCACTCACTCAAGATCATCAAAATAGAACTAGTACTTCCCATAAACTTAGAGAGCTGAAATTTTGCAGAGTTAGGGTTTAATGGCCACATAAAGGGAAAACTATAAAAATTGGCCAAGTGCGAGTCGGACTCGAAATAAGGATTTTTGTATGGGAGCCCTCCTTAAATTTTAATTTCAACTTAATTAAACAATTAACGTAAATAAATACGTCATTGAGAATTTTGTGAAAACTTTTTTTTTTATTTTTTTTTAACTACTTTTTTGTTATAGCTGCAACAAAAATACACAACCTGTGAAAATTTCAGAAGTCTAGCTATAGCGGTTCTAGAGATACAGCCTGGAGACGGACGGATAGACAGACGGAGAGTCAGTTTTTACCCTTTGGGTACGCAACCGTAAAAACTAGGATAATCGAAGATCTTGGAGTACCTGGTGACCCTGATTAGAAAACACAAGAGTCCAAACAAACTATTAGAGATCGACATGCTACCTTTACAAAAAATATTCAATTTGGTGGGCCGCTTCATTTGATGTAAAAAATCCTTTGATTTTTTAATTCGTCTGAAGTATCTGATGAAGAACCCTCAGCTGATCTCAGCTGTTTTAGAGATATGGTGATGCCCCCTCAGATCTGCAATAGTTGCATACCGTACGTTACTGAACATAAGACGAAATGCATGTGTACACGTGTGATAATAATAATAATAATGATAATAATTCCCACACCAGTTTCGGTGACGATGAACCGGTGGTTATAGGCATCATGTAGGACATTCTGAAAATATTTATTTTAAATTCATTCAGAAATAAAACAATTTTGTTTCGATTTGATTTTGATTAACCCAGTGTGCCAAAAGACTGACACGACTGGCGAGATATTTTCTAAAAAAGAAGTGAAATCCCACAAAAAACATTATGTAAAAAAACTAGCCAAGTCTCGAATCTCGATGGAGCTGCTTGTTTATCTCTAATAAGGGTTCCTTGTTGACTACGGAACCCTAAAAAGTAATGAAATCTAGACATTGTCGTACCAAGTCTAAGGTTCCTTTATTTTTTATAAAGAAATCTCAGAAACATAGTTAAATAATTAATTAAATAATAAAAAATATTTAATTAAGTAAATAAATATTTAAATAAAATAACAATAAAAAATTATGTTACAACTACGAAATTAATAGTATTTTTGTATCTTCTTTTAACTTTATTACTAAAAATGTAACGACCGACATTATGGTCCCTTTTAATACTTATGAATACTTCTATGGTAACTAAGAGAAATTACATGTTTTTGGTACTTGTCTTGTTACTAAATGATAATTAAAGTTATTTAAAAAATAAGAACTTCAATGTTAATAAAAATGTATATTTATTTTTATGTAAGTATCACTAAACTTTTAATCACCGACAATAAGATCCCTTTTGAAAAGTGTTAAGTGTTTGTGCCAGCTTTTTACTAAACTTTACCTTGAATTTTAAGACAGAAAAAATTTACTTTTTAAATAGAAGTTTATATATTTGATCTCATTTGACTATGTTTAAGTGTAGTAAATATATATTTTTGTTGATTTTTATTGAATAATAAGATTAGTAGAAGCACAATGTTTATTTGTTCAAAAAAATTTTTTATACAATAAACAATGTTGTTTAATATCGAAGACGTCTCAATTTAGTGAAAAATTATCCGCTTTACATTATTCTTTTATAAAATCCAATAGAAAACATACTATAAATGAAATATTTAGTAAAAACCATCTTGGGCATTTTCATTACATCATGCACTTTGGCGGGGTAAGCAACAGGAATAGAGTTATAAAATTATACAATTGAAGTTAAATTCTAAAAGACCATATAACGTACTTCTCAAAAAACATGATATCTATGTAACTTCCTACAATAACATACTTTTTTTGGGTGTCGAAGTTTGAATGCGATTTTCTCAATATCACCTTTTACGACTTTCGAGCATAAACATTTTTTTTTTTAATATTTTCCAGACCTACACGCGTGTTATTTACATGGTTCGATAGCCTATTAAATGTAGATTATGGGGATACCAATAACTCAATACCGACAATAAGGTCCCTTCACGCTGATAACGTCACAATTATTGAATAATCAAAATGTATAACAAAAATACTACAAGATATTATAACAACACCTATTTTAGGGTGTGTTCTAGAATTTAGAGCTTATGTTTTCTGTTTTTTTTTCTATTTAGTCTAGTTCTCTAGAAAATATATAATTGAATTATGGGTGGTGCTGGTGCCAGACATTATGCGCCCATACGAAGTAAAATCTATTTAAAAATGTATGTTAGAGCAAAAAAAGTAAAACTGCAATAAGGTGGGTACTAACTAAAGTGTCATCTTAAGATGGCGGTAACAATAATAATTTAACATGACAGCTAATGTGGCTTTGAATGTCTGATAGCTATTAATTATTGAGCTGAGTGCAGGTGAAATTACAAACTAACATACATTGTAAGTACCTATCAAACAAATTATTTAATGACAATGCAGCAATGTTGTAAGGTGTAAACAATTTATTTTTTACGATACATAGATGTGGAAAAAACATAGTTGTTTGTTACAAAGTATTAAAAATACATATATTGTAGTTAAAATATTTCTACGTGGAATAGTTTTACTGGTTATAGATTTTTATGTAGATACGCTAGAAATGAAACATATTTTTTAGAAAATTGATGGCATGTTTTAGGTTGTAATGAGTTTTTATAAACCTTTCAATATCATGCAAAAGTTTTAAAATATAATAAAATATGTATTTAGCATACTTATTGAAGAAAAGCAAAACATAATAACAGTAAAATACGCAGACTCAAACTGCATAGGAAAAAATTACATGCGTAGATTAAAACAATCTAAGCATACATACAGATAGCGAGAGATATATTTTTTATAGGGCGTTTGCACACTGCACGATAACGACACGACACGATACCACAGAAAAGAGGGCCACCGCACATATTATACAATTTCAAGTTGGCCGACTATCGTACAAACTGACTATCGTACTAATTCTAATATTCTGTCACTTAATATTGAATGCACCCAAAATATTCTCCTTTCTTTTCGCCTTCGTTTTATTAGTGCCACAATAAAAGCGTGTTTTTTACGCATTTTAACACGCACGTTGCTAGGCTAGCAACACCGTTACCAACTAAATCTAAAAGTTTGCGGCTGGCAGCGTACACGATGAAGTTGTCCAATTAAATTGTGACACTACGCAATTTAGTTTGTACAATAGTCGGCCAACTTGAAATTGTATTATATGTGCGGTGGCCCCTATTTTGTGGTATCGTGTCGTGTCGTTACCGTCGCGTCGCAGTGTGAAAACACCCATAGTAGTCGCCAGCAAGCACATAACCCTAAAAAGCAATGGGTACAAACAGCTAGAAAAAGAAAAAGTTCAGTTATTGATATTTTCATTTATTTTATCAAATCAAATCAAAATCATTTTATTTGCTTAGGAATATGGTACAATAAGGTGTTAGTTCGGAGCATTAGTAGTTCAAAATTCAAATGACACGGCTAACTTGTAAAAAATGTACTAATATTCTATAAGCCGTTACCATAATGAGAGATTCGTGAAAAATTACGGTACAATAATGATCTCAGAGCAGCGGGGTCAGCGAACTGATCTATAGATCGTAACGCTAAATCATTATGTTGGTCTAGTAAAAAATAGAGGATAAAGTCATTGAATTTGTTGTTATCGAAACTTTTCAAGGGTTTTGATAATTTTACGCTTTTAAATGAGGTTTGTGACTTGTTAAATAGTGGTAGTAAATGAGTAAATATTTTGTACCAATAATAATAATAATTGTTTGCTATCTATTCGTTTGCTTCATACTTCATTCGTGCAATAAGCCAAGTGCCTAAGTAGAAATCGGTCCGTAGGTAACGCTAAGAAATGTGTGTGCATTTTTATTAAATAAATATTATACATTGTACCCCTTATTTTACTTAATCTATGTTCTGACTACTTCTGGCACTCAATACATAATTTTATTCGATAAAAAAAATTGCAGAAAAGTTACAAAAATTCGTCACCTTTAATACATTATAGCAGTGTTTCCCAAACTTGTCGGGACCGCGACCCATCTACAAGAAAGCGTAACGTTCGCGGCCCACCTTGTGTAATGGAGACAATAAAGCGGCGGTACCTATGTTGCTGCCGCAGTATTTACGCGTTAATTCTTAATATTGTAGTTCACCACCATGGCATCATCGTCAGCCTTACTTACTTACAATTACGTTTGCGTTCGAATGCCCCGCCCCCGTCCCGCACGCACCCACCACGACGATGGCAATCGAACGAGTAGGACAATCGTCCTATAGTTCCAGGGCCCACCCAAAATCTACCCGCGACCCACCAGTGGGTCGCGACCCACACTTTGGGAAATACTGCATTATAGTATTTTACATATTTCCAAAACAGATATGAGTAAATCATTTAAATTTTAAAGATATTAACCCTTTAATACCCAGTGTCTAGGTGCTAAATGAAAAATGCTCGCACAGTGTTTACAATATTTAGCCTCTTTCTTATAAAGACACAGATTAGAATAAGAATAAGAATACTTTTATTTCCAGCATCACACAAAACATCATAATAATAAACAGTATTGAGTGGTACAGTTATTGTGATCTAGTTACATTTAATATCGTAATATTATAATGCTGTGTGATGCCAAAAATTGGCCCCAGCTCAGCAAACGCAGCAAGCGAGCCCGCTGCACTGATATTCTGCGGGGGCCAATGAGTGGCTTCACAACACTAATAAACTAAACACTAAACATAATATACGGAATGAAAAAAATAAAGATTAGGTATAACAGATTCATCGAAAAACCTCTTGGTAACTCTTAGAATGATAATCTCCAACTTTTTATGAGTTCTAACTTCTAAGGGATATGCTTCATATTATTCAGTTCACATCGAATGTGCAAAATATGATATCGTCCGACTAGGAACATCTGTCACTTCATTGTCAATCGCGGTTTATATCTTTGTATTGGCTCCGTGGTTTAAATATAGAAAACGACAAGTTCTTTACAGGGAGTACAGCTTAGTATCAATTAGCCCGCAATGTCAGATCATTTTAATTCCACATTCACAAATTACAAAACATTTAAAAGATATCCTTGACCTGCGCGGAGTTTAATATTTTGCAAATGTATTCAACTCGCTATATTATTATGTAAATTTCAACTGGTGTATGATAAACTCGAGTAGCATAAGTGTCAATATGAATATTTTTCTATTTTAAGCAATTTTACATGATAACTCTATTTCGCTTAACTCTCATCCGAATTTACACGTAGGTATTTTGTTCTGAAGCTTTTAGCGAAATAACTGCTATAATGGTATATTATGTCCTACTACAAGATTTTAAATCAACACAATGTACCTAATTAATTTAGGAAGACAAAATATTATGTTGCAACTTAAAAGTAGTTGGCTAGAAGCAAATGTGAAAAACCACAGCTTTGTTTCAATTGAAGAAACGGAGAAACTAAATAAGCAGAACTTAATCTAACTCATTAACTAGTTTAAACTCCCACTGTTGGTCTCAATAGCGTCAGATTCTCAACTTAACCGTTTCCCCGTTGAAAGTGACCATCCATTCCCGGCGAGACAATGGAATCGCCGCGAGCTGCGAGGGGTTAAGATGAACTTCGTTTGACTGGTCATACTGTAGAATTTAAAATCGGAATAGGTTTATCTTTTTAAATGTAAAAAAGTATATAAGAAATACGTTTTTTTTATATTGTAGAAATTTTGGAACACCAATGTCCAACGAGTTTTAATAGGTAAAATCTACAAATCTACTAAAGTTTGAAGTTAATTGTTTGAAAATAGGAATCTTATCTTCCTGCTTAGTAGAACACGCACTGGATCGCACAAGGAACGAGGCTGTATTAAATTTAGATTAAGTAGAATCGAGGTACAGTTTACCAGCAATTAGTGGCGAATATCGGCTTTGGTAGAACGATTTTATAAACAGTCGGGAATGTTCGGGGAACCATAATGAAATAATTCGTATTTCACAGATTATATCTAACGGTGTGTTGTGAGTCTAATTGCGAACTACGTGCCATTAATTAATGCTTTAGGACTAGAGCTCACTAAAGACTACACAAACTAAATTAATGATTAATCAATGCAGGTTTCTTTTTAAGTGTGACTTTTAAGTTATAACTTATAGACCACTGTTTTTGGTTATAAGTTTATAACTTATAATTGTAACAACGGTTTCTGAAGGATCCTATTTTGGGATCAAACAATTTTGTAAAGTCACTTATACTATAAGTAAAAGCTCCATAAGTTTAAAAAGAAAACAAGTTGTGCTTCTTACTCTTCCTATCTTTTCCTCTTTTAAAATGTTCAAAACTTAAAATTGTAAGTTTATAAAGCCGGTTCTTCTCACCGGGTTAGTTTCCACTTTCCTATGTGGTGGTAGGTCTCCTGGACTTTCCAGAAAATATTTTATTTAAAAATCGCCAGTGTGTGTCGCGCCTAATACCGCGCAAATTGACCGCGGCCGCTGTTAGCTATTCGTATTACCGACTTATTTACATATTACAGAACCTTTATGTCTATACGCGTAAAGATCACTTTAATGGAAACCCAGAGGTGAAATAGCTTTGAACAGATAAACGGTGCAATCTTTTATTTGCTCAACGCAAGCCGTCAAATTAATTTTGTATGTAACTGCTCAAATAAGATGAAAGAGTGCTGAGTGTTAGTTTTTCTTTTGTGTCGTCGTCTTTTGTGAGTGTTAGTTAAAACTTACTCAACCCTCTCCAAGTTTACGGCTCGTTTTATATGCTACCGCCTACCGAACGCGCGGTTTGGCGGCTACAAAATACAAAAACGATATCGCTTAGATCGCTCGTTCGCGCGGACCACGGACGCATAATATAAATTCAGCCGTAAAGCGTACCTAAACATCTTTTCCCGAAGCCAAGCCCTTTTCGTTACCCAATATTTTCGATTTTTTTTCTCCGTTAACCTCTTCGATCACTAATATACAAGATACACAGTCTCATACAAAACCTCTCGAAAATCTGTCGCCGAGTAATAGAGTTTAAAAAAGTATACATTTATCTAAAATCAACCTTAATCACAGTAATTATTAAAGATCTTTATATAAAACAATGTACATTTGAGTTTACAAAGCAATAAAATTTTTACGTCCGATGCACGCTTCATACTAAATTCAACCATCCGTGTATATGATTTAAGTTCAAATTTGTATAGTGCCAAAAAAAAATCCAATTTTACGACCGAAATTAGCCGCTGGAACAGGGCGAAGTGAAGTATGAGTGGAGTCGAACTGTTAAAATTTTTTTTGTTGATTGTAATTTGTAATAATTTTAATAGTCCATTTTTTTATTTTTCCGAAGTTTAATGTATAAAGTGAGGAGTAATTATTTTTTACTTGTAATATTATGTTGTTCTAATGTTATGTCTAATTTTATCATTAACCAAAATATACATAAGTGTACATACATTTTCCGATAGGCCACAAAGGACAACTCACATCACCCAACGCCTTTTAACCTACTTAAAAAATCCATAATGGGAACTATATTTGATCGAAGATGGGAACATAATATTATTACCACATCTAACTGGATCTCGAGGAAACCTGAAAAAAATCCTCAATAAAAAAATAATAGTAATAGCGACTCCATCAAATGGAACAGAAACATAGCTTATAACCCGAACATTTCAAGTGGGCATGATAAACTACGATAAGTACCTTTAGTATGAGTATTCGCAATTGAGATGGTTTATACCTGGTGTTGATTTATTTACAACTTAATTTTAAAACTGTCTTTTGGTGATTTCTTAAAGAAATACCAATATTTACAATACAATTGTAAGAAATATATTAGGATAAAATTAATACTTACCGGAAATATGAAATTCCATCCTTTTTTTTGGTTTTAGACGTATGATTTCTACAATTATTAAACGCGCACTGAGGCATGTTTCCCGGCGGAGCGTTCGAGCACTACTAAATCAAAAGTGCACCAGAATGTTGAGTTTGGTGCTCTTTTGGTGAGGTCGTTTTTTGCCGCGGATTGTGTATCTTGTATATTAGTGATCGAAGGTTAACCTCTAAAATAAAGTATGCATAATTAAAACGAGATATCCATACTTAATATTATATTCTATAGCATTCCGCATTAGCAATGTTATTTCTAGCCTAATTGAATTTCAAAGCTAATATTTGACAGCTTCTGACCTTCACCTTAATATCGGTTGACAAGTGTGGTAAGAGTCTTAATTATTGACAGTTGGATGTTTGTTACCCAACTTTTTTTTCTTTCTTGTTATGGCTCTCGGCTTGTAAACCATGGCCAGTGTCAAGTAAAGTTTTGGCGGGTGAAAAAAATTTTCGTAAAAAATTTACAAAATTTTCAAGTTGTTTTTCCAGATTATCGTCAAGTCGAAAGTCTAGTCAAAGTCTAAAAAGTAGTCGGTAAAGTCAACGAGTCAAGTCAGTTGTTTTAGTAAAGTGGTAGACCCTTTACTAAAACTTTCGATGGAGTTTTGGAGGGAACACAAAATGGCACGTTTCTTGAAGTTGTATCACTTGCCCACACTTGTGCACGACAACGAATATTTAATGGTTAATATTCTACCAACATTACACATTAAAAACCGAAATAACACAATTTTAGGAAAATAATACAAAAACAAAACGACACTCTTTCGTATACCCGGCAAAAACTCTTGTTACCCAACTTCTTAAGACAATGTGAATTTAGGATGTGACTAAATGTTGCCCGCTTCTTCGTTCGCACATAGAAATTAGAAACTACTAAACGTATTTCAAAGGGTAAAAACGGGACCTTATTACTGAGACTTCGATGTCTGTCCGTCTGTCTCCAGGCTGTAACTCAAGAACGGTAATAGCTAGAGAGTTGAAATTTTCACAGATTTATGTATTTTTGTTGCCGCTATAACAACAAATGCTAAAAACAAAAAAAAACTAGGCCTTTTCATCCGTTGTGGATGATTTATACAGTATTTTCAGAGCGAAGTAACCACTCCTCAAATACTGTAGTGCCTGGGTCAAGATTTTTAAATGTCCGTATGGTTGCCCAAGCGCATACGGCATTCTCGCAACATAGTCGGCCTAGTCCAGAGGAAAGAACTAGTCAATACGTCTGGGACCAACTATGTGCGGGTTTCCTCACGATGTTTTCCTTCACCGTACGAGGCACGAGCGTCCGTATTATGTACTTGAGATCAGAAAATGTCTCATTGGTACACGCCTCCACCCGGGATCGAACCTGCACCCTCAGAGTGCGAACCAAAGGTCTACCCATTAGGCCACGGACGCTCGGTGCTAAAAACAAAATTAATTACATATTTAAGGAGGGCTCCCGCCTCCCATACAACAAACGTGATTTTTCAAACATTTTTTGCTCAGTATCAATGATGACAACAGGTAAGCACTTGAAATCTTCACAAAGACCTTAATTATGTGTACTTTAATAATTAGAAATAATATTTAAATAAAATAAAAATTTGAGGGGGGCTCCCATACAAAAACACAATTATTGGCCTATTTTTGCTCTATAACGGTACGGAACCCTTCGTGCGCGAGTCCGACTCGCACTTGGCCGATTATTTAAAATCTAACCTATCAACCCCCATATGGACACAGCCCACCGGCGACCGCGACAACAATAGAATTCCAAGAATCCGCGATGAAAGGATTAAAATAATCGAATGCAATTTGATTAAATACGCATCTTCTTCACTATAAATAAACGCTCCGATCTGATAATATAATGGAATTAATATTAAGTATTATCGAGTAAATTATCGCCGTCCACAAGTTATCTCAAGCTGATGAATAATTCTAAATATGTACAACGATCTTGAGCCTGTTCCACTTAGACTCTATCGAGTATATACTTTATAAAGTCTTGTTATACATACCTCACTTTAAGTTTCCATTAAATAATTAAAGAGCTTTAAATCACTAATAAAATGTAAATTTTATTTTATCGTCATCACTCTTATTTAGACGATATACCCAGGTAATGTCTTATTTATGGCAAAAAACGAGAATATTCTGAAGAAATTAAAATATTGATTTAACCTAATAAATTGTTAAATAATAATAATTGTTTTTACATAATATTTGACAGAGAGGCGGTATCAAAATTGTATTGGATTTGACATAACGCGTAGATCAGTGACAATCTATACTTCTATACTTAATATTATAAATTATGCGAAAGTATCTCTGTCTGTCTGTCTGTCTGTCTCGCTTTCACGCCAAAACTACTGAACCGATTGTAATGAAATTTTGTACACAGATAGTCTAAAGCCTGAGAAAGGACATAGGCTACTTTTTAACCTGAAAAAGAGGTTGTAAGGAGGTAAAAATGCGTAAATTTGGTCAAATTAAGTTAGTTCCAAAAATTCATAACAGATGGCGCCGTGCGCCTCCTACATCGCGGTATCGCTTGCTCATGCATCTTTCTATAAGAGGTGGTACCATGTTGAGATATGTCTTTCGATTCTTTCGATTCTTTCGATTCTTTCGATTCTTTCGATTCTTTCGATTCTTTCGATTCTTTCGATTCTTTCGATTCTTTCGATTCTTTCGATTCTTTCGATTCTTTCGATTCTTTCGATTCTTTCGATTCTTTCGATTCTTTCGATTCTTTCGATTCTTTCGATTCTTTCGATTGTTGTAGGTACACGTCGATAATGAATAACTCACTACTCAGTATGAGTGACGAAACCTTAAATAACAATGCTAAATAGTTTATGGGTAAAGCTAAAGTTGTGTAATGGGGAGCTAAATAAGCTTTTGGTTTAATTTAAAAAAAATGAAATATTTTGATTTAAGGGATACCAGGGTTTTAAATTACCAGGGAATTTAAATTTTACACCAATTTTGTTGACACCGCGCGCTATAAACTGAAGTCCACGCGGACGAAGTCGCGGGCAACAGCTAGTATTTAATATTCTGCGCTTGACTGGCGTTATGTCAAATTTAAGGATTTTTGATCTTAAATATCTCTGTCAAAACAAACAAATTCATCTTAACTAAGTACCTTAAATAGCTTAGTTTAAAAGCCTTTTAAAAGCCATTTAACCCCTGAATGGAACGACAAACGGTTAGTAGAGGAATGAAATACCAAGGACGCGACACTGATTAAGATCATGCGAGCGGCGCGCGGTGCATGTGACAGTTGTAGCGTGTTGCCAGGAGGGAAAACAATTTAACAGCAAATACATGGAAATTGTAGGATAATGGAGATAAAAAATGAGAGTATCGTTAGTAAAACATAACAAGTAATCTTTAGTAAGTAAGTAATCAAGAATGTTATATTTTTTTTCTTTCTGTGGGGATAAATTTATCTACGGTTTAAGTATGACTTCCTGTAGTCTTTAAAGATTATAATTATTAAATAAGCCAGCCGTAAAAACACAGTACTAGGTACTATTTATATTGTAAACGTATAAACGTGGCAAAAGCTTGTTATTTGTTGATGTAAATAATTGTATCGCAATTTGCAACGTTGCTAAAAATATGACTGCAAAAGACCATTTAAAAAGGATCGCCGGAAATCAAAAGGACGTCCAGAGAATTAACTGGCAACACCGGTTACACAAAGATACGCGGCACAATGGAACCGGTAGATAAATAAATAAATGCAAAAAGCGGTTTAAATGAGCCCCCTAGCAGCTGGTGCGTCAAGGCGAGCCGCATTTAGGCGCAGGCAAATTCGTCTTTTTACACTGCACTACTTGCAGTTGGAGCTTGTTAACTTGACAATTTCGGAGTATTGTCAGCACTGGAAGGTAATTTGTTTGAACATTTGAAATTTCGAATTTGGAAGCTAATTAAAAATTCAAATGATTTGTTTTTTTAATGCTTTGTTTTTTTTTATTTAGCAAATTATCGCGCTTAAGAATTTTTAGTTTTAAAGCCTATCACATACCTAATGTAAAAATTGGTGCGTCAAGGCGAGCCGCATTTAGGCGCAGGCAAATTCGTCTTTTTACACTGCACTACTTGCAGTTGGAGCTTGTTAACTTGACAATTTCGGAGTATTGTCAGCACTGGAAGGTAATTTGTTTGAACATTTGAAATTTCGAATTTGGAAGCTAATTAAAAATTCAAATGATTTGTTTTTTTAATGCTTTGTTTTTTTTTTATTTAGCAAATTATCGCGCTTAAGAATTTTTAGTTTTAAAGCCTATCACATACCTAATGTAAAAATTTCGCGCGATATAATGTGCAAAACCTTGCCAGCTGCAAAAAACATTTTCGCCCACAAAAATTGAAACTCGTTCAATATCGGAATCGCTTTACACTTAATTGATTATGATAATTAATTTATCAAACCGGCCTCCGATAAAATGTTACGGCCTCTCGCTGTCATATTAATCCCGAAAGCTATTGACAAGCGAATAATTATTATATGGACTTACAGCATTTTAATGTATTAATAAAAGGGCTAATTGCTTTGTAACTTATGAAAATAAAGCATTAACAAAAAGAACATCAATTCTTTCCAGTCACAACAAAACCCACAAACCGTCAAAGTAGAGTTTTTTTCTAAGTGTATCTAGCTTCATTTGCAATTTTAAAATCCCTAATTTCGACAGACGTCCCTTTGTACCTTTTCAAGAATAAGTAAAGCCGTAGATAGCGTAAAAATGAACTACACATTAACATTAGCCGCGTAAACCGTAGCTTAAGATTTAATAGCCGTAATGCTTGTTCCTCGTAATTGAAAATTACTAAGATTACGTACTTAATTGTGTTACACGTAGGCCACTTTTCCCACAGGATACACCTGTCCTCGTGTACGTAATTACACTCATATAAAATAGCCTATAGGCGGCCACGCTACACCTTCAGGCGTTTTATAAAATTGCAGTCAAAACTCCGCAAAAGTCACTTAATGGTATTGTAATTCGTTCCCGTATGTCGGTTTTAATGTTTTTTTGATTACACTTAATTCATTTAAATGTCTACTTTAAAATAATTTGCAGGGTTTTGATAAAGCGGCTTCCGAATGTGAGTTATTGCAATTTGGCTGTCTGACGTCCAAATAATGACTTAACGGCAGTGAAAAATAATGTTTATTTTTTTGTGCCAAACTAAGCTAACATAACGGCTGAACGAAACTGCTAGAAAAGGTAATCTTGAAAAGACTTCTGGACTCATGTCAAAGTCTTATACCAGACCATCAGTTTGGATTTAGAGCTGAACACGCTACAGTAGAGCAGGTACACTCGGGGAAGTTGATTCCTATGCAAATGGGGGATCTACGTAGTTTGGTCGCATTACCTCAAACTCAGCCGACAGATCACAATTAATATTGAATTGACATAATCGACCAAATGACGTTGGTCTCTCAACTGCATAGGAATCAACTTCCTCGATGGTACATAGAGTCTGTCACACAATAAGAGCGGCCCTGGAACGAAAAAAGTATTGTGCTGGGGTCTTTTTAGACGTTCAACAAGCATTTGATAGAGTGTGGCACAAAGGTCTGCTGTGCAAAATCAAACAACACATATCGCACTCTTTTTACTATCCATGCTTAACTCTTGCCTACTTGACAGAATTTTTCAAGTAAAAGAAGGTAAAGGAAGAAGTAAAGGAAGCACATCTAGCTTCTATAACATACTAGCAGGAGTACCACGGTTCGGTTCTCGGTCCAGTACTATATACCATCTTTACATCTGACATGCCTCAGACCCAAGGAGTTACAACCGCAACATATGCTGATGATACAGCCATTCTAGCCTCTAACAAATCCCCAACAATAGCCTCGCTAGAATTGCAGAATACTCTCTCAAAAATTGACTCATGGCTCAACAAATGGAGGATAAATGCTAGTGCTAGCAAATCCGTCCGCGGTCCAAGTAACATTTACCTTGTGTCGGGACAAATGCCCATCTGTAAAACTCGGAGAAAGGGAGTTTCCCCAAAGTGATACTGTTAAGTACCTGGGTATGCATCTTAATAGCCGACTAACCTGGAAGAAGCACATTGAAACCAAAAGAAAAGAGCTGAACATCCGCTCAAGAGAGATTTCATGGCTGATTGGACGAACATCTAAACTGGCTATTAACAACAAACTGCTTATATATATTATATAAATCGATCATCAAGCCAATCTAGACCTACGGCCTACAACTGTGGGGCTCAGCAAGTGCCTCAAATATAAGCATAATACAAAGAGCTCAAAATTGTATACTCAAACACGAACACGAATTCTTGGACCTTCAGACAGTCAAAGAGGAAATTAAGATACTCAGCACAAAGTACAAACTTCGGCTAAAGAACCACCCAAATCAGCTGGCTCAAATGCCTACACAGAGACACTACTAGTCGCCTTAAAATGCGAAATATCCTGGACCTATATATACACACTGGATTAAGATCCAAAATAATCAATATAGAGATGTGCCCAATGGGGATCAATCTCTGCCTGCCACAATTCGTTAAACTCATCTGCTCATAGTCTGAAAGACTGATCGCATGATTTTGGAACAGAAAAAAAAAACATAACGGCTGTGTAAATGTAAATATGTAGGTTTTTTTGGCCCAAACTATTAGCTACTTATTTCGTAAGATTTTTTGAAAGCTTCATCCGAAGCTTTCTATTTATTATAATCTTAATTGACTACATAACCTGTTAAAAACGCAAATACTTAAATATTCGTTACTTCTATAAATATAAACTTATCCAATAAACGCAAGATGATTTCATCGCCTTGTAACGGAACGTAATATTTAGACTGAATTATATTTAGATTTCAAACAATAACTGAAATTAGATTCTGAAATACATAAAGTAAACAATAACAAACATTTTCATTTAAACCGAATCTCGTTATATAACGCGATCAGCATAATGCAGATATGTTTTTGTATTAGTGAAGCATCATAGCCAGTCCAAGCTAGTGCCGCCGCTCCGCCCGCGCGGTAACGGTATTGGAACACACTAGCGCCAAGCGAATGTTGTGCGAACTAATCTCACTTGTCTTTTGTTTGGATTAGTGCTTGAATATTAGGAAAGTTTTATTTGATTCTATTTCTTTCACTTTCTAAAATAAAAGAATATTATTTAAATATTCAAAAATCAAAGTTAATAAAGTTTAAAATAAGCGACTACACATAAAATATTATTGTTAGATAATTGTTAACATTTTTATTTTTTAGTAAAAGGAAACTAATTTTATCCACAAGCTAAACCAACCACAAGCTTTAATCATTTCTAGAATAATAATTTAGCGATAATAGCATAAACACAACAAAAAACTAAGTAAAACGATTGGAAGAAACCCGTTACCCGACTATCCCTTGTTTGGTTAACTATTATCTGTAGAACAATAAAATGACTAAGTAAAACAGAAATAAAGCTTGCTTGTATTTGGGTAGGTAAATCACGCTAGCTTTTATGGACTAACAACTTAATAAGGACTTGGGTAACTTTATTTCCTGTTTCTTTTATATTCTGTACCTACACCCGTCAGTCACTGTTTCTATTTTAAATGATGCGGTTCTATGGCCTACAGAACCTTAAGAGTTTAGACTAGCTTCGCTCAAAATTTCGCATTTCATTTTTCCGAGATGAAAACTATCGGACTATGTTCTTAATCGGGTGTTGGAACTCATATTTTAAGAGAACATTGATTTTATAAGCTCCACACATTCTCCATCACACCGTTCGTTAAATTAAAGTTAAGTAATCATTAAATGTGCGGTTAGGTCTCGCAACGCTGCACGCATGTAATGCAGGTCGGCGGGGAATGCAGGCCCCGCCCCTCGACCAATAAGATAAGCGTGAGTGTTAGATAACGCGCACTAAAAACAATTAACACTTCTCGACGCGCCTGTACGATAACTTTAAAACGCTTTTAAATGCCGTGATTTTCCATTTTAAAGTTTTGTTTGTAATTGTATCGTTTTTAAAATTCAATTAAATTTAAGTTTGAATTCTTTTAAGCTTCTTGCATTTATTAGGGGACGCAATTTTATTTTTGGAATATGTTGGAGGGCTCAATAGAAGCTTAACCTCAAGTTTGTGGGGTCGCCACTCTTGTCCTCCGGCCGCCATCTTGAAAAAAGGGGTGACAAAACTATTTTCGTGATATCTCGGAAACTATACGTCTTATAAAAAATTTATAAGGAGATAATTTGTTGCAAATCATTTTGCCTACAAATATGCATATTTAACTTTTATCCTAAATTAAAAATTTAAAAAGTTATAAGCAAAAAAGTGAGAAAAATTTTGAAAAGGTTTATTATCACTTTTTAACATTGTTTAACACATTTTACAAAAAAAAATACCTTAGACCAACCTTGTCAATGATCTTTTGAGAAAAATATTCCCCGATCCCATGAAAATAATTTCCTGCAGATACAAAGGAAACTGTGGAACCATATTGTGTGGCTGCAGAAAAGCAGAACTGAAATGCTTTATAGTATAGTAGGCATGTGCAGACTAGTATAGTACGAGTAGGCATACTATTATATAGTTTGCATATATTTATGTAGTGTAGTAGGCATACTGTAGACTGTGGCTGAAGAAAAGCAGGCCTGAAAAGCTTTACGGAATAGTAGGCATTACTGTAGAGCATTTTACGTCTGCTTTTCTGCAGCCACACATGCTTTCACAGTTTCCTTTGCATCTGCATAAAATTTATTTCATGAGATCGGGGGGGATTGGGGGATCTTTTTCTCAAAAGATCATTAACAAGGTTGTTCTGAGGTTTTTTTTTTTTGTAAAATGTATTAAACAAAGTTAAAGAGCGATAACAAACTTTTTTAAAAATATATCACTTTTTTGCTTTTAACATTTTAAATTTTTAATTTAGGGTAAAAAGTTTAATAAACATATTTGTAGGCAAAATAATTTGCAACAAATTATGTTCTTAAAAAAATTCTGTAAGACTTATAGTTTCCGAGATATCACGAAAATAGTGTTGTCACCCCTTTTTTCAAGATGGCGGCCGGGGGACAAGAGTGGTGACCCCATAAACTTGAGGTTAAGCTTCTATTGACCCCCCCAACATATTCCAAAAATAAAATTGCGTCCCCTAATAAATGCAATATTCGGTACTAAAATTGTAACATTTCAATGGACTATTCACTATAATATGTGTATCTTGCGTTTTTAAATCCTCGTCTACAATAATTATTATTATTAAAGTTATATCTCGTAAGAAGCGTTAATAGTCTAACATTCTTACGGCTTACCCATATTATGCATAAATCGGTTATGTATTGAAAATGCAATAAGTGGATATTATAAGAGACGTGTAGAAGCGATGCCTTTATAAGGGTTTTCCATCAAGGAGTTTAAAAGCTTTTCATATTGCACAATGATCCATAGGCTTTTCAGCACCGCGACTCCAGCAAAGACTGGTGAACGAACGGGACTTTCATTCATTCGTTCATTCATTCGCGAACGTTCTTCCGAGACCGAGTGATTATTTATAACCGAGAAACTGTTACGACTTGAAGAATATTCTGGAATATTTTATCCTAACCAGTGTTTTGTTTTTAACTTTTATTCAGATTTCAGAAAGTACTAGATGTTTCCCACTTTCTCACGATAGATAGCATGTACCTCTGATAAAAAGTAGCCTATCCTTCAAGTAGTTTCAGAGCCCAAAGTATAGGCCCTGTACAATGCAAACAAACATCTTGTAGACAACAAATAGGTAACAAAGTTAGGTAGCATGTTTAAAATAAAGTATGCACTATGCAGATTAAATAACTGATAGGTATAGAAAAGGAAGATAGTAGATACAGAATACAAACAGTCAGACAAAACAATAAGCTTTTTTACAACTAATTTCAATGCTATCAAGATTTTTGATGTTACCTACCTTTTACCTATACTTACCTAAGTATTTATTACTCTTCTAATCTTAGCTTATATTTCTAAGCTACAATACCTTAACTAAAACTAAACTACAACTTAACTGAACAATACCCAAGGAATATAGCCAATGTGCGTAGCGTACTAATGGAGTACAATAGTACGTGTAAACTCCCACCGACCAATTAACCTTTGTAACGAAAGCAAAAACTTCTTCCTTAATCCCCTTTATGGTGTACAAAGTTAATTTGCCCCTGAGTTTCGAAAAGAGAGCCTTATTTCGATGGAATTAAGGGTCTGTTGGAGGTCAAATGGGTTGTAGTGCCAGTCGGTCAAATTCGCTAATGAACATTGCCGGTATTTATAATCGCTTGAGCTTGACCTTTTTGAACGTTTAAAAACAGATCAAAATATATTTTGCACTATAAAAACGAAAATATAAAACATACTAGGTATATTTTGTTTTTTATTTTTTAGTCCTTGATTTCAATTATAAAAATAAAACGTTAAAAATTAGACGTCCGGCATGGTAAAGTAAGTATCTACGGATACTTCCTACTTACTTTATGCCTTATCTGATTGAGACATAGAAAAGTCACAGCCCAAAGCCCGTTCTTTTTGTAAACCATATTTTTGCGTCATTTTTGTACGGCCCCCAAATTGTTTTTCTTTTTTTATATAAAATGTCTAACGTCAGCCATGTTGTTTCAGGATATTATCAGCCGGCTGGTCCGCTGATCAAGGAGGGGGAGGAGCGCGCCCTCGCCAGATATCACCCGCCACACTACCATCCGCCGCATCCGCCGGTAAGTTTATTAGCTGTCTAGTTGAAAGTCTACGAAGTTTTTTTATAAAATGAACTAGGAAGAAAGCAGACCTTTATGAGCACTCGCAACACCAGAGGACTGGCGCATCTAAATCCTCTAGAGCAGTGGTTCCCAACACTTTTTTTCATGCGGGCCACAAACATGTTTTGGTCTTGGTGTCGCGGGCCGCAACAAAAATTTTTTAGGGTTAAAAAATAACATTCTTCAAAATTAACGATTTTAAAGTGAAAAAAATTTAACGGCTATCACGTAGACTTTACGTTAATTTGCCGGTGGGCGTGAATTTCAAATTTTTTTAACATCACGCGGGCCACAAATAAAGTCCCGGCGGGCCGCGGGTTGGGGATAGCGGCTCTAGAGTCTAGACCTAGAGTCTAGAGCAGTGATCCGCAAACTGTATGCCGCGGCACACTTGTGTACCGTGGCACACTGGTGGACCGTGGTCAGCAGTTGGTGTGCCTCGTAAAAGGTCATCGTATTACTTCTAGTGCTAAGTGTCAAAAAAGGGACATCTCAGAACGATCGATGAAGGAGTGGGAGCTCAGAGTAAGCCCTATACACACTGCACTGATTAAGTGGGCGACTAACCCAAAATTGTCGATTTTATAATTTATTTTAAAACTAGTAAATAAGCCCGGAATTGTTTTATTTTTTAAACATAGATACTACATTATATTCCCGAGGATCCGACCAAGCGGAAACACGATTAAAATTTTCTCGATAGAAAAAAATCACAAAGATGCATCTAATTTTCACGAATTTTTCATATATTGTCATTATCGTGCATTACACTTAGGTAATATTTTAACACATTGTATAAAATTCTATCATTGAGAAACTGACCTAGCGGATTTTTTAAATGCTGTATATTTATTGAGTTATTAAGAAAAAACTAACTTGGCGATGATTCCGTGTCGTCCTTTTTAGTTTTTCACCTGGCATATGAAAGACGAGGGGCGTGAGTGTGAAGGGACAAGGACGGTGTTTGATTTTTTGGGTTAGTCGCCCTCTTAATTTGTGGTGGATCTCCAAATATGTATATTTATTTTCCTAGATGTAGCTTGAACACAAAAAGTTTGCGGAACACTGCTCTAGAGTTTAATGTTACCATATTATGACGTAGGCCTCCACTTATATTTTTTTGTCTAGAATCTATACTCGACTCGAGTGAGTTTATCAAAGCGATAACGCGCTGCGCGCTGTAGAAAAGATAAACTCCTGTCAGAAAATCTGCAAATATGTCGGAAACTGGGCATCACCAGTCGAAGCACTCACGAAGCAATGTTTAAAACGCAATCGCAACTTAACTACCTTCACTCACTTCAGTACAAAATAGCCACCAAACCAATAAAACGTGTAAATATTGCAAAATGTCTAGGAGTCTTGTTTTGATTTTACCACTGAATTGGATTTCAATTTTATATTTGAATCTGGAACACATCTCTGGAATGACAAAGCGGATTTCCGATCGCAGGATAACTGTAATTCAGATGTATGTTTTCACAGGCTTTTAGGTCATCAATCATGTCTAGACTATTATCTGTTAAAGGTCGTTGCTATCGACTGATATGCTACGCGGCAGATCTGAATTTTGCTGTATCATCTTTGTAGTAAAATCTGCGTTTTGAAAGTGAAAAAATCTGACTGTTTTGCTCAATACGGGTTTTGTATAGATAATATTGCATATATTGAGATATCGTATGTTTTTGACTATAACATTTTGTTCTTCATAAAATCATACAAAGTTATTTTCGTACAATTTAAAAAACAGCGCATTGCTTTCCTTGAGATTTAAGACGAATTGAAGTAGAGTATACTGCTCAATGCTTACTGCTTAGCATGCCCATCGTAGAAAGATTTGTATGGGAGAGTGGCAGAATCATAGCATTTTATTCTTTCGTCTCTCTACTCACTAGTGTAAACAACTGTATTGGTATTTTTTCTCTAGCTCATCCTAATTATTGGCGTTGTTTCAGGTGCTACCACAATACGGCGCTCCATACTACCCGGCGGAGCTGTGTTACGGCCGGTACTACCGCCCGCCCGGCTACCACATGACGCCGCCGCAGACTGACCCGCCGGTAAGTGTTGATGATGATGAATATCAACAGCAGCAGTAGCAGCATTATTATCATTATGATTATTACTCGGGCTCTGAGACAAAGAAACGAAAGGACATTCAAAATAGTACATTCTCATTTTGATTGTCAACTTATTTGTGACATACTTACAAGTTCCAAACCTAGCATAAAACTTCAAACAAACACCAATAAATAGAATCTTTGGGGGCTGAACATGGAATAAGCAATACGGCATGGCCTGATCAAACGTAAAAAAGAGGTATATAGAAACTTTGGAGAACGTGGAATAAGCCGCTATTAGAACATACTCGTGCTGCGTGCAGTAGGTAGTCGGTTTCTTGACAGTTGACAACTTTTCCCATGAGCGAATGTCTTTTTTAACCGACTTCCAAAAAGGGGGGTTATTTCATGTCGTCTTCTGCCTATAATGTCTATATTGACCTTCTTCTGTAACGTTTCAGATGGTGGGCGTGGGCAGCGAGCCGTACCCCCCACAATATTACGGCTCTCCCCCCTGCTACCAGCACTCGCCGCAGAGAATACCATACATGGGTAAGTACTAAGTACATACATATTACATACAATATACATACATAATATATACATATACTTAAGTACATTAAAATTATTCTGACGTGACTCGTGAATGTCCCAAAGAGTATGCGGGAAAGTTACTCATCTTATTCTCGGTTAAAACTTAAATACAATATAATACCATGTTTACCTCTAATGTCGTCTTTTCGTATTTAAAGTACTTTTACGGCTGCTCTCTCGAAAAAAGCGTGCAAATGAAACAACCTTTCATCGGCATTAACAGAGAAATTATATCTGAAAAAAATTATTAGTAATCTACATGATATGATACGTAATTTCGTTTTGCCATATTTTTTCTATCGGTATCACATAATAAAGAAATAAAAAACCAAATCACCTCCAAATCGTTGAATGAAACCACTTTACTCCTTCATTATTTATCGAAAGAATATATAAAAAATATCTACTGCTTTGCAATACATAAGTTAATAATTTGGTTTTGTTACTTTTTTGAAATATGTAATAAATTAAGCCTTAAAAAGGTTTTTTCTCCTATTTCGCCCTATCATGGATGCGGCGAGCGTCGTAACCGCCACCGTACAAGACGCGCTGTTATTAAAGTTATTTTAATGTCATTTACGTCGATATTCGCACTGACAGACAATCGACCTGCTAATTTAGGAAGAGAGGGCCCTTAATGTTACGAAAAAAAAGCACCACGCGCAAAAATTACGTGTCAATTTAATTTTAAATTGGAAACGAAATAAAAAAAAACATTTTTGACCATTGATTGGATGTGACAATCTTCATTTATTTCGGATTTGGTTTTGATAGATTTAAAAAGGTACATTTTTAGACACATTGCTGTTTCAGAAACACGTTTTATTGTTTCCCCAGTAGCTATTTAATTGACTATCTATTATGTTAACAACTAAGAAATTATCTTAAGTACTTAATACAATTTTTTTTACTGTTTTTTACCTACTTATGTATCCAAATATGGTGTAGCCCGAACATGCATGAACTTTTTTGCAATAATTACACTTAATAGTTAATACAATAAAAAACTAAGTAAACAAAATATTTGTAAACAGTAAACATGCGAATAATACCAACAGACTATATTGAGAAAATTCGCTTGTCAACAATATCGTTTCAGAATTGATTCCGACAACCCATAAATATATGGCATTCTTAACTTTTTGTTGCCAAAGCGTGCTGCGTTATGTGTTAAGTGGTTCGTACCTAATTAAACACCTTTTTATCTAGATAATAACGATTATATATTTAAGTAAAAAGCCTTTATTGACTAATATGAGTGTTTAATTGTGGGACATCATCACTTTGTACTTCAAGGAACCGATCAAAAGAGCCCAAAGTAGTCCTAAAAAAATGGACACTATTTCCAAGTAAACAGAGTACCTGAGACTATTCAAATTGATTAATTATGACACTTAAAACGGTAATTTACAGTTACTCGATTAAATACTACCCTTAAACTTATCAATTTCAAACACCAATTTTGATAATTTTCAATAATTTGGACACGCTTAGTGTTTGATTGCTATAATTGACTATTAATCAAAGTTAAATAATCTAATTTATAATTTTTGATATTTGCCGAAATCTTTTCAACGAAGTGTTAGGTAACTGTTATAAAAATATAATCTACAATTAGATTAAAATATACTTTTGCTAATTGGACACTTACCTAATCGCTTTAAACAATAATCCCCTTACTAATTAAATAGTTTACACAGCAAATAACTACAAGGATTACCAGAAGCTGCAAGCATACCTATTAATATGCTTGCATCTTCTGGCATATTGCAAAAGTCACGTAAGATAAAGTATAGCGGACCTTTTATACGCTTCGTAAATATTATCTTAGAAAGTAATAGAGGATAAGTATAACAAAAGCCTTCTTGTACTATCAATAAGTAGGTACTTAATTCATAGGCAGATTGGGGACCTGCGTAATTTGGTCGCGTTATGTCTAGCCCAGCCGAAAGATCACATCCAACATTAAATTGTCATAACCCGACTCGACAACGTAGGTCTTCAAGCTGCCTTTATGAATCAATTTCTTCGCTGGTACTTATATTATTATTAATTTCTTTCAACGTCTCTTTCCAGAGTACCGTGGATGCCCGTGCCCGTTAAACGCGTGTCCAAAAAACGTCCTTATTGGGCCCGCTACTGGTAAAGCCCCAGCCAGTGGCGGCCCGGATGTGCCATCAGTCCTCGCGCCGCCCGGGGCCGCCTTCCGACCGAAGGTGTGGGCCGGCGCACATGAATCCGCCGCTGATACACACGGCAGCGGGAAAGTAAGTCAAACCCTTGCTTAGTCTTTGTCACTTTAACATGCATAGGAAGAGGTTAACTTTAAACGCGAAACCGCAGTTGGTGACACTGCAGCTTAGTGTAGGCTGTAGCGGAGCGACGTGACATCACTGATCACATTCCATAGAACTGACGTTTTGTGACGCGAAGCTCCGCTGCCGCGTAGTGCGGCTTTATATAATAAACGATGTCAATTTTCATACAAATAATATTTGATCATGACGTATTGCGTCGCTCCGCTACAGTTAAGTGTCGCCTTAATACTGCATTAAGTATGCAATCAAGTGCAGAAAGCTACAGGTTCCATCTTTCCACAGGATCCACCGTTAGAGGGGGAACCCCCGACGGCAGCCGACGCGCCCCACCCGTGTCCGCTGCCCGCGATCGGGGGAGCCTCACCCAAACGCGAGATGTACGACGTTAGAGAAAATCTTCGTTTAAACGCCAACATCCCCGGACCGACTGAGGCAATTGGACCGCCTTCACCCGCCAGAGGAGCCTGTGCGCCGCAGCCACCAGCCATCCCTCGGCGGGCGCGTCTGGGGAAGGCCATGGCTAGGCGCTCGCTGGCCGGGGACGACACCGGCTTGCTGTTATCCGTTCCCGTTCCACCTTCCTCCAACACTAGCGACGACGACGTCCTCGCGATATCGCCGCCCGTCTGCGCACCGATAGACCTGTCCTCCTCCGACGAAAGAACCACTCCCCTGGTCGACATAAAGAAGGAAAACGAGGGACCCACCATCACGACGTCGAGGAAAACGGATGCGCAGGCGCTAAAGGAACACAACAGCACGACCAAACTATCGGATAACACGAATTGCACAGACATAACTAAACCAGTCAAGAGAAGACATTCGAGACCAAAATTAGAAATTGACATGAAGGATGCGCTGCTTCTGGATGAGGATGTCTGTAAAACGAATGGTATCGGGGAGCATGTTAAATTGCAGAAGCGACGAAAAGTCTCCGGTGATCAAACGGATATTCGAGTAGAAACTAGTATTAAGGAGCAAAAGAAAAAAGTTACGCAGACCACTAAGAAATCCCAAAGAAAACTATCCACAGAAAAGAGGGCGCACAAAAGGAAATCCGATTCGAGTTTAGATGAACCACTAGTGAAGAAAGTATTGAATGATAATAACGAGGATAACCGAGTGACTAACATTTCTGCTGTATCTACGTACAACACGAATCCGAAGCACAAGAGTGCTTTACTACTAGACAATCTTCTAAAGAAGAATGGCGTAGACCGGACGGATGCAAAGGGTCAAATATCCGAAACCTGCATAAATCCGGCCGAGCTTTTCTTAACCCCCAGTGAGAATTTACCAGATAAGAATGTGGCAAAGAAAAACTTAAATATTAATAACAATATTGTTGAAAATAAAACGAACGTTAATGGTGTGAGGCCTAAAACTATAGCCGCTGTGAGCCAACTGATAGGAAAGAAGTTGGCATACAAAAATGCGTGTAAAGTTGATTCCAAAGTCACGAGTAAGCAGAAAACCGTACTAATGCCAACCAGCACACCAAAAGAAATTGTAAGCGAGGCAAAAACAAACGATGAGAACAATATTGTAAACGAGCGCTTGGAATTATCAACAGACAACAAATGTGCAGAAATAGAATCTAATAAAGTAAATAATAAAATTGACGATATTTCGAAGTCAATAAAACAAAACAAAGTAGCAAAACAGAAAAGTGATGTGGATAAAACAGAAAACGACCAGAATCATGTTATAAATAGGGATAAGGAACAATGTCAAAATACAGTAGCTGCTGAAAGTATTGCGACTACAATTACAGACAGTAAAACGACGTATAAAAGCAAACAAGCAATTGATAAAGCGAACGGGGAGTTAAAGGGAAAGAACGTCGAAAAGCTAGTTAAGCTACTGGCGTCGAAAAGACAGAGCAGAGAGGATTCAGTGCCAACTAAAGATATTGAAGTAGATGTAAGTAACGATAAGGACAGAGTATCGGCGAGGCAGCGGGTTAAATCGGTCGACAAGATCGGGGAAAGCAAGGCAAAGAATGTCGAAAAAGTTGTTAAGTTGTTGGTATCAAAGAAGACGGCGATTAAGAGTGATGAGGCATCTCTAGTGGTTGAGGACGCGTGTTCGACTCCAGTGCGGAGTCGTCGACGAAGGAATGTGAGGCGGGGGCGCAGGCCGGTTATGCCAATGTTACCTGACCCCCACGATAGAGCCCCGCCTCGATGGAGCAACGGATGGACATGGGACGGCGACCACTATCTATCCAAAGTCTACCTCAATGTAAGTTGCTTATTTTATCACTAGATGAGGTTTACTAGCATTTTAGTCACAAACGATATTATTTACAACGTTGGTTTGATCGATTTATCCGTTACCGTTGCTGGTTGCATGTTTAGCATGATCACAGTAGAATCTATAGAAAAAAGTTAATTTCCCTTTTGTATGTCACTTTGTCGATGTCTGGCAAAAAAATAACTTGATGACAATTTTTGCTTACTCAGACCATGCTTAAATGAGGGCCTGCATTTAATTACAGACATGTCTTCTTTTAGTAATTACTAATTAGTCTTAGATTTGCTCGTTTTAAGTCAGTTCTATATAGAAATACATTCTTTACTGTATATAATATTTTCAGAACGATTCCCGGCTGGACCGCACGGCGCGCTGCTACAGTCGCATGTCGCACGCGAGCGGCGACCGCGTGTCGCGCGGCGACTGCGTGCTGCTGCGGGCGAGCCAGGCGCGCGCGCAGCCGTTTGTCGCGCGAGTCGCTAGCCTGTGGGAGAACCCTGATGATGGTGAGTTATGATGATGAAGACGTTATAATTGCTATTAGCTATGTCCACATTATGCAATTTCATCTTCTTTTTATTCAACTTTGGCATATTCAAAATCCACCCGCGTTGAAAGAAAAGTGTCATAGCGAGCGCTACAATTTCAACGCGCATCATGAGCATGCCTCACGTTCGCTGTTGACTGCGCTATAACGCATGCCCTTGATTAACAAAAAAAGGCCCAGTGTGGACAAAGCTATTGGCTAATAACGTAACGTCAGAACTTGACGTTCGGAATTCGAATGAAGAGTTCACTGCAGCTGACGTCATCAGCACAAATACCGTATATCAGGCGCTGAACACAACCTGTGTGTTTGTGCGCAAAACCTTTCAAATGTCTGTTGCATATCTGTCGCTAGACACGTAATCACCTGCGGCAGTGCGGCTTGTATTAAATCCCCGTTTGTATTTCCAGGCGAGATGATGATGTCGCTAGTATGGTACTACCGGCCGGAGCACACGGAGCGCGGTCGCGTCGCTGCGGACGCGCCCGACGAGGTGTTCGCGAGCCGACACCGCGACGCCAACTCCGTCGCGTGCATCGAGGACAAGTGTTATGTGCTCACCTTTAATGAGTATTGCCGGTGAGTTGGGTATTATCGACGTGAATAGGACAGCGAGGCTAAAATGGTCGCATAGCTATTCCTCTCAATCAATTCACAAAATGAATTGTCAAAACTGTCAAACTCACCAATGTCAAATTTAGACCAATTCAATTGGTCTAAATTCGTACTAATTTGACATTCTTGAGTTTGACCAATTCGATGGGTCTAAATTCGTACCTACTAATTTGACATTCGTGACTTTGACAGTTTTGCCAATTCATTTTGTGAATTAATTGAGAGGAATTGCTATGCGACCATTTAAGCCCCGCTGAACACCTTATTTTAACCCTTCAGCAGCAGCTAAGGCAGCGTTTTCACCAGAGATGTGTTGCGAGGAATGCGTTTTTAAGATCCAATAGCATCACCGCACTGAGCGATGTCACGGTAAGCTCACATCAATGAAGCGATTCTATTGGTTCTCAAAAACACATTCCTCGCAACACACCTCTGGTAGAAACGCAGCCTTAAGCTGTTAATGCTATTGAAAAGTTCAAATGAGGTGTTTTAGTTCCACAAAATATCAAAGCTGCTAAATTCTACTCTGATTAATTCACTGTAATGAAAGGGAAAAGACATATTTTTGTAACCTTCACGATATTTTGTTATATTTAGATTTTCCAGTTTTACAGCCCAAAATAATAATTATTATTATGGACATAGTGTCGATAGAACTCCTCTACTTAAAGTTACTTTAGATATTGGTAGGTCTTGGGTCCAATTTAACAACTTTGTTGCATTATAGACAAGTAATTTTTCAAATTGCAAGCTATATAAACATTAACCGAAAGACATAACAACATTTTAGTAAGTTACGTGTAGAGCTTGTCTAACTTGAAATGACGCGCCCCTCCCTAGTTAGCATGATTATTCAAATCTTTTAGACCCACTCGATTTGGACTAAAGTCATCCGTTTGTCCGTCATCGATTCATCCTACAAATATCATGTTCTCTTTCTAATTCCTCGTCTTCCACAGATACAAGAAACGCCTAAAAGCGGCGGAAGAGGGCATCACGGTAACATCATCGATAGTACCGGCTCTGCCGCCCAGCGAGGTCACGCCAGCGCTGCAGCCCAACGACACCAAACTACCACCATCCGTGTCACCGGAACTAGTGCTGTTCTGCCGCAAGATATACGACTTCCGCTCCAAGAAGATACAAGTGCCCAATAAATGAACTGTCTACCGGAAGTGTCTAAGACATCCGGTGCATATTCGCAGGCCGGAAGCCCGGCCGAGATTATATTGATGTAGTTCATCGATTTAGTACAAAGCGTTCCCCGATTCCTCTAGATGTGTTCGCAGTTCGCACGGCCGCTTCGACGTAGTTTTGTAATTCATTTGCAGTTTTGTATTCGCCTTGGTTTCGAGATGATAAATTTACAAAGGATGCCTTTTAAAGTATAAGTAGTTTTAAGGGAAAAATCTAAATGCATAATGTGAATAGATATTTTTGTTTTGCGTAGTCACACCTTGTATTGCCTTCGTAGAGGCGTATGTGTGTAGATCGCCTTATTTCCTTGTGTAAATCTTACTGTAGCCTCTCGTCGGCTCGTACCGAGACACGACGCTGCACGACACTTAAAATTGAACTTTATTCACTATTCATAAGGTCCACTTTTCATTGTAATTCTGATTTGAGCTGCATCGCACTGCGCGGCGCAGCGCTGCAATGGAACGTCTCTTTTGTAGTGAATAAAGTTCAATTTAAGTCGGTATCATAAAAAACGTCGCGTCGCGTCTCAGTATACACTGACCTTTAAATTCTTCGGTTGGTAAACAAAAATATCAAAGTATTAAAGTTATACAACCCGCCGGTACATAGGCGCTAATGTAGTGTTATTACTGAAACCGCATTTATAATTACAATTAAATATTTATATTTTACTATTATTTTATCTATTATGTAGGAAATATCTTGAGCAGAAATATTGTTTATGCCACTAGTGGCGCCCAACCATTATACAAGTTTTAGTTCAGATTGTTTCTGTTCGAGATGATCTTTTTAATTTAAATTACTCGTGTGTATTGATATAGTAATTCGTAATTAGTTTACATTTATTATAAAAATCATGTTTTTTATTATGTATCACACGTAGGGAACATGTAAGCCGATTGTTTTTGTCATTTCTATTTTAGCAGTTCCTAACAAAAGACTTCCTTTCATCACAAATTTCGTAGATACATGTTTTCAATCAACAACTTTTGTATGTTGAATTCTAAATGTAATGTCTTGTAGTTTTAACGCTTGTAGTGAGCATGGCCTCTTTATTTATTAGTGTTACTTTGACTCTTAATAGTTTTAATATAAATACTGGCCTCGGATGGTCGCTAGCGACCGAATGAAATAGACAAAATTTCCATAACTTTTGAGAAATTGGGAAAATCAAAGGCGTACTTAGCGTGGTGAAATAAATAATATTTCATGTAAGATTCTTGGTCGCTCGTAGAACCATTCCTTGTGCCAACACGACTATAGGTATACGACAAATATCTATTGGCCAATTTTAAGGGGAGCCCAATAAAAAGAAGGAGAAGAAAGTACGTCACTTGCGTCAAAATGTTTGATAATAATTATTACCGCCAATCGTGGGTAGTTTTAAATACGTGTAACGTTCTGTTAGTTGTTTTAAACTTTCTGTTTTACGATATATTGAGTAAATATTGTTAAAAATGGCGCAATTCTATGAAGATATTTGTCGTGCCTCCTCGTACTCGAACCATGTAAGTTAATATTTGACATTTTGTCTACTTTTAACGTGGTAACTATATATTATTGCCACCAAAAATTTGAAAAACAAAAAGTTTGTATTTGATTTTATCTTCGTTACTCGTCTTTGAAGACTGATACAAAATAGAGTCAAATTAATTTCTCTCTCATTTAAAACATCAATATTTGATTCAAAAAATAAACAAGTGGGATCATTGTAACATATTTTAAAGTAATATTAGCGTAGTTGTAATGTGTGTTGCATGGAAACGATGTATTGTACAACCCGCAAATCCTTAGTTATTACGCGTCAAATCTGAGCTGTGTAAAGTTTGTTTGAGCAGTAGAAAACGAGTTATATTGCGCAGGTGTAATTAAGTTATGATGTGTTTGTTTAACGAGAGATCTCGCAATCACTCATGCCAACGGCGGAATTGGGAACCAAATACGAGCTCGTGATTGGCCCAGAGCGAGTGCTGAGTTATGACGTCAGCAAAATTGCGTCGTAGACAGGCTGTGAATGGTAGCGCGGTCTTAGCATTTAGATACACAAAAAAGACTTCTAATATTTCGGAGTTCTAAAACGCAGTGAATAAGATCGTATTTACAATAGACGTTAGAGTAGGCTTGGTTGTTTTGCGTTGTACGGTTGGTACATTATCATTTTTTGGCGCGAAAATTATAATATATTTATCGTTATATTTCCGACTCGGAAAATTTGAAAGGGCATTTAAAACTTGCGAAACCTTTTCCGAAGTCTCCGTGTCTATCTGGCTGTTCTATTCGTTTCCGCTTTTGTTTATCGTTTATAAGTTGTAAATATTCTTCGATTGTTTGTAAAATTAATATATTATGTTAATCAAATCTTTCCAGTGAGATTATATAAATAATTTTACATCGCAATTAAACGAGAGAAGACTTGTGGACCACCCGACGCTTTAGAAATCGTAGTTTACTTAAGAAAAGCCCAGAATCCTCGAGCGAATCACGAAGGCTTCCAATGTTTGATATAAAAATATTACGCCAGACATCCTCTTTTTGCAAAAGAACACTTTGCTAGGATGTCACACAATTATGACGTAGTTTATGACGTATTTTTAAAAAACCATTTAATTTTACACCTTTCACGACGATTGCGCCACCGTTGCGCGTTTAAATTATATCTACGTTATAAGTAAAAAATCTGTTTGGCAGCCAAAAATCTTGTAGTACAGGTTCAAAGTCCTCATTTTGTTAATACTTCCTACTTATCATCACAATCTCACTGGTATCTATTCCAAAGCTATTTTCTCTATTTCTTTATCTTTGCTTGATGCCAAAAAACTAGCTGCAGTAATTTTACTATCTATTCTTTTTAAGTTACACGAGTGTCGGTGGAAAGTGCGTCATGTTATCGAGAAGGTAGATGTGGAAATATACAATGTCTCTAGTGATTTTTCCAAAGCGTACGCCACTGGCATTTCTTATAACTCATTATTATTAATAATAACATAAAATGAGTAAATTCCATAATAATAGTTATTACTATAAGTAAGCTCTCCCTTGCTTGTAGATGGAAAGTTATTAAAGAATGTTACCTGATATTCTGCAGTTGCAAACTTTCTAATAGTCAATAATATTTTTTAGAATTAGGTTTACTAATAAGAAAAAAACTTGTTTTTATTATTTATTTGTTTCAATGGAAATTATATAGGTATATTTTTATTATTGTAACCTACATAGTTACGTTGGCTGTAATTTAATATTGATGTAAAAGTAATATATGTATTTTTATTTCCATCTTTGTTTTACTGCTGAGTGGACCCTCTTCCATAAAAGTTAAAACCACATAAGTATTAGTATATTGCTCTGGGCTAACGCTGTCTTAAAGCTGCCTTCACATTACGTCGCCGGTGGTGCGGCAGCCGCGCGACTTACATACTAAAACGAGCCGCGCGGCAGCCGCACGACTCTCTTTTGCCGCACTGCTTGCGACGTAATGTGAAGGCGCTCTTAAACAGTGCTATGCCACACGAATCACGATGCGGTGGCGGTGCGGCGCCTGACAGGTGCCGCTCCGATTTCCTACATAATCGATAATAATAAAAAAATGTATGGTATGTCACACGGCGCCCGGGCGCCGTCAGGTGCGCTCCGGCGCTGCACCGCACGCGCACCGGAATCAAGACGAGGCGGGGAGCTCGAGTCCGACGCTGCTACAGTACTGCAAAACGTTGCGGTTCCGCACTCACCGTGTGGCCGGTAGTCCGGCGAGATGGCCTCCGGTGCGGCACCGCACTGCGTCGTGTCGCATGGCTGACAGTCGTGTCTCAACTCTTAGGCAGCGTTTTCGGCAGCCGACGGCGCCTCGAGCCCTTTTAGAAGTTTTCAAGCGATACTAGTAGTTATAAGTATGTAAATAAAGTTTAAAATTATTTCACACTAAAACTGCTCTTCGCGCCGCTGCCGGCCGCTGCCGATCCGGTGTGAATCGGCCCTTAGGGAGATCGCACACGTCACACTTTTTGTGCGATCGAGTCTGCGGCTTACATACAAACTGCATGGCGCGCTCCATCAGACTGTATGGAAGCCGCAGACTCGATCACACAAAAAGTGTGACGTGTGCGATCTCCCTAAAGCATAGAGAAATATAATACGCGTCTCAAGTCAGCACTCGCCTCTAACGATATTATCATAGAAATTAGAAAGTAGGAAGTAAACTCGGCCAAGTGAGTGTCTGACAGTTAAGTACCTATAAACAATGGTGCAACCCTAGAACAAACCCAACAATTACTAGCACGCGGACAAAACGGGGAACCGAAAATTAAATTAAGGCCGATCCCTCTCTTTATGTCAAATCCAACGGAAACATTAGGTATAACATACAGCCGCATTAGCACTCCCAACCACGTTAACATCTCACCAGGACTAGCAGCAATCCTAAACGGGAGTACATCAAAGACGAACATGAAAATGAGCAGATATTTAGCTCTCCCAACATCTAATTTCGCTGGCCAACCATGCAGAATATTGCAATCAGACACCAAAACGATAATAGTATTCGAATGGGATGCGCAAACAGCCTTTGAACGGGCATGTTCGTCTTTGAAGGAGTTGGGAGCAATGGGGATGAGACACAGTACCACCTCACGCATAATCAGCGTAGACGCCATGTCACTGGGACAGGACAAAGGAAGGGCTGCAAATTACTATGGAATAGTAAAAGCCTCAGAACATCATGAGATAATCGTCTACGAAAATAGAGGGGATGACCTAAGCTTCCTCAAAAAGAATCGTGACGATCAGCCAGCAGCGTCCCAACCCAGCAACGAGGCGAACTCATCCTCCGCAAGTGAACGACTCCAAGCATCACGGGAGAACAAAAAAGAGAATGAAAAAGAGAGGGATAAAAATGAAATAAAGAAATCTCAAAACTCAATGGCCAAATTAAAAGCGTTTGTCGGCTCCATCAAAAAAGTACTTCATCGTGAAAAAATAGACATGATCGAGAATAAAAACACCCTTTCTCGGATCAAGGCTTCATCACAAACAAATCGGCAGGCTTCAGCAATGGAGGCTTTTTTGAGGGAACCATCTACACAAAAACCAGCAAATAAAAACAAAAGATATAGGGCCGATTTCGGGCAAGTGCTCCCACCAAAACTCAGACTTGCCCAGAGCCCCGAAGATCACATAATAAATGCCTTCCTCGAGTTCCAAGCGATAACAAGAGCAAATAAGACCATAAAGCTCTTGACCTGCAATAAGATCATGCAGGCCTATCAGCGAAAAAATCTAAAGCTGTTAGAAGTGCGACTCGAGGATGCAAAAGCTGCCATATACGACAATGTCACCTCCACAATAATTGCCGGGGCGATGACAGGGCAGTATATGGCGGCATTAAGTGCCGACTGCGGGTTCGTGGCTCTGGACGAGGATGAGACAAAACGCACAGGAACACTCAAATTTATCACAACATCTGAGGATCCAATAGTGGTAATAGCGGAATGTACCAGAATAATGCTGGAAGACAGGATACTAGAAAAGGCAGAAGTCCTATCTGGGGACCCTGAATCCAGCATGGACTGGGACATATTCGCAAAACCAAGCAATTACTCGTGGGTCAATGGGGTTCCTGGATGTGGGAAGACAACTTGGATCATTAATAACTTCAATGAGGAAACAGACGTTATAATAACAACGACGATCGAAGCAGCCGAGGATCTAAAGCAAAGGCTTTCGCTACGAACTGGCAACAAAGTTAAAGATAAAGTTCGTACCATGGCCTCTTTGCTGGTAAATGGGACAAAAGGAGCCTACAAAAGGTTGATAGTTGACGAGGCCCTCATGAACCATTTCAGCTCAATCGTCATGGCGAATCAGCTAACAGGCGCCAACGATGTCATCCTCATTGGAGATATTAACCAACTTCCGTTTATAGAGCGTGAAAACCTCTTTAAACTTAATTACACTCGTCCAAACCTGGTAACCGGCATCACCCAGGAGTTGTCTTGCACACACAGGAGCCCTATGGATGTGGCATACGCCCTAAGCATGGTCTATAATAACATCTATTCATCGAAGGAAATTGTGCGGTCCCTAAAGCTAACGAAGTACACAGGAGCGAGAATACCTAAAACCGATCTAAATACCCTGTATCTTGTCCACACACAGGAGGAGAAAGCAGCCCTCACTAATACAGGCTATGGATCGGGAACGGACTCTCGCGTCCTCACAATCCATGAAGCTCAGGGATTAACGAGTCCTTCGGTGATCATCATACAGACCAAGTCCCGAAAGCTGGCAATCCATGACAGCGTTCCTCATGCAGTCGTAGCTATATCCCGGCACACTAACACCTGTGTCTATTACACTGACACTGACGGAGACGCTGTGGCAAGCTTCATAAAAAGAACCACGGAGGTGTCAACCGAACACATAAAAGATTATAACATAAAAATGGCTATAAAAGACAGGAACGATAAAGTCCTAAGCCGCATAGCGGGTTGTGACCTGTGATCCCCAGAGATCGGCAAAAAAAAAAAAAAAAAAAAAAAAAAAAAAAAAAAAAAAAAAACCTAAGCCTAATAACACTAACTTAGTCATAAATAGATTGTTAAAATCCAAGTGTGGACCCCAGACTCCACTGGCTGGCATCTGGTAGATTCGGCACAGAACGATATCTTTTTAACATCCTAGAAACTCCACCCAGCTTGAGTGACCCCTCTCCACCAAGCCAATGTCACAACATCTAAAGGCAAAGGGTGGAGCAGCATAATATTATCTAAGGAAATCGGAAATGTCGGATCTACTGGCCGCCACACTGGGACCACACCGTTCAAAACACTAACATTATAACTATATAATTTATAAAACAATAAATATATATTTATTTATTATATGTATATATTATAATCTATTCTATTATTATTAAAAAAAAAAAAAAAAAAAAAAAAAAAAAAAATCCATGGCGTTATGGACTACAATTAATTAAAATGACTTAATAATATTATTTCAATTATCCTTGGTGCGAAAAACCTATACAATAAATTTAAAAAGAAAAAAAAAAAGGGTATGGGCGAAAAGCCCATAGACGGCCCCAATTTAATAAATAAAAAAAAAAAAAAAAAAAAAAACAATGGTGCAACATATTATTGATTTGAATTAATAAACATATATATATATATATATATATATATATATATATATATATATATATATATATATATATATATATATATATATAAACCTCCTTATAATAAAAATATTTAAACAGCAAATAACTAAACAATCTGCTTGTCCTTGTCTAGCACATTAGAAAAGTCACATGACAGACAAAAACAACGTACATACTTTGGATAAACTAGATGCGTAATTACAATTAGTTTTATTAGCAAGGGCAGTATCATAGAGGAAAATAATATTATCTCGGATAGGATATTGTCCTTTAGCAGTCAGCACACAGCAGACAAATGTTTGTTTCTCAAGACTCAATATTTTCTAGAGAGATATAAAAGAAACTATAAAATGTTGAATACAATATTTATTACAGGCATACTATGAAAACATAATATAAAATTATAGTAAATTTTCAAATGATTAAATTAAATAAAAAACTACTTAATTTTATACGAATAATGTACAGTCAGAGCAATGTAACGTTTAGCCAGATTTATTACTATTTTAATGACGCTGTATTCTGTAATTTTTAGTGAAAATTAGTAATTTATATAAATAACGTTTACCTAGCGCTAATCAAAACTTTGTAGTCTGTCTGTCTGTCCGTCTATCGCTTATCTTGGGAAAATTAACCATTTACCCAAGTAGCTAAACATTGAATTTTTCCAACCATACTGGATCATAAAGGTAGGCCCAGATGCCGCACTTCGCTCCGCATTCGGATTTTCTCATAATAATATTATATTGTTGCTGAAATAATTAAAAATATATTAAACCAAAATATACAGGGTGTAATGTGGCAATATTTTTTTTCACTTTTGTATGGTGAAGCTCTTGACGCTGGGGCGCTTGCCCATACAAAAGTGAATAATTTTTTTATTTTATTTTAAGTGCTGCTCTTTCACAGTGAACTCTCTACAAGGAAGTAGGAACACGTATACTGTAATATACATCTTATGGTATTTACACTTTATTTTGTTACACCCTGTGTAAACTAAAGATTTTTCTCATCTTAATATTATTATACCTAAAGTTATATCCAAACCGATTGTAAAGACCGCAGCTATTGCGAAAGGTAAGTACAGCAAAGTGTGCGTCCACCTTAATTTAAAATTGCGGAACAATTATACTAACTATTATTATAAGGCAAATAATATTATGTTACATGTACACAGTTTAAGTAGGCTAATAATATGTAGGCATATCGCAATTGGTAGCGTACCAGTTACCAAACTCGGTAAATAAATAGACATCATGTACAATAATTGATATTGTCATACCATAATATTTAATAATTTATCACAGATTGACATGAACTATGCCACATCTATATGGACAGCAATCTATTCAATATGCTTCTAATTTTCTAAAGTACATCATTTGCGCCATATTTTAACACCATGGGTATAACAATTATACAAAGAAATCTAAGCTCTAAAAACTTAAGTATGTAACAGAAATATAATATGCAGAGGTAGGTATATTATATTGTTTATATACCTACCTCAGCATATTTTGATGAGTTCACAGGAGCAGTGATTTTAGCTGATTGCCCATTTTGACCAACCACCCTTAACGTTAAGTGGTAATTAAAAACAATCTCTAAAAGTCCTTTAGATCCAAGGTGGTCTTTAGATGGCCTAAAAGACCCTTAGCATTACTTATGCATTAGGAATGTATTCAATTAACCGCCACACTCAGAGTGGAACATTAATGACTTAAATGTAATTAATTCAAAAATTTACCATAAGCCATTATCTGTCAAACTCTTCATTAAATAATAATTTGAAGGTTAATCATGATTAAATGTCCCTGAGTATGGCGGTAAGTGTTGTAATTTTAACTATCAGCAACATGTTTAAGTTTAAATCTGTTTTTAAAAGGGTGCATCAAATAGATAATGACATATTTTAACTCAAGTTTAAGTTACATATTATAAGAAATGGCAAATTTTAAATAAAACCATAGAATACATAATAGCAACTATAAAACTTAGTGATGGTTTTATCATTAAAATTGTATAAAATAAACACACATTATCTCTACATGATAATGAATATTTTAAATCTAAAATAAATAATATTATACTGTTAACAATACATACATTTTAGGCCTAAAATAGTTGTGGTACATCTTTGTGATGTCATTTACAGAAGTTTCTTTACAATTTAAATTAGTACCTTTAAAAAAACATTCCAATCTTTTTTTGCCGCTGCAAAATATTTTATTTATTGCCATTATAAAAATACAGATACATTCAACACAATGACACAGTATAGCAATTATATCCCTATGCTATACTGTGACAATGATATTGTATGTTACTAACGTAACTAGATTGGCAGTCTACGACAGCAACGCGTCACCACTTTGAAGATGCCTGCAGGCATATCTGCCATACATAATGACATAATAACATTATGAAGTGACATTGTCTTTTGGGCTATCAAGTGGTTACGCATTTCTGAGAATCGTTTGTAAGACATTGCCACTCTAGATTCAACATATTTTGAAAGTTGACCGTTCAAGGTCTCAATTTTAGACACAAATAAAGGTCAATTTTTAAATAATTAATTAGAAACTTTAAGATTAGTGATTTGCCCCCACAAATTCTTAAGTATAAATATTGTTGTATTATAAAAAAGGTAAATAAGTTCCTAACACTATAGGTACAATCTCAGTATATTATATGCCAAACCTAAGATACTTTATTAAATACAATACACATTCATAACAAATTTTAAGGTTTAATCTAAAATATTAACTTCATTACTCTGTAGTATTCTAGCTACTAGAATTTGAATTGTTGAAATAAACAAGATGTATAATTCACAAGCATTCAATTTCACAATATAAACATGCATCACACAAAGCAAAGCCTTAGTCTAATGTTCAATACCTACTAGGCTTGAAATAACATTTATTTAGTTTTATTTTTTGTATTGCATCTTAGTCATTATGGGTAAAACAAAGCATATTATTATACACTTTAAAATCTTAAATTTTAGTCATATCAGAAACTAGACATAATATTACAGAAGTTATAAAGCCAAAACTACAATTAACAAATATTTTTTTCTTCATGGAATAAATTACAGGCAAGTAATTTGAAATAACAGTTTTAAGCTAAAAGAGGGTATGTTGTAACATTGTTATTTCAAACTTAACCCTTCGATCGTGGAAAACGAGACACAACTTATCTATTCTAATCACAGCCGTATGTGGCCGCTTAGGGCTTGATGAATTAAAATCATATTAGACAAGCTTGACTTGAAAGAAATAGTGAGAGAAATAACAAAAGTGCTAAACAATAAATGCTCTAGGTTTACCCACTAAGACCACACTAAAATTGATAACAAGTCAACAACATTTAGGGATATATATTTTGTGTGATAACAACAGTTTATTAAAAGTTACAACAACTATTGGTTTTCTTTGCCGTCTTGTAGAATGCTTTACTGTGCATGGACAGTGAGTCGGACTTGGCCACAAGATCATCCAATTTCTCTCCTCTCTCTAAAACAGCCTTTATTGTGTCATGTAAGATAATTTTTGTCTCGTCGAGATCATTTTGTATCTTTGTTAGAGCGTCTGCTTCCTTAGGATTTTGATACTTAGCCAAGTATTGAGGGAGAATCGGAAAGTCAATTGTCGTCTCGTTCCCGGTCGCCCAGTTGCCTGCCGGCACTTGTGCCGTGAAGTCGTCCAGGAATTTAGTTATTAACGTGTGAGCTACACGATTGGGGTACTCGTGGTCTGATATTAAAACTCCAGCCAGGCTGTCCGCTCTTACATATACGTGAAGCATATACTCTCCTTCTTTTACCGATTGCCTTGAAGCTTGTTGAGTTCTTTCGACCATAGTTTTGCTAACAAAAGTCATAAATTCCTGCACAGAACTCCGTTGAAAGAAGCTGAAACTTTGTAAATCGTATGCAGCTTTCAGTATAGTACCACTGTTCACTCCTTTGTAGAGAACGCCAATTGCATATAGTCTCACCATTGTGGTATGTGGTGTGTGGTGGTATTTTATTCCAATAATGTGTTGCTGTATGATAATTCCTTCAAACAATTCAGAATAGAAAAAAAAATCACAAGAACAGGAACAGTAAACACTTCTATTGATTACTATTGTAATCTAACGTACACGGTACACACTTTAATTTCTTGATTAACAAACTCTTCTCTTTTGTAATAGGTATCGCAAGAAGAACTAATTTGGATTTTCTTTGAAGAATTTATAAGAAAATGTATAAATCGCCACGAGCCAATTTTGGGCAAGTCGACAATCGAATTTTGATTGTTTCCATAGACATTTTTTTTTAATTCGCCCCGGTCGGGACAGGCAAAGGGAGCGTTGCCCATACAGCCATTTCAATGTTTTCTCTATTTAATGAATGATATGATAGTGAAGGCCGAAGCCAATTCTTTTTTATTAACCATCTGAAATAGAGTTTTCATCAGGCCGAAGCCAATTCTTTTATATTAATCATCTGAAATCATCAGGCCGAAGCCAATTCTTTGATATCAATAATATGAAATAAGTTTTTTCATCAGGCCGAAGAAATTATGCGTGCGTCTCTTTCGCACACATAAGTGACGCAACGAGTTCAAAACCGTTTTTTGCGCATGGCAACAGGTGCCCCCCGTTACATGCGAAACATCGACTTGCATAGAGATTAGAGACTGCGAGCTTATCACTATCAAAGCCTATATCAAAGAACTCTCGAAGAGATTCTTTGAGAAAGGCAAAGTACATCCCAATCCGCTCATTCGTAAGGCTGTGGACTACGAACATGACGCACGGACATTCCGATACCCCTTCAGGCGGCCTAAGCATATCTTAGCCGACCCTGTAGACCCCATCACAGAATACGTAACGTACTGTGTACAGTTACGTAAACACAAATCACACTCACCCGCGTGGTTTGTACTGCACCGGGGACGACGCCGGCGCCTTCCCCGAGGACTTAACAGAAGTCATTCGCCTGTTATTAGGTGTCTAGTGGTTGTGTGGTCGGTGATAGGAACGGGGTTAAACGAATATCGTTAATTCCTGCATCATCAGAATATCCTAAACACTGGCAAATAACAAACTTTATATTATGTTACACTCGATAGCAAAAAGCTTATTTAGGAAAAAAATACATGACTTCAAAAGATTACGCATCAAAATTTACAAAATATCGTAAATATTTGAGCAAAAATCTTCATTTATCTGTCAGTCCAAAACGGCGCGCGCGCAGCCAGAACGTCATTTTTAGTCATTTTGAAGAAGAGTCATTTTGGCACAGATTACTAGTATATATTTGCATTTTGGTATGAGGATCATTTTGGTTGTTGACGTATCTACAATATTATACTACATAACTGTGTTGACTCTACAATATTATACCACAGTATAGCAATATCCCTACAGTAGTGAAACGAATGTACTTGCGCAGAGCAACGGAGGGGTACCCGCGGGGAAGCGGGCGGCGCGGGCCCGCGTATACAAACTTGCGGAGTTTGTGTACCTGCCCGCACAGGGGTGACGTTGGCGCGTTGTCTACGAGTTTTGTGTTGTAATTATTGTAAAACGATAACTTATCTTATAAACAATGGGATATAATAAGTGTTCAGACTTCAGTGTACGGATATAAATCTGATTCAAAAAATAAAAATTTAAATTTTCATAAATATCGGTTCACAGTTCACACTAATGTGTTGGTCTTGGCGGCATTTATTTGCATCTCTGTTTTATTGTAACTTACGTTGTAAAAAGTGTAACTTGGAGAGAAACAATATAAAATAAATTAAAAATCTGTCAAATACCCTGTTACACACTAATTAGTACCTACCTAGCTAGGTACACAGGGCCACATATCAAATGTAACATGTTGACCTTTTGGAACGCCCTTACCGCGCACGTAATAAGAGCGAGTTTTGAAGCGCTTCTGTTACACCTGATGTGTGGCGGGTGGCCTACCGTACCTACCAATTAAGAGATTAATAATTATTGGATATTTTAATATATAATAATGCGTCTTCATTATTTTAATCCTTCGATCGAGGATTCTTGGAAATCTATTGTTATTCTATTGTGTCTCGCTCACCGGTGAGCTTATGGGGCTTGATGGGTGAATTAAATTTTTAAATAGAGAACTAAATCATGTAGAAATAAAGTTTCATGTAAATATCTGGCAGTATGACATAATATGTAAATATAACACGCTGATTAAGCAGATTATATGATAATTGATTACATTACAAGCACAATATTTTATTTTTATTTTATTTCCCGTTTCGTGGCAACCCTGGCATATCTGCTCGGTACCTACACCGGTGTCGGAATCGTGCGACATCAAAGGCGTTTCGTTACTGTAGGGATATTCAATATTGCTATACTGTGATTATACTACATATCTGTGGTGTTGACATAGAAGTCAGAAGAAGAAGAAGTTTTGCCGGGGATACGAAAGAGTGACGTTTTGTTTTTGTATTATTTACCTAAAATTGTGTTATTTCGGTTTTTAATGTGTAATGTTGGTAGAATATTAACCATTAAATATTCGTTGTCGTGCACAAGTGTGGGCAAGTGATACAACTTCAAGATACGTGACATTTTGTGTTCCCTCCAAAACTCCATCGAAAGTTTTAGTAAAGGGTCTACCACTTTACTAAAACAACTGACTTGACTCGTTGACTTTACCGACTACTTTTTAGACTTTGACTAGACTTTCAACTTGACGGTAATCTGGAAAAACAACTTGAAAATTTTGTAAAATTTTACGAATTTTTTTTTTCTCGCCAAAACTTTACTTGACACTGGCCATGGTTTAAAAGCCGAGAGCCATAACAAGAAAAAAAAAAAAAAGAAGAAGAAGAAGTTGTTGGTTGTTGAATGTTGATTTTTTCACTTTTTACAAAACTTTTTAATATTTCTATAACAGTATTTCTATAATTTTTATGGAAAGGTATTATGTGTATAGGAAAACTGTAAAAGGAAATAAAAATCAGATGGAAAATTCGTGACGACGCAAACATAACCAAATCACAATGACTGAGAGTACAGAAAAAGTTGAAAATATTTGCGACGCCCGTCGTCGAATCCTAAACATAGCTGTGTCAACTGTGTTACTCGAAACTGGGTTTGATGCAGCCGATAAAGTCTCTCTCGAAACACTCACTGAAATGATACAATGTTGTATGTACACCACTTGTTATTGTTGTTTATTCTGTACATCTGCAGTATTACCTACATAGAATTTTCATTTTAGTTATAACAGAAGTTGGGAATTCAGCGAGAGGCTACTGTGAACTAGCTGGGCGTGTAGAACCAGTGCTTGGAGATGTTTCTATGGCTCTAATAAATATGGGTATGAAAACAACAATCAACACATATACTTGACGACCTCTGTGGCTCAGTGGTGAGCGCGTTGGTAGCTCAAGCCGGGGGTCGCGGGTTCGAATCCCGCCGGCGGAACAAAAAGTTTTCAATGTTCCCGGGTCTGGATGTGTAATCCTTCAGGCCCCGCGCGAGCAGCGGTGATCGCGAGAACAAAAGAATACAATGGGAATTCCTAGAACCTCCAATTAAATCCCTCAATTAAATAATCCTTCAATTAAATATGTGTACATGATATAATAAAAATCTTAAACACATGTATAGTATAAAAGTATTAAATATATTTCGGTTGTCTGGTACCTGTAACACAAGTCCTTCAGATACTTGGCACGGGGCCAGACTGACGTGGTATGAAGCATCCATAGATTATATATTTTACTTTGCACAGTAATAATTGTAACCAAAATTAATAAATCAGTAATTATTGTCTGTATGTCTTGTTTGCAAGGAAAGAGCTAAGTTAAAGTGGATAACCGTTTGATAATGATTATTAATTTCAGGAATAAGTCTCCAAGGTATTGAGCAATATGCAGCAAGACCGAGCAGGCACATCATCCAACCTCCGCAGCAGGCTTCAGTGCCTAGGACGCCATCCATGCTATCAGCAGGGTCCAAAGCCAAGCCAGCCCCCCACATACCATTCCACCTGCCACCACTCCCCGATCCTCACGCTTATATCAGAACACCGGTAAGTTAACACACACTTCAATTTTAAATATTATAAAAAAAGAGTATATTAATAACAAGTATATGAATTACAACACTGTGTGATATGGTCATATCAGCTAAATGCTGCTAGATTAACAATAAATAAATAAATAAATGAATATTAATCCTTCAGGCCCCGCGCGAGCACCAGTGTAATAATACAATGGGAATTCCTAGAACCTCCAATCGAAGGATCGCGTGGGGCCATATTATATTATAATATAATGATTCTTCTAAGGAAACATTCACAAGAATGTTCTAGTTAAAACATTTTAATAAAAATAATAATAATGATCCCTATTGACAATGAATTTTATAAAGTTTACCAATTTATTTTAAATAAGAGTTGGTTACAAATTTTCATATTTAATACCTCAATCGTGGGAAAACCTGACACAATAGCTTACCTATTGTTATCGCAGCCGCATGTGGCCTCTTGGGAGTTGAAGCATTAAATACTTTTTCATTCTCTTACAGACTCATAAACAACCAGTGACTGAATATGAAGCTATAAGAGAAAAAGCAGCAACTCAGAAAAGGGATATAGAAAGAGCCTTGACAAAATTCCTCTCTAAAACAAGTGAAACACATAATTTGTTTAACACAGAAGACAACCAAGTTTATCCTTGTAAGTATAAATGAAAACAATAATACATAACAATATATCAACAGTGGAATGAAAAAGTTACAAAGCAACACTAGAGGTTAAAATATATATTCGAAGTCAGCAAATTTTTCTCTATCGATTAGTCTAAGTGGACCCCTAGACATACAATAATTTATAATATTGAACAACATTTTATTAATCGATTCGTGGCCAATGACGCATATACGCGTCATGAAGAAACCTTTAGGGAGGCCAATGACGCATATATGCGTCATTTGAAAATTTTTGTAATACAAACTTTTATGTAATTTAAATAAAAACAACTATTAACTATACTTATAAAATCACATTATGACGACCTCCGTGGCTCAATTGGTTGAGTATGTGGCAGCTCAAGCCGGGGGTCGCGGGTTCGAATCCCGCCGACGGAACAAAAAGTTTTTCAATGTTCCTGGGTCATGGATGTGTATTAAATATGTGTATGATATAATAAAAATCTTAAATATATGTATAGTATAAAAGTATTAAATATATTTCCGTTGTCTGGTACCTGTAACACAAGTCCTTCAGGTACTTAGCACGGGGCCAGACTGACGTGGTGTGGAGCGTCCATAGGTCCATAGATTATAAAATTACATGTCCTGACTGACTGACTTCATCATCGCTGAGCAAAAACTGTTAAAGTTACAGCGACGAAATTTCTTGAGTAGGGTTGTTTTATTGAGTAGACACTCACTAAGGAAGGAATTAAGGAAAAATTTTACCCCGAAGGGGGTGAAATAGGGGTTGAAAGTTTGAATGAAAGTCCGTCATTTCTTGAGTTAGAAACATGAAACTTTATTTTTGGGTTACTGATTAAAAATGAATGGATACGTATTTAAGCGTTTTTGAAAATTCTACCCCCAAGGGGGTGAAATTGAGGTTGAAAGTTTGAATGAAAGTCTGTCATTTCTTGAGTTAGAAACATGAAATTTTATGTTTGGGTTACTGATTAAAAATGATTGGATACGTGTTTAAGCGTTTTTGGAAATTCTACCCCCAAGGGGGTGAAATGGGGGTTGAAAGTTTAAACGAAAGTCCGTCATTTCTTAAGTTAGAAACATGAAAGTTTATTTATGTGCTACTGATTAAAAATGAATGGATACGTATTTAAGCCTTTTTGGAAATTCTATCCCCAAGGGGGTGAAATTGGGGTTGAAAGTTTGAATGAAAGTCCGTCATTTCTTGATTTAGAAACATGAAAGTTTATTGACGTTTGCTTAAATACCCGTTTTTACCTTTTGTATAAGGAACCACAAAAAGGGGAAAACTATCCAGCTTTGTTATTATACTATGTTAACGCGGACGAAGTCGCGGGAAACAGCTAGTTTTATATAAAAATTAACACCTTAGAGATACAAATAGCTGTGGCCATTAGATTTTTTTGAAATATTAATTTGTCAGAGGTTGTCAACCATGTGGATTAACAATTTTCTTATTTTTTTAATTTGATTGTCAAGCAGTTTTCATTTTAGTAACTAGATGGCGTATGGGTAGACAACTTTCGTTGATACCATCTTAATTGTCACAAAATAGGGCAAAATAATGTAAACTTGATACATTTACATTTGATAAAGACGCGAGACGCAATAATATTCCAATGAATATAGTTGGGGAGGGGAAGAGGGGATTTCGGGATAAGCTCGAGCGTGTCAGATTAAGCGTGTATACTGTATAGGCTTCAGACATGTGTCCAGTTATCATAATATAGAAATCAGATTTCTCACGTGGTGGGTTAATTTTTTTTTTTTTTTTGAATATTGAAATGTCATCGGATCTGTCAGATTAAGATAGGGGATGTTTAGTATACCCCAAAGAAGCTTCCATATAAAGAACTGACGATTCAAAAGTAAGGTAAGCCTGTAGGAATATTTTAAAATATAAAAGATAAAGCTTCATAATTTCCTAACCAGCGTTGCCAGATTATTTTTGTGCCTAGTCGGGACTTTGGAGCTTTTTGAGTGAAAACGCGGGATTCTTCAGTCAAAAGCGGGAAAAGGTAAAAAAATCGGCCAAGTGCGAGTTGGACTCGCGCACCAAGGGTTCCGAACCATTATAGAGCACTAATAGGTAAAAAATGTGTTTATTTTTATTTTTTTCTCCCAGTTTTTTTTTTAATTTTGATATCCCAGTTTTGAGAGTCAAATATAATTATTGAAGATCTGCTACGTTTTCTGAAAAAACAAATAAGTAGGTATTAGAAACAAAAACTGTCAGCAATAATCTGGTAGTACTTGTAGAAGTGATATTCGTGTTGTAATATGATTGAGTTTTGACTATTTATTACAATAAAAACATAGGTACAAATAATTTGCTTGTTTTCTTAAACTGTCCCATACAATATTTACCTATATTGAAACTGGTTGGTTGTATCATAGTATAATACATTATAATATTATGTATATTAGAAGACTTTTAAGGTTAATATTTTTTGGTACTTACTTAGGTAAGTAAAAGGTTTAGTATCCCTAAAGTAAGCGCTGAACCTTTCAGCCAGGCCAATGACGCGCCAACGCGTCATTCGATTAATGTTAGGGCCTGCGTAAAATATTTATGAAAAAGAGGGTGGCAACGAATCGGTTAAACAATTTATTTGACAGTAAGATTTTTAAATTAAAAAAAAATCTTTAAACAGCTCTGTTGTAAAACTTTTTTTAACCGACTTCCAAAAAACGAGGAGGTTATATGTTCGGCTGTGGATATTTTTATTTTTTTTATTTTTTATTTTTGTATGTTCAACGATTACTCCGCCGTTTGTGAACCGATTTTCGAAATTTTTGTTTTGTTGTATTAGGTTTCACTCCAATTTGGTCCCATTTTCACAAAAGTGGTGACCTGATGATGGGATCCAGGAGTAATCGAGGGAACTCCTCGAAATTTATATGGAAACATATGGTAATTTTAGTTTTATGTGAAGTGTACTAAGAATATGCTACCAAAAAGTCAAATATTGGGTCAAGGTATACCATGGTTTCGAAGATGCTGAGAGAACTCCTGACTCCTTATAGATACACGTTTGGGAGTTTCGGCGTTGTTTTAAGAACAGAAAGCATATTATACTACCACGCAATTAAAATTCATCATCATCATCATCATCATCATCATCATCATCGTCATCATCATCATTACCACGTCGTGTTAAGGTCACCAATGTCTCATGGCACAAAATAGGTAATAGTACAACTTACAAGGCATAGGTATGGATACAATAATAATAATTATGTACATAACAACACCAATTATTAATATAGGCTGTTTATACACGGCGGTCGGTGCGGCGTCGCCGCACGCCGCCGCGCGGCGTGTGCGTAAACATCGCGGCATTGCGTCGTACCTATTCAAGTTCTAATGTCAGGTAATGCCGCGCTGCAAGCATTTTGAGTGTCATAATATGATTTTAAACTTTATCTTCATTAATGTAGTACAATATAGTATCGCTTGAGAAAGGCGCAGGCGGCCGCGAGGCCGGCTTTCCAAGTTTCTCATGCGATAGTACTATGTATTACAATAATGAAGGTAAAGATTAATATCATAATATTATTATGACACTGAAAATATACTCGCCGCGCCGCTGGGTGTGATTCGGCTCATCCTTCGATCGCGGATTCTTGGAAATCCATTGTTCTGGCGGCCGCTTGGGAGTTGAAGCGTTAAATTGTTAAATTACCTAGCACGCATAGAGTTGTGTTCACTTAGATTTTTTTTAATGTATTATTTAAATTTATCTACCTGATATTTGGGCCTTGGGGTATGACTCATAACAGTCTTAACAAATTGTAATAAGATACGTAGAATAAACGCAGTAATTCGACGCGTAGGGTGGTATGGTCACTAAGTCACTACTCACTAGTTCACTACCACCGACGACCACTTATAAACTCGCGGACTATGACGGAGGTCATCTTGGAGGGTTAATTAATATTTCTAATAACAATACGAGATCAATAATTACCACTCAAAATGTTGACAATTCAAATTTCAATGCTCACTGCTCACACCAATGGCACAGTATAGCAATTATATCCCTACAGTAGTGAAACGAATGTACTTGCGCAGAGCAACGGAGGGGTACCCGCGGGGAAGCTTGCGGCGCGGGCCCGCGTACACAAACTCGCGGAGTTTGTGTACCTGCCCGCGCAGGGGTGACGTTGGCGCGTTGTCTACGAGTTTTGTGTTGTAAAACCTTCGATCACTAATATACTTATTGATCGAAGTGTAAAACGATAATTACTTATCTTATAAACAATGGGATATAATATGTTTTCAGAGTCCGGATGTAAATCTGATTCAAAAAACGAAAAGGATTTAAATTTTCATAATTTATATTATCGCCTCACAGTTCACACTAATATTGTGTTGGCCTTGGCGGCATTTATTTGCATATCTATTTTATTGTTTACGTGTTGTAAGAAGTGTAACATGGAGAGAAACAATATAGAACAAATTAAAAATCTGTCAAATACCCTGTTACATACTAATTAGTACCTACCTAGCTAGGTACACAGGGCCATACATCAAAAAATGTTACACTTAGTGTAACATTTTGACCTTTGGACCGCCCTTACCGCGCACGTAATAAGAGCGAGTTTTGAAGTGCTTCTGTTACACCTGACATTATATGATTACTTGTTGTATATTTTATATTATATTCCTAGGAATAATAAAATATTCGAATGCGTCTTAATTATTTTAATCCTTCGTTCGTGGATTCTTGGAAATCTATTGTTATTATATTGTGTCTTGCTCACCGGTGAGCTTATGGGGCTTGATGGGTTAGTGAAATTTTTAAAGCCATACTTAGGTATATTATAAATGCGAAAGTATATCTATCTGTATGTTACCTCTTCACGCCCAAACCGCTGGACCGATTTTGCTGAAATTCGGCATGGAGATACTTTGAGTCCGGGGAAAGAACATAGAACACTTTTTGTCCTGGAAAAATGTACGGTTCTCGCACGATAAACGAGTTTTGGCACAATGAAGTTGCGGGTATCATCTAGTAGAGAAATCATCTAAAAATAAAGTTTCATCAAAATAAAGTTGAAATCATCTAAAAATAAAGTTTCACGTAAATATCGATTAAACAGATTAAATGATAACATTACAAGCACAATATTTAATTTTTATTTTATTTCCCGTTTCGTGGCAACCCTGGCATATCTGCTCGGTACCTACACCGGTGGCGGCATCGTGCGACATCAAAGGCGTTTCGTTACTGTAGGGATATTGCTATACTGTGCCAATGGTGACACATTTCTGATTTCACACAGCCAATACAACTATATAAAACTCCTACAAACAAGCGATACTGCGATTCAGGAGCACCTCAGCGAAATCTAATGAATACATCGTGTAACTAAAACTATATGAACAACAATCGGATTTCGGACAAGCGATAGCGCCGACAGAGCGCCTCAATGACATATAGTGAAGACAATATAAAACTATTTTTTATACAATTTAAATTGGCACTAATTATAGTTTATCTACTAGGTAACTAAAAAGAGTGAAATTATTATTTTTAACAAAAAATTAAAACCGACTTCCAAGGTAAAAACAATAATAACATTCTTATAATAATTATGAACTAAAAACTAAAAAGTATTAAATAATTTTCCTCTCTAAATGTGCCTTTTTCCGAATTCAGCTAAACCTCAACTATTTCTGTACTCAACCTTCATAATTTTGAAGTCGGTGCCAGTTCCATAAGTTTCAAATTTTCTGTCAAAGAAAATATAAAGATTCAGCTATATCTGGTACCGACTTCAAAATGATGAAGGTTGAGTACAGAAATAGTTGAGGTTTAGCTGAATTCGGAAAAAGGCACATTTAGAGAGGAAAATTATTTAATACTTTTTAGTTTTTAGTTCATAATTATTATAAGAATGTTATTATTGTTTTTACCTTGGAAGTCGGTTTTAATTTTTTGTTAAAAATAATTCATTCCACCATCGATATGATATAGTGGATATTAAATGATAGATTTGAGACTTACAAAACAAGAAGAAAAGGTTAGGGAAGGGTCAAGTGTCAACCTTTTCTTTCTGATATCAATATCAGTCTTCTAATCATTTAATACCTATTGCTTTGTATGTCTCAAGCCATTGCATTATAAAAGACTGTGGTTGTCTGGTTTGGCACACCAAGAAAATAAAATTAGTGAAAGTAGCGTGTATTAACGGTAGATGATTTTTTGGGAATTCATTTTCATTGATTATTCCATAGGAATAAGACATTTTTCCTAACTAGAATGTGTTAATCCAAGATGTCAGGTAACTCCATGACAGATTTTATCAAAATCGCACCAACCGTTTAAGGGGGGTATTAGATTATCATTTATATTGGATCCTAGATCATTGAGTCATTTATATTGGATAATGTAATATAGATAAATGATTCATTTCTTCCTTGAACATAGATTTTTGACGTTTGCTGAGAGATTGGATCCAATACGGTCATAGAAATTGGTGTTGCCAGTTATTTAATATAAAAAAAGAGTTTTTAATTTCTTGTTCGTTAATATGTTTCAAATAATGTAATGTAATTCTTTTTCTAATTATATACTTGAATAATCTTGCTGAAATAACATAAAAGAAGCCATATTAAAAATGACGATGTCTTTTGAGAAATCGAATTCTCTGAAATCTAGTAACACTGATGTCAATACCTGTCAGTGTTAGCGCTCCCATTGGCTATTGAAACCACATATATGACGTAAAATAGGATCAATGATAAATGATAATGTAATATGCAGATATGATCAAATGATCATTTTTATTTTATCCTATAAATGATCCAATATAAATGATAATGTAATACCCCCCTAAGTGACAATTATGTTTTTGTTTCAGTAATTGCTTGTAAACCCACATTTCCTTCTTACCTGCCAGCACTTCTACCAACTGATCAAGTATTTGACTTTGATGAGTTGGAGTACCACTTTCAAGTTGCCAACAGAACAGAAGATATGCCCGCTGATAAGAAAGGTAAATTAATTATTATACTAGTAGTTTTAACTTGTAAGCAGAACCAGCTATGAAATCTGCTGGTATTTTTTAAGGGGGCGACTATCCCAAAATTTTCGATTTTATAATTCATTTTTAGGGTTCCGTACCCAAAGGGTAGAAACGGGACCCTATTACTAAGACTTCGATGTCTGTCCGTCTGTCTGTCACCAGGCTGTAACTCGAGAACGGTAATAGCTAGAGAGTTGAAATTTTCACAGAATGTTGCCGCTATAACAACAAATACTAAAAACATAAAATTAAATTAAGAAATTTAAAAAAAACCCCGCCAAAATCTTTAAAAAGTAAATATTTATTGACTTTAAGTTTAAATAATTCCTAAGAGTAAAGTAATATTTTAATCCATAAATGTTGTCAAGGTGTGTCGGGGGACCGCCAGTAAACTACCACAACAGCGACTTGCATTTTGTGTCGCCATAATAGTCGCTGATTCTCTCGATTCGGGTCGTTCTGAACTGACCCTTAAACTATAATTAATAATAATGTTATGTGAAATCAAACATCTACATTAGCGATCCCCCGACACACTTTGACAACATTTATGGACTAAAATATTACTTTACTCTTAGGAATTATTTAAACCATAAAGTTATTATACCTATCGGAATAGAGAAACAAAGGCCTGAGCAAGCGAGATGTCACTACAGAAATACTACGTGGTAGAAAGAGAAGCGTGATTTGAGGTTGCATAGCTTTTTTTTCATCTGTTTGACAGTCTGTCTGACCCTGGGCCGATCGTTGTCAATTTGGGCTCTCAGAAAAATTGTGATTTTAAGTTAAATAATGAATAATTTTTAGAAATACTGCTCTAGAAACATGGTTAAATGTTTGTGGAATGATTCTGGATCCACACATCGAAAAAACTCGGACAAATATTCATTTCACAGGTGAATTATTCTACATCGACAGGACCTAGTTTTAAGTTTATTTTTGCCAATTCCCTACGAGTTATTGGTATTGGTTATAATAATTCACTTCTTTAAATGGTTCATTATATGGAAAACATAACTTGACTAGCCATGGTGCACAATTTAAGGATATTTTGTGTAAACAATTTTCATCTATTTTACACTAGGGCTGCATCAAGTTATCGATAAGCAAAGAGAATATAATCACTACGTACTAATTATCTAGGAATGTTGAAATGATAACATACTCATCCGTAGTTTATAATTAGTTTAAGTATATTAATATACTATCATACATAATTTATCGTTTTTAAGGTTCTGCACCCAAAGGGTAAAAAGTCCAGTAATAGTGGGGTCCCGCAGCCCGCTCTACTACTAAGACTTCGTTGCCTGTCCGTCTGTCCATCCGTCCGTCCGTCTGTCTGTCTTCAGGCTGTATAACAAGAACCACTATAGTCATAGACTTCTGAAATAACGTATGTCATCGGTCACTTTGGTTAAAGCAGTCACAGTACTATGCCCCGGACGAAAGCCAGATTGGAAGGGACTAAGCAGACCATTGTAATTAATGAATGAATTTAATTGCTGGTAAACAAGGCGCTCAAGTACCTTCGATAGGAATGGGAGAACGGAAATGGGTCGGAAGTCAAAAGGTAAGGTAGGACATTTGATTTTGGGAATGGGAATAACTGCAGCTTTGCGCCAGCAGCTGGGAAATGTGCTGAAACTGAGGGAGAAATTAAATATATGACAGAGGACGGGGAGTACAACGGGTGAACTGAGAATAATCATTTTTCGGCTAATGCCGTCAACACCCTCAGCGTTCGATTTAATGCTAGTTATGGATTTCTCAACTTCCTGGATAGTAATAGGTTTAAAAACGAAAGGAGAAAGCGGGGGGTCAGGTGTAGGAGAATGTAAAATGGCATTTAGGGACTGCTGTTTGACGGAGGCCGGTATAGGACAGGCAGAAGTGAGATGACGATTAAGGCCATCAAGATCAAGGTTAGGTGAGGGAGAGGGCTTTGCTTTTCCGATACCCAAGGAGTTGAGAAATGACCATACCTTTGCTGGATCACCATTAGAAACAGATGAGTGGATATGGCGACGCTGTGCATCCCTGCACAAGCGGCTGCATCTGTTACGAAGCTCCTTGTATTTGTCACGATTCTGATCAGTAGGGTTATTTTTAAATTTAGCTTTGGCAGCATTTCTTTTGGCCATAAGGCCCTTAATCTCATCTGACAGCCACGGTGCAGGGAGATGTTTTAACTTCACGGGACGTAGAGGAGCATGTAAATCAAAAATCTGCAATAAGAGGTGGTTGAAGCTATCCATCTTCTCATCCGCAGTGGGTGCATTATATACCACGTCCCAATCAATAGCTGCAAGATTCTCAAGAAATTTGGCAGTGTCAATTAAATTATAGTTGCGTTGCATTATAATACGGGGCTTTGGTTTAGGATATCGAATTTTATAGGAGAGGAATATGAGGTCATGGTAGGAGAAGGCTTCGGCGTTAAATTGCCCATGTGTGTTTACATGATCAGGCGAGGATACAATCATGAGATCGAGTAGGGAAGGTGTACAATTTGGAAAAAAGTGCGTTGGGTTAAGTGGAAGGATATGAAGATCAAGGGAGTTAATTATGGACCGGAGTTTGAAGGCACGGGCTAAGTGTAGATTGTCTTTATTTACTAAGCAAGTGTTAAAGTCGCCCATAACGATTGTGTGATTGACAGAGGTGACATACTTTTCCAAAAGGACTTCGAACTTATGGAAATAGTCTATTTGCAATGAGGGGCTATAGAACACACCAAGCAGTAATTTTAAGTGACCGAATAAAACTTATATCAATAAATGTTCAGAGGATTCCGAATAATCAGTGGGAATAAATATTATTTCATTACTTTTTAAAGATTTTGGCGGGGGTTTTTAAAATTTCTTAATTTAATTTTATTTTATGCTTTTTAAACTTGTGCATAATAATTCCTATCCAGTGGATCATATCCCAATGAATACCATCTATAAAATATGTCCTCTTGGATGAGGCCGTCAATATGAGCCCAAACATTACACCTCCACTTTGGGTTCATACGGAGCTCGGCTCCTATAGAATCCAGGTGATGCTGCAGCAGTAGCATGCAAATATTTACTGTTTATCTACGTATTACTGATTGTCGCAATTAAAATGAGCCCAAACACGAAACCTCTGCTCTAAGTTGGTGAGAAGTTGGGTATCCGGTATCCTATTGATTACCAGGTGATGCTGCAGCATCAGTTCAACATTCCAATAATGTATATTATATTCACCAGTGTCACGAACCAGAATGCAAAATATAAAACCCATCAAACGACTGCAAGTTGCTAATCGGCCTATCACGAAGCAGATAAACCGCGATATTTCAGTAATGAGCAGACTGATGATGATGAACTATAACTAAGAACACTCTCGATCAAATCAGCTTTCAAACGAAAAAAACTAGATCAAAATCGGTCCACCCGTTTGGATGCTACGATGCCACGGATATGAGCCAGATAAACCCTCATTGTCCAGCACTGAGCAGGCTGATGATGATGAACTATAGCTAAGAACACTCTCGATCAAGTCAGCTTTCAAACAAAAAAAACTAGATCAAAATCGGTCCACCTGTTTGGATGCTACGATGCCACGGACAGATACACACACAGATAAACAGACAGACAGACAGACACGTCAAACTTATAACACCCCTCTTTTTTGTCGGGGGTTAAAAATAAAATTAATATTAAAGGGGGCTCCCATACAACAAACGTGATTTTTTGGCCTTTTTTGCTCTATATCAATAACGGCAACAGGTAGGTACTTAACTTTTTCACAAAATCCTTAGTTATATGTGTACTTTAATATTTAATAATAATATTTAAAAATAAAATAAAAAATTAAGGGCGGCTCCCATACAAAAAACTCAATTTTTTGATTTTGCTCTATAATGGTACGGAACCCTTCGTGCGCGAGTCCTACTCGCACTTGGCCGATTATTATACTTGAAAGTAAGCCCCGAATTGTTTCATTTTCTAAAATTAGATACTACATTATATTTCCAAGAATTCGATCTGAGAAAAACACGATATCTTAAAATTTTCTCGATAGAAAAAAAAAAAACATAAAGATGCATCAAATTTTCACGAATGTTTCATTTATTGCCATAACAGTGCATTGAACTAAGTTAATATTTTAACACATTGTATACAATTCTGTTATTGAGAAACCGACCTAGCGGATTTTTAAAATATTTATCGAGTTATTGAGAAAAACTAATTTGGCGATGAATCCGCGTCGTCCTTTTTCACCTGGCATATGAAAGACGGGCGTGAGTGTGAAGAGAGAAGGAAGATGTTTAATTTTTTGGGTTGGTCGCCCTCTTAATCTATATTTGTTTGATATTCGAGAAAATTGCTCACGCGTTAAGGCCCCATAAAACTTTTACATGATTTTAAAACTTGAGGAACAGAACATGTTTTTTTTTTTGTTAATTGTTTATCTTGCAATTAGTGCTCGAACTATGAACAGATTTGTTGTGTGGTTTATAATGGTTGATGACTAATAAATGTTTTTTTTTTTCAGAAAACTCAGATAACGAAGGTGACAACGGGGGTGACAATGAGAATGCAAATAATTCACAGTCTGAGACTCAAGACGCACCATTGGGTTCCAGTCCGGATAGGAATAAGAGTGGTGGATAGCTGTTAGCTGCACAATGTTAGGAATATAAGCTTAAATAAAGATATTATTTTATGCACACTTTTTTATTATTGAGAAAACTAGCTGTCCCGGCAAACGTTTCTTTGCCATATTTTAAAAAGTATATCGCCCATATTATTTTATTGAATTAGTGACTAAAAATATGTCACCATGGCAACGTCCATCGCTATCCCGTGACCCGCGTCGCATAAAAAATGGTCGCTCTTTATCTATACTAATATTATAAAGCGGAAGAGTTTGTAAGTGTTTTTGTTTGTTTCTTTGAACGCGCTAATCTCAGGAACTACTGGTCCGATTTGAAAAATTCTTTCAGTCTTAGATAGCCCATTTAGTAAGGAAGGTATTTTGTTGCGCTAAGAATAAGAGGAGCGAAGAAATAGAGGAAAACGGGGAAAATTATATGAAATTGCTTATTATCTTAACTACTGCATTGAGATGTATGGAGTTGCTATTGCCAACAAAAAACATGTCGTACTTGAGGAATGCGCGGGGTCAGAGGCGGGGCGGTGATGGCTATAGAATATCAGTACCGCAGAAGTGACAAAGTTTTGTGCCTACACTCGAACGAACGCAGACTCTATTTGAATAGGTGGATAAAATAAAACAAAGATTTTTAATAAACATTATTCAAAGCTTTTATTCAACTTTCTCTGTATATTATTATGTATATAATATTATTAAATATATTAGTACATATTATTATGTAAGTTCGGGTGGAATTTTTTAACTTAATTTCGAGGTATGTATGTACATATTATAATATTTTAACCGATTGAGCTGAAATTTTGTATACACGTTTGGTTTGAATGACAATGCACGATACAGTATATTGTGACATCACCATAAATTTAAAATGGCCGACCATCCAAAATAGCGGAATAGTTAAATTTTCTATGCCGTCCTATAATAACAGTATGTATATTAAATGAAAGAAATTTTTGAGAATAACTCTAAAACGAATGTAATGTCTTTCTACATCCAATATGGCAGCTCATCTAAGATAGGGGAATACAAACAAAGTTTCGTTTATTTCTGCATGACTAAAGAATTGGATTTCAGTAAAACTTAAAAATAGTTAAGTGAAATTCAACTTTTAAGTCATGCGGAAATAAACGAAATAATAATACCTAAGTATAATAAGTCGCTAAATATAGACATGGTTTTTTCACTAATCAACATCAATTACGATTCCTCAAGGACATAGAAGTTAATTAGATTTTTTATATATAATAACGGGGCAAACGAGCAAACGGCTCACCTGATGGAAAGCAACAACCGTCGCCCATGAGCACTCGTAACGTCAGAAAAGCTGCAGATGCATGGGAATATGCCTTCTTCTTAAAATGCTTTTGGCGATAGTTCGTTCCACAGTTTTGCAGTGCGCAGAAGAAAGTTATGCTGGATTGGCACAGCACATGCAGCAAGTCACTAGTCGAATCGCCTGTCCAAGCCGAATCGCCACCCCATTTACACATTCTCCAAAAATCGTCTGTGACTAGTTCATTCTTGCCATTTAGACGGTCGATTTTCGCCGTGCTGCGTAAATCGTGCGGCTTTAGTCACCCGTGTAAATCCAGCATTACAACGTATTACCTCCTAATTTAGAAGTCGGTCAAAAACCAAAATATTACATAAGTACCAACATTTTGCAAAACCATTACAGCAGCTTGGGCGTGAAGAGGTAACAGACACAGAGAGAGACAGACAAATAAACGGACGGTCAGACAGACGGACAGACAAACAGATGGACAGACAGACCGACAGACGGACGGATAGACAGACAGACAGACACACTTTCGCATTTATAATAATTATATTACAATAAGTATCCAGGATCAAAAGTCCACTACATACTTACCTTATTTAAATTTCTTAAATATTTATAAATACAATAATTGTTATGTTTGCATGTATAATTTAAACGTTATACCGTATTTATAATTTATATTACCAAAATATAAACTCGTCTACGTGAATAATTCATTCATCGTCGTCTCATCATAGATATCTGTATTCTGCCTACATTCCCCTCTGAATCTACTACTCTATGACAATGCGAAATTGCGCGCGTCTTCGCCTAGTAATTGAATGTGCGTATTTTAATTTAAAATAATTAAATAAGAATACTAACCGGTGAAATGCTATGCCGTCGCATTTGGAAGTGTTTTTGGAATTATTTTAACAATATCTTAAGACACACCAAGGCATTTTTGTGACTTTTATTTTGTTTTTTTATAATTGTCATACGTCAAGTGCGCAGAAGAGCTCGCGGCCGACTAAGTGCACTGCGGCTATATAGCGTCTCTTGAACGTGACCAAGCATTGCGTTGCGGTGTCAACTCCATACATCTCAATGAACTACTGGAGCTATTTTTATGTTATTTGGCAAACTTGAAGAATAGACCACGTGAAGGGACATAGGCTATTTTTGCGGAAAAATGTACGGTTGCGTGAAATTCCTAAATTACGCGGGCGAAGCCGCGCGGAACAGCTAGTAGACAAATAATTTGCAATAAAATAAAATTGCAACTATAATTATTAAAGATCTAAGCTATCCTATCTTTCAAGTTGGAAAAAAACAACATTAAAATCGGTTAAGTAGTTTAGGAATCCATCGCGGAAAAACATCGTGACAGGAGATTTATATATAGAGAAAATATACAAATTCTCTGTTCTTATTAATGATGAAAAATAAATATATTCTGTATTGCTACTGAATAATAGATGGCGCTGTACACCTTTTGTATTCTACAAAATATATATCGTACTACCCTCTACAATTTATGTGCTCCTAGTACTTTCAATGTTATCATTACAAAATTGGTTTAAAATACTGTCACAATGCAACATTTTATTGAAACCTGCAGATTCGATGCACCTCAAATTTCCTTAAAAAAAGGCGTGCATAAAATAAAATCGGCGGGTAGAAAGTAAAATGTTGCATCTGTGCCTGCAATGTTGCAGCATTGGTCATATATTTTCGTTGTAAATTTTAGAGTGGGTTGCACGAACTAACTTTGACTTTAACTTTGACAACAGTGCGAAATGTCAAATCTCTGGTTAAAGTTAAATATGGCGTCCAAACACCTGTCATCTCATACAACATCTGTCAAATTTTCCGGTTAAAGTTAAAGTCAAAGCTAAAGCTAAGGACGCCATATTTAACTTTAACTTTAGCTTTAGCTTTAACTTTAACCACGCCTCTGGTGCAACGCAGCCTTAAAGAATCTTGTAATGAAAATATTTATAGTACCGAGCACATAAATTGTAGAGGGTAGTACGATATTAAATGTCAAACACAAAAGGTGTGCAGCGCCATCTATTGTTTAAAGCAATATTGAATATATTTATTTTTTAAAGACAATAGATGGCGCTGCACACCATTTATGTTCTACAAATATAGAACTACCCTCTACAATTTATGTGCTCCTAGTACTTTCAATGTTTCTTTACAAGATATGATAAAATTTACAACGAAAATTACTGACCATTCTGCACACAAATGCATTTTACTTGATGAAAAATCAATATATTCTATATTGCTACTGAACAATAGATGGCGCTGCACACCTTTTGTGTTCCACAAATGACATACATTATATTAATACTTTCATTACAAGATTCGTTAAAATTATTTACAACGAAAACTGACCAATGCTGCACACATGACACATATGCAACATTTTATTTTCTACCTGCCGATTTTATTTTATGCAAACCTCTTTTCTTTTCATTTTAGATTGAAAAATCAATTTTTTCTATATTGCTATTGAACAATAGATGGCGCTTCACACCTTTTGTGTTCCACGAATATCATACTACCCTCTTTACACACAATTTATGTGTTCCTGGTACTTTTATTGAAATTTTCATTACAAGATTTAAATTTAAAACGAAAATTGTACCATTGGCACACAGTTTTTTTTTCAGTTTGTAGATTTGTGACTGTGAGTGTCGAGTAGTAGGTTAGTAAAATAAGTGTGGGTTAATAAGTATTTTAATGTTTTATTTGTTATTTAATCTTACAATAAAAAAATCACTTGAGGGATGCAGAATTGATGACTGGCATCGCTTTAATGCCATCCCTGTTTACAACTGTCACTTGGAAATTGGGGAGGCTGACAAACAAGCGTCTGTGGACTTCTTGAACACACTTCTTGAGAATTTCATATGCCTCCTCCTCTGTGGCATCTGCAAAGAAAATAAGGGCTTTTGTAAAGTTCAGAATATCTTCAAAATATCCACAATAATTGGTAAATAGTTAACATATCAACTCCCAAGCGGTCAAATTCGACAACGTAAACAATAGATTTTTCAAGAATCCACGATTGAAGGATTAATTTGTGAATTCAGACTTCAATCATTATACATCGATAAATATAATTTAATGAATATGTATTTTTTATTAATGCCCCAGCCCCCATCCCAGTTCTGAGGTAAGATTTCAAATACAATGTTTAGAAACAAGACATTTGTTTAGTTAAGTTAGGTATAGGTCTATTTAGACCTATACCTAACTTTGCAATGGACTCATATTAGGGATAGTGCTGGATCATAAAGATTTACTTTATATAATTATACCTAGTGAGCAAAACAGACAATATATTGTACACTATACAATTGTGATAATAATAATAGCTATACCTTTTTTGTGATAACGATCCATGATACTTAAACTCAGGTAACCTCCAAAGCCGTGAGCACAGAACGGCACTTTAACACTTGATGCCAGGTAATCCATAAAATAAAGTTCAGGACCATTCTCTTTGTCGTAACCACCCATTAATAAGTTCACAAAGTAAGGAGACTGAAAAAGAAGTATTTATTATTACATGTTCCAATTTTAGAATTAGAAGAATTAGAAATATTATTAATTTCTAGGGACAAAATTACAGGACTATTTACATGCCTAAGTATTTATTTGCTTCCAAAATAATGCACTGGCCATTTTTCATGTCAAACAATCAGATGATCACACCAAGACATTGTGTACTATTCAAATGCAGGAATCAATCCCACAACCTTATGTGGCATGAGCTAAGCACGAAATCACGTATACATTCTAAATAATGTCACATTATTCAGAATTTTACTGACTTGATGAGACAGTTAATCCAGCAATCCCCAAACGGCAGCCGGCTGCCGCATAACAATAAAAAATTTATTGTGTCTGGCGTCTGCAATACCCATGATGGAGGTATTAAAAAGTTTTATTCTGTTGATGTACTTACACTGCTTCTTAGATATTCAGCGAGGTTGCGACGAGTAAAGTTGGCGGCCGCGGAAGGTCCTAGCTCGTAGCCGTTGCGCATTTTATACAATTGAATATTCTTGGCGATGTACTCTGCAAACTGTGTCGTGTCGCCTAAGTCCCCTATAATTCCCATCACCAGCCTATCGGATATTTTATAAATCTTGTCTTCATCTGCAACATTTTATACCAGAGCATTATGAGGTGTTTCACGTAATAATTTTACATGTTAGTAATAGTTTACTTGGAGAGTATAACACGATAAACAACAAGAGTAGTTAGTTGTGGTGGAATCTTACCATCTTTCATGACCATAATACTGTGGCTTGTGGTCTGATCGGCCGCAATCATGACGAAATCATTGCACTGAATTCCCAGTAAACACTGTAAGTTAATATTCGACATCTTTTCGAATAAACTTTAAAATAAAAGGATTATTTGCAAAACTAGCGGCTTGATGACAAATGACATAGCATTTCACAAATGTCAAAAGCATAACCTAAAAGTTGTCAAATCATTCCACAGATTATAAATAACTGGTCACATTGGTACAAAAAAGGACAAGGGTGACCGGTGTAGGGAGTAGGGACCCGCGTCCGTGTGACGTGTCAGTGTCACGTGTGAGTTGTGACGTCCGACGTGTCCCGTAGGCCGTAAAGCGCTTATTCCATTTCACTAAATTTAGATATCTAAATGATTTAGTGACTATATTTAGTTAAGTGGAATAACATTTAGAAAGTTAGTAGTTACTAAATGTTATTCCACTTGACTAAATTTAGTCACTAAATCATTTAGATATCTAAATTTAGTGAAATGGAATAAGCGCTTTAATCAATCATCAATGTAAATTTGATTTGACATTGATCATTATTGATCTATATGGTTTTATTTTATTTATTAATATACTCCGAGCGCCTCCCAAGTCCCAACCCAAGTATAAGTTATAACTTATAACCAATTTGCGTTGCGAGGGTCTAGAGAAATCTAAAGACCATACAGAGCCAGAGCCCAGAGGTACTCAGAATTCAAAAATATTCTCTTTGGTCTATTAGGATTAGGAACTTATCTAAAGAAAAAACAAATGTCAAAATAAATTCAAGCGAAGAAGAAGAAGACAAAGACAAACAAAAACTTATGTAAATTCGTACATATCACAGATTACTAGTTTAACAATTAATATATACTTGTAATCTGTGTAGTATATATTTGGTACATATTTCGTGAATAAAATATAACATTTTTATGTGTGAAATGTGATAAAATTAAATAAATATGTTTAGAAAAATTGCTGTTGGTATTTCTGGGGGAGTAGACAGTGCTGTAGCTGCACTTTTATTAAAAAGAGCTAGTAAGATAACCTCTCTTTTCTTAATTACTATTTTAAACTAAATCTTGCAATTCCTAAGTGTTTATTATTATTTTTAGATTATCAAGTGGAGGGTGTGTTTATGAGAAATTGGGACAGTAACTATGAGTCCGGTTTATGTTCTGACGAAAAGGATTTTGAGGATGCTTCGTTTGTTTGCCGTAAGCTCGACATTCCCTTGCACAGAGTGTATTTCATAAAAGAGTACTGGAACGAAGTGTTTGCCGTACTGCTTAAGGAATACGAGACTGGCCTTACGCCTAATCCTGACATTTTGTGCAATAGATATATTAAATTTGATAGCTTCTTTGAACATTGCAGGAATAACTTAGCTGTTGATGCAATAGCAACAGGGCATTATGCAAATACCTCCTTTGGTCCTTATCTGGAACATTACAAGGACAATGAAGGTATTCCCTCGCACACATTTCAATACCAATAAATTCCAAAATTAAAAAGACACTCATTTAAATTTACCTTACTTTACTTTTCCAGAAGCAAAACTTCTCCAACCCCTAGACCTATACAAGGATCAAACATTTTTCTTGTCCCAAGTAAAACAGTTTTCACTAAGAAAATGTATGTTTCCCTTGGCAAATCTACTCAAGAGTCAAGTGAGACAAATAGCTCGGAAAGAAGGACTGTTGAGGGTAGCTGACAAAAGAGACAGTACTGGAATCTGTTTTATAGGAAAGAATAAATTTAAAAATTTCATTGAAGATGTAAGTACCTTCCAAAGGATACACTGTAAAAAATATATTATTATTTTAAAAACATAATATTTACTTTAAAAATTATTTTTCAGTTTATTCAAACAAAAACTGGACAATTTATAGATATTGAAAATGGAAAAGTAGTTGGGGAACACAGTGGTATACATAAGTGGACTGTTGGACAGAGATGTTGCCTTAAAGACTGGAAAGATGCCTATTTTGTGTTCAAGAAAGATATGACAACAAATAATATTTATGTTGTAAGTATTTAAACAGTCCATTCACTATCCTGCATTGCAGTCCTGTTGCCATGCAGTCCGCTGGCTTATGCAGGATAGTGAATGGACCCTTTTAGTTCATAGGGTTTTAAAATATTAGCTTATTGGCCATTGCACTCATTGTTTCTGATGGATTAAACTCTAATTAGTGTGTTTCTTGTTTGTATAATAAAAGGGTTATGTTTAAATATTCTATTTTTTGCCTTTTGTATATACTTAGATTAACTTAGAATGAATGAAGCATAACATGACATTTTGGAAATTATTTCAGGTTCCTGGTACAAAACATCCTGCTTTGTGGAACAACATTTGCTTTACAGAGACTCCTCATTGGATTTGTCAAATGCCAGTAGAAATTAAAGAAAATCATGTTCTTCACTGCTATTTTAGATTTCAACACACAAAGCCATTGGTGTCATGTAGAGTAGTAACTAATTCTGAAGGCCTAACTATATTACTTGATGAACCCTTGAGGGCTTTGACTGAAGGTCAATATGCTGTGTTTTATAAAGACGGTGAATGTTTAGGTAGTGCTAAGATGAAAAGCATTTGTCATAATTTGAACTTTTAAGATGTTACTGTAAATAAATTAGTTAAATAAAGTTGATACTTTTTGTTAATCTTTTTTTTTTGTTTGCTCCAGCAAAATAGATAGATCAATCTATCTATTTTTCTATATAATATTTGCAAAATAAGTATCTATTTTTGTATATATTCCTCGTAAATACTTTTGTCTGGCTAGAACTAGAACAGCCTTTCCAAAGTGGGTGATTACGCCCATTTGTGGGCGCTGAAGATATAAAAAAGGGCGGTGTGGGGCCCAGAAAAAAATGAGTCCTTAAAGTGGGTAGTAGACAAAATAAGTTTGGGAGCCTCTGAAGTCTGAAGTCTGAACTAGAATCAGTCCAAACTGATGTCAAATTCCTTTGCCCAAATGAAAAAAAAAATTGACATCAGCTGTCTTCTTCTTCTTCTTTTTTTATGGCGGCCTCAGTGAGTTGCCAATGTCAGAGTGATTTTGGGTAGACTTTGCTCTATTATTGCAGGTCTGGTGAAGAAACAAGGTACAGTATCTAATAACTTAAATTCTGTTGAATATATCTAAAACAAACACAAGCTGTCAATTGTCAAATTTCTAGCTGTCAATTTGACACATGGCAGGCCGCAACTAGCTCTGTGGCCGCAACCCAAATATATACTTGTAATCTGTGCCGCAACCAAATATATACTAGTAATCTGTGGCCGCAACCGTATTATTGTTATTCTTGTTTGCCAAGATCTAATTCGTTTTGGCAATAAAACTGTGGTTATAATAAATGTCTTAAACCTAGAACAAACGAGAAATGTAAAATTGTATTAAGTAATTCATCATAAAGCTCTATGTTTTAAGTTAGCGGTACTAATAAAAGTGGTTTAAAAATGTCTATACCTCCAGTAAATTTCACCGTTCCTCCGCCGCACTTAGGAGTTCCTCCGCCAATCGCACCAGTTGCCGGGCCTTCTTGGGATGACCCGCCTCTTCCACTTCCCATTTACAACCATCCTCCCCCGTTTCCGCCGCCAAACGTTCCGGCAGAATTTCCTCATCCCTACTTGCCTCCCGTACCATTGAACGTTCCTCCTCCGACTCACTATCCGCCACCGGTACCTACCTATACACCCCATGGGGCGCATAGCTACCCATACCCAGATGCACGTTACCAGAGCCCAAAACATCCCTATGCTCCAAGACATTCTTCATGGGAACCTAAATCCGCGTCCGAGAGCTTCGATCCAAGCAAAAGTCTACGAAGGAGATATTCCCCTTCAGAGAGGAGACACGAGAGAGACAGAAGTTACGAGAGGGAGAGAAGAGCCAAGGAACATAGACATAGAGAATATTATAGATCTAGCCGGAGCCCGAGTTCTAGTCGTAGACATAGTAGAAGTCCTTCGAGACACAGCTACAGAGATAAAGAGGAATATTACAGAGAGAAATATTATAGAGATAGAGAGAGATATTACGAGGAGAGAAGGAGACATGAATATGAAAGAAGAAGGAGTCCATCTCATTACAGTGATCACAGAAGAAGTCACAGTAGGAGCTATGACAGGAGGCACTACAGATCTCCGGAGCGCAGACACTCCCGACACCCGGAACCTCATTACTCTCACAGACATAGATCACCATCCTCCAGAAGCAGATCTGAAACACAGAAGCCCATGACTGATAGAGAAAAAATATTAGAGGATTTTAAGTATGTATTACCATTGTCACTTGACACTTATTCATAACAGCAATTTGAATGAAATACCTAGATCGTGGAAATCGCAGACACAATGGATTTTCAATTGTTTGTGCGCGGCAGCAGGGTGCCGCTTGGGGATTGATGGGTTAAAAAGTTGTTGTATAAGTATTTTTAAATAAATTTACATTTTTAACCCATACTTTATATGTCTGTTTTAACATGACATTAATTTAACTTACAAATAATTACAGGAAAAACTACTGTAAGACATCAGAAGACTTTATAAGAAAGATGGAGAAATGGTCTAAAGAACACAATTCAGATGAGGAAGAAGTAAGTTTTGTTAATTATTGAGTGAGTTTAAAATAATTCAGACTTAATCTTTCAGGCCCCGCGCGAGCACCGCTGATCGCGAGAATAAAATAATACAATGGGAATTCCTAGAACCTCCGATCGAAGGATTAAAGTTTAAACTTATTTATATAAAACATGTTTTATTTTTTAGAATCCAAAAATGTGGTACCGAAGTTCACCAGCGGAACTTTATTACAAAGCTGTAGAAAGGGGTGTGGAACAAACAAGCAAATTGGAGAAAATATGTGAGAAATTCCACAAAACATTAATAGAAAGGGGAAGGAATGCCAGACCAGAGAAAGATGAATTGCCTCCACTGAAGTTGAAAAGTAAAGTGTGCAAGCATGGCAGTAAGTACATATTATATTATTTCCATTGATCTACTAATACCTAAAATCAAAATACAACTTTCTTATAAACTTTTCCACATTATAAATGCTTTTACAGTAGTTTATAATAATATCAAGATTGGTTTTGGATAACTTCTCATTAGGTATATTACTAGATAGTTTGAACAAAGGTAGATAGATAAAATAAAAAATAAAAGTAATCGAAAATGTTGCCTGCTTCATAAAATTTGCTTTTATTTTCGGAAAATGTATAAATTTTGCATCAATGTTCTATTAAAAATAGTTTAGGCTGCGTTGCACCAGAGGCGTGGTTAAAGTTAAAGGTAAAGTTAAGGTTAAAGTTAAATATGGCGTCCTTAGCTTTAACTTTAACCGGAAAATTTGACAGATGTTGTATGAGCATATGGGGTGTTTGGACGCCATATTTAACTTTAACCAGAGATTTGACATTTCGCACTGTTGTCAAAGTTAAAGGTAAAGTTAAAGGTAAACTTAAAGTTAAAGTCAAAGTTAGTTCGTGCAATCCACTCTTATTCTTATTTTAAGTATTATTATTTTAATTATAACCAAATAAAATTGAGAATTCTTATAAGTAAGGTAAATGACTAGTAGATTGGACAGTACCAGTCATTGGAAAAACCACAAAAACACAATATTTATTAATGTTGCTTTAAAAATTTCCTGTTTTTAAAGTAAAAAAACGCCTGTTTTTTAAAAAAAAGCAATCAGTTTTCAAAGCAACATTAATAAATATGGTGTTTTTGTGCTTTTTCCAATGATTAGTACTGTTCAATCTACTAGTCATTTACCCTAGTAGGAGTTCATTTAGAAATTCGTATAGCATACACATGAAACATACTGCAATACATTTTATCCTATCTTCTTTCTTTGATATCACAGTATCTGCTATAACTCCATACTTTCAGAAGTTGAAACAAACAAATTTTGGCATTACAGTATAAGTATTTGTTTGTAGCTTGTTTTTATTACGAAGCATAATATTATGTATGGCTTGTTTATCATATTATAATTATGTAAATGTTGTAATATATTTTACTTAGTTTTTTGTTTTCAGTGGATGACAAGAGTTCATCATCATCTTCATCAGAAAGTGACGGATGTATTGATGACGAGAGCTTACAAGGTTACACTGATAGAATTTTGTTAGAGCTACAACGTAAACAAAGTCATCCAAGAAGACTGCACCCAGAACTATGGTAATAGTATAGAAAATTGAAAATTATGAATTATATTTCCATTGTTAATTCAATAAGCGTTTTTAAGTTTATGACTCATGAAACAGCTATAATAATACTAGCTGTTGCCCGCGACTTCGTCCGCGTGGACTTCAGTTTATAGCGCGCGGTGTCAACAAAATTGTTGTCAAATTTAAAAGCTTTTTGGAACCCTAGTACCCCTTAAATCAAAATACCCAAAAACAGCTGTGCTGTGTGCACATAATATTTCATTATTTTAAATTAAACTTTATTTATGCCAAATTTTAATACTTCCATTACACAACTTTACCCATAAAGTATAATTTATCATTGGTAGGTTTAAGGTTACGTTAGGTCACTGCGTAGATAAAGTACTGAGTAGTGAGTTATATAAAAGCGTGTAAAACAATCTAAAGAATCGAAAAATATAACTTGAGATGGTACCACCCCTTATAGAAACACGTAAGAGCAAGCGATAACGCGATGTAGACGACTCTTAGCGCCATCTGTTATGCATTTTTGGAACTAACCTAATTTGAACAAATTTACGCATAAACACCCCCTTACAAGTTACAACCCCATTTTCCAGTTAAAATGTAGCCTATGTCCTTTCTCAGGCTTTAGACTATATGTGTACAAAATTTCATTACAATCGGTTCAGTAGTTTTGGCGTGAAAGCGAGACAGACAGACAGACAGACAGAAATACTTTCGCATGTATAATATTAGTATAGATAACATAATAGCTGTTTCACACAAAATTGTCTCGAAAGACTCTATCGCTACATAACCTTGCTGGTGGCAAGTGGAAGGTAGGAAAGTGTTGGAAAATTGTTATTGAAAACATTAAACCACGTCTTGGCGCTTTGTGTCTGTGAAATTCTTGCAAATCTCTTTGTCTAATTTTAATTTTGAGAGCTAACAATTTTTTTCGTCTTTTTTATGTCTTACAATTTCGAAGCTAGTATATTCAATCTTAGTTCTTTAAAACCCACACATAATAATATTATGTAACAACAGTATTTACAAAGCCGTCAGAATACATCACGTCGCGTCTTATCCCATGCTAAGTTATTATAAGGAGCGAAACATCATAGAAAGTCATTAATAATAATACCTTTAATTGTGTACCGAATACATGCATACTTTATGCATGTATTCGGTACACAATTTTGTGTCGTATATAGAAGTGATAATCGGCTTTCTTTCGTAGTGTGTGTTTCGTAGCTACTGTCAGATTTTAGAACCAAATTCAAAATGGTTGAAGTATGGGAGTTACGTTTCCTTAGTTTTTAATATTTGTAGACTAATATTTATAATATATCTTCCAGGTTTAACAACACGGGCGAGATGAACGGCGGTCCACTATGTCGGTGCAGCGCACGCGCACGCCGCTACGGCATTCCGCACGGCGTATACGCCGGCGAAACTAAATACCCCAAGTGCGTGTCCACACAGAGCAATATCGACAAGCTGTATCATTATCGGTGAGTACAAGTTGAGTAGAAGACTACTTTTGTAAAAGTTTATTTATATTGAAACTTCAGGAGGTCATACTATAGAAAATCTTATTGGCATAGTATTCTGAAACAAAATTCGTGAGTGCCAACAACAAGTTTACCCTATAAGTAACTACATATCTAAATATACATATGAAACTCAAAGCTGACATGGTGATCTATCAACGCACAGCCCAAACCACTGGACGGATCGGGCTGAAATTTGGCGTGCAGGTAGATGTTATGACGTAGGCATCCGCTAAGAAAGGATTTCGATCAATTATACCCCCAAGGGATTAAAATAGGGACTGAAGTTTGTATATATAATACTTCTAAACGCGAGCGAAGCCGCGGGCAAAAGCTCGTTATTATATAAAATACAGTCTGGACAGGAGATGCAGAGAAATTCGTCTATTGACTTATAGCTGCTTGTCTCTTTAAATAGATTTTATTTACATAACTTTTGCAAGTATAAATCTTTTTTAACATTACCTTATAATATTTTCCAGGATAACAGTGTCACCGCCAACCAACTTCCTCATCAAAGCACCAACCATTATCGCTCATGATGAGCACGAGTTTTTGTTCTCCGGTTTCTCAATGTTCTCCCACTACAAGCTGGCCAAGCTGCCCAAGTGTAAAGTGATAAGGTTCAACATAGAGTATACTATCTTGTATGTTGAAGAACCAGCGCCCCAGAATTTCACTATACAGGAGCTTGATATGTTTGGTAAGTATAAATATCTTGGTGTATTACAATAACTTTAATCCCTCGACCATGGAAAAACAAGACACAATGCCTTTCTATTGTTGTCGCGATCACCGGTGTTCATACCATAAAGTTAATATACCTATCGGAATAGAGAAACAAAGGCCTGAGAAAGCGAGATGTCACTATCAGTAACACTGCGTGGTAGAAAGAGAAGCGTGATTTGAGGTGGCATAGCTTTTTTTTCATCTGTTTGACAGTTTGTCTGCCCCTGGGCCGATCGTTGTTAATTTGGGCTCTCAGAAAAATTGTGATTTTAAGTTAAATAATGAATAATATTTAGAAATACTGCTCTAGAAACATGGTTAAGTGTTTGTGGAATGATTCTGGATCCACACATCGAAAAAACCCAGACAAATATTCATTTCACAGGTGAATTATTCTACATCGACAGGACCTAGTTTTAAGTTTATTTTTGCCAATTCCCTACGAGTTATTGGTATTTTTACATCTGTGTTCACTTCTGTATATGTTTAATTATATGGAAAACATAACTTGACTAGCCATGGTGCACAATTTAAGGATATTTTGTGTAAACAATTTTCATCTATTTTACACTAGGGCTGTATCAAGTTATCGACAAGTTGTGTCGATATGAAAATATTTTTTAGTGAAGTATACTAATTGTCTAGGAATGTTGAAATGATAACATACTCATCCGTAGTTTGTAATTAGTTTAATTATATTAATATACTATCATACATAATTTATCGTTTTTAAGGTTCCGCACCCAAAGGGTAAAAATTAAGTCCTAGTAGTGGGGTCCCGCAGCCCGCTCTACTACTAAGACTTCGTTGCCTGTCCGTCTGTCTGTCTTCAGGCTGTATAACAAGAACCACTATAGTAATAGACTTCTGAAATTTCCACAGATGTAATGTCATTCTACATCCAATACGGCTGCTCATCCAAGATAGGGAAATAGTTGAAAGCACTTCTGCAAGATGGGCATCAAATAAAAGGGCTCAGTAGGCTCATTGAGAGTGAATTGAAAATTAATAGGGTCTAGTGAAGTCGTGTCGTGTCGTGTAGGTACTGATGTCACGTGACGTAACCTGTCGTGTCGAATCGTGTCATGAAATGTCGTGTCGTATCGTACCGGGTTTTAGAAAATGCCCGGTTGAAACCGGTCACCCTTTATGCGCGAGTCCGACTTACACTTGGCCAATTTTTCAGATTTCCTGCTGACCTGGATACCAGAAATTCATGGCTTAAAATAATTAACCGTCCAAACTGGACTCCGAAGAAAAATTCATGCATACTTAATTATGCAGCAAGCATTTTGAAGAAAATTCACATTTTACTTCAAAATTACAATTTTATTATATTATATCTATGCAGTTTTATTTTATCCCATTTTATAATGCCCGCTGTACACTCTCGCCGAGAGCTCTCGGGCGAGAGTCTCGTGCGAGAGCCCCTTGCCCGAGTGCGATCATGTACATTCTCGCTTAGTTCAATCGCAGATAAGAACTCAGAGAAGATTCACCATTCACCATGCATCGAAAGATATCATTGTAATCCGAAGATTTATAATCATATTTAATTTTATTTCTCATAGATGATGACTGATAATGACGTTATTATTGTTATTTTTCTGTTCTACACTGTCCAACGGCGGGACTAGTACTGAAAGACGCGAGAGTGTACAGTAGTGCGCTCGTTTTCCTCGCGAGACCCTTTGTCTCGGGCGCAAAATACCGACAACGGACCGAGAGGGTCCGAGACAGGCGAGTCGAGGCGAGCGCACCCATTTGTACACTCTCGCACTCGGGCCGCCTCGCTGTGTCTCGGCGAGAATGTACAGCCGGCATTATGTTTACAATCTTACAATTATTATTCCATGATCGATATTTTGTCGAATTACAAGATCTTTGTACATCACTGACACGCACACGTAAACATAATTGTATACACAGATGTAAATCAAATTTTGGTTAAGCTTGACAGCTCGGGATTGTTTCTCTATTCCGATAGGTATATTACCTTTATGGTTCATACGGGGCTTGATGAGTTAATATTCACATGAGATATCGCCTGTATGTTTTTAATAATGTATCAACCGTCAACAAATTTGATTTTAGGATACATCGAAGAAATTGATACATTAGGCAGATGACAGGCCTATGTAATTTGGTCGGGCTATATCAATAATAGGCTACTTGACCTAATTTTTTTCTTCATGCTAATCGCTTCATAATCATTCATTTTTACAAAAAAAAAACTAATATTTTAATATTTTACACAGTAGAAACCCATAAAAATGTTTATTGAAAAATATGCCTCTTAAATGGCGCCGAAAACACTGTCCGCCATGGTGTGACGTCATACGCTTTGTATTTTAAACTCTCTTTATTGAAATTTTTTTAATGTGCTAAATGTACGAGTCTAAAAGTGCCCAAAAATTATAAAATAATTATATAACAAATTAGAAATCATTTGTAATGTTGAAAACTTTTGGAGAAAAGTTTTGGCCATTTCATTTCCCGTCTACAATAAATGGAGATAATATATATAAAACTGATGTTTTATTTGAATAATTCAAGAAAATATATAATAGGCTTATTCTTATTATTTATGTACAAATAAACTTACATATAGCGAGCGCGATAAATAAAAGATATTAAATTAGTATGAGGATGACGTCACATCCAAATCGGAAGTACCGCAAAAGCGTTTTCGTCAGTACAATTCCTAATTTCATAAAATCATATTTTCAAATCGACTTTATTTATCAATCACAAGCTTTTATTTGATAATAAGGGTGAAATACGGTTTCCTAGGCCAAGTTCTACTAGAAATATGCATTTGTTCAATGAAATTGAATATAGGTCAAGTAGCCTATTGACATTAAAACGATCCCAATTCGCACCCAATAAAGGTTCATATCTATATTATACACGTTTAGGTTGGGTAGGTGTTATTTTAGTTTAAGTATATAACAACAGATGGCGCTTTTAAAGTATAATGTATATAATAATTCTTCTTCACAAAGATTGACTATCGAATTAATTACTTAAAATTTCTATGTGAGAAAATTTTATGGTTAATTTAAACGACAATCGCCGTCAGCTGAATTTTTGCAGGTGGAAATGTCGTCTACGCGACGCCCTAGGATACATTGAGCGCGAAGTAGGGCTATATCGGTCATAACTTATATCGCTGGCTGACGGTTTTTCCACCATCGTATTAGCGACTGACGGTTTTCTTTATTATTTACAAAGTAGAAACATTCACCTGTATACATTTTGTACGGTATAAAATGACTTTATATTCAAAAAATTTTTACATGTTCAGTAACGCGATTGACGTTGAATCCCCCGTCTGCAATACGGCTGACGGTGATTTTTTGGTTAAACGTGACCTCAATAATCATCCATCAAAGTTTCATTCGGTATAAAATCACTTTTCGCAACTATTTTTTTTACAACTTTGAAATACTCTCAGTTAACATTCCACCACGGGTCCGGCGACTGACGCTGATTATATTGATTGATAAATATTATTTATTTATTTATTTATTTATTCTAAGGACACCAGCAGTACATGTATTAAACATTACAGTTAAATAACAACACAAGTAGATAGTACAATCCCGATACATGCACTTTTATAGGTGACACAACATTAGCTAAGGTACAAATTAGTCATATTATTCAAGCATAATTAGTACTTACTTAACCAAAACAATTAAATAATCAACTTAACATAGAAATAATATCAATAATAATCAATAACATTAAATTGCTACTACTAGAAGATAAATTACTAGAAATAAATAATAACATTAATTAGTGCTTACTTAACCAAAACAATTAAATAATCAACTTAACATAGAAATAATATCAATAATAATCAATAACATTAAATTGCTACTACTAGAAGATAAATTACTAGAAATAAATAATAACATTACATTGATTATATTATCGGTATAGGTATATAAAAGAGCAAAATAACAATATTATAGTGTTTACAGCAACGAAAACCTTAACAGATCACCTGTTCACAGAATCACTGTACATTAATCATAGTTCATAATGTTTGATACAAGAACAAAATTCGCCATGTCTATACGTTTTTTTAAATTCTATTTAATGTTATAAAATCTCATTACTTTTTTCCGAACTGGCTATAGGACATACCGAAAATATCTATATCGTCGTTGACATAATATTATGCTACCGCTGGACAAAAATTTGGTCGGTATGAAATGGCTTAGTGAACGCTAGCACTACCTAGCCTACTAATAGGTCCCTCAACTGCCTATGAATCAAATTCTCTGATAGTACTGAAAAACATGATAATGAAAAAGTGCAATTTGGTCAGCCGTATTTCCTATCTTTTGTTGACCTAGTGCGCCAGACGTTATAAAAATACTATCGAAAATGGCATCCATAAAGCTGCACTTCTTTATAATATTATGCATAACCTTAGACTATCACTATTATCAGGTACTAGCTTTTGTCTTCGGCTTCGCCCGCGTGGAATTCTGAGTACGACATAACTTTTATACATAAAATATAGCCTATGTCACTCAGGAACACACCAGCTTTATATTGGTGTTAAAATCTTTGGAATCGGACCAGTAGCTTCAGAGATATCCTCCTACACAAAAAAAACAAACTTTACTTCTTTTATATTAGTGTAGATGTCGTGTATTTTTTAAATCTACTAATAGATACATAGTTCAAGGTCCACGGGTAAAACACCGGCTAGTACGGGACACGGGTGAAGCTTCGGTACTTGTGGTTCTGTAAGCTTTACACAGGAATATAAGAGCAAGACGTTGGCTTTGTAATAATTTGCGACGAGCCGCACCAATATTATGTCGTGTACTTATAAATGTCATCAATATCTTCATTCCAGAGGAGTATCTATTCACTGAGCTGCTGGAGCTAATAGACCTGGACCTGGGCAAGTCCACCGATACCACCTGCTCGCAGTTCCACTTTATGCCGCGCTTTGTCCGCTTCCTGCCTGAGGGGGGATGCGAGGTAAGAGCCTAGTGGCTAAAAGTTGTATTTTTGACGCTATTCTATTGTGGATAATGATTGGGAAAATTGTGAGTAAGAGCCTGTAGTGGTTAATTTTATTATTGTAACTTTGATACTATAATATTACTGCATAGGTAATGGTTGTGAAAATTGTAAAAATGATGTTATGGTGAGAGCGTATAACGGTGCGTCCACATTTGTATCATTTACGCGATCAGATCTCCGTCGCGCCGTATCAAAATGATACGCATATCATGATGCTTTGTATCATGATACGCGTATTATTTTGCGTCCACACTAGCGATCATGATACGGCGCGATGATCAAGATCTGATCGGAGATCTGATCGCGCAAATGATACAAATGTGGACGCACCGTAAGGCGAAGCTGCGACGCCGTCCATAGTGCTGCAGTGCACAATGCACATGTCACGTAATGCCGCTGCCGCGGCCCGGCGAACCTAATTCGTACTATTTTAAACAAACAAGCACACACACATTGCAACATGATGAATTGATTTTTTAATTAGCCATTCAAAATTAGAAGCGGCATGCCGCTGCGAGCGACAAGTCTATCAATTCAACTTTTATTTTCTTGCATTATAAACAAAGCTCAGTTTGAATGGCTTATAAAAAAATTCGCCACCTCGTCACGTTGCATTGTGAATTGTGATCTGTTCCTTACTTCACTTCTTTTTAATTAATTTTTCAACTTCACACAGGTGCTATCTATGTGTGAGGTGCTAAAATATTTGATCAGCGAAAGCGGGCCTCTGATACCCCGCGACACGCTGCCCCGAGTACACGAGATGGACAACTACAGCTGGCAGAAGTTTGTCGATAGGATCAAAGGTGGGTCTGAGTGCTATAACACATGATATAAAATGTTATAGTCCGCGCGGAACTAGTTGGCCGCGCATTAGGTATGTAAGCAGTGGGACGGAGAGGCGGGGGCGCTTGATTTTGACAGTTCTGGTTAGTTTAGACAAAAATCACAAGAGATAACAATGAGTCCGCCGATAAAAAGACAATCTGAGGAAATAATATTTAAAGTGCATAGGTTTTCAAAAAACGGAAAGCCGATGTCAAAAATTTAGAATATAAAACTGATCAATTGTCTTTAATTTATTCTTTTCAATAATTAAATGATATTATTGTTCACGATATCGCCAGATTAGTCGTCACTATCTAATCTCATGTGCGTTGCGAGCAGCAAACAACCCACCCACTCACACCCGTCCCTACCTAAGGCGCGGCCAACTAGTTCCGCGCGGACTATAGTTGAATTACTTATTGTGTAAATTGTATGAACTATAAACATGTTTATAGGTGGGAATACGCAGTTAATGCTTCAAGCCCCAAGCGGTCGCATTCGACCGCGATAACAATAGAAATCAATTGTGTCTCGTTTTTTCCAAGATCGAGGGACTAGAAGTGCACAAATGCAGATAAAAATATTCAGACGCAGATTTGGTATTTGGAGGCTTTCCTACTGAAACAATAATTGAAAATACTGAATAGACTAGCACAGTTATTAGAAATAAGGTTTTTATATACCTATCTATCAACAATCAACAATGTGGGCCACTTTTGGTTTGTCGAAGGTTTGAATTTCCCTCTTAAAACTACATGAAGTTTGGTTAGGATTCCTCGTTGCAAAGGCATCTTAAAAGTCTGTTTTGTGCCTGATCTCTCGCCAGTCGTTCCAATTATTTTGTTGTAATTTTTATAAGAATAATAAAAGAGAGAGTGCATTTACCAGTTACCACTATATGAAAACTATTGTAGAAGTCATTATTCTTATTCTTAAAGAAATAAATATTCATTTCCAGGTATGATTGTAACATTCCCCGGCAAGAAACCGTGCTCAGTGCGAGTTGACCAGGTCGACCGGAGTCCGCCGACCTCTGACAAGAACAGCGAAGAGGCTAAAAATTACTACCCTGAGATTGTGCACTTCGGTATACGACCACCGCAACTGAGCTATGCTGGTAACCCTGAGTAAGTACTTATCCTTTACTAAAGGTCTGTTTCAGCACTTCCTGATAAGTGCCGGATAGGCTATCTACAACTTATCTGACAAATGGAGTATGGAGTATCTGTCAGATAAGTTGTAGATAGCCTATCCGACACTTATCATCTGGAAGTGGTGAAACAAGCCCTAAGAAGAATATTTGCACAATTTTTTTATTACTAAATGACGCCCGAAACTCCGTTGCGCCCAAAATTCGTTTTTCAAGTTAAAAAGTATTTAATGTCTTTTCCCGGGACTCAAAGTACTTATTTAAGTTATGAAAGTTGGTTCAGTGCTTTAAGCGTTAAGAGGTAATAGACAGACATACAGACAGACAGACACACTTTCGTATCTATTGATTTAATTCGAACTATAGCTGATTTATATTTTTCCACAAAACTGTTGTATCGATTATCATGGGCTTAAGACTAATTAAAATAAATGTATATCTATTACAGGTATCAGAAAGCATGGCGTTACTACGTGAAATGCCGCCATCTAATAGCCAACATGGCTAAACCGTCATTCGAGGAGAGACAGAAGTTAGCCGCTAAAGAAGCTAAACTCCAAGAAATGAGGACCCAGAGTAAGATGAAACGGGACGTTACTGTTGCGATATCGTCCGAAGGCTTCCATACTACGGGACTGATGTGTGATGTCGTGCAGGTTAGTTTGTAAGCGAGTAAACTATAGCCTGACCGCTGTTTATGGGCACTTTTACTTTTACCTATAATATTTGCCGGTATTATTGGATTTTAATATTTTTAGCTTTTCGCTACTGTATTATTTGTATATTTTACTGTTGATATTGATATCTATTTCTGTAATTTATGACAAATACTTTTGTTTACTGTGATATGGCCATTACAAAAACGATATGTTATCTACCAACATCCCAAGAATTTTTAAAACTTAATACTTAACGCTGCCTTATTAATCCTTCGATCGTGGAGTCTTGGAAATGCTATTGTATTCAATTGTTGTCGCGATCACTGGTGCTCTTATGGGGCTTGAAGGATTAATAAACGCAGCTTAAAACAAAAGCAAGTTGTTTTTATTCATTTAAATAATTATGTTCTATTTCTTTTTCAGCACGCAATGCTAATTCCGGTTTTAGTACGTCATCTACGTTTCCACAAATCCCTAGACTGTTTGGAGGAAAAAATTGGATACATGTTTAAACAACGGTCCTTACTTCAAACGGCATTTACCCATCCGTCATATAGAGAGACATTTGGTACCAACCCAGACCATGCTAGAAATAGTTTGACCAACTGTGGAATAAGGCAGCCTGAGTATGGTGATAGGAGGATACATTATACAAGGAAGAAGGGTAAAGGATTGTTATTTATATATAACAAAATAAAAATGCTATAAATATTATGGAGACACTTTACATGGCTATTTGTACTTGCGTATTTGATGTATTCTCCAAACAATCACCATGTGTAGACGGTATGTTTGACAAATATTGGCCTTGTTTGCCTAATTGACAAAAATGCCCAATACCAAATACACGTAGCCGTAACTTTGTCGGTTTTTGACGCACATCAAAAGAGTCAAATAGGCAAGTAAACATAATCAAGTAAAAGTTTGGTATTTGACATCCATGTGTGGAAGGTCGTATTTGCCTTTATTTGCTTTTTGTGTATAAGTCAATAATTTTGCCAAAAGCAACAATTAATAGCCAATAGCAAATACAAATAGCCACGTGAATTTCCTCCATCATGTTCTGAAAGTGACAGCCAGTGTAATTTGAAGAGATTTGATTGGCTACCAAGTCATAGACGGCTAATCGCCAATATACTATTACGGATTTAAAAAAAAACGCACGCACTGTAAACGATAAATATTTACAGTGAATGTATTACCAACCTAATGTATGTAGTTGATTTTACACTTTAGATCACTTATTTTATTGTCTCTACTTTCTTATAGAATTATCCCTCGCGATTTTATACTAAGTATATAATAAAATAAATTAATTTTTCAGGTATCGTTACCCTAATCAACATAATGTCCCGCTTCGGTAGAATAAGCGAGACGGAATCTGAGATTAAACATAACGAGCGTCTCGAGTTTCTCGGAGACGCGGTAGTGGAGTTCATATCGTCTATACATCTGTTTCGAATGTTTCCCGGGTTAGCTGAAGGAGGTTTGGCAACTTATAGAGCTTCCATAGTCCAGAATCAACATTTGGCGCAGTTGGCTAAGGTTGGTAACCATAGTCAATAAGATAATATAGTCACATACGAGCATATATGAAAGTAATACAAGGCTCAACTTTAGCAGCTATTTACTATAAACAAAGTAGACGGAACTAAAAAGTATACATACCTCGACTTCGAACAAATGAGCGAATCTATACGTGAGTTGGGCGCGAGTGTCACTTTCGACATGTTTCACAATGCTGAGTAAGGCTTCTTACAGACGAACGGCGCGTGTCGGCGGCAGTCGACGGCAATCGCGTGCCGCCGACACGTGCCGTTCATCTGTAAGCGCTCTAAGTTACAGAGTCGCATTAGTACGGCGTGCGCCGGCCGATATGATATATTACGTCAAACGTATACAGTGTGTCACAAAAATAAGTGATAACTCATAATACTTTAGGGTGTGTATGTGTTCCTTGTAGCACCACTGAAAGTCTGTCCAGCAGCACTGAAAGACGAATTTTTTTTTCACTTTTGTATGGGCAAAGGCCCGAGCGTCACGAGTTTGGGCTTTCAGCGCTGCTACTTTCGCAGTGAACTCTCTACAAGGAACACGTACACACCCTAAAGTATTGTCACTTTTTTTATTATTTACACCCTGTAAATTTCGAGGTCTCTTTAGGGCTTGTACCATGAAACTGTTTTGAGACTCAAATAATCGGACGAGAATGCCGCGTCCTACTCTAACAAACGTGAAATGACGTTTGTTAGAGCAGGACGCGGCATTCTCGTCCGATTGTTTGAGTCTCAAAACGGTTTCGTAGTAGGCCTACTGAATCGGCCTACTGTTTACTCTGCTATAATAGACTATTAAACCATATTCTATTCACAGAACATAAGTCTAGAACAGTACATGCTATACGCGCACGGGGCTGATCTCTGTCGTGAGGTGGTGATGAGACACGCCATGGCTAACTGCTTCGAAGCGTTAATGGGAGCGCTGTTCTTGGACGGAGGATTGGAGGTAAATACATTTATAGTTTAGCCCTCTAACTGCCACACTCATAGACAAATAATTAATATTTTTTTTTATTGTGGCGGTACCCACAATTCGGCTTACATTCCTGCATCGCGCTATCGAAGTTTTCTAAGCGCGTCGGTATATATACGACAGCTGAAATGTATCACGGGGGCTTCGGCCTGACCGAGCATCGCTCGGTCGGAGATCTTCCATTGGCCTCAAATCATTATTTCCACATTATTAATAAACTAGCTGTCCCGGCAAACGTTGCTTTGCCATAATATATTTGCCATAATATTATTTTATTGAAGTGACTAAATAAGTATGTCACCATGGCAACGTCGATCGCTATCCCGTCGCACAAACAATGGTTGCCGTCAGTCTCAGCCCTCAGGTTGTAATAATTAATTATCATTTATTCAACAAATGCGCTTATCAATATACAAAGTACCCAGTAGCCGATTCTCAAACCTACTGAATATGCATATAAAATTTGGTAAAAATCAGTAAAGCCGTTTCGGAGGGGTTCGTGGACTAACATTGTGACACGAGAATTTTATATATAAGATAAATACATGATAAAAGTCAGCCACATTATTTGTAAAAATCTTCATTTAACTACAGTTAAGTAATTAATTTTGGTCTCTAAGTGCGCCAGTTTCTTATAATTTTTTACACTTACTAATAACGACATTTGCGCAGCGTATAAAAAATGTTTATATTATTGTGTTCTAAAAAAATTACGGTACAAGAAAACTAACCTACATATTTTAGAACACTTTACAAGCTGCTTTCAAACCTTTAAGAGTAGATTGCATGAACTAACTTTGACTTTAACTTTAACTTTTACCCCAATGCAAAATGTCAAATCTTTGGTTAAAGTTAAAAATGGACGCCATCAAGACGCCATATTTAACCATTACCATAGAGCTCGACAAAGTTTTAAATGCAGGTGGCGAAAAAAGGAACTAACGCTGTCATCATACAAAAACGCCATTTTTGACAGTTCTCCTTTACCAGCAGCGCCCCCGCCCACCTTCATTTATAACCTTGTTGGACCAGCTGTCATCTGCCAATTTCTCCGGTCAAAGTTGAGGTTAAAGTTAAAGACGCCATATTTAACTTTAACCTTAACTTTAACCACGCCTTTGGTGCAACGCAGCCTTAAACTATTTCATTACAGATAACGGACCGAGTATTTAGCCTAGCTCTTTGGCACAACGAGCCTGATCTACTCGAGGTATGGAGCAGAGAGAGACCGCATCCGTTGCAAGAACAAGAGCCGTTGGGAGATAGACATTATATCAAGGACTTTGAGTTCCTACAGAGGCTGACTAAATTCGAGGATTCTATAGGTAATTTTTTTTATGAAAAGCGAGTTATGATAATTTTATACAGTCACACGTCATGTCGATGCCAGAAAGTTCAGTCGATCGATTAATCCATACGTAATATTATAAATACAAAAGTGTGTGTGTCTGTCTGTCTATTACCTCTTCACGCCCAAACCGCTGAACCGATTTTGCTGAAACTTGTTTTGGAGATACATACTTTCAGTCACGGGAAAGGATATAGGATACTTTTTATCTTGGAAAAATGTGCGGCTACCACGCGGTAATCAAATTTTGGCGCAACGGAGTTGCAGGCGTCATCTAATATGCCAAGTATTTGGTAGATTTCGTAAAATAGGTAAGGTAAAATAGGTTTCATTGTATTTCTGACTAAAGTAGTGTTACGTGCTAGGGTTCGATGATTTGAAGAGAAAGACCTGGTGACTCTCTTGAAGACTTTATTCACAAACACTAGCTCACAATAATCACTGAGTCCAAACACTAAGCACTAGATCCAAATCACTGAGCACTATCACTGTCCTAGGTCGTAGCCGAGTCACTATCACAATCACAATCACTCACTATTGATCGCTTGTTCTCGCTCCGAAGTCGCCTCGAAGAACGCTCAGATAAAACTGAATTGCCGGCCGGACTGTCTGCGACTATTTATACGGGCCGGATCGAATCTCAGAAAATTCCGGAACATCCCAGAATAAACCCGATATGCGTAAACAAATATGAGATATTTCTAGAAAGTACTCGTAGGTACATACACCTAGCGTCATCTAGTAGCGAGTAGGGGATTTACGTTGCCTGTGTTCCCTTGGTAAGTTCGCTGGTCCGACGCTAGATGGCACCACGTGTCCGTATCCGTAACAGTAGTAAGCACGAATTATAAGAGCTAACGATTAAAAATTGCTAACTTTAATTAACTTTAGCAACTAACTTTTATGCTATTTTTTGACGTGACAACGTCTTGTAATTCGATATGGGCTGCGCGCACGAAAAAACATGACGAAATATGCGGCGTTACCTCGCTCTGAGGCGTTCCATTTAAGGCTATGACGTTGTCACGTTCAATTATCGTCAGTAAACCGACTTTACAGACAACCGAGTTCGAGTCGAGTTCGATTCGAGTTCGAGTCGAGTTCGAGTCGAGTTCGAGTCGAGTTCGAGTTCGAGTTCGAGTCGAGTTCGAGTTAGAGTTCGAGTTCGACACAAAACACACCTCTTTTTAGTTAAAAAAAAAGTTGATTGTAAAATTGATTGCACGTGAACAACTTCTACCTTATTATTGTTGTATTTAGATTTATATTTATCTAACAATATTCACATTTCCAGGTGTACAATTCAAGCACATCCGTCTTCTGGCGCGCGCGTTCACGGACCGTTCCGTGGGCTTCACCCACCTCACCATGGGCTCCAACCAGCGGCTGGAGTTTCTGGGTGATACTGTTCTGCAGCTGGTAGTGTCAGACCGTCTGTACCGACACTTCCCTGATCATCATGAGGGACATTTATCCGTGAGTGTTTGACCATGGGTTCTAGTGGTTGGAATTCCTGTGGATTTGTTTATGTATGTTCAGTTCAGGAGCCATCTAGGGTTTTAATGTCTATGGAATCTTTGTCATAACAATTACCTTGTTTTAGCGTTGTTATGACAGTATTAAATTTCTAGATTTTGTGTGTAAATTTGCGACGGTTTTCTATATCTATTCTATATTGCGTAGATAAATCTTAACATTATAAACTATAAATTATTGGAATGTGTAAAATTATATATTTTGCGAGCTTCGAGGATTCCAACGTATCTCAGAAGCGAACTAGTGTTACAAAATTTCCCATACCCCCCTCGTCATATTATGTTTGTCAATAAATAATTCACAATGCTCGCACATGTAGTTTGGTTAAGCCAAGCCAATAGCGATTTAGAAAATGTTTAAATATTGTTACGGATACGGACACCCAGTGCCATCTAGCGTCAAGCTAGCGCAACATGTAGAGAAAACGCAGACGAATTGCATGCTCGAACATTCCTGACATGTTTGCGTAAACAAATGATTCAAGTAAACAAGGTTGTTTACGTGTTATGCGAATGTTCTCGTACAGCCTAGGGGCTCGATTGCCCATATAAATAAGCGCAGGTAGACGGCCCAGCAATTCAGTTTTATCTGAGCTATCTTCGAGGCGACTTCGGAGCGAAAACAAGTGATCAATAGTGAGTGATTGTGATTGTGATAGTGACTCGGCTACGACCTAGGACAGTGATAGTGCTCAGTGATTTGGATCTAGTGCTTAGTGTTTGGACTCAGTGATTAGTGTGAGCTAGTGTTTGTGAATAAAGTCTTCAAGAGAGTCACCAGGTTTTCTTTCTCTCCGAATCTAAAGAACCCTAGCACGTAACAACTGGTGTCGGAAGCGAGATTTGGAGATGCCATTGACTCCGAGAGAGGACTTCAAGGGGAGTGTCAGGACAAGGGCGCAGCGAGCTGCTGCCATTGACTTCGAGAGAGGAGTTGGCGGTGGAGCTGCGGAGGCCATACCCACTGGGGACCAAGCTCCGCCCACTGCGGGGCAGGCCCTACCCGCTGGCCCCGCCCACCAGGCTCCGCCCACTGACCACGCCCCCCAGGCTCCACCCACTTCGGGTGAAGCCACGCCCACTGGCTCCGCCCACCGGGACCCGCCCACTGACCACGCCCCCCAGGCCCCGCCCACTCTGGACATGACCACGCCCACCGGCTCCGCCCACCAGGCCACGCCCACTCAGGCTCAGTCGACTAGCTCCATCCATCCTGCCACGACCGTAGTTTCTACGGCCCCTCAAATGGCTCTTCAATTGGAAAGTTTAATTAAATTAATGGAGCTGCAAAGAGCTGATAGTCAGGCTTTGCAAGATTCTCAAAGGGCAATGATGGAGTCTCAAGAGCAACAAAAGGACCTCCAAGAAAAAGCGCTATTGGCTATAAAGGATGTTAGTGACACGGTGACTAAGCTTCGGAAAGATGTCGATGTTATGGAAGAACGGATTACCGGGCTAGGAGTGGATATGGAAAATGTGAAAACCGGCCTCACAGAACTACAGAAGTGGAAAGTGCGCCTGGAAACCACAGGAGTCCCGACGTCTAGTGGAACTACCGGAGTAGTGGTACAAGGACCAAGAGTTAAAGTGCCACCATACGACGGTACTACTTCTTGGAACGCTTACCGTCAGCAATTCCAGACGGTTGCTTCTGCCAACGGATGGACTGACGAACAGTGCCTGACCGCTCTTACTGTTGCGCTCAGAGGGCAAGCTTTGTCGGTTCTGGAAGCACATACAGGAAATGGATTCCAAGACCTGATGGAGGCACTTGAATCCAGATACGGGGAGCGACACCTGGAGCACGTGTTCCGTGCCCAACTGCGTGACAGAGTCCAACGCTCAGGAGAAGGATTACAACAATGGGCGTTGGAAATTGAAAAAACTCGTCAAGAAGGCACACCCAGGAGCCGACACCAAAATGGTCGACATGAATATTGTGCAAGCATTTGTCGACGGAATCAGGGACCTGGAGGTCAGAGCTGCAGTGAGGCTACGTCACCACACCTCACTAAAGGAAGCGTTGGCACATGCTTTAGAGGTCGAGGCTGTTCGGCGTGACATTCGGCAGACCTATAAGACCCGCGAGGTGTCTGAAGAAGTCAAGGAGGTTAAGGCTCCCATAAAGAGAAGTTTTGGAGCCATGTGCTACAAATGCGGTGAGAGGGGCCATCTTCAGCTCAACTGCCCGCAGAAAGAAACTCAGATGGCAAGAATGAAAAGGCTCGAGGAACAAATGAAGGAGTTGATGAAGCAAGGGGCTTCGTCCCCTGCCCGAGATCAGGGAAACGAATAAAAGCCAGGACTAAGGGGCGAGTGCTGGCTGACGCGGAGGAAGCCCCGATAACTGTTATCTCCCAAGCATGCAGCGGGAATAGTCTTGTGATTCAGGGGACTATTAACAGGACGGATTGCAAAATTACTCTAGACACAGGAGCCTCTAGAACGATAGTGAACCCAAATCTGGTAAAAGCCGCAAGGAGACAGAAGAGGAGAATTAACTGCCGGCTTCTTACTGCCTCCGGTCAGCCAATACCCGTCCTGGGAGAAATGTCAGTTACGATTAATGTAGGGGGGTCCTCATACCCTCACGACGTTATCGTGGCTGAGATTATGGATGATTGCATCTTGGGTTTGGATTTCATGAAGAAGCATAACTGCAGGATTAATGTCGCTGACGGCGTTTTCAAGTGCGGTGAAGAGGAAATTTTCATCCTTGGAGGCGCTTGCGGGAAAGTTGAATGTGTAAAGAAAATCATTATACCTGGACGTACAGAAGCTCGGGTGCTGGTGAAACTACCGCCAGCTGAAAAGATGAAGACCAGATACGACCGGAAAGCGAACACGAGCGGCTTCGAAGAAGGGTCACTGGTGTGGCTGCATAACCCAACTCGCCGAAAAGGGAAATCTCCAAAGTTACAGACCAAGTGGGACGGCCCATACAAAGTGGTTACCCGATTGAATGATGTGACTTACAGGATCCAAAAGCAACCAAGAGGGACATTCAAAGTGGTACACATAGACCGTCTGGCGCCTTACCGCGGCAGTAACAACGATGCTCGGGACGAGCATCTCTAAGAGGGGAGTAGTGTTACGGATACGGACACCCAGTGCCATCTAGCGTCAAGCTAGCGCAACATGTAGAGAAAACGCAGACGAATTGCATGCTCGAACATTCCTGACATGTTTGCGTAAACAAATGATTCAAGTAAACAAGGTTGTTTACGTGTTATGCGAATGTTCTCGTACAGCCTAGGGGCTCGATTGCCCATATAAATAAGCGCAGGTAGACGGCCCAGCAATTCAGTTTTATCTGAGCTATCTTCGAGGCGACTTCGGAGCGAAAACAAGTGATCAATAGTGAGTGATTGTGATTGTGATAGTGACTCGGCTACGACCTAGGACAGTGATAGTGCTCAGTGATTTGGATCTAGTGCTTAGTGTTTGGACTCAGTGATTAGTGTGAGCTAGTGTTTGTGAATAAAGTCTTCAAGAGAGTCACCAGGTTTTCTTTCTCTCCGAATCTAAAGAACCCTAGCACGTAACAATATTTTATACACATTTCAATCAGGTGCGGTCAGAGACGTTTATTGGGTATTATTGGTCTAAAATTCTGAGTTTGTTTTTATGTAATTTAAATTTCAATATATTTTACTTTTGCAGTTACTGCGGTCGTCGCTGGTAAACAATCGCACGCAATCCATGGTGTGTGATGACCTTGACATGTCAACGTACGCCATCTACAACAATCCCAAATCCAAGCCCACCACCAAGAAACACAAGGCCGATCTGCTTGAGGCTTTCCTGGGCGCGCTGTATATTGACAAGGTAAGTTAAAAGGTGTACCATCGAGGAAATTGATTCCTAGGCAGTTGACAGACCAACGTCATTTGGTCGGATCATGGCAATTCAATGTGTGTGATCTGTCGGCTGGGTTTGACTTAAGGCATCCATTACACGTGCATGCAAGCGTCAGTCAATTCCGTCAGTCATGAATTATGTTTGACTGATGGTGACTGATGGACTGACGAATGGTATTAGACCACTATTAGACGGTCACTCAATTCTCTTCAGTTATATGTCAGTCAAAGCCAAAATTTTCAAAGGTATACGTTTCTATTTTTCTTCCAATTTTGTCAGATGTGACAACACTCACTCAAAATTCGTGACTGATGGTTGCATGAAGCAAAAATCTAAATATCCAGATTTTCGTTAATCAGCTTCATGAAACCGTCTGTCACGTTCTTACACGGTAGGTTATCCATCAGTCACAGCCATGACTGTGGTAAAACTGATAGCAAAACCTACCGTGTAATGGATGCCTAACGCGACAAAACTACTTAAGTCCCCCAACTGCCTATGAATCAACTTCTTCTCAAGAGGCAGGCAAAGTGGAAGTAAGAGATAGTCGATCACGACTATCTCTTACTTGTCCAGTGACAGATCATGTCACTGGACTTAACATATAACCCGACATGATTACGCAGGTCTGTGTATAACTTTAAATTCTGTTTCCAGAACCTGGAGTATTGCCAGGTGTTCTGCAACGCGTGCCTGTTCCCGCGACTGCAGGAGTTTATCCTCAACCAGGACTGGAACGATCCCAAGTCTAAGCTGCAGCAGTGCTGTCTCACTCTGCGATCTATGGAGGGCGGGGAACCGGATATACCTATGTACAAGTATGTAGCTTGTTTGTTTTATGCTATATTTATGTGTATATAGCTTGTTTGTTTATATGTGTCTTTGGCTAAAGTCTGGTCGAAATTCAGATCGTGCATTGACTTATTGCTACCTGTCTTTTTCACGCTCCAAAATAGTGCTATCGCAGACGAAAACGCAGTCGTACATCAACAGATATCTACTTGACTTCTTCACGCACAAATAGCGCTTTTGTAGCATATAACATTTAAAGTAGTAGCTATGAATTATTATTTCACTCAAAGAAACATTAATGTTATGTAGTGATTGGATGATGGATGAATGCGCGAATTAATTCGCGTTAGCATTATTTTTCGCAACTTTCGTTATTGTAAATCAAGAATTCAAGAATGGGTATCTTTATTCTTGGCTTTGTTCTTTGAAACTATTGTTTTCATGGCATATTCTCCGGTGAAAGAGTGCCTGGGTCGAAACAAGCGCGTGGATCTTGGCTAAAGGCTCTGTTACTTGCAATTTTTACGGTCTTATATTATTTTTCCAGGGTGCTCGAGTGATTAATGTAACTAATAGTATTCCTGTGTGCCAACTAGATGGCGTTTTTTGAGAATAAACAGCGACGCTTTGTTAGTATTCCTGGGCGTCAATAGATGGCGTTTTTTATTAGTACCTGCATGGTAGGGGCAGAGGACGTTGCGCGTTGATAGTATTCCTGTGCGGCAACTAGATGGCGTTTTTTTGAGAATAAACAGCGACGCGTTGTTAGTATTCCTGGGCGTCAATAGATGGCGTTTTTAGGGTTCCGTAGCCAAAATGGCAAAAAACGGAACCCTTATAGATTCGTCATGTCTGTCTGTCTGTCCGTCCGTATGTCACAGCCACTTTTCTCCGAAACTATAAGAGCTATACTATTGAAACTTGGTAAGTAGATGTAATCTGTGAACCGCATTAAGATTTTGATACAAAAATGGAAAAATTATTAAAAATTTTAGGGGTCCCCATAGGTACAACTGAAATAAAAAAAATAATCATCTGGCCTATGCGAGTGGGGTATCTATGGATAGGTCTTCAAAAATCACATTGAGCCTTAATTTAACTTTCATTATATCAATAATGAAATATTAAAATAAATCAAGAACCTTATAATTTCATAGTAATAATTCTTATTGCTTCTGCGGAACCCTTCATGGGCGAGTCCAACTCGCACTTGGCCTGTTTTTTTTAATATTATTTTGAGTATGTGTATTATGTACAGATTTTTTTAACATAAGAAATGACTCCGTTCCATTCGGGTGTCCCTTGACAAATCTCAAGTTTTTTTAATGGTATTATCGTGTTTCAGGGTGATCGAGTGCCTGGGTCCGACGAACACGCGCGTGTACACAGTCGGGGTGTATTTCCGCGGCCAGCGGCTGGCGGCGGCGCGCGGACACTCCATACAGGAGGCCGAGATGAACGCCGCAGAGGCCGCATTGAGCGCCGCGCACGGTAAATATACTCAAATATACTATATACGCAAACGTCGTATAGCATCGCTGCTGAATCGTGTACGTATACGGAGTACACACGTATATGCAGTACGCAAGTATACGCACAGTACGCACGTATACGCATAATGCTACAGGAGGCCGAGATGAACGCCGAGAGGCCGCGTTTAGCGCCGCTCACTTCGCAATTGAAAATCTATTGTGTCTGCGATTCCCAAGATCGAGGTATTAAAGTCGCCTATAGAGGTAACCTTGAAATAGGTACACAAATATATTTAACATTTTAACCATTTTTTTCCAGAATTATTCCCGCAACTGGACCATCAAAAGCGGGTCATCGCGAAGAGTATAAGAAAGAAGAAAAATCATCCAAACAACCGCTACTCGTTACTAGACAAAATGGAGTCAAAACGCAAAGCCATGAGAGACAATATGCCTAAGGCTTACAGGTGAGGGGCAGCGACATTCTAAAAGCGATAGCAAACAGGTTTGACTTTGGGTATATGAATCATTGTTCAATTATTCATATGCGCAAAGTCACCTACTGATTACTCTTTCTTCCTTGGATTCTTTCCTCACCGGGACTCGGGAGCATTCGCTTGTAATAGAGCCGAGCATTGCAATGCGCACCTTGTAATGATACAGTGATATCTTGATACGACTTGTAACATCAACTAGCTATAGAATGCTCAAATTGAATGTATTACATGCTAATGCTCATCAGTCAGGGATATACTATTGTAATGTAATGCTCAAAAACGAATCTATAATGTTACATCACAAGTGAAATGCTCGCGGTGATGGAGCACCTTTAATTTAACTTTAAAATATATTAAATTTAATTGTCATTTAAAAACATGACCAGTTAAATGGTTGCAATAAAGATTTTATTTGTTTTATACAGACTCGACTCTAGAGCAAGTTCGGAGGAGAGTAGCGTTCACGCGGCTTCCGATATCGAAGAGGCGCCTCCGACAAATAAATCGGACGACGATTCCGGATGCGACGCGGAATCGGAAGCGGAAGAAGGGGAAGAAGACAAATTAGAAAACGTCCAAGTGTCAAGTCTTCTAAACGACATGCAAAGAATCAAGGAAGATTTCATCAAACGCAACGAGTATGAAAAATTAAAGGAGAAATGTAGGAATTCTGACTCGGATAATTAGATTTAAGTGGATGTATAATCGTAGATAAATGTAAATAATTTATTTATTTGGTTTCATTCGCCATGCATTTATTGTTAGATTTTGATTCTGAATAGCTTTGTCCACATTGTGCCTTTTTCTATTCATCAAGGGCATGCCTTATAGCGCTGTCAACGTCAAACGTGAGGCATGCCCGTAACGCGCGTTGAAATCGTAGCGCGCGCTATGACACTTTTCTTTTAACGCGGGTGGATTTTGACGCGCGTCACGGCCATGCCACACGTTCACTGTCGACAGCGCTTTAAGGCATGCCCTTGTTGAACAGAAAAAAGGCACAATGTGGACAAAGCTATTGCCTTATCAACGGGTCAATTTATACTAGTGCAGAGTCGAAGCGCATCGAAGCGAGTTATTAAAACTGAACATTGCAAATTCAACTTTAACTCTAAAGCGTTAACGCACTTTATTACTTCTGAGAATTTAAAAAGGCGCGCGCATCCGCGCGAATTCGCGTGAATGCGCCAGTGCTAATTGACCTCGCAGAAGTGCTGTATGCGTTACGCTCTGAAGTTATGGTTGAATTTTCTGTGTTCAGTTTTTTGGGAATTCGCTTTGCTTCAACTCTGCGCTATTATAAATTGACCCTTAAAATTCTAATTAAAAGTTAAATTGCTACTTACTAATAGATTGCGCCGTACTAACAGCAGCTTTTCTCGAGAAACCGTACGTTTTCTATTTCATACAAGCAAATAAATTAAACAAATAGTTATATAACGAAATAACTATATTTATTGAGTTTTATAAAACTAAGCAACAAAGTTTGAAAGCGATTGCTCCCTTTAATTTGCCGGCGCGTAGAGTCAGCCATTGCTTCTGGTTTGGGACGTACATCTCCGCTGGCATTAGTTGTTCGGGCGTGTCGCTTTCTGAAAGTTTAATAATTATCAATTATTAATATAAAATAAAGAAGATATCATTCTTATAGATGTCGGTAAAAATGAAAGTTTTGCTAATAATAAATGTTACTTATTGAATAAGCTTTATGTTTTTTTCTTATCCAATATGTTCGAATAGGCCCTTGCATCGTAAAAAGTTTACGAAAAGATTAAGGCGCTGTGCAGACGACGGGGCGGGGCGGACCGATCAACTTCGCTGCGTACGCCCGTCAATGTCTGCGGCTGCTCGCATCGCGTACACAAAGCACACGCCGTCTGCGTTACTGTATATAAACTGGTTTGTGTGATCCACGGCGGGCAGCCGCGGACATGCGCCGCCAGTGCCAGATTGAGGCAATCTTGAATTCAAGACCTCTTACTCCTTTGTCTACCGACCCGTTAAACCTATCCTTTTTAACTCCATCTCATTTATTAATTGGACGACCACTTCTGTTTGTACCATATCCCCAACTTGAAAACACAAATATCAATATCCTTCAACGTTATCAAAGAATAGAGAAGCTCAGACAGCATTTTTGGAGTCGCTACTCTCAAGAATACATCTATCAACTTAAAAAAAAACAGAAATGGCACGCTTCTTCTGGGAAACTACAAATCAGTGATATGGTGCTCTTCAACGAGTCCAACGTGCCACCCTTGCTTTGGCTCTTGGGTTAGGGTAGAGTCACAAAGCTAACAAGGGGTAGCGACGGAGTCGGTCGAGTTGCCGAAATACAAACAAAAAAGGGCACTTTGATTCGGAGCTTCAATAACCTGTGCCCTCTTTCAATTCATCAATAAATTAATCAACATTGAAGGCATGAAACAAAGACAAGGCAAGGAACTTCAAGGCCCGGGAGTATGTACGCGATTCCGCTAGTAGCCATACACAATTATTACTTTTTAATGGGCCATACGCAGGTGTCCAACTGTCAAGTCAACAACAAACGTCTGTCAAGAATCAAGATTGAAATGTCACCGGCACAGAGCACTTCGGTTGTTACAAAGAATAAGGGGTTGTTACGTAGTATACAGCATATACTAGTAATCTGTGGTATACAGTTTACATCCTCTTTGACTTCGGTCAAAGACCTTATTATCTTAGCAACATACACGTCTATCTTCAAAACGTAATTAACCTTATTTTTTACTTTCTTCTACATCCAAATATTATACAGTCCGCAAAGCAATAAATGATAAGTTTGAGTGACACACAAACATAATGTAATGCCCGCCATGTGCGTTGGTAAATATAGGAGTCCCTTTGTGCTATCGTTAGCTCTATATATTATATTTACTAGCTGTCCCGGCAAACGTTGCTTTGCCATAATATATTATGTATTTGCCATATTATTTTATTGAAGTGACTAAATATGTATGTTACCATGGCAACGTCGATCGCTATCCCGTCGCACAAACAATGGTCACCGTCAGTCTCAGGTTGTAATAATTTACTATTGCTTATTTATTCAACAAATGCACCTATCAATATAATATAAAGTACCCAGTAACCGTTACTTACTCAATCCAGTCGAAAAGTATCGATATCTGTTGGAATCTTTTGGAGTTAACAGATAATTGTGACTGTCAATTAATTATAGACAAATAATTTGCAATAAGTAAAATAAAATTGCGACTATAATTAAAGATCTAAGCTATCCTATCTATCAAGTTGGAAAAAGCACACATTTAAAAAAAACATTAAAATCGGTTAAGTAGTTTAGGAATCCATCGCGGACAAACATCGTGACAGGAGATTTATATATATTAGATATAAAAATGAATTTCCAATTGTGTTAGTAACGCTGAAGAAATTCGATAACGGCTTAACCGATTCTGCTCAATAATCCTTGAAGTCCAGGGAAGGTTTTTGAGTGACACAAAGTTCACCGGGACAGCTAGTTAACAATAATAATAGTTGTTTTTACCGTCTTTTCTAATTTTGGCGGACTGCATAGTCGATTCTTGCATTGATATGAGATCTCCTGGCGCGTGCAGCAACAATCTTCCGACGCCCTCGCAGCGTCTGCAAAATAAGGATATTGTTTGTTTTTGTATTGTTTGTTTGTTATCTTAGGTATAGTCTTTTGTTATATTTAGCCTATCAAGCCCCATAAGAGCACCGGTGATCGCGACAACAATAGAACAATAGATTTCCAAGAATCCCCGATCAAAGGAATAATTGAAAAGCGATATATTAAATCTACAGTTGGTATTTAATATTACCTCAGTACTTCATTCTGTAGCATCTGTTTTTTGACAGCGGGTGTGAGGGATTTGCACTCGTTGATCCAAACCCGCACTTCGTTGAAATCCGCTAAGAGTTGGACTGCCGCGTCCTTTCTGCAAGTTTCAATATTTATCTAATTCATACTAACATTATAAGTGTGATGGATAGGAACTCTACAAACTAGTTTAAGATAGAAAATATCCACCTTTTTGACAGACGTCCAAAAAGGAGGTAATACGTTCGGCTGTATGTATTTTTTTTTATGTATGTTCAACAATTACTCAGCCGTTTGTGGTCCGATTTTCAAAATTATTTTTGTGCTGTATAGGGTTTGATTCGAATTTGGTACAATGTTCATAAAAGTGGTGATCTGATGATGGGATCCATAAGTAATCGAGGGGACTTCTTGAAATTTGTATAGAAACATATAGTGATTTCGATTTTTTCTGAAGCATTCAAGGTAAATGCTACCAAAAACTAAGACTTCGCACCAGGTTATACCCTGGATCCGAAGGTACCGAACAGAACTTTTGAATGCTTATAGGTACAGGTTCGGGGATTTCGGCGTTGTTTAAACAACTGAAAGCATAAGCCAACACATTATTTTGATTAATCATCATCATCACAACCATAATTATACCATAGGTCATCACACTATGACCCAATTATTGGTACTTTTCGCGATATTTTGCATCGAAGCAGTTGTTTTTGATGATGATTTCGCTGTTTGTGGACTGATTTTAAAAAATTCTCGTGTTGTTGTATAGGATATAATCTTAATTTTGTATAACATTTACGAAAATGGTGAGCTGATGATGGGATCTACGAGCAATCGAGGGAAATCCTTGAAATTTGTCAAAACACTCATAGTGGTTAAAATTTTGTTTTTAGTAAGTTAAACATATTATGTTACGAATAAGAGAAAATTTTATACGAAGGTGTCTTTTGGTCCAAAGGCACTGAATAGAACTCCTGAACCTTTAAAGATAAAAATTTTGAAATCGCAGAATCGCTTAGATAACTGCAAGCATTTGCCACAATTTCGCTTACAGTAACATAATGTGAATAGTTAACATTCGTATTGGAGACTTATTTTGTAGATAACTAAAAAGAGTGAAATTATTATTTTTAACAAAAAATTAAAACCGACTTCCAAAAAGTATAAAATAACTCTTACTCTTTAATAGTGCCTTTTTCAGAATTCGTCTAAATCTAAACTATTTCTGTACATACTACAGTCTTTATTATTTTGAAGTCTAGTAATTATACTAGTATTACTAGTACTAGAAATTATTAACCATTTCTAGGATCGCGGGTGCAACATCAAAATTTTCTAATCTCTTAAATGTGAATTAAATCGTAATTCTCTAACAAATTTTATAATTTTCGATATGGAATATATAATTATACCTACTAGTAATTTGCAATAAAACTGCACCAAATTGTAGTTTTTTTTTGTTCAGTTGTTTATTGGCCTGACAAAATTAATCGTCTAAATCACTAAAAACGGTTGAATAGTGTAACTTATACAAAAAATTCGACGTATTGCTGTATAACTATACTACAACTAAACATTAATTTGAAATATATGGTATTTTAATTAAAAAATATGGGAAAAAACATCACTTCCCTTAAATGATAATGCTTAAAAACGCTCTAAATTATTAAATAAAATAAATAATCGTTTTATTTCTGAATAAATTTGAATCAAATGTTTTTAGAACGTTGAGCTACATGTTGCCTACAACTAACCCGACGAGAAGAACCGGCGTAAGAAACTCGCACGGGGCCACTTTTTACTAAAAAAGTGGAAAATTAGTTTTTTAAAAAAATAAAATTTACAATGTAAACAACTTAATCAAATATATTATAGAAAGTCAACATGAATTGTAAGTCACATATAATAAATGTAGAAGCAGCAGCAAGCAGCCATCCTACTCCCAAGATGTGCCATCGTTTAGGAAATCATTGACCGTTGGCACACAAACGTTCTTTTTTAAATTTATTAATTGATAGATTTTGAACGTTTTTCGGGATTTTATTGTAAAGGCGTATACATGGACCTTTAAAATTCTATTCGAATTCTATTTTTTACCGATAAAAGTTGTTTTGTTAGTAAATACACATCTTACGTATATTTCAGTTGAAAAATGTAACTAATAAGGCATTTTAAAAATTCTCGTTAATTTTCTCTGTAGCGGAATGGCCCAGAAGAGCCAAGAACTAATGGCAATGTTATTTAATACGAGCCAATATAATTCGCCGAACATCGGTCACTTTAGCACCCTATAAAACAAGTTCAAACGTAAGTACTCAACCGACCAAAAAAACAAAAATAACTAAAAATTTGGATAAAGCAAGTCTCATTATTATTTATTCTTACAGATAGATAATAATTATTGTTGCTGGAGTAAAATGCAGCTGCGTTTTAACCAGTGCGGCAAGTGCAAACATATTGATATTGCTACTTTAATAATTAAATGTTTCATAAACAACAAAACTACGTGCAATATACCGACTTTATACCTACTTGAAAAAAATAAAAAATAATGTTATTAAAAATCTTGTTTTTACAACATTTTAATACTCTTGAAGAAAATCGGAGTCTAAAAATTTTTAATTTACTTAAACACTGCAATTCTTCATGTTTCTGAGTCTTTGCAGCATTAATACACTTTCAATATGGATTCTTACTCGAGCAATAGGTATCATAAGCCCTTTCGGTTTCCTCTTGAGAATACTCATTTTGTTTTGCTCTTGGAGCACTGAATTCGCGTCTAACTCTAGGCGGTAAATGCGTTGTAACGCTCTAGTAATCTCACCCGTCGCAGTTTTTGGCCGAACGACCCTGCATTGTCCGTCAACCCCGGGCATTATCTCTGCTACTAGACCTAAGGGCCAGTTTACTCGTTTAATATTGTCGTCGCCTACCAACACGACATCGCCCACTTTCACGACCTCACGGGCCGATCTAGAATTTCGCTCTGTTAAAAGCGAGAGATCCTTTATCGTTCGCACCGCTCCCAAAATCCTCCCCACCATGGCGCTGAAGGGGGTAGGAAGCGCCATTCTAGTTTCGGCCACATGCTGTCGTGGTCTAGGTTACGAAAAATGTTATTGGCGCCATGAAAGTTAGTTTCGTTATCGCTGTAGATTACTCGTACCGTACCTGGCCTCTTCTGGCCAGGAATCTACGGAAAGCTAATAGAAAATCCTCAGAGGACAAGGACATAGTAATCTCCAAGTGAACCGCTCGATATACCGCGCAAGTGAATAATACTATCCAACATTTCTGACGAGACTTCAATAAGAGCGGGCCGGCTAGATCCATTCTTGTTATCTCAAATGCTGAGCTACAGTTGATTCTATTGACCGGCATAGGTCCAGCAGTAGGAATGCATGGCTTCGCGCTATCTCTGACAGATAACACAATCCTTTACAGTTTTCTTAGCGAGCATTCGAATACCAATGATCCAATACGACTCACGAAGTTTAGATATTAGTGTTTGTGTACCTGCATGTGACAGCTTAATGTGTTCCTGCGCTACTAGTCTTTTTACAATTACGCTCAAATTAGCGGTTAGTGCAATCGAGTTTTTAAAATTGTCCGATTCTCCACTTAACGTAAGTCGTGTTTTTACTCTGTCACCTGGCCGGCACAGGGACAATAAAAAGGAAGAGATAAATAAAAATAAAATTAACAAATAACAAATTTATTTAAATAATTATTTACTTAGTCAGCGGGGAGCGGGGAACGCGGGTACGAAACTTAGCCTCGGTCTATTTCTCAGTCTTTAGCCCTCGGGTTTAGGGACACGACACTTATCTGGGGACAGGCAGCGACTTGTGGGACTCCAGCTCCTCAAGTCTCCGTGATCCCCGTAACAGGGCAGCGTCGATGGCCAGGTGTTGGTGGCTGTGTTAGGGATCCCGTATGTGGCGGCAAGTTCGTGTGTGGCGTCAGATGGCTTGTCAGCCAGACGGCATGGACGGCACGTGGTCGACTCCAGGCGACCACGGAGCAGAGAGATTTCTCCAAGCGTAGCACGAGGAGTTGCTCCGAACGTCAAAGAGAAGTTGCTCAGAGCGTAGCAGAGTTGCTCCGCTACGCTCTGAGCAACTTCTCTTTGACGTCGTAAACACCCCAAAAACGGGGGTCAATAACTCCTACATTTTGATAATGGAGTAAAAGATCGAGGAAGCAAATCCGCGGCTTAAATAGGCCGGCGGTTTCATTTTTTAACTGTCACGTTGACAGTCGACGGAACTAAGGCGTATATCCGGAGGGCTCGTGCAAAAAGGTACTTCATTAATATTTATCAAATAAAATATTGAAAACTATATAAAATTACTTTATAAAATTTAAATAGACAAATAGAATTGAAATCAATTAAAGTTATTTTAAAAAAAGTATTTAAACAAAACAGACAGCAAGTGCCGGTCTAGTTCCGTACTATTATTAATAGATGGCGCGCTATGTATCGATTTGTCAAATTGATTTCAAGAACAGCTGATGAATAAGAAAAGGAGAAGGAGATATTAATAATTTATAAGTAGCTACGCTACAACTCTGAGGAGCCCGTCTACGCCTTTAAACGTCTGTAACTTTAAAATTATAACCGATTCGTCCTCTTTTTGTAACAGTAGCAGTAAACACTTTTCACTATTTATGTATTCTTCTGCTGTCAACTTACCCTTACGCTTCGACGATCTATGACAATTACTATAAAATCTTTGACACCATGCAATCAGTCGAACAATTTTAGTGTACTTATTGAAATATGACAAGCGCGTCGAAAACGACTCGGTTGTAACCATCGTGAATGTACTCTTCTTAACTTCCTTTAGAACCTCTTGCATATCCGGTGTCCCTACCGCAGTCGGCCAATCATGAGCTGGTCTCTTAAGCCAATCCGGCCCAGTCCACCAGCTGGTTTGAAGTAATTTATCAGCATCACATCCACGTGAGGGCAAATCGGATGGGTTTTTGTCCCCTGGTACGTGCCGCCAGTCGACCATGCGTGTGTGTTGTAATATTTCAACTCTGTTATACACAAAAACATTTAAATCATCTTTGCGTTTAAGCCAGGCTATAACTATACTGGAATCTGGCCAATAATACTCCTTGCAGTCCAACTCGAGGCCTTCTCTTACTTGAATCATCAGCCTAGTGGCCAATAATGCCGCCATAAGCTCCAGTCTTGGCATTGTAACGCGTTTGGTGGGAAATACTCTAGACATTGCTAGAACTAGCTTTAGGTCAACTGCACCATTCATTTCTGAACGTAAAAATATGCAACAAGCATACGCTACTAAGCTGGCATCACAGAAAATATGTTTTTTTTTTTGTCAAATTGGCTCAAACGACGCGGGAACTGAGATTCCTCTAATTTGCTCAGACTTTGTACCCACTTGCTCATTGTAGTGCATAAATCCTTCGGTAAAAGATCATCCCAATCCTTATTCAACATCCAGCTCTTCTGTAAAATCAACTTCGGTAGGTATAAGTGTCACCGGAGATACAAATCTTAATGGATCAAATATACTTTGTGCAAGTGAGAGAACATTTCTTTTCGTGAATTGCCCTTGGTAAGCTTTGACATTAGGCCTTTTACAATACAACATGTCTTGAGGAGGATTCCACATTAACCCAAGTACAGATAGTGTGCTGACCTCCTTGTCTGTCAAAACGGGGCCAGTAACCCAGCACCGTAATTCAAATTGGCCCTGTAGTAATACATCTTTTGCCTCGGTTATAAAGCGATTCATCTCGATTTCGTTTTTGACACTCACTACACAGTTATCTACATAATAGCTTTTCTTTAACATTGAAGCTATTATAGAATCATATTTATTCCAATGAAAACGTATCGTTGCTGACAGTAGGAAAGGGCTAGACGTCACACCAAAGACCACTCTCTGATGTCTATAAACACCTTTAAAACCTTTTGACCGTCGTTAATATTTTGCCACCAGAGAAATTTCAGATAATTACGGTCTTCGGGATTTAAAAGTATTTGCAGAAACGCCTTTTTTATATCCACAGTGACACCTATCGCGTTTCTTCTAAAATTAATCAATAATTTAGGTATCAGCTCTATTAGATTAATCCCTTTCTCTAAACATGAATTGAGGGATAATCCATTTTTATCTTTAGCAGAGGCATCGAAAACAGGCCGTATTTTCGTAGTTAAGCTCGATTCCTTAATTACCGCGTGATGAGGTAAATAATAACCTGTAGCAACGTCGTCGTTTTCTACTATTTCAATAATGTTACTTAACTTAACTTAACTTAACCATTCTTCAAACACTTTATCGTAGTCATTAAGAATTCCTAAACTTTTTAGACGAGCTGTAGTAGAATTTAACCTCATCAAGGCTGAATCGAAATTTGGCTGTAACGTTTTCGATTGGTCTTTCCATGGCATTCTTACCTCATATCTATCGTCATCTCTTATGCATATACTTTTCTCAAATCGTTCCATCACTTGGGCTTCTTCCATTTTCTTATTCTTAACTTGTACTTCGTCTCTTATACCCATTGATTCGAGGCTCCAAAAATCTTCTATGCTGCAGTGAAACGCGCTTACTACATTTACTATCGAGCAGTGAACACCAGCCGCAGGACCCTGAATTGTCCAGCCAAGCCTTGACTCCATAGCTAAGAGGTTTCGGTCAACTCGTATTGTTCGCCCCGTCAACAATGTTCCTAAAATATCAGAACCAATTAACAAACTGACTTCCGAGACATCATCAATACAGTCACTCAAAAAAACTCCTAACTTATGTAACTGCGCTAATATGTTACTGGAACGCAAGCGTGGTAAATAACCACATATTACCCTTTGATCCAGCACATTTACATTACAACTATAGCTGTCATCTAAGCTACTTATTCTAATAATATACAAATTGTGCTTTTGTGTTTTTAAAACATTACCACCGAACAAGTTGTGTGACAACTCGTGTTGACTTATCGGTACTAACTTTAATTTTTCAGCTAAATCCGACTTTATAAATGAGCGCTGAGCACCAGAATCTAATAAGGCTCTTACAACAAGTGGACCTGTATTACTGACTAATTTTACTTTTAAAGTTTGAAGTAAAACGGTTTTACCACCTTGCCTTCATTCACCTTGCTTTTACCTGGTTCCAGATTGAGCTTGCACATTATTGGAAAATGACGCTTGGCGCATATGACGCACTTTACGCTGCGTTTATAGTGCCTCCAAAAGTGCCCAGTACCCAGACAAACTCCACAGGCTTTCTTTCGCTTTATGGTCTCCCAACGTTCTTCTAGTGTCTGGTCGATCGCTGTTTGGCATTCAGAACTTGGATGTGAACTTTTGTCGCAAAATTGACATGTTTTTGCCGGTGTTTTCGTGGGTGTAACCTGTCTTGGCTTTAGCTTGTCATCCGCTGCCGCAAAACATGAATTTGATGGTCCGGCCACCGAATCCACAGGTTCTCGCTAAACATATTCTTTCATATGCAAAAACTTCCTGCTTGACGAATAGAAGAAGATCATTTAGGGAGTTGCTTCCACTGCTGCCATCTGTACGTGACCTGTGCCACGATCTCAACACCTCTTCTGGCAGGGCGGCTTCCACTAGCGGGTATAAAAATGCAGCGTACTTATTTTGTGTTACGCCCATACTCTCTAACGCTAGAACTTGCGTGGATATTTTATCATGCAAGGACGCAATCGGCCATCCTGACACGCCCTTCGCTTGTCAAAGTGTTAACTGAAGCAGCTCTCTAACATAATGTTCTATGACCAGCTCATCTCTTGCAAACCTTTGTTTGAGCTGGTCTACAACTACTTCGCAACGCACGGTGGGAAACTCTCAACCATGTCTCTGGCTTTTGATCCAACTTCCATGCATTGCATAAGATATTGAAGTTTGTCATCGTTATCGATCATGGGATCGCTATGTATTTTCTTAAATTGCGACCAAAACGTGAGCCACTGTTTTACTTCACCATTGAAGGAAGGCAATTCTAGTTTTGGTAAGCGAAAATGTCGCTGATTAGCCAGTTCCGGATTAATGTCTTCCTTGAGGGCGGGGCGAACACGTTCAGACCTCAAAATCATATTTTTTATTCTATTAAATCTATAGCTGTATTCGATCTCCGCCTCCAGTTCTACGTCCAAATTTTCAGTCGTGTCTTCCTCACTAATATGTATCTCCGACCTCAACCTATCGACTTTGTCTTGTGCGACGCATAAATCCTTATAGTATTTTTCGAGAGTAAGGAAATATGCCTGAATTTCTTTAGTGTTGGAAAAAAGTCTTTGGACAATAATTCATCTACCTTATTGGCTATCAATGTAAATTTGCGACGACAATTTTTCCTCTGGTACTTTGCAATCTCCATTTTTTCCACTGTTCACGGTCGCCAGATGTGATGGATAGGAACTCTACAAACTAGTTTAAGATAGAAAATATCCATTTTTTTTTATTAAATGTTTTATTGCAGTTGTACGGAATACATATAGGAAAAATTCTAACAGAAAGTAAATGTCTAAAATGTCACAATAATATTATATCATAGGTCACAATATAGAAAAAACAATAATTTAAAAACTTAGCAAAACTCTTTCATGGATTCCACAACAATAAGTGTAAAGTCGTGTCTGCCTGTTACCTCTTCAGTCTTCACAACTTGGGTAAAATTAATATTATGAAGAAATGTACGATATCTCCGTAATATTCGAATTCTAATGCAACCTATTGCTCAGTTTATATCAAGAAACTAACGACATAATAACTTGCCAAGATTTACTAACAATTTTATATTTAAGTATATGTAATACATACATAAGGCCATGTTCAGACGACACGCGCACGCCACGCGCTTCTGTACCCGCGTCAAACTAGCTTTGAAATTTGTTGATTTTATTTGAGTCTTAAAGGCACATCAATAGATCTTAAATTGCATTTATCGAATTCCACCCGCGCACGCCACGTGCACTCCACGCGCACGCCACGCACACGCCACGCGCCCGCCTCGCGCTCACCCCGCATACGCGCTGCACACGCCATGCGCCCGCGGTGTGGCTAGTGTTGAATTAATCTTACTGTCTTTTTCTTTCTTCCATTGTTTATACAATATATAAAGTATGTAATTAGAACTTTGTTTGACTTAGTCAAATCCATTTTATTTCAAACGTTCTCACGTTGTGACACCTGGAAGCTACTACGTCTAGTGAACAAAGTAGTCCAGTCACTACTAGTATATGCGTGCGCGGGACGTGCGCGTGGCGTGCGCGTGGCGTGCGCGTGATGTGCGCGTGGCGAGCACGTGGCGAGCGCGGGTGTAATGCGGGCACAACGCGTGTGCGGGTCCTGCGCGTGGTCGACGCGTTGTCATTTGAACGCGGTCTAAGACTATTTTAAACATAAGAATACTCACGTAAACTTGACTTTAGCGACGTATATGTGGTGTAGCCAGGACTCGCATGTTATCCTCAGAATCATGTTTAAAGTTGTAATGTCTTCCGTCGCTTTGATCACAGGATACAACATCTTCTCTGCAAAATAATAATTTATAATGCTAATTTAAACTGCTGTGATAATGCCGTATCATTTCCTCTACTTACAGCTTTCCTAAACTGAGGAAGGTCTGGCCGTCGCAGACTCTTGGTCCAATATTTTTACCACTACCACTGACTTCATTTGCATTCCCGAATTTTCTCCGATCCCGGAATTCCCGTATTTTTGACGTGATAACGTCTTATAATTCGATATGGGGTGCACGCCCGAAAAACATGACACAATGAAAAAAAATGAACGTGACAACGTCATACGTTGTCACGTTCAACTATCATCAGTAAACCGACTTTACAGACAACCGATTTTTTGTTTAACAAAATATTATATTCTAAGAAGTCACTTTCAAAACTTACTAGCCAAAAATTAAAACTAAAATGAGGGATTAGATGCATTTAATTAAAAACGCACCCAGATGAAACGAAATTACAAATCACCCACCAAGCCTCTAACAACACCCCATTTTTTGGGTCCCACATCTTTAGGCCAGTTTAGGCTTTCAAGCCCAGGATACACGAGGCTAGTTTTTCAAGCTAGGATAGCAAGCTAGTTTTCTACGAAACTGTCCTGGCTTGCTGACCTAGCTTAGAGCATGCTAGTTCTGTTTACACGAAGCTATATTATTTTAAGCTAGTATTATTGCTGTGACCGGGGTGACCACACGTCCAAAATGATCTGCACGCGAAAAATTATTTTTAACAAAAAATTAAAACCGACTTCCAAGGTAAAAACAATAATAACATTAATATGAACTAAAAAGTATTAAATAATTTTTACTATCTAATAGTGCCTTTTTTCCGAATTCGGCTAAACCTCAACTATTTCTGTACTCAATCTTCATTATTTTGAAGTCGGTACCAGATAGCTGAATCTTCAGTCCTCTGACAGAATATTTAAAATTTTTGGAACTGGCACCGACTTCAAAATTATGAAGATTGAGTACAGAAATAGTTGAGGTTTAGCCGAATTCGGAAAAAGGCACTATTAGATAGTAAAAATTATTTAATACTTTTTAGTTCATATTAATGTTATTATTGTTTTTACCTTGGAAGTCGGTTTTAATTTTTTGTTAAAAATAATAATAATTTCACTCTTTTTAGTTACACTAGTAGATAAATCTTCGCGTATATTTTACGTGTCTTATTACAATTTGTTAAGAGTCACAACTCACACTCACAAAATAATGTAATATTATCAGTGAAGTGAACATATTGTGCTAAGTAATTTAACAATTTTAATACTTCAAGCCCGAAGCGGTCACCGGCGATTGCGATAACAATAGAAAGGCTATTGTGTCTCGTTTTTCCACGATCGAAGGATCTAAGTATCAGATAAAAAATTGTACAAACTTGCATAGGATGTAGCGTAGCATAATATTTAATATTATCATAATTATTGACAGCTGTTCTTGTTATCAAGAATTCAAATCGATAGGTACTTAGTGCACCATCTATCGATTAATAAGTATAACTAATTAAAAAGACACTAATTAATGACTTTGTTTTGTTTAAATGCTCTTTTTAAAATAACTTTATTTTAATTCTATTTGTCTATTAAAATTTTATAAAGTAGTAAAGTATTCGATCTGTATATAAAGTAGTTAGTAAAGTATTCGATATTCTGTCTTCTGCCGCCACGCGCCGCGCGGCGGCGCTGGGCGGCGACGCCAACCGCCGTGTATTAAAAACAAACAGGTGTTGTTAATTGTTATACAGTACATAATTATTATTATTAGTATATCCATACCTATGCCTTGCACTATTATCTATTCTGTGCCATGACTCATGAGACATTGGTGGCCTTAACACGACGTGGTAATGATGATGATGACGATGATGATGATGATGATTATGATGATGAATATGAATTGCATAGTAGTTTATGCTTTCTGTTCTTAAAACAACGCCGAAACTCCCAAACGTGTATCTATAAGGAATCAGCAGCTTCTCTCAGCATCATCGAAACCATGGTATACCTTGACCCAATATTTGACTTTTTGGTAGCGTATTCTTAGTACACTTCACATAAAACCAAAATCACCATATGTTTCCATATAAATTTCGAGGAGTTCCCTCGATTACTCATGGATCCCATCATCAGGTCACCACCTTTGTGAAAATGGGACCAAATTGGAGTGAAACCTAATACAACAAAACAAAAATTTTCGTTTTTGGAACGAAAAACGGTTGCTCCAAAAATTGTGCAAATTCGCACTAGACGAACTAGAAGATGAATTACAAGAACGGGTGTGGACACGAACGTGAATTTTAAGAAGAGATGAACGTGGGACCATCTGCTTTACTTTGGAATAATTTCGCTTTCGGGCTATTTATTTATTTAGAGTATTTTGCGAATGACGCCTAATTTGTTTGATATTCTGTTTAGTCTTGTGACGCCAAAACGCGTGGCTACTGCTTACGAGTCAACTGAAAACTAGGTTCACCGGACACATGAAGCTAGTACACAAGCCAGGATTGTAAAATCAGTGGTGGGGGGATGCTACTAGCCTGAAAATAGAACTCCATCCTATTAAAAACTGTCCTGGCTTGTAAAGTAGCTTACTAGCTAATTAGATTACAAATGAAGATAGTTTTATCTATACGAAGCCAGAAGTACTAGCTTGCTAGCTTACTAACACTAGCTTGCTATCCTAGCTTGAAAAACTAGCCTCGTGTGTCCCGGGCATCAGCGCCTACAAGGGGACGTTATCGCCCACTTTGGGAAAGGCTGTTTTAAACAAAGACAAAATATGGTAAAGCGTATCCATTACACAAAAAAATGTTTACTTACCCAAAAAGTCTCTAACATACGCGGAATGTAAAACACTAGGGGGCCGGGTGACTTTCCTCCAGTCAGCGTTACTAGGGAACACCATGGTCAGGTGAGCCAGGCTGGTAGTCGCACATACTGATGATAGCACCGCGGTGATCTCATCTGTTGCTCCCTGGAAATATGTGCAGATGCTATCATTATTTTTATCATGGGGGCTACTGTTTTTTTGCTCACTAGATGGCGCAACTGTCGACTAAGGCTGGCCGACTTTATAATAATCTAGAATCCCGTTTATTTATTTAATTAAATTTAAATAATATCTAAGGAGATATTTAACAAGTAAGGACTTTTGCTATTTTTTTTTAATAACCGAATATTTTTAATACGATTATTATATTTTTTTCCTTATTTCGCTCTCAAAGCATTTTCATTGATCGTTAAATAATAATTTTTGGGATAATTTTACGAAGGAGATCGATTTTCAACAGGTAAATTGCATAAATAATAATTTATGTCACGAAGACCGCTAAACTAGTACAAAATAGACGTTTTTGGACTTCGCGCGACACTAGCGCCTCTAGCGGAAAATTCACACGCGGTAGCCCCCCTTCGGCGGCGCTCAAGACACTGAAAACTCAAAGTTACGCAACTGAATTTCCGCCACCGCGTGTCTAAACACACTAGGCCGAAACTACGCGACCGAACTTCCGTGGCCGAATTAACGTTCCGACGCACGACGGCTGATATGACACACAAAATGACATGTACTAAAGCTCTACGATTCTTATTAGAACGACACAGCGACTTAGATACAAGACTCGTCTTTGTCTTCACGCACATTAAAATTGTCACATATTAAGACATATTTGGACCTTGAACAGTTGTTTTCTGTTTAAATATTATTTTACGTCACATTTTTCATACAATTTTTATAGCCCAGTGTCCAGCAGGGCGATTCAATTCCTGTTCGACACCAATTCGGAAACTTTACCGTGAGATCATTGGTCAATGCGTAGCGCGGAAAACATTTATTGGATATCGCGCAATAAAGTTCCCGAATCAAAGTCGAAGATTCACGTATTGTGAATCAGGGCCCTGGTATGGAAAATGCTACCTAATTTTTCAATATACCACTTACTTTTAGCTTTTGAATGTTGGTTTTAACTTCAGACACTAACTTCTCTCTCATTTTCGCACAAACGTTTTCATGTTCACCAATTTTTCCTGAAAACAGAAATAACATTTTTACAATTTATTTGGAAAGTGTAAAGTGAAAGTAGCAGCGCTGAGCAAATTTTTATTTTACTTTTGAATGGGAATATGCATGACGCCGAGGCGCTTGCAAATACAAATCAGAAAAAAAAATTGCTCTTTCAGCACTGCTACTTTCACAGTAAACTCTATGTAAGGAACACATACACCACTTAAGGGCTCTCTCTCCCTAAATTAGCAGGTCGATTGTCTGTCAGTGCGAATATCGACGTAAATGACATTAAAATAACATTCATAACAGCGCGCCTTGTACGGTGGCGGTTACGACGCTCGCCGCGTCCATGATAGGGCGAAATAGGAGAAAAAACCTTTTTAAGGCTTAATATACTTTCAAAAAAGTAAAAAAACCAAATTATTAACTTATGTATTGCAAAGCAGTAGATATTTTTTATATATTCTTTTGATAAATAATGAAGGAGTAAAGTGGTTTCAATCAACGATTTGGAGGTGATTTGGTTTTTTATTTCTTTATTATGTGATAACGATAGAAAAAAATATGGCAAAACCAAATTACGTATCATATCATGTAGATTACAATTTTTTTTTTCAGATATAATTTCTCTGTTAATGCCGATGAAAAGTTGTTTCATCTGCACGCTTTTTTCGAAAGAGCAGCCTTAAACTTTATCACTTAGTTCTGTTACACCCTGTTGACCCAATGGGCGACACTTTTCCAAATATCTAATTAGTACTAAAACATACCAGCCTCAATAGTAGCCGTATGGTCCGCGAACCGCAAGTTAGCTATTTGTTCCGCACACACAGTCATATCATTCTGCGTCACTCGGAAGAAGTCGTCCATACACCAGTTGCTGGCCAGCCGGCGTGACTCCGCCAGGGTCCATAGACGGTACGTGTGGATGGAGTGGTCTGGAATGTGAAATTGGAGAAACTTGTAGAGAAATGTTTTAGAATAGAACGATGTTGTAGAATTGAGCAATGTTATAGAATTGAATAATGTGGAAACAGCTTTGTTCAATTCTTCAAACACTGCAAAATTGAGATATTTTGTAAAACATCGACTAAAAAACTCTTAAATATTGGCAATTTACACAACTCGCATGTAGATGATTATTTATTACTTACAATTAATTGAGGAAGAACAATATAGAAATAATTTAAAACGACCAACCAATGGCAGGTGAATCTTTGCTCGTTTGGGGACTATTACTGCATAGTATTTTGTTTTACTTTTTAATGTAAAAGAACCAACATAACTAACACAGAAATTAGTTTTGTAGATAGATGACAATTGACAGATCTATATTAGTTTCACGGGTTTTGTAAAGTTAATGTTAGTCGTTATCTGTCACACAACCCAACCCTAGGTAGGTAATTGGTTAGGTTGTGTGTCTCCACTATCTATTAATTTAATAGTTTTTTATCTTAGACCTTACCTAGTCTATGTAATATAGGTATCTGCTCCACTATAGGTAAGTCCTCAAGCGGCGCGCCGAGTATGTAGTCCCATGTCACTTCACAGTGGTTACTGAGAGTCACTAGGTCTTGTAGCATCACTGCAAAGTTGGCACCTGATTGTGTCACCTGAAATAGTTACATTGGTATTTAAATCGTTAAATATTTTGTATTTGTTTGTTTAAAAACTCTTTAAAAACTAGAATAATAACATCTCTTTCACTACTTTATTGATAGAAAGGGATAAACAGATCTAAAAAATAAGTCATCTTTGAGAACTTACATTATAATATTATGTATTTAAAGAAGCGACTAATAAGAATTAGGGCCTGTTTCACCACATCCTGATAAAATGCCGAATAGGCTATCCACAACTTTTTCGACAGATTCTCTGTCATCTGTCAAGTTATGTGGTGGATAGCCTATTCGGCACTTATCAGGAAGTGGTGAAACGGGCCCTTATTCTTTTTTGGAGAAATATCAGAAAAATATCCGTTTAACAGCAACATCAGAGGAATTGAAAGGGCTTTTCATGTATTTTATTCCATGGAATATAACATTATAACTTACGTGTGTAACGTTTATTGAGAGATCCGAGTACTGTTTTAGAGAACACACGTTTAAGTTTGTTGTAAGTGTTGCCCTGAAAAATAATTACAATAAAAATAACAAAAGGGACTAATATAATTATCTTAGGGCCTCTTTCACCACTTTCTGATAAAGTGCCCAATAGGCTATTCAGAACTTTTTTGACAGATTCTCCATACTTCATCTGTCAAGTTAAGTGGTGGATAGCCTATTTGGCACTTATCAGGAAGTGGCCCTTAATATTATGACTTATGAGAGTTATGACTTAAACAATCTGCTTAATATTAATTATCAGATTTATTATCCATAATTTGTTTGTCCTGTTTTTAGCACAAACGAAAATTGTTTATAGATGTTTATCTATATGATGATTGTTTATTCAATTTTCTATTTGTCTGTCACGTGACTTTTCCAATGTGACAGACAATGACAAGCAGACCATAGCCGTGTTCGTCGGCATAATTTTTGGCGCATGCGTCACAAAACCTTATATTGCGCATGTCAACATCATGTCATGCCGTGGCAACGCCAACAAATATGTTGTTAACGACCACTTGACGGTAACTAATTAATAATTATAATTTATATGATGCAACTTGTTAGTAGCGTTGCCATAGCATGACATAATGTTGACATGCGCAATAAAAGGTTTTAAAAGGACGAACACGGCCCTTGTAGAGCTATCAGAATTCAGATGTGTAAATCTATACTTATAAAATTGCATGTCCTGACTGACTGACTGACTGATTCATCATCGCTGAGCAAAAACTGTTAAAGCTACAGCCACGAAATTTGGTGAGTAGGGTTGTTTTATTGAGTAGACACCCACTAAGGAAGGAATTTTGAAAATTCTACCCCGAAAGGGGTGAAATAGGGGTTGAAAGTTTGAATGAAAGTCCTTCATTTCCACGGTCATTTCTAGAGTTAGAAACATGAAACTTTGTTTTTGGGTTACTGATTAAAAATGAATGGATGCGTGTTTAAGCGTTTTTGGAAATTCTACCCCCAAGGGGGTGAAATAGGGGTTGAAAGTTTGAATGAAAGTCCTTCATTTCCACGGTCATTTCTTGAGTTAGAAACATGAAACTTTATTTTTGGGTAACTGATTAAAAACGAATGGATAGGTATTTAAGCGTTTCTGGTAATTCTACCCTTAAGGGGGTGAAATTAGGGTTGAAAGTTTCAATGAAAGTCCGTCATTTTTTGAGTAATTAGAAACATAAAAGTTTATGGAGTTTGCGTTTGATGTTTGCTTAAGTAGGGTCCCGTTTTTACCCTTTGTATAAGGAACCTTTAAACTATTTATCCAAAGTCCTGGAGAAAATTATACATCAACAGCTCACAAAGTATGTCTTGCACAATAACCTGCTAACTCCATTGCAATCTGGATTTCGCACTGGTCACAGTACGACCACGGCTTTAATCAAGGTAGCGGATGATGTGCGATTAGGCATGGACCAAAAGAAACTTACTCTTCTCATATTACTGGATTTTAGCAACGCCTTTAACTGTATTGATCACGATATCCTTTTAGGCAGATTAGCGTCCTGTAACATCTCGCCAACAGTAATTGGGTTGCTTCGTAGCTACCTTGTAGAAAGGCGACAGAGAGTCAAATCGTCCGATAGCTATTCTGACTGGAGTAATATACTTGCCGGCGTACCACAGGGAGGAGTATTGTCACCACTTTTATTTTCCTTATTTCTCAACTCTATTGTAACTTCAATTATATCTTTTTATCACTTGTATGCTGACGATCTGCAAGTATACATCCAGTCAGAACTAGGCGGCCTTCATTCAGCTATTGGTAAATTAAACAACGATTTGTTGAAGATCAGCGAATGGAGTAAGAATCATGGTCTTGTTATTAATCCCAAAAAAACACAATTAATATTAATTGGCAGCCCGGGGCTGGTCTCCAGGATTGACTGTAACTCCTTACCTCCCGTCCTCATCAATGGTATTACAATCCCATTTAGTAAAGTGGTAAAAAATCTCGGTGTGTCTTTCGATGATAACTTATCTTGGAAGCCACAATTACAAGAAATCAGTAGGAAGGTATTTTCATCTTGGCATTCCTTAAAACGCCTTCGATATGTTCTGCCTACACGAACTAAAGTAGTCTTAGCACAGTCTTTGTTTCTTTCCATACTTGATTATGCCGATGCTTGTTTTATTAATTTAACTGAGGATCAACTGAATAAGCTCGAGCGTCTACAAAATCTCTCAATAAGGTTTATTTTTGGTTTACGAAAATTTGACCATATCACCGAATACCGCACCAAGCTTAAGTGGCTCCCAATCCGATATCGTCGTGATTTCCGCGTACTCTCCCTACTCTACAACATCTTATTTGACTCCCGGTATCCTTCTTATTTAAAAAACAACTTTGTCTTTCACAATTACGATAGAAAAGAGCTCCGTTCCTACTCAAAACTTCTCCTTAACGTTCCCGCCCATAAAACTAAATATTTCAATTCCTCATTTACTGTTAAGTCTATTTTACTCTGGAATTCCTTACCAGATCATATTAGGCAAGCTGAAACGTTAAATCGCTTTAAGTCGTTAGTATTTAATCATTATTTCAATATATCTGTCAACCAATAATATTTACAGGATATACACATTGTAGTAATAGTAAGTACGTATTATTATTTATTATTAGTATTTATATTGTATATTATTATTTATTAATATATGTATATATATGTATGTGTAGATATATAAGTATGTATATATATATGTGTATGTGTGTGTATATATGTATGTATATATGTATATAATATGTATACTTTTGCACATCACCATTTTCCTAAATTCATAATCTCATAAAATTTGTTAAAGGGTTGCCTGGAAGAAATTGCTTTCAAGTAATAGTAGGAGATCCGGCCATAGAATGACCTTCACCCATCGTATTACGCACAGATCTAGCAAGGTTCGCGCTCTGCGCTCACTATATTTATGGTATTACGGGATGAAAATGATTTTTTTATAAAATTAAATATGTTAAAAAATTTATTTACAGGAGGTTGTCTGAAAAATTTGGTGCAAAGTGTAATTAATTAATAATTAAAAAATGTTTTTTTTTAAACATTACATTCATTCCCTTACGCAAAAAACTGTATACTAATCGAAAGTATGTAGCTCATAGAATATGCAAACGCTGGGTTGACTTTTTTTTTCCGGTGCAATTATCAGGTAGGCAGCTATATACAGGTAAATCGATACTAGTAATTTGCAACGATCCAGTTACGCGATAAACCTTATATCAAAATAAAGATAATTTTATTATGAATATAATGACATAAGGTTGGCTGCAAAAAGTTGGTGCTAAATCCCGGTTGTCGATTTTTGAAAAACGTAATATTCGTGCGGTTGAATACGTGCGAAACAGAGGTCCGACGAACGTATCCAGTGCGATAGAAAAGGACGCAGCATTGCAGCTGTGTGTCGCTCAATCGTTGTCAATTCTATGTGGCTTCATGCGACGGATCCTCAATCTGTTAAATTACAACCTGAAAATTGTGGTTGGTATCTTGATGGTTATCTTCAACCAACAGGATTCATTGGGGACCAAACGCCTTTAACAGTACAAGATATTGCTGAAATGACAGAAGACGAAAATAGTGACGAATGTTGTGAACTTGAAGATACAATTATTTCCGATGAATCAGACCTTGAATAATGTAAATTAATTAAAAAAAAATTTAATCAAAATATTGTATTTATAATAAAATTAAATTTTTGTACAAAATTATAGCTTTGTATTTCATGTTTGTAATTTGTTTTATTTAAATTTTTTTTTCGGAAAAACTTTTGATTTTTTGCTTTGTTTTATTTGATTAAGTCCCCTGGTGTAAAAAAACCATGTGTATGTACTACATACATAACTTTATCATTTTGTGCAAAAATGCATTGCCGGATGCTCCGAAATAATGCTCAACACTTACTGTAGTCTATCGCTATCTTCCTCAATTTCACAAACAAAGAGCATGCGTACTCTCTTTCTTTCGACGATTGAGCGACACACAGCTGCAATGCTACGTCCTTTTCTATCGCACTGGATACGTTCCTCGGTCCTCTGTTTCGCACGTATTCAACCGCACGAATATTACGTTTTTCAAAAATCGACAACCGGGATTTAGCACCAACTTTTTGCAGCCAACCTTATGTCATTATATTCATAATAAAATTATCTTTATTTTGATATAAGGTTTATCGCGTAACTGGATCGTTGCAAATTACTAGTATCGATTTACCTGTATATAGCTGCCTACCTGATAATTGCACCGGAAAAAAAAAGTCAACCCAGCGTTTGCATATTCTATGAGATACATACTTTCGATTAGTATACAGTTTTCTGCGTAAGGGAATGAGTGTAATGTTTAAAAAAAATCATTTTTTAATTATTAATTAATTACACTTTGCACCAAATTTTTCAGACACCCTCCTGTAAATAAATTTTTTAACATATTTAATTTTATAAAAAAATCATTTTCATCCCGTAATACGATGGGTGAGGGTCATTCTATGGCCGGATCTTAGACTATAATAAGGCCGCCCTTGTGTACATGTCTCATTTATAAATGTTTGTTAATGTAAATTTTACTGTTATGTTTGTGCACAATAAAGTATATTTGATTTGATTTGATTTGAACCACAAAAAGGGGAAAACTATCCATCTTTGTTATTATACTATGTTAACGCGGACGAAGTCGCGGGCAACAGCTAGTATTTTATAAGTATAATTTGTGGGTTATAAGATAATAATATGGGTGAAAGTTCTCATATTCCATGCTACGGATTTTTTTTACAAGAAAACAAAAAAAACATAATGTAATAAATTATATTCCATTTACAAAAACAAATGTTTCCTAAAATTGTAAATGAATAAAAATGAAAAGTTTCTAAATGCTAACTCATTGATATAAAATTATAAATATTAACTCTGAAATAGGAGTAAAAAAGTATTGTTGCGAAAATATTTGTGTATTTTGTGTATATGTCAATAGAGATTGACACAGTTGAATCGAAATCAAATCGATAAAAAGGGCGGCCAACTTAAATGGCCGGCGTCACTCTGAAACATCAGTACGAAATCGATAATTTCGATTGCAATTCCTTTACGAGGTGATTCCATATTTTTAAATTATTCGCATAATTTTTTTAGGTAACTTCCCTACTTTTGTCATTTATAATGTGTCACGCATATCATCATAAAACGCACAAACTATAATAGAGAAAATGAATAAACATACCCAAATAGTTTGTCCCATGACGTAGAAGTGACGTGGCACCCTAACGCGTCAGCCAGTATCCGGAGTGACGATAGCACGAGGTCCGGAGTGTCTGAAATAACAGCAGGTTTAATGAACCTATTTGAAATTCGATTTGCCGATATGTATGCTTAGGGTCTATCATGTCAAACTGCTGTTATATGTCACGATATAGGTAGCTGTCGTGTGTCACGATAATTAACGCCTATTTGACACGATAGACCCTAAGGCTACATATAGCGGCACCTGGCAAATAAAATTTCAAACACCCTCATTATAGTCCGCGCGGAACTAGTTGGCCGTTCCTTAGGTATGTGAGCGGTGGGACGGAGAAGCGGGGGCGCTTGATTTTGACAGTTCTGGCTAGTTTAGACAAAAAGCACAAGAGATTGCAATAGCAAGATGATTCCGCCGATTCCGCCGATAAAAAGATAATCTAAGGAAATAATATTTAAAGTGCATACGTTTTCAAAAAACGGAAAGCCGATGTCAATAGTTTAGAATATAAAACTGATCAATTGTCTTTTATTTATTCTTTTCAATAATTATAACTAATATAATTGTTCACGATATCTTGAGATTGGTCGTCACTGTCTAATCTCATGTGCATTGCGAGCAGCAAGCCCCCTCACCCCCGTCTCTACCTAAGGCGCGGCCAACTAGTTCCGCGCGGACTATAGTTAGTGAGTGTATATGTTTGTTACTTCTTAGTACAAAAACTGCGTTAAGAATATATTTACTGACTATTAAAACTCTGCTATCTTTGTCTGACTCATTAAAAATTTCTGACAGAAAAGACCTTTATCCAGTGAGAAAAATATTAGTAAGCGGTTAATATAGAATTATATGAGGACTTTTACGTACTTAAAATATTTATTAGGTGCTTACTTTTGTCGTTGAATGTTGTAAATAACCACTGCCTAAGGTTTTGGCACGCCTGAGGTGACCTGAAAATTTAGTAAGAAAATAATCTCATTATAGAGTACTAAACATTAAATCATGCTAAATACTTTCGTATCTTTAAGAAAACTACTCATATTACAAACTTAGGTAAGTGAGACTCTATACCGAACCCAAAGTAGTAACATTTGGACCTGGGAAGAGAAATAGGTTTATATCTCCAGGCTACGGTCTACCGGAGAGCCTGTGCAGGCAGACCGGAATGTGTGTGGGAATAGACCAGCCCCCCTACCATAAGCTCTTATAGCAGTATTACTTTAAGATTATTTTCAAATTTCGCACAAACAAAAAACATAGCTATGTTTATAGAAATAGAGATCATATTTGTTTATGCGAAATTCAAAAGTAATATTAAAGTAATACTGCTATAAGAGCTCATGGTAGGGGGGCTGTGCAGTTTTTTTGACCTGCGCAGGCGACCGGTGTAAAACCTATTCACACACACATTCCGGTTTAGGACCTCTCCCATAGACCGTAGCGTGTATGTCTTACATTAGAAAAATGTAATCTAATGTAATGTTGCGGGCAAAATCTAGTTTATAATAATATCCGTATGGATTATATTACACCTCATAGCAAGTGGATAGGAAGACCACCAAAGGACGATGTGCTCTAGGCAGCTGCCGACATCCCCCCACAGTAAGTTCTGGTAATACTCCGTCACTTTCTGAGCTGACTTCTTACTGGCGTGTACTTGGCCTGTAAGTTTAAATACAAAGGTTAAATTAATACAATAGCAGACGCCAAAATCAGTGATAACATCCCTCGATTCCAGGTAAATTATATACCTAGTGTAGATCCAAAATACTGTGACAGTGTAAAAAACCACTCGATGGTGAAATGTGAATACATATAGTCCATTGAAATGTTACAATTTTAGGACCGAATATTGCATTTATTAGAGGACACAATTTTATTCTTGGAATACGTTGGGGGGGTTAGTAGAAGCTTAACCTCAAGTTTGTGGGGTCGCCACTCTTGTCCCCCGGCCGCCATCTTGAAAAAAGGGGTGACAACACTATTTTCGTGATATCTCGAAAACTATAAGTCTTACAGAAAATTTTAAGAACATAATTTGTTGAAAATTATTTTGCCTACAAATATGTTTATATACCTTTTAACCTTAAATTAAACAATTAAAAAGTTATAAGCAAAAAAGTGATATTTTTTTAAGATTTATTATATCGCTCTTTAACTTTGTTTAATACATTTTACAAAAAAAATCCTTAGAACAATCTTGTTAATGATCTTTTGAGAAAAATATCCCCCAATCCCCCCCGATCTCATGAAATAAATTTTCTGCAGATGCAAAGAAAACTGTGAAAGCATGTGTGGCTGCAGAAAAGCAGACCTAAAATGCTCTACAGTATGCCTACGATTCTGTTACGCTTTTCAGGCCTGCTTTTCTGCAGCTACAGTCTACAGTATGCCTACTACACTTAAACAAAGTTAAAAAGTGATAATAAACCTTTTAAAAAATTTCTCACTTTTTTGCCTATAACTTTGTAAATTTTTAATTTAGGGAAAAAACTTATATAAGCATATTTGTTGGCAAAATAATTTGCAACAAATTATGTTCTTACAATTTTTTTGTAAGACGTATAGTTTCCTAGATATCACGAAAATAGTGTTGTTATCCCTCTTTTCAAGATGGCGGCCGGGGGACAAGAGTGGCGACCCCACAAACTTGAGGTTAAGCTTCTACTAACCCCCCCAACACATTCCAAAAATAAAATTGCGTCCACTAATAAATGCAAAGCAAATGTAACATTTCAATGGACTAATATTAATTATCGAGAACAATAAATTAATGACAATTCCATAAAAACGGAATACATGACCACAAAAAGATCAGCCAATCAGAGCGCATTTCGGCAGTATATGACTTAGAACTTTTCATGCAATTTATGCTCATATCTGTCGAAGTCATCTAGTTTAATCTGCGATTCAATTGAATAACTAGCACATTCATTGAATGACACCATTGAATTGAATGATTCGGCCGAAAGCTTATTGAACAATCGTCACTCAACGTCCAACTAGTTTTTTATCATATTATATGTATACTGTATACATAATATTATCATTGTAATGTTACCTGACTTTAGTTTCTTGACCCCTTTAGGGCCTAATAACGTTGGTATCATATTCGCCACAGTGTCTAATAGGATCTCGATGAATATTTCTTCGCTTTGGAGAATTTCGTTGACGTTTTCTGAAAATCACAAAGCTAAACTAGGATTTATAATTACTAGAAAACGTAGTGCTTATGTTCTCTTTGATAACAAGTAAAAAAAGACGGTTGGAGAGTAGTGTTTTGTGTCAAACTCGAAGTCGAACTCGACTCGAACTCGAACTCAAAGTCGAGTCCGAGTCGAGTTCGAGTCGAGTTCGACTCGAACTCGACTCGAACTCGGTTGTCTGTAAAGTCGGTTTACTGACGATAGTTGAACGTGACAACGTCATAGCCTTAAATGGAACGCCTCAGAGCGAGGTAACGCCGCATATTGCGTCATGTTTTTTCGTGCGCGCAGCCCATATCGAATTATAAGACGTTGTCACGTCAAAAACTTAAGAGGTGTCAAGGGACACCCGGATGGGAATACTATCAACGCCCTCTGCCCCTATTAGCCAGGTACTAATAAAAAAGTGTCGAGGTCAAGTATCGTTCCGTCTAGCCTCCTTTTGCAACACCGAACGCGCAATAAGGAACTTCGTTCCAATAGGTTGTTTCTGTTGAATATAACAAATTGGAATTGAAAATAAACTACTGTTTCAGCTACATATTATAGGGTCTCCAGTGTCCAAGCCCCAAGGGTGTCAAACGCTAAAATATTTTTACTTGAGCTCCTAAATCAAAACATTTTAAAATGCCTCTGCCTGCATACTACGCTTCTGACATCTTAAAGCTTCTATCTTATCTTACCTTCACTATTCAATATATTATCCAAAATGCCACCAGCGCTCAACAGTGACGTATAAGGCACCTCTGAGTCGGAATTCTGTCGACTTTCTTCTAGAATCTTCTGGCAGTTCTTTATATCTATGAGGCTTTGTGCTTGTTTCATTTTGCTTTTTCTATTTTTGACTATATCTTGGTCCTCGGTGCGTCGGGGTATAGATGAAGTGGGTGGAGTTATGTGCTTTGTTAAGGTTCTGAAAATAGACATTATATTGTAATTATTACTGTTGTGTTTTGATATATTTATATCTATTATCTAGGATGCATTATTAAAAGTAAAACTGTATAAACATAGTTTGTTAAGAATTTTCTGCATCAGACTGAGGCTGGCTGAAAGCAGACAGTACTCATTTTAATGGTCTTGCCTGATGATGAGATGATGTATTTTATTTGCACAAGTCGCTACGTGTTTGGCAACCATTTTGGAATCTTGGTCCATTTTTTTGAGATTCTGGGATCTGAGAAGCGATAATAAGTGAAAATATTAGCTGAGTCAGCTGTGAAGTCCACTAATCTTGTGGTAACCATTTCGGCTCCCGCGCTCAAAAGCCTAGGTTCGCAACCAGACTTTATTTAATTCTAAAACATATTTATTTATTTATTTATTTAGGACCAAAAACAGTTTTGCATTAGTAATAACAATTGGTTTGAACATTTAAAATACAAGCTACATGCAATAACTAATTATAATTGGTCACAGCGTGCAATTAACATTCTAGAGTAAACATAACATTGAGATTAAATTAATAAATTATATAAAATCAAAGATAAAAGCTCTTAAAAACTAAATTATCATAAGTACAAATATAAAATAAAAGATAATTAAAAGATATTAGTAACATACTGGTATATCTCGAGGCTGTCTGCGCTGGCGGTGTCCGTGTCGTCGTCCGGTCGGTACATCGTCACCAGGCACGCGATCAGACGACGACAGTTTGTCTCCGTGCGACTCTTTGACATCACCTACAAAATAGTATAATACTTTTAAGCCTATTTTCGAATCTTGATTCTATCCTCAGATTATTCCAGTGGAATAGCTTTGTTTTATAACATAGCCCCCTAAGGAAAATTAAAGCAGTCTGTAGTCAGCTTGCAACGAATTTAAGTTGTAGAGCTATAACATATAGTGTCCCAGGCCCAGTTTATAAGTCCTTGTAATTTTGTGTATCTATCTACACGTCATAAGCACTTTAGCGTTTATGACGTGATTTAGCAATAGCTTTTTAGCATTGCTTTAGTAATAGCAGTTAGCACACAGTAAACATATCTAAATTCGAGGTGCTCTGTGACCGTACTAGATAAATGAATGAATTAAGTTTACCTGCACAATTTTGGTCATTGTAATAGGTCTGGTTTCACTGATAGTGCTGGGGTAAGTGTTGCTACATGTGTTGAATTTCGCCACGAACTTTTTGTGACTGCAACCGAGTAGGTCATTGTAGATGCCCACTAAACTGAAATTTAACAGAAAAATACGGTTATAATAAAGTCATGAAAAAGGCATTCATAAAAATATTATGATGGCGCCAAAATCTTCTTCGAATGAAACCTAATATTGTACTTCTTTCAAACCAATTTACAATTATAAGGGTTGCGTGCTAAAGGGTTTCCACTTCCCTTAATAACAATCAGATCAAGGTCCTGCAAAGAAGCAAGGTTTGGTTCTGCAGACTTGCACATGACTTGCTTGCCTGTTCATAGTAACATTTGAATAGCATTCTAACTCATATAATAATAATAATAGCTCCCACACCGGTTTCATTGAAACCAGGCCAGCTACGCAGGAGTAATTTTATAGTGCCCAGGTGTGTGCGCAGTACACAAGAGCACTCTCTATTTACTATTCCTTTACTCTCATAACCCAGTGGGACGGACGACCGACACGACCGGAGAGAGATCAGGCGCAGGACCGACTTTTTACATGCCCATCCGACGCATGGATCATCTTACCTGTCAGACAATCAGGTGATCAGCCTGCATTGTCCAAACCAAGCTTGGAAATATCAAGTTTCCATCGCGGGAATCGAACCCACGACTTCCGAGTCAAGAGCCGCGCTCTATACCACTAGACCACGGATTATGTGTTAGTTGTTACCAAATAAAGTTTCTTTCTTCTAAATCCAAAATGCTAGTTATATTGCAGTTTACCTTAAACAGGATTCCATCATTTTCCTCGAATCTTCTCTATGTAGACACGTCGACAGAATAGTAGTTATCAGACTGTTAATAGATTGCAGCATCACAAATCTTCTGCTACACAGCTTGTCGTAGATTCTATCGTGCTTACTCAATATTAAACCCTCATCTTTCTTCAGTCTCGCCAATCTTGGGTGCAACTTATAAAACGATTTAACAACCTTCGATAAATACTCTATTATTTGGTCCAATACCTGAAAAGGCAAAGTTTTAAACAATATCAAGAATGCTAAAAGCTCGTTTTAAAGGGAATGAAAGGAAGCAAACAAAAGAAAGTTTTCTTTAGGTCACAGGTATTTGGGTCAGGAAAGGTATTTTGATAGAGTTGTTAGAAAATGTTCTTTTTTATAACTGACGAAGAAGAAAGAGGTGTCAGGTGTTATAAGCTTGACGTGTCTGTTTGTCTGTCTGTCTGTGTGTGTGTCTGTCCGTGGTATCATAGCATCGAAACGGGTAGACCAATTTTTGACCTAGTTTTTTTTTGTTACAAAATTGAGTGTTCTCATCATCAGCTCGCTCACTTTCGGAAAATTTGGGGTTTTTTACTTTTTGCACATTTTCTAAAACAAAATAATATTAATTACCTGTATATTAACTAACTCCATAATATATTTGCGATTTGTCAACGAGTGTTCATACTTCTTACTCATATTGCCATTCCACTTGCTGTCTGCGGCTAGTATAACTTTGGTGATGGCAAAACAGACTATTTCCATTTCAGCGCAGTGATTAAACAACTTCTCTTCGTCTGGAGTTTCTTCGCTTATCCACTTCTTGCTACTCACTTTCGATGTCATTTTTAACCGACTTAAAAAAAGACTCAATTCGACGGTACAATATAATATGCGTTTTTGTTTTTTCGCGGTTAACTTCGTCGTTTAAACGCCGATTTTAATTATCATTTTTTTGTTAAAAACAAGACATTTTAAAGGTGGTCCCATTATAAGGAAATACTGATTGAAGTCAATTTTGTTAAAATTATAATACAACTAACTAGGAGTCATGTTGAAGACTGAATGCAAGAAATCAATGCAGGCATATTATGGCGATATCCGTACCAGGTGAAACTTGGTTGATAAATGGTTCTGCCTCGAATTGCAAGTTCGGCGGTTAAAGCCGAGACCTTGGGAATAATGGGCCGAATAACTATGTTAAACTCTTGTACGACAAGGTTATTACGGCACTAGACATGAATTACAAAATCATTATTCCGTATTTAGGGATTGTTCTATATTTTATGAGTTTGGCAAACTCATAAAATATGGAACAAAAACTGCAAACTCAGTTTGCAGGTAAGTTTTATAGAATAAGTAAAGATTTTTGGAATCACACTGAAAATTTGTCCCACGTGGCCGGGAGGGCATCTAGCCTAGTAAACGAATGCCCAAAATGGGGGTCTGCTTGGAAAAGTCGAAAGCAGAAATGTTGACTTCGGTACTTTGTTAAGATTAGTTAGGAGATAAACATACTAAAAGTCCTGACCCCTCCGAGGAGCGCTCGAGGGAGAGGGGGGCAAAGAAGATCCCGTTTTTTGGTTTTTTGCTTACTCATCAAAAACGGTGCTTCTTACGAAATTCTCTTGTACTACATAATAAAAGCTAATTAAATTCTCTACAACTTCGTCCTACACTTTGTATCTATATCCAATCATTGCCTCCCTATGAGATTCTGAAATTGGCCGATTTTCAAGTGTGTTTTTTTTGGGTTTCGTACCCAAAGGGTAAAAACGGGACCCTTTTACTGAGACTTTGATGTCTGTCCGTCTTCCTGACCGTCTGTCTGTCCATCTGTCTGTTCGTCTGTTTGTCCGTCTGTCTGTCCGTCTGTCTGTCCTTCTGTCTGTCCGTCTGTCTGTCTCCAGACTGTAACTCAAGAACAATAATAGCTAGAGAGTTGAAATTTTCAGAGATTATGTATTTCTGTTGCCGCTATAACAATAAATACTAAAAACAAAATAAATTAAATATTTTAGGGGGGCTCTCATACAACAAACTTGATTTTTCTCATACAAAAAACAATAAAATGTTGAATATCGAACCTTTACCTGATTTTTTCGTTTAATATCACTTTGGAGAAATTGTTTATAATTAGCAAAACTAGCGCATGGTGCAATAATAAAGGGTGTTTTTTTTTTCTTAGGAAAAATAAAACAGCCTGTATTATTGCACCATTTGCTAGTATTGCTTATTATAAACAAATTTTCCAAGGTAACGATGTACGGTTAAATCCAGGAAAGGTTAGATTTTTAAGGTTTTATTGTTTTCCCATACGTTTCTTAAAAATATGAAACAATATACTAAAATACAACACTTTCCTCAAGTTTGCCATATACGATTACTTTCCAGAAGTCATTCCTTACCAGCAACACTATAAATTGATGCAATAATATAGGGTGTTTTTATGTGATTTTTTCTTACCTTCTACCCTCATTAACTTTTTTCTCCCATAGTTTAGAGATTTTTCGTCATACAATAAAATGTTCAACTTTTTAAGCCCTTTCATTTAGCGTATGTCTCAAAGTGCTACATTAGATTGGACGATATGCCCCTCCTTCTTTAAAAATTAATTATTAATTATTTATTTTATTTAAAATTTATTTTTAATTATTAAAGTATAAATACAACTAAATATTTGTGAACATTTCAGCCTACCTTATGCTATGAGAGAAAATCAAGTTTGTTGTATGAGAGCCCCCCTAAAATATTTAATTTCTTTTGTTTTTAACCGACTTCCAAAAAACGAGGAGGTTATATGTTCGGCTGTGGATATTTTTTTTATTTTTTATTTATTTTTGTATGTTCAACGATTACTCCGCCGTTTATGAACCGATTTTCGAAATTTTTGTTTTGTTGTATTAGGTTTCACTCCAATTTGGTCCCATTTTCACAAAGGTGGTGACCTGATGATGGGATCCATGAGTAATCGAGGGAACTCCTCGAAATTTATATGGAAACATATGGTGATTTTGGTTTTATGTGAAGTGTACTAAGAATACGCTACCAAAAAGTCAAATATTGGGTCAAGGTATACCATGGTTTCGATGATGCTGAGAGAACTCCTGATTCCTTATAGATACACGTTTGGGAGTTTCGGCGTTGTTTTAAGAACAGAAAGCATAAACTACTATGCAATTCATATTCATCATCATAATCATCATCATCATCATTACCACGTCGTGTTAAGGCCACCAATGTCTCATGGCACAGAATAGATAATAGTACAAGGCATAGGTATGGATATACTAATAATAATAATTATGCACTGTATAACAATTAACAACACCTGTTTGTTTTTAATACACGGCGGTCGCGAAGATTTATCTACTAGTGTAACTAAAAAGAGTGAAATTATTATTATTTTTAACAAAAAATTAAAACCGACTTCCAAGGTAAAAACAATAATATCATTAATATGAACTAAAAAGTATTAAATAATTTTTACTATCTAATAGTGCCTTTTTCCGAATTCGGCTAAACCTCAACTATTTCTGTACTCAATCTTCATAATTTTGAAGTCGGTGCCAGTTCCAAAAATTTTAAATATTCTGTCAGAGGACTGAAGATTCAGCTATCTGGTACCGACTTCAAAATAATGAAGATTGAGTACAGAAATAGTTGAGGTTTAGCCGAATTCGGAAAAAGGCACTATTAGATAGTAAAAATTATTTAATACTTTTTAGTTCATATTAATGATATTATTGTTTTTACCTTGGAAGTCGGTTTTAATTAGTATTTAATGTTATAGCGGCAATAGAAATACATAATCTCTGAAAATTTCAACTCTCTAGCTATTGACGTTTTTGAGTTATAGCCGGAGACAGACAGACGGACAGACAGAAGGACAGACAGACGGACAGACAGACGGACAAACATACGAACAGATAGATGGACAGACAGACGGTCAGGAAGACGGACAGTCATCAAAGTCTCAGTATAGGGTCACAGTAGGTTTTTACCCTTTGGGTACGAAACCCTAAAAAACATACTCGGCCAATTTTAGTATCTCATAGCGAGTTACAAAGTGTAAAGAATAAAGTTGTAGAGAATTTAATTAGCTTTTATTATGTAGTACAAGAGAATTTCGTACGAAGCACCGTTTTTGATGAGTAAGCAAAAAACCAAAAAACGGGACCTTCTATGGCGCCCCCCCCCCCCTCGAGCGCACCTTGGAGGGGTCAGGACTTTTAGTATGTTTATCTCCTAACTAGTCTAAACAAAGTACCAAAGTCAAAATTTCTGCTTTCGACTTTTCCAAACAGAATCATTCGTTTACTAGGCTAATCTCTTCGATCACTAATATACAAGATACACAGTCCGCGGCAAAAAACGACCTCACTAAAAAAGCACCAAACGCAACATTCTGGTGCACTTTTGATTTAGTAGTGCTCGAACGCTCCGCCGGGAAACATGCCTTAGTGCTCGTTCAATTATTGTAAAAATCATACGTCTAAAACGCAAAAAAAGGATGGAATTTCATATTTCCGGTAAGTATTAATTTTATCCCAATATATTTCTTACAATTGTATTGTAAATATTAGTATTACGTTAAGAAATCACCAAAAAACTGTTTTAAAATTAAGTTGTAAATAAATCAACACGAGGTATAAACCATCTCAATTGCGAATACTCATACTAAAGGTACTTATCGTAGTTTATCATGCCCACTTGAAATGTTCGGGTTATAAGCTGTGTTTCTGTTCCATTTGATGGAGTCGCTATTATTTATTATTTTTTTATTGAGGAATTATATTTTTTTTAGGTTTCCTCGAGATCCAGTTAGATGTGGAAATTGGATATCAGTTATAGCACGGCAAAGATGCGAAGAATTTTTCAAGCGAACTTTAGCGAGCGTTGTATATTCTAAGCATTTATATTCAATGTATTACACTTATATTTTAGTTAATTATCAAATTAGACATATTAGAACAACATAATATTACATATAAAAATAATTAGTCCACACTTTATACATTAAACTTCGGAAAAATAAAAAAATGGACGATTAAAATTATTACAATCAACAAAAAAATGTTGAACAGTTCGACTCCTCTCATACTTCACTTTGCCCTGTTCCAGCGGCGAATTTCGGTCGTAAAATTGGAGTGCTTTTTTGGCTCTGTAATAATTTGAACTTTAAGACATATACGCCGATGGTTGAATTTAGTATGAAGCGTGCATCGGACGTAAAAATTTATTGCTTTGTAAACACAAATGTACATTGTTTTATAAAAAGATCTTTAATAATTACTATGATTAAGGTTGATTTTAGATAAATGTATACTTTTTTAAACTCAATTACTCGGCGACAGATTTCCGAGAGGTTTTGTATGAGACTGTGTATCTTGTATATATTTGATCGAAGGCTAATCTCCAAAATTTTAAATTGTGTACAACTTGAAAGGTATCAAATTAGTGCAAAAAAAGTGACTTGCAATTATGTAAAGTCGCTTTTTGAAACGTTATAAAATAAATTGTCCTGCTCGGTTCACTGCATTTATTAGGATAGATCTACCAAAAGATAATTGGTACCATTATCAATACTTATAATCCTTTTAAATCAAGACAAAACTTCAACGCAAATAATATACATTTCTATGACAATATGACTTTCGACTCCAGTACCCTATGGTACTGGAGTCGAAAGTCGAAAGTCGATTACCTTACCCCATTCTTACCCTGGCTGTTACGCGACCTAATATTACTTTGGCGAAGTTTCGAGTACAACCTCCTGTATCTTAAACCTTGGAATATATTGCACCATTCCATAAGTTTTATGTTTTTATCATAGCTTTTGCCTAATAAATTCCTTGAATATAATATAAATGCGATTAATTCAGTTTTATATACCTACACTTAAGTAATAAAAAATCCATACTGTGTAAATAGAGTAGACGTACAGATGATAGCCGAAAGGCATATTAATGTTATGTTATGTAGTTTTAATTTAGTAAAGAAGGCGCGTAATTTTAAGAACTATTACAATTTACAACCTACTAAATTTCTGGTTTTTAGTTATAATAAAAGTCGCAAATCAATGAAACCGTTTATTAACGGAACAATAAATTCAACCTACTGTACAATATACACATTAACAAAATATTCCGCTAGTCTATAGTCTATACTGTATTGCAAAGCGACATCCAGGAAGAAAATATCACAGTAAAAAATTTCATGATATTATAGTTTCTTTTAACTTTACAGTGTACAATTTACAAGTTACAACAATAGAGGCGCTCTAAAACGCTTCTTAAACTATAGGAAACGTACCCAAACTACGTGACCTGTTAGGCTAGACTGAGAGAGTAAACTGTCTGAGAAGGTTTTTGTCACATAGTCAAAATTTCTAGCACAATATCATGCGACGGGTTTTATGAAATTATTTAGGAGTACTAGGTATATTGTGAAAATGGGTTGTCCTTAAACAGAAAACACTTTATTTATTCAAGGGCAGCCCCTTTTTTAGATTTATAGGGGAACTGGGCTAAAAAGTTGTTACGTATTTTGGGTATGTTACCTTTGTCATACATTATTCTTTAAAGTAGAAACGTAGTATTAGCAAACAGGGTTTACACATGTATATCTCTAATTTAAGAATGAAAAGGATAACGTATAACTTGAGATGTTCTTAATTTAAGGAGCGTTTGAGTTTGGCCGTAGCACTACTTCTACTCAACGACATAATGCGAGAAGCTCACAAAACAGTCATTTCTACAAAAATACAAAATAAAGCGGAGAAACTATTTTTAGTGCAGCACGGTTTATAATTCAAGGGAATATTTTTTTGGTGTATACTTTGATTTTGATCACAAAATAAGAGCTATAGAAGAATGAAATAGCCTATTAAAGCTACAATACTTTGATTGATAGGCAGAAAATATTATACTAATGAGTTTTAATAACAATTTATTCACTAATCTCTCTCTCGCACTGATTTCGTTAATTGGACAGTATTTTCTAAGTTGGTCGAACAAAGTGTTGTTACCAAAAAATATATTTTCAATTTGCTACAATTTTTGATTAGAAAACTATGACTTTGAATATGCAAAATAGCTATGTTTGATATGGGATTAGATTTGGAAAGTAAAAAATTGAACAGAATTAAGAGCCCGTACTATCTTTTCTACTGCTGTCTTCACACTCACGCCCGTCTTTCATATGCCAGGTGAAAAAGGACGATCGCCAAGTTAGATTCTGTTTTTAAAGGGTTTTTTATATGAAAATGGTAAAAAGTAATTCCAACATTGTATAGACGACTTTCTCAACAGTACATTGTATTTTTTTCATACCGTTAAGACGTCAATACAATTCATAAAAATGTGATATTCTAAACATTTTACAGCAAAAATCACAAAACTGTAGCGGGTTTGAGTTGGATTATTTAAAGATACTTAAAAATCTAGCTCCAACATTAGATTATAATTGAAATGATCTTACATGTTGTGCATTAAAACTTATAGAAATACTGTATTTTAACTGTTAAATCACGTCTGTTAAATGAGCGAAATCGGCAAAATTTCGTATACGGACTCTTAAAGTTAAATATTAGTAGAATTAATATGTAAGAATAATAAGTGGTAGGATTTGGAATTATACTATGTTTACTGGTAGGTTTTAACAAAAAAGTTTGCTTGGTAAAACGTACAATTAAAAAATATATAAAATTACTTACTTAGTTATAGCCTCAACAACTGGGTAAATTCGATTTTATTTGCGTCACAATATTATGACTACTATTTTCTCTTTCTTGATAAAATACACTGGTATAGTATTTATAGATGTTTTCTGATTAGAATTTATCTATGCAACAGCGTTTTTAAAGTTTTAAAATATCAAGAGCGGTAGTGAATACATAAATCATCAAAAAATGTTAAAAACAGGCATTAGTAAAGTAAAAATTGCAGGAGCCCTAAACATAAAAAATTTCGTATTTATTACATTAGTATTTGTCATACCACAACGTTACCTTTAATCGCGCTGCAAATTTCTCTAAATCTCTGAAAATAGTAATGTAAATTTAAAACCGTAATATGCGATTACGAATTTAACCTTACATTAATATTTTCAAGTTCGTGCGCAGAAAAGCTGACGTTTTATCTCGTATCTTCTGTGCCACATCAAAATCATACTTTGTACTTATCTAAAGCCACTAACCTCTATAATACACTGGACTGGCTATGCCGTACAAAATGACAGGTATCTTTTGTGCCGATTTGAAGCGCCGCGGTGAGCGTACTGTGAACTAATTACAACCGCCATTTGCAAAATAGTAGTTCCAAGTACAATCAGTGCCAATATGGCGACTTTCAAATAGGAACATTTTAATGATAGCGATCGCCTGTCCAGTGTATTATAGAGGTCAGTGTCTAAAGCACATGCAAACAAATCTTCCCAACCCTTAAAATAGTGGAGATCAAAGATTTGTTTTAATCCACTATACGAGTGAAACTGCTATACCTAATTAGGTACTCATTATTTTGATACGGAACCCATTTTGTCGAATTAAATATATGGTCAAACCACGGGGCGAGTCCCAAATCTTCAGATATAATTTCTGTCTAGCTTCATGATTTGGACCATAAGTATTAGATTTTATTATCGCTATAAAGAAGCTAACAATTTTTATGACAACGAAACAACGCTTCTAGTCGCAAATTAATACCTAATTCGATGTCATACAAGTTGTAGTTCATTTCACGCACAAAGTTAGCTAACATAGCCCTAGAACTTATTAGATAGCACCAAAAATTAAAAGCCGTTATTGTTTAAATAAATATTAGCATATTAGCAGCGATATTTGCTAGATTAGTAATACAATTACCTACCTGAGCTCTATACGAAAGCTGTGAGCTGCAATTATAAAACGTGTCTAGAACAAGGTACAGTAGCATATCTAGAAGATATTTCTAGAAGTTGGTTAAATTAGTAAGATTAAAATGGTTAGCAAGATTTTATACAGAATACATAGTTATACTTATTAAGTGATAATAAATACTCATTTCTCAGAATTAGTTTTAAGTCAAGCTACAAAATGAAATTGATATGATTCATATTTAGTCTAGTATTGTAATATATTTTTTGGACTGTTAAAAGTTCAAGAAGCCATTTAAAAAAAAGATAATTATCACTTCGTTTTATTCGAGTGTTGCGTGCATGTACGCATGGCGTATACGTGTATGCGTATAATTTGATGCACACTCAAAAATCACTAAATTTTGATACAAATAGGCACTACATTAAACGACTAACTATATACAACTCTAAATATTAATATATACACTAACTTACCACCATTTTTAACTTGATATACCACCAATGATTCTTAAAATATAACATCTGCACAGATTTCGACAAACTTAACAATCGATATCGCTTCCTATCATATACACAAGCATATTTACATGTGTGAAAGAAATCGTTTTATTTTTATTTTGAGTTAATTTTAGCAAGCAATAAAAATCAATTTATCACTGAGGCTTTCAAAAAATTTCATTTTTAAATGTCACCAATAATAATAATGAAATACCTATTATCACTGAGGCTGCCAAAAATTTTTTTTACAAATTTTACCAAAAATAATAACGAAATACAAAACTTACATGAAATTCGAGACTCCCCGATATTAATTCATATATTGTTGAATTTCATTTGCAACACTCAAAATAATAAAATACAATTTCTTCACTGCGTAACAAGTGGTGAACACAATACTCTCTTCTCTTTATTAGTCTATCAATCTGGCATATCTATACTCGTCATAGGCACAACTGGCTTCATAGCATCATTCTTCTTTTGATTCTTATTGGATTTCTTTCCTTCTTTACCTTTCTTGTCTATTTCTTCGTCTCTATAGGGTTCTTGGGCTTCTCCGAGCCCAGTGGAACCACGATTCACATTGTTATTGTTGTAAGCTATGTTCGCATACTCTTGCAACAATGGAAATACTGATAGTAGGAATTGGCAGAAATCTTTTCTTATACCGAACCACCCTGCAAAAGGATTATAGAAATGAAAAATTCGTTTGCAAAATATGTTTGAGTTTAGATTTTAGAAAGTTTTTGGGCACTACGCGGCACGACATTTCAGTACTGTAAAGGTACCGTTTCGAACAACACGGCAAGCGACCGCAACCGACATAAATTCAAATACAATCCACTTTATGAACTACGCTATAAGATTCATTTTCCGTCAACAATGTAGACCTATATACCGAACATTGGTCTAGCAGCTCATGCCGCTGCTGCTTTTTTTATCAAATACAGGATTAGCCGCGTACTGACCAAGCGAGCCGCCGCGCTACCTCGCCCGAGCGTGCCGCGGCCGAGCCAAAAGTTGTCGGTTTTTGGTCGATGCTCAAAGGCGCCTCGGTCGTTTGCCGCGCACTAACACGTACTGACCGACCGAGCAAATGCGCGCTAGGCTGCCGCGGCGAGGTGGCTCGCTTGGTCAGTACGCGGCTATTTAAAAAAACTTGAATTTTCGGTCGGTCGCGGTCGCTTGCGGCAGGCCTCGGAAAGATAAGAATGTGAAGTGAAATATAAAATTAGAAGTTTTAACATAGTTTAGTAACTTCAGAGTTCAGTATGTAGAGTACGTACCTACATCACTTTTTACATTTTTTATTCGCATTATGGCACTGTAAAAATTCTTATTTAAGAAAGTATAAGGATACTTACATTTATTTCCACCTTTCGAACTAAAGGACATGATTATAAGTGTCGCATATGTCACAAAGAGGGGACTCACTACTACCAAATACGAAGTTTTAGAGTGGTCTGGATCATCAAGTTTGTTAGTCAATAACACCTGAAAAAAATAGGAGTATGTTACCAGACCAGACATATTTTGCTTCTCTTAATCTGTGTTAAAATTACATAATGCCTTTCCTGTCATAAAATATGTCATATATTGAGAAAGGGGGCAGATGTTATGTCAAACCATAGCCCTGGATTTAATATATTATTTATTATTGCCTAGAATGCTGAAAATAGGTTTCTAATTTTGTAATACATATATCGTACTGGCGCGGGCGCCAGTGAAGGATCCTCTAAAGTCGGATTGTGTACATCCTGTATCGTGAGTACGGTGTCCTATAGACGTTTAAATTAACATACTAAAGATTATTGCTGATAGTATCTTATACTATAGTGTATACGATGCCCCTACGATAGTGATATACGATATACGAGATATACGATACGATAGTGTGTACGAAAATCAACCCAACCAGTAGTCATAAATATTTATGGCTACTGGTTGGGTTGATTTTTTTTTAATTCGAGGAAATCCGATGACCGTTGTTGATTAAGCATTTGAGACGTAAACTTTTGTTATTACTTATTTGCAAAAAAAACTCATAAACATTTTATTATTAATATTAGTGTTTGATTGGTGAAGCCTTCCTTCCTTTCTTCCTTCTACAAAAAGAACTCAAGCTCAGAATATCTTAATAATCTGGACGATCTTCAAAAAGTGTGTTCATTTTGTGAGTCCATATATACTATTAATATTATAAATTCAAAAGTGTATCTGTCTGTTACCTCTTCACCCCCAGAAATCTAAATTAATTTTGTTGAGGTATGAATATGCTTTGAGTTCCGGGAAAGGACATAGGATACTTTTTATCTCGAAAAAATGTACGGTTCCCGCGCCATAAACGAAATTTGGCACAACTGAGTTGCGGGTGTCATCAGAAGACAGATCAGATTAGATTCTAATCTAATATATATAAATCTCCTCGTGATGTTTGTCAGCGATGGATTCCTAAACTACTTAACCGATTTTAATGTTTATTTTTTTAAATGTGTGCTTTTCTTCAACTTGAGAGATAGGATAGCTTCTTCGATCACTAATATACAAGATACACAGTCTCATACAAAACCTCTCGAAAATCTGTCCCCGAGTAATAGAGTTTAATGAAGTATACATTTATCTAAAATCAACCTTAATTATAGTAATTATTAAAGATCTTTTTATAAAACAATGAACATTTGTGTTTACAAAGCAATAAAATTTTTACGTCCGATGCACGCTTCATACTAAATTCAACCATCCGCGTATATGATTTAAGTTCAAATTTGTATAGTGCCAAAAAAAAAATCCAATTTTACGACCGAAATTCGCCGCTGGAACAGGGCGAAGTGAAGTATGAGTGGAGTCGAACTGTTCAAATTTTTTTTGTTGATTGTAATTTGTAATAATTTTAATAGTCCATTTTTTTTTCCGAAGTTTAATGTATAAAGTGAGGAGTAATTATTTTTTACTTGTAATATTATGTTGTTCTAATGTTATGTCTAATTTTATCATTAACCAAAATATACATAAGTGTACATACATTTTCCGATAGGCCACAAAGGACAACTCACATCACCCAACGCCCATACTTTTTAACCTACTTAAAAAATCCTTAATGGGAACTATATTTGATCGAAGATGGGAACATAATATTATTACCACATCTAACTGGATCTCGAGGAAACCTGAAAAAAATCCTCAATAAAAAAATAATAGTAATAGCGACTCCATCAAATGGAACAGAAACATAGCTTATAACCCGAACATTTCAAGTGGGCATGATAAACTACGATAAGTACCTTTAGTATGAGTATTCGCAATTGAGATGGTTTATACCTGGTGTTGATTTATTTACAACTTAATTTTAAAACTGTCTTTTGGTGATTTCTTAAAGAAATACCAATATTTACAATACAATTGTAAGAAATATATTAGGATAAAATTAATACTTACCGGAAATATGAAATTCCATCCTTTTTTTTGGTTTTAGACGTATGATTTCTACAATTATTAAACGCGCACCGAGGCATGTTTCCCGGCGGAGCGTTCGAGCACTACTAAATCAAAAGTGCACCAGAATGTTGAGTTTGGTGCTCTTTTGGTGAGGTCGTTTTTTGCCGCGGATTGTGTATCTTGTATATTAGTGATCGAAGGATAGCTTAGATCTTTAATTATAATCGCAATTTTATTAAAATAAAATAATATATATTTATATTTATATATTATTAAATATTGTTTATGCGACGGCGACGCGGGTCAGGCTGCCATGCTGACATACTTATTTAGTCAAAACGTAATGATTATATTCTCTTTGACTAATTCAATAAAATAATACGGGCGATATACTTTATATAATATAGCAAAGAAACGTTTGCCGTTATAGCTAGTCTTACATAAAATCGAATTACTTACCTGAAATACCAATATTGGTATAACTGTAAAAGTATATGCCAAAGCAGAGTTAAAACTATTTCTCCTTTGCTGTATGTTAGCTTCGGGCGCCCTCAACAGAATCCCAGCAAAAACTATACTATACAGCACCCCTGTAAATTAAAAAAAAACATATTAAACAGTTTATTACAGTCAGTGAACTATTTTAACTTTAACACAAAACAGCGAAATTTACTTTGTTTTAAGGTTAATTTATGTGTTTATTTTCGCTATATTATAGATCAGATGTGGTACAGCGGATCTGTCGTTTTTTCAATTTTTTCCAATCGTTTGTAACATGGAAAAAAGAGACCAGAATGAAGAAAAAAATGTATAAAAGACATATTCTATTGAACCAAATGTTTCAACATCTCAGATATTATGATATTATATTTTATCTTAATTGTCTCTTTCTCTTTCTTTTTGTCTTTCTTTAAAGATATATTGGAAAAAAAAATCTAATAAACCTTTGGTGACTTTCTGATCTTTGCGGCAAGCGAGCGCGACTGATAATTTTCAAATAAAATGCTACTTTATAACATAGGATATAGGTTTTATTTTGCTCTACATCACTACAAAGCAGCGGCGGCATGGGTCGCTAGAGCCTAGACCAGGGGTTCCCAAACTTATTTTGTCTACTGCCCACTTTGAGAACAAAAATTGTTTTAGCGCCCCCATTGTTTCCAATTTAAGATGCATCCAGCTGATAAATTATCCCGCAAGCCTCTACACTACGCGCCCCCATTTTTTTCCTGGGTCCCACAACGCCCCTCTTTAGACCTACAGCGCCCACAAGGGGGCGTTATCGTCCACTTTGGGAAAGACTGGGTTAGACCAATGTCAGTAGAATATAAAACTTTCATATTCTACTGACATTGGTCTAACCCAGTCTTTCCCAAAGTGACATTTTATTTGAATTTTTGTCTGTCGGCTGTCGCAGTCGCTTGCAAGGAGGATCGCAAAGACACCTTAAGGCGCAGCGCAGACGTCAGACTATCCGTGACGCACTTTTTAGTCCGTGGAAATAGAACCTATAAATATAAATAAATAATAAATAAATTTTTATTAATCAATTTCGTTACAATTTTTTACAATGCGAGGGACACAATATGTATTTATGCAAAGTATACTGATAGGGAAAACATTGGCAGCTGTACTAGTATGAACTGTGTCACAGCTGCCTTTGTTTACAGCACAAGGTATCTCAGTTTGTAGTAACCACACAAAGAGTACAGTATTTTCCGTTTGCAAATAGTAATAAAATAAGTATTAAGATAACTAAAGCAATAGTAAAATATTTCATGCAGTAAACACATTAAACTAAACAATATGATTCAATTAAAATTGTTAGCATTCATTATAATATTATGACCATAAGATATTTTTAAGGTTTTAAGTAAATAGTACCATCAAATTCTAAATAACATCAAAGCGCACGGAAGTGCGCGGCCAAGTTCCAGCAGGCCGCGCACATGCCGTGCACTATTTACACGAACCGTTTCGACGCACTTTTGACCCCCCTGTAGCTCAGTGCCTATTGCGAGTACAAAGATAAAATTATACCTACGTAATTATATACTAGTACTTACGCAGTATACCAAATTTCATAGATATAGCTTCGGTAGATCCTGAAATATCTCCCTGTGAAAATAGCTAATTTTGGCACTGACTCACTCACTCACTCACTGACCGGTAATCAAAACCTCTAGGCCACTTCCAATTGTCCTAGCGCTATGAAATTTGGCACACAGGTCGTGTGTTATATGTAGATTAACAAAAAATTGAGAAATTTAAGAAATCGGTCAAGCGTGAGTCGGTTCACCTACAAACCTGAGAGGCCACTTCCGATTATCCTAGCGTTATGAAATTTGGCACTCAGGTCGTGTGTTGTCAGTAGATTAACAAAAAATTGAGAAATTTAAGAAATCGGTCAAGCGTGAGTCGGTTCACCTACAAACCTTAGAGGCCACTTCCGATTGTCCTAGCATTATGAACTTTGGCACGCTGGTCGTGTGTTATAAGTAGATTAAAAAAATTTGAGAAATCGGTCAAGCGTGAATCGGTTCCACTTCCAATTTTCCTAACGTGATGAAATTTGACACTCAGGTCGTGTGTTATAATATGTAGATTAATAAAAAAATTAAGAAGAAATCGGTCAAGCGTGAATCGGCTCCTCTACGAACTATAGGTAAAAATTCTTATACGCCAGTGATACAACGAGAATTGGTTTAAAATATTGTCATCATGTATAATGCCTACCGTATAGCTTATTAATACTTCGATTGCGGATTCTTGGAAATCTATTGTTTACGCGGTCGAATTCGACCGCTCAAATAAATATTACTGTTTACTTGAAAATTTCGCTTCAATTGATAGTTTACAACTAGCGCCATATATCGAAGGTATTGTTTAAGTCGGGTGTGGCACAAAAAGAAAAAAACAGGTATAATTTCTTGAAAAAAAAGGACTGAAATCCCACCAAAAACATACCTGTTAAAATGGGGCCAAGTTCCTATCAGCAAATTTTTGGTCTAAAAAAAGAGTTGAAATCCAATCCAATGCCAAGTTTAGATGCACTTCATCGATTGTTATCATTTTCATCAACAGCCTGATCCATAATACTTCTAAATTTGAACTTGGCAGGTTTTCGTGCTTTACGTAACTCTGGATTAATTGTAAAATAAGATAATATAATTAAATTAACCTGCCACGTTCAAATTTAGAAGTATTATGGATCAGGCTGTTGATGAAAATGATAACAATCGATGAAGTGCATCTAAACTTGGCATTGGATTGGATTTCAACTCTTTTTTTAGACCAAAAATTTGCTGATAGGAACTTGGCCCCATTTTAACAGGTATGTTTTTGGTGGGATAAAGTTGTATACGTCTTAGGTTTGTAAAACCAGAATGAAAACAATAACAAAATATAAATAAGTACATTTAAAAATCAAATTCAATAAAACATTTCAATCAATTTCATTTTAGTCGAGATAAAATTGTAAAGTTTCGTAATATTAAGATTAATATTATTAATAAATTAATGTTTAAATATTAAATTATATAGATCAAATTAATAAATATATTACTTAGTACTAATAATAATCAAAATAATATTAAAATTTTAATTTAACTATTTTTTTTTAACAATAAAGAGTCATACCTACCATGCCATACTTTCAATGAGAATTGATTGTATGTGTGTGTGTGTGTGTGTGTGTGTGGGATATGTTATCTATATGTATGGGTTTTGGAGAATTTTTTCTGTTTTATTATAGTCCAGGGAGGTTAACCAATTTATAAGATGTAATTTACATTTTCTGACATTAAGGGGATATAAATATTGTCTTTATTCGCAACATTATAAAGATGTGAAGAGATTACGTGTAATGTCGCCAAGCAGCAGAGGTATAGTGTCTGACTGCTGGACAGATTTTTCTTGTGCATCTTTTTGTTATTTTTACATAAGGGAGTTCTTTATGCTTCCGGAGAATCGTATTTAGGATGTATAATTGCCTAACCGTTAAAATTTTGGACTCTTGATATAAAGAAAACGAGCTGTAGCGGCGCGGAAGTCCATAAATAACCTTCAGGATAGCCCGCTGTGCACGCTCCAGTGGAAGCAGGATACGGGTCCCACACCCTCCCCACGTAGCAATACAGTATTGTATAAGAGATCTGCAGAACTCCTGAGCTTCCGAAAAACAGGAATCAATTTTCTTAGACGCGAAGTAAGAGCTTGCACGTGTAGAGTCCAACTGAGCCTGTTGTCTAAAATAACACCCAGGTACTTTATACTGGTTGCTGACGCCAAAGCAAAACAATCACAATTGTCCCCATCACAGGAGTGAGCTATGATGCTGAAATTCTGGGTTAGCCGGGGATTAGAGAGTAAAGAGAACGGTATATATTTAGTCTTGTCTAAGTTCAAGGTTAACAAGTTATTGTCTAGCCACTTCATTACTTCACTAAAAGCCAACTCTGCATGAACCTTAGTTTCACTCCAACTATCCCCATACACAATCAAAGCTGTATCGTCAGCATAGGCAAAAATTTTGTAATATTTCAGCTTAAGTTCGCATAAGGAATTCAAATATAACAGAAAGAGTGTGGGACCCAAGACACTTCCTTGTGGCACTCCATAAGTGAGCCGAGTGGGATTACTTATGGATTCTCCAATCTTTACGCACTGGGAGCGTTCAGAAAGGTAATCTCGAAAAATGCTCAAGGCTATACCACGTACTCCAATCGATTCAAGCTTATTTAACAAAAGAGGAACGGAAACTGTATCAAAGGCCTTTGATAAATCCAAAAACATTCCTAGAACTTTGTCACCTTTGTCTAAGTGCTTAACTATTGTTTCGGTGAGGTCTAAAGTTGCGTCGTCTGTCGATTTACCTTTGGTAAAACCATACTGATTTCGGGCAATTACATAATTCTTTTTTAAGAAGCTAATAAGCCTAGTATTGATAAGTTTTTCTAAGATTTTCGAAACAATAGTTAACACTGAGATAGGTCTATAGTTGCTGATACAGTCCCTGCCCCCACTTTTGTGAATAGGATGGACAAGTGCACGCTTAAGATTCTCCGGGAAGACGCCGGTGGTAAGGCATAAATGAAATAAGAAAGTCATTGGAGGAATTAAGATTTTCTTCGATTTTTTTATTACTCTTGTGGAGATGCTATCGATGCCCGTCGCACAGTCATTTTTTAAATTTATTATGATTTCTTCAACTTCGGCGGGATCCACATTATTGAGAACCATGGAATCTCTCGTAAATATTGTCCATGTGTTCTTTGTAAGGATGATAAAGTGTTACTTTGCTTTAACAGTATCGCATTACATAATTTTTTACCTACTTCCGCAAAGTAATTATTAACAATATTTACGGAGTTCAAAGAGTCTTTGGCAATATTTAAAAGATCAGTTGGTGGATCGCATGACTTCTTGAAGTTGGTTATTTTATTAATAGTATGTGCCCGTAGGATTATTTTTATATTTTTTAAATTCATTTTTTTCATAATATGCAGTTTTAAGTTTTTTTAATAAGTTATTACAAAAGTTTTTATATCTGGTATACGTGAGTTTCAAAATGGCATTATCGGGTTTTAATTTGACTGCTTTATGCATGTTGTCGCGATTTCTGATGCATTGTACAAGGCCTGGTGTGATCCATGGTTTGATAGGACGCTTCTTATGGGGAACTCGCACTAGTGTAGAGTTCTTAAAAACTGCATTTGAGACCACATCAACAAAAACCGTCGCTGCTAAATTTGCACAAGAAGACTAATATATTCCACTGAAGTCAGCTAGTTCGAGATCCTTATTTAATTGCTCGTAATCAATTTTTGTGCGTGAAGTGTTCGTTATATTTTTATGCCTGACTCTACATCCAGGGCAAACACAAGCGGTACGTGGTCTGTGATAAGGGTGTCTAGGATAAAAGTTTGTGACCTATGATCCGTTCTTAACATGACGTGGTCAATACGTGTATGTGAGGGAAGCAGGCCATGAGCAGCCAGGGTAACCAGATATGTATTTGTATTCATATCACAGCAACCAGGGACAATGTTTATATTGATATCACCAATCAATATCACGGACTTCATTTTACGCAATCTTGATAGACAGGAATCCAGGCTGTCACAAAATTTATCAATATTTCTGTACGACGGGGATCGATATAATCCCAGAAGTGCGATGTCAGTGTGATGAAGTTGGATATTAATACTATTTGCATCGTTTATCGAAATGTCATGGATTAGATTATGCTAAATGTCACACCTTACGTAAATAATAACACCGTCATTTTGATTACAAAAATTGGAGGTATAGGAAATGAAACCTTTTATTTCGGGGGCTGCATTAAGCTTACTGAGCCAACACTCAGTGAGGACTAGAATATCACATTGTAACTGAATTCTCTCTAACAAAACAAGTAAAAAATCAAAGTTACAGCTTATGCTTCTAATATTCATGTGTAATATTTTAAAAGACCTAGGCAGCTTCTCCATATTTGTTTGTAACTCTTCCGGTCTACATACCTGTGCAAGATCAATGTCTTGCGATATTATTATTTATTGTTGGATCGAAAATTTAGTTGTAATTAATACACTTATATTTAACCCGTTTGCGGTGTGACATGTTATTCAAATCAGAATTAAAACATAATAATATTATTTTATCGTATTGAGATTTGTGTAGTGTGTAAAGCCAATTACATGAAGTAACGCACACGTCTGCGCTGCGTGTCATGTGCGTTACTGCATATAATTGCATAGGTTCTATTTCCACGGACTAAAAAGTGCGTCACGGATAGTCTGTCGTCTGCGCTGCGCCTAGATTTATTAGCTTGACCTACTTTACACATAAACACACACACAAGAAGAATAAAAAGCAATACATACACTCACCTACAAGGCTGAGGCACATCAGTATCCACAACGGAACAAACACCACTTCCCATTCCCAAGTTATTATTTTGTCGAGCCTTAGCGCCAAAAATATAAACTGAAGTATGTTGACAGCACAGAACAACTCCAACTGAAAATTAATTTCATATTCTCTATATTAATATAAATATGGTTATATTATCCATACTAATATCACAGTGTAAATAACTACAGTGGCGAACACGTCTAGACAGAGCAATCGTGCGGTGCGTGCGGGGTGAGAGAGGCGCGGTAGCGATACCGTTCGGTACACGTCAGCCATAAGATATCTAAGATTTAGGTCAGCTAGTAAGTGGCCAAATAACTATCCTTTTCATAATCCTACTAATCTCGTCATCTAATCCTACTAATATAATAAAGGCGAAAGTTTGGATGTATGTATGTATGGATATATTATTGATGTTTGTTACTCTTTCACGCAAAAACTACTGAACGTATTTTAATGAAACTTTACAATAATATAGCATAACTATACAATAATATAGCTTTAGAATAACACATAGGCTACAATTTTAACAGACTTTCAAAATGGAGGAGGTGTTATATTAGTTTTTTCATGTTCAACAATTACTCCGCTGTTTGTGAACCAATTTTTTAAATTGTTCTTTTGATCTGTATAGGTTATCATCCCAATTTGGTACCATATTCATAAAAGTGGTGACCTGATGAAGGAATCCATAAGAAATCGAGGGAACTCCTCATTTATATGGAAACATGACTTGGTGACTTCGGTTTCGTGAGCAGTATTCTAAGCATATGCTACTAACAAGTAAGGTTTTGCACCAAGGTATACCACAGTTTGAAAGGTGCTGAGAGAACTCCTGACTTTTTATAGATACAAGTTTAGGAGTTTTTACATTGTTTTAATTCATGAAGCCCTAAGCGGCCACATCCGGCCGCAATAACAATGAAAAAGCTATTGTGTCTTGTTTTGCCATGATTGATGGGTTAAGAACGGAATGCATAATATATGCTACTATGCTTATTATATTCATCAATAACATCATCATCATCATCACTACGATAAACCAATATTGAGCCATGTATTGTCCCATTTTGACCCTATTATTGATACTTTTCATAGTCTTTTATTATAAATCACTAAAACTGCGGGTAATACCATGGGGCACACCGCATCTAATCTTTTATAAGTTACATTATTTTCATAAAATGTTTGTTTGTTTCATTTAAATTGTATACCAAGATCCAATACTATCTAACCATATACGGGCAAGATATTTACCTCATAGCTGCGGTCATGTTTGACACACCATATACAGATAGCAATTGAAACTATGCTTATAAAGATTAACGGTATGAAGACTAGTATCCAAAAATGGTTACTCGTGGTCAACTGGTCACACACAAGTAGCTCAAACATTAGCAGTATTAGATGGATTGCGAGACTAATCAACATCGCCTTATAGTGTATGTATGCTTCACCTTCCAACCTGAAAAAATAGTAAACTATAGTGATATCACAACTTTCTAATAACCTTTATAGTATGCAATTATAGAATTATATAGATGAGACACAACTAAACAAAAATAAACCAGTTTGTTGTACCTGAAATGTGGATACTGCCACCATACATATGTGCCAACAGTAGCACCAAGAACAACCAGGAACTTCCAAATCCATATTGGCGTGAACACTGCCCAAAACGACCATGAAATAGTCTCATCGAACTTTAAGGCCAAGAGAGCAGTGAATACTAGCAAACAAGTGTGTACAACGAATTTGCTGAAAATAACAAGCAAAATTTTATTGCAATTAGCATTTGTAGAGCAAAATCAACTACCGTAAAAATAAGCACCTTGGATTAAAATCTTGGAATAACGTTTGTAAATTCATTTCCATACACATTTATGAAAATATTTAGGATTTACGGAAAAATAAAAAATGTTCCACTTTCAGAATTTGTGCATTGAATTTGTTTCTGACATGACATGACAAATTGACCATACATATTTTGACAATTCACATTAATGGATTGACACTTGACAGTTGACACATTATTTCAATGGTTGACACTGACAATGAGGAATTTACTTATCTTTTTAATTTGATTGTCAAACAGCTTCCATTTTAGTAACTAGATGGCGTATGGGTAGACAACTATCGGTATTACCAGGGAATACCATCAATAATTGCTACATAACTGGGCAAAAGCATGTAAAACTTGATACATTTCAATTTGAAAAAGACAAAATAATATTCCAATGAATAGGATAATAAAGTTATAATAACGATGTTTTAGTTAAAACTCGCGGAAGAAATAGCCCTATTTACCGTTGTTCACACCAAATGTCACAGGAATAATACATTTTGGTTTTGACAACATCTTACCTGCACTTGTGCAAGATAACAGATATTTAGTAGCTAATATTTTACCAATAATGAACATCAAAAACCCAAATAACACAATTTGGGGAAAAATAATAAAAACCACACCGACAATAAAAAGTAGAAGTAGAAAACTCTTTCAGTCATGTTTTCAGTTTGACAAGTGCAGGCGTGTTCCTAAGCTTTTACCAGTACACTGGCCTAATTGCTTAGGCCAATGATCGCTTAGGAGTATGATATTTTGATTGATATTACACTTGACAGTACACTGATATTTTTTAGAAACACGACCAACATGTAGTCAGTAATGCCAACCTGCAGATAATTTCAAATCGGTGGGGAACCAATAGAAAATTATTGAGTGTCTACTGTCGCGCCGTCTGGTGGAGATGATAAAAAGAAAACATCCCATTGTTTGTGTCAATTTTTTTATACCTAGCTATAATCACACTATAATGGGTTGTTTTCTTTTTATCATCTCCACCAGACGGCACGACGGTAGACACTTCTAGATTTCCTATTGGTTCCCCACCGATCTGAAATTATCTGCAGGTTGGCATCACTGACTACATATTGGTTGTGTTTCTAAAAAATATCAGTGTACTGTCAAGTATGACATAAATCAAAATATGTATCTTAAACTTAAGCGATCATTGGCCTAAGTGATTAGGCCACTATACTGGTAATAGTTTAAAATAAAAACTTGTCAAAGTGACAACTGACAACTGAACGGCCTTGTGGCGGTTATGTTACTTTGGACTTCTTCTACTTTTTATTGTTGGTGTGGTTTTTATTATTTTTTCCCAAATTGTGTTATTTGGGTTTTTGATATTTATTATTGGTAAAATAATTGCCATTATATATCCGTTATAGTGCGCAAGTGCAAGTAAGATATTGTCAGTACCAAAATGTATAATTCCTGTGACATTTGGTGTGAATAACGATAAATATGGCTAATTCTTTCGTGAGTTTTAACTAAAACATCGTTATAATAACTTTATTATCCTATTCATTGGAATATCATTGTGTCTTTTTCAAATTGAAATGTATCAAGTTTTACATTCTTTTGCCCAGTTTTGTAGTAATTGTTGATGGAATTCCCTAGTATTACCGATAGTTGTCTACCCATACGCCATCTAGTTACTAAAATGGAAGCTGTTTGACAATCAAATTAAAAAAATAAGAAAATCCCCATACCGTGTAGACAACTCGCGTCGTTACTGCCGAAGAGTAAAACTTGATACATTTCAAATTGAAAAAGACGCAATAATATTCCAATGAATAGGATAATAAAGTTATTATAACGATGTTTTAGTTAAAACTCACGGAGGAAATAGGGTATTGACCGATATTCACACCAAATGTCACAGGAATTATACATTTTGGTTTTGACAACATCTTACCTGCACTTGTGCAAGTTAGCGGATATTTAGTGGCTAATATTTTACCAATAATGAACATCAAAAAGACAAAAACCCTTCGATCACTAATATACAAGATACACAATCCGCGGCAAAAAACGACCTCACCAAAAGAGCACCAAACTCAACATTCTGGTGCACTTTTGATTTAGTAGTGCTCGAACGCTCCGCCGGGAAACATGCCTCGGTGCGCGTTTAATAATTGTAGAAATCATACGTCTAAAACCAAAAAAAAGGATGGAATTTCATATTTCCGGTAAGTATTAATTTTATCCTAATATATTTCTTACAATTGTATTGTAAATATTGGTATTTCTTTAAGAAATCACCAAAAGACAGTTTTAAAATTAAGTTGTAAATAAATCAACACCAGGTATAAGCCATCTCAATTGCGAATACTCATACTAAAGGTACTTATCGTAGTTTATCATGCCCACTTGAAATGTTCGGGTTATAAGCTATGTTTCTGTTCCATTTGATGGAGTCGCTATTACTATTATTTTTTTATTGAGGATTTTTTTCAGGTTTCCTCGAGATCCAGTTAGATGTGGTAATAATATTATGTTCCCATCTTCGATCAAATATACTCGTAGTTCCCATTAAGGATTTTTTAAGTAGGTTAAAAAGTATGGGCGTTGGGTGATGTGAGTTGTCCTTTGTGGCCTATCGGAAAATGTATGTACACTTATGTATATTTTGGTTAATGATAAAATTAGACATAACATTAGAACAACATAATATTACAAGTAAAAAATAATTACTCCTCACTTTATACATTAAACTTCGGAAAAATAAAAAAATGGACTATTAAAATTATTACAAATTACAATCAACAAAAAAAATTTGAACAGTTCGACTCCACTCATACTTCACTTCGCCCTGTTCCAGCGGCGAATTTCGGTCGTAAAATTGGATTTTTTTTTTGGCACTATACAAATTTAAACTTAAATCATATACGCGGATGGTTGAATTTAGTATGAAGCGTGCATCGGACGTAAAAATTTTATTGCTTTGTAAACACAAATGTTCATTGTTTTATAAAAAGATCTTTAATAATTACTATAATTAAGGTTGATTTTAGATAAATGTATACTTCATTAAACTCTATTACTCGGGGACAGATTTTCGAGAGGTTTTGTATGAGACTGTGTATCTTGTATATTAGTGATCGAAGCAAAAACCCAAATAATACAATTTGGGGAAAAATAATCAAAACCACACCGACAATAAAAAGTAGAAGTAGAAAACTCTTTCAGTTGTCAGTTTTCAGTTTGACAAGTGCAAGCGTGTTCCTGAGCTGTTACCAGTATACTGGCCTAATGGGTAGTTTTCTTTTTTAAATCTCCACCAGACGGCGCGACGGTAGACACTTCTAGATTTTCTATTGGTTCCCCACCGGATCTGAAATTATCTGCAGGTTGGCATCACTGACTACATATTGGTTGTGTTTCTAAAAAATATCAGTGTACTGTCAAGTATGACATAAATAAAAAAATCTTATATCCAAGCGATCATTGGCCTAAGCGATTAGGCTACTATACTGGTAATAGTTTAGGAACATGTTGTTAAAATAAAAACTTGTCAAACTGAAAACTGACAATCATTGCTGACAACTGAACGGCCTTGTGGCGGCCACAGATTAAGGATATATATGTTACGCTCAAAGACCGAAATCGCTCAGTGAGCGAAAAAATAGCTCACAACGCGTTGTGGTTACAGTGAAACAGCCACGACGCGAAATTCGCGTTGTGGCTCTAATGAAAACGGCCACGACGCGTTCTGGCAATCACAAAAAGACCATAACGCGAAATTCGTGTCGTGGCTGATATGCTATTCGTTTTTCTTGATTTGTTCTTGATTGATTAATCGTCCTTAAGTATGGAAGATTATATTTGAATTGCCATGCGTACTACAAAATATTTTTTCTTTTACTAAATCACTGCATAACGTGTTCATCATTAGGTATTATAAAATATCCATAGTTCCATACTATCCATAGTAATATTATTACTGTCTGTCTGTCTATCTGTCACAACGTGTTGTTGTTTTTTTTTAATATAAAGTAATCTGACCTCAATAAATAATAAAAATATAGTTTTATTTTAATTTATATAATTTAAACATACTTAATACTACTAGTTGATGCCCGCAACTTCGTTGCGCCAGCCATATAGACAATAATAATATTTGTACGGATAGTTATAATATGCAACCATGGATATTTCATAAACAATAATGATAATTTACACATTATGCAGTGATTTAGTAAAAGAAAAAATATTTTGTAGTACGCGTGGTAATTCAAATACCTACATTATATTATAATCTTCCATACCTATGGAAGATTAATCAATCAAGAAAAACGAATAGTATTTCAGCCACGACACGAATTTCGCGTTATGGTCTTTTTGTAATTGCCAGAACGCGTCGTGGCCGTTTTCATTAGAGCCACAACGCGAATTTCGCGTCGTGGCTGTTTAACTGTGACCACAACGCGTCGTGAGCTATTTTTTCGCTCACTGAGCGATTTCGGTCTTTGAGCGTAACATATATATATATAGATGTAACCTTAGCCCATTATCGCGTGGCCATTTTGTGCTTATTTTCATACAAGTAGTGTGCGTTTATTTTCTTGAATATTTCTATTTGTCGATCATTTCGAAGCGCATTATGAATACACACAAAAAAGAGAAAGTCATTTAGTTCGTGATATCGATAAACTATAGTTCAAGTAATGAGAATCCGTAAACACACGTAAAAATCTATGCAATTTTTGTAGACAAATTATTAATTGATGTGACATTTTTAGCATTAATGCCTTATATAACACGATTAAGGGATTATTAAACTTATGAATTATCTGTTTAGCTTACAAAAATACCGATTGAAAAGCCCAAAAAACCTTGTTCAAAACTTACGTATTTAATGTTAAATCCACGTGTTTGAGGCATTCTTTGGCTATTCTTATGGTTTATTATTTAGCGGAACCACAAAACTCAACAATATCTAACACATAAATCTTCTGAACGTCTAAAAGGGACCCTTGACGATCATGTAGTTAGTTAGAGCGTTACGTGCTGTCATAGTATACGCACGATCATTTATTGTATTTATCGATATAATAATAATAATAATAATAATAATAATATTTATTTTCTCCCAAAAATTACAGTGTACTTAGTAATTTGTGGGAGACTTGGAGCCCAAACTAAGCCGAAGCCTGTATATTGGTGCCCCAGGCCCCCCCTCACAACTATTTTAACTTATTAATTTAACAATTTAGTGTAGGTATTTTAACTTTTTTTTTTTTTAACAATTTAGTGTATTTTAACTTATTTTAACAATTTAGCTTATTTAAACTTATTTTAACAATATAGTGTATTTTATCTTATTTTAACAATTTAGTGTATTTTGACTTAGAAATCTATTTTACTTTTCTAACTTAAAATTATTAGTAATAGTTATTAAATGTTATATTCTGTACTTTTACATAAGTATAATAAACTTTTACTATGTTATATATTTAGTTTATCATATTCGTCTCAATAAAAGATTTTCGGTATCCTGATAATTTAGGTTAACTAGCCAGAGAGTCACTTTTTGTTTACACTCGGTTCTATTATTGTGATAAATTGACAAAATTTCATTGACCTTATTATATAGGAAACTACCAAGAAAGCAGAAAAATCTTTGGGCAAAACTAGTTTTAAAAATGTGATCCATGTTAGGGCATACCTTTAATCTACGTCTAGAGTTAGGTTTTAATTGTCTGTCGTAGTCTACAGAAGTATGTTGTTTTGTGATGCAGGCTAAAATAAACAGTTGGCGTACGTTTAGAACTCCGCATTTTGCATACAATTCATCTGTGGGGTAGAGGTTTGGTAATTTCCAGCCAACTTTAAGAAGGCATCTTTGCGACCTTTCCAGACGCAACATTCTAGTTTTTGAAGCGCCACCCCATACGACAATACAATAAGAGAGGATAGATTGTATAAGTGCGAAGTAGATTTTCTTAATTAAATTTTTATCGCAAATGTGTCTCAGTCTATAAAAAAGAAATGTGAGTTTACGCACCTTTTTAATAGTTGTGTCAATATGGTGATCGAATGACATTCTATTATCTATAAAAATTCCTAGATATTTAACACATTCCGTTCGCGTCAAAGGGCTACATTTACAAATGTTGGATGTGTGATTTGAACAGAAATGAGCTTTTAAATTAAGATGAGATGTGGGTTGTGACGCCCCTTTTAGGGAAAAACTAATATAGCTAGTCTTATCAATATTTAGAGTAAGAAAGTTATTGGTTAACCATTTAAAAACTATGTTCAGGCCTTGCTGAGCGGAGCTAAACGTTTTTTCCCAGGATTTAGATTGAAAGACAAGGGCTGTGTCGTCGGCATATGTAAATATTTTCCCATAGGGTAGATCTAGCTCACACAGACTGTTTATGTATACTAGGAACAAGGTAGGGCCCAAGATACTACCCTGTGGGACGCCGTATTCAATGGGGAGCTCATCGCTTATTGTTTCGCCGATTTTTACTCTTTGACGCCTGTTGGTCAAATAACTTTGAAACAACGCAAGCTGGAGCCCTCTTACGCCAATTTTTTCTAATTTTGAAATTAGTATAGGTATAGAGACCGTGTCGAAAGCTTTAGCCAGATCCAAAAAAATGCCAATAACCTTAGCCTTCCGATCTAACCCCCGCACTATATAATCTGTTAAGTCATGTACTGCATCCATAGTTGAAATACCATTCCTAAAACCGTATTGAGATTTGGAGAATATATTACATTTGTTAATGAAGCCTACAAGTCTATTATTTAAAATTCTTTCTAATATTTTAGATAGTGCGGGAAGTATGGCAATTGGCCTATAGTTCTCGACACGGTCCCTAGATCCACTTTTATGAATTGGGATTATTTGAGCTAATTTAAAAGAGTCTGGGAAAACACCGGATGATAGCGATAAATTAAAAATGTGGACTAGTGGAGGGACTAGAATAGGTGCGAATTTCTTAAGTATAAAACTTGGGATTCCGTCATGTCCTATTGCACAATCCGAGCGAAGGTTTAATAGAATCGACTTAACTTCTTGTTCGGTAGTTGGGAGCAAAACAAAGGAATTTTGATTTGGAGTATTTTCATAACATTTAGATTGAGGTGGTGGTTTGATTTTTTGAGCGAGGGCTTTGCCAACCTGGGAAAAATAGTAATTAACTTTATTGACATCTTCCTTATTATTACAACCCCTTAAAAGTTCCGTGGGTACACTCTTGTCTGTTTCCGTAAATGTAGCTTTTTTAATTGCTTTCCAAACTAATCTGCTATTTTTTCCTGCCTTTTGAATCTGTCCTTTATCAAATTCTATTTTTACTTTCTTTAATATCCTATTGCAGTAGTTTCTATATCTAATATATGTTATTTTTATGATTTCATTATTTGGTTCTTTTTTTACTTTTTTATGTAGTGTATCTCTATTCTTAATGCATCTTAAAAGGCCTGGTGTCATCCACGGTTTTAAAAGGTTGTAACGGTTTGTCACTGTTTTAATTATTGTGTTGGAGGCAATTAAAGTTTTAATAATATTTTCAAACATAAATAGTGCATCGTTAACGTCCTGTGTCTCAAAGATAGAGTCAAAATTTTGAATTTTAAGATCTGATTCCAGTTTCTCGAAGTCAGTTATTGATTTCTGTTTTCTAGGTTTGGTAGTATATGTTGGTTTTTGGATGAACATGATGACACTATCGTGGTCCGTTATGGAAGTATCAGCAACGTAACAGACAGCACGTCTTTTTGTTTTAAGAATAATATGATCCAGGCAGGAAGTACCACCTCGTGTGGGAAGAGTATGTGCTGGAATCATTCCGAAGCTTGATAGTAATTCAAGGTAGTCATCCATACGAGGGTCTGTAGATAATTCAGAAATATTTATGTTAATGTCGCCTACCACCATAAGCGTTTTATATGATTTCAGGTCTTGCAGAATTTCATTTAAAGAATACAAAAATCCCTGGATATTTTGTACTGACGGAGAGCGATATACTGCCACGATAGCTGTTTCGTCTGTAGTTAGGACGAGGCAATTAGCATTTGCTAGATTAGGCTCATGTATCGCTACAGTTAGAGTTTTATTATAGTAAACTGTAACGCCATCATTTTGTAAATAATTTTTCGCGGTAGCGACACATCTGTACCCCTCAAGCGAGGGTATAAACGGGCATTGTGACAGTCGACATTCCGTCAGGACAATGAAATCCCATAGGATATTGGCTTTTGAAAGAACGATTTGTAAGTCATTGAAGTTAGCCTTAATACTCCGTATGTTTTGGGTTAGAATTGAAAGTGATTTTGGGTGTTTTAATAGTAGCTCTCTGCAGTCCTCTATCGCACATGTATTCGAGTCTGCTACTTTTATACTGTCTATATCATTTTGTATGCTAAAATTATCGTTATTATCGAATTTTATTTAATAAAATAATTATGACACTGATAGACGCCGGCTTTATATGTGTTTGTGTTATAACAAGGTAGTATAATAATGTAAATAATTTTTGTCATAGAGTAGTGAACTCGGGTCCAGGATAATACATCAGAAGATTGCCCATATTGTTTTAAATTGAAATTTAAAAGTAAAAGTAAAGAGAATACGCTTTTCATAAAGATAACAATAAAACAGTATCTAATAAAATCTAAGATAAGTTTTTGTGTTCGGAATACACGTATAATAATATATTTTAATACAGCTAAACTTAATAAGTAGGTAACAATGTAGTAAAGTGTGTATAACTTTAAAATAATATATAACATTTTTAATATGAAAAACTGACTATAAGTGCATGCTAAGGTGGCTAGTATATGAAAAAATATATAAAATCGTATTAAATCTAGGATTACAAGTAGCTTAAATACAATTATATCTAAAGTTAGAAATATTTTTAAACTTAAAAATTTACTATGACTTAAGCGTGCTAACCTGTTCAGTCATTTTGTACTTGTGCTGCTAATGTTTAGGTCCGTTTCAGACTGAATTTTTATTACTTTAGAACCTTCTTTTTCTCTTAAAAATACCATGCCTTTTGATGTCCAGCAGAATTTGTACTTATTTTTGGCTGCAAAATCACGCGCCAATCTGAAATTTTTTCTGGCCTTAGGAGTTAATGACTCCGAAATAAATATGTGGTTAACGGGTCCATTTGTTTGTAGATGTTTAGTATTAAGTCGGTTGGCTGGATATTGGTAGTTATATTTTTTCACTCCTGCTAATAAATCTTGCTTACATTCTACGTTTATAAAATCAATAATTATCGGCATATTTGATTGGTTTTTAGTATTAATTCTATAAATGTTTTTTATTTTATCCTGATTTATGTTTACTCCTATTGTTGTGCAAATTTTTTCAAAGTAATGATGTAGGTCTTGTGTTTTCTCTACCTCTAGGGCTTTGGGAATGCCTCGTATTTCCACTTCGCACGTCTTAGAGTTCCTTTCTAATTGATCTATTTTATTTTCTAGATAACTAATATACTTTTTAATTTCTTTATTTTCATTCCGGTAGCTGTCCAGTTCCACACGCATATCATCATATTTTTTGCCCAAAAAATCGAGCGAACTAATCATTTCTTCATTTTGGAGTTTTATTTCAGATATAGAATTTTGAATTACTGACAATTTTTGGTCCTGCAACTCAGCGAAGTGTTGAAACATTTTCTTCATCTGGTCCATGTACGAGGTCATTAAACTTTCTTCTTCACTTACAAACTTCCGCTTATTTCTCTGTGTGATATTGTCTAACGCAGAGTCCGAGCCCGCATGTTGTAGCGGTATAGTCGGCTGGGCGAGCGAGGAGCCCGAGGTGGAGGGGGCTGCGGACGGCGAAAGAATCATGGACGGTGGAGTACGGTTAAGCGGCATCGTAAAAATGTACTAGGCTCACAGAACGTAGTAGGAGTAACGCGTACGCGGCGTAGCCGATGTCTTGGTTCGTAGCAGTCGTAGCTGATCGTAGCACTGCGTGTGTTTCGTAGCACTGGAACGCGTCGTTTACGTCACTCACTAAGCTCCTCCGATACTATGCACTCCTATTATTTAACTATGAATTTTTCGGCCAAAATCTTGAAATTATGAATTAAATTTAATTTTAACTGCGAAACGAATAACACGTGCGCTCAGTTAGCGATCCAGAGGGGGAAGGGGATCGATGCGAATGACATGCAAACTACGTGCTGTACTTTGTAATTTTTCGACCACAAATGATGTAAATGCGTGTTATGCTGCATTACCGTCTAGGGTCCGCTTAACTTTGCCTGATCACTACACGATGAGGTTATGTTAATTATAAACATCATAATATACTTTTACACAGTAATAAATTAATATACACTTTTTATGCATTTATTTCACTTTTATTAATTTATGTTTCACACGACCGGTTTCTATAAAATCATCACCTGATGATGATGATGGAATAAATGCATGAAAAGTGTAAATTATTACTGTGAAACATAAATTTTTAACAAGAAGTTACAGTAAGTACATTTATTTCATTATCACACATGTACCTACTTTTTAGTTAGTCAACTCTAACTAAAAACGTCTCGAGTCTCGAGTCTCGACCATCACCATACCACCATATCTTAAAATTTTAAATTTAAAAACATTTTAAAATTTAAAATGAATGTTTCATAGTAATAAATAATAATATATTAAATCTTTTTCGAATATTTAATTGAATTACAATTTCATGAATTTATTTTGAATTATCGGCAGAATTTACCCTAGACTTAGGGAAATATTTTTAAGGTAGCAACACAGTAGAGTTGAAGCGAGAAGCACTGAAGTGGTCACGCTATCACACTATCTAGAGGTAGAGGTACAATATCTTTGCCCATGTCAAGTCTATTGATGCTTAGTTTTAGAATAAGCCGGCTGTACACTCTCGCCGAGACACAGCGAGGCGGCCCGAGTGCGAGAGTGTAATTGGGTGCGCTCGCCTCGTCTCGCCTGTCTCGGACCCTCTCGGTCCGTTGTCGGTATTTTGCGCCCGAGACAAAGGGTCTCGCGAGGAAAACGAGCGCACTACTGTACACTCTCGCGTCTTTCAGTACTAGTTTCGCCGTTGGGCAGTGTAGAACAGAAAAATTACAATAATAAACGACATTATCAGTCATTATCTCTGAGAAATAAAATTAAATATGATTATAAATCTTTGGATTACAAAGATATCTTTCGATGCATGGTGAATGGTGAATGGTCATTTTCGTCCATCTTGTCTGAGTTCTTAACTGCGATTGAACTAAGCGAGAATGTACATGATCGCACTCGGGCAAGGGGCTCTCGCACGAGACTCTCGCCCGAGAGCTCTCGGCGAGAGTGTACAGCGGGCAATATGTAGCAAGATACGTAGTATTTCTTATCTACAATATTATACTACATATCTGTGATTTCTTATTAGTCTGTGGTAGCAAGCTGCTTCACGTTTGTCATCCTCGTCAGTCATTGTCAAAATAAATATTAAATACCTAATCGCCGAAATCTTTGCCGAAATCGAGCAAATTTTTACATTTATTTATTTCAATATTTCACGAAAAATATTAGTTTTTAACGTAACTTAAAAGTATCAACATTTGTGCAAATATTAAAGAATATAATGGCATCTCCTTCTCCTAAATCTCCAGAACAAAGTGAGAAGACTAAGCAATACGACCGGCAACTTCGATTGTGGGGAGATCACGGACAGGCGGCCCTAGAAAAGGCTCATATTTGTTTAATAAATGCGACAGCACTGGGCACAGAAATATTAAAATCTATCGTTCTTCCCGGTATTGGAGCAATCACTATTGTGGACCACAATATTGTAAGTGATGAAGACATTGGAAGCAATTTCTTTTTAGAATGTACTAGTAAAGGACAGAACAGAGGAACTGAAAGTTTACGCCTTATTTTAGAATTAAATCCTGCTGTGCAAGGTCATGCTGTACAGGAACATCCAGAACAAATATTACAGGAAAATCCAGATTTCTTTAAATCATTTACAGTGGTTATAGGGACAGCACTCGAAGAAAAAACAATTAGACTTTTGGCTCAACATTTGTGGGACACTAATGTCCCTTTTGTTCTTTGTAAATCTGTTGGTTTTCTTGGATCTTTTAGGATTCAAATCAAGGAACATGCAATCATTGAAACACACCCTGAAAATGAACAAACTGATTTGAGGCTAGATGTTCCATTTCCAGCTTTATCAGAATATTTAGACAGTGTTGACATAGAAGCTGTTGATTTAAAAGATCATGGTCATATCCCATGGATTGTAATTTTAAATCATGCTGTACAAAAGTGGCAATTAACTAATGATAGATGGCCGATGAGCAGAAAGGAGAAAAATGAAATCAAAAGTATTATTGATGAGTTCATAAGGAAGGATGAGAATGGTATACCAATTGATGAAGAAAACTTTGAGGAAGCGAAAAGAGCTGTGAATACTGCTTTGGTCCCCACTTTCTTGCCTGTCAAAATTCAAGATCTGATTTACAGTAGCTCAGCAATAAATTTAAAGAAAGACAGTTCTCCATTTTGGATAATGTGTTCAGCGTTGAAGGAGTTTATAGAAGCAGAGGGTAAAGGCAAGCTACCTCTAAAAGGAGTTTTACCTGACATGACAGCATCTACAGAGTCCTATGTGAAACTACAAAATATATATCGCAACCAAGCTGCAATGGAGGCTGAAATAGTCTACCGTAAAGTTCAGGAAATTGTCTCACAACTACATTGTGAGAATATTAGTGAAGCCGATGTAAAACTTTTCTGTAGACATGCTCATGATCTCCATATTATAAAGGGTAGTAATATAGCTTCTGAATACCAGCTCGATAACAATGTGATATCATACATCGCTAAACATCTCGAGGAACCAGATGTAATGATGGTTCATTATATCTTATTACGAGCGGCAGAAATGTTTCGTTCCGAACATTGTCGGTCTCCAGGAGAGTGGGAATCAGAGGGAGATATAGCTAAACTTAAAACATGTGTGTCAAAATTACTAAGTGATATTGCATGCTCTCCCTTCTCTAAAGATGACCATATACATGAAATGTGTAGATATGGTGGTGCAGAGATTCATAGTGTTTCAGCATTTGTTGGTGCGTGTGTTGCTCATGAAGTAATAAAAATAGCAACAAAACAGTACAAGCCCGTGAACAACACTTTCATATTTGATGGAGCCTCTACAAACTCTGCTACATTCACATTTTAGTTATAAGATAATAAAATGAATGTATCGACAAAAGACTTTTATTGTGTTAGTAGGATAGAAACTCAATTCCTAAAAATACTTATGATGACACTCAAAAAATTAATAAATATACAGATTTACTTCAAAGTTGTGTATTTTGAGTTAGGATAAATATAATTAGGATGTATAAAAAAAATTGCAGATTTTTTCTCATTAAAATTTTAACACAAATAAAATCAAACATCACATGACTAATAACTCAAAGAAACAATACATTTGGCTAAAATCCACATGGCTTTTTAGGTTACTGATACAACAGTCGGTATTCAAATAACATATGCCTGAGACTGTACAATCCTCAGTGTGTGACACAACATTGAGAATATCCCACTTACACCCTACATATTTCACCTTAGCCATAGTTTCAATCTCAATGCATCTACACCATTAAGATAGTACCGAAATAAGCGTTTGTCTCTCACAAACCCCAAATTTTCGTAAAGTTTTAGTGCTGGCTTGTTAGTGATTTCCGTTTCTAAGACCACTTCATCAGCATTATCATCTATCATTGCCTGTAAATAAATAAATAAGTTACATAATATTCAGAGCTCTTTTCAACAGAGTTAATATAAAATAACTGAACAGCCACAAAGAATTTACTAAGGTACCAATATCCATCAGGTATATTAATAATACTCTTCGAGCAAAGTGGTTAAAGATAGCCCAAGTTCCCATAGTTGAAGTTAGGAATGACTGGTCAATATAGTACTATAAACGACCATGTTGTGCTGGACATCTCACAACAATTTTACCTTTTACTCAAGTGTAAACTGATGAGATTTGAGTGTCCATATTATTAACATCTTTAGATAATACCTGCCTTTCAACCACAAATTGAAGGTCTAACCACCAAGCAACGGATAATATTTGATAAATAAACATATAAAGTGGTACACTGGATCTTTTGGTGACAGTAATTTAAATTTATTCACTTCATAAATTACCAAGCAAAAGAAATGTTAATTAGATCACACAATTTCCACAGTAATTGATAATATTCAGTGATTGAGATTTTCTTACCTGAATTGCTTTTTGAACTAGTTTTGAGCCAATTTTCCTGTTTCTGTATTTTGCATCTACAGCCAGCATAGCAATGTAACCTCTCTTGACAGCATTGCGATGCATGTCCAACTTACAGACGATAGCCCCAATACATTTTCCTTGATCGGTCGCCAGAAAACACAATTTAGGCCAGTTATGTATAAAGTATCTATATGTATAGATTGAATATGGTTCTGAGAGATCTTTTTGTATGAGTCTCATAATTTCAGGCATTTGTAATTCAGATTCATATGATATTATATCAATATCATTTTGGACCTCTCCAGCGTTCTGCAATGAAATATCTAATTGTTCATTATTATGCTCCTTGGCATTAATGACATTATTATGTATACAATTTACATCCTTGCTGACTTCACTAGGGGCTGCGTCTTGTGCTATAGAGTTCTTCTCGTTTGTTTCTTGAATATCATTAGAATGTTCACTTGTACCATTTGTTAACTTGCTACTGATATTGTTAATATTTAGAGTATTTACTAAAGCTGCACTCAATGACTCTTCTTTTAGTTTTATTTCGTCAGGAGCATCAGAAGAATCTTTGGCCTTTTTACTTTTATTTTTCGCAGTAACATCCTTTTGACTGCACTTCATATTATTATGGTTTTCTTCAACAAAATCATTCATATCGAGAACGATTTGGCTATGTTATGTACACATTCGAAAACTTAAAGATTTAATTTAAGTAATAATACAAAAATCAAGATTTTACACAAACATTATCTTGTCAAAATTGTAGTAAAATATCACCGACATCTTGGTCTTATAGTATAGTGTTCCTTGTAAGTTATATCGTGATGTGCCTGATACTGTAATAATATTACAATAAATTCAAACTTAGCTATTATAAATAATAAAAAAGGAAAACTATTTTAATATTTTTTATCAAATTTTGTTGATCACTGATAAATTCTTCCACAATCACATTGCAAAAAAGAATTGTTGCCAATTAAAATTATTCTTCTTCTCGCTTTTAGCAACAAAATGTCAACTCATTATAATTGCCACAGATCAAACAACCCAAAGACTAGTCTACGCCAAAGACAAAGTTTCTACTTTCTCCTTGGAGTTGGTCTAGAGCTGTATAACTAAGACTTCGTTATCTGTCCGTCTGTCTGTCTCCAGGCTGTATCTCAAGAACTGCTATAGCTAGACTTCTGAAATTTTCACAGATTGAGTATATCTGTTGCTTCTATAACAACAAATACTGAAAACAAAATAAAATTAATATTTAAGGGAGGCTCCCCTACAACAAACGCGAAACTTTTTCGCTCTATAGTCTATATCAATAATGGCAAGAGGTAGGTACTTGAATTTTTCACACATTGTTTTGTTATATCAGTTATATTATGTGTACTTTAATATTTAATAATAATATTAAAATAAAATTAAAATTAAAATCAATACAAAAACACATTTTAGCCTATTTTTGCTCTGTATCGGTACGGAACCCTTCGTGCGCGAGTCCGACTCGTACTTGGCCGATTTTTTTTTCTTTGTATTTCCTCAGAGAACGCTTCTACACTTTAATTATTATAACTTTGCACATCTCGATTTACTATAATCTATTATATATAAATCTCCTGTCACAATGTTTGTCCGCGATGGATTCCTAAACTACTTAACCGATTTCAATGTTTGTTTTTTTTAAATGTGTGCTTTTTTCCAACTTGAGAGATAGGATAGCTTAGATCTTTAATTATAGTCGCAATTTTATTTTATTGCAAATTATTTGTCTATAAAGAGCGACCATTGTTCATGCGACGCGGGTCACGGGATAGCGATGGACGTTGCCATGGTGACATACTTATTTAGTCACTAATTCAATAAAATAATACGGGCGATATACTATAAATAATATGGCAAAGAAACGTTTGCCGGGACAGCTAGTATTATAGGTTCTTCAAAATTGTGTACAGCGGCTAGGTTACATAAATACTCTTTTTAACCGACTTCCAAAAAACGAGGAGGTTATATGTTCGGCTGTGGATATTTTTTTTTTTTTTTTTTTTATTTTATTTTTTTTTTTTTTGTATGTTCAACGATTACTCCGCCGTTTGTGAACCGATTTTCGAAATTTTTGCTTTGTTGTATTTGGTTTTACTCCAATTTGGTACCATGTTCACAAAGTGGTGACCTGATGATGGGATCCAGGAGTAATCGAGGGAACTCCTCGAAATTTATATGGAAACATATGGTGATTTTGGTTTTATGTGAAGTGTACTAAGAATATGCTACCAAAAAGTCAAATATTGGGTCAAGGTATACCATGGTTTCGAAGATGCTGAGAGAACTCCTGGCTCCTTATAGATACACGTTTGGGAGTTTCGGCGTTGTTTTAAGAACAGGAAGCATATGCTACTATGCAACTCATATTCATCATCATAATCATCATCATCATCATCATCATCGTCTTCATCATTACCACGTCGTGTTAAGGTCACCAATGTCTCATGGCACAGAATAGATAATAGTACAAGGCATAGGTGTGGATATACTAATAATAATAATAATTTTATACTGTATAACAACACTTTGTTTAAATATATACGGCGGTCAGCGCCGCGGAGACGACGGTATCGTGGCGACAGATCGAATATACTTTACTACTTTATATAATATATACAGATCGAATACTATACTAACTACTTTATAAAATTTTAATAGACAAAATATAGAATTAAAATAAAGTTATTTTAAAAAGAGCATTTAAACAAAACAAAGTCAATAAGTGTCTTTTTAATTAGTTATACTTATTAATCGATAGATGGCGCACTAAGTATCGATTTGAATGGATTTGAAATTGAATTCTTGATTACAAGAACAGCTGTCAATAACTATGATAATATTATATTATATTACTAACTGTCCCGGCAAACGTTGTTTTGCCATATAAATAATTTTTGGTATGAAAAATAGATGTTGGCCGATTCTCAGACCAATATCCTCACAATATGCTCACATAATTTCATGAGAATCGGTCAAGCCGTTTCCGAGGAGTATGGCAACGAAAACTGTGACACGAGAATTTTATATATTAGATGAGTAGCTACGCTACATCCTATGCAAGTTTGTACAATTTTTTATCTGATAGATCCTTGGATCGTGGAAAAACGAGACACAATAGCCTTTCTATTGTTATCGCAATCGCCGGTGACCGCTTGGGGTTTGAAGTATTAAAATTGTTAAATTACTTAGCACAATATGTTCACTTCACTGATAATATATTATTTTGTGAGTGTGAACTGTGTAATAAGATACGTAAAATATACCTACGCGAAGGTTTACCTACTAGTGTAACTAAAAAGAGTGAAATTATTATTATTTTTAACAAAAAATTAAAACCGACTTCCAAGGTAAAAACAATATTAACATTAATATGAACTAAAAAGTATTAAATAATTTTTGCTATCTAATAGTGCCTTTTTCCGAATTCGGCTAAACCTTGACTATTTCTGTACTCAATCTTCATAATTTTGAAGTCGGTGCCAGTTCCAAAAATTTCAAATATTCTGTCAGAGGACTGAAGATTCAGCTATCTGGTACCGACTTCAAAATAATGAAGATTGAGTACAGAAATAGTCAAGGTTTAGCCGAATTCGGAAAAAGGCACTATTAGATAGCAAAAATTATTTAATACTTTTTAGTTCATATTAATGTTAATATTGTTTTTACCTTGGAAGTCGGTTTTAATTTTTTGTTAAAAATAATAATAATTTGGAGGCACTTCCCATGGCTATTTGTATTTGCGTATTTGATGGATTCGCCAAACAATCACCATGACGTGTCTATAGACTGTAGAGTGTAGACGGTTGGCCAATAAAATGAAACACAGTTAGGTATTTGGCTATTTGAGAAATATGACCAATACGGAATACCTTATGGCGCATTTTCATTGGTCGACAGGGCCCGCATGCGGGGTGCGGGAGATCATGCCTCGACCAATCAAAATGCGCCATTAGTTGTCATAGACTCCCCGTATGCTGTATACCGCACGAGTTAACGACTAATGACAATACGCCCTTATACACGTATAGTGCTCCAAGGCTCTTTATGAATGTGGACATGGCGCTGCTGGTAAAGGAGAACTGTCAAAAATGACGTTTTTGTATGATAGAAGCGTTAGCTCTTTTTCTCGCCACGTTCATATAAAGCTTTGTCGAACTATATCCGTAGTCCATAACTCCGTACCTTTGTCGGTTTTTGACGCACATCAAAAGAGTCAAATAGGCAAGTACAGCCACAAACTAATAATAGATACTACAATACAGTTCGACAAGGCTGTATATGAACGTAGCGAGAAAAGGAACTAACGCTTCTATCATACAAAAACGTCATTTTTGACAGTTCTCTGCTGGTAAAGACCAACAGCGCCCATTGACATTATTGACACATTTATTTAAATTATAAAGCCTTGTCGAACTGTAGTAGGTACAGCTTTAAATAAACGTGGCGAAAAAGGGAACTAACGCTGCAATCATACAAAAACGCACAGATCTCCTATCTAATCCATAAAGTTAATATACCTATCGGAATAGAGCAACAATCTCGAGCTGTCAAACGTAACCAAAATTGGTTTTCATCTGTGTGAAAAATATGTGTACGTATACACTTACACAAGCATGATTGAACATGAATTCTATGAGATTATATTGACAACGTGCGGCACGTGCCGACTGGACGTCAAAAAAAGAGTGCTGCTGTCATGTATCACACGTCTCTTTTTACCACGCGGTGTTACTGATGTTTCTCTATTCCGCTAGGTATATTAACTTTATGATCTAATCTTATTTCTGTGCAAAAACATCATTTTTGACAGTTTTTGACAGTTCTCCTTTACGAGCAGCGCCACCACCCTCGTTCATAAGCCTTGTCGCACTGTAAACTAAACCAAGTAAGTAAAAGTTGGTATTTGACATCCATGTGTGGAAGGCCGTATTTGCCTTGTTTCAGTCAATGGTATTTGCCTTTATTTGCTTATTTGTGTATACGTCAATAATTTTGCCCAATGCAACAACTAGCCAATAGCAAATACAAATAGTCATGTGAAGTGCCTCCATTTAGTTTTTTGACAAGCTATCAGTTATCCATACCCCTGTTCTGAGTCTATATATGTGGTTCAGAACCTTGTTGAATACATTTAACATTAAACAACATAATATTATGGATGACTCTGATATAAATTAAAAGGTAAAACAACTTTGAACATAATGCGGAACCATCAACCATGTAAACGAGTCTATGGTGGAAGCTTGTAGTCTGTGGTCTACTCGAGAAATATTCAATTTCTGGCTGTCTGGCATATTTTTGTTCAGTATCAAGTTGACAGCCGGCGGGGCGGCGGCATAATGTCACTATAGCGCTCGCTTCGCGCGCCGCCTCTGCGCGATTTTATCGTTTTGTAAATATGTACAAAATTTTTGTACACACATGTTTATTGTTCTATAACTTATAAATTTTCACTTATATGAGTGATACCAAGAACATAAGAGAGACTAATTTATGTAATTGATATGGACAACGAACTGCAATACTTTGATATCTACATTTTTAATGAGAACATTTAGATTAAAGTTTTTGTGGTAAAAATAACAGCCAAATTGTTCATAAAATTGAATCGTTATCGCGCTTTACAAATAGACTTAATAGTTGACTAGACCATAGTGATAGTTCATTGTACTTTATTAGGATAAAATAGTACCTAGGTAGGTACTCGTGTTACAACCACCAAAGAATTAAGAAGAGTGTAGTGGTAAATCTTACTCCTCGTCTGATTTGATGATTCACTAACCAATTATGGCGGATCGTGATCGTCCTGCTAAAACCCCCATCAGGGTGGGTTTCTACGACATTGAAAGGACCATTGGCAAAGGAAACTTTGCCGTTGTCAAATTAGCACGACATCGAATAACGAAGACTGAGGTAAGTTAACTTATTTTTTAACTACAAATTATTGCAAATACAAGATGATTTGCACCTCTCTTCACTCATCTAAACCATGTTTTAACCAATCATTTTGATAGGCCGACATAGGTTCCTACTTCCTTACCTAGGTCGGCACATAGAAACGATTGGGTATCAAAATACTTATTTCATGAATGCACGCAATACCCACAAGGTATTTGAAAGGACATTTACAAATCAAAGGTTTACTTTAGCAAAGTAGGAGATCTAGAATGAAAGAAGTAGGTACATCAAATAATCCTTATGAAATTTAGCAAAAAGAATGATAAAATAAACTTAGACGTACAGTATCAATAGTACGAGTATTTAACGATACTTTTTAGCACTGCTAGTGCTTACCTATACAATAGCGAAATTTTAACCCATTCATAGACTGATGTCGATGGAAATAGAACAATGTTAAATCTCCGAGAAAATATTATAAAAATGATTACAGAATCCAGGCACCTAGAAGACAACTGTATATTCAGGGCTAAAGAGTGGCAGAAGCTTTTCTACTTTATCGAACTTAAGACGTGACACTTATTACATTTACCTGTTACAAACAAACGACTTTTTAAAGATCTTGATAAAAAATTACATCTACATGCCACATTAAAAACATATTTTTCTAATAGAAATTTGCCTATTCAGAATTTAATTAAAGAAAAACGAGATTGCCACTTTCTTAAGCTATCGTATTCTCGGTAAATTCGCAAGTTATCCATTACTAGATACTAATAAAGCTGATGACGATGACTTTATCCATTACAGTTACAATGTATGTTACCGTTACCTCTCCATACTTAAATCGACGTACTTATATCGATTCAACGTTCTTACTTGACAGTTGACGACGAAAACGACTAACGGCCATTGCCATAATCTATTTCCGAAATATTATGACGAAAATAACGGCATGCTTGAAAAAAAAGAGAGAAATTAAAGCAATAATTTTTATAATTTCAAACCAGAGGTGGTCAAAGTAGTAAACTGTACATCCCCATTCTGAGGTTACCGGTCAATTCGTTGCGTAATATTATTAAAGTAAATGATTGTCGTGGTTGTGGCTAGAAAATGATAAAGCTCCAACTTTTGACCGCAAACATTATAATTTTTAAAGTAAAAAACAGAACTGTCACATCAAACGGTAAATAAGTTGTTTGATAACTATTGAGATCATATTATTCCCTCAAGCCCCGTAAGACCCATATGGGCCGCGACAACAAAAGATTTGCCGGGATTGGTGATCGACGGATTATATCTGCTTTCTTTGGATTTAGTTGGGTCTCACATCAATCAGAATAAACCTGGAAGAAAAGGACAAAAGTGAAAATGCGTAGCGCAAAAAAAAAACGTAATCCCATAATCGAAAAACGTAATTAAGTACTAATTACCTACATCACCGTTATCAAAAGTACGCGCAAAAGCGCAAAAGTAAATAAATCGAACAAAAAATCATACTTAATTTAAATTTATATAATAATACAATGTTAATAATGCGATAAAAATGCCAAACAACACGAAAACTAAGGTCACAAGTATGCACCTATAGTTTTATCTTTCCTAAGTCTTTTGTTGTTGTCTCAACTGTAATTATGCTGCTGACGTCAAGCAGATAAGCTTACATCTACTATTACGGTTTATCACAGTTAATAATTCATTATCAATATTAGACAGCGTTTATGTGCAATTTATGTTTGTTTTAACTAGTTGTTGAGACCTAAACAAATATTTCCTTATATTATTTGTAGCTCCATTTATAAATCTTTTCTAATCAGGATTCTGTGATCTGTCATTTGAAAAGGCAAATCTTCCCTCATTCACCCCATCGTTTTCATAGCGTTATTGTACTTTCTTTTCTTACTTAATTTTCTACGACAATATTGTTGTTGTAAAAAATAAAATACGTATCTTCACATTATAAAGATGTAACCGAAATGATAATCTTGTCTCATAGAGATAGTGAGATGTATATCGTGTTAATACGTGGAATATACTTACGATAGTGCCTAGTGGGATCTAGACATTTAGTATGTTGTTGTAATAGGATTATGACGATTTTATGAATTTATCATAGTATTAGTACACGTGATTCAGTTCATGATAACTGTTGTTCAATCGGGACTTCTGACATATTTAGATACGCGACAAACCACAGTATCACAATATTTACCCAAACCGTTACTTGTAACGTACCTAATCTCAGAAGTTCTAATTGGTCTTTTTTAAATGCATCTATGCCCATTTAGTGAAACTAACAATAGGTATCCAGTTTTGTTGTGGATTTCTTGGTACTTTCATTTCATTCGAATCCCCTGGCATGATTAGCACGGTAGCATGGTCGAGACTAGAGACTACAGACAGTAAAAACAAAAACGTCTCATGGGTCAACTGTACGGGATCACCTTTTTGAAGTAGGTCATTGGCCGAATAGTGAGCACGTCGCGGTCGCCGTGATTCACTAGCTGAGCTGCGTTTAAAATCGTCCACTGCATTTTTAGTTGCAATTTCTATTCAGTCCGGCTCTTGATTGCAAGAATTTTTAAGCAATCGATGACTTATGACGTTTTGGTCACGAGGGCGTCACGTTGAATGAATGCACCGAAATAACATCGTCTTCGGCCTTGTTAGCAAGTTTTATGTACTACTTGTTAATTTTACATTTTATCTGCTCTATGATTCCATTGTTTTTCGAAACGTATTCTTCAATCGTATGCGCTGACCTCACAGGTAATAATGTGTCTCAAAGGCTATGCGTAACGATATAAGACTTCATTTTTAGTTTGGTAAGGTTACTTTCGCAGTAACGGCAAACGATTGTCTGTTTTGCGAACAACCTTTGCCATAAGAGTTTTAGTTAGCATCTGCAAATATTTCAAGAAATAACCATCAATCAAGTATTCAACGTGGTCGGCTGAGGTCGAATGTGCGCGCGTCCAGAAATACCACGGCAATCGGCTGCGACCTTGCCTTCGGAAAACACGCTCCATGTTTAATTTTTCCAATACCTACCATGCAAGGTAATTGTTAAAAGTTCAGCTTTAAAGCGTTTTCGTGTACCTAATTTGTCTTTAAAGAATTTTTTGCGTGCGTATTCTTTTAAATCCATGAAGTATTATATATTATCACGATCGTATCTTACATAGATCGAGAACTCACGCAACTGGCCGTGATTTACTATAAGAAAGTGGGCACGCTATAGATACAGCAAATATTTTGCCAGCAAATTTTGTACGGCACATGAACGTTTACACCGGAGCGCTTGAAAAATATTCTTGACGCAAAAGCGTTATCTATTTTGGAGTTCTGCGTCAGAGGATCGAACTTATCTGTTCTGCAGTCTGGCCGTCACCCTTATGCCTTCATTTTATAAATTACCGAGCTTTCTAATACGTATAATGTATTTTATATTTACCAAAAGGATTGTACAGAATACATCAAATCCCTGGGATTCGTATTTGAAAAATTATTATTATACAGGTGCAATATACACTTGGAAAAAAATTGAAGAGAACATGACAAGCACCTGGCATATTAGAATAATGCGTTTCTATTGTATTTTTACATCTTACCTATTGAATTAATGAAATATTGGATATTCTTTAAACAATAATGAGTTAATGACATTGTTTCTTTGGTATCTTAATGCTACCATAGTACGGAAATCAGATTCTTCGCTCTATTTGTCAAGGACAAATGGTCAAAAGCTTATTCTCATTACCTTTCTGCTTAACGGTTAGTGCGTATTTGGCAAAGGCAATGTACAAAGAAAACAGTCTTATTTGACACTCTTTGTACCGAATACTTCAGAAGCCTTTTGAAGCCTACTAGAGAGAGTAGCGAAATAGGAACATTCTCCTATTCAAAGTATGGATATGCACACGTACTAAGGTTTCGTTATTTCTGTCATTTTTTGTTACTGAGGGAACATTGTAACAGTTCACCTTACGTTTGCCTTATGAGTTATGAGTTATGACATCTAAATGAGGCTCTGGACTACAAAGTGCAAACAAGTTTTCTTAGAAAAAGTCTTAAATTCTTCTCTATCAATGACAATGGTGGTTTTATAACACCATCTATATAAAATACGTAATCGTTTTTGTATTGGGGAAAAACCTATGACGGGGAATTAAATAACCTGTTAATACATGATACTACTTAAGTAAATAGAAGTTTTTATTTTAACCAATATAAAATTAATAGGGAAAATGGTTGAATTTTAGATGTAAATCTTATATTACTGTGAAAATTTTATTACATTTGACAAGATTAGGTACATTACCCACATGTATTTGTTGAAGTCCATAGAATGGTTTAGGATTTGCAAAGTCATCATGAAAAGTTTAAACTCTAAAAAAAAAATAAGCAATTAGCTCAGATTGATGAGCAAAAGATATTTAGCTAGTCAATTAGTGTGTGATTAAACTGATAAGGAACCCCAGATTTAAAGCAACACGTGTAAAGTTTTCTCGGGAAAATCACCTTAATTAAAAAAAAAAACTAACCGCGTTGATGTGACCACTGATCACGAACATGATTAAGAAAATACCCTCAAGCTACCTGCGATCATAAACTATTTAGTATTTAGGCCCTAGAGCGTCCGAGAGTACACGTGTACTCACTAAAGTACGTACTTAATATATATACTTATACTACATATAGCCCTCCTATAGGCGGAAAACAAGGCACATACAAAAATAGTGGCTTTTACAACGATTTTTAACTATTCAAAAATAGGTTACAGTTTTTATGGAAGCATATTTTTTGCATAGGAAAATGTTATGTAAAAGTTGTATGTATTTTAAAATAACTGATGCTCAGCGCGCGCGGGTAGTTAGCGTTAATCCTTGAAAATGGGATTGCGCCTAGAACGAGGGAAGGGAGACACTAGAATGGAGGGCACTACGCTTTGCTGGCGTGGTTTGTACGCAGCTGAGTAATGCACTTTCAACATACCTACTATAGCTTTTAACGACTTGGTTTGGTCCACATCGACTTTTGTTATTTCGTCCTTTTGGGTAGGTACTTTTACTGGAAATAGGTATAAATGAGCAACACGCGCAGTAAAAGTTTAAATAACTATACCATACCATACCATAGGTAACAATCTTAGGATTACATAAAATCTTTGCTTCCATATATGTTACTATTTATTTACTTACTTACGTAACAGAATATTGTATAATACATGCTACAATTATTGATTTAATTATTATAATAATTATTATTCGTATGACGTCAAAATTTTATGCATATTGATATTATAAAATCACAATTATTATTTAACTATCGTAATCGTAAATAAAACTTTTTATGCTTAAACAATAACATAATATTAAGTTTAAGACTATGTACAATGAGCCTTGTGACTTGTCTGCTGGCTATTGTATGTTTTATGTACATAATTTTATGTAAAACTATCTGGCATATGAACGACAGATTAATGAACTTTTAACGAATACTTACCATAAAAATTTAAAAATTCATTGACATACTATTTACGCGAACAAGTATTTTCAATTAAAACAGCCTACGGCGCATCATTAATTCTTTAAAAGAAACTGTCGGGCTCGGTGCCATTATGCATGTACTGGCAGTGCTTGATGATACTCAAAAATACTACGTACAACCGTAATTTTCAAGCAAACCAGCCGTCCGAGTGTGAGGTAGGGGGGAAGAGGGTTTATCTATCCCTGTCACCCCATAGGCGCTCCCGTTTGCACCGTAATATTGATCGCCGTCTGGACTTGTTGATCCCGCTGAATTCGGCTGGGGTGAAAGCTTGGAGGTTTAAATGCAGGGCTTTGACGTCTACGCCTTGGTTGCAAGCTCATAAATTATATAGTGAGCAATGATCTGCTTTCGGTTACTTTTACAGGTCTTCATGGGGTGATAAAAGTATGCATGCTTGGCACTACTTGAATTTTGTGCGTACAAAAAGATTCAATTAGTTTGATAATTAGCTTTGTTCACTCTACATTTGGAGTTTGGGATTTGATGCAATGAAATGCGTTTATTAGGTCATGGAATACACACAAATTATTTACACAGGCGTAATTAAAGCTACTTTATAGCAAAAGCTTAGCTAAAATTATAATGTTCAACCTGTCTATGCATAACATTTAATTAGTCTGTAATTAAATCAGGTGCGTCATTATTTCTGAACGATATTGTCTGAGTTATAACCTTATCACAACAATTATCTGCAAGATAAGAATTGACGCAAATGTACGAATAAAGGTACGAAATGTACGAGTAATAAGTCTTCTGATCGACACAAGAATTATATGGCTTACTTGGAGATATATCCGTCTCACATCATCTATTTAAACTAATAAGCTCCTTTAAATATACAAATACAATGGATAGCAGTAAAACACATAAGAAATAAGAATAAATGATATCTATATTTCTTATTTCCTTGTTTATAATTTGAAACAGAGTGCAGAATATAGGTTTTTCAGACCATTTGTGTCGAAGTTAGAACCATCTAACCACTATATAACCAACAATAGACCTGCCCAGATCTAGACTGTAGATATAGACGTTAAATGTGGTAAATTCAAACAAATAATTTCCCAATATATGACGTAATTCATTAGCATAACTACGTATACGTTTTAGCACTTGTGTAAAAAAGTCAACAATTGATGTAATTTATTAAAACAAAGAATTGTTTGTTCTGCATGCGATTGCTTTTCTCGGAAAGTTTTAGCTGTTTTACGTCTTCTTGCAAGTTGACTAACGTCACAAATGAATCTTAATATTTTTAACTATAACCAGAGACCTAGGCTTAGTTATAGCATCTTTACTTCATGCTATAACTAAGCAGTTAAATAACTAGTTAAAAATGTTAAGCGAATAAGCGTTTTGCACTAATGGAATATCGAAAAATCTTACACGTTTGAGGACCCAATAATATTATGGATGAAAAATGTAAACCTTATAATAAGGTTTACATTTTTCATATCTAGCTCTATAATAGAGCCTGTTATGTACATAGATCTACACTTACTACGCGCGTTACACCTACGTCTCGTCTTGAAAGCCACTCAAACTGTCTAGATTGCAGAAGAGATTGTATTTAGATTGTGCCCTGAGCTTGACTCACAAGTCACAGGAATGCCTTATGAATTGTTCTCAAGAGTGTCTTGGATTTATGTGAAAACAATATTATTGACTCTTGGACTCGAATGGAGGCGATCTATTGTTCAATATTCCTTAGCGATCTTATTCAAAAATGTTAAATTTTATAATATGATATTATCTTTTCATTTTGCTTTAATATCAATAACAATAAAATTAGATAGAGAAAAATCTAGCACGATGATAGAAGGTGCTCGCATGCCCTGTCTGTCAATGTACCGATTAACAGGTGGACATTATGGACTTGCGTCACAGTATCGGACATTATCATACATCAAATATCGAGAATCTAAGCAGAAAGAATTAATTGAGAAGCAAATACGTCAGCGGAGATAATACAATCTAAATAACGTAAATCAATCAACTTACGTCCGTATTGAAGGAAGTATATCACGATATCTTTATTTTGTTTTCATTTAGACGAGACTCTACGACCCCGTGAACTTCTTGTCATCTAAAACTTATTTGATTCCGACTCCATCTCGTTTATTCCAAAGCAATTTCTTAAACTTAAACTGCATATTTTGCAATGGTCCTAAGTTTCCGTTGTTTTAATGTTTGAAGGAATTTTATCCTTTGCTTTTAATCAGACACGGTCCATTGCTCACTTATCTTGAAAGCAATTTTGGGTGCAATTATTGCAATTAATGATGTGTCGAAACTCGAAACATATCGTATGACGGTGCCCCGAGACTAATAAATTACTCGTTTGTGAGTTTGTGACACATACTAATGCAGCATAATATTATGAGATCTTATATGAGATCTACTTGATTAATGCCCCGCGAGCTATTCACTTAAACCTGAAATTAACGACTAGAATAATTGAGTCATCGTACCAAATTTGTTTCAGTTGTTTATATCCACGTATATTTATAATAAAGAAACATTATATTCTCACTACATTTGTACGGAAATAGAGTACCTACATAAAATTTTTTGGCAGTCATTTAAGACCGGCACTCAATAATCGTTGACGACATGATGAAAATTGAACGATAGTTCTGAATCATGAACGAGAGTTTCAGCCGCAAATTCATATTCCGTACAATACTTGAAATGCGAACACGTTCGAGTTAATTAAAAACTTGCTGAGAACCCGTCCACAGCAGCTGTGTAAAGGGATTTTCAGATTAACGCAAGATCGTTTGCGGTTATATCCAACTTTGTTTTCATATGACATTTTAAGCGTGATTTTAAAGAACTCTACCTGATTTATTGCCGTTTAACTCCATTTTGGAAAGCTTTTTTTCCTATCCATACTCTTTAACAGCATGAATTTCCTGTGCGATTATTGGTAATATTCATTCATTGATTTTTTTATTAGCCTATAGTGTCCTTCTGCTGGGCAAAGGCCTCCCCCAGGATCTTCCACTGTTCTCGCTCCTGCGCCACCGATTGCCAGCCTGTCTGGTATACCTCCAGCTCGTCACGCCACCTTTTTCTAGGCCGGCCTCGGCGGCGGCGTCCGTCTGCGTCTTCGGGTGTCCACTCTGTTGAGACCCTAGCTCATGCAAATAAATCGCAAAAACTGTATCTAGTAAAATATTGATCATTCTATTAGTAGATAAGTGCATTCGTTAATCCGAGCAATTATTACGCAATAAAATCCTGAGTTATTTTATATTTCTTGATATTCTTTTTATAGCCTTTTCTTGTGCGCTCGTATAAGTTTTTTGCACCGCTTCGCAGAACGTGGGTTTATCCATATCAATTTAAAAATGGACATTACACAACACGTATGAATTCGTTATGCTTTTTCTACAAAAACTATCAAATAGAAATAAAATAAGTTACAAACGCATGTTATAGTCCTATTAATATAGTTTTGTCTGCAGTAGTAAATAACGCAAAATACAAATATAAATCAATAACCACTGTGCCAATGACCTACGCGAACGCGTATTTTATTTAACACCGCAAACGACATAAAACGCAAATGATTTAAAACGTAATACTGCTGCAGGAAAATACAAAAGACTCGCAGACTCGGGAGATTTGCAATCTGGGACAATCTTGTACCCTGATTGATTGAGTCTACCCTAGTTCGTCGCGCGTCGGTTTTCATACAGTTCAATAACATTAGGTCATCGCCCTACACCCAGGTGCGAGTCCCATAAATCCCTCGAGTGAAATTGTTAAGAATATCACTTGTTCGCTGCGTGTTAAATGACGTCATGCTCAAACATCCTTGTCTGACTAATATTTACCCGTCCGTGAACCGTTTTCTCGTTTTCGGCTGCTGCTTTTTATGGTGAGAAGAGCGACGACCTTTTATCCAGTTACCCTATCTTCCACCGACGACGCGACTGTTCGTAAACAATAAACATCATTACTGATACTGACTGGGACCATTATAATTAAACTATTGTATTTTTGTAATTGGTGACACAGTAGAATGTATGTCGTTTCAAAGCGTGCAAACTGCAAAGTATCTGAGTACACCGTATCTATTAGTGACAAAGGTTGACTTTACAATTGGAGTACAAAGGGAAATACTAGTGCTGATATCATGATTCATGTATCATAATTCATAATCATCGCTATGTAGAGACGAAAGACTATAACTATTAGTTATCGAATAAGTTCTTAGATTAATCCTTCGATCGCGGATTCTTGGAAATCTATTGTTATTCTATTGTTGTCGCGGTTGGTACTACTAATATAATATATTCTGGGGACGCACACTATATTCTGTTGTCGCGGTCACCGGTGTCCTTACGGGGCTTGATGGATTAATGATTGGTCTCCGCCCGCTACGTCGTAGCACTCGAACTCGTAGCGCGCGGTGACCAATCATTAATCTATGAATAAGTTGTTGTTTGTAATACATATTTAGAAAACATTGTACATAACTCAAAACCACACAATATTGACTATCAAAATTCATGGACTACTTTCTTTCATTTGAATTATTAAATTCCTTTATCGAGCTCGAGCGCAATTAAAGCATTTAGTGCGTATAAATTAGCATAATTTAAACTATACTGATGTTGGTATTACAGTTACACGATATTGCATTGTTACAAATGTTGTCTCGATTCATTTTTTAATTGTAAAATTTATAATTAATTACCTGTAGCCAACCTCACAGGTTCAACTTTAGTTCAAAGATGATGTGTGTATTTAGTTTTGTTTATTTATGTGTTTCGTTATTTATGACAATTGGCGTTTAACTTATTTACATTCTATGATCGGAAGTGCATATTGAATAAAATTGCCTTTTAGGCTTAGACCAGGAAATGCCTTTGTCAGAACTACTGCTACTATCAATATCTATAGTAATGTTACTAATACCACAGAATATAATATTATATTAGTAGTACCAATTAATACTATGTAACACGATATAATATTACATACATCGATTAGTATTCAATACAAGGATTTGGATCACGTTTCACCCACATACATTGACGTCATACAAACTTTCTTATTGTATTGTGAGAGTTCAGAGCTAATGTATATAGAAAACATTTGTGGGTGGCCAAAATACCTATATTAGACTTTAAGTACCTGTTACTAACTGAAACTCATGAAGTAAATTTTATTATTTGTGTACATCGACAGTATCACATTTCTTTAGCTGATTAACTTAACTTTGCTCTAAGCGTGTTTAAATTATGTAGGATTCTTTATATATTTTTTTGCCATATTATTTTATTGCAGTGACTAAATAAGTATGTCACCATGGCAACGTCGATCGCTATCCCGTCGCATAAACTTAATGGTCGCCGTCAGTTTCAGGTTGTAATAATTTACTATTATTTATGCAACAAATGCACTTATCGATATATAAAGTACCCAGTAGCCGATTCTCAGCCCTACTGAATAAGCATATAAAATTTGGTAAAAATCAGTAAAGCCGTTTCAGAGGAGTTCGCTATCTAACATTGTGACACGAGAATTTTATATATTGTACATATATAAGACTAGCTGTTGCCCGCGACTTCGTCCGCGTTAATATATTATAATAATAACAAAGTTGGATAGTTTTCCCCTTTCTGTAGTTCCTTATACAAAGGGTAAAAACGGGACCCTATTTAAGCAAAATATGTCAAACGCAAACGTCCATAAACTTTCATGTTTCTAACTCAAGAAATGACGGACTTTCATTGAAACTTTCTACCCTAATTTCACCCTCTTGGGGGTAGAATTACCAAAAACGCATAAATATACGTATCCATTCATTTTTAATCAGTAGCACAAAAATAAAGTTTCATATTTCTAACTCAGGAAATGACGGACTTTCATTCAAATGTTCAACCACAATTTCACCCCCTTGGGGGTAGAATTTCCAAAAACGCTTAAACATGTACTATCTAATCATTTTTAATCAGTAGCCTAAACATAAAATTTCATGTTTGTGACTCAAGAAATAACGGACTTTTATTATAACTTTCAACCCCAATTTCACCCACTAGGGGTAGAATTTCCAAAAACGCTTAAATACGTATCCATTCATTTTTAATCAGTAACCCAAAAACATAGTTTCATGTTTCTAACTCAAGAAATAACCGTGGAAATGACGGACTTTCATTCATACTTTCAACCCCTATTTCACCCCCTTCGGGGTAACATTTTCAAAATCCTTCCTTAGTTGGTGTCTACGTAATAAAACAACCTTACACACCAAATTTCGTGGCTGTCCCTTTAACAGTTTTTGCTTAGCGATGATGAATCAGTCAGTCAGTCAATCAGTCAGGACATGTAATTTTATAAGTATAGATTTAGTTGGTCCGATAAATATTTCATTAATAAATTCGTAAGTTGTAACTACATCCATCCTGTTTAATCCATTGATGACAAGATATCGTATCTCATCGCAATTCTTAAGTATGATATCCGGTGACTTGAACTCTGGAGTCTTGACTCTACATAAAGATGGCAAGTGAGCTTATATGACCGATCCATGTTGGTCCGTAAACAAAGAAGGGAGGAAGTTTTGGACTCGACGTTCCTGGAAAATATTAAACAGTATTTCCTATTGAAACCATGATCAATTTAATTTTGAGAACAGAATCAGCTTCACCTAACTGATAAATGATGATAATTGATATAACCTCATTAAATGAGCCAATAAAAGAGCATAGGTACACTGTAAGTGATGCAATATTGTCAAACTTATAGAGAGAAACCTTCAAAAAGTAATATTGTGTTTGTACAATGAATTTGATAAGAATTCAAGGGCTTCTGCTGACGTCGGGATAAGTAATCGGGTCAGTGTCGGCCGATAGACTCCACATGATTCATACGTGTTTAACGTCTATTTAAAATTTTGCATCTCCCAATTCGCATAAAACCCATTTAAATTGTCCATTTAAACTTTATTCCTTTATATACCACCAGAGCCGACAACTTTTTGGTCTTTTTGTTGGTTTCTTAATCATAAAAGATAAGTACTTTAAATTTTTAAAGAACTTCACCCTACCTTTAAATAATTATCGTCAAAAAAAGTATGCAGCTTCCACGATAACAGGAAAAACGCTGAAAATGCTCATGAAGTGATAAGTTCAATGATAATTAATAACACTAGAGCCACACATGCAAAAGTAACAAAAGATGAATTTGGTAGAGTTCCAAATGCTTTAAATTATTAACATTTTTAGCTATCACCTTTTATTGATGTGATGAGAGAGGTCGGTCGTAACGTCAATTGGCTGAATGGAAGTAAGTGACGCGGGCACTGACGTAAGCAATGCTTTGTCTGTGTGGAAACGCAAATCATGAAATAACCATTTTGTTCCGTCGAGAAATTGTTACAATTTTCAACGAATTTCAAAATGTATTGCAACTTTTTTAACAGCATAGTATACATATGAAATTGTATTGTGATATTTATTTTGATTGCTTTTTTTTTTGCAAGCAGCGATTAGTGGTTACAAAACATTTCCGTCACGGTTCCGTTGTTCAGGGTTATCGCGGTCCATTGAAAGGAAACGTAAATCCGGAGTGTGGTCCTAACATTTGTTTCTAACCTGTGCTGCTGTTTACAACTTTGTAAAACTCTGCTACCGGTTTCTCGGAATTATCGGCGAAAATTGATATTTTGCCTGCTGCATTTTGATCTGTCGGGCAATAGTCTTAGATTTTATTATACCATTTTCAATTTTGAATTTCCCTTAATGAACATGTTTTTAAAATAATATAATTCATTTTAATTACTATCAACGTATGTAGATAATATCTACGCTTGACACCACGATAGAAATACATTTGCAGACCATGACATGTATAATAGAAAGGAGTTAAAAATACTGTGTCAAATGTCATCGTCCCGCTACTAGGTTTCTCCGATTTTAGATGGGTTTTTATCGGGAACAGAGCCACATTTGATAAATACTAATGTGTTGTCACCTCTGGCATTTTGTTTGGTCTTATCACTTTTATTTGTTTACTTATTAAATCGTATATTACTTTTTAGGGTTCCGTACCCAAAGGGTAAAAACGGGACCCTATTACTGAGACTTCGATGTCTGTCCGTCTGTCTGTCCGTCTGTCCGTCCGTCTGTCTGTCCGTCTGCCTGTCTGTCTCCAGGCTGTAACTCAAGAACGGTAATAGCCAGAGAGTTGAAATTTTTACAGATTGTGTATATCTATTGCCGCCATAACAACAAATACTAAAAACAAAATAAAATTAATATTTAAGGGGGGCTTCTATACAACAAACGTGATTTTTTTGGTCTTTTTGGCTCTATATCAATAATGGCAACAGGTAGGTATTTGAATTTTTCTCCAGGTCCTTAGTTTTATGTGTACTTTAATATTTAATAATAATATTAAAATAAAATGAAAAATTAAGGGGGGTTCCTATACAAAAAACACAATTTTTGGCCTAAATTTGCTCTATAATGGTACGGAACCCTTAGTGCGCGAGTTCGACTCGCACTTGGACGATTATTGTGCAGTTATAAAGTATTTTCTTGATAATCATTTATTGTTAGTTTCTAAGTAATTATATATTCTTTCAAGATGCACTTATTGTCCAGAAAGAAAATTATAATATTGACGATGTAATTATCTTAAATATTTTTGTTACAGGTAGCAATTAAGATAATAGATAAATCACAATTAGATGCCAGCAACCTTCAAAAAGTCTACCGCGAAGTGGATATTATGAAGAGGCTGGATCATCCACATATAATTAAGCTTTATCAGGTAAGAATATTTTAAACTACAAGTTAATAAAAAGAAAACAAATAAAACAATATAGGGACAAATCACATTAACTTAAAGCTTCAGTTTATCTTCGGTCCATACACTGGATAAAACCTACAAGTCAAAAGTCAATAATGGCTGGCTAGTTCAATTTAGAAGTTTCTTATTTACCGAACCATTACCGGAAGTCATATGGGAAATCAGTAAAGTTTTGTAAAGTTAGTAAACACTGCGAAAAGAGCATGAAATCTTGGTCTCGAACGTCATGTCAAAATGACAAATATTCTTATCAGCGGAGCGCAAAAGTATTACACAATCCGGAAATGACCTTAAACAGTGAGATTCTACTTAAAACCTTGACGTTGACACTTAATGCAATGGGAAAAAGGAGACTGCCGTTGATAGTGTTGTTTATGTTGCGGATGGGAAAATGACATTGGATACATTGAAAGTAAAGATCATGTTCAATTGACAGGTCTCACAAACTTTCTACTTTCAGTCTGTATTGTTTCAAAGAGAAATGTTGGCATTTTGCGTCACCACCTTGGACCATAGAAAAATATTACGCATGCAAGTGTCAATATAACGGTTTTGGTTAATCAATGCCACTAATTAGCAGTTATCGCTTTTGCGGACGTTAGATACGCTATTAGTATCATTACGCACGCTAACGACATACTGTTTGCGGTCAACGTTACGTGCCAGTTGTCCAATAATGATGTCAGTGTTTCTTTGGGTTTTCAACTTGTTTTCAACCGGGAAATTGCGATATACGTCGTCACAGTTAAAGTAATGACTTAAATATACACCTGGCAACTGCAAAGCCATTTGCCTATTACCTAACATAACAATTATGTCATTTAACTAGTTTATGGAACTTGCCAAACTACATTTCTAAATCTGTGTGACTTTTCATGCCTTTTTTGGTTTTCTTCAATCATGGAATCTTTCGTCTCAAAGTGGAGTTTTTTGATAATCCTTTTTTAAATGTTTCTTTATTATGTTGTATGATTAAAAACAGGGTACAGGAAAGTAGTTGAATTTAATTTTTAAGGTATTTGAAATAATTATGTTGTTGAATCTAGTAAATAGTAATTAATAATTATATAGATATTGTAGTTTCCAATGAAATCGAAGTCGACAAGTAAGGCACTTGAAATTGCGAAAGTCATCATTAGCTCTCATAAATCGGGTTAAGCTTCATACATTTATTCTGAGTGTTATAACCTCGGCAATGGTTTCCATTGTTCAGCAAACAAAGTATATGAATGAAATGAAAAACGATTGAGCCGGCCAATTCTCAATGGCTACTGGAGTATAAACATTTGTTCTCGAGAACATGATTTCCTTTCGACGAGATCGAATGTAATAACATCTTTGTCATCGTTTCAATGTTTATTATTGCGATTATATTAATATTATGTAAAGAACATTATTGTCAGAAGTCACTCAAATTACGTAATGTTGCCACTTATATGCAGCTAATAGAAGCGTTTTCCTCTGATTTATTAAATTTTCCTGCTCCAGCTGCCCTTATACTTTTAGTATCTCTTTGAGATCCGTCGACGGATGCTTACTTTTGACAATAATATTATTTGATTTTATCATTGTTATCATTTAACAGTCTGTGTAATTTATTTTAGATATCGACGTAATTTCACCGTGATATCGAGGTCGTATTTTCGTCTTGACGAAGGTCGACTATCCCGACTTTTGAAACAATTTGCCCACACCACGTCAACTGTTATTTAACTTGTATCGTGAAACGAATTAGCATAAACAATCCGACATTATCTAGTAGACTTGTTGACGGAAACTTTCAGGAGCGTATTGAGTGAGTCAGCGGGTATTTATAGATGTTTTTTACCCGGCTGCCAGAGTGGAGAGAATGATACGTGGCTATGTACGTGTACTGCATACTATGTACGCGATGTATACGGATTTAGTGGAATTACCAAGCATTTCTCTCCCGATAACACTTGACTTTTTGTTGACAGGACATGTTGCTATCATAATAGCACTAGGTTGATAATGCGAAATAAAAAAAAAATACACAAAAAAGTTAGAAAATGTTTTTGATACTAGTATCGATAATAATTAAATCTTACCAAAAAGTTATTGCTATGTCCATAAAAAGTCAAACCAACACCAAACGCGTTATGATTGATCTAAAGTGGAACAATGAATAATTTATAATATTCAGACAATTATTTTACAATATAATATTTTAATGAAAGTCTTCGAATTTTAAAGTTGAATATTATGTAAATAGGAAGAGTACAACCAATAAAAGGTTTCATTGTTAAATGTCAAGAATGAATTCGAAATGCCCTCTTTTCTTTAGAAAACCTTTGGCAAAAAGTCTTCTTTTCTAAACCTACCTATAGCCTAGTGTACGTACGTTTTTAAATGGATGGGTATTTTCAGGGATTTCAGCATATTCATTGTTATTTTCCGTGTTTTCGCGTCTTTACAAGTGCAGTGGCCATCATGTCAGGCGTTGCTCGCTCAGCTTGAATTACCCTTCCAAACAAAAAACCGTAAATAAATCTAGCCACGTTTAGGTGTGTTAGTTTTAACGTCTATGAACTATCAAATATAACATTATTCAGATTTCAGACTGTAGATAGAGTATAGACGGTCAAATAAGGTCCAATTACAGTAAGCCGTCGTACTATTTAAAATCTTTTGACCTACATTATTATGAAATCTATCATACTCTTATTAATTTTCCGTTTCTTATTTGTGAAAATATTTACTCCTCACCTGCACTAAACCGTGACTGTCAAGTGTCAAGAGGCTCACCAATGTATCAGAATTCAGACAAATATAGCGAAATGGATTAATTAGCGCCAGTGCGGAGTAAATATTTTCATTAGTATTAGAGAGCTGTTTAAATAATACAGGCGAATTTTCAGGTAAATCGTTATATGACGAGGGTTTCAGTTTTGACCTTTATTGTCTGCCCCTTGAGTACTCTTGAATCTTGTCTCTTGACCCTCGTATCGTCTGTCTGATATTTAACCCACTAGGCGAATTATAAATTACGTGCGTCATGTTTGCGTATGACGGAATTTTCATTTGAGTCATAAAATGTATTTGCCACATAGAAAGTAAATAATTACATAAAATATAAAAATTATTTTCGTTTTTTATAATATTTTGAATTTTAATTTGTCAACCACAGCGGTTCGGTAAAGGTGGCCGGTTTTTACTAAGCTTTTAAACCTGGACAGCTACGCAAGAGACATTTTATGGTGCCCTGGCCTGTATGTGGCTCAGCAGTCTATTCCTTTACTCTTACAACCCTATGTGACGGATAACCAATTGGCGACACAATAATTTTAAATACTTGTACTGTTCGCAAAAAAATCACAACCACAAGCATTATAACAATATTATGTCACGATTGATTGCGTTTTCGGTAAACATTTGTGAATAGCAAGTAGAGACAACCGATAGGTCACATCTTTAGTGATCAAAGGTCACTTTTGTATGTTTTGAACGTACGAGCTTCCGGTAAAACAGGTGTTTGACCCGCGAAACGAGACTGCTGACGTAAATGATATAAGTTATACTGTATCTATACTTAATATTATAAAGCGGAAGAGTTTGTTTGTTTGTTTGAACGCGCTAATCTCAGGAATTACTGATCTGATTTTAAAAATTCTTTCAGTGTTAGATAGCCCATTGATTGAGGAAGGATATTGGCTATATTTTATCACGTTAAGACTAATAGAATATATTTCAAAGGGCTCATTTGAACGCGCTAATCTCAGGAACTACTAGTCAGATTTGAAAAATTATTTCAGTGTTAGATAGTTTATTTATTGAGAAAGGCTATAGGCTATATTTTTCTACTCTACAACTAATAGGAGCGAAGAAATAGGGGAAAATGTGGAAAAAACGGGAGGAAATTATTTGAAAGGGCTTATTTGAACGTTAATGTTAACATCTTTAAATTATTTAACTGTAAATAAAAAGGAAATCTAAAAGAAACATATTTTTTATAGCACTGAACATCAAACATAGTCCCTGAACAGTATTTTGGTTTCAGGTTATGGAGACTAAGAATATGATCTACATAGTGTCGGAGTATGCAAGTAAAGGGGAAATATTTGGTAAGTATTTTACGAGTACTCTACGTTACATTCTATGTGACTTAAATATAAGGTTTTGGAAGTTAGTGAGATTACGTCAGTAAAAAAAAACTTACTTATACGAAATTTAGTGCATGGCAGGAATTTTAATTAATATTATTGCACCCAATTATTTTAATTTTATTTTAATTCAATAGTGCATTAAATAATAATAATTATATTTCGAGTTTAACGTAATAGGACTTACCAGCTCCGTAAGGTTTTTCTTGGCCTTTGTTCAGGTCTAGCGGTTTCAGAATCCTAAATGATGACGTTCAGATTTAACAAGTTTGTTGTAAAAATAGGTTAATAGTTTTATATTTAACGTAAAAATATATAACCTTTTAAAAGAAGTGCTCTACAACTTTATTATTATTAATATTAGTATAGCTCATCATCTTATAAATAATACTTTTAAATATAATATGTAAAGATTCGAATTCGACCGCGTAAAGTGTAAACAATAGATTTCCAAGAATCCGCGAACGAAGGAAATTTACACACAGAGACATTTACTTTGCTTGACCTTTTTTTTGTTAGCCTTCTGTGATCCCACTGCTGGGCAAAGGCCTCCCCCAGAGTCTTCCACTTATCTCGCTCCAGCGCCAACGTCGTATTGGCCAGCCCGGCTGGTACGCCTCCAGCTCATCGCGCCATATTTTCTAGGCCGGCCACAGCTGCTTCTTCCATCTTCAGGTACCCACTCTGTCGATATCTTTTGCCCAGCGGTCGGGATGCATACGGCTAACGTGGCCAGCCCAATCCAACTTTAGCTTCGCCGCCTTAACTGGACTACGTCCGCGATTTTTGTTTGTGAGCGCAGTATTGTAATCCTTATTTTGTCCAGAAGACTTACTCCCAACATACAGCGCTCCATTGCTCTTTGGCAAACCCCGAGTTGGGACTTTTGCAAATTGGTCAATGACCAAGTTTGCGCACCGTAGAAGAACGGGCAGAATACACGTCATGTCGACGAGTCTGCGCTTCAGGGAGATTGGTAAGTCTCCCTTCATCAGCTTCTTTATGGACCAGTAGCTCTTCCAGACGTTTTCGATTCGTCGATAGACTTCCTTTCCTGATCTATTGTCAAAAGAAACTAACTGGCCCAAGTAGATGTACTGGTCGACATGTATTTCTTGCTCGTCTACAACGACCCTACGTCTCGTGCTGTTGGTCATGAGTTGTGTTTTGGACCTGTTCAGTTGGAGTAAGTTCCATCTCGAGGCTGGCAGTGCTGAGATCTTGGAGCATAACTTGGAGATCGGTTTATCGGAAAATTTCTTCAAGGACACAGGAGAATAATTTGGGAGAAAGTAGGTCTCCCTGTTTCACTCCTTTAAGAATTTTGAACTTAGGACCGGTGGTAGGTACTAAGTTTGATGTCGGCGGTGCTATTGTCATAGATTATTTGGAGCTCTATATATGTAGGGTCCATTTCTTGGTTGTATAAAGAATAAAGATGAAAATATTGCGGAATGTTTTATACTGTCAAATGGTTTAGTGAAATCTACAAAAGGGGTTTATTGAATTCAGTATTTTTCTAGAAGTTAGTTAAGAGTCTGAAGGTAGACAACTTATGACGGAATCCGGCTTGCTCTGCTGGCTGTTGTATTATGTATTCTTTTTTATGAAGCAGTACTATGTATATTAGGCCGTGTTTCTACCTGCAAGACAACTGTCGCGAGAATTGTCTGACAGCAGCTTGCAAGTGTAAACCCCGTAGTAAGTGCTGTCTCGACAATTTTTCAAGCGCTTCCTGCGAGTAGTTGCGACAGCATGTCTAAACATGTCTGCGAGGACTCGCGACAGATCTTGCTGCTCGCTCGCTCGCAGATATACGGTCTAATTTCGTATAGTATTATCCACGAGCTTCTCGCACGACGTTTATTGCAGCAATAAATTGCAGGAATTAGTATGAAATGTAAACAATATTGCAAGAAACTCACGCAAGACTTCTGCGAGTTTGCTTGCAGGTGGAAACGACATCTTGCTTGGAAGCTTACCGGATTTAAGTATTGAGTTAAAAAAATTTGTTAAATATGGTTGCTTGACCTACACCTATTTAAAACATAATATAATATTAATGTCTAAGTAAAGAGGCTCAAAACAACAGCTAACAAAAAACTTTTCTTGGAAAATATATTGTTTCTTAATGGGAACTAATTTTTTGAGCTGTTATTTAAATATTCGAGATGTTATTATGATCAGTTGAAAAAAATATTGAGCAGTTATTTAATTTAATGGCGGTTGATTAATTAATGCGACAGTAAAACATGGACAGTAATAAAATATCAATTGGACGGTTATTTTCTCATACAATGTCAATTCTAAAAATAATCGATCAGTTCAATTACTGAACGAGCGGTAAAAATGACGGAATGGTCAGTAATAATGATGAAATGGTCAGTAAAAAGGATGGAATGAGCGGTTCGATAAATAGTTCGGTAGATCATAGCGAGCGGTGCAATCGCACAACGCACAAACGTCATGTCGTGGGAAATTACGACGCGCGTCGCGACGCGACATCGTACGACGTCGCGTCGTAGATACTCATCTTTGAATTTCTACGTGAGTTTCTACGACGCGACGTTGTACGACGCCGCACGATGCCGTGTAGCTTCTTACGACGCGCGTCGTAGATTCCCACGACACGACGTCGTACGACGTCGTATCGTGTTTTTGTGTCCCGGCCCTTAGGCTGGTATAAATAGTCAGTACTTAAGATGCGACCCGGTCTCAAGACGCGGTTCGGTTCGGTGATTGGTCCAAATTTTGACAGCCAACCAATCACAGAGCCTGAACTGAGTCTTGAGACCGAGATGCATCTTGAGTACAGACTATTTATACCAGCCTTATTTTCGCTTTATAACGGTACGGAACCCTCCAAAAAAATAAAATCGGCAAAGTGCGAGTCGAACTCGACTCGCACTTTGCCGATTTTTTTTACCACCTCATTGTTTAAGGCGTCGCCTTGATAATT